>OZ034807.1:7460144-8763436 GCA_964028335.1 Altica lythri | reverse complement strand
GACAAGTACAGTAGCTCTAAAGTTTAATACCAGTTGCTTTAGAGTTTAGAACTTTAAAGGATGTTTAGCTGCAACGACAGTTTCATATATAACATCTCTTTAAAGCACACTTATGTACAGGATTTAATAATATAGTAATCTCTTCTAGATATTACAGTGTATAAAATTTAGTTTATACAATTTTTATGTATACAAAATTTATACTTAAATTTTACAAATTGTGAAATACAAAACAATCAGGGCATAGAGCTTTTTATTAGGTAAGTACGATTTTTTAGCTTGCTTTAAAAAATTTGGATCATATAATTCAAACTCGTGTCGGCAATTTATGTTGGTGTGAAACAGCAAAAGCACATAAAACAGGCATACAACGTTATACCTACGTAAAATCAATCAAAAATTAAACTTCAGTGAAGTAAATAATGTAATATATTATGTACCTGTACAGATTCTGTCCTCCGCTGTGTTTTATTGACACTTTTAATTTTGTTAATCGATACGTTTAAAATTAAATTTTAATGGGTGTTTTATGGAAACAGCTAGCAAATACTTGCATTAATTAAATATTTTATTAAGTGATATAATTTGTTGTGTTACAATATAAGCCTACAACATCTAAGCAAAAAAACATTGTAACATGTATCCCAGTAGATTTGATTTATTAATATATTACTTTAATTTTGTTAACATATCAGATTAATAGTAGTTTTTGGTCCTCCGTCCAGAAACAATACTATTAATTACTTCAAAATCGTCCGGAAAATGGCATTTTCCGGCCTAGGCCGGCAAAGTAGCTTTTAGATTATCTAAAGAGATGGCGCTATGAGTTTAAATTTTGTCATCAAAAATACATAATCAATAATACAAATTTTAATTAAATTTATTTAAAAACAGCGTATAATATACTAAACTTACCTATAACTTTTTCCAAACATAAGCAGGATTCTAATTTACATTATTTCTCTCACAACTTGTATTATAAAATTTGACATTTATGTCAATTTAGAACTACTTATCATTCGATTATGAAAATAGTTCATTGTCTCTGCTATCTTTATTTATAAAATTATTAGATATTAATGTTAATATTTTCAATATAACAATTTTTACTGTGCTGCTTATTAGCACAGTATTTGTATGTATAAAAATTAAGGAACTTGAAATCGATTATCAGAAAATCATTCCTTATTACTAATTTTTTTAATCCTGCAATAGATGTCAATAAACATGTAATCTTGTATGTCACAAAGTAAAAAGCACAGGTAAAAAGTTTTTGAACTTGTTGTTTGCAACATATGTTAATTAAAACACTAATAACACTAGTAACACGTATATTCAGTATCAAACAAGTTATTAAACAACTATAAATATAATTATATTAACATCACGTCATACCAATTACCAGTTGACTGACAGTCTGTCGTCTTCTAGTCACTGGTCTAACTTCAGGTAGGACAAACAGTCAACTGTTGAACATAACAGAACTTTTGAAAATATAAAAAATTAGTCGGATCAAAAAATAGTGTGTGTTACACGTCCGGAAAATATTTTGCAAGTGCTCGTATTGTTTCGCCTCGCTGCTACGCACCTCGGCTACACAACTTTACTCGCTCTTGCAAAATGTCATTTTCCGTCCTAGTGTCACAAATAACTATTACGTAACAAGTCCCGAAAGTGGTCTTTTACTGGACGAGTGGGCGATTGCAGGTCGAGCCGCAGGCGAGTCCTGCGAGTCCAGTAAAACCACTTTTGGGAAGTATTACGTGCAATATTTTTTGAAGTTATACTTCTATTTGGACACTCTGTGGAATGAATTAGTATGTAGCTAAATGGGAAAAATCATTATATATGTAATGGTGTGAGTAAGAGAGAGACAGAATCACATATAAGGTATATTGTGCGGTAAAAACAAAGATGAAATATTTACTACATGTGATTAGTCATCTCTATAAGTCCTTTGAATACCGTTTAAACATTCATTGCATTGAAAAGAGAGAGATATACAACAAACAGTCTGAGCTATTGTTATTGTATTACATTGACGTATCGCATTATGTTTGACATATTCTTTTATAATTCTGTCCAGTAAGTATACATATTAAGTTTAGTATTTTATATTAATAATAATATTCAGTAATGAGTATTGTATTGTAGTCTAAAATACCGTCACATGGTTGCATTATATCCTTCACTATGCTTTTGAGTTGAAGACATGCGTGTGAGTTAAAACCTGTTCCTGCAAAGTTACTGAAAAGTGCAGTTCAAAGTGCGTTAAAATTTTGTAAAAGTGTGTACCTATATGTTGGTAGAAAATGTTTTGCATTGTTTTCTAGTGTTTTAAAATCTGTAATAGCCGACGGTAAGCAAATCGGGTTTTGTAAACACTTTTTTTGTACATTGATCGTTTTACTGTTTGTTTTTCGTGTTTGAAGTAAGGACACACATCAACTGGTCTTATTTATTTATTTAATTGAATACAGTTAATTTAAAAAAAAATATTTCTACTTACCTGTGTTTGTAGTTAGTTAACAGTGCATAGAAGTATAACTTCTGCCGGCAGTCCCACTGACTGCCACACCCTTTTTTTTAAACCGGCCAGAATTTAGTAATTTCTAGTTTATTTTTGGGTCAGAAAATCTCATTTTGTCGGACCGGGCCAGAAAATTATTGTGATAGTCCGGTAAAAGCTTTTACCGGACTCATTTTTATTTTCTGGCCTTGTCCGACAAAATAAAATTTTTTTGACCTAAAAATAAACCGGAAAGTAATAATTTCTGGCCAGTTTTAAAAAAATATCTATATTCATCGCGTTAGAGCATCCAGCTTTTTGGCCATGCCATGGGTTGTATACTATTTTTCTTGATCCCCATCCGAACATAGTCCGCCAGAGCGCACTGTAATTCAAGCAAGCCATCAAAGTTGGACTTTCTGGAGCGCAGGGCTGCGTATTTTTGGGTAGGGGATCAAGAAAATATATTTATATACAATATGTCTGAAAAAGTTGGCAAAAATGGAAAAAAATCATTCTTTATAATCAGAAATAAAAATAAAATATTTATTGATATACAGGGAAAATCAAAATTTTTGATTTCAGCTAAAGAGTAAATGCGATTTCGAGATGTTGATTATAATTAAAGATGCTTTTAGGGTGTGTATAAATTAGGCTTTGTAAGGTTTAAATATGTTTGATTTTAATATCGTTAAAACAACATCTTTACTCACACCAAATTATGCTGATCTTTTCTGTAGAAAAATCTTAGGATTTTCTACTGCTGAGAGCATTACAAGATTTTAAATTTCTTCAGTACCAACAAATGCCTGATGTTTCTCTTTGAATTTATTCTCAACATTCTCAATTTTCACAAGATTATGGTAGCTTTCCTATAAAATTTGTAGTTATCACATTAAATCAATTTCAATTTTATCTGTAACGGTATTTTACTATTTAAATAGTTACAAATATAACAAACCGACATTTAAGCTTACTTAAGGTAATTGTGTGGGTCTCATTACAGAAAACATAATAATATGTAGTAAAAAGATATTTTCGAAATTAAATTTTTACTTTGTTTTTACAAAAATGTGACGGTCTATGGTAAAATATAAAGGCATACTGTACTAAACAGAGGATATAATTAAACCTACCTTTTGAGTAGCAGAATTGAATATTAAATCCATACAGTGGAACAGCATAATGTAAAATTTTAAACGTATTATTAGTATCTGTGGTATTTTCACCAATTGAGTATTACTGACATAAATTTATACGGAGTGATTTTTGAATTAATACCATTATTTGAGTAAATAATTCAGTTAATTATCGATCGAGTTTTAATCCGTATTAATTGGGTTATGTAGCCTATAGTAATAAACAAAACTCGCATTCTATAAGGTTGTATAACTAATAATAATTTGTTCAGTCTTTTATGTTTACCTAATTTTGTTTAAAGTATAGAGCAAAATAACAATACAAATATTGTAACCTCTTTTTTGACTGAAGGTGTTAAATGCTCGATTTGAGAGGTTAACTGATGCGAATGGCACTCAGGGGGTTAGAGGAGAGCGAGCGTGGATTCGATCGAGCCAGATGATAAATTATAAAAAAATGACAAGGAGTATATTTAGTAGAATAATGAAAGTTAAAAGGGACAAAAAAGAGACAATGAAAGAAATGAAAGAGAAGGAAAATGGGCGCCACTTGTTTTTTATCCTGAGGATGGGGAAATATAGAAAACCCAGATAAAATAAGAAAGATATAAGAGATATAAGATAAGGTAAAATTAGATAACTCGGCAGATTGTTCTTGCTAAAATTTAAATTACACACTTTTATTTAAGAAACAAAAAGAAAAATTATACTTACACTTTCCTTTTACTTATCCTGATGGGTATAAATCAAATTTGTAAGATAAAGATATATTCAAAAAACAAAATCTAGTACTTTAATAAAATATACATTAGAGAAACTGAAAATATTGATCAGAGTAACAGGTTCTAGCTAGGAAAAGAAAAATCTCTACTTAACAATAACAGTATTTATTATTCGGTGTGGTAATAAATGAGATGTACAATAAATAAAATGGAATAAAAAAAAGGGTGTGGCAGTCAGTGGGACTGCCGGCAGAAGTTATACTTCTATGAACTGTTTACTAATAAAACTTAATAACTACAAACACAGGCAAGTAGAAATAATTTTTTTTCAGTAAATCACATTTGTGTTTAATTCAAAAACATAACTATTACTACACATAAAATAACAGCTAGGTAAATTATTTTGTTATTTTTGTGTACTATGATAAGCGAAAGGTGAGAGAGGGATGAAAGTTAGATAAAACGATATATATAAAAAATAAATCACCTTTTGCTTTGGTTTTAACTCGAGTTAAAAGAGTACTCATATGCGAAGGTATAAATCTTAATTAAATAGGTACGAGATAAAAATAAAAAAATACAAGTAAAAAAAATTTACAGATAAGAAATACAAAAAATATAGGTAATAAAAATACAGGTAAGCGATAAGAAAAAATTCACATCCCGGATACTCTCATTACGGCACTGTGCACTGCACTTTTTAATTGCTGGTACGGTGAATACAATTACAATAAAACTTTCCAGAGAAATAAATGGTACCTACTCTCATACTCGATAGAGGTATATAAAAAATTGTAAAAACTTACGTTAGCATCTAAATGTTTCTAAACTAGATTGGATAGCATATGGCCTCATTCTCTCGGTAAATGATCAAAACGGTAAGATATAATCTAGACCCATTCTTGTCTAGATCGTTAGGTATTTAGAGAATAAACCATAAACTTACTCTTCATTGCTGGTGATCGAAAAAATTTTGTAATACCGGCTAATTTGCCGCCAATATTACACGATATATGCAGTAATCTTAAAGATAGCACTGTCTGGAAATCTTCAGATAAACCTTCAGGTAGAATTAACGATAATAGGCACTAGAAACACTTATTGGCTTGTAATTTTTTAAAATAAAATAAGAAAACCGGGAAACTGAAACTAGAGGTTCTCGCGACGATGTTATAAGCGAGAGCACTCCACCCAGAATAATCTCGTTAGCAACTAGAAAGGCCTTCTAAGCATTTCCCGCTTAGCATCGCGTGATCTGAAGCGTGAAATCTCATTGGTCAATTAAAAAATCAATACTTCGCTTAAAAAGGTCCGTTAGATTCTGATGTTCTAGAAAGTTCCATGTAATATATTAAGCGTACAGGGTTGGCGTAAGTAGAAAGAAATGATTAAAAAGAATTTTTATTAATCGGGTTTTTTAAGAACGCTACAATATAATTATTATTTAATAATAAAGTACCTGGATAACCGAGTTTTGCTCGGAAAACAACTTAATCATAAGACCACCTTATGGGGAAAAATTATTTTGTGTGAAATTTTAAAAATATCACCATTTTTTAACATTTTTTAGCAAAAGGTTTATATTGATTAAATCTACAATCTTTTTCGCAAGTTGCCAAACATCTAAAAATATGAAAAACTCGTTTTTTAAACCTATTTAATACTACTTTAATTTATAAATTAAAGTCCCATATATGATGCAAAAATTCACATATTCAGATGGTGTTCGTTTCTTCTACTCTCCATACTTTATTTTAAACATAAAAAAATTCGACTTTAGAGAGTAATAAAGTTCGAATTTTTAAGTCCTTCAGTGACGATCGCCTAGTTTGTAGATTTGGATAAAAATTTCTACAAAGAAGGGATCAAATAATTGGAGCACCGATGGTGAAAATCTGTAAGTTAACGAGGAGATTTTATAGGGAAATAAAATAAATTTTTGACAATATTTTTGTATCTGTTTATACTTTTTGTTTATAGTTATTTGCTTAATTTTAGTAAAGGAATACCCTGAATGCTTGTTATTCGTACAAAATTTTTGTCATACAGCTGTCGCCATTCAGAAATATTGCCTGGATTACTTGCACGTGTGCCAGTTTGTCTATTTTTAACAAGTACAAAATATTAAAAAAGTTACAACCCAGGATGCAGAACAATATTATTAATTAAAAACGTATTCTGTTTTTTTAAAAGTTTTATGCCTTTAAATATTATACTTTAGTATGTTGTGATGAAAGTTTAATATTAATAATATGTTATTGTTATAATATTTTATATAAGAAAGGTGAAATACTTGAATCATTTTTGATCGATTCATTGAACGTTTGCCAAAACCTAGCCTTCACCTATAAACTATTCTAGTCATAAAAATATTTGACATTGTTTTATGGTTTACAGTAAAAATTACACAGTAATGTTTTCAGATTTATAAAACATTAACATTATGTTCCGGAGAATAAATTTGTTTTATACAAATAATTTAACACAATATATATTGTAACGGGATAACCGTAATGGAAGGGACCTTAATTTGAAAGATTGTTGTTGACAGTTGATTTTTAGAAGTTTGTAAAAAAATCAACTGACCATTTTAAATAATGTTTCTAGAAAATTCTAGAAACTTCTAAACACACTAACTAGATTAAATAATGTTGTATATAAGGGGATGCACGGACAGTTAACGTCAGTTCGAGTCAAGTGTTCAGAAGAGTTCATTGTATTGTCAAGTAGTTAGACGTTATCCAGCAGAGTTCAGTGTATCTTAACAATTTTGTAAATAAATTGTGTAAAAAGCCCCCATACGTGTTTCAAATTGGTGTCAGGTGTGGGGTCTAATTTTGTCATTAATTGTTCAATTTCGTTGGTCTCATCTGTTTCTGTAACATTTATCTTGTGAATTATGGCCATTACTGGTTCTAAACTTCCCATTTCCGTGTCCTTTCGGAGAAGAACTGGATGATCGTTCAAGTTGATAACTCGGATGGGTACCTCTTTGGCGGATCTAACAAGAGTCTTACCCACAAGGAGTCCTTTTCCCAATTCATGGTCATGGTTCTTCGGCTCTATCATAGCTGGGGCACCATCTGGCTCCAGTCCATCCAACCGCGCTGTGACGACACATTCGCAGCTTGCCGGAAGTTCGATATCATCGATTAGCTTAATCGAGGCATTGTCAACTTGTTTTCGGTGCAGGAATATTTCTTCATTACCAGTACGAAGGATACGTTGGCGAAGATCCAAATGAAAACCACAGTGGAGCATAACATCCATGCCCAGAACAACATCTTCATCAACGTCAGCCACCAGCACTGAGTGAACAAGAGAGGTTGAACCAAACTGTAGCGTCACCTGTATCTCACCGTAGACTCTAGCAGAATCTCCGGTAGCGGTACGCAGTCTCCAACTGGTAGGCAACATCTTATTTCGCATAATGATGGTTGGTCGGACGATAGTTTTTGTAGCTCCAGTGTCTACCAGCATGCTAATATTCTTCCCATCAAGGAGGCCATCTACATATAAGCTGTCCACGTGATGTCGCAGAGTTGCCAATTTAATGGTGTGAGGGGCTTCGGGAATGTTTGGGGTCGATTTCGCCCTCCAGGAGTCGACCCGTTCTAGTTTTCCTGCTGCTGGGGTACTTCAGCAGAAGATTTTTCTTTTTGGGGGCAAGTATTTCTTATATGGCCTAGTTTTCCGCAGTTCCAGCATCTCACTTGGCGCCTTCTTCTTTGAGATAACTTCATTAATCTCTCTACTACCGCTTCAACGTCGCTAACGGAATGAACGGCATGGTCGTAGTTACCGGTGATTTCCCTTAGTCGAGCAACTCCACGTGAGGCCTCCGTCGCCGCCTCAAACTCCAGGACAATGGTCAAGGCGTCCACAAGAGTCTTCGGCCGCGCCAACCGTACAGCGCGCTGCAACTCGACGTCTCGAAGACCATCGGTGAAGGTTTGGACTGCTAGGCACTCCAGGAAATCCTCCGCTGCATTTGAATACGCAAGTCGTACCATTCTTGCTACATCCGCTTCAAATTCCTGGATAGTTTCTCCATTTTTCTGTTTTCGGCTCTTTAACTGCATTCGGTACACCGGTTGTAGATGAGTTTGACCATAACGCATCTCTAGACGATTCACCAATAACTCGAAGTTGTCAGCTTCATCCGGTGTCAATGATTGCAAGACGTCTAAAGCTTCGCCTCGCAGAGCTACGGTTAGGGACAATGCTTTCTCCTGGGATGACCATCCATTAGCTCTGGCCGCTGCGTCGAATTGTTTCAGGTAATTTGGCCAGGAAGTCTTCCCGTCGAAGGTCGGGGGTTTCATCGTCGTTCGTACATGGGTCGTCTCCTCGCTTCTTTGTCGTTCGACGTCTGCGTGGCAGGTTTCCATCCTTCTTGCATCTCCGTCGCCGTGGTGGATGGTTTGGTTTCGGCGGCTAGCTTCCTGTTCTTGTTGAAGCTTCCTTATTTCGGACTGCATTTGCTGGTTGATCTGGTTTTGCTCGTCTCGCAAGTTGGCGACTTGTTGATTTTGTTCGTCTCGCAAGCTGGACACTTGCTGATTTTGTTCGTCTCGCAAGCTGGACACTTGCTGATTTTGTTCGTCACGAAGAGTGTACATTTCGGAGCGCAAATGCGATATTTGCTGGGAGAAGGAACTGGATAACTCTTCTGGTAGGGTAGACATCCGTTGAAGGGACCTTAAAAGCGGATACTGGCAAGTTAAAATGAATCCTGCAGACAAAGAAAAGACTGCCTTTACCAGTGGATCAGGGTTATGGCAATTCACGGTCCTTCCATTTGGCCTCTGTAATGCTCCTGCGACGTTTGAACGACTAATGGAGAACATCCTGCGGGGTTTGTCATGGGAAACTTGTCTAGTGTATCTAGACGACATCATCATAATGGGTAAGACCTTTAAGGAACATTTATCTAACCTGGAAGAAGTTTTTAAAAGATTACAGAACGCTAACCTAACATTGAATGTTAAGAAATGCCACTTGTTCCAGAGACAGGTCAACTATTTAGGACATAACGTAAGCAAGGATGGCGTTGCTGTTGACCCCGCTAAGATACAAGCCGTTCAGGAATGGCCAATCCCTATCGACAAACATCAGCTCCGGAGTTTCTTGGGTCTTTGTTCCTATTACCGACGATATGTCAAGAATTTTGGAGACATCGCCAAACCCTTGACACGTTTGACAGAACAAGATAAGTCCTTCTGTTGGGATCAGGAATGTCAAAAGGCGTTTGAAATATTGAAGAAACAGCTTACGTCAGCACCTGTTCTTGCTTATCCACTTCCTGATGGTAAGCTTATTCTGGACACCGACGCCAGCAATGTAGGAATTGGAGCCGTCTTGTCACAGCTACAAGACGGTAAGGAAAGAGTGGTTGGTTACTTCAGCAAAACGTTATCGAAAGCTGAAAAGAACTACTGTGTAACTCGGAGGGAACTGTTAGCAGTTGTAAAATCCGTCGAACACTTTTATAAATATCTGTATGGCAGAAAATTCCTGATCAGAACAGACCATGCTAGTTTAAAGTGGCTACTTAGCTTTAGGAACCCAGAAGGACAGATAGCAAGATGGCTCGAAAAACTGCAGGAATATGATGTTGAAATCGAGCACAGACCTGGAACCAGACATCGTAATGCTGATGCACTTTCCAGAAGACCATGTCGACCTGATTGCCCCCATTGTACCCGTATGGAGCAGAACGAGGAAAAACTTGCCTTGGTTAAGGTTGTGCCAGAAGACGAGAGCTCTATGCTGGAGGAGCAACAAGAAAACGATCCCGTTCTGAGAAAGATTAGGGAGTGGAAGAGAATAGACCGTCGTCCGTTGTGGAGAGAGATATCCTCATCCTCTCCTGCTTTAAAAGCATACTGGTCCCAATGGAACTCTTTAATTTTGGACGGAGGGCTCGTTAAAAGACTTGTAGAAAATTCCGAGGGCACAGAAACAAGGAAACAAATAGTGGTCCCAAGAAATGCTGTACCGGAAATTTTAAAACAGATGCATAATGATAGTTCTGGAGGACATCTGGGTATCACGAAAACGCTGCAAAAGATCCGAGATAGATTTTACTGGGTAAATTGCACTAATGATGTTAAAGATTGGTGTCGTAAATGCACTACATGTGCTGCCAGTAACGGTCCGCACCGAAAACCGAAGGCGGAAATGCAGCAATACCTGGTTGGAAGTCCTTTTGAAAGAATCGCAGTAGATATATTGGGTCCACTTCCGCAGAGCGATGTAGGAAACAAGTACATCTTTGTTGTAATGGACTACTTCACTAAATGGGTTGAAGCATATGCAGTTCCCAATCAGGAAGCCACCACTTTAGCAGATATATTGGTTGAAGAATTCGTAAGCCGATTTGGGGTACCACTAGAATTACACTCAGACCAAGGGAGAAATTTTGAGAGCAAGCTGTTTCAAGAAGTTTGCCAAAGATTAGGCATCCGCAAAACGAGAACCACAGCGATGCATCCTCAGTCTGATGGAATGGTGGAACGAATGAACCGGACTATAACCAACTATCTGTCAAAAGTGGTGTCAGATTGTCAGAGGGATTGGGATCGACATATTCCACTATTTCTAATGGCAATTCGATCGGCCATCAACGAATCAACTGGCCAAACGCCTGCGAAGGTCCTGTTCGGTAGAGAAATGAGGCTACCATGTGACTTGGTGTTTGGTTGTAAACCTGGTGAAGAAATGGCACGTGAACAATATGTCGCCGACCTTCAGAATCGAATGGAGAATATACACCTGGTGCGTGGAAAACTACAATTATCTAGTGATCGGATGAAGAGGTACTATGACACACGGACAATGGAAAAGAGTTACCAAGTTGGAGATTTAGTCTGGCTCTATAACCCCCGACGGCGTCGAGGTATTTGTCCCAAATTACAAAAGAACTGGGAAGGTCCTTACACCATCAAGAAGAAGATTAACGATGTCATTTATCGGATCGTGAAAATTCCCAGAGGGAAACCCGTCGTGGTCCATCACGATCGTTTGGCGCCTTACCGGGGAAACCACAGTGGAGATGCGCAGCAACGTCAAGAAGATGGTTTGGCTGGCTCAGGGAGTGTGCGGGATTCCGATGTAGGAAATAACATTCCAGGAGGAATGAATCTAAGGAGGGGGCAGTGTAACGGGATAACCGTAAAGGAAGGGACCTTAATTTGAAAGATTGTTGTTGACAGTTGATTTTTAGAAGTTTGTAAAAAAATCAACTGACCATTTTAAATAATGTTTCTAGAAAATTCTAGAAACTTCTAAACACACTAACTAGATTAAATAATGTTGTATATAAGGGGATGCACGGACAGTTAACGTCAGTTCGAGTCAAGTGTTCAGAAGAGTTCATTGTATTGTCAAGTAGTTAGACGCTATCCAGCAGAGTTCAGTGTATCTTAACAATTTTGTAAATAAATTGTGTAAAAAGCCCCCATACGTGTTTCAATATTTTAATAAGATATCCTCCCTTGGGACTCTTTCCAATTACTAAAATCTCAGTGGCTTCCTGACAAAATATTATTTTCTCTCTTCTTCGTCTGGCTAGTCTTCTTTCCATTCCCCTACTTTGCAAGTTCTACTTTCTGGTTCTGTCTTTATTTTTTTTATATCCTTTGACTAATACTCCTTTATTAGTTTATTTTTTCTTTGTTTTAATTTATAATTTTAAATAATTCGTAACAATTTAACATTTTTTAATATTACATGTGACAAGTATCTCTACAAAATTTTCAAAAACCTAATCTCAGTAACCGAGTTCCTCAAGGAGGATTCACACCAAAAACCTTCATCAACATAGTGCACCTTCCAGAGGAAAATCCTTATTAAAAGATATTTCCAAAATCTTTAAATTACAGCTAATGATCTACAACCTGTTAAAATAATTAACGTCTATAAAGCTTGTTAATTACTTTTACACTATTTAATCCCTGTAATGCTTTTTCGTAAAACATACTCTTATTTACAACTACATAATATGTTCCATAATTGGCTTACAGAAATGAGTTTTTTGTTCAAAAGCAAGTTATACTTCATAGAAGGAAGTGTAGAAAGTTAAAAATATAATATATAGCGAAAGCGACTCTAAAGAAAAACAAGTAAATGTTAACCTGTGTGCTTACCTGAACATATGGATAAAAGAGAAAAACGTAAAATGCCCTTTGGGAAGAGATGTTTTAGCTTGCTCGATACATGGAGGTTTAACTGGAAAAGAATCTAAAATAATCAGAGCGATCTATTGTACTCCAACATAAAATGTTTTATATTTTTTTTTAATCACTGCTGTAGCTTTAAAACTTTTACACACATATTTTGTATTAGTATTTATATGGCAATTTTTAACAAATAGAGAACTAATTAATGTATGGACCATATAAATATTTTGAGCAAGCGACAAGTCGATATCTTCATAAAAGGACACTCAGTGAAATTTACTACAGAGCTGTTATCACAAAGACGAAACGATGTCAGAATGATTGTCAGTCTCTTTACAGGATATTGTCGGTTAAAAAAACATATGATTCTGCTGAACTTGGCAGATAAAGACATCTGTCGATACTGCCAAGAGGAAGAGGAAACCGCATTTCATGTCCTATGCCAATGTGAAGGCCTTGCAAGGACGCGGTATCTGATACTGGGAGATAAAAAACTGACTACTCCAAGTTACGTGTAGAGGCCACTGTCAAGGCTATTAAGTCTCATTAAGAGGGCAAGGCTAAACAAAGTGCTCTTATCCTATTCTAGAGATGATAGATGTGTAAAGGTCGCAGCGATACAGGCTAACAGTCAATGAATACTTATCTATCTACTATTTTGGTTTTGTTATCTATTCGTCCAACGACATAACGTTTTGTTTTGTATTATATTTCCTTTTTCCAAAAGAACTTTTTTTCACTTCCGCATTGTGCCCATCAACAGCGCTGTTTTCGATAAGCCAATATTCGCTTTCTTAAATTATCTAAAAATTTTTCAACATTATCTCACTGCAATTGTCAAGTCTTTAACAAAGAAATACTGGTTCTGCGCTTTGCCGATTAAAAACAATATTCAAATTTCCACCATACGAATCACAATTTTTTACTTCTGCGATGAACTGCTCTTCTATTAAATTGAAAATAGTTTTTGTTAAGTTTTTTTTTCTAAAAAATTTCAAGCGCAATCATCAGAATGTCCCATAAGAAGCATAAGACTGCTTTTTTTCTTACGTATATACATAAGCCAGAAATGCGTTGAATTGTCAGCTTTTTTTTTAACGCGGGAGTAGGGTATTTCCTATGAAAAGCATTTTCTGTTATTTTTTTTATGTTTATTCCGACCCCTTAAACATTGCGTGAAAAGCATTGTTTCAAAAATAAAGCAGTGACAAAATTTCATATATACCTACCTATTAAAACAAAGAAATTAATAATATTCAAAGTTCTTGTTTATCTGCTCTTCTTTTTTAACTATCAAAACGCTGTTTAAATATTGTAACTAAAATAGTTAACAAAATTCTCAATTTATATCTGGATAATCACTGCAACATGAAGATTGGGTCACAAAAAGTATTATGAATTTCTTGTCGTTTATCTGCTGGCACTAGAATTCCATAGATAAGGTATTTAGTGGAGGTTTTTGGCCACCCCATTGCTCGTTAGAGGAAAATTTATATTTTCTAATACCCCATAAATATCATGAAATACATCGATAATAGAGCGTAATCTGTGAATTTATCAAGTGAATGTATGTTGCAGATATAACTCTATGGCGCATACATATATATTACCCAAAAGTTACTGATTATTAATTGTGTTTTCTGG
The DNA here is from genome assembly GCA_964028335.1 of Altica lythri. Taxonomy (NCBI): domain Eukaryota; kingdom Metazoa; phylum Arthropoda; class Insecta; order Coleoptera; family Chrysomelidae; genus Altica; species Altica lythri. Next base: position 8,749,239 of record OZ034807.1, on the reverse strand, counting down.
AAAGTCCATTATACGGCGAACAATTTAATTAATTTTAAAGAGGATGCACCCGTTTCATCGGCTTGTTGTAATATAGTCAGTTGCAATGCACTGCACAGCTTTCAAAATCTACAATAAATTGAATTAATTTCTATACCAATTTGGGTTGGAGCTATAGAATGCCTTCGCTCATCAGTTAATAGTGGCATTGTTTGAAACTTCATCATGCTAATAGTGAACGCTAGCAAATAACATTTAATCTACTCCTACGTGTTTGTAGTTTTTACTAAATTTAATCAACTATTACCACTGGGCACAGTGTGCTTTTTGACTATGTTAAAAAATGTAAACACGAGATAATTAGCTTGAACTAAATGGAGATTTTAAAGAGACGTGCTTTTATAGGAAAAGGAAATAATAATAAAGATACGATTTTAATTTTCTAACACTATACCCGAGCCGCTCAAAAGATGGAATGATCACGTGGACGGCGAGCACTGTTTGAATAATACTCTCCCTAACCAACGTCACAAGTCCAAATTACACCACTCAACAAAAAAGTACGATGCCTACAGTTTATATTATCTCTGGTATGAGTTCAGTGTAAACTGTTCTTCGTTATTTCAGTTTAGAAGGCGTGGCATCGTATGATTACGTCGTCCAGTCACTGATCACGCGTCCTTGAATTCGATCTTTTGAGCGGATCGGGTATAGTATTCACTAAGATTCATGTTAATAGAAACTAAGATAAGGTATATAGTGTGTTTACTATGTTAAAACCATATTTTTTTAACTTCCTGAGATAAAAATTGTATAAAAAAATGGGGAGGCATTGGTTTTACCCCAATTTTCACCAGATCTCCTCGTTTTGGGGTCTTAGGAAACCATCAGGACTATTTAGTCAATTCAATTTAGCTGTGAAAATTGAGGGACCCTTGCATAATTAACAGACAGCTAAAAATTTGCATTGTTATGAAATTGAAAAAGTCCCATTTTCGCAACCTTTGACCTTGAATACTTTCTTGAGCTCGAAGTGTCCAAAGCAGCAGAAAGCATAGGAAATTCCGTTATGAAATATCTCATATCCTCATGGTGATCGCCAGTACGGTTGGATACAAAAGCTAAAAACAATCCACCTTCCATAAAGCCATCAACGCTTTCAATGAGTGATATAATTAATCTTTTTCTTTTTCCTAAAAATCCTTGGCCAGGACTAGTATCATTCTTGTCGACCCACAGTTTTTACTACGAAAATCTTTGATATTTCTAAGATAAGCTCTTCTTCAGAATACAATTTCATCACTTCCAATTATTAAAGAATTTATACCCTGTTTTTCATATCGATTATTAAGTTTATTGTAGTCCATAATTTACTTCTACTCATAATTGTTATATCTTCATCTTCTTCGACCACCTTTAGTAGGTACTTTATCCAAAGTTGGTATTTCTTTCTTAAAGTAAAATTGGTTCACTTTTCTTTTTAGAATATTCAAAACACTTTCGTCTAGCTTATTTTTAATCCTTTCAAAAAACTGGAACACAGGTAGAGGATGCTTTTGAAGAATACATATCTATTAGCAATGTTCGTGTAAACTAAATTACGTCTATAGTACAAATAAGATAAGCCCCTAAAACATTATATTATATATATTTCTACCTACTATTAAGACACCACTTTCCTATTAGTATTTTCCAAAATAAGCCCTTAATCAGCATTTGTCATTCTGGAAATTTTATGTAATTAGTATTTACTTTTTGACCTTGAATACCTTCTTGAGCTCGAGGTGCCCAAAGCAGCAGAAAACATACTTCTTTGGAATCTGAAATTAGCAGGAAATTGGTCTGCAGGATCAACATTTTTTCGAATTTTTGATTATTGATTTTCTAAAGTGGATAATCCTGAACTAAAAGTGAGTCGTGTTTTAGTTTATTAATTATTGTTTCATTGGATCTTGACGACTTTTTTTATAGAGTGTTTACCTCAATATTGTTAATAAATTCTAAATTGTTGCACACACAGAATAATGTTTATTTTATGTTTTATATGATGAATACATCCTCATATTTAACAGCTTAATGTGCCATCAGTTTTCAAGATTGGTAGCTCCTGTAATATAACCTAAAGCTTTAGATTATAGTCCGTAAGTGTTAACTTTTAAAAATGTAAGTAAGTGGGCTTAATCATGAAGCTTTCAGGATTGTTGGCTGCTCGTCTATTAAACTAAAAACTATAAACTAAACTAAAAATTATCAATACATGTACTAAAACCAATTTAAAAATTTGTCGGGTTGACAAACGAAATTAAAATCTAAAACAATTAAATATTAAAGACCGTACGAAAATTAAATCGGTGTTACTAAATTTCATGACCCATTTAAATGAAAATAAAATGAAAACGACAAAGCTAAAACATTTTAATGTCTTTCGAATATAATTTAGTTCAATGTCGCGTATTTAGAGATAGCTGCAATGTCATCTGAATATGTATTAATTTTAGCGTTTAAAATTAATTAACCTAATTGCTGTCATTTGAATTTGACATGGTCTTATTTCTGAAACTTTTCAGAATAGCAGTGGTATAAAACACATGTTTTCTGTGAAAAATTGTATCAGATAATTTATCTTAATTACGACTTATAGTTTTTTTAGAACTGCTAAAATTAACCCAATTTTATTTATAAACTCAATAGGGAATTATATTATACATATTCGATTTATCTTATAATATTAAGCGAGCAACTGTCTGTCTTTATAGTTGATCGTCCTTTTTCAAGTTTATCCAAATTTATCCACCTCAGTCTAGGTCACTCATTTGGCCTTCTGCCACCTGGGATTTCTCTACGGACCTTTTCTTCCAGCATACGTTCCACATGACCAAGTCATCTAAATCTTGCCCCTGGATCTTGGCCACCACGTCTGGCATGCTTTACCAGTTCCTTATTTTCCCACCTCACTCACTGGTCCATAGGTTTGTCAAAAAATTTCCTTTCCAAACTTCTTAGGATGTCAATATCTCGGGCAAACACAGTCTATGTCTCAGCTCCATATAAAATTACTGGTCGTATTACTGTGAGATAGATCTGTATCTTGGTCCTTCTGCTCATTGCTCTGCTTTTCATAACATGGATGAGGGAGAAATAGCAGCGATTACCTGCTGATATTTAGCTACTTACTGCTTTAGCAGTATTATCATTAGTATTGATGTGAGCCTTAAGATTTGTTAGTAATCTTGAATTTATCCTCACCTAGTTGTACCTTCTTCAGTGGTTCTCTTAGTTCGATTCTTGACATCAACATATGCTTTGTTTTACTCTGGCTGATCTCAAGTCTCAGATCATGTGTTGCACCTTTTAAGGGCTTTGAGTGACCTTACCACGATATCAATGTCATCAGCAAACCTAATGCCGCGTCCGCACGTTTGGCACTTGCCGCAAACTCCAAACCTCTACAAACGTTTGGCTTGATTTAGGGAATCAAACATCGCCATCCTCACGCTTGCCAGTGAGTTAGTGTGTTCTGAAGAGGCAAGCATTACGGACGTGATGGATATTGACATTGAGGTTATATCGGCCATAACATTTGGCTTAAGTTATTTTTATTATAAAAAAAAGAAAATAAACGAAAGAAAACAAAAAATACGGCAAAGAAGATGATGAATATTAAAAATTCTGAAGACATAAAATAGAGGTCGATGTCGGATTTTGAGAAAAAAATTTAAGGAGTCAAATCGGGTAAAAATTTGAAAAAAAAAAGATTTTTTTTTACGGAATTCTGCAAAACTTTTTACGTTTTCTTCTTTAATCTACTCATATTAATATATAAAAAATTATTTTACATATAAATTTTGTTCGTTCGAAAATTTCTGACACTTTTTTCAAGTCTTTGGCACAAAGTGTTTTTTTGACTTTAACAATCTACAACTTTTTCAAAAATCGAGATGACATTTTGAAATTTTAGGATGTTATTAAGTAACTATCTGTTAATTATTAACACTTATATTTCATAAGGAATTTTTTTATGAGAGAAAAAATATACCGATGTCATATGTGGGCCAAAAATATGAAGTTTCAACTTTCAAGTTCTGTAACTTTTTAGAAAATTGGATTATACATATGAAATTTTAGTATGTCATTCTTTTACTATCTGTTAATATGTATGTAAAATTTGAAAAAAATATTTTTACATACAGATTTTTGGTGATAGATAATATGAGTCGATGTCAGATTCCATGAATACAAACGTCGCAAGCGCTGGCTCAAACTCCCTTTGATTTGTGACAAAAAACCGACACCCATCGGATCGACTACAAGCGCTTGCAAGTCAATACAAACCAAGGCAAACACTCTATCCACACGTTTGAGTTTGCTACGGCTTGTTGAGGTTTGGCAAGCGTGCGGACGCGGCATAAGATTCTGTGTCTGACCATTGAATATAGTTCCGTCTGGGTTAGTTCGCCTATGTTGCATTTTTTTGCAACAACTAAATTAAAAAAGATTGGAGAAATGTATTTACATGTAGCAGGTAATCTTTATGGAAATTACATGGCATACGCGGCTGACTGAAGTTTACCAGTCCGTTTTAAATTATTGAGACTTGAATAGAGGTAGTCTTACATTTTTTTTTTTCGGAAGTTGGAAGGTAAATTTATAAATATTTATTATAAAAAATCGTGCCTCAAGTATTTGTTCTCATAGTTGTTGATTTTAGTCCCATAGATTTGGTTAATGATAAATATTTTCCTATATAAAGCTTAAAAAAATTGATTTCATTTTCGACTTCGTATTTATATAAAGCTGGGATTTTGCTGTAGTAACAAGCAAGTATGTATAGATGGAAAATCAACGTCGAAAAGAAAATGAGGTTGGCTATCCCCAGTTTTATTTCACGATTTAGGAAAATAAGCAGTAATTTTCCGGCCCAACTATCACATTGTTTATTGCAACAGGACAGTGTGGAATTTTGAATTAAAAAAAAAATAAACGAATTTTCATTGCATTTTTAACATCGTACTTTTGTGAAACTGTGTTTTCAGCTGGCTTTAATAAAAGCATGTAATATAGATTAAAATTCAATGTGAAAAAAATGACTTTCTCCAGTTTAATTCATTAATGTGAAATAATGTGCTATTAATAAAAGGTTTTTGAACGCATTGACTATGAATTAAAATAGTTATTTATGCAACTAGTGCGTAAAGTGACCTTTTTTGACGAATGTGAATGTTGTCGCATGAGCCGCAGGCGAATGCGACAATCACATGAGTCAAAAAAGGAACATTTACGCACGAGTTGCATACAATATTTTTTCTACAACCGAATTTCTTTACAAGAAATACAAGTATAGGACTGATTTTTTTTTACGCACTACTGCAAAAAAAATATATTTAAAACATATTTTAGATAACAAAATATTTATTTTCTAAATTAATCTTACCTATAATACCGGTACATAGAAACGCGAAATGCTTGAATTATAAATTAATTGAAACGTCAATCAGTCAGACCCTACGTATATTTAAATAAAAATACTTAGGTACCCTTATTCATGAACTGATATTTCTGTCATATTAAAAATCAAATTAAAAATTACTGAATATAATATCTAGTTTTGTATGTATTAAACTGCAATAATTTAACAATTAAATATATTTACACAAATTTACACAATTAAATAATAAAAAAAAAGTTTCCTTACCCGGAATTGAACCCGAGTCAGCTGGGTAGAAGCCAGACACCTTACGTTCTCGGCCAATAACACACTTAAAAATCTTTGCATAATCTTATAAAAGACGGTGCTTATTTTACTTTTTTTTACTAGTTAAAAAAAAAACTTTTTTTTTCACTAGTGAAAAAAAGTTAAACTTTACGAACCTTAAACCGTGCGTAAAGATAATACTTTACGCACGGTTGTAGAAAAATTCAATTTTTGCATAGCTGGTATAAAATTACTGAAAATATGGGGTAAAAATTGAATTGAATAAACACGTATGAAAATAGGGTACCGGACAGTAATCGAAAAAAAATGTTAGATGTGTTTTAAAATAAAGTTTGTTATACAACAATATCATATATCAATAATAATAAAGATTTTTAAGAAATAACAATGATTCATATTTTTAACCGACTTCAAAAAAGGAGAAGTTTATCAATTCGACCATATTTTTTTTTTATTTTTTTTTATGGATGTTACCGAATATCTCCGGTATTTATAACCCGATTTTAAAAATTCTTTTTGCATTCAAAAGGGTAGAGTGTCCCATTGGTCCCATAGAAATTTGGTTAAGGTCTGGTCATCAATGTGAAAGATATTCCAGGAAATAAGGAGAAGGGTCTCAGTTTGACCATATTTTTTTATATACGTTACTGAATATTTCCGGTACTTATAATTCAATTTGAAAAAATCTTTTTGCATTCAAAAAAGTAGAGTGTCCGTGTGGTCCTATAGAAATTTAATTAGGGTCCGGTTATTAATGTGGAAGATATTCCAAGAAATACCACAAAAATCAGCATTTCAGCAAATATCTTCGGTATTATAATCCGATTTTTAAAAATTCTTTTTGCATTCAAAAGAGTAGAGTGTCCCATTGGTCCCATAGAAATTTGGTTAAGGTCTGGTCATCAATGTGAAAGATATTCCAGGAAATAAAGAGAAGAGTTTCAGTTTGACCATATTTTTTTTTATATATGTTACCGAATATCTCCGGTATTTATAATCCGATTTGAAAAAATCTTTTTGTATTCAAAAGAGTAGAGTGTCCGTATGGTCTCATAGAATTTTGATTAGGGTCTGGTAACCAATCTAGAAGATATTTCAAGAAATACCACAAAAATCAGCAGTTCAGCGAATATCTCCGGTATTATAATCCGATTTAAAAATTCTTTTTGCATTCAAAAGAGTAGAGTGTCCCATTGGTCCCGTAGAAATTTGGTTAAGGTCTGTTCATCAATGTGAAAGATATTCCAGGAAATAAGGAGAAGGGTCTCAGTTTGACCTTATTCTTTTTATATATGATACTGAATATCTCTGGTATTTATAATCCGATTTGAAAAAATCTTTTTGTATTCAAAAGAGTAGAGTGTCCGTGTGGTCCCATAGAAATTTGATTATGGTCTTGTCACCAATGTGGAAGATATTTCAAGAAATACCACAAAAATCAACAGAATAAGCTCTGCAGTTCAGTTAATTTGTTAATAATGATGTATAACATAAAAACATAATAATTAGCCCATTACTGTCCCACTCTAAAGCCAAAGACCTCTTCTCACAAGGAGAAGGAATGAGCATTTAATCAATTCTCTTGCTTACTGCGAGTTGGTGATTTCAGACAATTTATTCCACGTTTCATCACGATGTTTTTCTTTACCGTGCGTGCTTCGTGTTTTTAGTTGTTAGACAATTTACTTATGCCTCCAAAAACTCACATTGGTACATATCGGGATTGTTGGGGATTAAACTCAGTACCTCTTGCACGGTTATTGAAAGTCTTTGAAGTACATCATGAATCAAGTAGCAACTAAAAATGATCAAATAAAAACTTTTTAAAAAAATTAATCCGCCTTCAAAAAATTTACTCTAAAAAGCCAGAAATAAAATCTTTATTTCTTAATAAAATTGGAACCAACTAGGCATCTGATTTCGATTTCCTTGAAGTCGGCTCCAATGGCAAATTACCCTCTATTTTAATCTTAGCTATTAAATCTAGATTTCGAATGTTAGTTACAAAGATATAAACCATTGGAGCCAACTTCAAGGAAATCGAAATCAGATGCCTAGTTGGTTCCAATTTTATTAAGAAATAAAGATTTTATTTCTGGCTTTTTAGAGTAAATTTTTTGAAGGCAGTTTAATTTTTTTAAAAAAGTTTTTTTAAATCAATAAATAAAGTTGCGTAAATTATCTGTGACGTGTAAGAACCCAAACGCCAATCACAGTGCGTAACGTCATATGGAGGTAGTCGTAAGTAAACAACACTGCTTTGTATGTTATTTCTAAAAATATTTAATTGTAATTAGTTACGAATTGAAGGACTATAGTCATAACAGAACTTTAGTTATACATTGTATCTCTAGTATAAGTGAATTTTGGAAAAAAAATATATTCCCTATTTTATATGAAAGCACTAAATAAAATAATTATACACAATTTGTCAATGGTTTTATTTATTAACATTCTCAATATAAAGTAAAATAAAATGTATATAAAAGATATAATTGAGTTTAAATATTCTCTATAGCTTCTTTGGCAGCTAAAACACAAATACAAGATTGTTTATGCACACGTAAAACATTCTAAGTAAGACATACCTAACCTATAACACCTACATTACATACACACTAAATATGATTATTTGTATTATGGGCTGTGTAATAACACTCTAGATACAGTACTTACATCAAAGTGATCTTCACAAAAGTAAACTGCTGAAGTAACAGACATTCCATCGCACTTTCGTCTTGCTAGGTCTAACCATTTCTTTCGTATGTCTGGTTTTCGAGGTACATCAATAAAAAAATTATTTGGAGTAGTTACTGATGTATTTCCACATCGAGGATCGAGGTACAACACACCAACGATATTCTTTTCGGTCCATGATGATTAAGAAACACAAAATACTTAATTTATCCAAGCACTGATCACTTGTAATATGGCTCGTACTTCGTTTATGACGTCACGCGATCTGAATTGACATGAAGTGCTGTTTTCGCGGCCATTTGAAATAAATTATGTTTTTGACGTTTTCAAGTACTCCAGAGGATTTATTTAATTAAAATATTATATGAATAAAGATTATTTTTAAACACTATTTGAAAAGTTGTCCCTATTACACCACTTTTTAATATTAAATGAATTTTAACATCTGTTTTACAATATAAAAACCATTTTTAAAGAAGACTTATCACTGATGATTATTTGCTTTAAAAGCTATTTCTCGAATGTAATTTTCTATGAGTTAGCTTGAATTTCAGATCCTTCATCTGAATAATTAAGAAGAAGAGATTCTAATTGAGTTATCTTGCGACCAAAGTTTAAAAAACAAATTAGACAGTGTCAAATAAAGAGAAGTTTCGATTTTAATAAATGGTAGATATATCATTTCAGTATATTTTTGACGTTCTAGTTATATAAAGCTACGTAAGAAAAAATGTAGATAAAAAATCAACGTGGAAAAGGTAAAAAGGGTGCCTGTCGTCAGTTCCATGATTTGAAGGTATTTGTTTTATCCCCAATTTAGAAGTAATTTTACCTTTTTCAAATTCTGAGCTCTGTAAAAAAATGGAAAAAAGATAACCTAAAATTGCTAATAATAAGAAAAACATAAATGTTGATCAAATCTGAAAAAGAGTGTGCGTGTAACCTTTACGCGCGATTGAAGTAAAACTTGTTGACGTACGTATCGGAAAATAAATATTTAATTACAATTCAATCATATTTATTTTCTATATACTTTACAAAAAATGAGATGTTATATTTATATTATTCATTAGAAATAGGAATTTTAAAGTTATCATTATTTTTGATGTGAAACATCTATAGCCGCACGTGAATCAGATTTCTCGCGTGGCGACGGTGACGTATGATTCGTATGACGTAAAAAACCTAACGCATCGATAATATATAATAAAGAGATGTACTGATACCTTATATGAAATTGGTCTCATGTTTTGAGCGACGCCGACGGTGGCGCGCCAACAATAGGGGGAAGAAGCTCATCGATTCAAAAATTTGGCGGGACAGGGTATGAATTGTTTCATAAAAACCTAACTCGATTCCGCCTACTATCTATTCTATATATATAAAAATGTTTGTTTGTATAGGCAACATAATATACCGAATAAATACAAATTATTAGGTGAATGGTTATACAGGATAAGTTGTTAATAATATCGAGGTTTGAGGTATAAAATTCATGCAGGTTGAAATGGCATTTATATTAAATTTTTCACAAAAAATAAAAAATATCCTTTATAAGTATTGTTATTAAAAGAATCGTTGACATTGACAGTTGATATTTGACAGCTGACAGATAATATTTTACATGTGACAGTAGAGATTTGACATTTCAAATTTGGCATTTGACAGTTGAAACTTGACAGTTGACATTTGATAGTTGCCATTTGACAGTTGACATTTGACAGTTGACAGTTGACATTTGACATTTGACAGTTGACATTTGACAGTTGACATTTGACAGTTGACATTTGACAGTTGACAGTTGACATTTGACAGTTGACAGTTGACATTTGACAGTTGACAGTTGACAGTTGACATTTGACAGTTGACAGTTGACATTTGACAGTTGACATTTGACAGTTGACATTTGACAGTTAGCATTTGACAGTTGGCATTTGACAGTTGATATTTGACATTTGACAGTAGACTTTTGTCAATTGACAGTTGCCATTTGACAGTTGACTTTTTTCAATTGACAGTGCAATTTTTTTTATAAATGATTATTAAATCGGTCGTGCATAAAAGTTTGTATGTATTTCGGGCGTAAACAGCGTTTATGGACCTTACGTGTTAATAGCCCTCGCCTGCGGCTCGGGCTCTTATTTACATGTCTGCGGTTACCATTCCCTATTCGTGACCCTATGATCCTTTTTGCGTACATGCCCATTAATTTTCCCCCTTTCGTTTGTTATAGGTACGCATACTTGGCACCCTTTTTTGTTATATATATATATATATATTGTTATGATCTCTATACTCATATAATTGTATTCTTGTGACTCTTCAAGGTTGGGTTCATCGATAATATTAAACTAAAAAGTCCATCTCAATTTTAACATCATTTAATATATAAATATATTAATTCTTTACAACACTTTAAAAAACAATATAACATTCATCATTTATCCTGTCATAAACTTAACACTAATTAATTTTACATGAAATTTTGCCCTCTTTTCCTAAAATCCCCGAATAACTATTTCTAATATACCTCTATTACCAGCTGATAACAAATTATACCAGAAATACTTATCTTTATAAACTATGCTTATTTTATTTTGAAAATCCAATCTATGCAAATATCCAATTAATCTTCTCTATATATATCCATTTTATTCCATATTTACCTCTACCATATAGTTATTATAACATTCTATTCATACATTAATCTTCTTTTATAATTTTTATATTTATATTCATTAACATTCAGTATTTATCTTCATTTTCAATTTCTATTATTATTATATTTACTTTATAATGGTTTTTAAATTTTTAAAATTCTATATAATTCCCTAAACTTTTTCTTTGACTTTACTCTCCAAAATTCTATGACATTCTATCAATAATTTTTTTTTTTTTATCCCCCTAGAAACCTCGCAACCCAAATTTTTTTTTATTTATGATTCCTTGATAATTTGCATAAATTGATTATTCAATTCTAATATCTAGTTAGTCTTAATTACACTTATATTACATATAAAGACCAACTATTGAATACCATAACAATTTCCCAAATTTAAAATTTTATAAATTTTAGAAAAAAAATTTTAATAATTTAAAATTTAAAGTATATAACAATTAACATATTAACACAAATTCTGAATACTCTAAGTTTCTTCAAAATACCTATATAGGCTTTCAATATTAAATACTCCTCTAACATTTCTTGTTATCGGATCTTCAACAATATAACTATTAACACCTTCCTCATTTACTATTCTATATGGTCCTTCAAATATAGCTTTTAATTTCCCTGATTCATTTTTCTTTAAATTTCCACTTATATATGCTTTTATTATTACCAAATCTCCTTTCTTAAACCTTACAGGATATTTCACTTTTTTCTTAATTTTTTTATAATATTTTTCCCACGCATCCATTAACCTTTTTCTTACTTTTTCTATAATTTCATCATATTTTTTTCTTTCTTCTTCTTCTTCCCAATTTCGTTTTGGTTTTTGACCTAACATTAAATATGTTGGTGTTTCTTCTGTTATTACATTTGGAATATCATTGATATACATTTCTACTTTATTAATATAATTTTCCCTACTCACCCCTTGTTTTGATTCACCCCAGAAATATTTAAGAAATTCCCTTTCAAAATCATTAAAGGTTAATATTTCATTTTCCTGTGTTGCATACCATAATGCAGCATTATCTTTCAAAGAACTTCTTATAATTTCTTTCCAATCTCTTTTGTTCCTAGTCTTAGTTTTAATCATATTCATATACGTGCATGGATGTAATATACTGATATTCCCTGTAAATTTTACTGCTCCTTCTCCTCCATGTATTATCATATAGGAACCATCCTCAGTTCTTTCATTTTGCATTTCTTGTAATTTTTTTGTTTCATCTTCAAATTTCTTTGCTACTTCCATTACATTCCTTTCCATAGTTTGTAGTATTCTTTCATTTTCTTTCTTATTTTCATTTTTCTGCTCCTTCACATTTTTTTCTATATTATTAATCTTCTCCTGGTATATATTACCCATTTCCTCCATCGCCTTAATTCCATCTTTCAATTGATCGACTTCTTTTTGTATTTTGATATTTTATTCTTTAATAATATTTTTCATTTCATCTTTAAATGTTTCCATATTCTTGTTCATATCTTTTATTTCTTTTTTTATATCTTCTCTTATTTCTTTTTTCATAGAATCCATTTTTCTATTATTTTCATCAAATTTATTTTCCAAAAATTTAAACATTTTCTCCATCTCTGTTTCTTGATGTGGTTTTGAACTAGTCGCATCTCCTATCACATCAGCTTGTACCACTTGAAACATTGTTTTTTTTTCTCCTTCCGACGATCCATCATTACTTTCTGTTTCATGCATATTTTCATTAGATTCCTGTATTCCATCTTCTCTCCTTCTATTTCTTCTATTTTGTCTTGTATTCATTTTATTCAAATCTTTTAATTATTTTATATATTTATTTAATTTATAATGTTAACTTATTATATTACTTTATTATATTTATTCGATTTGTATTTAGTTTTAAAATTTTCAAAATTTTATGGTCTTTATATATAAATATAAATATACTTAAAACTCTCACCTAATCCTCTTATTTCTATTATAATGTATTTATGTTTTATTTCAATTCTTCACTGTTCTAATTTTCTAATCACTTCAATTGTCTATATCACCCTCTCAATTTCAATATACTGTTCTATTTTAAACTGGATTCTTGTTTTATTCACGCCCCACGTTGGGCGCCATAATTGTTATGATCTCTATACTCATATAATTGTATTCTTGTGACTCTTCAAGGTTGGGTTCATCGATAATATTAAACTAAAAAGTCCATCTCAATTTTAACATCATTTAATATATAAATATATTAATTCTTTACAACACTTTAAAAAACAATATAACATTCATCATTTATCCTGTCATAAACTTAACACTAATTAATTTTACATGAAATTTTGCCCTCTTTTCCTAAAATCCCCGAATAACTATTTCTAATATACCTCTATTACCAGCTGATAACAAATTATACCAGAAATACTTATCTTTATAAACTATGCTTATTTTATTTTGAAAATCCAATCTATGCAAATATCCAATTAATCTTCTCTATATATATCCATTTTATTCCATATTTACCTCTACCATATAGTTATTATAACATTCTATTCATACATTAATCTTCTTTTATAATTTTTATATTTATATTCATTAACATTCAGTATTTATCTTCATTTTCAATTTCTATTATTATTATATTTACTTTATAATGGTTTTTAAATTTTTAAAATTCTATATAATTCCCTAAACTTTTTCTTTGACTTTACTCTCCAAAATTCTATGACATTCTATCAATAATTTTTTTTTTTTTATCCCCCTAGAAACCTCGCAACCCAAATTTTTTTTTATTTATGATTCCTTGATAATTTGCATAAATTGATTATTCAATTCTAATATCTAGTTAGTCTTAATTACACTTATATTACATATAAAGACCAACTATTGAATACCATAACAATATATATATATATATATATATATATATATATATATATATATATATATTTAGTTTGATATCAATAAAAATTATGGTGAAAATTACAAAAAAAAATCGTGAATTTAACTCTGATGACAAATTTATTGCAAATTTCCTACAAGAAATTATTTTTAGCTACATTTGTTTCAGTAAAAAAAATTAACGACAAAAAGTGCAAAAATGCCATGTTATTTAAATTTGAAATGTCTTATGATTTAGGCACGGGTTAATGTCGATGTTTCACATCTGCCAGGCGTCCCGTGACGGCTCACATTTTTTTTTATATATGAATTAATAGGTTTAATAACTAAAATGTGAAACTTAGATTTTACTCTCTAAATACCATTAATGTATTTGAAACCGTTTGAAAGTTTTGAAAATTTCATAAATAAATTTTGAAAATTTAAGCTCCTCCCATAGCTGAAATCACACCGTTACTTCCACCAGAATCTTCCGTTAGAATCTAACGTTAGAGTTACCCCTAGTCGCGCCTAAAGAAGTTTTGCTTCAATAATAGGTAAACAATATTTAAAATATACACACATTACGTTTAGAATGTGTGATTTTGTAGCTGTATCTACTTTATTGTAATACAACACAACACAAGAGCCTTCGATAGTTAGATAACCATTTCATTTTGTAGCATTTTATAGCATATTCCATAAAATTTAAAATCCTGAGTTGAGTTTGTTTTCTTCAGTTCTACGAAGGATCTGTTATTGCTGGTAAAAGATCAGCCATCCTGACTAGTGGTTTTATGGCCTTTATGGCTACCTAACCAAACCTAAAGTAAGTATAAGCAAGTGTTAAAACATTTCGAATATTATTATTAAAGCTTCCCTATAAATAATTATTTACTATCATAATATGTATGTATGTATATAAACTTACTTAACCAAATCATAATGAATGTCGCTGTCTCGTCTTTTTTTCATTTTCATTTTTCTTCAAATCTTTCTGGCGCTTATAATATGCCTTTTGACGTTCACAATTTCTTTTTCTTTTTAGCTCTTTAAGTCTATAAAACGAAAATAGCTAGGTATAAATAATAGGTATAAATAATTAGGTATAAATAGTGTAATTACACACCAAAAATAAAATTTATGCATATAGAGTACCTACTCACTCATTTTCATTCAATATTTTTTCATCACTTTCTTCATTAATAAATCCACTTTGTTTATTCATATTTAAAACCAACACTTTATACACAAATTTAAACCATTTACCACCAATGTATTATGGTTGACAAGATGACAAGCTGTCAATTCATACAATTACAGATTTAATTTTATTTAATATAGTAGGCGGAATCGTGTTAGGTATTTTGTATCAGGTTTTGTTTCCGGTTCGCGGTACATTAGAATGACGTCACGTCCGTTAGAATTACTGAGTTACCCCTAGTGCCGCTAAAGAAGTTTTACTTCAATAATAATAAATAACAGAATCTTATAAAATAGTAAAAATAAAATTTAGTTAGATTTTGCCAAGTTTAATCTGTCTATCATTTGGTTAGATGGGTTTCAGAGGTTCAATAAAGGTTATTTTTATTATTTTTTAACGGACTTTAAAAAAGGAGGTTCTCTATTTTTTATGTATCTTACTGCATATCTCCGGTATTTATACCTAATCCGATTTTTTGACTGAATCACATAAAAGTGCATGCAGTAATTATACTAAAAAAAGTTGTTGATAAACCCACTAATTTTAAAAAATATAAAAAAATGAGATAAAATCTATGTCATTATTATAATGTGCAATCTAAAATATACAGCCGATTTAAAATGATTTTTTTGTACATTTGTTTGGAGTAAGAAAATATAATTTCCATGGATGTTAAAAATAAGTGAAAATCTTATAAGATTAGTGCTTGGTGGGTATCTAAACTTATTACATCACGAATTGCTTGAGGTAAGAGAAAATCCATTTCAATCTTAACATCCAACGTCTTGCTTTTCATTATTTACGAGGATAGAATATAAATAATACAAATATAATTCAAGTAACGACCAGAATTTTTATTAAATAAGGATTGGTTTTGGGTTTTATATAATATCAAACAAAATTTGTTTTTATTTATTAATTAAGTACATGTCAAAAACCAATGACGAATTACGGGGGATATTCGGTATGCAACAAATAAAAACCTGGTCATAATTTAGTGCTTATTAAGTGCTCCCAAATATAAATAAACACCAATTAAAATAGGAAACATTTTTTACTGGTACTTGTACTTTTTTAGGAGCACTAAATGAGGACTAAATTATGAGTTTTATTTACTGCATATCTAATATCAGCTCAAAATTTTTTGTTACTACACTGTATCACTATCTAAGACTTGATAGTGATACAGTGATACAATTGTGACTTGATGCTGACTGAATAAGTTAGCATCAATTTAGAATGATATTCGGTATGCAACAAATAAAAAACCTGGTCATAATTTAGTGCTTATTACGTGCTCCCAAATAAAAATAAGCACCAATAAAAATAAAAATAGGAAACATTTTTACTAGTACTTGTTCTTTTTTAGGAACACTAAATGAGAACTAAATTATGAGTTTTATTTACTGCATATCGAATATCAGCTTAAAATTTTTGTTACTTGCTCAAACTGTATCATTGTCAAGTCTTAACCCAACAATTGTGACTTTATGCTGACTGAATAGGTTAGCATGAATTCAGGGTGATATTCAGTATGCAACAAATAAAAAACCTGGTTATAATTTAGTGCTTATTAAGTGCTACTAAATGTAAACAAGCACCAATTAAAATTAAAATAGGGAACATTTTTTATTGGTACTTGTTCTTTTTATGAGCACTAAATGAGTACTAAACACTAATTAAAATTAAAATAGGAAACATTTTTTATTGGTGCTTGTTCTTCTTTAGTAGCACTAAATTATGATTGGGGGTTTTATTTACTGCATATCAAATATCAGCTTAATATTTTTGTCATTTTCATTGTAAAATTTTAAGAATAAAAATATCAAATCGTTTTAATTGGTTTTCTGTTCCTTAGTATTAGCACTCAATGAACACTATATTGTATTGCTGTTTAACACGTGCTCAAATGGAATTTTTTTTTGCTGACTCCTATATCACTGATTGAGAACTAATTTTATATTTTTATTAATTTATATTAATTAATGAATCCAAACCATTGAACTCGGATTTTTTGCAATGTCAGTTTTCTTTGTTATTACTGTAATTTTCTTATTAGTGAGAAAATCATCGAATTTGCGAAAGCAGTACTAAATTAGCACTAAATTAGCACATTTAAAAAAAATCCACCA
Source organism: Altica lythri (assembly GCA_964028335.1). Lineage (NCBI taxonomy): Eukaryota > Metazoa > Arthropoda > Insecta > Coleoptera > Chrysomelidae > Altica > Altica lythri. Next base: position 8,731,998 of record OZ034807.1, on the reverse strand, counting down.
TTTTGATACTCTAAACTTTTTAAAGCTAGTTTTAAACAAGAAGCTAATAGAAAACCAAATAAGGAGTAAAACACGGTAAAGTGTTAAAAGGCGTTATGCTCTTATAAATTAACATAAATCAGATTTCGCAGATTTGATTATGGTGACATTAGTTATTCTAGGGCAAGTAAAACAATGGTTTTTATCGTCTTTAACCGTTAGTTTTATACTTATTTGTTACAAACTAGGTAAAGCGCTAAATATTAACTAACTACGGAATAAATTGGCTCTCTGGTCCACGCCTGAAAGCAAAGTAAATAATTTGTAAATTAATATGCAGTTACTAAGTGCTTTCATTACGCTAGATCTAAAGCAATCAGTGTACACCACTTAAATCAACTACTTTATGACCTTAAATAAAACACTTAAATTATTGCAGTATCTAAACTTGTACGTAAACATGTGTATGAAATAACCCTTAAGTGACCTACAGGTAGTGCTTACAATTAATCAGAAACTGACAGTCAGTAGGAACTGATTGTTGAATAATTAAAGCAATTTGGGCGTTCGGCGAAACCCTTATCATATAAAATGCAAAAGTACGGCTACCGCGAAATTGGTAAAAGGTTGAACTCAGAGAAATTCGTAAGGTAGCTGTTCAACAAAATTTTAATGACAAATGAGAATTTTGTATATAGAAGTGGATAATTAGGAATTAAATATAAATCCAATTAGTTTTGCTAATACAAACAAGTATTAACATTTTGGGTGACTTATTGCTAGTGTTTGAGATGTTTGAATTTGTTTTTGACGTTAAAGATGTTTACTTTATACAACGAAAACATTTTATTATTATAAGATTAAAACTCAAGGATTGAATAATTTATGTATATTTTTAATTGTAATTGAATTGCTAATTATTATTACGGATTTGGCATATCCACGTGAAAAGAACGTCATTATATAAACAAACCTATTGAAATTTTGTATTAAATTTTGCTTAAAAAGAATAGCAGCGACCCCGTACTATTTTAAAGGGAGCTCACCCGAAAATCGGAACGGAAGTGCTAATAAATCCGTCTACTGAAGGTTTGACGACATGATTCACAGATTGTAAAATTATGAATGCATACAACCACATGCCAGATCTCGAGTCTAGGGTCGGAAAAGTGTCTCTTTTATAGCTCATTTATGGACCGCCTGCTGGGTCCAGGTAAGGAGACTTCAGAGACTCTTTAACCAATTTTTTTAATCTAAATTGAAATGCTAGTTATTTTTCGGGCTTAGGTTTACTTTAAAAGAACGTCATTATACAAACAAACGTAGTAAAATTCCTATTTAATTTTGTTAAGAAAGAATAACAGCTCACAAATGGAAGGGCTCCACGACGGAGGAGACACGCCACAGCGTCAATCTCCCAACTCCATATTGCACCACGTGGGTTACACCTCCACATACACTCACACCAAAAAAAGACTCTTTGAAAACGTACAAGCGCCATGAATGGCAAGAAGATACAAGACTAACAGTTGCAGCCATCCAACCTGCTGCAAATGGAGAAGTTTGTGAGACCGGGGCCTGCGACCGATACAAACACCATCCAAACATTCCCATCCACTCCTTGATGGGTCCTCAAATCCAACAATCCTATAAACTTCTTTCATCCACCCATCAACCTCTTGTCTTGTCTTGAATAACAGCAACCCCGTACAATTCTAAAGACAGCCAACCCGACAATCGGAAGGGAAGTAGTAACCAATCCCTCTACTGAAGGTTTAATTATATAATTCGTAGCCAATTTGTATAATTTTTTTAATCAAATTGAAATGCTAATTATTTTTTGGGTTTAGCAGGACTACTTTAAAAGAACGTCATTATACAAATAAACCTAGTAAAATTTACTATTTTAAAGTCAGCCCACCCGACAATCGGAAGAGATTGGTAATAAATCTCACTACTGATGAGTAAAATCTGTCCCAAGTTTATTGTAAAACCAATGGGTTTGGATTGATCAACATTTATTTTTGATTATTTTTTTTGTTTCAATTAGACTTGTGTGTAGAAATGTGTGGCTCTTTATCGTAATTTTAGAGACTTCTCTCGTTTTGATCTAGAACTGTTTCATGGTGATCGGGAGTTGGTTCCTTGGCAAATACTGTCCGAATTAACGGAAATAGATCAGAAGGTAGAATTTTGTTCTCAGATTTACTGCATATTTTTGATTTTTTACACGCTCCAATAGTAATCCGCTTAAGAAATAAGCAATATAAACCGTGGATTACCTTTAACATCAAATTTATGATAAAACTTAGAAATAAGGCTCGTGCTAAATGTGATCGTTTGCGTTGAGACTAAAAGGATTTCTGCTTGGAACCACTACAGATAGCTCAATTCGTCGTAAGAATGGAGTACTTCAAATATATGGCGGATAGAGATTATGGCGGAAAATCTGATTGAGTATTACGGGGAAATTTGCAGGATGCAGGATGTATCATCAATTACCTACTCTGTCTCGATTTGATGGATTATTTTAATAGTACTCTTCTATTTCAGAATGAGAAGTTTTTATTTTCTCTTGTTTATCCCGAGGATGTTTATAATTAAAACATGACTTCTGGAGGGTGTATTTCCTTCTGTCTGAGAGGAGGCAATTACTGTTCCCATTCCAAAGTGTTGGGCAATTGAAGATCTAAGACCGATAAGTATTTTATCATCAAATTTGAAAATTTTGGAAAAGATTATTAAACGACAATTGCGGCAACATCTGGGTACTTTCGGAGTGCTTTCTGAAACACAGTCTGGTTTTAGACCAGGTTATGAATGTGGTATTGCTCTATGTTGTTTACCAAATGTTGTTTTTGCATCCCTTGATGCTCACCGGAATACTGCTCTGATCCTCATAAATTTTTCAAAAGCTTTTTACTCTTTCAGTTATGAGTTGTGAGTGTTGTGACTGAGTATTTTTCGTTATATTGGTCTATCAGAGATTCCTTTGTCATTTTTCACTAATTATTTCCAGAATACGTTGCAGCGAGTCAAGATATATGATTAGCTTTTCTGCTGGTGTGCAACAGGGTTCTATTTTGGGCCCCTTGCTGTATACCGTATAAACCATATATACTTTCTCAGCTTTCTATCTTTATTTTCTTGTTTTCTATAACTTTTTCTTATGTTTTATTCAAGTTGTTTGATACTTTTCTGTAGACGATTTATTGAACCATTCTGTTAGCTTCCCCTCTCTCTTTTTTAAAGCTTTTTTATTTTACGAATAAAGCATCGATTACTGCAACCATTCACTCATTTAGTACAAATTAAATAAAAATATTTTGCTTCCAGATAACTTATACTTTTATGTTTGATAATTGCTTTTATTTTAATTAATCATCTCTTTAAAGTTATCAAATCTGTTGTTGACAGTTAATAATCTGTTATAGACCCTATATAACAAAGCAGATAAAATAACTTTTTTGATATTTTAATTTTTAGTTATAACTGGAAACACAAAAGAAAATTAACCGTTGAACAAATTATAATAAACGATAGTGCATAAGAGCCTCGGTCTAATTAAAATTCTAACGATGTGAGTCGTTGGCAACTTCGTAGTATTCAGCAACTAATTTAAAAATGTCCGTCTGTAGCTAAATTTTACTAGCTTTATCAAAAACGTGGTTAAATTTTAAATTTGTTTAATAACAGTTAAAAATAAAACATTATTACAAGAGATACGTTATTAGAATATTACAATTAAATAAAATTTACAGGTATCACAAATTTTATGATTGCCTACAAAACCAAAAACTATTATTAACACAAAATCTATACGAAATATAATAACCTTACCTTCGATAATTGTCCTTAGAAAGCTTTTATTAATGTTTTGAGTTCTTTGGTGCATGCACAGTGTTCAAGATTAAGAACGAGGAAAGTGGAATCAGCACTAAATTAATTTCTAAATACCATAAAAATGCCGAAAGCAATTTAAACGAGAATTTCGCTGATTAAGCTTCAGTGTTAGAGAATCTTGATTCCGGTTAATTATTATTCAATAAAGGAATTGACAGGAGCAAAATTATTTAATATTTATCAATATGAGAAATTCATGAACATGTTGGATATATTTATTATAGTTTTTTGTTTGATTACCCAGTATTATAAAACAAGGTCGCATATATAAGCATTGATTAAATGTCTGGAATACTTGTAGCATATTTACATACTTTTCTTGTTATTATAAAGGGACCAAAATATATTCAAATAGCATGGAAATTTGATCCTTTACACAGTGAATAATTATATTATTGGTAAAGTATTTAAAAAGTAGATACCTATTTTTTTCCAAGTAAGGATTTACAATCTGTTCTCTTTGAACAATAAGCAAATTAGTTAACCAAAAGAAATGTAACATGAGCAAAGGTTACTGGAACTTTCAGACTCAAATCTAACTTCAATCTTTTGTTGACATAAATCCAGAGTTTCATTGCGATACAGCAAGTTGTGCAGGTACAGTGAATTTTTAAGTCTGTTGAAAAATGTTCGAGCAATATTTTTTTACAACTTTCGGAGAGGATTATTCCAACAGCAATGTCTCGCTGAAATGGTTTCTATGTTTGGGAATAAAGCACCTCACCAGTGAACTATTTTCTGTTGGTATTGCGATTTCAACGTGGTCGCTCCAGTGTCAGCGACGAATCCAGGCTAGTTCCAACCAAAACAGCTGTCACACAGCAAACATTGATGCAGTTTGTCACTTAATTAACGATCACTGTTGTGTAACATACAGACAGAGGCATCTTCAGACATTTTAAAGACCTCGATCCAAATGATCCTACATGAAAAACTAGGCTTTTGCTTGGAACTCCCATGTGCTCACAAACTAGCAAAAAAAAGTTCGCGTCAATTGGTGTTGAAAACATTCGAACGGTTCCACAAAGAAAACTCAGAAAACGTTTTTATAATAGTAGTGGCAATGAATCTTGTATTTATTCCTACGAACCCAAAAATAAACGCCATTTCACTATGTGGGTGTTTCACGATGGACAAAAACCAACAAAAGTGATTCGTTTTCGAAGTGTGTCAAAATCTGGTAATGTGGCAACAATTGCTTATGAAACATTGAAGAACGGTTTCTTCCAATTGGTATTTAAACATTTGTATACCAGAAGTTATGGCTAAACACCGCTAGGACAATAGAAGTGCTCAAACTGCCAAAAAGACAATCGAATTTTTGAAGCTTCAAAACAACGAATTGTTAGACAATCCACCTAAGCCCCAACGACTTCTTCACGTTTCAAAATAGCAAGATTTCAATACGTAAGCAGCGATTCCAGTCGCCAGAAGAAGCCATCGATGCCTTTAAAACAGTGATTTTGCTTGTGAAATGTGGATATTAAGGAAAGCAGATATAAGTTCCCGAGAAATATGGGAAAGAAAGGTATTTGGAGAAAAAAGGAACAATGGGGTATGGGAAAGAAGAACAAACCAAGACCTTGCGGACATGTACAAAGAACCAAGTATTACAGGATATGATAGAGCACAAAGGTTGATGTGGTTAGGACGTGTCGAAAGGATGACAGAAAGTAGGATTCCAAAAATAATCATTTGCAGAAGCATAGGAGGAAAAAAGAGAAAATGGAGATCAAAGGAAAGATCGAAAGACGCGTGTGCCAAAATAGCAGAAATGGAAAGAAATGACAAATAAAGCCTTTCAGGCGTGTAGAGATTTTTTGAAAATTTATAATTTTGTGTCCAAACTGAAGATATTACCATCACTTTAATCCAACCGTATTTTTGGTTGCCACCTATTAAAATTAACCATAAAATCTAAAATTTTGAAACTTTAATTATTAATTTAGTGTAATGATTTAAAAAAGTAATTAATTCTTGCATATATAATTTACCTTGCATTATTTAGAACATTTCTGAACCCTCTTAGACAGATTTACTATCCATTGTTATTCCGCATAACAGACAATGGTGAGAATGTTTCACGCGGTAATACGAAACAAATAAATAAAAGCTTCAGCTGCTGCACGTTTACAACAAACGCTGACTACAAATGAAACTGGAAAACCCACGTTTCAAGTTGAAATACACGTCTCCATTTCCTAATTCATGGTCTAATTTTTTAGGCACGAAAAATACCTAGAATTGAAAGTACATTTTATACCGTTGTTACTTAAAATTGCAGGTAACTGAGATATTGTTAACTGGAATACCGAAGGCAAATAATTAAAAATAGAATATTATGAAAAGAGTAATTCTAAACAGGTAAGAACGAACGACAAAAAAGGTTATGACATCAGTTTTTTGGAATGCAAAAGGGGTTTTGTTGATTGATTGATTATCTTGAGAAATATAAAACAATTAACTGTGAATATTCTTGCAACCTTTTGGACCAGTTAGATAAAAAAATCGTGCAAATAGAGCAGGTGTACAGATGAAAACAATCATTTTGCACCAAGACAACGCTTGTTTACACAAGTTTATTGACGATGACTATATTGAAGAAATTATACTACACCCACAGTATTCACCAGATTTGGCTTCCTTTGACTATTCTCTTTTTAGAAAGTACAGAAAGGGTGTGTGACAGGAGTTTAAAATAACCTGACAGGGTTGTTAAACATCTAAAAAAATTATCGAAACCCAGTGTTATAACTACAGTAATTTAATTACTATTAAAAATCAAGCAGGTAAGCTAATGAAATATTAAAACTCTCTCTCTCTAATTGCATTTAAATCACCATTATCCCGTTTTAAAAAAAGGTTCATTAAACTGACGACAATTAGTGAAAGATTTCGATCTCATCTTAATTTTTTAGAATTAGAAATCTCTTGTAGATGTAAGTTTTCCACGTTGAGAATCTCCATTAAATATCCTTAGCACTTTCGACGGTTGGAAAAGCGTAGGAAGTTTTTGTTCCCTGTTTAAAATAGTAATTAAGAAACGCTTAAATACTTCAAGAGGCAATTAAAATTCCATAAGCAAAATTCTTATGTCTCAGCCTGTAGAGTTTGTCTTTTGAGAACAAATTTTGTCGGTTCCAACTATGCTGTTGTTATTGCATCTAAAATTTAATACCAAATTGTTTAACATTTTCAAAAGTATTTTTATTCAGAAGTTTTGTTAGAATTTTATTTTAGTTCAAAAAGTAATTTACTAACTAAAAATTGACTTTTAGAATTGCTTCATTATATTATAAAGGTTTACAATAAAAGTTTAAGCAAATAACGGTAGGAAATAAAGAGACTACTCATTTGATATTTTCACTATTATTTTAGCTATAAAAATAAACAAAAAGAATAATAATAAAATATATATAAGTACAGTAATCTAAGTCCAAATTTTACTCTTGATGCATATTTCTCTTTTTTGCAACATGTTCATTCGAAAGACGTACATTTACACGTGTGTACAGAAGTAAATACACACACGTGTTTCGGACTCTACAGGGAACGAACATCGCAGCCCAAAAAGCCCTTCATGCCCACTGGAATGGAGGACTTCAAAGAAGATCACGAGTTCCGAAAATCAAGATTTCCCTTCTCTCCCTAAGACACCTACTGTAAAAAGGGACCTTTCTGCAGACCTAGAAGATCTTCTTGATGAAACCCTCTTTCCTACCGATAGATGTTAACATGATGGACGGATAGAGACCACCACTATACTAAATACACAAAAAGAGTGAGCTCTAGACGACGGTTTCTGTGGATCCCTTCGTCCTGGCCAAACGGGAGCCCTTAGGACGGAAGTGACACGCCACAGCATCAATCTCCCAAACCCACATTACACCACGTGAGTCACACTCCACACATCACTAACGTAACACTAAATAAAAAGGACTATGACCATCAAGAAGCTTTGGAACCAGAAAACACCAGATCAACACCAACCTGCAACAAGATGGAGAAGTTTGTGAGAGCAGGGCTGGAGACTGATGCTAACACCATCCAAACCTTCCCATTCACTCCCTGAAAAGGACATAAGTCCTACAACAGCGTCCTTACATCTAACACACCCATCAAGACCACATTCCTTTGAACTTCCTCTTGTTCTTCATCTTCTTCACTTAGTTAAGGAAAAATCTCAAAAAATTAAAAAAATCGTTAAAACATCTTCTTTAACTGTGTTAATTTGGCATTATAATAAGAGAATACAAGTTTTTGACAAACAGCTTTAACTTAATTTTATTTGACAATTTTTAATATTCTTGTTTAATTCTTTTTCAACTAGAAATATTTGTTAATACCTTTCTGTCTGGATTTAAGAATGCTAAATTCTAAAAATTACGCAGTGTTTTTACAGACCAGTAAATTTATCTTTGTTATAGCTTCTGCGCGAATAAACCTTATTGACTTTTATTAAATTAACTTCCACTCATATTAAAGTTCAGTTTACTTAATAAAAAAAACCTTCCATTTGGATTGAAGAGAAGAAAAGTAATGAGAGCAGGGAAAATTAATGGTCCCAAACATAATTCCAGCGACCGTAATCTGACAATTTTTTTGATAAACCACTCAGTTATCATCCCACAGTACGACAGATTTCTACTGTGGTGAGTCTCGAGGTTTGTTGTCAGAAGCGTCGTTATTTTTAATTACATCAGGGGTTTTGATGACACTTTATTTCCTTTTCAAGCCTCTTAAATAGAAGCATAGAATTGGTTATCAGCCAGAGTAGCAGGTAAGAATTATTACAAAAGATTGTTTTTATTTCATTTTGGGAAGATTTATATATCGTTATCTCTAAATCCCGATTTTTTAACTTTTGATAAAAAGTCAGTAGTCCATCGACTATATTTATTTTATTATTTCAAAATAGCAAAGCTACAACTATCACGATTACTTTTAGTTCTAGTTCTATAAGGTATAAGTTAAGGAGTATGTAAAAATGAAATAAGAACTTTTTTCATTATTTTTATTTTTGAACAATTTTTCACAATACTTCCACTTTCATACGATCTGTTAAAAGTTTTTTAATTTACTACGACTTTTCCAATTTTTACAATATTTTATTAACAATTTAAGTTTTTAAAAAAATGTTTCATTAAGCATAGCTTTGTAAATGAAAATGGTATTAGAGGGTATTCGTTATACACATCAAACTATAAAATAACTACAACACGACCAATTGTTCGTAATACGAGGGTTGTCTTTTTAGTTTTGCATTTATATTCCTAAAGACCATACGTTTAAAACAATTGGTAAAACAGTTATTCCAATCTTTAGGTGACACTTGCAAAATCGCTGTTGTAAAGGATTCGATGGCTTCTTCTGACAACTGAATCGTTACCCAAGCATTGAATTCTTGATCTTTGGGAACGTGAAGAAGTCATTGGGACTTAAGTCTGGACTATACAGTGGATGGTCTAAGAATTCAATGTTTTGAAGCTCAAATACTCATTTGTCTTTTGGGCAGTGTGAGCACTTGCATTGTCCTGATGTAGGATGATTCGCCATTGTCTGTTGCTTTGTTGGAGTTTCGCGATAACTTCCAGTAAACAAACGTTTATATATTAATTGGAACTAAACGTTCTTTGATCTAAAGCAATTGTTACTACATGACCAGATTTTGACACAAAAGTTGCGACCATTTGCTTTGACACACTTTGTTGAACTGCTCCAATGTTTTTCGACACCAATTGACGCGAACCTCTTTTTCTTTGCTGTGAGCAAATGAGGGATCCACCCAGTTCGTCATGTAGGATATTTTGGACTGAGGTTTTTGAAATGCCCAAATATGCCTTTATCTCTCTGTATGTCAGCCCTAATTAGATGACGAACCGCATCAATGTTTTACTGTGTGGTTGCTGTTGTTGGTGGACCTAGCTTGGATTTGTCGCTAAGACTAAAGTGGCCACGTTAAAATTCGCAATACCAACGGGAAATAGTTGACAGGTGTGGTGCTTCATTCCTAAACACAAAAATCATTTCAGCGAGACATTGCTGTTGGGATAATACTCTCCGAAAATTGTAAAAAAATTGTTGCTCGAAAATGTTCTATACCTCGATAGGCAATTGCATTTCACTGACGTCATTGTGACGTATATGCAAGTGGAACCAATGCGAGGTTTGAATGAATCGTATTTGCCATGTTTAACTTAGAAATACTTACTATCTTTGTCTTATTAATGCGCAATAGAAAGAGATACTTTTAAGACAAATAGCAACACTGGAGAACATAATTAACGACGCTAGCGCCGCTTGCCATTCTTAGATGTTTAATGAAAGTAGTTGTCTTTTCATTCGTTGTTTTTTTGATGATCGGAAAAAGATAGCAATAAAGATATAAAAACTTTAGTAAACCACAACTATTTCAAATCCGCCACTGGTTTATCTTATGGACAGATTTCTCAGTACTTATGTGAAGCGGAGAGGAAAGAACAAGTGATGAGACAACTGATTAAGGTTTCTTTCGCAAAAAGTCTAAAAATATTTTCACAGAGATCGTCGGGGAAGTTTCTAAAGTACACGTAGTAAATCCCGTAAAGCGAAATTCGGATTTATATCACACGTTGACGTACCATACTGGAAACAGTTTGGAATATATAGAACTTTTATTAATTTTTTTAACTTTTTACATATTATACTTACTTAGTATTCGTTAGAATATTATTTTGTATGTAAATAAAAGTCAATATTCTATTTTTACCGTAAACTTGATGTTAAAATATATAAATGTGTTACTAAAAAGTTTAAGAAAGTTGTTTTGCAAGGATAGAAAAGGATAGCCCTTATGAGAATCGGTTTCTAGAATAGAATGTTCATGAAATTTAATAAAGATAAAATGTCAAAATCAAAAACATAAACGAATAAATGAGTAAATGAAAGTATAAAAAGACCAGAAAATTGAAGTCAGACCAGAAGGTGGCAGAAGCCAAAAGGGAAAAACATCAGAATAGAAACTCGATAACCAAGAAGAAAAAAAGGAAGAGGGGAAAATTGTATTTTTTGGATATAATAGCTGCAGATTTTCTTAGGTACAGATGCCACAACCCTGAGATTATTATTGATTGAAAGGTGTCCCAAGGAGGAGTTTCATATAAATTTACAAATTTTTTTTAGTAAATTTCTGGGAGCGTATGTCGCTTTTAAGGAAATCGGTTACTAGTTTTAGTTTTGATATTTTATTACATAATAGGTTCTTGTAAATTTTTATTTGATTTGTTTTGGTGTTGATACAGGGATGATGATAAATAAATTAAGAAAAAAATGTCATAGGATAAATGGAATTAAAATATTTAAAAAATGAACAAAAATGGTAATAAATTTTAAAATTTATATTAAAATAAGATTAAAGTAACTAATAGGAAAAATCAATCAGAGAAAAAAACACAAATACAAACAGCAGGAGCAAATAGGAGAATGGGTCATAGCTAAAAAGTGCAGGAGCAGGAAAGTAGAGAAGTGCAAAGAATACCTACCACAGAAAAAAAATGTTTTTTGCTGTGTATACCTATATATTTTTTATTATCAATCTATTTTTTTAAGTGCAAAATTTAATTGATATGGAATTCCTTCTTTAGGACTTCTTCCAATCAATAAAAATCTTAGGGTTGTGGACACTGCACTTAAAAAAAATAGAGTGCTATTAAAAAAATATAAAAAAAACTTTCTGCTTCTCTTCTTGTTTCTAGTTTTCTTTCTGCAATAAATTTATAAAAACCTATCTAATCAAAACTAGAACTAACGACCGATTACCTTAATGGCGAAATTTACTGTAAGAAATGTGTACGTAATAAAAGATCTATTACAGTATTAAAAATGATATTCGGTTTGTTAAACTAAACGTCTTTCGTTGATTTTTCTTCAAATTCATAATTTAACCCTTATCATAACTCTTTGAGTAAGTCTTTGAAAGTCACTCTCATCGTATTAGTGAAGAAATGATTTTTCATACACTTTACAAAAGCACCTGTGGCCCTTTTCTCATAATAATTGCCTCGTTGTTTTAGATAGTAATGGAAGTGTTAAACAATATTCCATTATAAAACATGCAATACCTCTGTTATTTTTCCTCATTTTATTTTCATTTTTAGCACCTATCTCGAAACGCACCTTTGGCAAATAAGTGAAAAAAATCGCATCTTAATTATATTAATTGCGGCCATATTAAGGTCATTACTTAAGTTTATGAGCCGAAAAAGAGTAAAATAAAAGGAAATGAATAGAATAAAATAAAGAAGTCGCTTATTTTAGACTTTTTGAGCTTGCTAAATAGGTAATTTTATTTGTGTAAAATTTTTCAAATCTTGTTTCAGAAATGAGTTGTATGATAATTTTTTATATTGTCTTATATAAAATTGACGTGATAGTTATTAGATGAAATAAAAATATATTAAAATTAAATTATCAGTACCTTTACCTACACAAATACCGAGTTCGACTTTCCAACCAACGTGTACAGTCTGTTGATAATATATCAAAATTGACACCTTGATAGATGGCTTTAGTATTAGGTAGGGGAAGTACGTCCAAAATGACATATCGTTTTATTAATTATTAATAACTTTAATATTATTCTTAATAGGAACATATTTTTTTCTTACAACTTTGCTTATATTAATTGGTTAACAGGAATTATATAGATTTTGTCAGAAAAATCAACACTTACAAAAATATTTAGTATTAAATGAAGATCAAGAAAAATCCGTTTTGTCCATACCGTATGGACAAAACGACACGAGTCGTATGGACTAAATGACATACACAGCCATTCAGCCATCAACATAACAAAAATGATAAAATAAGAGATAACAATAAAAATTAATTGCACAATTCGCAAACAAATTCTTTGGTACGCTTTGGCAAATCAGCACAGGCTGCGTGAACCCAACGACTGCACCGCCTGCACCTCAACCACCCCTCACCAGGCTTTGAACGTGAGTAGAGATCGTTGCAGTAAATACAGGCACAATCATCTTCTACGTCTTCTTGATCAGAGCGCTCTTCATCTGAGTCATCATCAATGTAAAGAGATTTAGTAACTGCTTGTTTCCTTTTACGAGTTGGTTTTTTAGCTGCTATCTCTTGTTTGTACTTTAATTCTGCCATATTTGGTGATGACGTAAGTAGGAATGTTGTCGTTCGTTTCTTTGGCTTTCGTTTACCCTGTCCACTTACAAATTTACCACTGGGAACTGGAGAAATGACATTAACTGGAACAGCTAAAGAACTTGAAGAATCCGATAAAGTAGATGGTTTACAAGAACTAGTGGATGGCTTTGATGAAAATTCAGGGGCCTTATTCTGTTCCTGGGCCACAATCTCGCCAGCCTCCGGTTCTATTGGCAACGATCGAAGGTTCTGATCCTGGATTGAGTCTGAGTTATCAGCTGTGGAAGCTATTGGCATATTTGTTGTTTCAGCTGGTTCAAAATAGTGATCTGGAAATACGTCTGGATTAACTGGCCATAGTCCAGTGTTTTTAAAACCATTGCATGCATTTTGAACTGAAGCAGTCTTTCCATAAGCTTTATTAAATAAATATCCGATCTGAAGAGCTGTCACTACTCTTCCTGGATGATTTCTAAGCCAGACAGAAATCTCTTGGTTAAAATATGTCTTGAGCGGTCCATAAAAGCACACATCGAGAGGCTGCATACGATGGGTGCAGTGTGGAGGAAGACAAACAATTTCGATTCCATTCTCCTTGGCAAAGTTTAAAGCTTCGAATGACTTATGGCTGGCATGGCCATCGACAATAAGAAGGACTTTATCATTATGACTAGCTTTTACAAAGCTTTGAAAATGCTGGAGCCACTTCACGAAAATTTCAGTGGTCATCCACCCGCTTTCTTGAGCTACTCCTACCGTACCAGTTGGTGCTTCATCCACCAACTCGTTTTTCATATTTTTCCTTGGGAAAATCATGAAAGGAGGTACCATACGACCCAGCTGCGTTCATGCAACACACAACTGTCACATTAGATCCCCGCTCAGCGCTTGTAATGGCACCTACTTGCTTCCTGCCAACGGTAGCCAGGATCTTTTGAGGTCTTTGGACAGTAGACAGTCCCGATTCGTCCACATTGTAGATCCGGTTTGCGTTTAATTTGTGTTTGTCTATGTATTCTTGATAGTTATCGAAAAACTTTTTTACTTGAGGTCTATTAAAAGCTTGGGCTCTGGCTGCGGAGGTAGGCTCCGGTTTTCGTAAAGATATGTCTTTATGGCGTTTTAAAAATCCATCTAGCCACTCCTGGCCAGCTTTACCCTTATCTTTATTAAAACTGTGTGAAAAGCCATTCTTTTCAGCCAATTCGAAAGCGAGTTCTTGGACCATTGTACGCGTTAATCCAAACATGCGAGTTTCAAGTAGCTTGATGTGCTCAACCAATTGTCTCTCAATTTCAAGAGGAAATGTTAGCTGAAATCGGCCTAAACCTTTTGCTGCAGGTGCAACTGTTTTATTTTGTTCCAAAGCATGGCGCCTTAGTGTAGCTTGTGGCACTTTGAAGGTCTTAGAAGCCAGAAGCCAACCCATTTTTTTCCCTTTAACAGCTTCAATAGCTTTTTTCATCGCTTCTTGACTCCATGATTGCCGATTACTTGTCCTCTTATAATTTCGGGGCATATTGCCATTCTGTAAATTAAAAATATTTACGTAGATTTACTTAAAAACTTACCACCATCTCTACGGACAAAATGACACATTATGTCGTTTTGTCCATAGTGATTGTATGTCATTTTGTACATAGCTTCAAAAAATATTACAATTCGAAGAATAATCTTGTTGCAGTGACAATAATGTTTTAAATTTTACGCGATCACCTCAAACACAAAAATATAAAATTATAGGACAGTAAAATAACAAAAGAAAACTTACCGAAAAACAAAAAACAAATGACCACTAACAAATTTCTTTCCAACCTCGAAACACAAATGTCAACATGGCGTCCGTTCTGTATTTGAAACGGCTATCAAAACTCCAATGGTATATTTTCGGTGTACGTGCTTCTTGATTGGCTAACTTTGGACAGTTTATACCGCGAACTTTTTTAAATATCACTCATATGTCGTTTTGTCCGTATATGTCATTTTGGACGTACTTCCCCTATATATACTTTCCATCTTATGGACTGATGATGTTGTTAACCATCTCGTTGATTTTTAAACATTCTCGACGCATTTGACTTCTACTATAAACTCATTCTTAAGTTTGGACAACCAATAGAGCCAGAAGACAATATTAGCTCACCATCGAGTAGTCACTATTACCACCGAATGTATTTAAAGGAATACAGTTTTTATTCTACGATTATTTTTTGACGTTTCTTAAAACCAATGAAATGCTTCTTTATTTGTCACAAGGGTAAGTTTCAACTAATTATGTCATTATTATAGTGGGAATAAATCTCTTGTGATTATTGTCGGGAATAATCACTGTAGCTTTTATTTGCCTAGCAACTGTCAGATACTTGTCAAAATAATTACTTAATTGTGTCAACGCGAAATGGGTGAAAGTCATCGGTTTACAAATTAAATTACAAAAAATATTTTAGAAACTATTTCGAAAAATACTCTAATAAGTAATCAGTCTATATGGAGACAATTTAAGACCTTCACCAAAGAAAGAAATTATATTCTGGATCAATCTACTACAACAGCTACTCTGGCATCGATTTTAAAAGATTGGGCTTATAACATGAAAAGAAAAGACGGAAATGATTATAAAGAAGCAGTTATAAAGACAATGTGGAAAAAAACGGCAAAATTAGTTCAAGAACTTTACTTTAATAAGTATAACAGGTCCTTTGATCCTTTCCATGATATAGAATTCAGAAATGCTCGGAATGCAAGAGATGCAAAAAGAAAAATTATACAAAAACATCCTGAAAAGCACAAACAAAGTTCTGTGGCACTTTCTAATACAGAATTGTTGCAAATTTTTAACTATTGGGACGAAGATACACCTTGTGGATTGCAAAGAAAGTTTTTTCACGTTGCATCGTATGAACTAGCTTGGAGGGGAGGAGAAGCTACGAAATGTTTAGTTCATTATTTTAAAAAAGAAACCGACATAAAAAGATTAAATACTGGCCGCATTGAATACAATCCCATCTTTACAAAAACTGCACAGGGTGGAGCACAAAGGTGCGCTAATAGTAAATGGTTGACTCTAAACATAAATAACCCAGATATTTGCCCTATTCGTCTTTTTGAAAAACTAATGAGTAAACGTGAAGAAAATTTTAAAACCGAACGCTTGTTTCTTACTCCAAATCCGGCTTGGCAAACTCATGGTTTTTGGTATAAAAACGTTCCTGTGGGAATAAATTCCATTTCAAAATGGATGAAAGAATCCGCAGAAAAAGTAGGTCTAGACACAGTTACTAAAAAAATAACTAACCATTCTGCCAGATCAAGTGCAGTAAGTAACCTTTCAAAAGCTGGTGTAGGAGAACAAGTACTAATCAAGGTCACTGGTCATAATTCTGCAAGTTCGATTAAACCATACTTACAATTGAACCAAGAACATCATTCAAATATAATAAATAATCTTAGAGAAAATACGCAGGAGGAAACACTTAATATAACAAGCAATTCCAAATCCTCAATAAATAATGAGTCTCGAAATATTTTTAATAATTGCGTTTTTCATTGTACTAATTTAAATTGTTAATTCTTTTAATATATTCACAATGGGTCAACAATATTTTCATATATTGTAAGTAATAATTAATTAAATTAAATTTTTCAATAATTTTATGATAGTTTTATTGATCTTTTTTATTGTAAAAATTTGTGAATCAAAAAATAATCTTGTCAAATATAACTCGAGAGTTCCATAAATTAGAAAATAATTTGACAGATTTTGTTCAAACTTGTTGCCATTTGGCAATAGCCACTCGAGCCCTGCGGGCTCTCGTGACTGGCAACAAGTTTTCAAACAATCTGTCAAATTATTTTCAATTTATTCTCACTCTCTTGTTATATTATTACTGAGAATATCTATAATACGATTAAAAATAAAGAAATTGCTTAAAACCTGATTTACCATGACATTGTTTACCTTAATTTTGTTCAGTACCTTAAATTTAATTGTGTCAATTGAGTCTCTTTTAATCCTTGGCATTTGTTTTCTAAAATCGGATAAGTCTTTTAGTGGTTACAACGATTTAAAGTATTACGCTTACAATAGCTTCCTCGACTCTTATTAACGTCAGTATGAAATTGATGCAAAATTCTCTCAGCTTTCTAATGATAGCAAAATTATACCTTAACGTGGAAATTTTTGGTGAAATAGAACATTTTAATATTTGATTTTCGATTGTGTCCTCTTGGGGTGAATTTACAAGATTTTCTTATGATCGCTTTTATAATATTTTTTTTCTCAACTTTTTATGTCCAGTAGTTTCTGAGCTTTAATGAAATACCTGGTATAGGTGTACGAAAGTCAATTAATTAAGTGTTATAAGATCACTGGGGACTCAATTAACAAATTGCAAGGAGCTCAAAACATAATTTTTACTCAATCGAAGTTCAATCGACACAAATGAGTCCCAGTAGATCTGAGAAACGACTGTTTTTTCTATTCCAATTCTATAAGGTGTGTGACGTATTGAATGCCCCAATTAATTTTGTTGTTTTATCACCTATTTTAATTAATCTTCTAATTATCGAAATAATAATATATTAAACCTCGAATAATCGCGTCAGTTTTTTTTTGTTAACCACTACCTTTAAGAAATTAGTTTTGAGACCCAGAGTAAGACACTTTTTCAGTAAATCCTTAAATTTGTTATATAAAAATGCAATACATGTAGAATTACTATACGAATAGTCCTTCCATTTCCGATATTCGTTTTTAGCCAAATTATATAAAACCCACTGTGACCGCAACTTCGTTCGCACGTGCGTAGATTCATTTAAAACGCGCTGTTGTATTGGCGAATATGTGCCAGGAAATGATTTGAATTCTGATGATCTTTATTCAGTTATGAGTCAGGAGTTCCGGAGGATGCTCAAACATGTTTATCTGAATTTTTTATCAGACAGCACTGCCCAATTGGCTCTTTGTGCCACTTTACAGAAATTGCCGCACATATTCATACGACGTAGTCACTTAAAGTAGAATAAGAAAATCCGCTTTTTAATTTATTTGCTTAGATCAGTAATTCATTATATACGGCTTAATTGAATACGAACTCTTTTCCAGAAACATCTTATTTAGTAAATGATGGATGCTATCATTGAAAAAGCGAGCACCTCGGTTTCTGATTGACGTATATCGTCAACTCTTTCTCTGTGTATAGACAGAAAATTGTCACGATCTTAAATTATCTGTTGATAGTTCTCTTCTGCTAATTCTAAGCATCTTAGGTGTTCTTTTTCCGTTTCAGTCACTCTATTTTGAGAATGCCAGTTTTGATATTGTGTTAATCTTTCTTCGCGCTGTTAAAAATATCGGATGCTTACGGTTGGCAGTGAGACGTGATTTATTGTCTCTGAGATCTAGAGAACAGCGATTCGGTCTCGATCAGTAGCTAATTTTTCTCTGAAGTGCAAGAAACAGCAATCCGGTTGTGATCAGAAACTATTTTCTTTTCTATGCGTAGCTGTTTCTAAAGCCAAAGATTCGGAATAATACTTTCGGCTTGTAACTAATCGTAAATCATGTTCTTGAGACCTAACCTGTCTCTTTTTTCTGACACTCTCGAATACTCAGAAAAACTTGTTTTTTGTCTATGCATTGTGCATATTGTTACAAACAAGAACTTTTATAATGGTAAATTAAAGGTAATGGTAATTAAATTTTCCTTCTTAATCAGCATTACAGGACATCAAGGAGCATGGATGTTGTCTTTGTACTTTAATCGAGTTGTGTAAAGTTTATGACATTTAATAATTACCCTTGTGCTACAGTGGCACCCTCTTAATTTAATGAGTTCGGAAGGTCACTTTTGGATACACATAGACGGTGTTTTGTACCTCAGCATTTCTCCCTCACACTTATTCCAATAATCCTCCTGTAATTTCATATCACTTCTGTGATGATTTTTTGGAAATTCTGCAAAATATTGTTCCACGGCTGCAATAGCTTCTTCATGCGATGAAACAGCACTCTCCACGAAGGAATTCTTTTAAGTTTCTAAAGGGGTAACAGTCGAATGGAAGCCAAATGTGGTAAATAGGGTGGATGTTTAAGCAATTCATACTTTAATTCCTTAAATTAAGCCATCGTCAACAAACTTGTGTGAACAATAGGGAACCGGACAACTTTTCAAATAGTGTTTAAAAATAACCTTTATTCATATATATAGCCATAAAAAATAATATTTTAATTAACTAAATCCTCTGGAGTACTTGAAAACGTAAAAAACATAATTTATTTCAAATTGCCGCGAAAACAGCACTTCATGTCAATTCAGATCGCGTGACGTCATATAGAGGTAAACGAACTACGAGCCATATTACAAGTGATCAGTGCTTGGATAAATTAAGTATTTTGTGTTTCTTAATCATCATGGACCGAAAAAAATATCGTTGTACCTCGATGTGTAAATACATCAGTAACTACTCCAAATAATTTTTTTATTGATGTACCTCAAAAACCAGACATACGAAAGAAATGGTTAGACCTAGCAAGACGAAAGTGCGATGGAATGTCTGTTACTTCAGCAGTTTACTTTTGTGAAGATCACTTTGATGTAAGTACTGTACCTAGAGTGTTATTACACAGCCCATAATACAAATAATCATATTTAGTGTGTATGTAATGTAGGTATTATAGGTTATGTCTTACTTAGAATGTTTTACGTGTGCATAAACAATCTTGTATTTATGTTTTAGCTGCCAAAGAAGCTATAGAGAATATTTAAACTTAATTATATCTTTTATATACATTTTATTTTACTTTATATTGAGAATGTTAATAAATAAAACCATTGACAAATTGTGTATAATTATTTTATTTAGTGCTTTCATATAAAATAGGGAATATATGTTTTTCCAAAATTCACTTATACTAGAGATATAATGTATAACTAAAGTTCTGTTATGACTATAGTCCTTCAATTCGTAACTAATTACAATTAAATATTTTTAGAAAAATGCAAATAAATCGTAGAAAAACGCGAAATAACATACAAAGCAGTGTTGTTTGCTTACGACTACCTCCATATGACGTTACGCACTGTGATTGGCGTTTGGGTTCTTACACGTCACAGATAATTTACGCAACTTTATTTATTGATTTAAAAATATGAATCATTGTTATTTCTTAAAAATCTTTATTGAGTGATATTGTTGTATAACAAACTTTATTTTAAAACACATCTAAGATTTTTTTTCGATTACTGTCCGGTACCCTATTGCATTGTCTTGAATATACCTATTTTGTTTTAGCATCGACTAAGCGAACAAAATGCAAAGTAAGAGACAAATTTGTTAACGAATATTAATAATGTATACCAATATATATACATATACATTTTAATAAAAATTAATGGATGTAATTATTTCTCCTCTGTGTGAAACTCCAGATGTGGTAGATATTAAGAATTTATGACGATTACACCGTAAGGAATGAAGCTATTATGTTTAAGCCACCTTTTCATGTAAGTGTTCATTATATATTGGTAAAAGGTAAAACACCACTAAGGGATATAAATAGCATATTACTGATTCAAATTCTTTAATTAATAAACATAAAGTTATGTAAATAAACCTTATTTTCTGATCCATAAATATATAACTTATTTACTTAATTTTTATTGATAAACAATAATTAGTGTATTTTAAATTGGTTACTATAATTTTTTATTCATTTAATACAAGGAATCCCCAATTTAAAGTAGTGAATGCAAATAATTAAGGTTGAAGTGCCAAAAAGCGGTGAGTAAATCCCAAGAAAGGTCATTCCACGACATTAAATCGTTGCTGTACCTTGTCCCTTCATTTTCGTGCTCGTCAGTTACCTGAACATCAAACTGTTAAAACTGTGCACAGAATCACACCTAGGGGTAGATTTTCTACAATTCAGAAGTTTACAGCTTATCACGATGATCCAAACAATAATTATAATCGTAATCACGTAATCGCTTTGTTATTTGATAATAATTATTGAAAGTTTACCAACTGGTTAACACAGTAGCAAAGAAGGGGGAATCCTGCTAACAAAATAGTTCAATTTAAGCCAAATTTATTAATACTTTAGAAATTTTTTATTAGAAACTAATTACTTACTTAATTAACTATCATTTAAACATAGCTTTAAGTAAGCATTTGCCTACAGATATACGTTTCCAACTCTTTTGGTTCAGGGCGGTATGTAGCGATTCGTATTTATACTTTTTCTTGTATATCAAGTAGCGCCTCGTATTTTAATGAATTTAAAAACAAAATCAAATTTAGAAAAATAAGGAAATTTAACTAACGGAAATACAACTCCAGCTGAGTTCGGTAGTGGTCTCTCTACTGGCAAATTAGTGCCCAGCTCAGCCGTAGAGGTAAGTAAACAAATACTAGTGAGTCGCGCCATCGATTTATACGGTCAAAATCGGAAACCCCTGTTGTTCCAGGCACTACTTTACCCACTGGAGATAATCAAATAAATTTTGAATATTTAACGGTTCTAATTGAATTACACAATAACAGAAAATAACGATAAGTGAGCTAAATAAAACTAAAATGTCAACTAGACTCTTCTTTAATGAACAATTTTCTAGAATACAGACTGTCAAGCCTCGTGCCTGACAACACAATTGATATTTATATAAAAAAAAATATGCGAACAATAAAAAAAAAGTAAATTTATCAATAGGTGTGATCACACGCAATACAAAAACAAGGAAAAATAGATTTTAACTAAAAACTAAAGCCGGACTTAAGACTAATATAGCTTATCTGTTTATCTAAATAAGTTTCCGCAGTCCTTGGCTTCTCCAATACTTAGGCCGGTACCAAAAATCAAGCCTGTTCTAGAACCAATAGGCTTGTACCAATCACAATAACTAAAGCTCGTACTAAGTATCAGGTCAGCAATCAAAATTCTGCCTATATCTAGGACTTATGCCTGTATCAAGGACTTATGCCCGTAATTAGGACCCTAAAATCGTAATATAAAATCAACGATAGCTTAAACAGATTTAAATGACTCCTTGAATTAGCTTGACTTGATTACTTTAATACAACTTGAATACGTTAACTTAAATTTACACTGCAATGAAAGAACAAAGTGAATTTACATGAATAATACAACATTTAGCAAATGGCTTCTCTGAATTTACATTTAATAGGCAAAATTAATGATTGAAATGTACTCAACGAAACTAAATTTGACTTGCTAGTCACAACAAAATTATATCAATAAATTAAATCAAAATCTAACATAAAATTAATTTGTAATAGTACAAAAATATCAATTTATAATAGTTAAAAAAAACTAATAGGAGTCTAGTTATACAAAAATAAAACCTACATACAATACATAAAGAAATACACATGTAAAATAAAGATATTAACTGAGATTGCGATTAAATGGCGTTATTAATCTTATAGAAATAAAATTACGTGACTCACCTATCAAGATAGGGTTATTTTACTTCGTTAAACTCGATACCCCAGCTGGTAGTTGGGTAAAAACAATTTCCTCGTTGCTAACTGCAATGTTGAGCAAATTCCTACCTCGATTGCTGTCTAAGTGGTTTCAAAAATACCAGTCTCCCCTACTGTCTGTTTCATAAGGAACAAAAGGACCATAAAAATCGAATAATTACATGGTTAAAGAAGCATGTACTCACCAACAGAAAATTTTACCAAACCCGGACACAAAGCCGTATTTTCCACCGAATTTACCAAAATCCAGAAAAATATCTCCTACTCAATATTCGATGGAAGCAGATTAAGCTTAATTACGCAAATCCAACCTGAGTTGTCCCCGATGTACAAGGATGCAAATTAAACTCTCAAAAATTTTCTTGTTAACACGCGTTCACTACAAAAGCTAGAGGTGAAAAGAGAGAATCTCCCCCAATTATCAAACTTCACTTCGATTTGACACACTTCAGAAAGAAAAATGATGGCCTCTACTACTATAAGGACAACAACAATAGCTTATTCAGCCAACAACTTATGAACAAACAGGGGTCATTTGATACGTGTAAACTTATTATTTAAATAGCTAACAACAAATATCCCAACATTACTTAATTTCCCTATTTATTTTCGATTCTAATAATAAAGTTATAAATATGAACGAACGCTGGCTGCGAAACCACAATATACAAGTTATCGACGAGAGATTAGATCGGATGAACTACTGTCAGTGTTTTCAAACCATAACAAAAATAATACTTGACTACAAAACCAATTTTAGCAACAACTAAATATAATTTTATGGCCGAAAATAATAAATAACAGTTGGCGTTTTACTATTAACGAACCTAAATCAACCGGTTTTGCCTCGATAAATCCCACAATATTTACGAATTATAAGGTAAGAATTTAGCTGTTACTAAGGTAAATTTTAACCCGTGACAATTCGTTCCTTCAAACTTCACTTTACATCTTTAATACCCACCTGCACCAGTTTTAATTCGATGATTTTTGCTAGCTTTACACACTTTCTCTTGCTTGTCTGCTTTAAATTTAGTTGACATTGACGCAAAACAATTCCAAGCCACCAAGCTCATTGACCGGGATGTTCTTTAAAATGGTCGTTGACGCCTTTTGAATAACCTCTACGTCGGCATACCGCTGCCCCTTCTATGTATATAATTCCATTCGAATCGTAGAAACCAATCAACATTGTCTTTTTTCCGAAATTTGCTTGCTTGGGTACTTCCATGCAGAACTTTGTCGCTTTATTTCGGGATCATATTGAAAACACCACGTTTTGTCACCAGTCACAATGTTGTACAGAATTTTTATCTATCTTGCATTTTTCATGCCCAAATTCCCGGTCAAAATGTGATAGATCGAATCTTTGAAGATATATAACTCCATTTGCATCTCAATGAAGATTTTTGTTCATTTCTGGCTTAATCACAAATTTCGGCTGGCCAACATGAACGTCGTCTTACAGCGACTCACGACCCTCTTGGAACCTTGTAAACCACTCATGGACTCGGCTATGATATAAACAATCATCACCATAATCTTGTTTCAACAATCGATGCGTTTTGGTAAATGTTTTACCAAGCTTAAAACAGGCTTTACGTTCGATGCTCATATTTCGACCGATGTTAAAGAGGTACTGTCACTTTGAGCTCGATCACTCAGCGTGAAGTAGTTCGATTGTCATCAAATTTTGACAGATCATCAATCAAAGATGTACCTATCGAATGCTAGCCCCAATAACAGTTGGTGATACTAGTATCGGATATTCTTTAAGAGTCCTGTATATTTTGTGACCGATTTGGTAGATAAGAGCATGTAGCCACATGAAAATTAAGCATACAAAAAAAGATTATTTATATCGATAATTAGCATAATTTAAATAAAAACGTCTGATGCGCCTACTTTTTTATAAACTAAATCTATTCCGGTTCTGTAGTTTTCAGCTGGGAACTTTCAATAGCAGCCAGGTATCGTCAATTTTAGGCCTTGGAATTATCATCGAGGGTGCTATTAGTGTACATGGAGTTGATGTACGAGCTATCAAAAGCCATCTACTGTGAGCGAGGCACAAAAGGATGGTCATTGTGGATGTGATAAGAGCCTTTTGGGTTGTAGGGTTGCATACACCGCAAGCTTGCTAGATGTCCTCGACCGTGTCTATTTTATGGATGCTAAACACTGTCACACTCAGTTTATATTAGCTTATAACAAACACTATTTCATTAGTAGCTAGTGTTTAGACCTTAGGCTATTATAATAAAACAAGATGTTTACCTACGCCTATAATTATAATTTTTCGAAAATAGCAAGTGTATATTGATATGAATTTTTCTTCCGGGGCGCGTTCTTTCAGTAGATTTCTCGCCACTTAGAAAATTGGTTGCTAGTTTTAGTTGCGATTTTTAATGGATAGGTTTTTGTTAAGTTTTTGTTGTTTGAGAGATTAATATTAATTATATAGTAGGGAATTTGAATTTTAAAAACAATTACAATTCATAATTTCATTTAAGTTTTTGTAGCTTTTGATGTGAAAATTTCATGTTTCATAAACCAGGTAGTCTGTTATTTTGTATAAAAAATTTTTTGGAGCAAAGCTTTCTTATGGCGAGGGACGCTGCTGGATCCTTAGAACTTACAAAATCCGAAAATGCTTTTTCATGACTGTTAGGCTTTGTATCCTTGTACGTATATTTAGTCATATAATAATTCACGATTTTGACTAATTACAGATCAACACAACTGATTACAACAGATTTTATATGATACCAAAATAGTCTTAGTCCAAGATCCCGATATAGGACGACCTTCACAGAGCTGGTTAATGGACCAAACATATTTTTTATGTAATTTAATATATAAAAAAATATATTGCATATGAGTTGCCTATCGAATTTCAGTCAAGGATATTTTTAATTAATTTTTAAAAATTTTTTGTGCGATTGAGAGGTCCCTACCTACCGTCCCATGCGATAGAAGAGGACACAACATAACAGCGTTTGAATCCCGGCCTTTTAAAGAGAGAGAGAGAGCTCTCTGCTCTCTGGTCTTGAAACAAGAAGGATAGCGATAGACGTGTACAGTATATATCAGTATATATCTATAGATACATTAATTATATAGAGCGAATTGCTTTAATTTATTTCAGTTAATATTTTTAAATAGGAAAAAAAAAAGAAATAAAATTTGTAAGATAAGAATTATATATGTATTGCTATAACCTTCTTATTAACTAAAGATTTATGTATACTTTAATGTAACAAAATATATACACATATATATTTAATTTGATTGAAAAAAAAATTAAAAACTAATCCTTTATTTTAATATGAAACTAATCCAAAATAATGCTTAGAATGTACGCGTCTATCGCTATCCTTCTTGTCTTCAAGAGCAGAGAGCAGAGAGCTCTCTCTCTCTTTAAAAGGCCGGGATACAAACGCTGTTATGTTGTGTCCTCTTCTATCGCATGGGACGGTAGGTAGGGACCTCTCAGTCGCACAAAATTTTTTTAAAAATTAATTAAAAATATCCTTGACTGAAATTCGATAGGCAACTCATATGCAATATATTTTTTGATATATTAAATTACATAAAAAATATGTTTGGTCCATTAACCAGCTCGGTAAAGGTCATCCTATATCGGGATCTTAGACTATCTGTTAAACATTTTATTATTTATAATATTTTCTTTTATATCATAAATCACCACTTTTTTTCTAGATTTACATGTATATAAAGTTTACCAGTTTTATCTACCCTAAATTCAAATATGTTTAAAATGGACCAATTTAAATCCTGAAAAATGTCACCGATTTAAACTTTTATCTAGATTATACCATACTGCGTTTTCTCTTAGGGTTTTCACAAAAAAAGCACGACAAAAATCCATTACCTTTGTCAACGCTGCACGTAGAAGAAAGGGGAACAACTATCAATAAAAATGACAGTGTTGTGTTTAAGATTTATATGTGAGCTTGGTAAAAATCTCGCGTTGCATAGACGTAGGAAAAGATCTACTATTATGTAGATAAATTTGGTATATAAAACTTAAAATAAACTTACATTTATATACTTTTTTGTGAAGAAGACTCAAAATTGTTATTGGAGCTTTAAAAATGTTTAAAAGTAAAAACTACGAGGTATCTTCAGATAAAAACGAACAATTTTTAATAACTTATAAAATCTTTATTTATTCATCAACATCTATTTTGTACAAAGTAATCCCCGTCAGATATAACACACTTGTGCCAGAGCTTCTTCCACTCTTCAAAGCACTTCTGGAATTTGGATATAGCCAACAGCTCTTTCTTCGACGCGTCTTTTATCTCCTTAATTGTGGCAAACGTCGTCCGATCCTCGGTTTGGGGATAGAAAAAAGTCGCAGTTAACCAAGTCCAAAGAATAGGATGGTTAAAACATAATAACGGTGTTGTTTTTGGCCAAAAACTCACGAACAAGCAGTGATGAATGTGCCGGAACATTATCATGGTGCAAAATCCATGACTGGTTTTCTCACAAATCTTTGTGTTTATGTCGTATTGCTTCGCGCAAACGTCTCATAATATGCAGGTATAATATTCCTCATTGATCCTACGACCTTGTGGCAAGAAATCATGATGCACTACGCTAATTTAATCGAAGAAAACAGTTAGCAAATCCTTCACATTCGACCGAACTTGACGTGCTTTTTTTGCTCTTGGCTCCTCTGGACGCTTTATGACTTTAATTGGAAGACTTCTAGCTATTCAATTTTCTTTTAATAAATTTTTTATCGTAAACATCGTCTATTTACATTCTGCTTTGCTTTTTTTAACTCGTTGCTCCATTTCTGAGATTTTTTTCATCGTATACTTCTGTATTTCTACTGACCGTTTTTTTTGCCTTTTGGTTTTTGACATTCATATCTTAAGTTGCTTATCTATTTTCTAGTAAACCTTCTATTTAAAACCTTTTAAAAAAGTTTTCGGCTATACTACAGGTCGGTTAAAAAGTTTTGAAAGCAAAACAACGCTATGCTTCTTGTTCTCGGTTATTCCCGGAGTGCAACATCTTTTTTTTAATAAAAATAAAAAAGTTTAATATAGTTTAGATTCTGGATCTGGAAATTTGGGGAGGGGCGAGCTAGTGCTCAGCCAGCACTGAGGCCACATATGGCCCATTGTGCATCCTCCCGTGTGTAGGGATATCCTCACCTCAGGCTGTCACCAGGCCTAGTGATTTAAAATGGGTAATGAGGCTCCCAAGGGTGATCTCCCTGACATCGGCATTATATGTTCTACTGTTTCCTCTTCTTGTTCGCAGCCTCTGCATAGCGGCAATTCTGTTAATTTCATCCTACAGAGATGTTGTCGCAATTGGCAGTGACCTGTTAAGATTCCCACAGCTGTTCGGAGATTTTGTCTGGTCAATCGCTTAAATTTTTTTGCTGTTTCATCGCCAGGATGAGTTAATAACTCTCTGGCCAGTCTACAGTTCGTAGTTTCATCCCAGCACTGTATAAAGTTTTGGTGAGAGTGCTGTTTGATAAGGTCCACGACAGCGAACAATGTTAGCTTGGTAGATGGGCGAGGGCTAACATATTTATAGTCCGCAGCCCTCCTTGCTAAATTGTTCGCAATGCGGATATATAGTTTAGAATAGTTTAGATTAAATAACTCTGTAAAAAATCATATTGTTTATCCTTTAAAAATTTCTAACTGGGGCGCTAATGAAAGTTAGTTCAAAGAAGTCCGACAAAGTTTTCAAGAACATACTACTCAGCTATTTATGGAAAAGTCTAGATACTCGAAAAACGTATCCCGGGGATAAAATTACTTCTTAAAAGTATACTGAGGATGTTCATAAAGTGTTGATTAATTATTTAAATACGCTTATAGCTCTTCTCAGGGAAAAGGATAACATATTATTATTTTTGTTGCATGGTTTTATCAACAAGAGAGAATATTATATACTTCGATATTTTAGAGCATAGTTTTGGCTTTTAGTTGAGAGAAAAATATTATCTTTATATCATATACAGTGCACCATAAAGTGTTGAAGGTAGACGTATATTTTGTTTTATTATTTTTTTATATTGGTTAAAAAATATATTATACATTTATTATACACCCGATCCAAAGCAGATTTATTTGCAGTATTAATGTTTTTTAACGTTGATTAAACAGGACTACATAACAAAAGCGGAAAGTGACACTTTTCACACGAATGGTAAATACGCCTCGTGCGAGAATCCAATGAGTGTATGAAGTCACTTTCCGCACAAGTAATGTACACTATTTTTCCTACGATCACGAGATATCTATACCAAATATTATGTTATGTGATTGTTTTATTTGTGACAGGCTCTACTATTCTAGTTGTATGTATTTAGATAACCATCGTAGCACCTATACTAGTCTAAATATTACCATAGTGTTCTTTCAGTCCTCAATAGCCTATATTGCTCCACTTACTTCCTGCAAACATGATTTTAGTTTTAGTAAAATTCATTTTTAACCCCTTTTTATTAGATTCTTCTGATTATATTTTGGAGATGTTCGTAGTTATCACTTATGAGCAGTAGGTCATCGGCAAATCTTAGATTATTAAGTCGTAAAGTAATTCCTTTATTGCTCAATTCTAGCGATTTAAAAATGTCCACTAGAGCCAGTGTAAAAAGCTTAGGCGAGATAATATCGCCTTTGCGTACACCTTTCGTACCTATACTGGATATGGGTTGGTTTTTAGATTACCATCCAGTTGGATAGCTGTTGTTGCCTGTTTGTACACATTTTCTATTAAAGATGTATATATTGAATCTACTCTGCTATTGATTAGGGCTTCTTTTACTGCCCAGAACTTTATGGTATCGATAGCCTTCTCAAAATCGATGAATGCGAGATATAATGGTAGTTTGTACTCATTTACGTTTTCTATCAGTACCTTAAGAGTTAAAAGATGACCCGTCGTACTGAAACCTTTTGTAAATCCGACTTGTTCGACAGGTTGGTAGTTATCCATTTTTGGGGTCAGCCTTGTGGTTTGATTCGAGTCAGAAGTTTGTACATTTGTGAGAGAAGTGCTATGGGCTTGTATAGTATTATCAAAACTAAATTATTTATGAATACTAGTTATGATATTTTTAGTATATAAAATTTTTGTAGATAATATCTAAAATACTAGATGCAATTAATTCTGATCTCCTCTCAATAAAACATTCATATAGGTAGATAAAACCGCTTCGTTAAAGCAGCTAATTAAAATCTAATCATTTCCAGTTGATTATTGGGAGAACAACTCATCAAAATGAAAATTTCCGAGGAAATGGAGATTGCAGAGTCATTCTTCTTAGTGATCACAAGAATTAAGATGTTTACATAAAATTGAAACTTACGAAGGACGAGGGAGTTGAAAGAGATTATAATCCTTTAGCATTTCGCGCTTCTAGAAGTGTTATGAGATTCTAACGGATTTCGGATTATAATACTCGATAAACTCATCTTGTGACGAGTTGTCTTGAAATGAATCGTGTGGAAAATTAATTGTTATCTTGTGATCATCAGTGATTATCTCTATAATTATTAGCATAATGAAATTAACGTATCTATACGGTCCAACATCGCTTTCCTAAGTAGATATAATCAATGACTAATGACTAATCCCTTTAAAGCATCTGCCCTGTGGTAACAAAATATTCTCACAAAAGAACTCCATTTTATATGGACGTTAATATCCCTCATTTTAAATACGGTTCAATCGTCTTCATTTAAAACGCAATGATCTCATATTTGATTTCATTTTAACTGTTAAAAAAGACGACTCCATTGGAAGCTCTTTATAGTATTTTAGTATTTGCTATTTGTAAACGCTTTGCAACCGCTTTAGCTTTATAAAAAATAAAAATGTTTTATTTGTATAGTAAAATAAATAACGGTGCCGTAAAAAGAAATTTATGAAAAATTTACAAAATATTGTAAATTTACTAAAATTTTACAGTAGTAAAACGAAGAATTTTTTTAACTAGTTAAAGGTCTTCACATCAGCAAGGTGTGGAATGTGAAATTTCCTCTACATACTTGAGCCTAAAATGAAATGGGCTATTGATGGCTTTTCAAAACTCACAGGCATTACTATAGCTGCAGAAGAGTTAACCAATAGGAACATCACAGGCAGGAACGTAAATATTTACACGAACTGCCGACAAGCACTACTGACTACTGACCTTGAATAGACCACGTAGTACTTCAAGTTTAGTATTAGAATGTCACCAAACTCTAACTAAAGCCAGCCAGAATAACGTGGTCACTCTGAGCTGGATCAAAGGACATGGGAACTCTAAAGGCAACCGCATTGCACACAATTTAACAAGGAGGGCTGCGGGCTACAAATATGTTAGCCCTCGACCCTCTACCAAGCTATGCGGATGGATTCTCAGCATGCTCTCCATGCGTGCAATAGAAATAAATGTAAATGATGTCAAGATACGAGACAAGGTTACGAGGGGCTGTCCACAGGGAGGGGTTTTATCACCTCTACTGTGGAACATTGTTCTAGACAGCCTAATTCACCGCCTCAATGAACATGACAAAATCTACGCAGACGACATTGTTATTCTGCCAACAGGAAACTTTGAAAGCACCCTTTGCGACAGAATGCAAGTGGCTTTCAGAACTTTAGAGACATGGTGTAAAGAGCAATCGCTGTCTATTAACCCCAAAAAGAAAAGGTTTTCTTCACGAAGAAAACGACACCTAGGGGCTTAAACGCACCCAGTCTTTTTAACGTTAAATTAAGCTTTGCTACAGAAGTGAAATACTTAGGTGTTATCCTTGACAGCAAGCTGACTTGGAACTCACACATAGAAAGCAGAGTTAAAAAAGCATTTATATCTTATGAGCAATTCCGCCGAACCATAGGACAGACCTGGGGATTATCCCCCAAGGTCACCATGTGGATCTACACGGCAATCATAAGACCTATGCTAACATATGGTGCTGTCGTGTGGTGGCCTAAAGTGAAACAAACGACAGCTATCTAAAAATTAAACCAAATTCAAAGATCAGCATGCCTTCTCGTAACAGAAGCCATGCGAAGCACACCGACCAGCGCAATGGAAGTCATACTCGGTCTCACCCCCCTTGATATATTTGTTAAGGAGGTCGCATTGATGACCATGGTACGCTTTCGCACGGTTGGTATCAAACCCACTGTAGGGACTGGCACCCATAGGGACAGTCTGTGGTCTGTGGAGGGAATCGATAAAAGTGATACCACTCCTACAGGCAGACACGGATGCCGTCGCACCAAGATTTGTCTTTGACAAACCCTACAAAATATTAACAAACAAGACAGCAGACCCCAACGTAGTGAACGCTCTGAGCGTATATACGGATGGATCAAAAACAAAGCAAGGTGTAGGATGTGGAATTTACTTTAGATCCTTAAACCTAAAAATAAAATGGGCTATGGATGGCTTGTCAAGTGTGGTTCAGTCAGAACTCACAGACATAACCATAGCTGCAAAAGAATTAATCAATAGGAACATCACAGGCAGGAATATAAATATATACACAGACTGCCGACAAGCACTACTGATCTTGAATAGACCACGTTTCACCTCAAGTTTAGTACTAGAATATCACCAATCTCTAACTGAGGCCAGCCAGAATAACGTGGGCACTCTCAGCTGGATCAAAGGACATGGGAACTCTAAAGGCAACCGCATTGCGAACAATTTAGCGAGGAGGGCTGCGGGCTCCAAATATGTTAGCTCTCGCCCATCTACCAAGCTAACATTGTCCGCAGTCGTGGACCTTATCAAACAGCACTCTCACCAAAAATTTGTACAGTGCTGGGATGAAACTACAAACAGTAGACTGGCCAGAGAGTTATTACCTCACCCTGGCGAGGAAACAGCAAAAATATTTAAGGCATTGACCAGACAAAATATCCGAACAGCTGTGGGAATCTTGACAGGTCACTGCCAATTGCGACAACATCTCTTTAGGATGAAATTAACAGAATCGCCGCTATGCAGAGGCTGCGAACAAGAAGAGGAAACAGTAGAACACATTATGTATGACTGCTCTGCTTTTTCTGAAATCAGAAGATCCGTGTTGGGTGAGTATTGGCTTACACCAGCTGATGTCAGGGAGATCCCCCACGGGAGCCTCATCTCCTATTTTAAATCACTAGGCCTGGTGACAGCCTGAGGTGAGGATATCCCTACAATACGGGGGGATGCACAATGAATCATATGGCCTCAGTGCTGGCTAAGCACTAGCTCGCCCCTCCCCAAATTTCCAGATCCAGATCTACCAAGCTAACAAGCTCCGCTGTCGTGGACCTAATCAATCAACACTCTCACCAAAACAGTGCGGGGATGAAACAACGAACTATAGACTGGCCAGAGAGTTATTGCTTCATCCTTGCGAGGAAACAGCAAGAAAGTTTAAGGCATTGACCAGACAAAATCTCCGAGCAGCTGTGGGAATTTGAACAGGTCTCTGCCAATTGCGACAACATCTCTTTAGGATGAATTTGGCAGAATCGCTCCCATGGAGAGGTTGCCGACAAGAAGAGGCAACAGTAAAGCATATAATGTATGACTGCCCTGTTTTTTCTGAGATCAGAAAATCCATGTTGGACGAGTACTGGCTTACACCGATGTCGGGAAGATCCCTCTCGGGAGCCTCATCACCTATTTTAAATCTCTAGGCCTGATAACAGCCTGAGGTGTAGATATACCTACATACGGGATATGTGGCCTTAGTACCAGCAAAGCACTTGCTTGCCCGTCCCCAGCTTTCCAGATCCAAAGATCTAGATCTCTTTTTCGATTTAAATCTTCTCGGACTCTTTTTTCGCTTGACTGAGGCAGATATGGACTTTTGCTTGAGCAACCTTATAGGATACAACCTTATCACTGAAAACCCAAAATAACTTATTAAATTTAAAATTAATTTGCATGATATTTTTTTTCTAATGGGAAACGACTAATAATATAGAAAAAGAATAAGAATACAGTTGGTAGGAAGAGAAACGAACCTAAATTTTTTACTTTCTGTTATTTCATTTAACTGTAGATACTTTCCAGCAATAAAAAATGTTTGATGAGTTAAGCTATATTGGATTTAGTAATGATAAAAAAATATCAGAACCAATGCGATTAGATAAAATACATAGAAAAATTTGGGATCACTAATAAATAGATAGGAATTAATTTAATTACAGTGGTCATTATTTTTTAGAGTGTACGTATCCAGAAGGAATTTGCATCAATTTTTAAAGTATACGAATCCAGAAGTGTGCTAGTTTCGAATAAATCGGGTTTATTGCGATCGAAACCGTTCAGTGGAATTTTCGCTTTTACGATTTTAAAACGAAAGCAGTTTATGCCTTAGGGGACATAAACACGGAATTAAGTTAGTAATCGGTTCACTATCAATAAACATTTAGGACAACCAGATGAAGGTTATAAGTTAACATTAAGTGTTTTACTGTTTGGATTTTTAAATAACATCGATGATCGATGTACTTTTTATGATCGGCTTGTGTGCCCCTCTGTCCGTGTGCGCTATAACTTTTAAACGGAAGGTCACAGGATTATAAAATTTGGTATATAGAATTCTTCTCATGTCACAGGAAGGAACACTTATGATTTTGATCCAGATCGGATAACTGAGTTTTCAAAACTCGTGTAAATAATGCATGGTTTCTTTCGGTTGTGTGCGCTCTAACTCTCAGACAGCCATATGAAATTCATATAAAATTTAATATATAGAATTCTTATACCATAAGGATATTAAGTTTTTTTTTTCCTTTCTGCGCGTTATAACTCTTGAGCATAGGATCACAGTGTCATAAAATTTGGTATGTAGAATCCTTATTTAATGAAGAAGAACCCTATTTATTGGTAACCTTAACGTTAAGATTTTAACGGTCTTACAAATGCATGTCGATGGTACTTTCTCATTTCTTACATTAATTTTACTAATAATGATTTTTAGATATTTCGTTATGCTCCACCACTGAATTGGCCGAATATAGTTGACCTATTAAGTGCCGAACACGATTGTTGAGTCATTTTAAGTACAATAATAGAGTTGCGAAAGTCCGTAAGAGCCATCTACAAGGATATTAACTTAGGGTTATAAGTATAAAGTGTCATAGAGCAGAACTTTTCTTGTTTGTCATCTGAAAGTTTGAGATTTGAAAGTTATGAAGCTCAACTACTCTATTTGATAATAATAACTTTAATTCAAAAGTTTACCTAGATGTAAGTTTATTGTTGTCGTTAATATGGCAACATCTATACCTAATACCTACATTTTATAAAGAACTGACAAATTAACGTTATATGGTGGAATTGATTTTAATTTCTATTTTATTTATTGTCGTTTATATTTTAAATGAAATGAACAGTTCTGCAGCAGAATGCAATTTCCTGGAACTAAATCTAAAATAAGTATTTGAACTAAAAGACGTTTTTAAAGCAGCTTTAATAATAAAATATACGTCCAAGGGTAAAATCTATTTAAACTTTGTTTCTAATGAGTTTGTTGTGAAATGCCCAAAGGCTGCAATTCAAAAAATTACTTCCTGCTTTATAAGTGAAGTTTTACGTTTTGTTTCTTTAAATAATAATCATTAATGCTAAAAATTCTTTATTTGTTGCAGGCATAACCCACTTCATACACTGGATATATTGTAAGTATATTACCTGCTTTACCATTTTGTTAAAAAAATCTTCTGTCCTGTTTTAAAGCATTTGTCTTTAAATGTTTTCTTTTATGAAAGTG
This sequence comes from Altica lythri, assembly GCA_964028335.1. Taxonomy (NCBI): domain Eukaryota; kingdom Metazoa; phylum Arthropoda; class Insecta; order Coleoptera; family Chrysomelidae; genus Altica; species Altica lythri. Next base: position 8,696,677 of record OZ034807.1, on the reverse strand, counting down.
TTCTTTCTCCACTTTACATTATTTAACCTTGCTTTTTACCTTTCTTATTGTACAGTTTTTGTATATGTTAACCTAATTTTCATAGTGAACCCTTTATTGAAATTTGCTCTATTAATTTTTAATGATAATATCAACAGTAAATACCTATTTTATATAGTTAATGATTGTGAAATAATCAACAATTTTAGCTATTTTTCTAGGATTAAAAAAGATTATAGTTTTAGCCTATAAATTTATATACAAGCTCACACTGGTTGTAATGATTCCAATTGTTGTAATAATTAGAACGCATTTAATTTAAACAAATTTATCGAATTTCGATGTACTGAATCTACAAAATTTTATAAAGAGAGCTGACGGGTACAAATTTTGGATTTATTGTTGTTGATTTTCTGTTGTACAACAATTATTTTCTACATCACAACAGTTGATTATCTATGAACATTTTTTTCATATCACCTGCATTGAAACAGCTTGTTTTGATCCCTGTTTTGTCAGTCGAAACAAGACAATTTCAGACCAATGCAACTGTCAGTCAGAAACTGGCAGTTTTTTCTGCCCTAGGGGAGAAACAACGTTATTCCTGCCCGGCACATTTATTATTTGTGTCTTTATTTCAATTCTATCAGAATCGCATTTGTAACAAACAAAAGCGAATAAAATCATAATCGTCTGACAGCTGTCGTCAAATCGTTGTCAAGATATTACTACGCTATTTGTCTAAAATAGTCTTACTTCAACTGGCCACAGAGATCGAAACTCGCTGTTTTAATGCATGTGATATGAAAAATATAGTGTGTGGCACGGGATGAGACAAAGACGATTTCTGACCGGGCGAAGACAGCCCTCGCTTCGCTCGGGCAGTCAACTCTCGCCCTAGTCAGAAATCGTCTTGTTTCACCCCTTGCCACACAATATACTATTAAAAAGTATACAAACTAGAATATATAATGACATTAAGGAGAAATTGAAAAAATGTCGTATCCCTAATGTCATTTAATACATACTTTCTAAAAACTTTCAAGTTTTGCTCACTGAATAAATAAAGATTTTACAAGTTATTAAAAAAATCTCGTTTTTTCTGAACATACATGTTACATTTAATTTGGGCGCTAGATCAAAAATCAATAGACCAAGAAGCAATTGACCAAAAACCCATAGACTAAAAAGCAATAAATCAAAAAGCAATAGAAAAAAGCAATAGACCCAAAAGCAGTATACCGAAAAACAATAGACCGAAAAGCAATAGACTAAAAAGTAATGAACCCAAAAGCAATAGATCGAAACGTCAATAGACTGAACATAACTTGGTCAAAATGATATTACGGTTAAAGTTAAAATTTCCTTTCTACTGTATTCAGAATCGCAGCACAAAATGCTAGATTTAGACGCATTTTGTTTGCCTTGTTTGTTTTTATATTTTTTGCCATTTTTACTCTTTTTAAGTTGTTTTTCGATTTTATTTTAAGCCTATTTACATATCTACTTACTCACAAAAAAAATAGAAACTATGCGCAATGCTACGTACCTAAATAATCGATGATATTATTATATTTTCGTGAATATCAAATTTATTGACAAGACGGTTTAAACTAAAACTACAATTGTAACCTCTTTTTAGAAAGTTTTTTATATTTTCGCCGTGTTCTGTGTCTCTGTGTCATTCCGTGGAATTTGCAATCGAATTTAAACCTATTTCCCGACTACCTATAGCTCTGAAATTTTCAGGATAGCTAAGAACTGGATGACAATGCATGTTTCAAGTGTGTTTAGGCATATACACAGATTTCGAAATTTATACTGAATTGTTATTAAATTAAATATGTATACATATTATCATTTTGAAAGACTTCATATAAGTTTGCGGTGGCCCATTTGGATAAGGGGTGAAGCGGTAGATTGTGACAATTCTGTTGGGTTATTGCAATAGGATCGAACTCGTGAGAGAGAAGTTTTTTTTTTTTTTGTTTATACATGTGAAAACAGTAATTATTATTTTAACTGGTAATAAAATAAACTGTTTTAGAAAGTTTTTAGATACAACTAACTACCCTTGATTTTGTTAACAAGGAAACAATCTTCTCTATGATCAATCACAGCGTTGTATGACTTAATCTTTTTACAATGTCAGGGATGCTGTGCATTGTTGAGATGACACAAAATATGACCTATAAATCAGTAAAAAACTTTCTATTATAAAAAGTTCTTTTTGTAAATTGTGCTTATTTCCTCATGATGTTAAATGCTCGATTTGAGAGGTTAACATATGCGAACAGCACTCAGGGGGTAGGAGGAGAGCGAGCGTGGATTCGTTTGAGCTAGATGAATAATTTTGAAAAGATAAAAAGGAATATACTTATTAGAATAATAAAAGATAAAAGAAGTTAAAGGGGACAAAAGAGAGTAAATGAAAGAAACGAAAGAGAAAGAAAAATGGGCGCCACTTATGTTTTTTATCCTGAGGATGGGGAAATATAAGAAACCCAGATGGAAAAAGAAAGATATAAGGGATATAAGATAAGATAAGGTAAAATTAGATAACCCGGCAGATGTTCTTGCTAAAATTTAAATTACACACTTTTATTTAAGATACTTAAAAGAAAAATTATACTTACACTTTCGTTTCACTTATCCTTATGGTGATAAATCAAATTTGTAAGATTAACATATATTAAAAAAAATCTATTACCTTAATAAAATAAGATATATTTAAGAAACTAAATCTATTACTTTAATAAAATATAGATTAGAGAAACTGAAAGTATTGATCAGAGTAACAGGCTCTAGCTAGGAAAAGAAAAATGTATAGTTAACAATAACAGTATTTATTATCAGCTGTAATGATAAAAGAGACACAACAACAATAAAATAAAAAATACGAGATACTTTTCGGTACGGTATAGTAGACACATTTTAATACACACATTTGTGTTAAGTTTAAAAATAGAATTATTAATACACATAAAATAATAGCTAAGTACACTGTTTTGTCATTTTCGTGTACTCAAATAAGCGAAAAGTGAGAAGTAAAATTTAGATGAAAAGTTATAAAAAAAACATCACCTTTTGCTTTGATATTAACTCGAGTTAAGAGTACTCATATTTAAAAGTATAAATCTTAATTAAATCAGTACGAGAGATAAATTAAAAAAATTAAAGAATATTAGTAAAACAGTTTACAGAAGGAGATACAAACAATATAAGTTATAAAAAAAATTACAGGTAAGCAATACACAAAAAAAATCACATCCCGGTTATTTTCATTACGACACTGTGCACTGCACATAGATGTTACAGGTAAATACAATTAGGATAAAATGTTTCATAGAACTAAATGGTACTCTGAGACTCCATACAGTTATAAAAAAATTGTTAAAAACGTACGTTATCTTCTAAATGTTTCTGAGATACTTTGTTAGCATATGGCTTCATTCTCTCGGTAATTGGTCTTAACGGTAAGATATAATCTAGACCCATTCTTGTCTAGATTTGTAGATATTTAGAGAAAAACCATAAACTCATTCTTCGTAGCTGGGGTTTGAAGAAAAGACGGTAACAATGGCTGACTTCTGCCGCCATTACTCTACGATATACGAAGAAAACTTAAAGATAGCACTGTCTGGAAATCTTCAGGTAAACCTTCCGGTACGATAAACGATAGTCGATACAAGAAACATTTAACTGCTGGTAATTTTTAAGATAAAATAAGAAAATTGCCGGGAATTTGAAACTGGAGCATTTCGCGAACGATCTTAATCGCGTAAAATCTAAACCCAGAGTGAATAAAAATCGTTGGTACTAGAGAGACGCTCTCCTTTCCCGCCTAAACACCTGATCTTAAACTCGGAACCTTATTGGTCAGTTAGGAAAATCGATAAACTGCTTAGAGACAACGGTTAGATTTGCTACGTTCTGAAAGCATCTCGAATAAAATTTAGGACAGAGTCGGCCTAAGTGAAAAGAAACGTTAAAAAAAGAAATTTTATTATTCGAGTTTTTTAAACACGCTACACAATCTAAATACCTTCTCTGGTTTCTTGCTGGTTCATATTGTTCTATTTTGTGTTCATTAAGACTTTGTTCTGTCTGCAGTGCTATAACAAATTTCTTACTAATTGGATGGTTTAAAAAAAGTAGTAATCAAACCCTCGATGTAATATATCTGCATATACACGAAAATGCAACGAGTAATTCCAACGATGGTGTTGTTTAGGGCTTTCTCAATATAGTTTAGCACACCTTAAGTACCTTTTGAAATAATATTACCCTTTGCTCAACTATTAAACAGTATCTACTACATTTGCAATAGGAACAAAGGTTATGAAGTTATAAATTTTGAATTAAAATAAAAACAAAAATAAAGTAATCAAAAAATATAAATAAAACACAGAACAGGAGCAAATAGAAGAAATAATCAGACCAAGAGAGTAGAGGTTTAGAAACAAAGAGATAGCAAGTAGAGAACCAGAAGGAAGAAGCTAGAAATTAGGAGAGTACAAAGATGACAAGTAACAGGATCTAAAAAAATGGTATCAAAGCCTCGAAACAATATATCTCCATTTATACCGTGATGTCGTTTATAACTTCCTATCCACAGATCCTGAATGTAATCTAGCACAGCTTAAGCGTCTTTTGAAACCCCTTTTGCATCCCAAAAAAACTGATACCAGAATCTTTTTTACCTGTTTTGGAGCTGAAGAACCAGCTTCAATCCACTATAGACATTCTTTAGGGATCATCATGATCGGATAAAATATGGAGTACTTGTTCAATTGATATGCCCACTGGGTCCAGTGAGAATCGAAGAACAGCAGTATAGAAGGAGAACGAATAAAGAAATTTTAGAAGAATTAAATAGACAAGATATAGTTAAGAAAATAAAAGTACAAAGAATCAAATGGCTGGGTCATATATGGAGACAAGAAACAGAAAGGAGACGTGGTCGACCCAGATCGAAATGGTTAACTGCAGTAGAGGAGGACCTAAGCAGAACAGGAATTACAAAATGGAAAGAGAAGACAAAAAACAGGAACAAATGAAGACATATAAGCGAACAAATACAAATACGCTAATATAATTTGAAAAATATGTTTTTTATATGTTTTTTTTACTTTACTCATTCGCGTTTGGTATGCCTAGCAGATTTAGACTATATTTAACAAAATCTGAAACCATAACACATTTTCCTCATAACCAAAATTTCCCGAATGTATTTTTGCGTGTTTAATATTTCAATTTAACACGTCGGCATGGAGGCATGCATGCATATATGCTCTCGAAAAAAAACCGCATAGAGCTTACAGAAACCTATTCACAGCATGTCGAGAAATCATAATTTGTTTTCCAGTCAATTAAAAAGTTCGAATAGAGGCAAAGAAAATAAAATAATTATCCGCAGGGAAACTGGTGTTTGTGTATGTGCAGAATTTTCTCCACGTCCATGACATTTTTCACCAAGGAAATTTATCGTTATCTGGTTTAAATTCGTTCTTGAAGTTGACTAGGAAAATGTGTAGGGAAATATTTGGAATTCTATCTACTTCATTCACATACTCAAATATTAAATCTGTAGGTATAATAATTTAATTAATTTTAAAGATTTAGTAAACTGTTAGTATTTATGATAATATTTTGTTATTTAAAGTCAACATAACAAAAATATATAAAGTTAGTTTTAATATACCTGTTCAAATAAGTTGCTTTCATCATAAGTATTGGATTTCAAAGCGGATATGATTTGTTTTTTAAAGTATCGATTAGAAAATAAGTGATTACTAACACCTCCCAATTTTTATTTTATAAAATTATTTGGATTGGCAATAAATCACTTGATTATAATTTTGTGACAAAAGCCAATATGTTGTAAAATCGCATTGCATTGAACGTAAATAATCGGGTCCAATGCTCGTAATTTTTAATGACCGTGGTAATCTATTCCACGTATCACCCAAAGGCGTGTCATAGTATTTGTTTTAAAGGGGAAAATATAATTAACAAGTGCTTAAATTTTACTGTCAATTAAAATGATTAATATCACCCAATATAAATTAATATTATTAGTTAATTTATTGCTTTTAGCGCACACATTAACTAGAATTTTCAAATGTAGATTCGTATACATTTTGTAATATAGATAGATAGATATTCATTGGGTTGGCTGTTAGCCTGCACCACTCCGACCTTTACAGATGCATTGTGAACAGCCGTCGTCTTTAAAATAGGATTAGAGCACCTTATCTAGACCTGCCCTCTCATCTCTCAATACCAGACACTGCGTCCTTCACATAGCATTGGATATGAAATGCGGTTTCCTTCTCCTCTTGGCAGTATTGACAGATGTTTTCATTTGCTAAGTTCAGTTGGTTCATGTGTTGTCTGAGCCGACAATGTCCTGTTAAAACACTGACAACCATTCTAATATTTGTGATAAAAGCTCTGCAGTAAATTTCGTCGAGTGTCCTTTTATAAAGGCTTTGGCTTGTCGCTTGCCTGGTAATTTTTCCCACCACTCACAGGCTTTTTCTATCCTCCATTTCTGCCATGGTTGCCTTTCTAAAAGTGTTAGAATCCCTGCCAACCCTGGCCAACCTGGGATATTAGCTCCTGCTAGGGCCAATTCATCAGCCTTCTTATTGCCCCTAAGCCCTGAGAGTCCTGGTACTCATACCAGTGTCAAAAAATTCCAAATTTTATCAGGGTCCTAACGCAGTTCCACAACAATTGTAAGCTTGTTTGTGCTGAGACTATCGCCTTTAGAGCACATGTTCAATTGGATTCTTGTCTGGTAAGTTCGCAGACCAGTCCAATCGAAGTCCATTTCTTATTCCAGAAGTTACAAGGGGGGACACACATTTTACCACTTTGGAACTATTTCGTGCGGGAAATCCCCAATTTTTTTCCATTTTTGTGTAATATCTTAAGGTGGTTCACAGAGGACATCTACTTACAAAGTTTTAACAGTATAGTTCTTAAAGTATCGGAAAAAAGTGGCTGTAACATACAGACGGACAGACAGGAAGACAGGTTCCGTTTTTTACCATTTGGCTACGGAATCCCAAAAATGATTTTCATGATTGTACATTTAGGTGAGCAAAGAGGAGCAAACAATGTAAAAAAATACATAACTAAAATTGTAAAGTTGATTTAAATGTAAAACATATGAGGATTTAAAATATTATAAAAAACATTTTATATAACAAAGAAGTTTATGATTTAACAGCAATCAATGAAAGATAGTTTTAAATAAACACACCGGCGATCTTTTACTCATTTAAGTTTTAACATATTTCTTACTTTCCGTAGGAGTTTCCATAAAAAGTGAAAATATAATGTTTAAATGAACATTCTTAAAAAGTTTTTAACTCGTTTAAGTGTACCTTTTAACTTTATACATCAAGACTTTTAATTACATTGGCTAAAAATTTCAAAGAGTGTAGGAATGGATAAATGTTAGCAGTTGATTTATTTTTTAATCTAAAGGTAACTTTTAGACGCGCGTGAAACAGTTTCCACATCATAGTTTAAGGTAGGTACATAAATTAATTAAATTCTTTTAAATTTTTAGCCAAAAATGCTTTTTAAAAGAAAGGAGGTTATTGTTATAAGTCCATATGATTTTGGTTCCTTCGGACAATTGTTACTCTTAAAAATAACGTAGACCTCAACCTTTACCACTGTTTTGGAAAATATCTCATAATATAACTCATCTAAAATATTCTTGTTAGTTGAGGAATTAAAATAGAAAAGCCCTGTTCTAATAGAGCTGGAAATATGCCATTCTCTTTAGGAGATTTGTATATAGGGTTTAAAGCTGTTAATACCCCATTACACCATTAAAGTACACACTATTATTGTACTGGATTATGGTCTTTGTGTAGCAAATGTTCAGTAGCCTATTGCTAAAATAGTAAATAAATTCAAAAAAGCTGAAAAGAATATTAAGTTCGCCATATATCAGGTTGCTCGTGAGTTTTAACGTAGATAAGCTTAATAGGAACTGTGACCAAAATGTAGTTAGTCGGTGAGCTGCCCCAACTCCTTCTATAATCTGCAACTTTGACTCTACGTCTTGTCAAAATTAAAAAACAAAGGTTTTAGTGTTTTTCCTGTAGATTTTTTTTCTTAAGTACTTACTTATAATAAAAATTTGACTAAAAACCATTAAATATTCTCAGAAAAAACAACATTAAAATCGAGTCAAAAAAATTGCATATTTGTTCAATCTGAAATTTTAAAAATAATTGATACAAAACATCTAATGCATCTATGTCGCAATTTACCTACATCTTTACGACTACGGGTAATCAAATGTTACGTATGGAGCAGAAACATGGTCCCTTAAAGTTAGGACGTTGAACCGAATAGAGGCGCTTGAGATGTGGACACTACGAAGACTTCTGCGGATTCCTTGGGATAGTTAAAGAACGAAAATCATCATACCTAGACCATATTCTTAGAAATAATAGAGATAGCATACCGAAGTTGATAATTCAGGGCAAGATAGAAGGTCGTCGTGGACCAGGCAGAAGAAAACACTCATGGCTCCGAAACATTAGTGATGCTGCCACAATTTTTCGGAGAGTTGGATCGCCAATATGCAGCGTAGCACAGGACACAAGAAGAAGAAGAAGAAGAAGAAGAAGAAGAAGAAGAAGAAGAAGATGGTGATGATGAAGAAGAAGATAAAGAAGAAGATGAAGAAGAATATAAAGAAGAAGATGAAGAAGAAGACGAAGAAGAAGACGAAGAAGAAGATGAAGAAGAAGATAAAGAAGAAGATAAAGAAGAAGATGAAGAAGAAGATGAAAAGAAGATGAAGAAGAAGATGAAGAAGAAGAAGACCGATCATATACTGTAAACATCGAATATCTTTCAGTTGGACTAATCACTTAATCATTAATTCGAGCAACTGTTATTCTAAATTCTAATGTTGATTAAAATATTTAAGCAGTCCAGATGGGTATTAAATATTTATTATTTTCATAATTATTTTAAATTAAATAAATTGTGGTCACATTAAATGTATCCGTAGGTGATGTAAATATAAACTTTGGAACTTGTAAAATGCAATTAAACAAATACAATGGTGCAATTTGGTTACACAAATCAACTCGTTAAATCCACGCAGATAAAATTTTAAAGTTCGTTAGTAACATAGAGATAGCGCTATAGAGATCGGTTAGAATTACAAATTGGATGTCAAACTCGTGTATTTCTCGACCCTGTGTTAATTGAATAAAGTTGCATATATGTAAACTAATTATTAAGCGAAAGATAGTAATGATTACGAGATTGAATATGTGTAGTAAATTATTATGTTATGTTTACGTAAAATACTTTTAGTTAATTTCATTAATAATTGATATTAATAGATAATAATAGTTTCGTTCAGTTTTATTATGTAGGTACTAGTTGACCCGGTGAACTTCGTACCGCGCAATACCTACTTATAACAGTCGCCAGAAGAAGCCATCGATGTCTTTAAAACAGCAATTTTGCAGGTGTCAACTGAAGACTGGTATAACTATAAATCGATCTTGGTGGGACATATTTTGAAATGCAATAAAATTCTTTAAGGCTAGATATTTTTTGTCTTTACGGCTTTATGCAAAACGACAACCATTGTATTGTGTTATTTTAGTTTATTATAATATCACTAGTAAAACTAGTAATTTCTGCTAAATATTGTTTGAAACTTCTTTATTAACTTAACGTAGCATCGATAAACTCTAATACACAAATGGAACTCTTTCTCTAAAGTATTGTATTTTATTGTATACTTCTTGTATTTTTATATATTGTTTCTTATAGTTTGTTACTCAACATTATGCAGCGGGATGGTGAAATAACCTATTTCGATACGAGTTTCCAGTGGTGAATCATGATTTTATTTTAGATATACTTTATTAAAACAGCAGTGACTGCAATCCAAATTAAATAAAATTAATTTATCAACAATTAAAATTTATACAAAAATACCAGCTCTTTAAATATTACCAAAGAGTGTCTTCCTCGTTTGGATGTAGAGGTAAATGGTTATCTAACACTTACCAAACTTGGAAGTCTAGTTAATCTAAAATTTGTTTTCTCGCTAGTTTAAATTTTTCTGCATTTGGTTAGCCATATCTATACCATGAAGTCAATTTCCTAGACCATGCTTGGACTCGATAAAGACTTAGTAAGTGGTCCATATTATCAACCCCATCCGGTCTACGAATTTCGATTATTTTATTGTCACATCTCTTGGCTAAATCAGTCTCACCACCACCAATAAATAAAATTTAAATCTAGGACCACGGTTTGATTGTCATCCCAATTGGTTAGCACGAGTTTACCAATGTGGCTTACAACCTCTTCATGGTAGCCTCTTTCTTTCTTCGAAGCTTTTTTGTCTGTTATCAGTGGTGGATGAGCAAAACGATTAATTCGATCGGATCTGGCAATGTAGATTTTTTCTTAGTACTGATTAAACCTTATTTTTATAATAAAACTAATTGTAAGTATTTTTCTCCCTTCGAAGGACTGCCACTGGTGTGTGTGATTATTTCTTGAGAGAAACGGAAACGATGACGGAACCTTGTCATGCAAGCTCCGGAAATGCAGTTTACAAACGATATTTTATATTGTATAAACCTGGAAACAACGTAAGTAGTAAATTAAATTGGGTATCCTTATTTTAAACGGAAACAGCAACAAAAGATTTCTATTGTTTTTACATTAATCGTTTTCGATTGTGCATAATATGAATAGTAAAGTTCCTCTTAGTAAGTATATTAGCATACCTGACATTAGAATCTATTTGAATCTCTGTTTAAATAATATCGTCTGTCTAGAAAGTATACGAAACAAAACAAAGCTTAATTCTGATTATTTAGTATATATTTTTAATACTTGGATTTGAAAATTATAACAAATATAGTATATTGTAATACAAGTATTACAATGACAGGTTTCGTAGTACGAGTGCAGTTCGCAAAGAACGAGTACTACAATACAAACCGTCATTGTAATTCGAGTGTTACATACTATTTTTTATAATGAATTTTTAAAAGTATAAAAAAATAAATAAAATGAGAGTTTTTCGAAATATTTATTTACGTTGGCAATCTTGAAACTTTTGACACTTGACAGTTTTAATGATTTTAAATCATAGAGATATAAGATATAGAGCACGTGAGCCATAGGAACGCACACAAGTGAAAGCCAGCACGGAATAGAAAGAGAGAGAGCAACTAGTGCGTCTGGTTATATAGTTACTAGTTTTAGAGACTCGCCTGTTGCGCATGTGATTAGACAAAGATAAACCGACGCACTAGTTGTCCTCTCTCTTTCTATTTCGTGCTGGTCGTATCGGCTGGCTCCCGTGCTCTAAATCTTATATCTCTATGTTTTAAATTTGAATGTTTGTCAAATTTGTATAAAATATTCCAAATTTAGCAATAACGCTGATAATGTAGTTAATAATTTACTACAACATACTTCTTGATTTACTACCTGAACTCTTTCGTTGACAATCAGTCCAGTGCAACCAATTGTGTAAAACAAAAAGTTACCAAAAACAGTGTTACAATGAATCTATTTCGATATCTACTGTTTTTAGTGTCGAAATAGAAACTTTGTGAACGTGAATTATAAAAATATATTTGCTTATACAACCTCGATCCTTTTAACTGCATCCACTTAACTAGTACACCCAAAACTAGGCAATAATTTTCAGTGATGATTGCCCAAAAATGTAAAACTGATCAAATCAATTCATCTTTATTTCGTGAAGCTGTTCGTTCAACTTTAATATTCATTAGTTCCCAGACTAAGATCTGGTGTAGCTGCTGGCCATGGAATTGTTGTCACTTGGTGTTCTTGGATCCAAGCTTGAGTATAGGCCGAAAAATGGCATTATCCTGCTGAAAACGCCACTCCTCTGGATATAAAGCATGTGTCCTTTTAAGAAAAAAATAATTTAGAATGTCAAAATACTTTTTACTATTAACGGTACCATTAACTATACAGAGAGGTGTAGCATCACTTTGAGATATTGCTCCCGATACCATTATTTTGGTGCGAAATTTGGAAATTTGAAGAGGTTGTTTTGATAGGATTTTTAAGTAATTTGCATCGAGTTGGAAACAAATTTTATCCCATATAAAGACATTATTAATATGATCTTCTTGAAAACGTTGACACAATGATATTCTCCGTTGTTTTTGTAAAGGTGTTTCTTGATATGTAGCTTTGTCTTTTTAGTGACATACAAATGGTTTCTAGACATACTTTTACATTTCGTTGATTTCCAAATCTATTAGCCAATTTTAGAAATTGTTTTCTTCAATCTTACGCGGTCTTCCTGAAACTGGTTTATGCCTCATATTTTTGCCATTTTTCATCCTCTTTATTGTCTAATATACTGCACTTTTTACGATGTCAGTCAATTGCACTAATTGTTTTTCATTTCGAAAACATTTATATAAATTTTTTTTATCCTTTTCCTTTTTTCTAGTTGCAACATAAACATAAATTGTAAACCAATTGACAATCAACAATATTTGCCTAATAGTGTTTTCATGGAATTTTGGCCATTGCCTGCTATCAGCATAAGATATTTGATGCATTACTTTGCCCTTTGAATGTTCCAAAAAAGGAAATTTAATTTTCAGGACGATTTTGAAGCAATGAGGACCAAATCTTTTGTTGAGGTACAGATTTTTGTAAAAAAATTATATTTATTAATTAGTGAATACAGCTTTAAATATATACAAAAACCCTAATTAAACCAATTAAGTGAAGAGAGATAATCCAAAGCCAAGCTTTATAAAGACTTTGAAAAAGATTTAATGGGGCAGTAATTCAATTACTAAAATTATTTTAATATGCGGTTCCTCTAGAAATCTCACAATACTACCAGAATGGTCTTTTGAATTCAAATTCGATTAAACTCGAGAAAATTTTTATCCAATTAAAAAATAATAAGTTAAGAATTATGTAAATAATTTTTTATCAGAATGTTTTAGATATCCAAAATTGAACATTTGTCAATTTTTGCCTTTAACAATCGAATAATAGAATTTTATATAAATCCTAACAACATATGTTATCTTTATAAATTTTCTCTTTGTACTCGATAAACCTTCTTTTACGACTGAATATCCATTCATTGCTATTTAATTTGTCAGAACGGCTTTTAGCCGATACGAGTCAAAGTTGATACGGAGTATCAGTAAAACTCACGCTAAATTCTCTATATCCGATCCAGTAATAGGTTTCCAATGATTTTCTATTACCCAAAGTGAATATTCAATATTCTTGAACTCCAATAAAATGCAAAAGCGACAATTTGAACTAGCCAATCTATATATCTAGAAAATGTAGATATTATTTGTTCGAAACCTATCTTTCTGTTAGAAAATTTTTACTAATAATGGCATTTTTAAAAAGAAACCATCTATAATTCTAATTTACTGTGATTCATAAACTTATAGTTTACAAATATTAAAAAAGATACAAATGGCAATGTTTTTTGAATTGTTTCAATCCTTTGCCATACTGATATTAAGTGCTGGCTCAATTGACGATTTGTGGTTATAATTTCTTTCCTTATGAGTTTCCACAGATTTTCAATTAGATATAGATCTGGCGAATTGCCAGGGCAGTCAAACACCTTAATCTGGTTGTCAGCAAGGAATTTTATAACAGTTTTTTTTTTGTGACAAGATGCCGAGTCATGCATAAAAGTAAATCTCTTATGCGGGAACCACTCCTGGACCTGGGGAAGCATTTTTTTTTGCTTTTCAAGTACTGGTCCTGCCGCATTGTTCCTTCGACAATGTAGAGTCTACCAGTTCCTTGACTGATTATGATACTCAGGAGGTGCTTTAAAGTCCTTACAATACAATCCGCTTTGTATTTTTCCCCAGGTCTTCTCCTCACAAATTCAGCTCTATCCATAAGGATCTGCAGCCTTTTTTTCTTCATGGCTGGTGTGAGTAGCGGCTTTTTTGCAGGGCGACAGGTTAAAAACCGCAGATCCTTTATTCGCCGACGAGCTGTCATTGGGGAAATATTGATGCCAGATTCCTGCACCATTTTCGTTAGAATGCTTTGAGGTTGTTTTTTGTTTGCCAAGAATTTTTCTTTCATCTCGTGATGTAATTTTTTTTCGACCACATTTTTACTTGCGCCCTAAAGTCAAATACAAATTTTCGTAAAGTTTTTTTTTTATACTATCAACAGTTGGGCCTTAAAACTTTAGAAACTGATGCTATTTTTCTGTTGAGTGATTAGAGTTCAATAATAAAGTTTTTATTTCCGCTATTTGCCTTGTTGAGATGGCTTGGGCTTTTCCCTTGATGTACCACTGGTGTAACGAACATACTAAATTCACAAAAAAAATAGTATACCACTATCAGAATATCACTAAAGAGCAATGGAAACTAATCACCAAAAGTACAAAATAATATGCACACGAATTTCAAGATATGCTGGACAGCACTGACAAAAAAATGGCATCGGAGCCACTTATTGAAGGACCCGATGTGAATCCACTGTTTCCAGACCATTTATTGCTATTTTATAAAGTGTTAGAAGATAATCAAATAAAAACAAACGCATGAATATATTCTACATCTTAATTATGTACCCTTTTTGTAAAAAAAATGAATTTTACTATGTGGCTCCAGTAATTTAATTACCCACTGTATATAGAAAGTTAACATTCTTCTATTATGTGTTTAGCAAACATTTGGTTTATTTTGTAATATAATCAGATTTAAAAACGTTCTATCCTTAGAAAATGTATTGCATCTTTAAATTCAATAACAAATAGGGTCATAAAATAGAATAATCCCCCTCTGTGGTATTTCGACTTGCATCTTGGTGCTCGTGAAGCAGATTACATAGTTAGTTAAATGTTGTTTAGATCTAGAACAATTTGTTCAGGCTTGTTTTAAATTATTAGTTTTCCCGTGAGGAAATCGCCTGGCTGACTAGAAAATAAACGAACGAGAATTTAAGGGATTTATGTAGGAATAGTTAACGGTTTGTTGAAGTATGAACCACAGGTAATAAATGTACCTGCAATCACACAAAGTAAGGATAATGGGTCAATTTATATTATTATTTCATTCGGTATTAATCCAATTTAAATTGGAGAAGGATTGGATCCTTAATTCTATGAGCAATTGATTTTGAAAAGGTTTTTGGTAGAGAATGACACAAAGTTTTGAAAAAAACTGGAATTGGATTTGATGGACTGGATCCAATACCGTACATGACAACGTAGTTGTAGTTAGCACAGAAGGCATGAAAGTTCTCCCTGATTTGTCTAGAACTTTTTATCTTCTTATATTAAGCGATGCGTCTAGAGTGCTCATACGGTATTACAAGACATTCTCGAATCACAGGATAATCAGGATAGGTACGAATAAGGATACGAATGTGGATCACATTGACAGCATAGCAGGAGATACGTTTGTATCATTTTTTATGACTTTATTTATAAGATTGTCAAAAAAACTCTGTGTTTGTTTAACTATATTTACCCTGCCTAAAGGATATACATGAGATGAAAAGCGACCATCAGATGACGCTTCTTGCAAATGTGTTTAACTTTCGCAAGTAAAACCAACAAGTAGCATGTAGTCTTTACAAGAGATGTCTCTTTATTGGTAACTGGGGGGGGGACATAAGCTGTACTGTACTGATGAGCTCTAATAGAGCGAAACACAGTGTCTGCAATTTGGTTTTGCCCTTGTATGGGCTAATAGATATATATATATATATATATATATATATATATATATCTATGACGCAGCATTGCTTGCTTAGGGTTAGGAATTCTAACCCACGTACAAATCCAGGTTTTATATCTCGATCACGTTGACAGCATGACACGAGATACGTTTGTTTATTTTTTTATTACTTTATAAGACTGCATTTTCTTAGCATTTATAATCAATCTATTTTTCTCTAATTCCTATACTCAGAAGTTAATTTTTTTAAACACTTCTTTCTGTTTTCGATAAACGTTATATACTCGTATGTATACAAAAACTCAAACAGCTGTCGTAAGATAAAGCACTAAAAGATCACCGCAATATTATCGTTTACTCCGATCTCGACCATTTCTCTATAGCGGTTAAATCTCCAGATTCTAAAGTCGCGAGAAGTCTGTCTTGTTTCGAACTGTGATAATACAATTTGTGGAGAAAGTATCTGAATTTCGTGAAATATTCAATGCCGTAAGCGATTTACGTCGAGAATCGAATTTGTATGAAGTGCGACCACGTCGAAAGAATCCATTTAGAGCGGAAACTTTTTGACGAGCTTCAAGAAACAATTTTTGTATTGTATCGGTGGAAGACGTCACATTGAATGACTTTATGCTAGAAGAGTTTTGGTTGAGACTGTTGAGAGTGCTTCTACCACTTTACTTTCTATAATGCTGAAAGAACTGCAATATAAAATTTGTTTATACCAAGTATATTTTTTATCAGATCCAAAGTTTTTGGAATACTCAGATATTAACAACGTCAAGATGCATTTAATAAAAAGCTGTGAACGTGAAATATAACAAAATAGTTGCAATTGGCTTTATTTACTATTCTCGCTTAGCAGCTAGTAAAATTATTAAAAACTGCGAAATAAAAGAATATTAAGATTCTGGCTAAATGGTAATAACATTTTTATTTTTATTTTCCTTGAATCCCTCTATATTATATTTAAAAAAGATGACACATTTTAATATATATATATAAAAAACTTAATACTAACTCAACCGATTTACTATAGAAGCTTTTCTACATATGCTTGTTAGAAAGGAATTAATATGAATTTTCCTCAGGGGCACACACTGTCGTTGATTCTCCGGGAGTGTGAATCTCACTCAAGGAAATCGGTTGCTAAGATTTAATTTTTTTGTGAGAGTTTAGTTGTTTGTATTTTTGTTTGAAAAATCTCATGATGTATTATGAATATTAAAAAAAATAAAACACAAAACAAAAGCAAAACTAGCAAGTAGAGGAGCGAAGAGAAGAGAAGTAACAGACAAAGTAAAAAGGGAAGTTATTTTTTTTCTTTGTATTTAGAGAGTGGAATATTAAAAATTTGTGTGCAATAGCAATCGATTTGTTTAAGGAGCTAAATCCACACACCGGAAATTTCATTGAATAGAAGGTGTTCCATGAGGAGTTTCATATCAATTGGCGCCCAAAATGTGGGTCTTCGGTACTGCGAAATTTTTTTGTATTGTCAAGTTTCAAGCTCAGACATTTGTTTAAATAATTTAATAGAAAATATGCTATTGACGAACTAAGCATTTAATATTTGGCACGACAAGAGGACAATAGTGACAGTTAGGATAGTAATGTAGGGGATAAGAATGTGTCATGGGATAGGCCAACAATAGATCTGATTAAGGAAATGTTGAATGCAATAAGGAAGGAAAATTTTACAGTGGATTGAGCAAGAGAAGGAAAGTGATTTAATGAAGAAGAAAATAAAGAAAAAATAAGGAAGCAAAATGGGTTAATTAGGTCAGATCTACATAAATATACTGAAGGAATACAAGTCAGAGGGGATAGCAATTAGAAAAAAGATGAACAAAAATAAAGATGGATACAAATATAAGATAAGGAGACAGGGCACTGTTAGCTTGGTAGATGGGCGAGGGCTAACATATTTGTAACACGCAGTCCTTCTTGTTAAATTGTTCGCAATGCGGTTGCCTTTATAGTTTCCCTGTTCTTTGATCCAGCTCAGACTGTCCACGATATTTTTACAGGCCTTAGAGTTTGATGACATTCTAGTACTAAACTTTAAGTAACAAGATTCTTTTGAAGCTATGGTTATGCCTGAACCACACTAGACGATCCATCCCTAACCCATTTTATTTTTAGGCTCAGGGATCTAGTGTATATTCCACATCCCATACCTTGCTGCGTTTTTGATCCTTCGGTATAGGTGCTCAGAGCGTTCACTACGTTGGGGTCTGCTATCTTATCTGTTAATATTTTGTAGGGTTAGTCAAAGACAAATCTTGGTACGACGGCATCTGTGCCCGCCTGTAAGATTGGTATCCTCCACAGACGAACCCTATGGGTGCCTTTCCCTAAGTGGGGTCGATACCAACCGTACGAAAGCGTGCTATGGTCATCAATGTCACCTCCTTAACAAAATTATGGAGTAATATAAAAAACTTAAATCTGAATATAAAGAAAAATCTATTTCACCAGAAAAATATAATATTAAGATTTATAGAAATGAAAATAAAACTAAACCAAAAAATTCGAAAAGAGGTTGACCTTAAAGGCCATCCTTGCAACTTCCCGCTAGTTTTAACCGCAAAGCTATAGTAACGTGACGTATTTTGACGTTTTTGACTTTTTTTGAAATATTTAAAAAGCCATAACTTTTTACCGCCTTATTCGATTTTGATGTTTAAGATGGCATTCGACGCAGTTTTTTGAGACCTAAAAACGTTACCGGGAGTGCAAAATCGGTTAGTCAAAAAATCTCTAAGTTATTGAAAAAAAAAACACTTTTTTTGAAATTTTTCGACAACGATATCTCACGAACGAATCAACCGATTTTAATTTGCAAAACGGCATTCAACGTGGCTTTTTAAGCTTGAGAGCTGATTAGGTTATGAAATTGATCGATGCAATAGCCAAAAAGATATGCCCAAAAAACATCATTTTTACCAATTGTTTTTTTAGGTTATTTTGAAATTTCTCGAAATCTACCGGCTCGATTCGGTTTAAACTTACAGGGAATCTAAGTTAGATGGAACTCTTTGGAATGCTTTTTATTTCATTCCGATCGGTCAAGCGGTTCAAAAGTTATAAGAGGTTTACATACATCCACACACACATCCACACGTACATACAGACACCCTCGTAAAAATAGTCAGGGGAGGTTCCTAAGACCTCAAAACGTTGAGATCCGATGAAAACTCGATTTTCGAAAAACGGAGTGAAACCAATAACTTCCCGATTTTAAAAAAAATTTTAATTTTTTTTAGCGGGAAGTTAAAAAAAAGAGTGTGCGTGTAACCATTACCCGCGATTGAAGTAAAACTTGTTGACGTACCTACGTATCGGAAAATAAATATTTAATTACAATTCAATCATATTTATTGTCTATATACTTTACAAAAAATGAGATGTTATATTTATATTATTCATTAGAAATAGGAATTTCAAAATTATCATTATTTGTTATATATGAAATAATAGGTTTATGATAACTAAAATGTGAAACATAGACTTTACTCTCTAAATACCATTAATGTATTTGAAACCGTTTGATTTCTTCAGTTCGACGAAGGATCTGTTATTGCTGGTAAAAGATCAGCCATCCTGACTAGTGGTTTTATGGCCTTTATGGCTACCTAACCAAACCTAAAATAAGTATAAGCAAGTGTTAAAACATTTCGAATATTATTATTTTATGAACAAAAACGTGCAACATGCTTCTTTACTTAACGTAAAGCTTCCCTATAAATAATTATTTACTATCATAATATGTAAGTATGTATATAAGCTTACTTAATCAAATCATAATGAATGTCGCTGTCTCGTCTTTTTTTCATTTTCATTTTTCTTCAAATCTTTCTGGCGCTTATAATATGCCCTTTGATGTTCACAATTTCTTTTTCTTTTTAGCTCTTAAAGTCTATAAAACGAAAATAGCTAGGTATAAATAATAGGTATAAATAATTAGGTATAAATAGTGTGCTTACACATCAAAAATAAAATTTATGCATATAGAGTACCTACTCACTCATTTTCATTCAATATTTTTTCATCACTTTCTTCATTAATAAATCCACTTTGTTTATTCATATTTAAAACAAACACTTTATACACAAATTTAAACTATTTACCACCAATGTATTTTGGTTGACAAGATGACAAGCTGTCAATTCATACAATTACAGATTTAATTTTATTTAATATAGTAGGCAGAATCGTGTTAGGTATTTTGTATCAGGTTTTGTTTCCGGTACGCGGTACATTAGAATGACGTCACGTCCGTTAGAATTACAAAGTTACTCCTAGTGCCGCTAAAGAAGTTTTACTTCAATAAATTTATTTGTCAAGTAAATACTTTATTGTCTGTTTAAAATACTCAAAGACCTAATTGCTCCTTTTGTATCCCACTTTCACAGAAATTTTGCAGTGACAGAAATTAGAGACACGACTAACGTCAAATATTTAATGCCCCACTGGCATAGCACTAACCACTTTTTTGTCTGCTTCAATTAACTGAAACATAAAAACAGAATGTCTCGTTAGGGAGCATCCGTGTAAATATAATTAGGAAAGACCTGTTTTCATTATGAACTTTGTAATTAAATGTGCTAGCTATGTCATCTGTTTTTGTTTATTCCAATTTACAATCGCTAAATTGGTACCTTTCAACATCCAAAAAAAAGTTGTTTCGTAAACAAAAATACCCTTTCCTTAACGCTCTTTACTCGTTTAAAGTTATAATGTAGCCATATTTAAGAGAAGTATTTTCAGGTGTTTATATCAGAAGTTTTAACAGTTTTTGTTGAAATAAACACAGAATTTTTAAAACTTTTTAGATCGATGTGATTTAAAAGCGTGTTTTTTTAACTAAGTATATTTATTTTTTACTTTTTAGACTAATGTTGTTTTATAGTATATTAAGTATGGAGAACGGTAAGGGTATTATACCGATCGAAGACAATTGTTTGGAGAAGGAGCGGGGCGACGACTCCAATTATTGTCTGAGATCGGTTACCCTTAACGTTCGACATGCTTATAACGTTTTTTGCACGACTGATACCATTATAAATTATAAAATTAAACATTTTCGTCATATTGACCAGTTTCATTCATTTTATCAAGATAGATACTTTGGTTGTTAAGTAGTAACTAGGGTGCATAACAACAATGGAGAATTGAGTTTTTATTTAGTTGTCAATAATTTTAAGTACAATTTTAATTATTATAAATTAAAATATGAGCGAAAGTGAATTTGAAGAAATTGAACGGGCTTGGGAAGAAGGGTGTTCCGCAATTATTCCCGAAAAATCCAAAATCCGTTATCAAAATACCTACCAAAGTTTTAAAAAATGGTGCGAAGGCAAGTATTTAAGAATCGATGAAAAGACTTTATTGGCATATTTCGTTCAAAGACATATGCAGTTGAAAGCTCCTGGAAGCCTCTGGGCAGAATATTCAATGATTAAATCCACCGTTTTTCTTTATGATGGCATTGATATTTCCAAGTTTTCAACTTTGATCGCGTATTTGAAGAGAAAAAATCTTGGCTATAGGCCTTAGAAAGCGAGCATTTTTACACGGGAGCAATTTCAAAATTTTCTGATGGAAGCACCGGATGAAGAATTTCTAATTCACAAGGTAATGTAAGCTTGTTTAGGTAAAAGAAATACTCTAATGAAGATTTTTTCATAATTTGTAGGTCGCAATGATATTGGGAATATCTGGTGCCTGTAGAAGAGAAGAATTATATAATATTACTATGAATGACATCCAACAAACCGATGGTTTAATGATTGTAAAAGTACCCAATACAAAAACGAACATCCAGCGTAATTTTACAGTCGTTAATAAACCAGACGATAAAATTCCATATTTAGAAATTCTGCAAAAGTATATAAAACTTCGTCCATTACAAGTAAAATCAAATCATTTGTTCTTAAGATACGCCAAAGGAAAATGTTGTGCTCGAGTAATAGCGAAAGGGACAATCGGGGGCTGGCCTTCTCAAATTGCCAAATTCTTAAATTTGCCTAATCCCGAGAACTATACTGGCCATTCGTTCAGGAGGACATCAGCAACGCTTTTGGCTAATAAAGGTGTTGATGTCCTCGGATTAAAGCGTCATGGAGGTTGGCGTTCATCGACAGTGGCAGAAAGCTATGTAGAAGATTCTCTTCAAAATAAAATAGATTTTGCCGAAAAAATATTGTGCAATACTAGTACTACTTACTACTAATGTGTGCGATTCTGCAGGAGTTTCTGTTAGAAGTGAAACCACAGCCTAAACAAGTGGGATTTCATTAAATAATTTAACAAATTGTACCATAAGTTTCAATATTAATAAATAATTCGTTAGTTTTCTTTATTCTTTCAAAAAATAAATTAAAATTAAGAGATTTTTTAACTCGACGCGGTAAGTGAATTACTTACCGTCGAGTTGGAGTACTTACCTTCGAGTTGGATTACTTACCGTCGAGTTGCTAGTAAATGTCACCTACTGACATAAAATCTGTCGCGGTAAACAGTCAAAAATTATCAATCTTTTTAAACTAAATATTTGCGAAAAACTTCTTTTTTCAGAATTAGAACTCTTAACCGGTGAATCTAGTGATCAACGTCAGCGCAGATACGCGCCTTACCCCGCTCGGCCAACAGACAGAAAGTGGTGATATATACTAACAGTCTAACGGAGACTTTTATACGCACAAACAAAGGAACAAACCAACATGTGAAGCTAATAAAAGTGTGTTAACAATAAAATGGTTTTCATTTTTTTTAATGAAATTTAAAATCTGTTTTGTTCTCATTGGCTTCTTTTCTTTAAAAAAGCATCATTGTAAACATTAAAATACAAAATAATCGTTTCGACCCTATTTAAATTTGACGTTTTATTAATAAAGTTCTTTGGTAAGAATCAACTCCTTATCCATTGTAATTTTTTTGTAATTATTTTTATGTGAATCAGAAAATTTAAAGTTTTCTGAATATTGAAAACACCCCTTATGAATAATTCTGCATATTTCCATGCCCTCGGTGTCCCAGTCATGCTTCGAATGTCCTTTTGGAAACATTTTGTGGGTAACAGGTGTTATTGGATTTTTCTCAAAGTTATGCTTCTACGAATTTTAATAAGGTGTAGTTGTGTCGTAAAACGAGTATGTAGGTTATTAAATAAGACGCAGGTTGTCGTATATCAAACCAGAAAAAGATACATACTCTGCAATGCAAGCAACAAAATATTGGACGTTGAATATAGAAAAATATATGTTCTACACGTGTTAAGTTTATCGTTTATGTCGACTAAGGATAAACATATAAATGTAATGTATGTCGAGAATTATTTTTATATAACATTGTTGTCTATTACCTGAAAACTATAATTTTACCACAATTTAAATATAATTTGTTTAAGGACCAAAGTTTCAGCTAAATGAAAAGTTGTCGAAATGATGTTAAAAAAACGGGAGTCAATTTAATAATATATTAAAAAATTGAAAGGAAAAAGAAAATTAAAGGAAAAATTAAATGGGCACCACGTATTTTTTTATACTATGGATGGGGAAAGATAAGAAACCCAGAAAAAAGGATAAGGTAACCTTTCTAGATCATTATTTACGAAATTATAAATTACACACTTTTATCTAGAGAACGAAAAAAAAATAAATAAAAATAAAGATATTATCGATAATACTTACACTTTTTAACTTATCCTTCTGTTTGAAACAAAACTTGTTTCATAAGATAATTTAAGATAACTCAAAATTTAGTTGTTTTTTTTATTTAAAAAAAAAAACTTAAAGTTAGAAGACAATATTGATCAGGGCAACACACTCTTGAGAGAAATGAAAATATTTAGATAAAGGAAAAAAATATTTGTTCATTACTTGAATAATAAAAAACGGTACATTAAACAAGATACCCACCTAACAACAACAAAAAAAATACATAAATAATCACATTAAGTGATTTTCGAGATCGGTATTTTACACAATAAAGATAACAACTCAGATATAATATTGTTACCTATGTGTACCCTTGTTAAGCTAAAAGTGAACTGAATTTAGAAAAAAGTTATAATTTAGAAAAAAAAAGAAATTAATAAAATTGACCTTTTGCTCCGTTATTAACTCGAGTTAAATGAGTACATAATAAGATATAGATAATGAACATATAGGTAAGAAATATTAAGAGATACAGTAAAAAACACCGATTTTTTAAAAGGATAGAGACGGCACTGCTCACAGATTGAATCACTGTACCTACTTCTATATGATTCAATTCTCCAAAGAAATAGACGGTAATTTTTTACGGTAAAGGTTGTCACGGGCTAAATTCTCGTGAGCGATAGATATTTTAATTTGTAAACATAATTGTTTTCTTACCTTATAATTTTCCATTATTAAAGGTTTACTCGAGTCAGGAACCGGTTGATTTAGTTCGATTATAGATAATCGCCAACTATTGTTTATTATTCTGGCCATAATTGTTGCTAATATTGTTTTGAAAGTATATTTATTAAATTTAGATCATGAATTCTTGTGGTTATGTTATTTTTTTAAAATTTCTGTCACTTTCGTTTTCACCTGACCGAGGTTCTTTCTTGTGTCGAAAACTCGACGTATTGTGGTCTACAGCCAGTTGTTTCGTTATTTTGTCATCTAGCATATTAAGATTGAAAATGAACGAGAAATTAAGTAATGTTGAGATTTTTGTTGTTATCTTGACAAGTAATAAGATTAGTCGTATCAAATGACCACTGTTTGTTCGTAAATTGGCAGCTGTCGGCCTTCGGTTATTGTCCTTACAGTAGTGGAGGCCACCTTTTTATTTTGGAGAGTGTCAAATTTATGAAAGGAAATAGGTGGGAGTTCGCTCTTTCCACTATCAGCCTTTGACTTGAAAACGTTGTCGTTAGAAGATTTTTTGGTTTAAGTTTGTAATCTCGATGCATCTGAGTCAATTAATTTTGGATTTTTGAAACTAAACCTCAGTTCCATATTGAATCGCGTGAAGTGTTCCTGTAGTTTTTTTTTTGGGACGGTTTTTTTGGAAAAATCGCTTAGGCGGATTTTAGTATAATCTTCGTTGGAGAGTAGCACGTTTCCTTATTCATGTGGTTGTTCAATCCTTATGGTTTTTTTTTCTCTTTCCTTTTGTTTCCTACAAGTGTAGATAGCCCATAGAACAGACAGTGAAATATTTGGTAATTCAATACCGTTCAGGCAGCGAATTGTGGTAGAATTCCCGATTGGTGCAATTAGCAACGAGTATATTGTTCCACCCGTTTACCAGCCAGGGGTGTCACGATCTTGAAGAAACAAAATAACCCTATTTTAATAGGTGAGTTACAATATTATATTTTTATATGATTAATAACGCCATATAGTCGCAATTTTAGTTTTAATATCTTGATTTTACATGTATATTTCTTTGTGTATTGTATGTAGGTATTATTTTGAGAAACTAGACTCCTTTCGGTTCCTTGGGCTATTATTAATTAATTTTATGTTAAATCTTAATTTAGTTTATTGTTATAATTTTGTTATGACTAGTAAGTCAAATTTAAGTTTGTTAAGTGCTTTCAAATCATTAGTTTTGATTAGTAATTGTAAAATTCAGAGATGTCAGCTTCTAAATCTTGTGTAATTCATTTAAATTCATTTCATTCTTTCATTGTTGTGCAAATATAAGTTAATGTGTTTCAAATTGTATTAAAGTCAGTAAAGTAGTATAACGTTATTAAATCAATTAATTCGAGGAGTCATTAAAATTTGTTTGAGCTATTGTTAATTCCGGATTACGATTTTAGGGTCCTAGTTACGGGCTTAAGTCCTAGATACAGGCATAAGTCCTATAGATATAGGCTGAATTTTGATTGCTGACCTGATACTTAGTACGAGCTTAAGTTATTTGTGATTGGTGCAAGCCTATTGGTTCTGGAACAGGCTTGCTTTTGGTACCGGCCTAAGTATTGGAGAAGCCAAGGATAGCAAGGAATCGAATTTAGTTTAACAGATAAGCCATATTAGACTTAAGTCGTAACTATAGTTTTTAGTTAAAATTTATTTTTCTCATTGTGTTGCGTGTGATCACACATATTAGTTAATTCTTTTTTTTTATATTACACTTATATTTTCTTTTTTTATATATTGATAACGTTGTCTAGCGCAAGGTTAGACAGTTGTGTAAATTCTTTACTGTTATTAAAGAAGGGTCTAGTTGATATTCTGTTTTATTTAGCTCACTTTATCATTTTTATAGTACAATTCAAGTAATACTGATTAAAGATTCTAAATTTATTTAATTATCTCCAGTGAGAAAGGTCAGTGCCTGGAACAACAGGGGTTTCCGATTTTAACCGTTTAAATCGGTGGTGCACTCACTTTATTTTGGTACTTACCCTCTACGGCTGAGCTGGGCACAAATTTGCCAGTAGAGAAACCACTACCGATCTCAGCTGGAATTGAATTTCAATTGGAAAAATTTGATTAACCTTTTGATTAGTTTTTTTCAAAATTTGATTTTATTTTATTTTCATTAAAAGTACGTGGCAAGGTATAAAGATAAAACAAAGCTTACTGTACTTTTCTAACTGCTTCAAAGATAAGGTAAAGATCAGTAATATGCGTCATTCTCTCGGCAATAATGTTAAATTTAGACTATTTTCTAGTCTTTGAGTAATTTAAGAATAAATTATCAGCTCAATCTTCATTGGGAGACGGTAACGAAATACGATAATCTGACTAATCTCCCGTCATAATTACCAGATATTTGAAAGAATTATTTTAGGTAACACACTGTCTTGAAATCTCAGATAATCCCTCACTAAAAAGTTTCTTCTAGAATAAAATCGAACTCATTTTCTAGTTACTGTATTCAATAAAGAATGGAAAGTTTTTGACACCAGGGTCGATTTATAATTCGAAAATAGATGATTTAAGAAAAATTAATTAATTGGTTTTTAAAAATGCTACACTTTTAACAGAAATATTTTACTGTTTACAATTTATTTGGAATTCCATGCGATAAGCACAAACTAATATATGTATATTTATACACATTCCAATATAACAGTAATATAGAACTAGGTATTAAATTGATAATTAAAAAAAGTATAAAATATAGTCATTAATCGACTTATCCAGAACGTATTGAATCAAATATTAAATTTCATACAAACAAATTACGATTGGGATTCTATAAGGTTATTAAAAACTGTGTTTGCATTAAATAAATTGTATCCATAAAATTTTATATTTGATACTGTTAAACAATATTTGCAGATTATAATTAAAGTATTGAACGTTTTTATCAAATAAAAACACAGGTTGTAGCGTAAAAATTACCCTTTGCTAGGTCCAGGGTTCGTGGCTTCCTTCTGGTTTTCTCAATTCTCCCCAAACAATAAATAAAGGGCGCCAAGTACAGACAGACAAATAAAATTGCAAAAATCAGTTTTATGTATTTATTTAAGATAATAAATATATGCAATGAATGATTAGTTTTATAAATAATTTACTCTTATCTTTGTGTTCTCTTGGTCTTCGGACGGAGTTTTGATCGGGTCACTGCTGTGGTCTGAATTAAGGGTGGTAAAATTTCTTCGTTGATTTGAAATTTCTATCGGAGTGGACTCTCCGGAGTGAAGGAACTGACGTTTTCTTTTCCTGTGGTACCACAAGAGGAAATGCTGTTGGAATCCACCGGTGTTTTCTCAGCGAGATAGTTGGTAATTGGTACAGTCTCAGCAGTCTCTGATAGGTATTTCAAAATATTTTCTACTGTCCAAGGTAGGACCCTTCACAAGATGGCACTAGCCTAATTAATACAAAAAAAAAATTAAACTCCGACCTTTCCATAATAAATATCGATCAAATCGCTCATAGTCTCAACAAAGTTCGAGAAAAAATTATTTACTATTTAGAATGATAAGTTTTTTAAAAACTACTAAAAACTGACTTAAAAAGCGATTGAAATCAAATATTTAAATGTTAATAAAATCTAAAACTAAATTACAAAAATAATATTCACCGATTTTGGATCATTACAAACTAAAATTGTACTAATTAAAATATTTACTCACCGATTCCAAGGGTGTAGAAATAAGAAGCCAACTGTTGACTTTTAAATATCAGTATGAAATGAAAGAAAATAGCGTCGAAACTCATCAAGAAACCACACATTACTCCTACTCATATCAGATAAAGTAGACGCGTCGACGCAAAATGACAATGAAATTTATAAAAATAAATGGGCGAGGAGCAAGTCCCATAACGAACGTTACAAGGTTCAATTTATTTTTAAGTCGATTTATTTCCAACGAACAACTACACTAAAATATTACACTACTAAACACAAAATTAACAATAATTTATCTATACTTTTTTTTATTTTCACTAATCGCAAGTTTAAATATTCGCGCGATACCAAAAATTGCTTGTCTCAACTCAAGTCACGATTTATATATATCGCGGCGTCATCTCCCGGTCATCCCAGAGAGTTCGAGAAGGGTCCTTTATTCTTTTTGGTACCAGAACATTTGCCCGCGGCGCATCTCTCGATCATTCTAGAGAGTTCCGGAAAGACTTAACATTCACCCAGTGGCGTAGTTTCGTTACAGTATTTTCAATCATTAGTATGTCAATCATTTCTCTGTAATTGCCTCAAAAAAATCTAAAACCGATCTCGCCTAGACTAAAATAGAAAAACTGAATTTCGTGCAGTGATAAAATTCTTTGTTTTTGTAGATTTGTCAGCAATAGAAATTTATTTAAGCGAATCTGCTCCTAAGTTATTTAGATATTGGTAAATGGGTGTCCAAAAATTATTAAAATGAACTTAAGAATTAAACTTTTATCAAAACATATGTTTTATTTAATTAATAGAATTAAAAGTTTGCAAACTAAATGATTAATCAGCTCATTATTTAAAACGAACATTACCTGTCCTATTTTATTTTTGTCTCAAGTAACTAATGCAATTTGATATCGCTACAGTAAACGTATTCATAATGTTTCAATTTAATTGATATAATCCTTTGAAAAAATCTTTTGTTGTCACAATCATGTAAACGGATGATTGGCAGATTTCCAATAAAGCTGTATAACGGTTTAATTAAAAAACATTACGTTTAGACAAAAATTCATTTTTATACTCAATTTATTGAATATAAAACAGTATTGTATTTCATCAGGGTGTTACTCTGCTGGAAATTATTATTTTTTATTTCATTGTATTACAAATATTAGTTTGTAACTGCAAAAAATATTCAAAAAATAAAATACATGTATTGAAAAAAAAATTAAAAAAGGTTCTATGCCTAACAAATTTGCAAAATAAATAAATAAATTACGAACAAATCGAATAGATGTCGATCCTGCACCGTTGAGTGATTATGATGTTGAAAGAAGCAATCGACACATTTTTTGAGTGCTAAAAATGTTATCTTTAGTGCAAAATTGATTTGTCAAAAAATCTCATAGTTACTGTTAAAAAATGCAAAATGTTTCGACAACGATATCTTACGAAGGAACCAACCAATTTTAAATTCCAAAACGGCTTATATGACGTAATTTAGATGATCCACGATCTTTTTAATTCAAATATTTGTTGACTTAAAAAGTGCTCTAAGGGAAAACGTTTATAATTTTATTTATATATATATATATATAAAATAGGAAGGTATTGACTAGTAGAGATAAACAGAACGATGTTGATCCACCACTGTATGCAACGAGTGACAAATCTGGGGATGTAGTCATAGTCTAAGATCCGGGATTAGAAAAATATACCCTCATCTGTTATTTAGATGAAACAATTTTTTATAAGCTGATTTCAATATCATGAACTTATACAAACAACCTCTGCCATCATAAGCCTGCTGCAATTAATAGTAATTAATTAATTAACAACTAATTTATTTTTAATTTTTACTTTCTCATGTTAGTTAAATGTAGTAAGTTAAAACGGTCAATATTTTATATTATATACCTCACTGTAGTAGGCACCCATCTCTATGATTGCTATACTTACCTGCAGCCAGGTGAGGAAAGGTAGATAAAAATGTAGCTTATTTCCCTTACATGTTATTTAAAAAATCCAAGTACAATAATAAACGGCGTCGAATTCTAAACATAATAATGTTTGGCTACCTTATAAAAAGCTGCTGCAGCCAAAGATAAATAATAATAATTAAAATTAGCGGCAGCTATGGGAGCTCATTGCGAAAAGAGAGATAGAATAATACATATTCCTTCAACGAACAAAGACAGCGTAAAACTCATGCACGCGCACCACAGGCTCATTTAAGCGTACTAGAATAAAGGCAGGAGATAAGAATTGGAGTATAAGATAGACAGAAAGATAGCTCTAAATTTTTACGAAATTTTTTGAATTTTCGGAATAGTGTGCAATATTAAAGAAAATATTTTATATTATGTACCTCACTGTAGTAGGCACTCATCTATATTTACCTGCAGCCAGGTGAGAAAAGGTAGATAAATGTAGCTTATTTCCCTCACATGTTAATTAAAAATTACGAGCATGATTTGAAAAATAAAATAAAATTGAATTTATTTAGATGTGGCAGGTACCTTCAAATCATCTGCAGCCTTTATAATAAAAAGTTCAATTTTGAAAGTTTAAGAAAAATATATTCTGATAAAAGAGACAGACAATCTGATTTTTTGTGTAATAGACAAAGATACAACAGCGTGGCTGCGCATGCGTCCCGGAGTCCAGTAAATTCCAAAGCTTGCTCCGTCCGTAATACCGCTTGTCAAAACATCACTTAATTTAAAATATTACATTTTGAATATATTATTACCCTAAAAATTAAAAATGAAGCTGTGTTTTATGTGCAGTGAAAATGGTGATGTGTGTGACTTTGATGAGCAAAAATTTGAGGATTGTTATTTAAAACTTTTATTTATGTTAAAATTGCCCATGAATTTGGATATCATCGTAATTGTTTAAAAAAAATACAGTTGTAAAAGGAAAATATAAAGATGCATTTGAAGAATTTTTTATATCACAAGAGGTATGTGAAAAAGTAATTGCTTATAATTAAAGGACTTTTATTTTTGAGTCAAAATTCAATAAAATAATTTGTTACAGATACCAAATTTTGTTATATTTTCTGGTGACCAGGCCCCATCAACGGCTTCTACAAATAAAGTATGTATTCTCCTAAAACACGACTATAAATTTAGCACCTATTAATTTATTTAAATAAATGGTCTATTCAACACAAAAAGAATTTTTCAATTCGAACCAGTAGTTCCTGAGATTAGCGCGTTCAAACAAACAAACAAACAAACTATTCAGCTTTATAATATTAGTATAGATTTAATAATTGAAGCATTAAAAATACTTCACGGTGTGTGAACTATTTCGGTAATTTTTCTCAAAAGTATATTTTCTTTAATATTGCACACTATTCCGAAAATTCAAAAAATTTCGTAAAAATTTAGAGCTATCTTTTTGTCTATCTTATACTCCAATTCTCATCTCCTCTCTTTATTCTAGTATGTTTAAATGAGCCTGTGGTGCGCGTGCATGAGTTTTACGCTGTCTTTGTTCGTTGAAGGAATATGTATTATTCTATCTCTCTTTTCGCAATGAGCTCCCATAGCTGCCGCTAATTTTAATTATTATTATTTATCTTTGGCTGCAGCAGCTTTTTATAAGGTAGCCAAACATTATTATGTTTAGAATTCGACGCCGTTTATTATTGTACTTAGATTTTTTAAATAACATGTAAGGGAAATAAGCTACATTTATCTACATTTCCTCACCTGGCTGCAGGTAAGTATAGCAATCATAGGGATGGGTGCCTACTACAGTGAGGTATATAATATAAAATATTGACCGTTTTAACTTACTACATTTAACTAACATGAGAAAGTAAAAATTAAAAATAAATTAGTTGTTAATTAATTAATTACTATTAATTGCAGCAGGCTTATGATGGCAGAGGTTGTTTGTATAAGTTCATGATATTGAAATCATCTTATAAAAAATTGTTTCATCTAAATAACAGATGAGGGTATATTTTTCTAATCCCGGATCTTAGACTATCAACAGGCCGAAGGTGAGTAATAAAACTCTTTGTTAATAATCAAGCTTTCGATTTATTTCAAATCTTCATCAGGATTCTGATTGTATAAAAAATTATGGTTACTATAAGCTCAAAAAATGAGTATAAAAATGAACTTACTTAACTTGAGTCAAAGAAGCTTTTAAAGCATTAGCCACATTCATCTTTTGTGGCTAATGCTTTAAAAGCTTCTTTGACTCAAGTTAAGTAAGTTCATTTTTATACTCATTTTTTGAGCTTATAGTAACCATAATTTTTTATACAATCAGAATCCTGATGAAGATTTGAAATAAATCGAAAGCTTGATTATTAACAAAGAGTTTTATTACTCACCTTCGGCCTGTTGACTACATCCCCAGATTTGTCACTCGTTGCATACAGTGGTGGATCAACATCGTTCTATATATATATATATATATATATATATATATATATATATATATACAAAAGGGGAAAATTATTGGGCAAGTACGCAAAAAGGATCAATAAGGCCACGAGTAGGAATGGTAACCGCAGACATGCATGTTTCTGGCTCATTAGCCGTCATCAGTGCGGCATAACCAAGTAGGGTATTGCACTTGGCTAGCAAAAGTGTTGGGTACTTGGGAGCAAAGGATGTTGGGGAAACATGTGTAAAGAAACATAAAAACACAAAAACAACGAAAGCTCACACAGGAGTCCTATCGCCATTTTGTGCTTTCGGCCAGCTGTGCCAATGGGTTTTCGGCTAGCAACCAGCGTCGCAACGTTGGCGAAACGGACTCATTGTGTTTGAGTCGTTCTAAGCCCAGGATATGAAATAAACAAAGTGCCAAAAAAATGCGTATTAATATAAACAAAAGGGGAAAATTATTGGGCAAGTACGCAAAAAGGATCAATAAGGCCACGAGTAGGAATGGTAACCGCAGACATGCATGTTTCTGGCTCATTAGCCGTCATCAGTGCGGCATAACCAAGTAGGGTATTGCACTTGGCTAGCAAAAGTGTTGGGTACTTGGGAGCAAAGGATGTTGGGGAAACATGTGTAAAGAAACATAAAAACACAAAAAAACACAAAAACAACGAAAGCTCACACAGGAGTCCTATCGCCATTTTGTGCTTTCGGCCCCAACATCCTTTGCTCCCAAGTACCCAACACTTTTGCTAGCCAAGTGCAATACCCTACTTGGTTATGCCGCACTGATGACGGCTAATGAGCCAGAAACATGCATGTCTGCGGTTACCATTCCTACTCGTGGCCTTATTGATCCTTTTTGCGTACTTGCCCAATAATTTTCCCCTTTTGTTTATATTAATACGCATTTTTTTGGCACTTTGTTTATTTCATATCCTGGGCTTAGAACGACTCAAACACAATGAGTCCGTTTCGCCAACGTTGCGACGCTGGTTGCTAGCCGAAAACCCATTGGCACAGCTGGCCGAAAGCACAAAATGGCGATAGGACTCCTGTGTGAGCTTTCGTTGTTTTTGTGTTTTTATGTTTCTTTACACATGTTTCCCCAACATCCTTTGCTCCCAAGTACCCAACACTTTTGCTAGCCAAGTGCAATACCCTACTTGGTTATGCCGCACTGATGACGGCTAATGAGCCAGAAACATGCATGTCTGCGGTTACCATTCCTACTCGTGGCCTTATTGATCCTTTTTGCGTACTTGCCCAATAATTTTCCCCTTTTGTTTATATTAATACGCATTTTTTTGGCACTTTGTTTATATATATATATATATATATATATATATACAAAAGGGGAAAATTATTGGGCATGTACGCAAAAAGGATCAATAAGGCCACGAGTAGGAATTGTAACCGCAGACATGCATGTTTCTTTACACATGTTTCCCCAACATCCTTTGCTCCCAAGTACCCAACACTTTCGCTAGATAAGTGCAATACCCTACTTGGTTATGCTGCACTGATGACAGCTAATGAGCCAGAAACATGCATGTCTGCGGTTACCATTCCTACTCGTGGCCTTATTGATCCTTTTTGCGTACATGCCCACTAATTTTCCCCTTTTGTTTATATTAATACGCGTTTTCTTGGCACTTTGTATATATACAGGGTGTCCCAGAATTAACTACGGAAACTTCGTATACGTATTCCTTGATGACAAATAAGTAGGGTCTTTCCTATAAAAAAAATTTTTTTAGAGACTCCTGTCAGAGTTATAACCTACTTTGCAAATGTGCGCTACTTGATCGCGATACACGATACTCAATTGACATGGTCCTACTTTTTATTTTTTAACTCCAAACCGAAACGATTTCGCAAAAAACGACAAGGAACAAAAAAGTTTCTAAATAATCAAAGCTTCCTAAAATAATTTTTTGTTATTGCAAATATTAATTGCTAAAAAAGTTACAAAAAAAATTAAGAGGGGTTCCTTGATTTGCACCCTTAGAATGGGGTAGGGCAGGTGAAAAGTGGCAGGAGAAATGCGTCTTTATTAAAATGATGTTCACTCAAATTTTTAATTTTTTATCTTGGACGAATCAGAAGATATTAAATTAAAACCGTATTTTACCACCCCTCTTTAAAGGGTTATAACTCTGACAGGAGTCTCTAAAACAATTTTTTTTATAGGAAAGACCCTACTTATTTGTCATCAAGGTACACGTATACGAAGTTTCCGTAGTTAATTCTGGGACACCCTGTATATATATATTTTATATATATATATATATATATATATATATATATATATATATATATATATATATATATATATATGAACAGTAGTGGTGTTCCGGGTTTCAATCCGTTGGTTGTTTGTGTCTTCACGACGTTTCGCCAACATCTCAGCTGGCATTTTCAAGTGATGCTTCCTTTGCGGCTGCTCAACTTGGAATGAGCTGCGTGGTCCTGTGTTGCTGCTTTTATACGCGTCGGCGGCGGCGCAGGTTATATCGCTGTTCTGTGATTGGTGGGCGGTGCGGTTCAGGTGTTGACGTTTCCTCCACCCGAGGTCGTTGACCGCGCCGATTATTTCCTGACTGTATTTGGGCCTGGATGGGTACGGCTGTCCTTGTTGCGTTTGTGTTTCTTATTGGTTCTGCCCGTGTCTGAGTATTCTCCAAGGATTTTTGTTCTTCTTGGGTAATTGGATTGGATTGTCTTTTGAGGAGACTTTTCCAAGTGTTGGAGATGTTTTGTGCATCGTCTCTTTTGTTGAGGCTGTTGGTTCTCTCTATTTCGAGGGCTTCTCTAACTATGCGGGTTCTGTAGTGTTTGATAGGTGCAATCTGTTTTGTTTCTGGGAAGTTTATTGTGTGGCCCGTTTCCTGGTGGTGTTGAAAAAGGGCTGATGTCGTTTGCTTATTTCTGATGTTGTTCTGGTGTTCCTGTACTCTGGCTGAGATTCTTCTATTTGTTTGTCCGATGTATTCTTTGTCGCAGTTACTGCACGGGATGCTGTATACGCCTTGGTTTTCTAAAGGTATTTTGTCTTTTGGATTGCCTATTATTTTGTGTAAGGTAGTCTGCGGCTTGTAGATTGTGGAAATGTCATGCCTTCTTAGAATCCTTCCAATCACGTCTGTTACACCTTTTATATATGGCAGTTTAGTTTTTGGTTTGGACATGTCGTATTCTTCCTTATTTGTTGTTGGTCTCGTGGCTTGTTTTTGTGCTTTTTTGATTGTGTGTTCATGGTATCCGTTTTGTCTTAGGGCGGTTGTGATGTTATGAAGTTCTTCTTGTCGGTTCGTTGTTTTTGTTAGGCGTATAGATCTGGATATCAGTGTACTGGCTACCGATTGCAATTGGGAAGGGTGATGATGAGATCTAGCATTCAGATATCTATTAGTGTGTGTAGGTTTCCTGTATACCGTGTAATCAATTGTGAGGTCATTGTTTCTTGTAATAAGTAGGTCAAGAAAAGGCAATTGGCCATTCTCTTCAACTTCTAACGTGAACTGTATTCGGTGGTGGATGTTGTTTAGTTCATCAAGGAAATTGTCAAGATTGGGTCTTCCATGAGGCCATATGATAAAGATGTCGTCCACGTAGCGTTTCCAAAAAGTCGGCTTCATTTTAGCTTTACTTAGTGCATTGGTTTCGAAATACTTCATGTAGAGATTGGCAATTACTGGTGATAGTGAGGATCCCATGGGGGCGCCTTCTGTTTGTCTATACAAGTTGTTCTCATACGAGAAATACGTATTCTTCAGACAGTGTCTTGCAAGTTCGATAATGTGTCTTGGGAAATCTTCATTTGTAGCTATTTGGTCTAGAGCCTCGTCAATTGGTACGCTTGGGTAAAGTGACTTTATATCTAGGCTAGCTAGGAGGTCATCTTTGTGCAGTTTAAGGTTTTTAATTATATTTGTCAGGTGTTCTGAATTCTTGACGTAGGAATCTGCTTCTTCGCTGGTTGGCTGCATGATCTCTGCAAGATATTTCTCGAGTTGTTGAGTTGGTGAGTCTATAGCGCTAACGATTGGTCTTAATGGCACTCCCTCCTTGTGAATTTTTGGCAACCCGTATAGTTTAGGGCATCTGCTAGCTTTTTCCCGAGGAATTATGCGAGCCTCGATTTCTGCCCCAAGCTTGGCGGCTTTGATTTTATCTTTTGTTGTCTTCTCAAGGTATGTTGTTGGGTCTCTTGCGACTTTTTTATATGTGTCGTCTTGGAGTATGTCTGCCATTTTTGTTCTATATTCTTCCGTATTCATCACCACTGTGACATTTCCCTTGTCTGCCTTCAATATAGTGATGTCTTTGTTTGCCTTTAGATTGTTGAGGGCTCTCATTTCGGACGGTTTTATGTTTGGTTTTGGTGGTTTGCTGGTCCTGAGAATACGTGCTACGTCTTGACGTATTATTTCAGCCTCATCGTCCGGCTTTTGGTCTAGGGCTGCTTCGATGTTCGCGATTATGTCCTCTGTTGGAATCGTCTTCGGTGTCACTGCAAAGTTAAAACCCTTGCTAAGGATGTGTTTCTCTTCCTCTGAGAGTTGGTAGTCAGAGAGGTACCAAAAGTAGAGCCACTCGATATCAATAAAGTGGTTAAAAACCTCTCTGACTACCAACTCTCAGAGGAAGAGAAACACATCCTTAGCAAGGGTTTTAACTTTGCAGTGACACCGAAGACGATTCCAACAGAGGACATAATCGCGAACATCGAAGCAGCCCTAGACCAAAAGCCGGACGATGAGGCTGAAATAATACGTCAAGACGTAGCACGTATTCTCAGGACCAGCAAACCACCAAAACCAAACATAAAACCGTCCGAAATGAGAGCCCTCAACAATCTAAAGGCAAACAAAGACATCACTATATTGAAGGCAGACAAGGGAAATGTCACAGTGGTGATGAATACGGAAGAATATAGAACAAAAATGGCAGACATACTCCAAGACGACACATATAAAAAAGTCGCAAGAGACCCAACAACATACCTTGAGAAGACAACAAAAGATAAAATCAAAGCCGCCAAGCTTGGGGCAGAAATCGAGGCTCGCATAATTCCTCGGGAAAAAGCTAGCAGATGCCCTAAACTATACGGGTTGCCAAAAATTCACAAGGAGGGAGTGCCATTAAGACCAATCGTTAGCGCTATAGACTCACCAACTCAACAACTCGAGAAATATCTTGCAGAGATCATGCAGCCAACCAGCGAAGAAGCAGATTCCTACGTCAAGAACTCAGAACACCTGACAAATATAATTAAAAACCTTAAACTGCACAAAGATGACCTCCTAGCTAGCCTAGATATAAAGTCACTTTACCCAAGCGTACCAATTGACG
Organism: Altica lythri; assembly: GCA_964028335.1. Taxonomy (NCBI): domain Eukaryota; kingdom Metazoa; phylum Arthropoda; class Insecta; order Coleoptera; family Chrysomelidae; genus Altica; species Altica lythri. The sequence continues at coordinate 8,659,086 of OZ034807.1, read as the reverse complement.
AGGCTCTAGACCAAATAGCTACAAATGAAGATTTCCCAAGACACATTATCGAACTTGCAAGACACTGTCTGAAGAATACGTATTTCTCGTATGAGAACAACTTGTATAGACAAACAGAAGGCGCCCCCATGGGATCCTCACTATCACCAGTAATTGCCAATCTCTACATGAAGTATTTCGAAACCAATGCACTAAGTAAAGCTAAAATGAAGCCGACTTTTTGGAAACGCTACGTGGACGACATCTTTATCATATGGCCTCATGGAAGACCCAATCTTGACAATTTCCTTGATGAACTAAACAACATCCACCACCGAATACAGTTCACGTTAGAAGTTGAAGAGAATGGCCAATTGCCTTTTCTTGACCTACTTATTACAAGAAACAATGACCTCACAATTGATTACACGGTATACAGGAAACCTACACACACTAATAGATATCTGAATGCTAGATCTCATCATCACCCTTCCCAATTGCAATCGGTAGCCAGTACACTGATATCCAGATCTATACGCCTAACAAAAACAACGAACCGACAAGAAGAACTTCATAACATCACAACCGCCCTAAGACAAAACGGATACCATGAACACACAATCAAAAAAGCACAAAAACAAGCCACGAGACCAACAACAAATAAGGAAGAATACGACATGTCCAAACCAAAAACTAAACTGCCATATATAAAAGGTGTAACAGACGTGATTGGAAGGATTCTAAGAAGGCATGACATTTCCACAATCTACAAGCCGCAGACTACCTTACACAAAATAATAGGCAATCCAAAAGACAAAATACCTTTAGAAAACCAAGGCGTATACAGCATCCCGTGCAGTAACTGCGACAAAGAATACATCGGACAAACAAATAGAAGAATCTCAGCCAGAGTACAGGAACACCAGAACAACATCAGAAATAAGCAAACGACATCAGCCCTTTTTCAACACCACCAGGAAACGGGCCACACAATAAACTTCCCAGAAACAAAACAGATTGCACCTATCAAACACTACAGAACCCGCATAGTTAGAGAAGCCCTCGAAATAGAGAGAACCAACAGCCTCAACAAAAGAGACGATGCACAAAACATCTCCAACACTTGGAAAAGTCTCCTCAAAAGACAATCCAATCCAATTACCCAAGAAGAACAAAAATCCTTGGAGAATACTCAGACACGGGCAGAACCAATAAGAAACACAAACGCAACAAGGACAGCCGTACCCATCCAGGCCCAAATACAGTCAGGAAATAATCGGCGCGGTCAACGACCTCGGGTGGAGGAAACGTCAACACCTGAACCGCACCGCCCACCAATCACAGAACAGCGATATAACCTGCGCCGCCGCCGACGCGTATAAAAGCAGCAACACAGGACCACGCAGCTCATTCCAAGTTGAGCAGCCGCAAAGGAAGCATCACTTGAAAATGCCAGCTGAGATGTTGGCGAAACGTCGTGAAGACACAAACAACCAACGGATTGAAACCCGGAACACCACTACTGTTCATTCTACCATCCGTGAAACACTACATCATAACATATATATATATATATATATATATATATATATTGAAATGGATCCTCCTTCTGGAACACCCTTCTTCAATGTAATTATTATCAGTCGTGGATTCCAAGATTTCCAAATTAGTTGTCCTTAAACACAAAAATTATAAATATAAAAAAAAAGTTCCTTCGCTTCTTTCTAAATCTTTCTCCTTCCGTTGTTCCACTCTTTCTCTATATCTTCATCTTCCTACTACTTTCCAACTCCTTCTTGCTGCTGCCTTTCTATTTATCTATTACCTTTCTGCTCTCTTAAAATTTCCAACTCTCTGCTTTTCTGTACCTGCTATCTTCTCTGGTTCACGTCCAATAATTTTTATTTATTTATTTATTTATTTATTTATTTATTTATTTATTTATTTATTTATTTATTTATTTATTTATTTATTTATTTATTTATTTATTTATTTATTTATTTATTTATTTATTTATTTATTTATTTATTTATTTATTTATTTATTTATTTATTTATTTATTTATTTATTTATTTATTTATTTATTTATTTATTTATTTATTTATTTATTTATTTATTTATTTATTTATTTATTTATTTATTTATTTATTTATTTATTTATTTATTTATAAACTCTTCTGATTATATAATTTTCTTCAAGTCTTTTTATTTCAATTTAAATCTCAATGTTTCTTACTTAATTAATCAAATTCTATCTATTTTTTCAACTTTATTTTTTTTAATGACTTTTCCAAAATTACAATTCTTGACAAAAAAATCAATAATAATTTCTTAACAACGTCACAAAATCAAACAAAAAATATCACAAAAACAATCTAAATACAAAAATACTTAATCTAGACAACCAATTTCAAAATCATGGATTACGTTCCAACATTTCATTGAAGGAACATGCACCATAAAGAAAAATCCATATCAATATAATATATATATATATATATATATATATATATATATATATATATATATATATATATATATATATATTGATATGGATTTTTCTTCATGGTGTACGTTCTTTCAATGAAGTGTTGGAACGTGGTCATGATTTTTAAATCGGTTGTCTGGATTAAGTATTTTTTTGATATTGTATTTGTTTTTGTTTAGTTCATATGTTATGTTGTTAAGAGAGGATGATTGATTAGATTGTCAAAAGATTTGAAAAAAAAAATGTCAGAAAATAAAATGATTGTAAATGAAAGAATTTAAATTTAAATTAAAATAAAAAGAAATTAATAACCAAATAAACGAAAAGGTACTAATCAAAAGATCTAATTACATAAAATAGAAAGAAACCAGAAATTGGAAGGTACAGAAAAGCAGAGAGTTGGAAAATTGTAGGAAGAGGAAGGTATAGAGAAAGAGCTGAGCAGCAGAAAGGTGTTAGATAGATAGAAAGGCAGCAGCAAAAAGGAGTTGGAAAATTGTTGGAAGAGGAAGGTATAGAGAAAGAGCTGAGTATTGGAAGAAGAAAGATTCAAAAGAAGATAATTTTTTTTATATTTATAATTTTTGTATTTAAGGACAATCAATTTAAAAAATTTTAGAATCCACGACCGATAATTTTATTGAAAGTGGGTGTTCCAGAAGGAAGATCCATTTCAATATATACCTATATATATATTCTCTTTTATGATAATGAATAGTTTATGGAGTAGCAATGTCAATATTCAAAACCATAATTTTAAAATCGCAGTATCTAATAAAATTTTAAACTCATTTATCATATTTTTTAATCGGATATGTAATATGCAGATAAATTTTAAAATATATGTGTTTTATCTGGTCCCGGCCCAGTTTTTAATAACAAAAACTATAGAAGCTTTTTAATAATTTTCCAACCTATCTATAAAAATGTTATTTGTGATGGGTGAAATATACATATAAAAAGATATATTCAATAAAATTTTAATAATCAATATTTTTTTATCGCCAGTAACTATTACCACAGAGTTTTTCAATAATAGCAATTTTAAATAATATATGCGAATAGGTATATATATCATCTGTGTAAAATACAAAATTTGAATCTTTGGAAAAATTTTGGATACAATGGCTTCTTTATAGTCTATTTACTAAGGCTAAAAATATGGTAATACCCCCGACTTTTTTATGAAAATCTAAAAGATGCCAGTCTGGCGATCATCATCCGTCATTTTTGTAATTTCTTTTGAACACCGAATGTGTGTGAATTGATTTCAGTCAAATCGATTTCTGTTTTGCAGTTGGAGGTGAAGATGTCACTACTATCGCATCGTTTATATTTCCATTACCCTGTGGTTATATACAGATCGTGATTTTAGTGCATTCTTCAGTCAGCGATTATGCCTTCAGCTCGCTGACGACAACATATATCTTGTACTGTCGAGGCCCAATAGGCCGAAACCGGTCTACAAGTTATGTTGTCCCTCTAACTGCAAATGGGAATAGTTGACTTCAATTCCACATTTTCGAATGTTGCTTCTTTTTTGTGCTTACTTTTGAGGGCTTGTTGATGGGAATATTCTCGAAACTATTAGCCCCTTAAATAATTTTTTTTTAAACCGTTCAGAAATTAGTACTTTATTCCGGTTTTTTTTTAGGTCAGAAAATCTCATTTTGTCGGACAAGGCCAGAAAATAAAAATGAGTCCCGTAAAAGCTTTTACTTCATCCTGTCCAGTAAATACACTTTCCTATAATCAATTTGGCGCCGGTAAGTAAAACATTACGGTATCAGGTACTGTAATGTGTTGCCTAGCAACTCTGTTCTGATTGCTTAAGGGAAGACAATTACTTTCAATTTTTGACATCTAAAAACACTATCCTACTAATATTATATAGGCGAAAGTTTGTTTGGATGGATGTATGGATGTTTGTTCCTCTTTCACGCAAAAACTACTAAACGGATTTTAATGAAACTTTACAGTAATGTAGCTTATAGATCAGAATAACATATAGGCTATAATTTATAAAGATATTGTGTGAATTGTCCAAAATATAACGATAAATCTCATTTAAGTCTGAAAAAATTACTGTATTTCTTATGTTGACAATATTGTTACGTTATTACAGTCCGAATGTAACATCTCAATATTGTCAGACTGTTATATTTTTCAAATACGACCCAAAAATTATGTATGTTATAATTTTAATGTCATAATGTTAGTTCTTTTCACGCTAATATAAGCTACTCGAAATACTAATACTGCGCACACGAAGTCGCGGGCAAAAGCTAGTAATGACTATAAAATAAAAATAAAATAATTAATTACTTACTTTTACATCCATATTTAAAAGGAAGTCAATGTTATTCAATTTTATATTAACAATTAAACCTTAATAATAAAAAAATTATTTGACAGTGACAGATGGCTTTCAAGGTAATTTGACATAACTAATCAAGTTACGAACTATTTTTAGTCAAGTTACGAACTACTGTTAACATTTTTATGAATTTATTAATTTATAAAAACAGGATGAAATAAAATATAGATAATACGATACATGGTCGTTAGGTGTTATTACAGTCCTCGTTTTCATTTCCAAACTCGGCTCCTACGTCGCCTCGTCCGTAAACTAACTTGTACTGTAATAAGTCACCTACCGACCTTGTAACGTATAATACTATTACCGCCTCATTTTTATTTACTTTCCGGCCTATCCTTAATGAAAAAAAAACAATAAAATAGTTAGTCTAAGATAGCGGTCAATTGGTTTCTATGGTAACCGAGTTTTGTATATATTTAAAACTATAAAATAACTTGATATATTTTGACGTTTAGTTGAAAACGTGAAATTCATTATAAAATGGATATTCAAAATGATGAATTTGATTGTGAATTAATGGAAGATGAAATTATACCAGATGAAATTGTTAAGGCAGCCACTCAAGCAAGGTTTGTTAAAAAAATGTTAAAATTAGTTAATAAAGAGTTCTTGTTATAAAAATGTAAACTGAATAATATGAAGTTTATGGTACAACAATGCCCGTTTTAAGACATATATTGTACGTAATAGTGCTTTTACTGGACTCGCAGGCTTGCAGGGCTCGCCTGTGGCTCGCCCTGCAATTTGCCCACTCGTCCAGTAAAAGACCACTTTCAGGACTTGTTACGTAAACTACTATTGTGGTACTAGACTTTGAGTTTTTCCTTTGTATTATTTTATAAAAATCTACTGAAAATTTAAAATAAAGCTTATGTTATCGTTATCACCTATTTTAACTAAAATAAAAAAATTATTTTTAGGGTATTATCGCAAATATTAAAAAGAAAAGAGGTCTAGATAAATCAATTATAATATTAAGGATAAATTATAAATGACATATTCTTTGTAAATGTTAAAGTTTATTTTATCCAACTTTTTTAATCCATAAACGCTTTTCAATTCAACGGTAAAATAAACCATTATCCCACTGTAATGCTTCCTAATATCACTTAAAAACTTTCTTACAATATAATTCTTGAAACGTATACATTTCGTATTAAGGCATATTTTAAGTTTCCGGAACACTTTTATGCGAGCCAATTTAAAGTAGAATTATAATTATCTGAAGTTGCTGATGGCATGAAAATTGCCGAGAATATAGGTACCTTTCGGCGCCTTTCCACTTCCACTCAACGAATTATAAAAATTGAAAAATTGGCAGAACGTGTTGATTTTGCAAATAGGTTTGTAGATTTTTAATATTTTTCAATAATACCTTGCCACAGATAACTAGACAAAAAAAAACAATTCGTCTATAGTTTATTTGGGTCAAAGATGCTTTACAACTTTAAGGCTCTCAAGCTCTCAATGATGACGTCGTTAAATGGATTGTTTTTTAATCAAGAATTTTAGTTGAACGACATAAAATTTAGTCATTTTTAACGTTTGCAATATATGTAAATTATTAGTGCATAAAATATTGACCTTCTCTGGTCAAAATTTAGTATTTTTTTTTTATTTAGGATGGTTTTTCCTTCTTTAGCGCCAATTTTTAGGATTTCGTAGCCAAATGGCAAAAAATGGTTGGTTAGAGGAGTAAAACTTCTTCAGAACTCCAGAACTTCTGTACAAGAAATTACATCAAAGAAGTACGTTTCATAATTTTAAAGATCTATTCAAATAATTTTAATCAAGCTTTCACCTTTTGTTATTTTAAATTCACTGACTATAATAACTTTTATTAACAAAAATAATAGTCCGTCAGTTAACTTGACAAACGATGCAAATGTCGTTAGCAAAATTAATTTCTCATCCCTTTCAGAGTTAGAATTGCTATAATTCGTTGCATTTCAGTTGGTAGGTACAACTAAAAGTTGTTTAGTAGGTAAGTTTTGTCTTTAATTATATACCTTAACGAAGAACCACTATGAAGTAGCACCGTCTAGAAACTGTGGTTAAACTTATTACAAAACTTTTGAAACACATGTTTTCAATTAGCCTTTCTCTACCCAAAAGATCCTCTTCTAAAGTAAGCAAGTTATTTTATCATTTTACGGATAATTTCCTTCTGTTGGTTTGGCTATTTAACTGTTAACTTGGAAGACGATATTGAATTAATTTTGGTAATTATTAATCGACTCTTAATTTAAGTCTATAAGCTTGATCAAGAGTAGATCATTAATTTAAACAGAATTAAATATAACTCTAATTACACCGACGCCGACGTAGAAGTTAAGCGCAACACGATCTGTTGACAAATAAAAGCTAAAAGAAATTATTTATTTCGATTTTGCTATTTTATAGTAAATTTTTTTTGCCTTGGGAGTCTTTTTAAGACGTCTTCAGTTTTTTTTTCCTGTTTGTCAACGCAAAAAACAGATCGGTTGTTCGTTGAGTGTAAAAAGCAATTTGTGGCCCTCAATCAATTCCAATTTTAGCGTTTATTTTTTGACAGCTTTTCATCTGGTTTTTTCATTTTTTTTTCCATTTTTTCTAAAAGGTTTCATTTCAGATTTACGATTTTTATCATTTATCGTTTTAATAACCTTCTTAATTTTTTATTGTCATTATTTTCATATTTTAATAGGTATTGTTTCATTCAGGACGAAGACAAATGCAAACAATCTTTCCAACTGTATTATTTATAAATCGAAATAGAACATTACATTTCCATCTATTAGGAATTCATAGAACTAAATAATAAATTGTCGTTTTTAGTATTTTCTGTGCATGATTATTTGTTTTTTTACCGTTTAAACCTTCTCTGAACTTCCATAAATAATTCGAAACCAAAATTAGCCAAATCGGTCGAGTAGTTCTCAAGTTTTAGCGAGACTAACGAACTAACGAACAGCAATTCATATATATATATATATATATATATATATATATATATATATATATATATATATATATATATATATATATACAGTGTGACCCATTTCGAATGGAAACACCCCTGTAGAATTCTTATTTATTAACCGATTGGAATAATTTTTTTTCCTATTTTTAAGTTAAAAAAAGTTGTACTCGAAGACCTAATTTGACATCTTTAATTTTGTTTTCAAGGCCTACTATGCCACTTTTTTTTTGGCAAAAATGAAAAATTTTTATTAGCGATTTTTCTTATTAAAAAATGACGACACCACTGGATTAAGAGTGGCTTTAAATAGCTCTGATTAAAATTTCATGAATAAATATTCATAAATAAAAAAGTTGTGACAACCTAAAATTTGAAAACTCGTCAACCTAAGAGTTACAAAATAACACTGTATCAACATTTAGCCACACAAATTGTGATTTTTTTTATTAATTTAAACAATAAACCACTTTTTCACAAACTAAGTATCTTAGTCTTATAATTGTTTTTGTTTATTATGTCACTAAAAATATTCGCAAGCGCTACGACAAATGTGTTCAACTAAATGCTGGATTGGTAGAGGCGACCAGGATTTAAAATAAACAAAAACAAAAACAATTATAAGACAAAGATACTTAGTTTGTAAAAAAGTGGTTTATTGTTTAAATTAATAAAAAGAATCACAATTTGTGTCGCTAAATGTTGATACAGTGTGTTATTTAGTAACTCTTAGGATGACGAGTTTTCGAATTTTAGGTTGTCATAACGTTTTTATTTATGAATATTTATTCATGAAATTTTAATCAGAGCTATTTAAAGCCACTCTAAATCCAGTGGTGTCGTCATTTTTTAATAAAAAAAATCGCTAATAAAAATTCTTCATTTTTGACAACAAAAAAGTGGCATAGTAGGCCTTGAAAACGAAATTAAAGATGTCAAACGAGGTCTTCGATTAAAACTTTTTTTAACTTAAAAATAGGAAAAAAAATTATTCCAATCGGTTAATAAATAAGAATTCTACAGGGGTGTTTCCATTCGAAATGGGTCACACATATATATATATATATATATATATATATATATATATATATATGTATAATTAAATAGTAATATTTGCTGAAAAATTAATTATTAGTAAAAGTGGTTATTGGGTAAACAGCAATACTTAACGTTAAATAAAACTCTTTAGAGTATTTTTAATCAAAGCTTTCGTAATTACTTTATTACATTATCAAGGAGCTACAAAATTAAGAGTGACAGAATGCAAGTAGAAATAAATTATAAATTTATACTTACATCTCTGTGAGGTTATAACGTTGTTGTTCTAAAAGAAATTAACATGAGTAAATAATAAATTACAAAATTAAAATGATGTTTTTTATAAGTATTATCAAATTAATGTTTCTCACAAGATATGACATTAATGATTAAATAGTCATGTAACTATGATATCAAAAGTAATAAATTAGAGAACTAACTATAATTTATAATTTTTTTTTTTTTTTTTTTTTTTTTTTTTTTTTTTTTTTTTTTTATAAATTATAGTTAGTTCTCTAATTTATTACTTTTGATATCATAGTTACATGACTATTTAATCATTAATGTCATATCTTGTGAGAAACATCAATTTGATAATACTTATAAAAAACATCATTTTAATTTTGTAATTTATTATTTACTCATGTTAATTTCTTTTAGAACAACAACGTTATAACCTCACAGAGATGTAAGTATAAATTTATAATTTATTTCTACTTGCATTCTGTCACTCTTAATTTTGTAGCTCCTTGATAATGTATTAAAGTAATTACGAAAGCTTGGATTAAAAATACTCTAAAGAGTTTTATTTAACGTTAGGTATTGCTGTTTACCCAATAACCACTTTTACTAATATATATATATATATATGTATATATATTATAACATATAAGTTATTATGCTAATAATAATAATAATAAATTTTACCTTTTTTATTTTAAATTTGAAATGAAATTGTAATTATGGTAAATGCAAATTAATATCTATGATTTTAAATATAATGAGTTTCTTTATATACACCTGGCAATACTCATATCTCTGGGCAGAATTCAATGATTAAAAAAAAAATAATTTAATTTTGATACTTTTATGTGCAGAATATATATAAATTTTTAACACTTATGAACCAAACTACGTTATAATGATGAATTTCTAAAGGAAGAATTTCTTAACCTTACTTTATATCTTGAACGGTAAATAGTAAAATGCCCTATCAAAGCTATACGTAGTGAATTAAATGAAAATGAAAAACTCTGAATCTAATTACAACTTGAAAAATGAAAATTATCTTACACAATAGTGAAAAAGTGTTCAGTTAAATAGTGGAAAAGTGATCAGTTATAGTATAAAATGAAATAGCACACAAATTTTTTATTTCTAAATGAGAATAAGGTACCGTGATTACTGAAGATCTTCCTTTATGCCTTGGCTGCATCCATTCAGGACCAATTTTGAAGATTTCAAAAGAAAAATTTTTTTGTATCTCTGGATAATCTGCTATCTAATAAACTGGTAAGTCGATCTACTACTTCTTATCTGGTTGTATGCTGAATTACTCTTCTTAAACTCAATAAACGTACTTTTCTGCCAATATACTGCTATGCTTCCGCTTTTCAAGACTTTATATTTACTTAAAAATCAAATTCTCTTCTTACCATTTACTTTCCATTACTTCTTCTTAACTTTGACAATAATCTTAATTTGATTGAACCTTTATTTGTTGAATATTTTACAAAAAAACACAAAATTTCAACAGGAGAAAATTTATTACGTGTTACTTCTTTTACAGCAAAAAAACAAGAGAACGTTCAATTAATAAACAAACTAACAATAGAATTCTTCTAACAAACTTAAACTATACATATTTCCTTTCTTTTAACCTACTTGATTATATGTCCAATAAATTAAAATTTGAATACTTGATTACTATGATTTGAACAATTTCTGTTATGTCAAAATCCTATTAGATTCATTATGAATTTACAATTTCTCATTTTTTTAACTATTATCTAATATAAATTTAAATTTCAGAATTTTTCATTTCCTTAAAAGTTAATCCAATAACAAACAAATATTATGGCTTTGAAAATTGATATTGCATATTTTAAACGTAAGTATTTCTTTATTAAGCTACTTAGATTAATTTTTAAAATGGATATATCTTAAATATCTAATCTTATATTTGATTTTCTTATTTTGATTTTCCTTTTTTAGGAATGAAGAGAATAATTCTTAAAATACTGAACGAATTATGCAAATTCTATTTCTTTGTACTCCACCCTGGGATCAAGAATATTTTCCTTTTTTTTTTTATTTAATCATAATTTTATTTAATTTATTTTATTAAATATAGCATATAATCTCATATCATCTCAATATATATATATATATATATATATATATATATATAAACAAAGTGCCAAGAAAATGCGTATTAATATAAACAAAAGGGGACAATTATTGGGCATGTACGCAAAAAGGATCAATAAGGCCACGAGTAGGATTGGTAACCGCAGACATGCATGTTTCTGGCTCATTAGCCGTCATCAGTGCGGCATAACCAAGTAGGGTATTGCACTTGGCTAGCAAAAGTGTTGGGTACTTGGGAGCAAAGGATGTTGGGGAAACATGTGTAAAGAAACATAAAAACACAAAAACAACGAAAGCTCAAAATGGCGATAGGACTCCTGTGTGAGCTTTCGTTGTTTTTGTGTTTTTATGTTTCTTTACACATGTTTCCCCAACATCCTTTGCTCCCAAGTACCCAACACTTTTGCTAGCCAAGTGCAATACCCTACTTGGTTATGCCGCACTGATGACGGCTAATGAGCCAGAAACATGCATGTCTGCGGTTACCAATCCTACTCGTGGCCTTATTGATCCTTTTTGCGTACATGCCCAATAATTGTCCCCTTTTGTATATATATATATATATATATATATATATATAAAGATGAAAAAAATGATACAATCGTATCTTGCGCCATGCTGTCAATATATCCAGGTACATAACCTAGATTTGTGACGATTAGAATTCCTAACTCAAATGCACATAATGCTGCGACGTAAATATAAATATCAATCAGTCTATACAAGGGCAAAACCAAACTGTAGACACTGTCTTTCGCTCTATTAGAGCTCATCAGATTGAATTAAGTTTAGACGAATTATCAAAACCTACAGACCTATTTGTGCATTTCATTGACCAAATTTCCCACATATTTCCGTATTAAAACCGGCAAATATAACATAATCAGTCGTAAAGCCTAACGGTCTCTGTTGATTGCGTTGCGTTCCATCAAGTTCGGCCATAGGATTCGAACAGAATTACGGCAAACTGACTGTTTCCCTACAAGCAGGAGTTTCATTTCCTATGAAGCGTAAGGAATGGTAGAGAACAAGATTTATTGCACTAATCGAAATAACATAAATCGGTACAAATTAATAATTTGAAAATTAATTAATTATAACATATTTGTTATAAATTAGACTACCTACGCTTGTATTAGGTGTTATGCAAGATCGAACACTCTGTTTGATTTTATATAACTTTTAAAAATATTTAGCAAATTTATTGGATATAAGATAAAACTGCCTGATTAATTTAACGTGTATTAATTTTAGTAAAGTTAAAGTTTTTACATAACTCTTTCCAAGAAGTTATGTTCACAATAGTAGTAGTCCAGAAACGACTTATCGTCCAATGACATCTTCTTCCTTTAGCGCTCATAAGAAAAGTTCCTTATGACATATGCTTTTTAAAGTTAACATAGTTATTTAGGAATAGTTATTTAATAACATACTAAAATTTCACAGTGTCACCCCAATTTTTCAGAAAGTTACAGAACTTTAAACTTAAAAGTATACATTTTTCTAGGAACTTTATAATAAATTTTAAAATTTTATCAAATTTCGTTGAAAAAACTGTTTTTGTTTTCATTCATATGACCAAAATAAATATATAGACATAAAAATTACCGACAATTGAATGAAGAAAAAAACTTCATTTTTTCAACTTTACCATTTTAAGTTTTCCAGAATCGGTCTTATCTTGCACTGACATCTACTTCGATTATCTCTCACAAAAACTTTTTCTTGAATCAGATAATTTTCAAACTTATCATATTTATGTAAATATAGTTATTTCATAACATACTAAAATTTCACACTGTCAACCAAATTTTTCAGAAAGTTATAGAACTTTAAAGTTGGAACTATATGTATTAACATCCGGACGATGCAAGTGCGCACACTACCCATCAAAACATCGAAATTTTAGAGCATCAATCGTATAGTTTCGATAAAACACCCTACGACTTTTTCGCTTTTCCAAAGATGAAGAATTTATTACGTGAATAGCGATTCCAGTCACCAGAATAAGCCATGGATGCCTTTAAAACAACGATTTTGCAAATGTCAACTGAAGACTAGAATAACTGTTGGTTTGAACGTATGCAAAAGTGGTGGGACATATTTTAAAAACGAATGAATTACTTTGTTGAGCTTTTTATATATTTTTATCTTTATAGCTATATGCAAAACTAAAAAGACAACCCTCGTAATCTACAAAAATGTGAAATAAATAGGTTTTACAAATAATGTAAAATGACCGGCCGTTAGTGCATAAGATACTCTCCGATGACCAAAAGGACTTTTCAATCGATTATACAGTAATTATTGCTGGATAAAGCTTTTATAGCTTTTATCGGAGGAGCGCAATTAGTTTTGAGCTACTACAAACCAATTAAGTAGCAGTTTTCAGCTCATAACTATCAAAGGGAAATTTTTTGTCAGTTTAGAACGTGACACCATTACATTCTTTCCTTTCGTTGACTTTGTCTGTTATGCGGAGTTAGTCGTTTGGAAAATTGAATACAAAAGCATCGAACTTTCTTACCGCTTTAAAAAAACTGAAAAAAGATACTTAAAACTTTTTAACACAAAGATGCATTATAAAGTTCTATTAATCTCTCTCGGAAAACAGAATATATTTGCTGTTAGTAGAAACTAATTAATTCTTATCAAGAAAATAAAACGTTATTGATTTAAAAGTTGGATAAACGCCCAAAAAGTATTAGTAGTCTAATACGAATTAAAGTAAGAATTGCTGGAACACCAGATTTGGCTCCCTCCCAATATTAAATTTCCAGAAATTTGAAATAATTCCTTCGTGGAAAGCGTTTTTCGTCGAATGAAGAAGTTTTTGCAGTCGTGGTACAATATTTTGCAGAGCTTCCGGAAAATCATTACATGGTATAAAATTACTGAGAAACCATTGGAGCAAGTGTGTTCAAACTCAGGAAAATTATATTGACTAAGAAAACCAATTTCCCCAAAAAATACACACTGTTTCATTTTTGCTTTCTAACTTCTTAACCAACCTGTATATTGTTATTTTTGGGGTTATGATATTAATAAAATAAGAAAAAATATTCCCTCGTTTTACCACATGCGCACGGTTACGAAAGAAGTTGATTTCTCGAAAAAAAATGTAATAAAAGTCCCACAAAAATATTTTTATAAGAATGGTGATACGAAGCACAGATTAATGTGGCATATTGTCACATACGATAATAGGGTAGTTTAATTGTTTTAGATTTCATTGTATTATTTTGTATTATTGTGTATTGTAATTATCCAGGCCAAAGTCAGTACGTTAGATTTCAAGGCGATCTTATATAGTTTAATTCTTATTCGCACGTAGCGTAAGAATTGGCTATAAAAGAGCGTCGTTGAGGTCGCACTCGAGGAGCTCGGAGTCTGAGGTTGTCTGTAAGGGTCACCCTCTGGGGTGTCCCTAAATCAGACCCTTGGATCTGGGCCGTTGTGACTCTTGACTTATTTTCGTGAGTAAGTGTGACATGCCACCATGTAGTTTATTTGGTAAGATTAGTTAAGATTATTGTATTTAGTTCGTTATTGATATTTTGGGTCATTTATTGTTATTGTTTGTTTCCTGTTGTTTATCTCATCTTCCCCTTGGTTAGTTTTCCGCCTTCAGCAGAATACCTAACCAGGGGGTAGATAACCACGACCTGGGTGGGACGTGCCTCTAGTAAGCTACCCCTCATCCCAAAACATTAAGGCACACTTCCCTAATTCCCCCAGGCGTGACAATTAAACTACCCTATTATCGTATGTGGCACAGATATATGTAGTGTTTATGATTATGGTCTCTGCTAAAGAATAGCGGAATTTTTTTTTAGGTGCAGATGAAGCACAGATTATAGGTGACATTATCACCAAGAAGAGCATATGATGGTTCCTGCTAATGATTTTCGAAAAGAGTTTTTTTAGGTATAATGATGTCTGCTAAGGGACAGCAAATAAGTTGATGTTTAAAAGAAAAAGGGAAACTAATTTAGTAAGGTGTTTATGAACGAAGTCAAATACTCGTATCGGTATGAGTTCAAATTTGAGATTAATTTAAAAATAGTAATTCCCTAATGCTCTTTCTAGACAAATTTTAATAGTATTTGTTTTTGTATGTTTTAGGACCGAGTTATTGATTTATTGTTTAAATGTTACGTTTTCCCCACATTTACTCAAAGAAGACGCGATCCAGGAGATGCTTGCTCGGTACCACAATTCTAGACAGAAAGGGTCCTTCATCCTGAGTATGGTATGGGTCTCGTCTCAACGAGTAAGAAAGGTCTCCGTCGAGGAATGGAAATGGTCAGCTTCAATACTCCTATCCCAATAGCAGATCTTCCCAATGGATGGTAGCCAAAGATGGGAAGACTGTAAAGTTATGGTTGTAAAAATGTATTAAGGTTAATGGTGTGATGGAGTACCGTCTGATGTTGGCCATGGACCTCGAGAGATGGAGCTATGAGACAATGGTTTCCACAGAGTTGCAGACAGACCAATATACCAAAAAGGGATCCGTCTAGCCAGCGGTGGACCTGGCGTTTCTAGACGAGGGCAAGACAGGTAATTCTCCGAGAAGAGCAGATTCTGACAGAAGTGTGGTGGATTATATTTATTTTGTAAAACTCAGTCCTATACATACACCCCTGTAAGCCAGAGCCGAGCAAAGCCAGGGGCTGGCTTTAAGGGAAGGGGGGCATGTCACATACGATAATAGGGTAGTTTAATTGTTTTAGATTTCATTGTATTATTTTGTATTATTGTGTATTGTAATTATCCAGGCCAAAGTCAGTACGTTAGATTTCAAGGCGACCTTATATAGTTTAATTCTTATTCTCACGTAGCGTAAGAATTGGCTATAAAAGAGCGTCGTTGAGGTCGCACTCGAGGAGTTCGAAGTCTGAGGTTGTCTGTAAGGGTCACCCTCTGGGGTGTCCCTAAAACAGACCCTTGGGTCTGGGCCGTTGTGACTCTTGACGTATTTGCGTAAGTAAGTGTGACATGCCACCATGTAGTTTATTTGGTAAGTCATCTGCGAACATTAACCCAGAAGTATGGTGTAAAACATCAGCAATGTCTTTTAAAAACGGAATAAAAGGAAAGGGGCACAGTGAGATACTTGAAGTAACCTCAGTGATGTTGGAGATAGATATAATTTTTTCATTTACCTGCTTGTGTTCTACCTTTTAAGTAACTATAAAAGCATGCCAGTGTATTTTTTTAAAAACCCAAGGCTTTATTTTTACCAATAGTTAACTCTGTTGAAAGGTCTTCGAAAAATCAGTATAAAAAGCATCAATCTGTTCACCCATCTCAAAGGCTTTCAACAGCGCAATCTTGTATTCAATTATCCGCTTACGACCTCTATCTACAAAATCCTGATTCAATAACACTAATAAGGCCATTGTAATACCAAACAAGTTGGTCACAGATGTTTCCACATATCGGGAAAGGTGGAATATTTAATTGATTTGTTGAAGAGGAGATGTGTTGCCTTGGTGATTATAAATATGTATTTTTTACCATCAGTTTTAGTGATTTTTGACTCTCCTTTTATCATTTTTTTGCCATGAATACTTGGTTCCTTCAAGATCATCAAATAAAATTGTCGATTTCATTCATAAAAACAGCAGTGGTTGTTACACTTTAATTATAATTAAATATTAGTCTAATATTAATTTTCTTATTGCAAACAATAAAAGAACCTGTGGAATTCATGCGGAATATGTTTACAACCCATACAAAACATGCTATAAAAATTATTATAGTTTTCAGAATTTGTGATGAAAATGAAAATTATTCTTTAATACTTTGCCAAACATATTATCCCAACTAAACTGACATATTACACAATTTTTAAACTCTTTGTTCTATTTTCGCGCATAATGTCCATTCAAAACTCGTTGGTGACACAAAAATCCTGTAATTTCCGCTACTAGGATTTATTCTCATTTTAAATTGCACACAAAGCCGAATCCTACCGCATAGACTGATTTTTCTTTTCTAAATTCAGAGCTCGGCCCTAGGCCAGGCTCATACCTTACTTAAATTTTCAATTTAAAGTTAATGTAAAGGAATAAAAAAACGAAGCAGTCACGTAATGTGTATACTTATGTTGTATTATGTACATACCAGTATACAAAAAAAAAATTATAAAATATAACAGAATAGGCTCAGCTAAACAGTGTCAAAGCAAAAAAAATTAGTCAAAAATCTCTCGGGATGTGGGAGGAGAGCGAGTCGTGAATGCAAATTATTTCGTTACAATGTTAAATTTTATTTTAATTAGGTAAGACTGTTAAAAATATTAAGATGTGTATACTGCTCGCCACGTTCTTTTCGTGAAAACGACAAAAACCGAAATTTAGGAAGATTCTTTGAGATTACAGTAGTTTTAACTAATAAGAACCACAAGTTTGTGTTTTGAGTGTTATGTTGGTTAAAAACTATGTTAGATTATTTTTAATTTTGATTTGCGTGGAACAATATAAAAAACAATTTTATAACAACATAAATTTTTAGCATAAAAACTTTCTTAACAGAGTTAAAACATACTAACAAGTTTTGTTATTAAATTTCTTCAATATTATTGGAAATTTAAAATTGTCCTTATCTAACCATAAAACTATTTATAAATAATCCGGAGTAGATACTACATTTTATTAAACTGGTCTAATATGATGATCCTGTTGGATTACTACTTATATATCCTTTTCTCTGTCGGATTTTATTTACTCTGTCCGATTTCAAAAAATCTGCCATTCATCACGGCTCGCTCGTCCTCTTTTCTTATGATTAATTGTTATTAGCTGCAAAATGCTTCTTCCGTATCACGTTTCTAACGAATCCAATTTGTTTTTGAAAAGCTGCAAAAGCTGTAACTTGATGGTTGCGGTAACGGTTAGTGGTCTGTTCTTTGCAAGAATAATTGCTTTGTCATTTGCACCAGTTGAAAATGTGGTGTCTGTTAAAAGAGATTTTTAATTCTTTTTATTTTTCAGCAGATGTGATGGATTGCTGGTATAAAATAGAGTTGCATTAGGATATTAAAAATGAATTTTTGTATAAGTGATTTTTGAGGTTTTTGTTTAATATCATTTTTTATCATAAAGCTTTTAATATCCTTCAGTAAATATTCCACGCAGGAACTAAAAGATATTTAATTATTTTTAACCCATAATTTATTATAATGTCACAAAACATTACGTGTATTCCAGTTATT
This sequence comes from Altica lythri, assembly GCA_964028335.1. Classification (NCBI taxonomy): domain Eukaryota; kingdom Metazoa; phylum Arthropoda; class Insecta; order Coleoptera; family Chrysomelidae; genus Altica; species Altica lythri. Next base: position 8,640,650 of record OZ034807.1, on the reverse strand, counting down.
ATTAAAACCTTACATACAAATTCTGATATTGTATACAAGATTAAGATTAAGAAAAAGATAATGTTGGTTTTTCGAATAATTGTAAATATATTGTTAGTGTTTCATGATGAAGAAAAAACAAGAAAAGAGATCCATTCTCGGAGCGTGTTAAAGTAAATGGTCGCAACTTTTGTGTCAAAATCTGGTCATGTTTTAACAATTGCTTTAGAAGATCCAAGCACGCTTACTTCTGATTGATATAAAAACGTTTATTTAACAGAAGTTATAGCGAAACTCAGCCAATGCAAGTGCCCACACTGCGCAAAAAATTTTTGGAGCCTCAAAACATCGAATTGTCTCGACCTAAGTTCCAAGCACTTTTTCATATTCCCAAAGATCCAGAATGCAATGCGTTGGCAGCGATTCTAGTCGCCAGAAGAAGCCATCGATGCCTTTAAACCAACTATGAAATAACTGGAATAACTTTTTTATCAATTGGTTTGAACGTATGCAAAAGTGTATCGATGTTTTTGGGACATATTTTGAAGAGCAATAAATTACTTTAAGTCTATATATTTTTTGTCTTTATGGCTATAGACAAAACTAAAAAGACAACACTCGTATAGCAAACTGTGATTAATTTTTCATGCAAAATAACCCACTTAATTTGACTTATTTACTAACATCCTGTATATTTAACCTTATTATACTTATCAGTATACAAACATTCCAGTTAAAATTGTTTAAAATTGATTTTACTTTATTTTTGGCTGTTTTCTGGGTAAAAGGCAAATTAGGGTACATTTTGTAGGTTAATCGCCTGTAGCTAAAGAAACTTCTGAAATAAGTATACCCAAAAAACTTTTAAATTGAACAGCGAGATTTTCTTTTAACATCCTGGATTATATCTAACTTTCGTAATCTGATTTTTTAAAGTTATGATGTTTTAAAAGTATTCAAAATGTATTTGTAGATATTTACATAAATTTTTGTTTGTTTGATGTTTTTGGTATTTGAAAAAATGTTCGTTCTTCATTTTATTTTTTGGTTTCAAAAAGATTTATGTTCAGGAATCTGTCTTTAGAGAAAAACATTTTATTTTATTAACGTTTTTTGTTGTTTGGTATTAATAATTGATGTATTAAAACAACATTAATCCAATAAGTATATAACAATCTCTTGGACTTATTTATTTTTTAATTTAATATAGTGAGCGTAGATAAACTACGCATTTACTCGTACGTGACTTGTATCTTTGCACTCGTGTTTAAAAACTTTCATTGAATTTACTTGGTCGTAAGTGTACACTAAAACAAATTACATCTCATTTTAAAATTAAAGCTCCATTCCTGTCACAATATCTAGAATTAGTCTTCTAAACTAAACTAATCGTAAGCAATTGATACACAGAAACGTGAACGTAATAAAAATATATACAAAACAAAGAGCTAATAATGAATTTAGAAAGTAGGACAAACAGAATGAGAAGAAAAGCACAACTTCAGCTGTCGGGATGCGTATAAGTGTTTGGTTTGACTCGCTATCTGGATTAGAAGTTGCGCTTGAGGCACATCACGTCCGGGGAATATTCAAGAGTAATAACTAAACTGCGATCTGTTATACTAATCTACATACCCCTCGGTTTAAAACGAAGATTGTAAACAGTATAAAAATGTGACGATTTTTTGAACCCAATTATAATATACTGTAACCTCTTTTTTGTCTGAAGGTGTTAAATGCTCGATGGAGAAGGTGCGAACGGCACTCAGGGGGTTAGGGGAGAGCGAGCGTGGATTCGATCGAGCTAGATGATAAATTATTGAAAAGATAAAAAAGAATATATTTAATAGAATATTAAAAGTTTAAATAAATAAAAAAGGAAAAAGAAAGAAAGGAAAGAGAAAGGAAAATGGGCGCCACTTATGTTTTTTATCCTGAGCATGGGGAAATATAAGAAACCCAGATGGAATGAGAAAAATATATATGTTAGATAAGATAACCTGTTGGTTATCCTTGTTAGAGTTAAAATCACACACTTCTATTTATAAAACTAATAAGATAATTGTACTTACTCTTTCCTTTACTTATCCCAATAGCTAGAGTTCCACTTGTAAGATAGAGATATAATCAATAAATCAAAATTTAGTGCTTTATTAAGACTTGTTCTATTAATTGGTAATATTGATCAGAATAACATACACTATTTAAACACTAAACAGAATTTATTACTTGGTATGATAATAAAAAAAATGAACAACAAATAAAATAAAATAAAAAATATAAACAGTAAATCATATTACTAAACACATTAGTGTTTAATTGATACACATAACTAGTAATACACATAAAATAACAGCTAGGTATATTGTTTTGTTATTTTTGTGTACTCTGATAAGCAAAAAGTGAAAGAGAGATGAAAATTAAATAAAAAAAATTATAAAAAAAGAATCACCTTTTGCTTTTGTATTAACTCGAGTTAAAAGAGTACTCATATGCGAAGGTATAAATCTTAATAAAATAGGTACGAGATAAAGATAAAAAAAGGTTTACAGATAAGAGATACAAAAAATATAAGTAGTAAAAATACAGGTAAGCAATACACGAAAAAATCACATCCCGGATACTCTCATTACGGCACTGCACTCTTCTTATTGCTGATACGGTAAATACAATTAAGATAAAATGTTCCAGAGAAATAAATGGTACTCTTATACTCGATAGAGGTATAAAAAAAATGTAAAAACTTACGTTGGCTTCTAAATGTTTCTAAGATAGTTTGAGTAGCATATGGCTTCATTCTCTCGGTAAAAGATCGGTACGGTAAGATATAATCTAGACCCCATTCTTGTCTAGATCGGTAGTTATTTAGAGAATAAACCATAAACTTACTCTTCATAGCTGGTGATCAAAGAGATACTGTAATTCTGGCTAATTTGCCGCCATTATTACACGATATATAAAGTAATCTTAAAGATAGCACTGTCCGGAAATCTTCAGATAAACCTTCAGGTAGAATAAACGATAATAGGCACAAGAAACACTTAATTGCTTGTAATTTTTAAGATACAATAAGAAAAAACCGGGAAACTGAAACTAGGGGTTCTCGCGAAGATGTTACTAGCGAGAGCACTCCACCCAGAATGAATTAAACCGTTGGTACCAAAAGCCCGCGTAAGCCACCAGCGCAAGCATCGCGTGATCTTAAACGTGAAATCTGATTGGTCAATAAAAAAATCAATACTTTGCTTTGGAAAGTTCGTTAAATCTTCGAGTTCTAGAACGTTCTCTCGAATATGTTAAGCTTACAGGGTCGGCATAGGTTTAAACAAATTTAAAAAAAGGAATTTTAGTTAATCAGGTTTTTTAAAACGCTACAATACTACAAAAAAACGAAAAATGAAGTATCAATTACGTATATTTCCTATAAATAAAGTTAAAAAAGTTAATAATAAAAATATCAATGTACATTAAAGCACCTTCCTTAATTTCTCTTGGTATGTATGTATGAGCAAGTTAGGGGTAACAGATACAGTTGCGACCTATAAGATCTTTTCTTGCAATATTTCTGATGAGTTTCTCAGACTTATATCAGTTCTTCTAGTCCTATCTTCCTTAGAAAGTTTAGGATATTGTTGGGTTTTAAGTTAGGTAGATCTTCCTTTTCTATTTTATATGACCCTAGAATTACGTAATGCAATGCATTCTAAAAGTATGTATATTGAGGTTTCGTCCTCTACCTAACAGAATGTGCAGTTTTCTTCATCTACTAATCGTACTTTCTTCATGTGTCCTATTTAACGGCAGAGTCCGGTTAGTATTACTGTTATAATACGGAGTTTCTTCTTACTAAGGTTAAGACAGCTGAGAGATCTCTTCTGGTTGCAGTTTCCCAGGAGCGTCTTCAATTGTCTTAGTCCTTCTTAATAATCATTACAGTACTTGGATTTTTCGCTATGCATTTTTTTCTTAGTTTTTCTAAGATTGTACTACTGCTGATTCTACAGGATCGTTCTGGTTCCAGGTATGGGGTTTCAGCTTGTTCTTTTGCCAGCTTGTTTGTTGTTTCATTTCCTTCTATTCCTATGTGTCCTGGAACCCATAGTAAGGTAACTGTGTTATTCTGTTCTAGTTTATTTACTTTGGCTAGGCATTCCGGGACTATTTTTGAACTGATTGTATGTGAGTTCAAAGCTTTGATGGCTGCTTGACTACCTCAAATGATTACAATCTTCTGTTACGATAGTTCCTTTCAATATTAAATTCTATACATCTTTCGATAAATTTCTCTTTATTTTTATACAATTTAATAAATTTTACATGCATCTCTAACTCTCTGTTAGTGGCCCTACTAAGACTGTTTTACCAATTGGTTTGAACGTATGCAAAAGTATATCGATCTTGGTGGGATATGTTTTGAAAAACAATAAGACAGTGCAAGGCTATTTTTTGTCGTAATATGCAAAACGAAAAAGATAACCCTCGTATTTTGACAAAATAATTTAACACTATCTAGTATAGTAAAAAATATTTGTAGCTAAAATCATTCTCAAAATTTAGATTATCAAAAAGTGTTCTCAGCCATAAATATGTAGAACTACTACACATAAATTATCACTAAAATACTAATAAATCGATGGGACTAATTTACATATAGCAGATTTGGAGATTTAGAGACTGATATATTTATAGGTATTGGAGGATATACTAAGCAATCATCAACTGTGCCTTTATCCCATTAGTTATATGCACAAAAACATATTTAAAAGCTTCAACATTTTACTTGCATGTTTTATACTTATATCTAAAACCGGGAACCAATTTGAGAGGACGATATATCGTTGTAAAGAGGACGATGAATGGAGTTGTTTCATGCATGATATGATAATATTAAGAGCATTATTTGCAATTAAAAATTGCTGATTGTTATTAAATTACGTATTAGCAGACCTGGTTAAAATAGATAAAAATGATAGTGTCAATCTCTAGAAATTGAAAAGAAAAGTTTCAGTAAAAGTTCCTCAACTGAACGTTTTTGTAACTTATCTATTGTAAACTTTGAAAACGAGGCACAAACAATACAGTTTGCAAAAGTAATGAATAAGATGAAAAGCATTACTTGGGAAGGAAAAACTTTGCACCAGTCAGAAACTATTTTACAATAGGATTCAGACAACTTAATGCAGTCGGTATTTGCTAAAAAAAAGCCTATTTGACGGCTGGGTATGCGCGTTGTAATTTTAGTTTTGAAACATTTTATCCTGCTCGAAAATTAAAGTTGTGGTTTTATTAAAACAGAACACTGCCATTTATTTTTTCATTTTACAATTTCATATCATTAAATTGTATCCTCAAGTATATTATAACATTGTACGCTTAAAGGTAAATATAACACACTTAAGTCCTTTTCAACTTTAATATGACCCTTTATTTCTTCTGTAAATTTCAAAGTTATCAGTTGATATTACTACTAACTGCCAATTTTAACTCTTTACTGCTCACTGTTAACAGATACGTTCTCTGAATTTCAAATGTGTGGTTACTTTTAAAAGCTTTGAACGTTAGTAAACATTGCAATCTTAAGAAGAAAAGTTACAAAGTTAACATAAATGAACTTTTCAAGGATTTTCAAAAACCTATATATATTTACTTTTAAGAGAAAATCATATTACATATTCATTATTGGTGATTCCATGTCACATTCAGGGCGAGGCTATGGCAACTGCTCACAGACTGCTACAAGGCCAGGCCCCCATTACCTTATTAAAAGGCAAAAAGCAAGCAGAGCTATACAATAGGGTTAAGACAGATCAAATAATGAGCTTGCCTCAGGACAGGATAGTCCCCAGGTATAACTTTGTAAAAAAGTTTCGAGTAGAAATACTGGAAAGGGACTCATGGAACAATGGCCCCCCAATCCAAGGGGAGTCAATTTGGTATACCGATGGCTCAAAGACTGAGAAAGGCACAGGGTCAGGTATATACAGTAGAGGACACATGATAATAGTCCAACTAAGTCTAAGTGCGTATGCAACAGTATTTCAGGCTGAAGTAATGGCCATACAACACTGTGCAATGGAGATCGTAAGTCAGGGTATAACGGGTAAAACCGTAGTCATATACTCGGACAGCCAAGCAGCTCTAAAGGCGATAGTCTCAGCACAAATAAGCTCACAGCTGCGTTGGGGACCTGACACATGCCGCAAGTCAAAATTCTCTGACACTGGCATGAATACCAGGACACTCAGGGTTTCGAGGCAATGAGAAAGCTGATGAATTGGCCCGTGCGGGAGCTAATACCCCAATGATTGGCCCGGAACCATTCGGCGGAGGTGCTGACACATTCAGAAATGCAGCCATTGAGAAATGGAGGCTAGAGAAGGCCCAGGAGTGGTGAGAAAAATCACCGGGCAAGCGACAAGCCAAAGTCTTCATAAAGGGACACTCGGCGAAGTTTACTGCAGAGCTGCTATCACAAAGGCGAAACGATGTCAGAATGATTGTCAGTCTCGTGACAGGACATTGTAGGCTCAAGAAACACATGAGTCAGTTGAACTTAGCAGATGAAGACATCTGTCGATACTGCCAAGAGGAGGAGGAGATCTTATTTCATGTCCTATGCCAATGCGAAGGCCTTGCAAGGACGCGGTATCTACTACTGGGAGAGGAGAAACCGGCTGCTCCAAGTTATGCGGAGTAGCCACTGTCAAGGCTATTAAGTCTCATTAAGAGGGCAGGGCTGGACAAGGTTCTCTAATCCTATTCTTGAGATAATGGGTGGTCACAACAGATCTGCAAAGGTCGCAGTGATACAGGCTAACAGCCAACCCAATAAACATCTAATCTAATCTAATGTCACATGTAGAAATTTAAAAAAATCTCTCAATAACAAATTATAATCCTAGTTTAAAGAACAGACTTATATATAAAGTTTGATTTACTATTAACCAGGTTAGTTAAATTAAAAGTTTAGAGTTTAACTGCACGTATATAGTTATTTTCATATGTTAAATACTAGAAAATAAACAGCAGACTCATTAAAACTTCGGCACTTAATTCGTCTCTATTTGCTGCATTTCTCATTTATAAAATAAAAGAAAACAAGGCTTTTATTTGGCTCCATACTTACGTACGTTATTCAATTTTTTTTAAATGCATTTATTTTGTTATAATTGTGTGTTATGTGTTGGTTTTTAATTAAAACATTTAGTTAGTTGTTTTATTCAATAGCGTGCTACTAAATAAGGGTTGAAAGCGACACCTATTAATCAGTAGAGGAATCAAAATTTATACACCGTTTAAATACCTCATTTTCCATTTGGGTACACTAAAAATCTATTTTGATTTGTTAACAAGCCATTTGAAGCTTTAGGAACCCAGAAGAACAGATAGCAAGATGGCTCGAAAAACTGCAGGAATATGATATTGAAATCGAGCACAGACCTGGACCAAAACACTGTAATGCTGATGCACTTTCCAGAAGACCATGTCGACCTGATTGCCCTCATTGTACCCACGTGGATCAGAACGAGGAAGGTTAAGGTTGTGCCAGGTTGAGCTCTATGATGGAAGAACAACAAGAAAACGATACCGTTCTGTAAAAGATTCGGGAATGGAAAAGAATGGACTGTCGTCCATTGTGGAGACAGTTATCTTAATCCTATCCTGCTTTAAAAGCATATTGGGTCCAATGGAACTCTTTAATTTTGGACGGTGGACTTCTTCAAAGAATTGCGGAAAATTCCGAGGGTACAGAAATGGGGAAACAAATAGTGGTCCCAAAAAATGACGTACCAGAAATTTTAAAACTGATACATAATTATACTTCTAAGGGACATCTGGGTATCACGAAAACGCTGCAAAAGGTCTGAGTAAATTGCTCTAACGATGTTAAAGATTGGTATCGTAAATTCATAGTCCGTACTGAAAACCGAAGGCGGAAATGCAACAATACCTGGTCGGAAGTTGTTTCAAAAGAATAGCGGTAGATGTATTGGGACCACTTCCACAAATCGATGTAGGAAATAAGTACTTCTTTGTTGTTATGGACTACTTCACTAAATGGTTTGAAGCCTACGTAGTTTCCTATCAGGATCAATATGGCAGGTATATTTGTTGAAGAATTTGTAAGCCGTTTTAGGGAAGCACTAGAATTACAAGGGAGAAATTTTGAGAGCAGGCTGTTTGAAGAAGTTTGTCAAAGATTGGGCATCCACAAAACTAGAATCACTGCAATGCACCCTCAGTCTTATGGAATAGTGAAACGAATGAATCGTACTATAATCAAATATCTTTCAATCATGTTTTATTAAGACAATGTACGTGTTATTTGTTCATGATGGCTAAATTCAACGAATTAAAGTACGAATTGCTTGAACACTCACTGTATTTACCAGATTTGACAGCCTACTATTATTACCTTTAAAGAAATTTGAAACAATTCTTCAAGGGAAGCTTTTTTCATTTCAGCTGTGGAACAATATTTTGCAGAGCTTCCGGAAAATCATTGCAGAGATTGTATAAAATTACTGGAGCATCATTGGAATAAGTGTGTTCGGGCTAAGGGAAATTATATTGAATAAATATACAATTTCTTTACAAAAATACACATTCTTTCAAAACTTTTGAACCAACTTGTATATACTCAGATATATTTGTGAAGTGAAGCAAATTATACAAGTAATTTTAAAAGGGCTATTATACACCAACTTTTTCGTTTTGTTATTATACTAACTACTCCTTTTGATGGAAGTGTGTTTATGTTGAACATAACTTTGTCAAGTAATAGTCTGAATAAAGCCATTAGAACGTAATTGTGTACTCTATTTACGATATCATTTGGGGTTCGTGTATATATAATGTCAATTTAATCTGGGATCAAAAATTCGTGTATACTAATACGGCCGTGACGAAAATATATTAGTTTTCATCCATCATCCAAGGCGTTGGCCTCGATGCATGCATAAAGACTCTTTCTTTTTTATCTCAATTTAGATGAGAAAAACTGCATATATTCTAAGTAAGTAATGCAAATGATTTATAAAAAAATATTCTAAAATGGGTATAACATCACCATGTGGTGTATGTAGTACTTTAAAAGAATATTAGACTAGTAACTTTGTTGAAACATCACATTTGCTTACAAAGTATGCTATTTTTTAACGTAAAAGTTTTAAAATCAAGTAGATTCCTTGATACAAGCGTTTATTTAAACAAAAAAATCATTGCTTTGTGGGGTAATAAACTTTACATTAAATCATGCGAACATTTTCTGGTAATCCAAAATATGATATTTTGGTCACGTAATTTACAGGAAGACGCGCATTAAATTAATTAAGAGAAAATACATGGTAGAAAATTATCTATTTTGTTAGGAAAATTAACAACGTGATTTCATCAACAAGTTTGACCCGGAAGATAAATGAACCTAACCTTAAATTCGTCAACCCTTATGAAATTTTAATTGGTACACAAATAATGATGTTTGGAAAACCATCTCTTAATAAACAATAGTTTTAGTAATCAATAAAGGCTTTCCTTTACTACATTGATTAATTTTCATCGAATATATGTTTACCCGAAATACAGGGTGCGTCAAGCAAAATTGATCAAAAAGTTGTATATTAAAAGTAACCAGCCTCTTCCATATGCACACTGGCGTTCGATAGGGTTATGTAATCGCACAGTACCAAATCGAGAGAACGAGCTGGCCATGGAAAATCCCCTCTTAAGGCAATTGGCGCTGTATGTGCTATGGCCCCATCTTGTCTAAACCACCGATTCTTAACACTAATTCTTTAAAGATTAAGCAGAAAAAAGTTGTTAATTATGTTAACATACCGTGCACAATTTCTCAGAAAAATAGGGACCAATTATCTGTTGTTTTTATATTGCGCACTAAACTGTTACGCGTTGCGAGTGGATGGGCTTCTTGTAGAGTTCTCTCGGATTGTTAGCACTCCAGTCTCACATGATTTGACCGATCCCGAGAGTCGCACGTATGCCTCGTCGCTGAAAAATACATGTGCGTCATCAGGCAAGTTTTTAAGCAACTCTTCACACACATTTTGTTGAGCAAGAAAAGTTCTTGCACCACAGCTATCGTGTATGATTGGAAAAGCAGGTCTTTATGAAGGTTTTGTCACAAATGGGGACGATGAAGAGCAGTGCATTCTTGTTTGACTACTTCAATGTTCTTAGTTGTTCTCACGGGCCTATTCTTCTGTTTAGAATAATACCAGTTGTCCTTAAATTATCGAAGATCGACCAGATACAGGATTCTGGGCTCAAATATTAAAGTGTCTGCAAAACGAAAGCAATCAATTCCTCGTTAATCACATATATGACGTTACTGAAAGAAAGATTATTTGTTACACCGAAACTTTAAACATGCAACACAATTTCTACTTAATATATTTTTTGTTTGTGATATTTCAAAATATTAAAAATTTATATTTGTTTAAAATCTAAACCTGAAACATAGACCATATTTAATCGTTATATACATCCCATATTGTTCACTCTGTAGAACAAAACTAATATCCTAGGAAAACGATTTCTTGACCGTGGCCATCGTATATTACCTCCTATCTTGTACTATCTTAAATTCAGCACGAAAATGTATCCCATTTTGACTAATGGTCCGATTTCATCCTTGACTTTCTTTTGCACTTTTATGGTTCCATATATACACCAACTACATCATCCATGGGCGGTCTATCGGAGATAGATGACATTTTTTTAATATAGAAAATACTGAAATTTACTTTTTGATTTTCTAAATTTACTATCTTTTTGGGTGCTTTAATATTAGATTTTGCTAAATTTAAAACTTAAAGACATTATTAATGCATAAAAACGTTGAAAATGATTAAAAAACATTAAAAACGTTTTAAAAGCTGAACACATTTACGTTCAAAAACATTTTAATAAAAGTTTAAGGACTATTAAAGGAGAAAAAAATCTAACTAACAAATTCCGCAAGGTTTGTTAGTGGTCACTCTACTGGCAAATTATGCCCGAGCTCAGCCGTAGAGGGATGATAAATAAGTGAGCCGCGCCACCGACTTAGACGGTACAAGCCAGAAACCCCGAGAATTAATTGGCACTAACAACCCTTTCACAATCCGACAAAATAAGATAAAGTGAGCTAAATAAAACAAATCAGTTTCATAAACTAGACCCTTCTTTAATATAAAGAAATTAAGTTGTAGACCCAAATACAAGAATTACAATTTAGAGCTATTACAACAAAAATACACTGGCGCCTTAGTTACAAAATAAATAATAATAAATGAGTGGTATAGGTGTGATCACACTTGCGAATTACAAAACTAAAATTACTATTAGTAAAAAAAAAGAAATACAAAATACAAGATAATGAAACTTGGCTTATCTGTTCTGGCAGAAGTGGCTTCCAATCACCATTGATAATTGACTTTACAAAAATACAGATCGCTTTCTTTTGCCATTTTTTGGCATTTTAAGTTGAAAAATGAGACCAGATAAACTCTTGCAAATATTTAAAAGATTCGATCAAGTAATAACAATATTTTCTTTTTGTTAAATTAATATTGATGGTTCTCCACTCTTGTCTATTACTGCAAATGCTTTGCTTCTGCAGGGATGTAATCATTTCATGATCAAACGATCATAAAATGTTTATGTCAGCAATCTCTTTTTCTGTCCCGGAATGCAGCATTTATGGACCGTATTACGCCATAAATTTTAATTATTTAATCTTTATATGTATTTTATTTCAGGATTTTTTTATAGCTTCTTCTTACTCGAGATATTTTTCCTGCTTTCTATTTAATTATAACATATTTTGAGTATTTACTTTGTTGCAATGTATATATAACTTCTTTTTTGGTATACTATGCAATTTTGAATTTTAAATCAGTACTTTGATGTTACCAAAACTATTTGATAAATAAATATAGATATATTCACCACATTTTTCAGTAAACACAAATAACAGTCATCAAAATTGCAAGGGTAAATTATTAATAAAAATGTGTGCAATTTTTATTTCAAATGTATATTAAAATTTCTGCTATAAAAATTGAGTTCACTAAAGTTTTCTAGTATAAACAGAAACCAATGTACATTTAATATATTTTTTTGTGTATATTCTAATATCAATTCTCAAATATTAAAAACGAATGTCCAGTACATTCGAAAATGAACTAAGGCGAAAGTTTAAAAACTATAAAATATATAAAAAATTCGATTTGGAGTGTTTACCAGACCAGATAATGAAAATCAGTTTCCAATTCTTCCTCTTAACACTAGATCCAGTAAATCATTAAATACTGTCTATTTTACTTTAGAGAATGTTACAGAGACCTTACTAATTTAAAAAGTGAATCTTTGCCTGGTCCATACAATTTACCAGCAATCTTCCCACAGGAATGTACATCCATTGACACCATGCTGGCTGAGTCTATGAATGATTGCATGACATCTCGGAAACTAACCGCAATTTGTCCCCAGTGGTTACACTTCTCTTAAAAAAAGGAATAAACATCTTGCACAATTACCCTAACCTGCAATCCTTGCAATTGTATGGAGAACGTTTTTGTGAAACAAATGACAACGTTTCTGCTCTCTGACTCTCAACAAGGATTCCTGGTAAAATGGTCGGTGGTAATAACTATTTTGAGTTGCTTACATATGTGGTCACGAAATCATGACAGCAATAACCTGTCGATGTCATACATCTGAATTTCGATAAGGCATTCGATAAAGTTCCTCACAACTTTTTGTGCTACAAACTGGAACACTTTGGAATCAGAGAAAAGTTGTTGGAGTTAATAAAGAATTTTTTAGTTAGTCGCTTGTACCAAGTAAAAGTTAATGGTGTTCTCTCAAAGGCATATCCCGTGATCAGTGGAGTACCACTGGGCTCCGTCTTGGGTCCGTTGTCGTTTCTCGTTTATATCAGCGATTTAACCTACGACATTAAAACAGACTTGGTGTTTTTCTCTGTTAGTAGAGAAAAGAAAAAGAATCATAGATTATAAGACGTAAAATAAAACTCTTTAGAAGATAGAATTCACATAAATCTGGATCAAAAGAACTGTTTCGAATACTACATAAAATCTTTGAGCAGGTGATGAACAGTGAAAACCTAACAGAAGAATGTAAATAATCATACTTAATCTCTCTTTCAGGGAGGGCAACAGGAGCCAGTGTGAAAATTACAGAGGTCTCAGTATAATCTCTATGGTATGGAGAATCTCGATAAAGTCCTTAAAAACAAGATAGAACAGGATATAAAGAACAAGATATCCGAAGATCAGGTAGGGTCTACGGCGGAGAGATTATATATTGACCACATTTAGAAAATCAGGCAAATGATCTAAAAGAAAAAGGTTAAGAACAGAGAGCTGTATTTTGCTTTTATAGACCTAAAAAGAGCGTATGACACTGTCGTGAAAGAAGAATTGTGGAAATCGATGAGGCAATACTCCTTCCGCTAATTCATACAACAAAAGAATTATACAGAGAACGTACTGCAACCATAAACGTAGGAAATAGGCTGGCATCAACAATTCTTCCTACAAAAGAGTTTCTCCAAGGACGCCCAATGTCCCCAACTTTGTTTAAAGTGGTTCTGGAATACATTTTAACACCATGGAGAAGAAAATGCGGAGGAGTGGGAGTACCCGTTAGAAATCAACATATATATACTCTAAGTTTTGCGGATGATCAGGTGGTCATTGCACCATACCATGATCTTAGTTATATAGTGCGATAATTAAAAAATTGAATGACTGCTCTGCTTTTTCTGAAATTAGAAGATCCATGTTGAGTGAGTACCTACTGCCGATGTTGGAAAATTTTCTCTCCGGAGTCTCATCACCTATTTTAAATCTTTAGGCGTGATGACAGCCTGAGGTGTAGATTTCCTTACACACCAGAGGATGCACAATGTGCCATATGTGGCCTAAATGCCGGCAGTGCACTTACTCGCCCCTCTTCAATTTTCCAGATCTAGAACACCTTAAAGTATAGCATATACCTAATACACACAAATTGCAATATTGGATAAGAATTATTAAATATATGACAAGGGTGCTGGAAAACTACTAAACTGCTTAATTTATTTTTTCCTCAATCTTTTATTTCCTCTCCCAGGATATCTTGTAAGTTTTTTTAAAAGAACCTCAAGAGACAGATTTATCGAAAGTTTTCAATGATTTTCATTTTGAATTGCGGTCGAAAGCTGTGCAATATTCGTGACATCCTGCTCAAAAACTTTATATCCTGTATGCGGGCCAGTTATGTTTATTATGTACTTTGGGACGTTTTTACGGTTGCGGGTTATTTCGCTGGAATATATCCAGAGATCCTGTCTTCGCTAAAATTCTTTTACTACTCCTGGGTAAATAGAATGGCATAAGATGTGCTAAGGATTTTGACTTATACAAAATGTAAGCTGGAGAAATTTAATATTGTTCGCTAACACGAAAATATATCGCTTTAAAGTTGCAGTTAACTGATTTTTATAAAAAAAAAAACGAAGTAGAGTAAAATAAATAAAAAAGCAGAAGAACATCAAACACGCCACAAACTTGCGATCATTATAAGCCTAAGATTTGATGTTGATTTTACCAAAGCGGAAACTAAACAATTTTAGATGCTTTATATAAAATATTTTACTTGGGTCTATTTGAATCTTTAAGAAAGTATGGAACAAACATTGATGCAATTTACAGAAAATAAATTAATTTCTGTTCCAACTATTTTAAATTATACATCTACAAGAAATATCAGTAAGGAAAAATTGATAACATATTTTTTGGTCCGCCCGGAAACAATACTATTAATTAGTTCAAAATCGTCCGGAAAATGATATTTTCCGGCCTAGGCCGGCAAAGTAGCTTTTAGATTATCTAAAGAGATGGCGCTATGAGTTTAAATTTTAAGTCATCAAAAATACATAATGAATAACACAAATTTTAATTAAATTTATTTAAAAACAGCGTATAATATACTAAACTTACCTATAACTTTTTCTAAAGGTAAGCAGGATTATAATTTACATTTAATTTCTCTCACAACTTGTATTATAAAATTTGACATTTATGTCAATTCACAACTACTTATCATTCGATTATGAAAATAGTTCATTGTCTCTGCTATTTTTATATAAAATTATTAGATATTAATGTTAATATTTTCAATATAACAATTTTTACTGTGCTGCTTATTATTGTATGTATAAAAATTAAGGATCTTGAAATCGATTATCAGAAAGTCATTCCTTATTACTAATTCTTTTAATCGTGCAATAGATGTCAATAAACATCTAATCTTGTATGTCACAAAGTAAAAAGTTTTTGAACTTGTTGTGTTTGCAACATATGTTAATTAAAACACTAATAACTGCTGAACACGTATATTAAGTATCAAACAAATTATTATACAACTATAATATTAACATCCAATGTGGCGCTTATATCTTATTTACAATATCTACCCGAAGATCACGTCATACCAGCTGACAGTCTGTCGGCTGTCTTCTAGTCACTGGTCTTACTTTAGGTAGCACAAGCGATCAATTCTTGAACATAACAGAACTTTTGGAAATATTAAAAATTAGTCGGACCAAAAAATAGTTTGTGTTACACGTCCGGAAAATGTTTTGCAAGTGCTCGTATTGTTTCGCCTTGGTTCTACGCACCTCGGCTACACCACTTTACTCGCTCTTGCAAAATGTCATTTTCCGTCCTTGTGTCACAAATAACAATAACTATTTTTATAACATTACTGTCTCTAATCTATATATAGAAAAATGAGACAACTATGACAACTAGACTTGGTGACTTTTTTTTAATTTGATTATGAACACAAGTAATTTAATGTCATTTTTGATACATATAAATAAAATGATAAGAAGTTACTGTTTCAATAAAAAATATTTATAGTATCTTAATTGGCAAACAAAGAACCTAACCAAGAAGCCAGAGCAGTAATTTTATTTTCAGTAAACATCAATTCTAATCCATCTATCCAATCAAAACAAATTGTGGCGCCCAACCTGGGGCGAATAAAAATAAATTCAGGGGAAGAAAAAAAACCAAAGACCCAAACAACGATAAATATGTTATTTTGAACGATGATACATGTTTTTTTAGAAACAGATCGTTAGCATAATACGTAGAGGTTAGTTTCTTACTTAACGACTCACCGGTTCTGATTTGGCTACTATTTAGAACCAAGGGTTGAAGAGCTTCATGATATCAAGTAGCTCCTACCTTATCAACGTTAAAAGAAATTAAATTAGAGTCAGACCAGTACTCTATAAGCTATGCTTTTGTGATTAGGGTCAGTACCATTTGCTCTTACCAGTTGTTTTCTATTCCCCAAGTAAAATTTGAACCAGTTTTAACAAATTTTTAGGTGTACACAGTCAAAAGCTTTGGCATGGTCACAGAAAACCGTAGTGGTGTATAGATTATTCTTAAGTGCCTGCTTCACCTCATGTAGCACCGAAAATATGGCATCACTGGTATGTTTATTAGATAAACAGCCAAACTGGTTCTGCGATGTTTTTAACAATGAAGGGTATAAGTTGGGATTTCATAAGTCTTTCAATAATTTTGGATAGTACCGGTAGCAAGGCAATAGGCCTAGATTTATGGCCACCCTTATGAATTTCAGGATTTGGAAGGGAAACTGTTTTAGCTGAGTAAGTTCGTTTATTGATAGTATATTTATTTAGCTCTTGTGATAATTTTTAGTTATCTAACTTTGTACTTGGTGATATATTTAGTGACAGATATAGATAGATAGATAGATAGATAGATAGATAGATAGATAGATAGATAGGGTACCTTGTCTAGTCCTGCCCTCTTGATGAAACTTAGTAGCTTTGACAATGGCCTCTTCACATAACTTAGAGCAGCCAGTTTCTTATCCCCCAATACCAGATACCGCGTCCTTGCAAGGCCTTCACATTGGCATAGGACATGAAATACGCTTTTCTCCTCCTCTTGGCAGTATCGGCAGATGTCTTCATCTGCCAAGTTCAGGTGACTTATGTACTTTCTGAGCCGACAATGTCCTGTCAAGAGACTGACAATCATTCTGACAGTGTTTCGTTTATGAACACTTTGGTTTGCTCGTTGATTTTTCTTCACTCCTCGCCTGATCTAGCCTTCATTTCTGAATAGTTGCCGAATTCAGTGACTAAAACGGTTGTGGTATATTTTTGATGTATATTAATTTACTTATATACCTGTGTCGTTGAATGAATTTTTCTCTGTTACAAGTTGATAAAGAAAACAGTTAAAGTTGTAATTCACACAGATTTTGATCAGAGTACGTTTACCGTTTTTTTTTAATTATAGTCATGTAAAAAACTTAGTGAAACATGACTACAGAAATTACGTGATATTTAAACATTTTGTGTGGACAAATATTCTTGCTTTAAACAAAATTTGGGTTTTGTAAATTTTAAAACTTTCCTTACTTGCATTAATTTATGTATTAAGATGTGTAATTCTTACTCAACAATTGCTCCACACCAAAATCCTCAGTTATTTCTACACAAGAGAATTGCTTGAACGCTTGCTGAAATTCATGGCGGAAGCTTTTCGACATCTACATTTTCGTGAAAATGTCATTCCGAACTAATTTATTGCCCCTAAAAACAATAGACCGTTCACATTTTTATTTGCTTAGCAAACTTTTTCTGTGAGAACTGTTTTAATTAACAAAATGGAAAATTAATTGTGCTTATAGTATAAGAAATATTGTAAATTAAATTAATTTTGCAAAAAAATTAATATATACGAGGTGTGTCGCAAAGTAAACAGGACTTTTAGGAAATATTCGATACTATTATTGAGGCTAGCGTTCGATAGGTACCTACATCTTTCATTGATGTTCTGTCAAAATTTCACCACTTCACTTCAGTTATCGCGCTCAAAGTGATAGAACCTTTTTAACATCGGTCGAAAAATGAGCATCGAGCAAAGAGCCAATATCAAGTTCTGTTTTTTAAAAATGAGCCAAATCATTAATCATTAAGATACATGAAAAAGGAATTAAATATCTCCAGATTCGATTTATCACATTTTTACCGGGAATTTGGGCACGAGAAAGGTGTGTTCACGGTTTGACCCGCACAAGCTCACGGATGCCCAAGCTCGCCTTGAAAATATAAAACTATTAAAAACGTAGCTTTTAGATATTATTTTTAATAAACATATTGCTCAATATTTTAATATTACATTTAATTTAATATAAATTTAAAATCTGTTTGACATTTATCGAGTTTTGTCGCCGCTTAATTTTGTAATAAATAATATTCATGAACCTATCTAAAGCTTTTAATTTGATCAATATTTTATTGTGATTTATAGTTTTCTCTTTAAAATTATGAGTTTACTATTGTGTAATATTTTATTCTAGAAACTTTGTTGTCATTCAATTGAATTGAATTGTGTGCTAACAAACAATGTTATAACCAAATCTAGAATAATGCAATGACATAATGGACGTTGATAAAGGCTATTTGATAAAAATATAAATTAAAAAATAATCTGTGCTGATATTCAGTATGGAACAAATGAAAATTCATTCTGTTTCCGAATAGCTAAACAAAAAGTAAGAAGCAGATTTGATTTTCCTGTTTCATATTTCAAATAAATTATTAAATATCTAGAATGATTAGTTCCTATTTCTGGAAGTTAAATTGGTTCTTAGACGGGGTTTGTCTTTTTAGTTTTGCATATAGCCGCTTAGAAGGCGCCACCAATAGAATCTTCAGACACAAATCTAACCTACACTGCGAATTAGTCACTAAATGGTCATAATTGGTCACTAGGTTCGACTAATTGGTCATTTATACAGAAATTTTTGCAGTGAGCTTAAAATATAAAATCATGACCAATTAGTGACCAATTCGGATCACTGTTTTAAATCTCAAATTTTTCAATTTGGGCCGCTAGATAGATGGGGATGTCCTTGAAAGTCATTATTTAGTTAATAACTCCGTCAATAACGCTGACCAATTTTATCATCATATATTGACCAATGTTGACCAGTTTGTGACCAATTAAATTCAATTTATACGATCAAATAGAGTCGCTAAAATTCTTTGGATGACCTTAATATTTTAGACTCATTGCAAAAATTTCTGTATAAATTACCAATTAGTCGGACCTAGTGACCAATTATGACCAATTAGTGACCAATTCGGAGCACTATTTTAAACCTAAAAATTCTTAATTTGGGCCGCTAGATAGACGAGGCTCATTTAAATCGGGTGTTTGAGTATAATTTGTGGAGTACTTTGGCGCCCTCGATTACATATTTTGAGAAGACTAGTTCTCCTCTGAAAAGATAACCCACGACTTAGTGAGCTAGCTGGGGAAATAACGCCCTTTCGGACGTTATTAATTTATGGATATTAAATACAAAAATACAACCAAATAAATTAAAACAAAAGTGCACACACCTACTTTATACATTTTATGATACACCAAACAATCCCTAAACTATTTTATTCATTTAACGCCAGGTATATGCAAAATTGATTATACGAAGAGTGCATACATGTTTCCATAAAACACAAAGGTATTTTATATTTCCCATAAGGGAGATTAATAATATTTTCCGCACGATTTGACACTGGCATGCAAGCTCCACCTTTCTCATTATTCTCATTACCATTATTGTGAAATAATTGTTCCAGAATTCCGTTATTTAGCTAATTTATAACGGTTAAATGCGTTACATCGAGTACAGTCATAATCAATGAGCAAATAATTTCAATTATAAGGGTACTAGATGTCTATGATATTTGAATAATTTAAACCTTTATCAGGAAAGTACAACGATAGGTAGGTTACATTTGGAAATCTCTTTAATGGTTTAATATTATTAAATACTAATTTTCATTCATATAGAGTTGAGATACAGATAATAATAAAAAACATTTAGAAATGGAAATTTGTAATATCTGCAGACTCATTACCGTAAAATTTTATAGAACATTGTGATATGAACTGAATTTTAACTGTTAGCGACACATACTCCCGTGCTAATGGTAGCTTTCAAAATAACCACATCACAGACGTATATAAGGGGGTTTGGAGGTTCGAACCCCTATTTATATCCATCTTACTTGTCGAACAGTAGGTACTCGACGCTCGTTTTAAACCACATGATACGACGATTGAATGAATTTAATTGCTGCTATCTGAAAAAAACAGTAATAAAACCAGGAGAAAATCTTAAAAAGATTGCACAAACGTTTCTGGGTAGGGAAAATGAAGGCACAAAAACTTGGAAGTATAACCAATTGGAGGCGCGTAGTGGTATACCTTGGAGGTGCACAATTAAAAAAAAAAGTGAAAAAAATGGGGTTACAGGTAAAACGCCGGAGGCAAAGATTTTTTGGGTGGACAGCAACACGAGGTTTTTTGAGCTTATTAAATGGCAAAAAAAAGGTTTCTTGTGGAGTTGAAAATTAAAATAAAAACGTAGGTATCTTGCCAAGCACTGTTTTTATTGTTTGTAGTGTTATTCTTATAGTGTATATATTTTACAAGCACGTTTTATATTGGAAGTAAATTGGTCTATTCTTTTTTTGATAAATTCTTCAACAACCAATTCATTAAAACTAAGAATTTCTTAAATCATTGCACCACATGGATTACTCCTCCACATACACTCACACTCACACCAAAAAGAAAAGACTATTTAGGTACGTTCAAGTGCCATGGATGGCAAGAAGATGCAATAACAACAGATGAAGCTATCCAACCTGCTGCAGATGGAGAAGTTTGTAAGAGTGAGGTCGACGACCAATACTAACACCATCCAAAAACTCCCATCCACTTCCTGAAAAGGACATAATTCCTACAACAGGGTTCTTATACCTAACATACTCCTATAAATCTATCCCATTTACCTACCTACCTTTTCTTTTATTCATTCATTCATTCAAATTATTTTTTTCTCAATCGATAACATTGCTAGAACAGTAATCCGTTTTAAGGAGGTCCTTTCGCTGCAAATTAGTCAAAACAACTGTTGTAGTCAATACTCGATAAATTAAAATAAAAAACCCATAAAAATTCCTAAAATTAAAAAATAAATAGTATATGAGGCATTGATAATTGAAATTTTGAAAATTAAAAAAAAAATAGTTAACTACAGAAGTTAATTTGACTCTTGTAAATCAGCTGTTAATAGCCTGTCTGTGATTTGACAACGCTGTCTCACGGTTGTTCATATTTGTATCCACAGAATCCTAACCTTAACCACGTTTAAGCTTTAGCTGTCAATGTGGTGAATGAGTAAATTGAATAAAAATGCTTAATCTTAATATTCTAATGTCTCGTGGCAAGGATGCTTGTAAATTTGTGAGTCTTAAACGTAAACA
This sequence comes from Altica lythri, assembly GCA_964028335.1. Classification (NCBI taxonomy): domain Eukaryota; kingdom Metazoa; phylum Arthropoda; class Insecta; order Coleoptera; family Chrysomelidae; genus Altica; species Altica lythri. Next base: position 8,619,268 of record OZ034807.1, on the reverse strand, counting down.
ATGGTGTGATAATGTTGTAAGTGCAAAAAAAGAAAAGTTTACATTGAAGGAATTAGTTCGCGCGCTACGCAACGTTGCCAAATGTTTTGACTCCATTTTAATGTAAGTTACTTGAGATTCTTTTGTGATTTTTAATTATTAATTTCTTAGTAAATTGCCCGGTGACTGATATATTTTATTGCAAAAAAAGGAACCTGGATAGTTCAAAAATCTAATTTTCAGTTTTTCTTTATTCCATCTAATCGGTGACTGATAGTATAATTCGAAAAATATCGTTAAGGATTTACTTTCTCATAAGACTCAGTACAAATACTAACATTTTAAAACTTTTTTTTTTCAAAAATTTGCACGGTAAGGTATGATTAAAACTTCACTATTCGATAAATAAGGTCTTTAACTATTAGGAAAAAATTAAATTTATTCATAATCTAATATTTTTTATTTAACATTGGTGGCGAAAGGACCTCCTTAATGTAGAGAAGCAACGTTCGGCCAACAGTTGGTCAAAAAGTTGACTAAAGTTTCTCTGATCCGCTGACCTTTACTGCTCCCTCTAACGCTATGTTGAAAAGAGTTGTTGACTCAACCCTGTTTCTACTGCCATTGTGTTTGTGGTGCCTTCTTTTGTTTTTGTTTTTGTTTGGGATCTGTCCATATTAATTTTTGTTAGTTTGATTAGCTTTTCAGGTATATCTACATTTGCCATTCCTTTAAAAAAAATTATTTCTTTGAGTCGAAGGCCTGTATGAAATCAATGAAGAAAGTGTGTAGTTCCATGTTATGTTTATGACGTTTCACGTTTCTCAAATGTTTGCGTAATTATGTGTATCGCATTTGTCGTCAATCGGCCTTCTCTGAATCCTTGTTGATATTCCCCAACCTTCTCCTCTGCATTACATATAACGTTTTATTTAAAGGCACCTACTTAGAGCAACCCAAGCTATATATTATAGATTTTCCGTGACTATACTTGCGTGTTATAGTTGCAATGTTTAATTTTGAAATAATAGTTAGAGCTCTGATTTTTTACTTTGGGGATCCTCCTTGTTAAAGTTATACCTACTTTCGTGAACCCCATCAATGAGTATAATAGAAGTTATAATATACAAAAGATATTTATTGAAATGTTCGTAGTGGCTTTAGAAACATCAGACTTTCTATATTCTTGGAAATAAACGAATATAGAAAACACGACATAAAAGTAATCCACATAGGATCTACCTGAAATATTTAATGGGTCTACCCGAGTTGATACGACAAACTTAGTTTTCTTTACTGTATAGGTAGCAGTGGTTAAATGTCCAACATACCTATTATAGTATAAAAACAAATCTTGAGAGTAGCTGAGATATATCAATATTTTAAAATACAATTTAAAGCTTGATGATGAAGAAAATGTTAAGTTTTAAATTAAAAGTAAGTTCAATTTCTCAAATTTAACTGCGTCAAATAATTTAGGGAATGGTGGTATATGTATAATAAGGCTGGCTAGCAGCCATATCTCAGAAACTACCTACTGAATATAGAAAGTTGAGAAAAAATATTATTTTTAAGTTCCACATTTCACCACGAAAGGGCGCAATCGCATCATTAGAAAGCTGAGAGAATTCTGCATGATTTTTTTTAAACTCATTAGTGTACCGACGTTAATAAAAGTCGGAGGATCTAATGAAAGCCTAATCCTTTAAATCGTAGTAACCACTAAACGACTTATCCGATTCTACAGGACAAAAGCTTGTTTGGTAAAGGAAAGTAGTTATTTTAAACCAACTCATTTATCTGTATCTTAAAATTTTCAGTAACTTTCCTCGAAGGCACAATTTGTCAAAAACATTTTTTTTAAATTTTGTTCTAAAATGTTTGATATTATAGGAAGAAAGTAGATTAAATTTTCAACAAAAAATGCATAAATTTTTTGTTCTAGAGTTATAGCGAGTAGAACAACTCATTCCTACACAAAATATTTAATTAACAAAGTGTCAAAAATTCGGACACGCCCACGAAGGGATCCGTAACAACAAGTAACAATATGAAAGTTCATGTAGTTCGTTACTTTGATTGACGTTTTAAAAAAAAAACTACTCATTAGATCTCGTCGAAACAAATTTTTGGTGTAAGTTTACATAGTCCTCTACATCGTATCATATATGTTTTTTAGTTTTATAATTCTCTATTATTCCAGAAGGTACAGGGGACAGAACATATTTTACCACTTTAGAAGTATCTCTCGCGCAAACACTGCCCAAAAGAGTTTTTGGAGTTTGAAAACATCGAATGCTTTTGTGAAATGTGAAAGACTATGAAACACTAAATATTAAAAAAAAAACTGTTTGTTACTGACACAGTTTGTGCCTTTTTTTATGTAGGATACTTTACTACCAACCATTGTTTTTTCTTGATGTTAGATGTCATTATTTCAATCCTTATCCCTATCCCTACTAATATTATAAATGTGAATGGAAGTTTGTTTGTTACGCTTTCACGCGAAAACTAATCAACCGATCATCATGAAACTTTGTACATATATTCTTGGAGGTATTAGAAGTAAAATAGGATACTTTTTAATAAAAAAAAATATTTTTATTTATTACGAAAAATAAAAAATTTGTTTGTCAAAAAATATTAAAAAAGTGATTCTTACTAAATTAACAATTATGACGCCACCGTAAGGTGGCGCAGTTGAGATGGTATAAATTTACATTAGCAATTCTTGCGTAATTAAGTACCATGACGCCACCATAAGGTGGCGCAGTTAATATATAATATATCTAATCGATAATTTACAAAACCGTAAAAATTTGGAAAAATGGTGAAAAACATCAGAGGGGCCCTATTCACTAACCGTGTGAATGCTCGTGTAGGAGAGCTCTCTCACAATTTAGCTTCACTGCGCAAGTCACTCCCCTAAAATTATAAAATCCGTATTCACGTTTTAAGAGAATGCTCGTACGCGAGTACTCTACTGGGTAAAACCAAGAGAATTGATACATTTTGAGAGAGTGGAGTGGACTTGCGCACAATGGGTGTTGTCTCATTACAGACATGACATGGGATTTTTCAATACAGTTTATTTTTCATGATTTGTTATTGCTAGAGTTTTGTTTGGTTCATTGTCGATTATTTAGTTTTTGTTAGTCTTTTTGTTGTTTTATTAGTAACAATTTTCTGCCAGTGTGTTGTTTTTGGGGTTATAAAGTGTTTTTAAAATGGATGATGATGATTTATCTTTGGATTTATTATTATTCTTCTCATCCCGGTGGCTGTTTATATTTTACAAACCTAAAGTACTAAATAAATAGTTCAAATGTAATGGTTAAACTTGGCAACGTTGAGCAAAAAGTAGTAGACTCGCCGATCTATCGTGAATGTGGCTTTTTAGGATAATGTGAGCGATGAGTGAGAGAGTACTCACACCGATGAGTAGTCGTACACGAGCACTCTCACAATTTACAGAATAGGGCCCCTGTAGGCTGTACGAAGTTCGCCGGGTCAGCTAGTAAGAAATAAAAGCATATGTAGCTTTTTTATTTAAATGCTTTCAATTCTTTGTTAAATTCAAATGTAAAAACAAAACAGTAATTTTTTATTGTTTACATTGCAATATATACTGACCTACTGACTACCATTTCTATCCCAGTTTGTTTACGATCCTTTGTCGACAATAAGGCCACTTTATTTTTTTATCTGAAATAACTCAATTGTATTATTCCAGAGTAGTTTCTTGAAGCACAATAATGAGATGTGTAAACAGTTTTCTTTACGATACAACAGCATTGTTCACTGTCTTTTAATTATAGAAACTAATAAAAATACGCAGTAAATATTCAAGGAGATTCATTCTGAATACAAAAATCTACGCCGATAAAACTAAAGTTTCCATTATGTTAGAAAAAGATGTACAAATTGTGCTTTAACTGTAGGTACCCGTAAAAACGAACACAAATGTAAATTATTATTTTAATAATCATTTTAATAGTAGTTTACGTAACAAGTCCCGAAAGTGGTCTTTTACTGGACGAGCGGGCAATTGCAGGGCGAGCCGCAGTAAAAGCACTTTTGGGACGTATTACGTACAATATTTTTTTTAAAACCGGCCAGAATTTAGTAATTTCCAGTTTATTTTTGGGTCAGAAAATCTCATTTTGTCGGACCGGGCCAGAAATTATTGTGATAGTCCGGACTCATTTTTATTTTCTGGCCTTGTCCTACAAAATGAGATTTTCTGACCTAAAAATAAACCGGAAAGTACTAATTTCTGGCCGGTTCTTAAAAAAGTTGTTTACTTCAGGAGTGTGGAAATAAGATAGTAATAATAAATAATAGTTCTAAGAAATTATTCATGCTCAAAGTCAGAATTTTAGAACGTGCTTATAAGGTCACTTGACTTAAAAAATTTTTAAACCCTTCAAAAATAAAATCAGTTTCATCTCTAAATATCGTAGAAGTCAAATTTAATGAAAAATCACCCTGTATTCACAATTACATACGACTGGTCGAATGATACCTAAAAAGTTACGATAGATTCAATATTTCAATCAAGCAATCAGTGGATAAACTTCATTCTGTGTTCTGTCATTTGATACGTCACTTAATTTAAAGCTAACCTTAAATAGTTCCAAAATTTCATGCAGTGATCTATTTCTTTTTGTTACAGTTTTTACTCTACTGAACAGTGGTTTGTCCTATGTAGAAGTTGCCAAACACACTTTATTAGGTAAGTATTTATAGTAAAACACTTCATTTGCATAGTTGTATTAACTTAAAAGAGACCCACGACCCACATATATACTGACATGTCTAAAATATTAGAAAAAGTAGTTGTACGGGTTATAGGTCCTAACGTTAAGGTCTCAATTGCATTCGAGAAAACACTTTCACAATCCTTCAAGAGAAGCTTTTAGTAATGAACTACTATGCTCAAAAGTGCATTAAAAAACGCCTTAATTCATCCAGAATATTTATTGCCTCCAAAATCCGGTTTCAAAGCTCTAAACAGCCTGAAACTGCATACAGTTTTCTAAGCAACTGGCTAAACACAACTCAAAGACTTGCAAAAGAAGCTAGTGCCTCTATGAAAACTTCAACCATTCTGTTTCATCTCAAAAAGCTATATTATGGATAAAGTTCGTAATTGGAAATAGGAGCTCGGTGCAGCTTACTGTAAAAACACTCCAGGTGCCAAAGACAAACTAAAAGATTAATACGGCTGTCACTGCGCTACTCTAAATTACTCTTTGACCTTCAGGAACCTGAACCCAGAGGAATCACAGAAATTCTCACATGACATTGTCCACTGAGGTACTATTTGTGTACAATGGGGCAAAGTGGACAGTTGAACATGCAGTTTCTGTGAGTATACAGATGAAAAGGCCGAAAATATTATATGTAACTGCAAAGTACTCGTAAAAATCCGGGACAGGTAGTTTTAGAACCTGGTCAGGTTACAAACGTACATTCTTAGCGGATAATAGACTTTCTTATGGGGCCTTAACACTGAACCCTGAGGTATTCCACGTTCTGGAACAATATATACTAAGATTCTATGGATTAAGCAATATGTTTGCTGAGATTACCCAACAATTCTTTTGTGATATTTTCTGAGCATATTCAACATTATCAACTGTATTTGGTGTATTTGTGAAGATGATTAATTTTATTTATCTTGTAATATAATTAAAAAAATGTATTTTGTTAAAATTGGTTTAAACATATGCACATACACGCTTCCTTAATTTTTTTTGTTCCATTCAACTTATACAGTCGTTATATATAAAGGGGAGCAACTCCTTTCATCACTCGGAAAAGCATATTTCAAGCGTAAGAAAAGGCACACATTTGCTGAATATTCCTGAATGGCTCTTTTGTGACTAAGTGCAAATGAAATCACTTTTACCGACTTTCAACTTTTAATGTAATTTTGTTGTTCCCGTAGTAGAAAATTCGCAAAAAGGAACGACAAACTGGGGAAAATTGACTCTAGATCATCGGCTAAAATTATGTTTGACCGATGAAAGGATTTTTTTTGGAACTTTGAATTATTATCTATCTATCTATACTTATAATAAATCTGTAGAGTGGTCAATTTTGTACATGAAATATAAGTATTTTCAAAATAACTATCAGGGGGTGATTCGGGATCGATACTGATGCCAAAAATGCAATCGGTAAAATTTTTGTCTGTCTGTCTGTCTGTATAACCGTTATAGAAACAAAAACTACTTGACGGATTTTAACGAAATTTTGTACGATTATTATTCATACTCCTGAGCAGGTTATAGTATACTTTTCATCACGCTACAATTAATAGGAGCAGAGCGGTGAAGGGAAATGTTGGGAAAACCACTTATACAGTGTGGGGGGGAGAAATTTTTATACAAAAATCTATACGTCACGCGAACGACGTCGCGGGTACATCTATATAGAACCCAAAAATGTTATTATTTTTTTTTGTACGTCTGTCTGTCTATCTATATGTTTGTGCGCGCATCACATGAAAACTACTGAACCGATTCGAATGCGGTTTTCACAGATGTATTTGTCTTCTTTTAACTTAACATCTGGTGTATAAAAATTTCTCCTCCCACCCCTTTAACAGGGTGAGGGGAGAAATTTTTATACAACAATTAACACGCCACGCGAACGACGTCGCAGGTACACATAGTACTCAATATTTGATTAACTTTTTAATTAAAAATTACCGCAATACAAAAAGGTATTTTTTCCTGGACATCTGTTACGTTATTTAAGAAACATTTTTAAGTTTTATAAGATTAATATATAGGAACATTAATAATGTTACTTTTTATTACCGTAGTTAAGTGCAAAGATGCAATTTTTCCTCATTTATTCACAGCTGAGTAGGTACACTGTTATGTGATGAATGTTTTCAGATATTAAATTTCATAATATTCTGACTTTCATTTAATAACGCTTTTTGATACAACGACTTGCACTTAGTATAAAGTCACGACTGTACTTAACTTTTAAATTAAATTAAAATTTAGTATATTTAACGCCGTAAACTAAAAACAAAAAAAATTATAGACTTGCAAATCTTATAATTGGAGATAAAATTAATAATATACTGTACTTTGTAACAAAGCTTGTTCTATGCATTTTTTTGTGTAAATCTTTTACATTATAAGTTTATAAACAATGTTAACGCTACAAACTACTATTTTTACAGACCTAGGAGGCTTACGAGGTTTGTTCAGAAAGAAACGAGAATTTAGAATTTCACATTCGATTCTCGAATTTTTTGTCCCTATGTTGGTACACATGTCCCTAATATATGACGAGATCCTAAATGCCACTCTGGGCTCCCTTTTTTGGCCTTTAATAGACATAATATTCAGCCACCGCGCGCGCTGGTTTTGATTCCGCAGATAAATAAGCCATGAATATATAATTCTTATTTGAAACATTTGTAAATTCTAATTCAATAGCAATATCATACTTCTCCTGGAAAAAATCTACCAGCGTGTGTTTGCCTAAAGGATCAGCTGTTGAGTAAAAAACGTTTATTTTACATTCTCAGATAACCAGTAACCTACATAATATCCTAAGCAGAAAATTATAATTCATGAAATAAAACGATAAAGATGTCTCTCTGGAGGATGCATGTGCGTCGTGGAATAGACTAATTTAATTCATTTGGGACATATTTATGCAACAAAAATGGAAAACTTTACAATTTCTCAAATAATTTTGTGCTTTGCTGAAACCAATAAAAAATTTAGAATCTTTCCAAAAGTTTATTATTAAATGATAGGAAAATTATGAAATATTCGTTCTTGTAAAATTAAACAGTTTGCCATAATTTTGCATTAAAATAATGTAATAAATACAAAAATGAAGTGATTATTGTAGTTAATATAATGGTTAGTAAATACTGTGGCGTTTTTAATACCTATATAAAAATATGAAATATATTAAAATACTTGTATTTTTGTTATTTGACAGTGCAAGACATTTATTTGAGGTTTCTTATAGGATTTAGACACAGCACAAACTTTTACAAGGGTATTTTTTTAATTACTAATAAAGTTTTTCATGTGTTGCATTCTTTCTTGGACAGGTTGTATATTAAAAAAAACGCAAGAGTTGAAATAAAATAGATGTATTAAAAAAAAATTAATACGACTATATAAAAGATTAACAGAAGGAGCCAAGTCGAGAATATCTAAACGAATAGGTACCTTAATAATAATTTCACAAACATATAGCGTAGGTACTATGTTTTATTTCATACTACTTAGGATTTTAAATTAATTAAATATCATATTTGAAAATCGACAATCTAAACATTGTCTTAAAAAATAATTTGTCATTCTGACAGATGCATACCTAATTAGAGGACTTTGATTATTTAACAGAAACACAGGTTACTAAGGTAACATTAATGAATTAGTTCGATTAAGTTCACTACAGAGTACCTGGCACCGTAAAGTGCCATTTCCCAGGACTTAAAATAGTACCGTAAAAAATTTACTTTATGGTACAATCAATATGTAATAAAAGACATTTTCATACAGAACCTCACCACTTTTATTTGAAAATACGATTTCTTCGGTTCTCTCAAATAGAATGTTAGGATTAGGAACTTGTTGAAGGTGTTTGATTAAACCTTCACTTCTTTGGTAAGAAACATTGCAGGCAGACTGTAAGCATCTATAGTTTCAAACTGACTTGTTATATGCAAGGGAATTTGAATTTGTTTGTAAGCTGTGAACGTTTTGACGATGTCTATTTAAATTATTCTGCTTAAAAAATAATTTATTACAAAGAATGCACATTACACCCATTTTTGTCTATTTTTTGAAGTATCAAATTATCTTTCTGCAAACCGACGCGACAACCACGAAAAATGCCTAAACCAAAACAAAGTTAAACAAACCTTATTCAAGAGGATTGAATAGGAGAGGTTTTCAAAAATCAAAATGCAAAATGCAAGTGACACATCAAGCGACTGCGCAGAACGAGGAGCCCAGAGTGGCATTTGGGATCTCGTAATATATGTTTGACAATATCTGCCATTTTTTATTGTTAGTTTGTGATTGGCAGACAGAAAGGTTAGACGTGTTTTAAAGAGTGCCAATGCATTTTTTTGTTAATTTTAAATAATTTTAGTTTTAAATTTATGTTTAGTTTTGAATAAAATTCTACCCACAAATCACTGCCTCTACTTTATAAATGCAAATATCTTACCTAATTCATGTTTGTCAGTCCTGTGTGTCAAATTTCTTGTCTGTCAAATTTCTTGTATTTGCTCTCAGTATTTGCCTTCTTATGGGTATTTTCTGATTCTTAGTGTTTTCTGATTCTTAGTGTTTTCTGATTCTTAGTGTTTTCACGTTCTACGAGTTTTCACGTCCTTCGAGTTTTCACATTCTTCGAGTTTTCACGTCCTTCGAGTTTTCACGTCCTTCGAGTTTTCACGTACTTCGAGTTTTCACGTACTTCGAGTTTTCACTTTCTTCTAGCCTTTACGTTCTTTGAGCTTTTACTTTCTTGTGACCTTCTCGTTCTTTCAGCTTTCACTTTCTTCTAGCCTTCTCGTTCTTTTTGCCCCAAGTTGGGCGCCAATTGTAATGGTTCCTCTTGTACTCCTTCTTCGATTTTAATTGGAATTAATTTTTTTATTGCTCCGGATTCTACTGGGTTGGGTTCTTCTTTTATATATACTTTTTTTTAATCAAAGATTGGATTTGTAATCATATTTTTTTTTTAATTTCGAAACATTTTATTAATGACAATTCTCAAAATTACAATCAATCAAAAAAGCTGTCTTATCTCACATTAACATCCTATTTATATTTTATTTACATAATAGACACAGTGATACCATAACAATATATATATATATATATATATATATATATATATATATATATATATATATATATATATATATATATATATATATATATATTATATATATTGAAATGGATCCTCCTTCCGGAACACCCTCCTTCAATAAAATTCTCGGTCGTGGATTCAAGATTTCCAAATTGATTGTCCTAAAATACAAAAATTATAAATATAAAAAAATTTCTTCTTCTGTTACTTTCTAAATCTTTCTTTTTCCGTTGTTCCACTCCTTCACTATATCTTCCTCTTCCTACTACTTTCCAATTCCTTCTTGCTGCTGCCTTTCTATTTATCTATTACCTTTCTGCTGCTCAGCTCTTTCTCTACACCTTCCTCTTCCTACAATTTTCCAACTCTAACCTCTCTGTATCCTCTCATCCAATTCCAATTACTTTAATTTATTTATTTATTTATTTATTTATTTATAAATTCTTCTGATTATATAATTTTCTTCAACTTTATTTATTTCAATTTAAATCTCAATGTTTCTTACTTAATTAATCAAATTCTATAAAAATTTTAACTTTATTAATTTTTACTGAATTTTTCAATTCCAATTCTCTTGACATCTCTTCAATAATAATCCCTTAACAACGTAGCAACCCCAAAAACAAAACTAATTTTTTATCAAAAAACATCTACATAAAAATATACTCAATCTAGACAACCAATTTAAAAATAATGGATCACGTTCCAACATTTCATTATATATATATATATATATATATATATATATATATATATATATATAAAACATATTTGATATATATATAAGAGGAACAGGAAAACAAAGTATTTTTCAAAACGAAGCGTGTATTAAAAATTTTTTTAAATTTGTTAGCTGAGCGCTTTCGGCCTACAAACCGGCCATCTTCAGAGCTAAAAGTCAAGGTAAATCAATACCCCAGGGGAGAAAATGAAAATAGGACTGTACAGTCAACCAAAAATAACCATCTCACAGGAACTACCATGGAGTGGTCGATAAAACAACATCAAACATATAAAAGGTTAAACTTCCAGGCTCTTTGAAGAAAAGGATGGAAGGGAAATTAAAATTCATATTACAACAGTCAGCGAAGTAATGTGAAGCGTCTAAAATAGAAAATAGCCACATCAAGTGCATAAGGAATTTCGCAAAAGGCATTGGAGTAGTTGAAGCCTCTTCATGAGTAAAAAGATGTAATTGTGGTCGGCTACTAGGTTTAACATCACTAAGTCCAAAATAGAAACCGATGGTCCATGTTAATAAGAAAATATGGAGGAACATTGTAAGGCAAGTAAAGTCGTACTTGAGAGGGAGGAAGTGGAAGTGACGTCAAAACATGGTGAATATTACCAACAACTGATAACTAGAAACTTGGCTGAATAAGGTTGGCTGATAAAGTAAAGATAGAAAAGAAGAATTTGACAATCTACTTCTTTTCTATCTTTACTTTATCAGCCAACCTTATTCAGCCAAGTTTCTAGTTATCAGTTGTTGGTAATATTCACCTTTTTTTTTTTTTTTTTTTTTGACGTCACTTCCACTTCCTCCCTCTCAAGTACGACTTTACTTGCCTTACAATGTTCCTCCATATTTTCTTATTAACATGGACCATCGGTTTCTATTTTGGACTTAGTGATGTTAAACCTAGTAGCCGACCACAATTACATCTTTTTACTCATGAAGAGGCTTCAACTACTCCAATGCCTTTTGCGAAATTCCTTATGCACTTGATGTGGCTATTTTCTATTTTAGACGCTTCACATTACTTCGCTGACTGTTGTAATATGAATTTTAATTTCCCTTCCATCCTTTTCTTCAAAGAGCCTGGAAGTTTAACCTTTTATATGTTTGATGTTGTTTTATCGACCACTCCATGGTAGTTCCTGTGAGATGGTTATTTTTGGTTGACTGTACAGTCCTATTTTCATTTTCTCCCCTGGGGTATTGATTTACCTTGACTTTTAGCTCTGAAGATGGCCGGTTTGTAGGCCGAAAGCGCTCAGCTAACAAATTTAAAAAAATTTTTAATACACGCTTCGTTTTGAAAAATACTTTGTTTTCCTGTTCCTCTTACTTCAGTAAGCGTGTACAAGTCTTACAGTCTATTTCATTGATATATATATATATCAAAGTTCTTTTTAGTTAACTTTCGGGAAGCGCCACAGGAATAGGTTAGGCAATGGATGAAAAGAGCCAGACGTGAGAGAAACTTTATTCCAAATATGCGAAATTTTCGGCGACTTTTTTCGCCTTCATCAGCGCCTAAAATGGGAATTACAAGATTCTAAGTATATAAAATATAGTATGATGTTAAAACTTACAGAGGAAAGTGTTCTAATTTTCCTATTTTTTAGGTGTTCAAATACAACATAATTTGTACTATGCAAAAACAGTAATACAATAAAGATTTTCGGATATAACAGTGTTTAATTTCCCGATATTAATTTTAAACAATTTAAGAGTTTTTACTATTGTAAAATTCGAAACATAACAGTAAACCACGAGGACATCGAAGAACGCAGAAACATGTATCCTTTTTATTTTTGTATTATTAAGACAAAGACAAAACATATTAGGAATACACAGAGCGAACTCTGGGTAAGAGTTGCTAGGATACTCCTGTTGTTAGAGGCCACCTACGGTGACATTTGGATAGACCTTCGACAGGTATCAGCCATTTATTGTTTTAAGGTTAGGCCCTGGACATAAACACAAACAAACCCCACACAACAACCATGAAAAACATTGTTTTTTCACTCACGAAACACCAATACTGCACTAATTTAGGTAATGTCCCCATGTCTGATCTTCTTCGTTAGATCCTGATGTACCAGGTAGGTGTAAATCGAACTTAAACCTTCCAGATCTTTTTTAGAATTCATCGCATTTTTGCACCCATTTATGTAACACATTTCCACGAAGTTTCTTTTAAATTGATTTGTGACTGTTTCGAGGATTCTTACATTCCCATAATCCATTTGGTGTGAGGTAGAATGTACGTGTTGACTTAACGCAGTTATAGTGGGTTTCTTAACTGTATCGCTTTTGTGTAAGGCGATTCTTTTTGCGAGCTTTTGGCCTGTCTGCCCTATGTATTGTTTGGGGCATCCACTACACTGTATGGAGTAAACCACGTTCGATTTATTCATCTTCGGCGTTTTGTCTTTCAACTGGGAGAAAAAGGTACCCAATTTTCTATAGGTGGCATTTGCGACGATAATATTGTGTTTTCTCAGGCGGTTGGAGATTTGAGACGATAACCCTCTTATGAATGGAAGCCTGGCATAGTGAAATTCAACAGGTTCTGTTTCCATAGAGTTTTTTGATGGGATTGTGCGAGTGGGACAATCTTGGTGCAACACCTTGTTCAGGAGATTCTTGGGATAGTGATTCTTCCGTAATATGTCAAATAATAAATCAATGTTCTTGTTTACATATGACGGATGGCAAATCTTCTGAATGCGATTTTTTAGACCGATAATGATGTTTACCTTTTGTTCGAACGGATGGTAGGAATGGAAAGGGACGTACCTTCCTGAATGTGTCTTCTTTCTGTACCAATCGAGCCTGATGGAATTGTCATCATGCCTGATAACTGCAGTATCCAAAAAGGGTACCATTCTGTTGGTTTCAGTCTCACAGGTGAACTTGAGGTGAGTATTGTAGGCGTTAGAAATTTCCAAAGTGTACTCTATTTTGTTTTCAGGTACAGCACATATGAGGTCATCGACATATTGGTAGAGGAATGGGAAATGGAAGTCTACCTTGTTCTTGCAGTAGTGGAGTAGGGAATTCATTACAATCTCAGCTATGGAAGGAGAAATGGCACCCCCCATTGGTGCTCCTTTTATTTGTAGATAGTACTCTTCTTGAAAACTGAAGTAAGTATGATTGTACAGAAACGTCAGCATTTTTAAGAACATATTCTTCGGTATGTTGCAGTGCTCTTCGATGAGATGATAGTTATCGGAGATGATGGTGGTAACTAACTCTAATGGTATATTCGTGAACAGAGAGGTCACATCGAAGCTCACTAATACGTAACCTGTAGGTATTATGAGCCCGTTTATTTTCTCTGCGAAGTCGAAAGAATCTTTCACTCTAAAAATGTTGTAGGAAGCGAAAGCGGCATCGATTATCTTTGCTAGATACCCAGCTAGTCGTTGTGAGGGAGCATTGTTGCCAGCGATGATGGGCAATGCTCCCTCACAACATGTTTCTGCGTTCTTCGATGTCCTCGTGGTTTACTGTTATGTTTCGAATTTTACAATAGTAAAAACTCTTAAATTGTTTAAAATTAATATCGGGAAATTAAACACTGTTATATCCGAAAATCTTTATTGTATTACTGTCTTTGCATAGTACAAATTATGTTGTATTTGAACACCTAAAAAATAGGAAAATTAGAACACTTTCCTCTGTAAGTTTTAACATCATACTATATTTTATATACTTACAAATCTTGTAATTCCCATTTTAGGCGCTGATGAAGGCAAAAAAAGTCGCCGAAAATTTCGCATATTTGGAATAAAGTTTCTCTCACGTCTGGCTCTTTTCATCCATTGCCTAACCTATTCCTGTGGCGCTTCCCGAAAGTTAACTAAAAAGAACTTTTGTTTTAAAAAAACGCGACGTGATCAACCAAAATTTATATATATATATATATATATATATGTACATATATATATTAAATTAGTATTACGATTTTATTTTAATTACTAATATGTCATTAGCAACATCCAATTATTTCAATATTCATTCCGAAAATTTTGTTGAAATATTATATTAATTATAAGTTTGTTAAATGGAACAGTGGATAAATTTAATATACGTATTTAATTATTAACCACTACTTTATAAACTAAAACAGTTAATCAAAAGTTTCTCATTTTGATTATAACATTTTTAGTTTGCATAATGAAGTTGAAAATTTTCATTATTACAACTTACCGTACGATAATGAACTGAAAGCTCTCATTTCTGAAAAAAATCGAAAGCGCCGATTAGAATTTGCCCTAGAATATGTTTCTAAGCCTTTAGAGTTCTGGAAAAATATAATATTTAGTGACGCAATCAAAATTAATATTTTTGGTTCAGATAGCAGGGCAAAGATATGGAGAAAAAAATTACAGAACTGCCAATCAAAAATCTTTGTCGTAGTGTGAAATGGGGTGAAGGAAATGTGCTCCTATGGGGGTGCATGTCAGCCGGTGAAGTGGGAAAATTATCGTTTATTGATGCAATTATGAATTAACATTGTTAACATAGGTCTAAATATAATAGAAGAAGAGCAAAGAAGAAAGCACTCATTTCTCAAAAAAATCGAAAGCGCCGATTAGAATTGGCCCTAGAATATGTTTCTTTGCCTTTAAAGTTCTGGAGAAGTATAATATTTAGTGACGAAATAAAAATTAATATTTTTGGTTAAGATGACAGGGCAAAGATATGGAGGAAAAATTACAGCCAATCAAAAAGCTTTGTCGTAGAGTGAAACATGGTAAAGGAAATGTGCTCATATGGGGGTGCATGTCAGCTGGTGAAGTGGGAGAATTATCTTTTATTGATGCAATTATGAATATTTTTTTTTTTGATTTCCCAGTCCTTATTTTTTATTCTGTAAAAGTTGATAATATTTTAATCTTCTAAACTGGAGTTCAATCATGAATTGGAGTTCAATTAAATAAACTTATTATTATGTTAATTTGTATACGCTACTCGTGTATCACCAAACATGTGGAAACTAAGCGCTTTTCCAAACAAATGTAGATTGAACAATTAAAAAAACTAAACTAAAAGGAGAGTAAAAAATGTTTATAAAATCAGTGATAGAAAAACAATTATTCTACAATCACCGAGGTAGCAGACTGAATAACAAATAAAATTTGATTGAAAACGTGGCTTGAAAAACAGTAGTGGATATGTATAGAAAATCTATAAGAGTTGATCAATTAATAGTATAATTTTTTATGTTTATATGCCACCAAAGTTTAATTGAGTTTTTGATGTGAAACATCTATAGCCGCACGTGAATCAGATTTCTCGCGTGGCGACGGTGACGTATGATTCGTATGACGTAAAAAACCTAACGCATCGATAATATATAATAAAGAGATGTACTGATACCTTATATGAAATTGGTCTCATGTTTTGAGCGACGCCGACGGTGGCGCGCCAACAATAGGGGGAAGAAGCTCATCGATTCAAAAATTTGGCGGGACAGGGTATGAATTGTTTCATAAAAACCTAACTCGATTCCGCCTACTATCTATTCTATATATATAAAAATGTTTGTTTGTATAGGCAACATAATATACCGAATAAATACAAATTATTAGGTGAATGGTTATACAGGATAAGTTGTTAATAATATCGAGGTTTGAGGTATAAAATTCATGCAGGTTGAAATGGCATTTATATTAAATTTTTCACAAAAAATAAAAAATATCCTTTATAAGTATTGTTATTAAAAGAATCGTTGACATTGACAGTTGATATTTGACAGCTGACAGATAATATTTTACATGTGACAGTAGAGATTTGACATTTCAAATTTGGCATTTGACAGTTGAAACTTGACAGTTGACATTTGATAGTTGCCATTTGACAGTTGACATTTGACATTTGACAGTTGACATTTGACGATTGACATTTGACAGTTGACATTTGACAGTTGGCATTTGACAGTTGGCATTTGACAGTTGATATTTGACATTTGACAGTAGACTTTTGTCAATTGACAGTTGCCATTTGACAGTTGACTTTTTCCAATTGACAGTGCAATTTTTTTTATAAATGATTATTAAATCGGTCGTGCATAAAAGTTTGTATGTATTTCGGGCGTAAACAGCGTTTATGGACCTTACGTGTTAATAGCCCTCGCCTGCGGCTCGGGCTCTTATTTACACGTTGCGGTCCATAAACGCCTGTTTTACGCCCTTAATACATAAATAACTATTATTTTGTATCCAAATTTTGTATTTGCTAATTTTATTACCTATATATATATATATATATATATATATATGTATTTATTTTGATATAAATAAAAATTATGGTGAAAATTACAAAAAAAAATCGTGAATTTAACTCTGATGACAAATTTATTGCAAATTTCCTACAAGAAATAGATATTTAATTATTTTTAGCTACATTTGTTTCAGTAAAAAAAATTAACGACAAAAAGTGCAAAAATGCCATGTTATTTAAATTGGAAATGTCTTATGATTTAGGCACGGGTTAATGTCGATGTTTCACATCTGCCAGGCGTCCCGTGACGGCTCACATTTTTTTTTTGTTTAATGGAGTGGTATATCAGTTATTGAGCTTTTAATCGCAGATGTTAGATTAGATGTTTATTGTTGATGTTTACCCTGTATCACTGCGACCTTTTCAGATCTATTGTGACCACCCATTATCTCAAGAATAGGATTAGAGAACCTTGTCCAGCTCTGCCCTCTTAATGAGACTTAATAGCCTTGACAGTGGCCACTCCGCATAACTTGGAGCAGCCGGTTTCTCCTCTCTCAGTACTAGATACCGCGTCCTTCACATTGGCATAGGACATGAAATGCGGTTTCCTCCTCCTCTGGGCAGTATCGACAAATGTCTTTATCTGCTAAGTTCAGCTGACTCATGTGTTTTCTGAGCCTACAATGTCCTGTCAAGAGACTGACAATCATTCTGACATCGTTTCGCCTTTGTGATAGCAGCTCTGCAGTAAACTTCGCCGAGTGTCCCTTTATAAAGACTTTGGCTTGCCCGGTGATTTTTCCCACCACTCCACTCGCAGATGTTTGTCAACCAAAGAATTAAACAGTTTTTCTTACATAGGTCTTACATAGGTAGGAAAACTCAAAGAGGAGAAAGCCTTAACTCGTACATACTAAATTTTTACACCAAAAAAATAAGTCTTTAGTTTATCAACAAACGTCTATACATGTCCCTTTCGTACTATAAAGCTATTAACTTTTTATCAGTAAAGTAGACCTATCTACGTGTTTTGCTTGAATCTCTAATAGATGTTTTTTTTTAAGGTGACAGAGCTGCCAGAGAGGCGACTGAGACTCCCGTAACTCTGCAAATGTTTCCTGAAGAGCCCGTCGCGGAGGCGTGCAAGCCATTTGTCAACGTCACAAATAACCAATTTTTCAGTCCAGGATATCCTGCAGAAACTTACACGAATAATACGGATTGTGTCGTCGTGTTACAAGGTAAGTAGAATGGATCAGTTCACCGCAATTTTTATTCATCTTATATTTTTTACAAAGAAAGTGTTTTCTTGTAGCTTTGATTAATAAACGTCAAATAGTTATCCGTCAGGTTTTAAAGTATTTTATTTACTTACTCTACTTTTAATGAAAATTAACGTCAATAAAACATGTTATGCTTTACAATTGTGTTTCTTATGCAGTAGCAGCGATAAAAGAGTAAATCAAAAAACAAAATGTTATAAGAAGATAAGGACTAGAGTTAGCGTGGTAGTATAACTTCATACTGTAACTGCTGAACCCCACGCAAATAAGTAGTCTACTAACTTTCTGACAGATACAACATGTTCGTCCGAATCGAATAAGTAATATAAATTGAATGTAAATATAAAATTAGGCAAGGTATTTAAAGCTATATTTAGTCACAGCTTGCAAAAGGATTCGAATTCAAATATATTACTTTAGTATTATGACAGCTACTTTTAAGAGCTACTATACCAAATGGAATAAACGAAATACGCAATAGCGTTAATGAGATAATGGAAAGAAGGGTTTGCCTAATCTCCTTAAGTTGTTAGAGGAATACGAAATTTAGCACATTAAATCAGTAGGTGACATTTCTACAGGTTTGTACAAGACTTATATTAAAATTAATTATTAAATGAAATTTTTGAGGTTGAGGTTCTCATAACAAAAACTTCTCTTTATGTAAATCTAGAACATTTTTTAGGTCTAGATGTAACTAAGTAACTAAGAATCTGAATTGCACATCCTTTAAATTATCATATCGAACTAATGTACGTCACTTTAATATATATTATACATATATACAAATTGGGTACTTTTTCATTATAGTGTGTTGTAGTATGAACTGCTCGTTTAAATATATAAAATATTAACTGCGCCACCTTACGGTGGCGTCATAGTACTTAATTAAGTAAGAATTGCTCATTTAACTGCGCCATCTTACGGAAAAGTCATGGTTCTTAAAAGTTGTTTTAATAAACTTACACTGCCGTCTATTAGGAATTGATAGAAATACATAATAAACGTCAAAATATTTCTCGGAACTGCCTTTCAGATTGTTTTATATTTCTGTTCATTTTTTTCCATCTTTCCCTAAAGTTTTTATTTAAAAAAGTACGTATAACAAATATAGCCTTAACTATCGAATGTCCGTTGAGACCTCTCATACCACTTTTAAAGAGATAGAATTGAGGTGACGTTATACGAGTTGTGATAAAAAAATACGGTGAATAATTGTATTATATACAATGTAATAAGTTTACAACAAATTTGATTTCATATCCTTCAAAGTACCCTCCTTGACTAGCGATACACTTATTCCAACGGTGGTTCCACGATTGGAAACATTTCTGGAAGGCTTCTTACGGAAGGTCCTTCAGCTGTTCTGTCGTGGCCCTCCCAATGTCGATTAACTTATCAAATCTTTTTCCTTTCAGTACGATTTTTAATTTTGGGCACATCCATGGCGCTAAATCCGGAGATTAAGGCGAATATGGACCTGTTTTTCGGCCAAAAACTCGCGGATTAGTAGCGAAGTGTGGCACGGTGTGTTGTCGTGATGCAGGAGGAAACCATTGGTCCATTTTTCTGGTCTTTTTCTTGGCACATTGTTTCGCAAGCGTTGAAGTAGGCCTTTGTAATATTTAAAGTTAACAGTTGTTTCCCTTAGAACAAACTCTGCACTCACGATGCCCTCACAATCGAAGAAAACAATGAGCATGACTTTCACTTTTGACTTCGACTGAAGTGCCTTTTTAGGGCGAGGAGAACCACTAGTTTTCCATTGTCTCAAGGTCATAGCCATACACCTAACTTTAATTTCTGCTTATTATTTTATTCATGATGTCCGGATCCGCTGCAAGAGAATCTCTCAATTCCATGCAAATTGACACACGATATTCTTTCTGTTCGCCAGTTATAAGTCGCAGAACATTTTTCGCACTGACTCGTCTCATTTGCAAATATTCAGTTAAAATGCTTTGTACGGACCCGTATGAGATGTTTAGTTCTTCGACAACCTCTCGAGTGGTCAACCGCTTTTTTGAACGGACCTTTTTGGCCTTTTTTGCACGTTTTGCCTGTTTTTGAGGTCGAAGGACGTACTGACCTTTGCTCGTCTTGAATCTATTCATTTCCACGTTTAAATCGCTCATACTACCTGTAAACAGTCTTCATAGTTACGACATTATCGCCATACACTGATTTTAACATTTTATGAGCTTCTTTGGCACTCGTTTGCAACTTAAAACAAAAATTTAATGTTGACTCGTTGTTCGTAATCCATGATGCGTGACACACAATAAACACAACCTCACTCTTCCGGCTCTAGAAGTCGAATGACAGATCGCAACTAGTTGCGAGTTGCAGCTGGTATTCTTAAAAGATCAAGCTACCCAGTATATTATCACTTAAATTCGGTGTAGCATCATTAGTTACTTCTATAAAAATTTATTCACTCGGTCTAAAGATTGTTGTGGTCGACTCGATTCCAATCGCGTACCTCTCTCCTCTCCACTCAGGTTCCTTTGTTAAGGTATTAAGCTTCACAGACGGGCCTTTTTGTGGTCGTCTAGAATCGCAAGTACCTACTCTTATTTTATGCGATCCTCGTCAATTGCGCTCTGCAAACTATATTTATTATTATTGTCTCTCGTAAAATTTATCAAAACTTTATACGAGTAAGTTACACCACTGGACTTCAGTAATTTCTTTTTGAGGTCAGCAATTCACTATAAACCTTTAATATCGTATGAAGTACTTTACACGAATATACGGTTCGAATATTTTCCACTAGACTGCATTACATCCAAGCAATAAAGACTTTTGTGGATTTTCTTCTCAACCACAATGCATCTGATATCAGATTTATTTGGGTTTTCCGTAGCTTTATGAATATGAAAAGTCTTTGCCTTAAAGATCCTAAATGCACTTTCTAGTGCATTGTTGTGCATTACGTTGCCAGATAGAAATTTACGACCTCTATTCAGTGAGAATAAGTTATATGTTCTTTTACACAGTATACCTATGAATAATAATAGTCATATAAATGTAAATAAAAATCGAACAGAAAAAATCGCTTCGACCAATCGCCAAAATTCCAATCACTTAAAAGCTTATGTCGAAAATAAGAATAGATATAGAATTGCCTGAGTAATAAATCAAATAAAATTTTTGTTATTTTAGAAGAAAACATCGATAAAAACAAACAAATATAATCAAATAACAAATAACATAAAGCGAATAAACAAACAGAATAATTAATAATCTGGACTATATTGATCGCCAACGTTTTTTAGAAAATAAGAATACAATGGAAATATCTCAGTGCATTCTTGTTATACAGTGAGGTCCAAAAGTAACGGATACATTTATTTTTTCCGTTAATAAGCGTGTAAAAGAAAAATCCTGAAACTCGTCAATTTTTAAATTTAAAATGACACTTTATGACGCTAAAAAACCACCCCCCACTTCAAACCCCTTCCCAAGGGGTGAGATCACCCCATTTTTTTAAATGGCATGGGGGTCAAGTGATACCTCGTTTGAAAGAGCATTTAATTGCCTATTTAGCCATGTAAAAATTTTTGGATTTAAATTTTTTGTTTTCAAGAAAATTCAATATTTAATACTGCAATAGGTAGTTACAGTTAAATTTCCTAATAATAAAATAATCTAGTAGGCATGCTTGGTATATCAATACGACACGTTTCAATACATTTTAAGTAACACATTCCAAAATTGTAAATCGAATTTTCTTGAAAATAAAAAAATGAAATCTAAAAATTTTTACATGGCTGAATAGGCAATTAAATGCTCTTTCAAACGAGGTATCACATGAGTTCGAGTTCGAGTTCGAGAGTAAGTTCATAGGGAGAAATATGGAGATTTTTAGGAGTTTGGTGTGTATGAGGACCCTGTTTTAGGACTTGCGTCCTTTTCAGGGGATCGATGGAATGTTGGGAGGGAGTTAGCATCTGTCTGTCATCGGCCCTGCTCTCACAAATCCTTCTCTGTTCCTGGAGTTGGTCTTCTTACTTTCTTTGCTTTCTTCCTTGTTGAATGAACGTGCCCAAAAGGAGATTTTTCTTTTGGTGTCAGTGTAGGTGTGTGTAGTAGTGTAACCCACGTGGTGCAATGTGGGGTTGGGAGATTGACGCTGTGGCGTGTCTCCTCCGTCGTGGAGCCCTTCCATTTGGCAAGGACGAAGGAAACCACAGAAACCTTCGCCAAGGGCCCATTTTTTTTTTTTCATTTTGTTTTTTGTATTTTTGTGTTTTTTGTATTTTTTTGTATTTTTTTCTATTTTTTTCAATTATCGTGTCCTAAGTGGGATTGGAGGCACCATCTATCTGTAGGCAAGGGGGGTTTCATCCAGTAGATTTTGTAGGTCTTCAGGAAGGTCCATGTCTACAGCGGATTGGAGGAGTCTTAGGTTGGGGAGGTGGATCTTCTTTTTCGGTACTCTGGATATTCTTCGAAGTCCTCCATTCCAGTGGGTATGGGGGGTCCTTTGGGCAACGATGTTAGTACCCTGCAGAGTCCGGGCGACGTATCGATGTTGGAGCGTCTGAAAACGAGAGGGCAGAGGTAGTATGTTGGTGTTATTGTAGACAAGGTGGCTAGGATAGAGGTAGTGTAGGTTCTTCACTTTCCGTAAGATCGCTCTCTCTGTGGCATGGATGGAGTGAAGAAGTCTCTGTGGAATAGCGGAGTATGGGACAGCCTTGTAATCGACAAGAGGTCTGATGAAGGTTTTATAAGTGTGGAGAAGGGTTTTAGTGTCAGTTCTTCCGATTCTACCGCCCAGAGCACCCAGAGGGACGCTCGTCTTCTCATTTTGTTGAGTGTAAGATCAACATCAGCATCCCACCTGAGTGTTCGAGTAAATCGAACCCCCAGGTAGGTCACCTGGTCCTGAGGGACGAGCCGTTCCCCCCAAAGTGACAGGTTGATATAGTCGGAAGAGAGATTTTCTCGTCGACTGAGGTTGGGATGTCTGAAGATGATTGTTTGGGTTTTGTTTGGATTTAGGGCTACTCTCCATCTGCTACACCAGTCGGAGAACTGATCCAGCAGTCTTTGAGTTTTTTTATTAAGGGCTTCAGTCGACGATGCGGAGGTGTACAAGGCCGTGTCATCAGCATAGAGCTGGATATTTTCCAGAGGAGGAATATCGCTAGCATAGATGGTATATAGAGTAGGGGCCAGGATTGATCCTTGTGGAACTCCTGAAAGGGGGGAGAATGACTCGGAGATTGCGTTTCCAACCTTGACATGAATAATTCTGTTGGAAAGATATGAGTGGATGAGTTTGATGGCCTGGATGGGGAATTGTATGCCAAATCAAACATGGATTACTTCCGACTTACCTACAGGAAAAGCTTGAATATCAATATAATGTGCACAATTATCAAACACGAAATAGAAATAACTTCTATATTGATAATGTTGTTAAAACTGCAACACAGAACTCACTGTTTTTTAAAGGTCTGGATCATTACAATGCACTTCCAGAAGAAATTAAAACTATAAATTCTGTAACTACTTTCAAGACCCGTGTCACATCTTATTTAACTGAACAGTACTTCTCCAGAAACAATAGCAGCCTTTAGAACTGGTTTTAATTTTATGTGGATATATATATATTTTAACTTATTGTATTTTATATTTTACTGATGAAACTAAAGTCTGTATTTATTGTAATATTAGCATTAGCTAAATAAAGGAATTAATAATAATAATAATAATAATAATTAGCTTTCTAATAAGGCCAGCGTGCCAAACCTTGTCGAAGGCCTTTTGGACATCCATAAATATAGCAGAGAAAACTTTTCTCTGATTTAGAGCTGAAGTGGAGAAAGATTGTAGTTCTAGAATCGAGTTTTGGGTAGAGTGGTTTGGTCTGAATCCATGTTGAAAAGGGGGGATAATAGAGTTGGTTTCTAGAAAGTCCCTGATTCTATTTAGGAGTAGAAGTTCAAAGAGTTTGCCTATGACGTTGAGCAGAGAGATTGGTCTATAGTTGTGAGGGTTTGTGTGATTTTTGCCAGGTTTAGGAATCAAGATGGTGTTTGAGATCTTCATGATGGTGGGGAAGTAGGATTTGCCGAGACAAGAGTTGAAGAGAAGAGTACGAGAAGGCATAATTGAAGGGGGAAGTTGTTTTAAGGTACGCCTAGAAATAGAGTCTGGACCAGGGGCAGAGTTTATGCCTTGTTGGGAAGCAGAGAGAATGTCTTCCTCAGTAAATGGGGTAAGAAATGGAATATTATCAGGAGGAGGGTTTGTTGGTGGAGGAGGCAACGAGTGATGTGCTCCGTCTCTAGGAAGAATTGTTGATCAAAGTTTGGGTTTTGAGGGGGGGAGTAAACTTGCTGTAAGTGGTTTTTGAAGATTGAGGCTCTTTCTTCAGGGGATTCGATAAATTGGCCGTTTACCTCAAGATGGGAGTGTGTTTTGTATGTTTGGCCAGTTAGAATTTTAAATTTCTTCCAGAATCTGGCTCCGTCTCGATAATCCAGCGTTGCCGTGACATGACCCCCATGCCATTTAAAAAAATGGGGTGCTCCCACCCCTTGGAAAGGGGTTTGAAGTGGGGGGTGGTTTTTTAGCGTGATAAAGTGTCATTTTAAATGTAAAAATTGACGTGTTTCAGGATTTTTCTTTTACACGCTTATTAACGGAGAAAATTAATGTATCCGTTACTTTTGGACCTCACTGTATATTTATTAAAACTGGTTCATATTATTTAGAGAAAAAAAAAAATAATGAAACTTTAATTTGAAAATAATGCAAGTTTGAGTTTTAAGTCCTTCATAAATGTGTAAAACTATATGTGTTTAGAATTGCAATTTGACATGAATTTAATCGTAAATTGGCGTTTAATTTCCGAACGATTCCCTGTGGAAAATGGCGTGAAATAATCGTTTGCAAAGTTTCAAAATTGTTATTTCTAGGATTACGTTTCATATTAATGCAACCATTTGCTGTTTACATGTCATTTTACACAGGATTGTAGAGGATTTAATACAAAAAAATGGTATACCCTTATTAGTAGAAATGTGATCAAGTTATTAGAGCTTGTTTTCATATTCTGATTTGATATTTTAGCTTAGTTTGTAATTTTCTAGATTATAAATCAAAATTTTTTCTAGGATACCTAAGCAATTAAACACGGTTTTCTGATTTACATTTACAATTTTAATAACTACAAATATAAAACAAAACACAAACGGGCAAAAGTTATACAGGGTGATTTTTCTCGATGGCATATTAGACAATTACACTGAATAAATTACTTCCTTACTCCAAAAAAAAATATAAGCTCCTAGGTAGCTCTCCTCACAAATGTGAAGAATTCCACCCCTTAATGAATTACAATCAAGTAAAATCAATTTCTGTTTTTTTTCATATTATTGAGAATAAATTAATTTTAAATATACGAGTAAAAACAGGACTAAAATTCATTCAATATCACAAAAACTCATGTTTGGCGAAAGTGAAACTAATTGAAATTAGGTGTTAGAAATATTTTTGAGAAATTTCTACAAATAAAATAATTAAATGAAACAATAAATCAACTTACTTGTATTGAAGAAAGGAATATAGGTATGTATCGCTTGAAATTGTAACGTTCGTTTTTATGTCGAAATCCACCTGACTATAGGTTGGTATTTATTTTGTTGCGTCGCCGTAGTGGGAGACGGGCGATTTGTTTTCTGCGACAGCAAATTATTTCCGTTTGTTCACTTTCTTACAGTTTCTTCAACTAAATAGAAACAATATCTAATATTTGTGCCCTTCGATAATAAGGTTATTGCCAAATCCAGAAGGGACCTAGTAGGAAAATTATCTTGCAACCAATAAAGAAACGCTGACAAGCCGTCAGCCATTTTGTACCTAACCAAAGAAGTCGTCACAAAAGGAAAAACCATCACGGGATAGTTTATTAAGAAAGATTTTTTTAAGAAAATGCCGTACCATCCTTGAATTGATGAAGGAAAGAATTCCTGAAGATAGTTAGTCAAGGCTCCACCGAAATAGAAAAATAGAAAAAATTAAGATAAGAGAAATAATTAATTATTATTTTTTTAAAAATAATTCTTAACTTTAAACTTGATTTAATAAATCATCCCGAAACTGATTTTTGCGTTTTATTTGTTTGTCTGTACTTTGGCGCCCTAAATTAATGTTTTGGAGAGAATTGATAAAACTCAGAAGGAAGCCACGAACCCAGGAGCTAGCCTAGGGTAAATTAGGGTTACAAAATCTTGATTTTTTTCTCATTCATACTATTTCTCGTACCATCCTTGAATTGATGAAGGAAATAATTTCTGAAGAAAGTTAGTCAAGGCTCCACCGAAATAGAAGTCTGGAAAAATTAAAATAAGAGAAATAATTAATTATTATTAATTTTTTTTAATTTCTTAACTTTAAACTTGATTTAATAAATCATCCTGAAACTGATTTTTGCGTTTTATTTGTTTGTCTGTACTTTGGCGCCCTAAATTAATGTTTTGGAGAGAATTGATAAAACTCAGAAGGAAGCCACGAACCCAGGAGCTAGCCTAGGGTAAATTAGGGTTACAAAATTTTGATTTTTCTTTCTCATTTATACTATTTCTCGTACCATCCTTGAATTGATGAAGGAAAGAATTCCTGAAGATAGTTAGTCAAGGCTCCACCGAAATAGAAGTCTGGAAAAATTAAAATAAGAGAAATAATTAATTAATATTAATTTTTTTAATTTCTTAACTTTAAACTTGATTTAATAAATCATCCTGAAACTGATTTTTGCGTTTTATTTGTTTGTCTGTACTTTGGCGCCCTAAATTAATGTTTTGGAGAGAATTGATAAAATTCAGAAGGAAGCGACGAATCCAGGAGCTAGCCTAGGGTAAATTAGGGTTACAAAATTTTGATTTTTCTTTCTCATTTATACTATTTCTCGTACCATCCTTGAATTGATGAAGTAAAGAATTCCTGAAGATAGTTAGTCAAGGCTCCACCGAAATAGAAGTCTGGAAAAATTAAGATAAGAGAAATAATTAATTATTATTTTTTTTATAATTTCTTAACTTTAAACTTGATTTAATAAATCATCCTGAAACTGATTTTTGCGTTTTATTTGTTTGTCTGTACTTTGGCGCCCTGAATTAATGTTTTGGAGAGAATTGATAAAACTTAAAAGGAAGCCATGAACCTAGTAGCTAGCCTAGGGTAAATTAGGATTACTAAATTTTGATTTTTTTTTCTCATTAATACTATTTCTCGTACCATCCTTGAATTGATGAAGGAAAGAATTCCTGAAGATAGTTAGTCAAGGCTCCACCGAAATAGAAGTCTGGAAAAATTAAAATAAGAGAAATAATTAATTATTATTAATTTTTTTTAATTTCTTAACTTTAAACTTGATTTAATAAATCATCCTGAAACTGATTTTTGCGTTTTATTTGTTTGTCTGTACTTTTGCGCCCTAAATTAATGTTTTGGAGAGAATTGATAAAACTCAGAAGGAAGCCACGAACCCAGGAGCTAGCCTAGGGTAAATTAGGGTTACAAAATTTTAATTTTTTTTCTCATTTATACTATTTCTCGTGCCATCCTTGAATTGATGAAGGAAAGAATTTCTGAAGATAGTTAGTCAAGGCTCCACCGAAATAGAAGTCTGGAAAAATTAAAATAAGAGAAATAATTAATTAATATTAATTTTTTTAATTTCTTAACTTTAAACTTGATTTAATAAATCATCCTGAAACTGATTTTTGCGTTTTATTTGTTTGTCTGTACTTTGGCGCCCTGAATTAATGTTTTGGAGAGAATTGATAAAACTCAAAAGGAAGCCATGAACCTAGTAGCTAGCCTAGGGTAAATTAGGGTTACTAAATTTTGATTTTTTTTTCTCATTAATACTATTTCTCGTACCATCCTTGAATTGATGAAGGAAAGAATTCCTGAAGATAGTTAGTCAAGGCTCCACCGAAATAGAAGTCTGGAATAATTAAGATAAGAGAAATAATTAATTTTTTTTTTTTTAATTTCCTAACTTTAAACTTGATTTAATAAATCATCCTGAAACTGATTATTGCGTTTTATTTGTTTGTCTGTACTTTTGCGCCCTAAATTAATGTTTTGGAGAGAATTGATAAAACTCAGAAGGAAGCCACGAACCCAGGAGCTAGCCTAGGGTAAATTAGGGTTACAAAATTTTGATTTTTCTTTCTCATTTATACTATTTCTCGTACCACCCTTGAATTGATGAAGGAAAGAATTCCTGAAGATAGTTAGTCAAGGCTCCACCGAAATAGAAGTCTGGAAAAATTAAAATAAGAGAAATAATTAATTAATATTAATTTTTTTAATTTCTTAACTTTAAACTTGATTTAATAAATCATCCTGCAACTGATTTTTGCGTTTTATTTGTTTGTCTGTACTTTGGCGCCCTGAATTAATGTTTTGGAGAGAATTGATAAAACTCAAAAGGAAGCCATGAACCTAGTAGCTAGCCTAGGGTAAATTAGGGTTACTAAATTTTGATTTTTTTTTCTCATTAATACTATTTCTCGTACCATCCTTGAATTGATGAAGGAAAGAATTCCTGAAGATAGTTAGTCAAGGCTCCACCGAAATAGAAGTCTGGAATAATTAAGATAAGAGAAATAATTAATTATTATTTTTTTTTAATTTCCTAACTTTAAACTTGATTTAATAAATCATCCTGAAACTGATTATTGCGTTTTATTTGTTTGTCTGTACTTTTGCGCCCTAAATTAATGTTTTGGAGAGAATTGATAAAACTCAGAAGGAAGCCACGAACCCAGGAGCTAGCCTAGGGTAAATTAGGGTTACAAAATTTTAATTTTTTTTCTCATTTATACTATTTCTCGTGCCATCCTTGAATTGATGAAGGAAAGAATTTCTGAAGATAGTTAGTCAAGGCTCCACCGAAATAGAAGTCTGGAAAAATTAAGATAAGAGAAATAATTAATTATTATTATTTTTTTATTTCTTAACTATAACTTGATTTAATAAATCACCTTAAACTGATTTTTGGCGTTTTATTTGTTTGTATGTACTTTGGCGCCCTGAATTAATGTTTTGGAGAGAATTGATAAAACTCAGAAAGAAGCCACGAACCCAGGAGCTAGCCTAGGGTAAATTAGGGTTACAAAATTGGCGCCCAACGCCAATTTAATCTTTAAAGAATTAATTAAGCTACAAAATTTAGTGAAATAAAGGACTGAAAAGTGTTAATCATTGCACAAGTAAGAAATTTCACAATCCCACCACTACGGTAGCAATTTTAATAACGGCGATAACGTTAAAATAAATCATTGAACATAGTCTGATGGATTTTAATACTAAAACGATCCAATAGATCGTTACAACATTCATGTGTTTTTTCTTATTTGTACGATTTTGTCTTATTTTTAACTTCCCGCTAAAAAAAATTAAAATTTTTTTTAAAATCGGGAAGTTATTGGTTTCACCCCGTTTTTCGAAAATCGAGTTTTCATCGGATCTCAACGTTTTGAGGTCTTAGGATCCTCCCCTGACTATTTTTACGAGGGTGTCTGTATGTCTGTATGTACGTGTGGATGTGTGTGTGTGTGTGTGGATGTATGTAAACCTCTTATAACTTTTGAACGGCTTGACCGATCGGAATGAAATAAAAAGCATTACAAAGAGTTTCATCTAACTTAGATTCCCTGTAAGTTTGAACCGATTCGCGCCGGTAGATTTCGAGAAATATCAAAATAACCAAAAAAAACAATTGGTAAAAATGATGTTTTTTGGGCATATCTTTTTTGCTATAACATCGATCAATTTCAAAATCTAATCAGCTCTTAAACTTAAAAAACCACGTCGAATGCCGTTTTGCAAATTAAAATCGGTTGATTCGTTCGTGAGATATCGTTGTCGAAAAATTTCAAAAAATTGTTTTTTTTTTAATTTTTGAGATTTTTTTACTAATTGATTCTGCACTTCAAATAAAATTTTTATGTCTTAAAAGACTGCGTCGAATGCCGTCTTGAACATTTCAAAAAAAAACTCAAAAACGTCAAAATAGCTTTGCTATTAAAATTAGCGGGAAGTTGCAAGGATGGCCTTTACGGTCAACCTCTTTTCGAATTTTTTTTATTGCTTCCAGTGTTTTTTCTTGGATTCGTAATTTTTATTTTATTTTCTCGTTAGTTTATATATAATATAGTATTTGTTGAAAAAAATGCTACGTGTATTTCCAATCCACAAATGCCTAAAAAATGCGTTTATTTCTACTACACAAAACCACAGCGGTTGTCATCCTCAAAGAAAGAACCCTTATCAAAATCACGAAATATTACAACCTTTATATAGAATATTGATTATTCTTGTAACAGCAGTATAATTTATTTTTTTATCGTTTTTTGCGGTCTATTAACATTTTCGTACCGAGGTGTAAAAATAAATATAAAAAAATTGTAATATTTTGTCATTTTGAGGATGACAACCAATTTGGTTATCAAAAGCTTAAAAATAAACCTTAATATATACATATTTGGTGTATTTTATTTATCCAAAAGACTACTCTTTACATTTTCTCAAAATATTAATATCAACACACGCAGTGCAGATTCTTTACAAATAAAATAATCAGGTTTAACACCGAGATAACTTCCCTAATTTCCACGTCTTTTTAACACTCACAAACTTCGTCGTTTAGAATTTTAAAAATTCCTATCCAGTGAAATATCGAGCAATAAAAAATATTCTCTTTACGGATGAGGGCGGAATTCAATTGTAGGAGGATCAGATGAACGAAATTACCTCTACCAAAGAGTAAGAGAACAGTACGTTGACTGAATTTTATAGAGAGTGTTACTGTTGGAAGTGGTGGTAAATTGTGTTGGAAAGGTATCAGTTTTAAAAGGCATATCGAAATTGTAAAAGATACTGAACTACAATACTTGACAGTAACTTCGGTTTTAATGCCGTAGAATAAACGCCAATCCACTTTGTAAGTGTTTCACGATGAGAAAAAACCAACGAAAGTGATCCGTTCTTGAAGTGTGTCAAAGAAAATGGTCGCAACTTTTGTATCAAAACCTGGTCATGTAGCAACAATTGCTTTAGAAGATCGAAGAACTGTTACTTCCGGTATATAAACGTTTGTTTACCAGAAGTTATCGCGAAACTCCAAAAAAGCAACAAACAATGGAGAATCATCCTACATCAGTACAATGCAAGTGCTTACACTGCACAGAAGACAATCAAGTAGTTGGAGCTTCAAAACATCGAGTTATTAATCCATCCACGGTAAATCCCGACTTAAGTCCCAACGTCTTCTTGACGTTCCTAAAGATTAAGAATTCAATAGGTGGACAGTAATTCCAGCCGCCAGAAGAAGCCATCGATGCCTTTAAAACAACTAATTTGCAGGAGTCAACTGAAGACTGGAATAAATGTTTTATCAATTGTTGTGAACGTATGCAAAAGTGTATTGATCTTGGTGGATCATATTTTGAAGAGAAATAAAGTACTTTAAGTCTACATATTTTTTATCTTAATGGCTAAGTATATGAAGAACTTAAAGGACGACCCTCGTAAAGAGATTTTTATTTAATATGATATCATTTTTTCAGTGTATATGCAGGAAAATAACAAAAAAAGCAGAATCAACAATACAGATGATTAATGACATTGACTTCCGCTTCTATATCTTTCTTTGATAAATTATTTCATAGTTTATGGACCACAAGGAGAAATATTTCAAATGTTTTGACATGAAGTTCAATCGCTGGGGATTCGGACACTACCCTCAAACGTAACATAGTGTTTTTAGTTTAATGGATCAGTAGCCACTTTTCTGCCAAAAGGATTTACAGCTACTATGACAAAAATAAAATTATACTGGATGTAACTCCAACTAAAAATAGTGGATATTTATTTTTAACTTAAAAGTTGAACAGTACCTACTTTGTAAAATAGAAAATTGTTACATAAATTGAGAATAAGGTATCACAATCCCAGCTCTCGTAAATAAAACGATAATTAGACTAATCACTTGTCACAATTACCAGATACTTGGAGGAGGTAATATTAATAACCATATCGGGAAATTTATAAGGGAAGTTGCTACGTATCTTACTCCGCAGCGAGAAAATGACTCTGATTGGTCAATCATAGTGTTGCATGCAAAAGGCGTCTTTTTGCACGTAGGCATTAAAAATTTATAAAAAACTTTAAGAAACAGGGTCGTGTTATATATACAGAAAAGAATTGATTAAAGAGAAATGAATGTAAGTTTTTTAAAAATGGGATTGGGATTTTGGATTGTACCAAAGTGAAAATGAGAGTGAACACCTTATATGCAAATAATTTCGACAAACACGTAAGACATAAATCAAAAAGTTTGCTACGTTGTTTTCGTAGTTTCTACCTTGCGGATTATAAGAGAATAAGTAAACCAAATCCTAAACTACAATACGGCGTTCTTGTTCCAAAACTAAACACCCTTTTCAGAGATTACGAGTATAAGTGCTTTGCTTATTCACCTAGTTCCATCAATTAGTGATGTTGGACTTAATTATATTGTTGTCCTTTGGAAGGGTGAAGTAAATTCCTAATCTCGGAAAAGGGCTGAATGAGGAAAGTCTTTAGTAGAGTTAATAAGTTCACCACTATACCTACATTAGGTATAATTATAAGTCTTGAGTAAATGTCTAACTTAATAAATTTATTTGTACCTACTTGCTATTTAAATTTTCTCTGTATAGAAATAATATAGAAATAACCTAAAAAGATTTATTCAAAGTGGTTCCGAACTGGATCTAAATTTAGAAATTGATTTCTTTCGTCAAATATTGGAATTTGGAGGAACGAACTTTAACCCAAAACTTCAATTTTAACGAGATTGATATATATAAAAATATTATTTTCGTTTTTTCTCATTTATCCTGATAAAAATGTTGAGAGTCGTTGTATCGGTTGTGGGAGTTAAAATGTTTTGACCTGCTCGTAGGTTCTATTCTAATTGAATGGATTTTTGATTTTGGAATCGCATGAACTATATATTGTCGATGCTACAGAATTATTTCTTAGCAACAATTTCTATTTTAAAATAAGTTGTTTGTCAAAAAGAAATCAATGAAAAAGTATTTTGCCTCAGATTGTGTAAAATTTTGTTAATAGATAGTTCTAAGTGAGTATAACAGAAGTCTTTATGGGCACTAACCTCAGAAATGGACAATTTTTGAGATATAGAGGTTTGAAGTTGGACCAAAATAGTGATTTACAGTTTAACATATCTAGATCTCTCTGTTAGATTTTTCTCAAAAATCGTAGGATGCCTTCGGTTACTCAAATTGCTGATTTTTAGAATCTGGAGTAGGTTATCACGTCAGGTTCAAGGTCCTTTAACGATTTGACGTATGTGATTTTGATGTGATATTTTGTTTTACCCTAGTTGACGCGTAAACTCATCATTTCTTCTTAATTTTTAAACAGTAGGAAATTTTCCTTTACGTTGACTCTGCTACCTCCTATTACATCGATATTATCCGCATATGCCAACATCATGTTTTGCCCTCACAGTCTAAATATGTGAGTCTGTACTGGTGCTGTTCTAAGTCAATATGAAAGAGAATGGGTGATAAGGCATCACCTTGTTTTAGCACCGAATTCAAAGCTAAAATCTCTGTATCCTCCATCCACCCTTACGCAAGCATGGGACCCCTTCACACATGCCTTTGTCACTGATACTATTTTGTTTGGTATTTCAAATTTCAACATCGTCTTCCATAGGCGCACTCTTATTCTTACTGAAAATCAACAAAAAGGTTATGTAGGTCCTTATTAAATTCCTAGCATTTACGTTTCTTAATGTTATTATGTAAATTCCTGATGCATTCGTGATAATTGACAAAATACTAACATAAACTTGTTTTTTTTTAAACCGGCCAGAAATTAGTACTTTCCGGTTTATTTTTAGGTCAGAAAATCTCATTTTGTCGGACAAGGCCAGAAAATAAAAATGAGTCCGGTAAAAGCTTTTACCGGACTCATTTTTATTTACTTTCCGGTCTATCTTTAATGAAAAAAACAATAAAATAGTAAGTCTAAGATAGCGGTCAATTGGTTTCTATGGTAACCGAGTTTTGTATCTATTTAAAACTATAAAATAACTTGACATATTTTGACGTTTAGTTGAAAACGTAAAATTTATTAGAAATTGGATATTTAAAATGATGCATTTGATTGTGAATTAATGGAAGATGAAATTATACCAGATGAAATTGTTAAAGCGGCCACCCAAGCAAGGTTTGTCAAAAAAAAATGTTAAAATTAGTTAATAAAGAACTCTTGTTATAAAAATGTAAACTGAATAATATGAAGTTTATGGTGCAACAATGCCCGTTTTAAAAAAATATTGTACGTAATAGGTCCCAAAAGTGCTTGCCTGTGGCTCGCCCTGCAATTTGCCCACCCGACCCGTCCAGTAAAAGACCACTTTCGGGACTTGTTACGTAAACTACTATTATAAGTAAAGATAGTGCCTATGCCTACATTACACGTATATCAATATAATGAGGAAAACTTTAAATCTGGTTCTAGTTTTAAGTTAAAACTTTATACTGTATGGAATTTGTATTTTCCTTTATTATACAAAGTAAACCTGTTTTGCTTAAAAGGAAAAAATATTTAATTTTACGTATATTAAATGCTGCATGGCTATTTTTTTAATAAATAAAGTTTAAAATTAAAACTTTTTAAATAACTTCAGTGAATGAATTTTAATGAATTTTAATTTTTCATTACTTTAAGACAGTGGCAGTGCGTAGTGGAATGTCTTGGGGTGCACAATTAAAAAATAGTAAAAAAATCAGGTCACACGTAAAACGCTGGAAGTAGGTAAAGATTTTTTGAGTGGCACCACAACACAAGGTTTTTTTGGCTTATAAAATGTCATAAAAAAGTTTATTGAGGAGTTCAAAATTAAAAAAAAAATCACCTGTTGAGTAGGTACCTCGCCAAGCACTTATTGTTTTTATTGTTTTTATTCTTATCTAATATATAAAAATAAGTCGGGTTTTCCTCCCTGATGCTATAACTCCAGAACGCACGAACCGATTTCCACGGTTTTGCATTCGTTGGAAAGGTTTCGGGCTCCGTGAGGTTCGTAGCAAAGAAAATTCATGAAAAATTTCAAGAGAAAAGCAGGAAAACAGGGAAAATCATTTTTCACATACAGCGCAATATTGGTCATATGGCGCCGGTGCGTGATACATTGTTTGACAGCTACTCATTGTACTCTGCTCAGTTAATTTCATGTGACATTTATGATGCGCACGTTCGCGTTCTTTCAAACGCTAACTTAAAACTGGTATTGTGTTCACTGTGAAATCGTGAAATTGAGGTTAAAGTTATTCGTTTCCTAACAGTTCAATTGAAAACCTTCAAATCAATCACGCGTATTGTGCAAATTTTTATTGAACAGCAGGCATTTGTCTTTTAAGTTTTAAGTTAAACTGTGTAAATTATGTGGATCGTGCATTTGAGGTTAAATTCATCAGTCTGTTCATAGTCCAAAATGCCGAGAGGACGACGTACGAACATCGGTCGCCGCACAAGACATGCAAGCTGGCACAAAAGAAATCACTTCAAGCACTTAACTTCACACTGAAGGATCTTCGGCGAAATAACTACATCTTTGGCGGCTTCATGATATTGTTGGCAGGCGATTTCAGGCAGACGTTGCCAGTAATTCCCCGTGGAACGCCTGCAGATGAATTAAATGGTTGCCTGAAGGCATCACCTTTGTGAAATAACGTAAAAACATTATCGCTAACCACTAATATGAGAGTTCAACTTCAAAATGATCAAAATGCTGTACTATATTCCAAACAATTGTTAGCTGTTGGAAATGGAAAAGTCCCAGTTGATGCGACAGCTGGATTAATTACTCTTACCAACGACTTTTGCCGATTTGAATTTCACCATTCAATCAAAAATCGATGGCGATTTGGTGACATACAAATCCGTTGATTCCATAACAAATTCAGATGATGTAGTAAATTATCCAACGGAGTTTTTGAACTTTCTGGAGTTACCAGGATTTTCACCACATAACTTGCAATTCAAAGTTGGTTCAGTTATTATGATATTGCGTAATTTGAATCCACCGCGACGTTGCAACGGTGGTACTCGAATTGCGGTGAAAAGATTTATGCCGAATTTGATTGAGGCAACCATTATTATCGGAAAGTACGCAGATAAAAACGTATGTATTCCTCGAATATCAATGATTCCGACTGATATTCTGTTTGACTTCAAACGATTGCAATATCCGGTTCGCCTTGCGTTCGCAATGACAATAGTCGCAAGGCTAATCGCATAATGTTTGCGGGATAAATTTAAAAAATCATTGTTTTTCACATGGGCAGCTATATGTTGCGTGTTCACGAGTTGGGAAACCATCCGCTTTGTTTGTGTTAACGTCAGACCAAAAAACAAAAAATGTGGTTTACCAAAGAGCACTTCAATGAAACGGATAATTTGCGGACACGTATAACGCTTCGATTCAGTATTTACTTTGGATTCACTTTCATTTTTTACTTAGAGAAGTTCAACTAAATTACACTTCATTTTTGTAATCGAAATGAATTCATTACTGTTGTGAAATGAAATATTTTTTTTTCTTTTCAAATATAAAACAAACAAAAAATTGTCTTCATCTTTTAATCTCCAAACAAAATGTTACAAAAAACGAAGCCATATATGGTGGTGAAACGGAGTTCGCCGGGTTTGCTCCTAGTAGTGTCTAAATTTCACAAGCACGTTTTATATTTGAAGTGAAGTCATCTATCGTTCTTTTTGATAAATTCTTTAACAACCAATTGAAGCATTTGTTTCTCAATCGATACCATTGCTAGAACAGTTAGCCTATCCTGACAAATTGTACTTCTAAGTAAAGTTTTGACCCGTTTTTATGTAAGAAACAACGTTTGGCTTCGGTGGTTGTCATGAGCATCGTAACAAAAAAATATTTATAATCCCGATTTGATCCGTTACTTATTTTCGTAATTTCCAAACTCGGTTTTGGGCGACCTTTTTTTTGTTCGATTGTTAATGAAATAAATGAAATTGTGTTTAAATATTGAACACTGAAGTCGTCGCAAAATTTTTCTGAGATTGCTGCCATTTCCGTCCTCACAATTATCGCGTAATCGTAACGTACGTAAAAATTAAACAAAAACAACGATCAACTAATATCACAATGTCACTGTGCTCCAATAAATTTTAAAAACTTGGTCACTGTCGCTAGATGGACGAGAGACGAACGTAGCGTTTGTACGAATCAGATATCGTGTCGCATTGAGCACTGAACGGGGAATGTCTGCACTTTATTTCTTGCCCCGAGGAAGTAGCCAGAGAATGCGACTTTGAATAAATGTTAATACATAAATAGTTTTATTTGTGTATTTTTACTTTGGATATTAATACATAAATAAAATAATTTATTTTTTCGTTTTTTTAATGCGTATTTTCTACATTGGGAGTTCACGTGCTCATGTGCTCTTGTGAACCAACATCCAATGCTTTAAGGCTACTTAAATCAAAACAAAGTATCAGTACTTTTAATATATAAAATCTTGGATACTTTGTTACAAGTATAATAGAGCAAATTATATCCTATCCATCTTTTAATAACGAATTCGTTTTACGAAAAGTAAATATCAAAATACTCGCATGTCTTTATACAGTAAACCACAACCCTTGTTAAGTTTTAAAGTAATATCATTTTTGTCTCAGTCTGTCATTATTCCGTGCCAAGACGTGATGTCGCGTGTATTTCGAGAATATGTAGAGCTTCCACAGATAAATCACCGAGACGTAACCTGAAGGTTCACTTTTAGGAAACCACTACATGTCCGTTTTCTCGGTATTGAAATTGTAGTGGACCCTCTCCGAACCGGAAAGTCCTGTCAGGTCGAATCTTGTGTTAAGGATTTTAGATTTAGAACTTCGAAATTCGACCACATAAACATGGGAGATTCTCAACATTGTAATGTAAATTTATAACCTAGAACTCTAAAATAAACGTCTTATCACTCTCTGAAGCATACTCCTATATTGCATACCAAAATATATTATAGATATTGTCTAGGTAGGAATATTGAAACTAATTATTTTGAGAACTTTCTTATTGACTTTTTAAAATTTAATAATAAGGCAAAGCAGAATTTGAATTAATGTACAAGAATCTGCGATCTCTATTTATAGCCTAGAGTGCCTTTAACCTTTTGACCACAAATACCATGACTTTGGTTCCTTCGGAAGCAGTTTGTTACTTTTAGAAGTAAAGCAAACCTTAATCTTTCTCATTTAGAATATATTTCAAGAAGAAACTTATTTTGAATATTCTTGTTAGGTGATGGATTAGTAATATGCCATCCTCTCCAGGAGATTTGTTGGGCTGAGAGCTGTAAATAGCCAATTTAATTTTGTTGTTGAGTATTGCTCCCGCTAGGTTTTTCGATGATCTTGATGGTCTGTGTATAGATTCATCAAAATCAGCCTTTACCTACGTTGACATCAATAGTCACTTCTCCAGGAAAGTGAGTACGTAAAAAACATCCCAAGCTCTTCTGTTTCACTGAATTTGCAGTTTGACTTTTTGGCCTAATAACTATATTGTAACTTCTATTGACATTAATTAATAGTTGACCAATGGTTGATAGAAAATTCTGTACAAAAGATAAGTCCAATATTTCATTCAGTTGCAGTATACCTGTCTTTATTTATTCAAGTAATAAATCAATTACTTAATATCATTCAGATGTAAAGGAATAATGCTTTATAGGTAAGAAATTTTTCTTGGATTCACTTAATATGCTTAGAGCAAACTAACCTTCTTCGCGTAAATGGAATTCCGAATACGGCTAATGCAGGTTTTAAAGAAAAAGATATAACAAAAAAGTGCCTAGAGAAAGTTCCTTTGTGAATGCTAAGATTTGCTTCGGTCTAGGCTTTACTAGTAAGTAATTGATAACGAAAATACAAGGTATCTACTATTGTTAACGAGAATGCAAACTGAATTTTAATTAGTTAGAAAATCAGGAATAACGAATGAGTAGGTACGGCTGATATACATACTTTCTAGCAAAAAGAGAAAGAGAGAGGAAGGAAATGATTTAAATTTCATACAGAAAACTGCAGTTCGAGTTAAAAGGCTTTTTATTAAAATTTCGTAATATTAGAATTTAACTGAAGACATAAAATATATAGACTTTGTTAAGAGTATTATAACAAAGTCGCAGAATTAAAATATTGATATATACAACAAAGACTAAGCGTATCCACTTAACGCCGTTTTTCCGGTGCAAGAGAGAAAAAAGATCACAGCATTATTTCATTCTCTTTCGAATCGCTTGTTTAGAATAAACACTCGTTGTTGGTATATACCGCTTATAAGAAAGAGAAGTAAACACTTCTCCGATGGTTTCTTTCTCTCGCATTAGGTTAACGGGCTTAAATAAGAACACGCAGTCTAAATATTATAAGACTGTACCAACATATGTTTATAGTCCAGATCACTGAGTAAGGCCATATTTCTACGTCACCTTGTCCACTTTTGCACTCTTTTTTTAGCGATTGAGAACGCTCCTTAATTAAAGAGCACCAGCAGTTATACTAGAGGTCTATTCCAACAGACCAAAAAACCGTTCTAGAACCGTTACAAAACAACTCAGTACTTCAAAGGTATTGAGATTTCATCTACTGTGCACTTCCCGGACGGTTCTTGATTGGTTCTTTGGTCTGCTGGAACAAACCTTAGTACATCATCTGCATTTATGTCAACGAATCAAAAACGATTACCAAAAACCAAAAAAAAACAAGGTAGCCGATGTTGCTGAAAGCATTGCAACATCCAAGTGGAGATGGGCCGAACAAGTGGCAAGGGAGAACGAGGAATATTGATCAAAGAAAATAATACAATGGAGGCCAAGAGAACATAAACGAGGTGGCACCAGTTAGCTCAAGACATACGAAGTTGGAAAAGACAAGGGGAGGCCTATGTCCAGGAGTGGACTAGAAGGGTCTGCTAAAGAAGAGAAGATTGCGGAACAACTAAATTAAAATTATGGTTTTATTAGGAAGCTTATTATTATAACCTGTCTATAAAGTCAAGTTCGTATTTTTCTAACAATTCAATGCTAGATCTCTTCAAAATTTTATCAATGTCAATTATTCAAATAAACCTCATTAGATTGATTAACGTTGACTTTCTTTTCAGATTCCTACCAAAGGTTTGTAATAAAACCGTTCTTTTGTGACATAAATAAATTAAAATTAGATTACAGGTATGGTGTACAGAGTTCATAATTTCGTTACCATTAATTTTCTCAACACTTTGTGATCGGTTCGAGTCGTCACTCTAAGCAAACGTAAAGTAATTACAAGAATTCGCATGGCACATTACTGACTCTCAGAAACTCAATTGGTATGGAAAGTTCGTTCCAGGGGCGGAACCATAAATACTTGATTACTTAAAAATTAGAAATTTATGTATTTATAGCTTATGAAAATCAGCTGATGCTAAAGTTGATTTGATGTCATAATGCTGTCTCTAAAAGTTATCATTTATATTTCTTTAAAATGGCTTGCTTAAAAAGATAACTTCTCTTAGTTCTAAAAGTTATCGTTTTTCCATTGATGTCGAACAGATATGTTCACCAGACTTAAATTATATCAAACAACAAGTCAAAAAAACGAATAGAACTCCAAGTTCGTGCGGACTGACTAATCTAACAGCTACCTAAGACTTTAAAGGTCAGGGCAGTAATGGGGTCTATATTATACCAGCAGGTATCGACTGTTTTCAATTATTTTACTGAATGGCGAAATAAAAATGGTTTTTTCGTAATACATAATTTTTGGTAACGACTAAGAGTTTTTCTTAAGAATAAATATTCGTTATACATCTTAAAAATTATTCAAAATAATAGATAAAACTGTATGAGTTTGTATATGTATATTTTTAAATGAGATTGTTGAAGATCCAACTTTAATGTTTCGTGGTAAGTTAAAATTATGATCATAATAAACGCCACTTGGTAATAAATTACTTTATAATGATGTTATATATAAGCAATACTTCCTAGCATTGCAGAATCATAAAATTTCAATATGTTTATGCAACTTCTTTGATGCTGTTTGTATGTTTTCTGAAAACAGTAAAATTTGCTGTATCTGTGTTACAAATAGACTATACGTGTATTTCAATATTTGTTATTAACTTAACGAAATTTTTACTCTATTTAAGACACTTTAGGTAAATTGCATCGATCCTTTAACAGCATCTTAAATTCAATTTAATATACCGAAAAAGGTATTTTCTTGTTCGATATTGTGTTTTTCGATAAATTGTATTGAATATAATGTTTTAACA
The DNA here is from genome assembly GCA_964028335.1 of Altica lythri. NCBI lineage: Eukaryota > Metazoa > Arthropoda > Insecta > Coleoptera > Chrysomelidae > Altica > Altica lythri. The sequence continues at coordinate 8,577,750 of OZ034807.1, read as the reverse complement.
TTGAATAGATTTGATGTTCCTATAAAACTACATTTACAAATTATTATTCTTAAAATATTTATAGACGAGATGACGAGAAGAAGCAAAATTTCTTATATTTATTGGAAAAAAAAACTTTAAAACGCTAGTTAATAATAAACTTTAAGTATATCCCACCAAAACCATTCTGTAAAAAAGTAGGAAAGTTTCGAAAGAGCTGCTTGTTTATCTCTAAAGTGTAATAAAGTTTCGCTTCAAGTTTAGTACTAGAATTTCACCAATCTCTAACTAAGGCCAGCCAGAATAACGTGGATCAAAGGACATGGGATTTCTAAAGGCAACCGCATTTCGAACAATTTAGCAAGGAGGGCTGCGGGCTACAAATATGTTAGCCCTCGCCCATCTACCAAGCTAACATTGTCCGCAGTCGTGGACCTTATCAAACAGCACTCTCACCAAAGATTTATACAGTGCTGGGATGAAACTACGAACTTTAGACTGGCCAGAGAGTTATTACCTCACCCTGGCGAGGAAACAGCAAAAAAATGTAAGGCATTGACCAGACAAAATCTCCGAACAGCTGTGGGAATCTTGACAGGTCACTGCCAATTGCGACAACATCTCTTTAGGATGAAATTAACAGAATCGCCGCTATGCAGAGGCTGCGAACAAGAAAAGGAAACAGTAAAACACATTATGTATGACTGCTCTGCTTTTTCTGAAATCAGAAGATCCGTGTTGGGCGAGTATTGGCTTACACCAGCCGATGTCAGGGAGATCCCCCTCGGGAGCCTCATCACCTATTTTAAATCACTAGGCCTGGTGACAGCCTGAGGTAAGGATATCCCTACATGCGGGAGGATGCACAATGGGTCATATGTGGCCTCAGTGCTGGCTGAGCACTTGCTCGCCGCTCCCAAATTTCCAGATCCAGAGATCCAGAGTAATGAAGTTGAGCCAAGTCTAAGGTTCCTTACTTGCTATTTCTTATTATTATTGCTATTACTTGAAAGATCAGAAAATATCAGTTTTGCCTTTTCCAGCCTAATCACCCGATCTCAATTCTATTCAGCATGCGTTAGATGTTCTTTAGAGAAGAGTTTTTCAGGACCAGAATCAATTTGAAAATCGCAGTCAGCTGTTTTAAGCTGTTCAACAGTACTGAATGGCAATTCTCCATGAATATCTGTATAATTTGATCCTTAGTATGGAAAGACGCTGTAGAGCTATCATAAATGCACGAGAAGGCCACAATCGTTATTAAATTACTTCTGTCAACGTACCAGACTTAGACAAGTTATTTGATATTAAAAATTATTTGGATGAAACGAAGTTGAGCTAGGACGGCTCATAATGATTTCCTTATTAAAACCGTTGAGTAGTTTATAGTTTCCAGATTCAAGCGAGTGTGTTTTAGTCTGTTGAACTTGTCGACATATTCTATCAGCTGATTTGAAAGTTAACATTTCATCTACATAATTCCATGTCATGCATTTATTTATTTATAATGATGAATCTGCAAGGATTCATTTGATTGGATTACTATGATTAAATGTGTAATATTATGCTGCAGCGCTGACACTAAAATTAATGCAAATCACAATTACGTGATAACATTGCGACTTTACATAACACAGCGACACTGTGACCTGAATTTACAATTGAGACTTTTTACTACATTGTTCTATAGAGTAATATTTTAAAGTACGCAAAAGTTTTACTGTATATACTTAAGACAACCTTAGATTTTGATATGGATATGGTAACGGTTATAGTTTTGTTGATACTTTTCCCATTAAAATCGAATAAACGTAAATTGTAATCTTAAACATCTATTAAAGTTTCGTAACTCCAACTTTAGTAGAGGTAAATACATACGAGCAGATGTATTCCCATAACGCTGTCAGAAGTTTGATAAAAGTTTATAAAAATGATTTATCTGTGTTAACTTGTCAGAATAGGTTTAACAAATCATTTTTTATACACCAATATACACAGGTATTTTATTGTTTAGAAGGGAATAAAACCAACAAGGATGACTATTGAAATTTGGCTTTTCCACAACCAAATCCTTAATAGAAATTTAGCATTTGCCACCATCTGTCACTATCTAATCTAGAGAAGAAAACTATTAATTTTCCGATTCCAAATTTTAATTTAGAATAAAAAATAAATAAATAAATAAATAAATAAATAAATAAATAAATAAATAAATAAATAAATAAATAAATAAATAAATAAATAAATAAATAAATAAATAAATAAATAAATAAATAAATAAATAAATAAATAAATAAATAAATAAATAAATAAATAAATAAATAAATAAATAAATAAATAAATAAATAAATAAATACTTATAATAAATCTGTAGAGAGGTAAATTCTGTACATGAAATATATTTCGAAAATAACTATCAGGGGGTGATTAGGGATCGATACTGATGCCAAAAATGAAATCAGTACAATTTTTGTCTGTCTGTGTGTCTGTCTGTCTGTCTGTATGTATAACCGTTATAGAAACAAAAACTACTCGACGGATTTTAACGAAACTTGGTACAATTATTTTTTATACTCCTGAGCAGGTTATAGGATACTTTACATCACGCTACAATCAATAGGAGAAGAGCAGTGAAGAAAAATGTTGGGAAAACCACTTTTACGGTGTGGGGGAGAAATTTTTGTACAACAATCTTAATCTATAGGTACGTCACGCGAACGACGTCGCGGGTACATCGATATAGAACCCAAAAATGTGGTTAGATTTTTTTGTTGTACGTGTGTCTGTCTGTCTATCTTTATGTTTGTGCGCGCATAACATGAAAATTACTGTTCCGATTTGAATGCGGTTTTCACATAAGTATATATTTGTCTTCTTTTAACTTAACATCTGGTGTATAAAAATTTCTTCCCCAACTCTTTTACGGTGTGGGGGAAAGAAATCTTAATACAACAATCTATACATCACGCGAACGACGTCACGGGTACATCGATAGAGAACTCAAAAATGTGGTTAGATTTTTTTGTAGGTCTGTCTGTCTGTCTATATGTTTGTGCGTGTATCACATGAAAACTACTGATCCGATTCGAATGCGGTTTTCACAGATGTATTTGTCTTCTTTCAACATAACATTTCAACGGGGTGAGTAAAGAAATTGTTAAACAACAATCAACACGCCACGCGAACGACGTCGCAGGTACACCTAGTAAATAAATAAATAAATAAATAAATAAATAAATAAATAAATAAATAAATAAATAAATAAATAAATAAATAAATAAATAAATAAATAAATAAATAAATAAATAAATAAATAAATAAATAAATAAATAAATAAATAAAGCATTTATTATCCATACATACATGATAAAATTGGAATGTCTGTTTGTAAAGGTTGGTTGAAAATTTAAGAAAGCGACATCTATGTACCAGAAGAGGAATCAAAATTTATACACTATTTTAATATTTTATTTTGAATTTAAGGCTTCCTCCGACTATTACCTCTTCAGTAACCTTATAAATTGTGTTTTTCGCCAAATGAAGAACCTATTGCAGCCATGCAGCAATATTTTGGAAAGCTTCCGGAAAATCACACCAGAGGTGGTATAAAATTACTGTAGGATCATTGAAAAAAGTGTGTTTCTATTGTCTCTGGTTCAAACTAAGGGAGATTATATTGAATAATAGAATCATTTTTTTTTATTTACACATTCTTTTATTTTTGTTTACAACAATTTTTAACCAACCTAAATATCCGCTTGTGTTTTTGCTCAATTTTGCTACAGACTTTTCGGATATCTATGCAACTTATTAGTCAAAATTTAGCTGTCTTTCCAGGTGGGGTAGTGATCAAAAATTTACAGAATACATCTACTTACCAAGTTTCAACAGTATACGCTTCTCAGGCATCTCGACTTTGCGACACCATCAAGCGCTACCTCGTTGCGCAACGCCGCATTAGGTTGAGTCAGGTGCTGTGTATTGCCTATTGTTTATCATGCAAAATCACTCTTCTGTAATGAGCGTTATTTAAAAACTTTAGTTGAAAAACCGCTAATTCTCGATTGTGAAAATGAACATCACGATCAAGAATCATTTTCAGGCCGTCAAACTTCATTTTCATTACTGTTAGCAGATCTGTAGGGAATTTCAAAGATGTTCTAAAGTGACTTTCATAAAAAACAGATTTCTTTCAGATTGATAACAAAATTTGGAAAAAATAGTTAGCTACTTTTAGAGTAATTGAGCACATAATATTATATAGGTTCTAATGAGAAAATTGGTATTTTTCTCACAATAAGTTTTTCTTTTCAAACCTAACAATTAATTTGAATGCTTCTGTGTCTACCTAAATGTCCAAGAAAAAAAAACAGAAATAAAAAAACTTTGTCACTCCATAACATTTTATTTGATAAACATTATTGGTACATACTCGGCTCGACGGACTGCGACAATCCAATCCTTGCGACGAGCTACTTCCCACGATTTCGAGGGAAATCTATAATAACTTATTCCTGGGACAGTATAACCCCGGGAATTGCACCCAACAACACAACAAGTGTGACCACTAACTTTTTTCGCGGACATTTCATGACAATCGATTAAAATTTTAAATTTAAAAAAGCACACACTCCGCTGGAATTACATAGCATATGACACTTATGACAGCTGATTGACCCAACCGCATGTCGCGGCAGTCCGCTTGGTGGCGCTACTAGAGGTGCCTGAGAGGCGTATAGTTCTTAAACTGTCGGAAAAAAGACATTCGGACGGACAGACAGACAGACATGACGAATCTATAAGCGATTCCTTTTTTCCATTGGGCTACCTAAAAATGGCATTTAAACGTTCCAACGGGTATTTACTATTTAATAAAGGACATAAATCTAGTACATTAACTTTAATTAAAATTTTCACCCATTAATTTGTAATCAACTTAATTATGTGTGGATTGTTGATGCAAAATAATCTGAAAGTAAACTACGGTTGTAATTCCATTAACGCAAAACGAAGCTTGCAATTTAAACGAATATCCCCTACTCATACCTAAAATTTCTCTACCCACCTATATTACGGATAAAACTTTTGAGTATTCAAGTTATTTTCCAGTTTTCCGCCTATTCATATGCACTTAAGAAAGTTTCGTCATATGAATATGGAATTATAAAGGGGGAAATATCTTTGACATTTGTGAAATATTGTTTAGTATGGAATCTGCCTCATGGCGTTGAATCTCTCTCTTTCTCGTTCATCTGCGGAATTCGAATAAACACAATGTAGCTAGTTTTGATTCCCGACGTGTAGCGAAGTCGATTTTATTCTGCAAAAAAAAGGTTTTTGTTGTTTAGATGCCGCTAGAGAGTGGTTATTTGTTATGCATGAAAAATTGCAAGTGTTTAAGGAAAAATACATTTTTTAATACTGTAAAATGTTGCAGTCAACTATTTTTAGTGGTAAATAACGTTAAATACATACAGAAAATTAGAAATGCATACATATCTATGTAACTAAAAATAGGTTTTCTAGAAAAATATTGGTATTGGAAAAATAAGAAAGAATAAGCAGTACTTAAATAAAAAATCAGGTTAAATTAGTTTATAGCCTTATTGGTCGCCTTTGCATTTAGAGGTTTCGATATTTATTATCCAGAAGAGGATCCAAAATTTATACCCTATTTTAATATTTCATCTTCCATTTGAATACACAAAAAACTCTATCTGGATTTATGAATTTATTCTTTGTTTACAAGCCATTTGTAGTTGACGTGTCAGTGTATTTTATTACAATGGAAAAAAGCGAATATACAGTGACAAAATTCTTCGTTTTGGAAGATTTATCAGCAACAGAAATTTATACAAAAATGGTAGATGTGTTAAAGGAATCTGTTCCTTCATTTTTAACTGTGCATCCATGGGTTTTAAAGTTTAACCGTGGTCGTACAAGCGTCGAATGTGAACCACGTAGTGGACGTCCAAAATGTGAAACAACTCCAGAAATTAATGAGCAAGTCTATGATATTGTCAGTAAAGATACAAGTTTGACTAAGTGTAAAATTGTTGATATCATAGGCATGTCAATTTTACACGAAAAATTAAATATGAAAAAACTGAATCAAAAACAAATTTTTATAATTCACGTTCACAAAGTTTCTATTTCGACACTAAAAACAGTATCGAAATAGATTCATTGTAACACTGTTTTTGGTAACTTTTTGTTTTACACAATTGGTTGCACTGCACTGATTTTCAACGAAAGAGTTCAGGTAGTAAATCAAGAAGTATGTTGTAGTAAATTATTAACTACATTATCAGCGTTATTGCTAAATTCGGAATATTTTATACAAATTTGACAAACATTCTAATTTAAAATCATTAAAACTGACAAGTGTCAAAAGAGTCATTTTACTTTTTTTTATACTTTTAAAAGTTCATTATAAAAAATAGTATGTAACACTTGAGTTACAATGACGGTTTGTAGTACTCGTTCTTTGCGAAACTCACCGCTTCGCGGTTCGTTTCACAAACTGAACTCGTACTACGAAACCTCTGTCATTGTAACACTTGTATTACAATATACTATTTTTGCTTCGTTTTATAACTTTGTAGTTAAGTTTCACAACTATAAATGATATTTTTTTCCAAACTAGATTTGATAAATTTTAAATGAACTATAAATCTACTCAAGAAACTATACCTACTCGGTTAAAATTTTAAATTATTGAGCATTTGATGTTTTGGTACATAACTAATTTTCATAAAATTATTAATTTTAAAGTTACTAAAACCATTTAGTTTCTAAATTAAATTAAATATTACCAATTTTAAAGGATTAAAATTTTAAATAATCCATTATATTTTATTAAATTACAAACTGCAACCGACATGGAGACCTTATATTCTCAAGTCCGTTGGAAGTTGGCCAACTAGTAGTTAGTAAAGGGATAGCCCTATGAACATTACAGTTCCTGACAAGGATATGGTGAATCGGTCCACTTAAATAAAGCCCTTAGTAAACTGATAAAGAAATTAGGTGTAAGACAAAAAAATATCTAATAACAACAAACAAATAACAATAAATCATACTATAAAACAGAAAAAAGAACTGACAAAACTTCATTCGCGTGTCTAAAACTATCATCAATTTTTAACATAATATACATAATTAGTTGATTTTAGCATTACCAGATGTTCTAGTTGTTTCATAATTCACAAAAGATATTGAAATAGATATATATGTATGTATAATGTATTTGACGGGCAAAACCGTAGTCATATACTCGGACAGCCAAGCAGCTCTAAAGGCGATAGTCTCAGCACAAATAAGCTCACAGCTGGTGTGGGACTGGCCCTGACACATGCCGCAAGTCAAAATTTTCTGACAGTGGCATGGATACCAGGACACTCAGGGTTTCGAGGCAATGAGAAGGCTGATGAATTGGCCCGTGCGGGAGCTAATACCCCAATGATTGGCCCGGAACCATTCGGTGGAGTTGCTGACACATTCAGAAAGGCGGCCATTGAGAAATGGAGGCTAGAGAAGGCCCAGGAGTGGTGGGAAAAATCACCGGGCAAGCGACAAGCCAGAGTCCTTATAAAGGGACACTCGGCGAAGTTTACTGCAGAGCTGCTATCACAAAAACGAAACGATGTCAGAATGATTGTCAGTCTCTTGACAGGACATTGTAGGCTCAAGAAACACATGAGTCAGTTGAACTTAGCAGATGAAGACATCTGTCGATACTGCCAAGAGGAGAAGGAAACCGCATTTTATGTCCTATGCCAATACGAAGGCCTTGCAAGGACGCGGTATCTAGTACTGGGAGAGGAGAAACCGGCTGCTCCAAGTTATGCGGAGTGGCCACTGTCAAGGCTATTAAGTCTCATTAAGAGGGCAGGGCTGGACAAGGTTTTCTAATCCTATTCTTAAGATAATGGGTGGTCACAATATATTTGCAAAGATCGCAGTGATACAGGCTAACAGCCAACCCAATAAACATCTAATCTAATCTAAATAATGTATTTGATATTAAATCAAAATACTATCATAAATCATTTCAGGAAACAAATTCCTAGATAATACTATATAGGTACTTGACAATGAGATTTTATCCAATGTTCTAAAATATTAAAGTTATCTACAAAGTTTCATGTAAAATGTAGTTTGTTCTCGTAGTCTAGTGATCTGGATAAATAGAATTCTACACGAAGAGTACAACAAACAAATGAAACGACGTAGTCACCCTAGAAATTACACCCTACAAGAGCAACAGCGTCACTTGGATAACATGCATGAGTATGTTATTTACAAACAAACTAGTCTTTTACCAGCAGTTATCGTTTTGCATGATTATCTATAGAAATAAAATCATATGTATATCATATGAATAGAATGTATATAACTCTGTACTATCGAATTATGTGGGGGGGGCCCATTGTACTCTACGAAGGGTGTCTTTTTAGTATTGCATAGGTATAGCCGCTTAAAAGGCGCCACCAATAAAACCTTTGGACACAAATTTAACCTCAATCTTTTGTTGACATAAATCTAGAATTTCATTGCGATACAACAAGTCGTGTAGGTACAGTGAATTTTTGAAATTAGTTAGTCGGTCAAAAAATGGATCCTAGCCAAAAAAGTTAACCACGTACATTGTCGTATGTTTGTTAGCCACGATAGTCCTTTTTTAATCTTAGCACTCACTATGTAACACAGATATGATGTACAGGAAAGTCGACCATATGTAATCTTAGTCGGGCTTAGAGTTTTATTCGGCATATAGAAGTTTCTTGAAGAATTTTCTAGTGTCTATTGTCGTTTTTTTTTTCAGGTTAGGATTTAGACTGCTGTCGATCCTGGTTGAACTTATTAACCTCTTAGAAAATTTGCTCGTGTTGTGTACATGGCTAAGATACATTTGAGTATAACGTTGGTTTTCTTACTGGTCATCATTATATCGAAACGGCCGCAGACCGAATTGGTTTTGTTTGTCGATTTGTTTTTGTTGACCCAAATCGGAATCCGCAATCAACGCTTAATTAAGTTTGTTATAAATATGATAATGTAATTGTTGACAAATCCATATATTTTTAATGGGAATAAACCAATAGAACTGAACTATTTCAAACTGAATTATACCGTTGCCACAGACTTAATAGTTCTATACGAGATATGGTAAAAAAAACGACAATTTTATTTAAGTAAGAATAGTTTAGCTTTTTTTAATTTTCATGAAAGGTGTAGCTTAATTAGTCTTTTAAAAAAATTAAATTGGCGTTGGGCGCCAATTTGTAACCCTTAATTACCCTAGGCTAGCTCCTGAGGGTCGTGGCTTCCTTCTGAGTTTTATTTAATCCCTTCCAAACATTAATTATAGGGCGCCAAGTACAGACAAGCAAATAAATAACGAAAAATCAGTTTTAAGTTGATTTATTACTCAATAAAGAATTTAGTAAATATTGAATCTAATTAATTAATTTAATCTCTTATCTTTGTTGTTCGAAGTCTTCCTGTCGGAGTTCGTTTAGAGGTAGATCAAAACTGCAAATGTGGATGGAAGTGATCTTTCCTTCAAAGGAACTTCCTTGGGACCAATCCCGGGAATGTTTACACCTAATGGCTGTCGGCACACAGCGAAATTTTTATGATTAATTTAGCTGGTTCCTTAATAGGGCCCTTCTCAATAACCCTAATAATAAAATTGACATCAAAATTCCGACCTTTAAGTAATTGCTATCGAATACAATCGCTATCTAGTTCTCCAAATTTCACGAAAAAATTAATTACATTCCATGTTTATATATTTTAACACCACAAAAAACTGACCTTTTTACAATAGCAATTGTATTCGCAAATTAAGTGTTAGTAAAATACTTAAAATAATATATTCACCGCATTTTGGATTATTTCTAACAAATAAATTTAAAACAAAAGCAAAAAGGTACTCACCAGAATGAAGGGCGAAGGTAGTCAGAAACTAATTCTGATTTTCTTAAGAATCGCAGATGAAATGAAAGAATTGAAAAATTATTCTGTCGAAGAAACATTATTTCTCCTACCAAGTCGGCAATCCACCTTTCGCACCGGCGCGATAAAAATTGAACAGAATAAAAATATATAGTCCGGATGGTATGCTCGAAAACGAAAGTTACAAAGGAAGCTAAGCTTTCACTTTGCTTTTGTAATATTCTTTTTCATTGCAATACAGTGGTTATTATTATTATTATTAAACTATACTAAATAAATACTATTACTTAAATAAATATTTAAAACAAACATTATATAAGCATGTTTTTCTCTTTTGCTTTCCATTAAATGTTGAAATTCATTCCTCTTTTCGTCGTATTATTTATTAAATATAAAGCAAACAAAAAAGAATTATTTATTTTTTGCTGTGCTCTCAAATCTCAGCACTAAGAATACATTTTTAATAAATATAGAATCAATACTGCCATTTTGTTTGGATATTCATTTTAAAAGCGTATTTTTTATAACCTAACAGATGGTGAAACATCAAGAATTATCCAATTGAAATTAATAAAAGTATTAATTTCCAACAAATATGTATTTAAGGAAGAAAAATAAAAATTGAAATCGTTTCAAGTTGACAAATAAATGATAAAGGAGAAAATACATTTTCTCGGCTACCAGCGAGGAAACATAAATTTTCCGCATTTAGGAGAAAAAAAATTTCAGATTTAAAAAAAATGATAAAATAAATATAGTTTAGAAAAACTAAAAAACACGCTTTTATAGCATATGAAACTAACAAGTAAAAAAATAAATGTAATTAAGGAAAACTAAATAGCATGTTTCTGAAAAACATCGAACTAAAAAGTTAAAAATAATTTTCAAAATAAAATTAAAACAAAAATAAATGAAAAATACTAGTATTATTGTGAAAAAAGCGTGGGCGCTTGACATTCGAAAAATATGGTATGCAGCGCCCACGCTTTTTTCACAATAATACTAGTATTTTTCATTTATTTTTGTTTTAATTTTATTTTGAAAATTATTTTTAACTTTTTAGTTCGATGTTTTTCAGAAACATGCTTTTTAGTTTTCCTTAATTACATTTATTTTTTTACTTGTTAGTTTCATATGCTATAAAAGCGTGTTTTTTAGTTTTTTTAAACTATATTTATTTTTTAATTTTTAGTACAATTTATTTTATTTTAATAGATTCGTTAATTTGCTGTGACGATTACAAGACCCTCACTTAATCATTATTCGTTTAATTAGTTGGCGCACAAATTACCCACTCCCGGCACGGGGAGGTAGTGACTAAAAATAACGATACGGGACTCATCCGAGGCAGCAGCCGCGGAGTGGAGAGTTACAAACAAACAAACATACATACATACAGGTGAAGTTAATAAAAGCGTGTTAATAATTAATTAATAACGTTAATTTACAGTAGTCGCAATTATTAAACACAATGTTTCGAGACTGCTATTAAAGGGGAATTTAGCACTAAAGAGTTTTTTCTCATGACTAGGATAACACTTAATTATTTAAAACTTACCTTAAGACCCTTTTTTCGAACTGTTACACTATTGTTTCCCTTATAGTGTCATTTACACTTCCTGATTAAATTGGGGTCACATTTGTTCTCTTTCAATGTTGCTGCAAATATCCTTAATGAGGTTAAATAGACAATAATAAGGTAGTAAACGAATTATATTATGTCCATATTACAAATCCATGCCATCGACAAAGTAACTTGGTTTAACATTTAAAGATTTTAATAAAAGAAGCAAATTCTTTTTAAAGAAGGTAAAAAATAACACCTACGCTATCTAGGTACGAAGAAACAACAGTTTTTCGAGATTTAGCTTTCGGAATTTCTCCAGTCAGTCGTGAATTGTAAGTAGCATTGTCCATCACTATGAGTGAATTTAAGGTAAACTTGGTAACAGTTGCTCTCCAAACCATTTTTCAAACAAGGTAGATGTCATGTCTTGATTATAATCTTGAAATATTTTTGGCCGAAAACAGCATAGTTACAATTTGGAACAAAACCATTCTCATTTCCGGTATATAAAATGATTACGCATTTTCCTATGTTTGGTAGAGCTTTAATAAAGCATTTAAAAAATTGGTCGCTCCATCCTTTCTTCAAAATTTCGTGTGGGCCGTACCAAGTTTCATCAAGATCAACAATGAACTTTCCTTTCTGGCGTGCTTTATCGATTTCGTTTTAGTACACATTACGAACAATAATGATTCTTTGTTATTCCATAATCGATTGACTTTTATTCAAGCTTCGATATCTTAATTCTAACGACTGCAAAACATTTATCAAGGTATTGTTTGATTTATATGGATAAATAACTTTTTACCAAAGAAAACTCAAAGTCTAGTACCACAAAAAACATTTAATTTAAGGGCTAAATATCGGGAATAAATATTCCCATCAACAGACCTTTAAAAGTATGCACAAAAAAGGAAATAACATTCAAAAATGTGGAATTAAAGCCAAATATTCCCGTTTGCAGTTAGAGGGACAACATAACTTATAGACCGGTTTCGGCCTGTTGGGCCTCGTTAGTATAAGGTACATGTTGTCGTCAGCGAGCTTAAGGCATAATCACTGACTGAAAATGTACTAAAATCACGACGTATTTATAACCACAGAGTGGTGTAAAAGTAAACGTCGCGACAGTAGTGACATCTTCACCTCCAACTGCAAAACAGAAATCGATTTGACTGAAATTAATTCACACATATTCGGTGTTCACGACAACATATAACTTATACTGACGAGGCCCAACAGGCCGAAACCGGTCTATAAGTTATGTTGTCCCTCTAACTGCAAACGGGAATAGTTGGCTTTAATTCCACATTTTTTAATTTTATTTCCGTTTTTGTGCATACTTTTGAGGGTCTGTTGAAGGGAATATTTATTCCCGATACTTAGCCCTTAAATTAAATGTTTTTTGTGATACTAGACTTTGAGTTTTCTTTGGTATTAACATTGGACCACATTTGAAATAATGGATGATTTTCTCTTTCAAATAACTTTTTGCTTCGAATAGTTTTCATCACGTAGTTTGTTAAGAGATCGTTGTGTTTTCGTTTTTCGTGAATTACACTCTTCCCTAGATACCACATTCTTTATCGATGGCTCAGAAATTTTTGATAATATGTGGATTCGCTCAAAGATTAACTTTAAATGAAAATATATGTTTGAAGGAAAAGTGACTTGTTTTTCTAGCTTCAGGTTTATATTCAGGAAAACAGAAAACTTAAACATACTTAAAACTGCACATTCATCATAGTGAGCAACTAGTGTATGTACTTTTATTTAAGTAAACAAAACGTTTGCTAAAAATATCGATTTATATGTTTATATCCCTTTTAGTGGCATCGCTATTTAAACTGATAGTTTAAACACAAATCGTCGTTAGCTACGAGGCCAATTACGGGTTACGTATCTATGTCGAGTGAAATGGATTTTACTATGGTATTCGTTGTGTTTGTTTATTTATGTAAGTTCTACCAGGCACTGAATACTAACAGTACAATTGTCGTCTGGATAACGGGCTAATTGTTTATTTTATGTAAAACATAGAATTTTGTGCAATGAAGTGTGTAGATAGCATCTACTATCCAGGTGATTTATTCATTGGATATTTCTTGTTCTTAATGAATACCAATGTATTCTTTACTTCATGAAGCTATGTATTGAGTCAAAAGAAACTCATTATTGAAATAAACTATAGAGTTACTGCTTTTTCCTACGACTAAACTGAAATATTTCACTTGTAAATCTCTTACTAATTAGTAAAAGAAGTTCAGTGTATACTGGTTTCTATTTTACACTAGTTACTATTTAGTTACTATTTTCATAAAACAAGTTAGCATATTTTGGTGTTACCTCCAAGAAATTTAATCCTTCAACGTTATGGACACAGAAAATTAAGCTTTATTACTTTTAAAGTCAACATTTATAAGATGCACACAATTAAATACAGATAGTTTTCTTTTCAATAACGACAGATGATTGATCGATAGCGCCAATAGTTGGGCTGTACTCTTCAGGTTTTTCATCAGGGTCACTAGGTACTCCAGACCTTCTTTGATCCCAGTTTTGATGGCTTTTCCTCTGTACCAAATTTCAGAGCTCTAGGTCTATAAGAAGTACCAGTTCTATTTTGATAATCATGAGTAAGTCAGTGTCGAAAATGCGAAACTTTGCATTGGCTTAACTTCAGAACTAAATGATCTAACGGAATGAAATTTTGGATTTCTATTGTGTGATTATAGTTTACTAGATGACGAGAATTTCAGCGTTTTTATCCTAACCAAGAGTTCTCAAAAAGAAAACGTCTAAAAGTGGTGTTGCTGTTACGGTATAACAAGATCCACAACAACTACACTTTCCATATCTCTCTTTAAGTCACACTTTTTGTTTCTAACACTAAAACCTATTGTATGTTTAATCTTACAACAAAACCAAATTTATTTATAGAGTTGCAAATAAACAAAAAAAGTTTAATACTAAATTTGAAACCAACAAACAATCGAAATATCTATATTAAAGTTTTCAAAGACAGTCAAACAATTGAAGTTTGGATGTAACTCGATGAAATTTTGTACTGGTTTATCAGTATTTGCACGGTAAATTTAGCAGTTTCATTTCAAATTTTATTATGATAAATTGTAATGGCGTAATCACATTTTAAATTGCCTGTCACTGGATTTTAATGAAAACATCTTTGATTTATGACATATAGTTTGCAAGAACTTCTTATAATTATGATTTATGATTAACTTGTTATATTTAATATTAGATTTAGTATATAATAAATTATTGTATAAATATTTATTTATTCCCCTAGAAATATGGGAAAAAAAGGTATTAAGAAAAATTTTGGAGGAAAAATGAACAATGGGGTATGGGAAAGGCAGCCATTAAGAAATGGAGGCTAGAAAAGGCCCAGGAGTGGTGGGAAAAATCACCGGGCAAGCGACAAGCCAAACTCTTCATAAAGGGATACTCGGCGAAGTTTAATGCAGAGCTGCTATCACAAAGGCGAAACGATGTCAGAATGATTGTCAGTCTCTTGACAGGACATTGTAGGCTCAGAAAACACATGAGTCAGCTATGCTTAGCAGATGAAGACATTTGTCGATACTGCCAAGAGGAAGAGGAAACTGCATTTCATGTCCTATGCCAATGTGAAGGCCTTGCAAGGACGCGGTATCTATTACTGGGAGAGAAGAAACCGGCTGCTCCAAGTTATGCGGAGTGGCCACTGTCAAGGCGATTAAGTCTCATTAAGAGGGCAGAGCTGGACAAGGTGCTCTAATCCTATTCCACAGATAATGGGTGTTCACAATAGATCTGCAAAGGTCGCAGTGATATAGGCTAACAGCCAACCCAAAAAAATATCTATCTATCTATGGGAAAGAAGAACAAACCAACAGCTTGCGGATGTGTACAAAGAACCAAGTATCACAGGATATGCTAGAGCACAAAGGTTGAAGTGGTTAGGACACATCGAAAGGATGGCAGAAAGTAGGATTATAAAAATGATCATTTGCAGAAGCATAGGAGGAAAAAGGAGAAGAAGGAGACCAAAGGATAGATGGAAGAGCGAATTAGAGGCAGATTTGATTTGAGAACCTTAGGTGTACAAAACTGGAAACGCATGTGCTAAAATAAGAAGAAATGGAGAATATATATATTTATTTATTTTTATTTGCTATCTTTTTATAGCATGAAAACCAAAGTTTTCTTTTATTTTTTAGTTTCATTTTTCTTCTTACTTAAAGAAAACAAATGTGTTTCGATTCTTTTTCTTCTTCATGTCTTTTTATTTTGTATTAAGCACTCATTCACACACAAACATACAGAGATACAGACATCATCGAGGGAATGGCTTTCTAGTACCTTAAATTGTGTGGATCTGAAGACAATTCTACTTTTAAAAATTGAGGTACCTACACCAATAACTTCCCGTTTTTTTTTTAATTTTTAACTCAGGTAGTAAAAACATCTTATTATCCACTGTAATTAACTTACATATGTAAATTTAACACATACGATATGCAGACACTATAAATTGTAAAAAAATGTGAAGACAAATTGTTAACGACCATCCCCTTTTAGGTAAGCAAATGTAATTAAGCTAATGATCGAATAGGTATAGGATTATCCCGTAAATATGTTACCTTGGGGATACGTATGTTGTTGATTCCTGTCTACAATCGATCGATATACCTATTAAGTAAGTTATCTATTCATGATAAGTACCCCTTTGATTAATGAGGTATAGTATTACCACATATTTTATTCAGTAGAATCTTTGATATGAAGGATAATCTTCTACATCCATGTAAGTAAACTCTTTTATTAACTGGAGAAAAATCGATACCAATTAGAACCTCATAAGCTGTTTTGGCTTTTATAAGTCAAAGACAGTTTATCTGAACATTTCTAATTATGGTTCGTAATAACAGTTTATATCCGCAAAAACTTATAGTTTGCTATTTTTAAAAGTTGCCTACGACAAATTAGACAAAAAACTAAACAAGTTAAAATGGTGTCGCGTTCGTGGGAATCGACACATAACACTACTCGCTTGTGTATACGACTGTAGCGCCTGCGCACGTCTCATTTAACGGTCAATATATCAAAATCAGTGAAATCTTGGCGTTAAGAAAGAAGCTTCTTTAAAATTCATTTTTTCTCACCTTTCCTAACTACTTTCAACTATCAAGATTTTTAAAATTTATATCTCATATTATCTACTTTAACAAAAAAAGGGAAATGTTAAGAGATTGTAACCCCTTTTTTGATGTAAAAGGCTCACAAAGGGTTAGCCAAATGCGGACGGCACTCAGGGGGTAGGAGGAGAGCGAGTCGTGGGTCGAAGGAGCAATTGGGCGAGTATCTAGGAAGAAGGAAACATAGGAAATATTTACAAATCGGTAAAGGGCGCCACTTAATTTTTTTGTAGAGAAATAGGAAAGAAAATAAGAAACCTATTGAGAAATAGTTTATCAAATCTGAAATGGTTAGGGAACACACTTTAATTGAGCTATATCCTTAAGTCAATAATTATTTTAAACTTACCTTATTGATTCTACAATTCCTTGAATCCTTTTGTCTTATTAAAATCTAAATCTTTATTAAACAAGAGGTTTGAAACAGAACAGTTACTGGGAAGGTATAAGAAATAAATACTCAACGATATCAATAAAAAACAATAGAACAATGTATTTAAAAAATAAAAAAAATCACCAGTATTAGTGAGAACGGTTATCACCAAAATGCTAACACTTCTGTTTATACAGTGAAAGATATTAACCGGTATTTGACAATACGGTTATTAAAAAACTAATATTCCTGTACATATAATATTACAGATCTTATCTAAATTGCATAACTTATTTTCGATAAACGAAAGTATGTAGAGAACTCAATTAAAACAAAATATATACTGAAGGTATATTTCCTTTCTTTAAAAAAACAAAATTCAGTTCTCTAAAGAGTGCACTCTGAGTGTTCTAAATAACTAAAGATTACTATATACATGAATACAAATATGAAATTTATCAATACAAGTACCATAGAGGCGATAATCATGTAAGATTACGATTGAACACCAACACTTTGAAGAAAGTTAAAAAACAAAATTTAAAAACACTACATATTTATCATTCAATCATAGTTCCATAGATTTGAATAGTAACTAATGTTGTCAACTGATTTAATGCTGCTAAAAGCTTATAACAATTTAAATTTAAATAGAATCACTATAAAAAGTTTCCAAAAGCATATTCTTCCGAATAAGCACTAAAATTGTGACTGTTTCTTAGAATATTCGCAGTTCAACTAAGTATCGAACATAGAGAAATAACAGAAAGAATAGTCGAAAGTTTACCTTGTAATCCGGAACCAAAAATCATACTTCGTGACCGGATAGTCACGCTTCTACTATAATAAAGCTTCTTTAAACATACCATAATTAACCAAGAACCATGTAGAATCAAACACCAGCACATAGGAAATCATCTATAAAACCATCCATAAGGTTTTTAGATCACTAGGTATCCATTTACCTCGGTACCATATAATTTTATAAAAATTTCAAAATGGAGTCTTCCACAGGCAGCACGTAGCATCAAAATTTTATTGATACCATAAATCAACCAGATTGTACTTCCAATTTAAGCACATCTACATCCAAATTGAAATGCAATATTTTTTTATACACTTCCGATACGGAATAAACCAAGAACAAACGGTAATCTTAATACTGTGAAATAACCGGCAGCCATAAATTTTCGCAAACAAAGGAATCAACCTCCTTTTCGCTTGCCACTTAAAATCGTAATCTCTTCAAAGCTTGTTCTCTTACACCGGTCTGCTTCTCTCGGTTCTCTTCGAGTATTTTCGATATGTATCGGTCTTAGTAAAAATGTAAAGTTGGTTGCATACCGACAAAAGTGTAAACGAGAATATAATATTATTTAAGGTGGTTTTTTGGGAATGCTACAAGATATATACAAAAAAATGCATCGGTCGGGAATCGAACCCAGCTCATTTAACGGTTTTTCGTTACGGTTTTTTACTATTACATTTTTTTCAGTTCACACAGCAAAATCCCTATCTCATCCAAGCCTGCCGTAAGGAACTTAATTCCAAAAATTGTATGTCATTTCAAAAAAAAAATTGATTTGCAAAGTAAGTATCCCATTGCCCGAGCTGTAGTTTCTACAGTGTTTTGAAATTATTCTTGTCTACCTTCTCTTAATAGTTTATTTAAATTTAATTTTTTTTCCAGAAAAAGCCACATATATATCTTTTTAATTCCATTAACAACTTGTGAAATACTGTAATAAACTGCAAGTATAAGTATTAGAATTTCCTTTCTAGATTGAAATAGGTAGCGAATGATATTGCCGCATTATATCACCGATTTCATACCATTTCATATTACGTGGTCTGCTTTCTGTCAACATCGACTATTCTCATTCTCCATTTCCGAGCCGTCTAACAGACACAAACAGGCCACAATGCACCGTCGCATAATCCAACATTGCATGCTGCTTAGTGTGGCTCAACTCAGCAGGATTCGGCTTAGCAGATTAGCACCGTTCCGTAGGAATGAGGTCATACTCGGTCTCAGGGTCGGGCAACCACATAGAGTCTATAGAGCCTGTTATGTAATCAGGTTTATATTTCTTTATTATTTTTAATTCATTATTAATAGATTTAACCCTTAAATATATTCGGTAATAATTGGTGTTTCTAATGCAATTAAATCTATATAAATAAAAATTAATTGCTGTTCGTTAGTCTCGCTAAAACTCGAGAACTACTGAACAGATTTGTCTAATTTTGGTTTTGAATTATTTGTGAAAGTTCAGGAAAAGTTTTCACTATTAAAAAATTGGTGAGAGCGCAAGTGCATTCACCATTTATTAGAATAAAACTTCTAACGAAATAAAAATTGCGAAAAGTTTAAATTAAACAAGAAAATATAATGAAAAATGATTTTTCATTTACTACATGTGATTAAAAAATGTATATATTTGACCACCTTTACTATTAAAAAATTGGTGAGAGCGCAAGCGCATTCACCATTTATTAGAATAAAACTTCCAACGAAAAAGAAATTGCGAAAACTTTAAATTAAACAAGAAAATATAATGAAAAATGATTTGTCATTCACTACATGTGATTAAAAAAATGTATATATTTGACCACCTTCACTATTAAAAAATTGGTGAGAGCGCAAGCGCATTCACCATTTATTAGAATAAAACTTCTAACGAAAAAGAAATTGCGAAAACTTTAAATTAAACAAGAAAATATAATGAAAAATGATTTTTCATTCACTACATATGATTAAAAAAAATGTATATATTTGACCACCTTCACTATTAAAAAATTGGTGAGAGCGCAAGTGCATTCACCATTTATTAGAATAAAACTTCTAACGAAATAAAAATTGCGAAAAGTTTAAATTAAACAAGAAAATATAATGAAAAATGATTTTTCATTCACTACATGTGATTAAAAAATGTATATATTTGACCACCTTTACTATTAAAAAATTGGTGAGAGCGCAAGCGCATTCACCATTTATTAGAATAAAACTTCCAACGAAAAAGAAATTGCGAAAACTTTAAATTAAACAAGAAAATATAATGAAAAATGATTTTTCATTCACTACATGTGATTAAAAAAATGTATATATTTGACCACCTTCACTATTAAAAAATTGGTGAGAGCGCAAGCGCATTCACCATTTATTAGAATAAAACTTCTAACGAAAAAGAAATTGCGAAAACTTTAAATTAAACAAGAAAATATAATGAAAAATGATTTTTCATTCACTACACGTGATTAAAAAAATTTATATATTTGACCACCTTCACTATTAAAAAATTGGTGAGAGCGCAAGCGCATTCACCATTTATTAGAATAAAACTTCTAACGAAAAAGAAATTGCAAAAACTTTAAATTAAACAAGAAAATATAATGAAAAATGATTTTTCATTCACTACATGTGATTAAAAAATGTATATATTTGACCACCTTCACTATTAAAAAATTGGTGAGAGCGCAAGCGCATTCACCATTTATTAGAATAAAACTTCTAACGAAAAAGAAATTGCAAAAACTTTAAATTAAACAAGAAAATATAATGAAAAATGATTTTTCATTCACTACATGTGTTAAAAAAAATGTATATATTTGACTACCTTCACTATTAAAAAATTGGTGAGAGCGCAAGCTCATTCACCATTTATTAGAATAAATCTTCTAACGAAAAAGAAATTGCAAAAACTTTAAATTAAACAAGAAAATATAATGAAAAATGATTTTTCATTCACTACATGTGAATAAAAAATGTATATATTTGACCACCTTTACTATTAAAAAATTGGTGAGAGCGCAAGCGCATTCACCATTTATTAGAATAAAACTTCCAACGAAAAAGAAATTGCGAAAACTTTAAATTAAACAAGAAAATATAATGAAAAATGATTTTTCATTCACTACATGTGATTAAAAAAATGTATATATTTGACCACCTTCACTATTAAAAAATTGGTAAGAGCGCAAGCGCATTCACCATTTATTAGAATAAAAGTTCTAACGAAAAAGAAATTGCGAAAACTTTAAATTAAACAAGAAAATATAATGAAAAATGATTTTTCATTCCCTACATGTGATTAAAAAAATGTATATATTTGACCACCTTCACTATTAAAAAAATGGTGAGAGCGCAAGCGCATTCACCATTTATTAGAATAAAAGTTCTAACGAAAAAGAAATTGCGAAAACTTTAAATTAAACAAGAAAATATAATGAAAAATGATTTTTCATTCACTACATGTGATTAAAAAAATGTATATATTTGACCACCTTCACTATTAAAAAATTGGTGAGAGCGCAAGCGCATTCACCATTTATTAGAATAAAACTTCTAACGAAAAAGAAATTGCAAAAACTTTAAATTAAACAAGAAAATATAATGAAAAATGATTTTTCATTCAATACATGTGATTAAAAAAATGTATATATTTGACTACCTTCACTATTAAAAAATTGGTGAGAGCGCAAGCGCATTCACCATTTATTAGAATAAAACTTCTAACGAAAAAGAAATTGCAAAAACTTTAAATTAAACAAGAAAATATAATGAAAAATGATTTTTCATTCACTACATGTGATTAAAAAAATGTATATATTTGACCACCTTCACTAATAAAAAATTGGTGAGACCGCAAGTGCATTCACCATTTTTATTAGAATAAAACTTCTAACGAAAAAGAAATTGCGAAAACTTTAAATTAAACAAGAAAATATAATGAAAAATGATTTTTCATTCACTAAATGTGATTAAAAAAATGTATATATTTGACCACCTTCACTATTAAAAAATTGGTAAGAGCGCAAGCGCATTCACCATTTATTAGAATAAAACTTCTAACGAAAAAGAAATTGCGAAAACTTTAAATTAAACAAGAAAATATAATGAAAAATGATTTTTCATTCACTACATGTGATTAAAAAAAATGTATATATTTGACCACCTTCACTATTAAAAAATTGGTGAGAGCGCAAGCGCATTCACCATTTATTAGAATAAAACTTCTAACGAAAAAGAAATTGCGAAAACTTTAAATTAAACAAGAAAATATAATAAAAAATGATTTTTCATTCACTACATGTGATTAAAAAAATGTATATATTTGACCACCTTCACTATTAAAAAATTAGTGAGACCGCAAGTGCATTCACCATTTTTATTAGAATAAAACTTCTAACGAAAAAGAAATTGCGAAAACTTTAAATTAAACAAGAAAATATAATAAAAAATGATTTTTCATTCACTACATGTGATTAAAAAAATGTATATATTTGACCACCTTTACTATTAAAAAATTGGTGAGAGCACAAGTGCATTCACCATTTTTATTAGAATAAAACTTCTAACGAAAAAGAAATTGCGAAAACTTTAAATTAAACAAGAAAATATAATGAAAAATGATTTTTCATTCACTACATGTGATTAAAAAAAATGTATATATTTGATCACCTTCACTATTAAAAAATTGGTGAGAGCGCAAGCGCATTCACCATTTATTAGAATAAAACTTCTAACGAAAAAGAAATTGCAAAAACTTTAAATTAAAAAAGAAAATATAATGAAAAATGATTTTTCATTCACTACATGTGATTAAAAAAATGTATATATTTGTATTTGAGCACCTTCACTATTAAAAAATTGGTGAAAGCGCAAGTGCATTCACCATTTATAAGAATAAAACTTCTAACGAAAAATAATTTGCAAAAACTTTAAATTAAACAAGAAAATATAATGAAAAATGATTTTTCATTCACTACATGTGATTAAAAAAAATGTATATATTTGACCACCTTCACTATTAAAAAATTGGTGAGAGCGCAAGCGCATTCACCATTTATTAGAATAAAACTTCCAACGAAAAAGAAATTGCGAAAACTTTAAATTAAACAAGAAAATATAATGAAAAATGATTTTTCATTCACTACATGTGATTAAAAAAATGTATATATTTGACCACCTTCACTATTAAAAAATTGGTGAGAGCGCAAGCGCATTCACCATTTATTAGAATAAAACTTCTAACGAAAAAGAAATTGCGAAAACTTTAAATTAAACAAGAAAATATAATGAAAAATGATTTTTCATTCACTACATGTGATTAAAAAAATGTATATATTTGACCACCTTCACTATTATTAAATTGGTGAGAGCGCAAGCGCATTCACCATTTATTAGAATAAAACTTCTAACGAAAAAGAAATTGCAAAAACTTTAAATTAAACAAGAAAATATAATGAAAAATGATTTTTCATTCACTACATGTGATTAAGAAATGTATATATTTGACCACCTTCACTATTAAAAAATTGGTGAGAGCGCAAGCGCATTCACCATTTATTAGAATAAAACTTCTAACGAAAAAGAAATTGCAAAAACTTTAAATTAAACAAGAAAATATAATGAAAAATGATTTTTCATTCACTACATGTGATTAAAAAAATGTATATATTTGACTACCTTCACTATTAAAAAATTGGTGAGAGCGCAAGCTCATTCACCATTTATTAGAATAAATCTTCTAACGAAAAAGAAATTGCAAAAACTTTAAATTAAACAAGAAAATATAATGAAAAATGATTTTTCATTCACTACATCTGAATAAAAAATGTATATATTTGACCACCTTTACTATTAAAAAATTGGTGAGAGCGCAAGCGCATTCACCATTTATTAAAATAAAACTTCCAACGAAAAAGAAATTGCGAAAACTTTAAAGTAAACAAGAAAATATAATGAAAAATGATTTTTCATTCACTACATGTGATTAAAAAAAATGTATATATTTGACCACCTTCACTATTAAAAAATTGGTGAGAGCGCAAGCGCATTCACCATTTATTAGAATAAAAGTTCTAACGAAAAAGAAATTGCGAAAACTTTAAATTAAACAAGAAAATATAATGAAAAATGATTTTTCATTCCCTACATGTGATTAAAAAAATGTATATATTTGACCACCTTCAGTATTAAAAAAATGGTGAGAGCGCAAGCGCATTCACCATTTATTAGAATAAAACTTCCAACGAAAAAGAAATTGCGAAAACTTTAAATTAAACAAGAAAATATAATGAAAAATGATTTTTCATTCACTACATGTGATTAAAAAAATGTATATATTTGACCACCTTCACTATTAAAAAATTGGTGAGAGCGCAAGCGCATTCACCATTTATTAGAATAAAACTTCTAACGAAAAAGAAATTGCGAAAACTTTAAATTAAACAAGAAAATATAATGAAAAATGATTTTTCATTCACTACATATGATTAAAAAAAATGTATATATTTAACCACCTTCACTATTAAAAAATTGGTGAGAGCGCAAGTGCATTCACCATTTATTAGAATAAAACTTCTAACGAAATAAAAATTGCGAAAAGTTTAAATTAAACAAGAAAATATAATGAAAAATGATTTTTCATTCACTACATGTGATTAAAAAATGTATATATTTGACCACCTTTACTATTAAAAAATTGGTGAGAGCGCAAGCGCATTCACCATTTATTAGAATAAAACTTCCAACGAAAAAGAAATTGCGAAAACTTTAAATTAAACAAGAAAATATAATGAAAAATGATTTTTCATTCACTACATGTGATTAAAAAATGTATATATTTGACCACCTTTACTATTAAAAAATTGGTGAGAGCGCAAGCGCATTCACCATTTATTAGAATAAAACTTCCAACGAAAAAGAAATTGCGAAAACTTTAAATTAAACAAGAAAATATAATGAAAAATGATTTTTCATTCACTACATGTGATTAAAAAATGTATATATTTGACCACCTTTACTATTAAAAAATTGGTGAGAGCGCAAGCGCATTCACCATTTATTAGAATAAAACTTCTAACGAAAAAGAAATTGCGAAAACTTTAAATTAAACAAGAAAATATAATGAAAAATGATTTTTTGTTCACTACATGTGATTAAAAAAAAAGTATATATTTGACCACCTTCACTATTAAAAAATTGGTGAGAGCACAAGCGCATTCACCATTTATTAGAATAAAACTTCTAACGAAAAAGAAATTGCGAAAACTTTAAATTAAACAAGAAAATATAATGAAAAATGATTTTTCATTCACTACATGTAATTAAAAAAAAATGTTTATATTTGACCACCTTCACTATTAAAAAATTGATGAGAGCGCAAGCGCATTCACCATTTATTAGAATAAAACTTCTAACGAAAAAGAAATTGCAAAAATTTTAAATTAAACAAGAAAATATAATGAAAAATGATTTTTCATTCACTACATGTGATTAAAAAAAATGTATATATTTGACCACCTTCACTATTAAAAAATTGGTGAGAGCGCAAGCGCATTCACCATTTATTAGAATAAAACTTCTAACGAAAAAGAAATTGCAAAAACTTTAAATTAAACAAGAAAATATAATGAAAAATGATTTTTCATTCACTACATGTGATTAAAAAAAATGTATATATTTGACCACCTTCACTATTAAAAAATTGATGAGAGCGCAAGCGCATTCACCATTTATTAGAATAAAACTTCTAACGAAAAAGAAATTGCAAAAATTTTAAATTAAACAAGAAAATATAATGCAAAATGATTTTTCATTCACTACATGTGATTAAAAAAAATGTATATATTTGACCACCTTCACTATTAAAAAATTGGTGAGAGCGCAAGCGCATTCACCATTTATTAGAATAAAACTTCTAACGAAAAAGAAATTGCGAAAACTTTAAATTAAACAAGAAAATATAATGAAAAATGATTTTTCATTCACTACATGTGATTAAAAAAAATGTATATATTTGACCACCTTCACTATTAAAAAATTGGTGAGAGCGCAAGTGCATTCACCATTTATTAGAATAAAACTTCTAACGAAATAGAAATTGCGAAAACTTTAAATTAAACAAGAAAATATAATGAAAAATGATTTTTCATTCACTACATGTGATTAAAAAAAATGTATATATTTGACCACCTTCACCATTAAAAAATTGGTGAGAGCGCAAGCGCATTCACCATTTATTAGAATAAAACTTCTAACGAAAAAGAAATTGCAAAAACTTTAAATTAAACAAGAAAATGTAATGAAAAATGATTTTTCATTCACTACATGTGATTAAAAAAATGTATATATTTGACCACCTTCACTATTAAAAAATTGGTGAGAGCGCAAGCGCATTCACCATTTATTAGAATAAAACTTCTAACGAAAAAGAAATTGCAAAAACTTTAAATTAAACAAGAAAATATAATGAAAAATGATTTTTCATTCACTACATGTGAATAAAAAATGTATATATTTGACCACCTTCACTATTAAAAAATTGGTGAGACCGCAAGTGCATTTACCATTTTTATTAGAATAAAACTTCTAACGAAAAAGAAATTGCGAAAACTTTAAATTAAACAAGAAAATATAATGAAAAATGATTTTTCATTCACTACATGTGATTAAAAAAATGTATATATTTGACTACCTTCACTAATAAAAAATTGGTGAGAGCGCAAGCGCATTCACCATTTATTAGAATAAAACTTCTAACGAAAAAGAAATTGCAAAAACTTTAAATTAAACAAGAAAATATAATGAAAAATGATTTTTCATTCACTACATGTGATTAAAAAAATGTATATATTTGACTACCTTCACTATTAAAAAATTGGTGAGAGCGCAAGCGCATTCACCATTTATTAGAATAAAACTTCTAACGAAAAAGAAATTGCAAAAACTTTAAATTAAACAAGAAAATATAATGAAAAATGATTTTTCATTCACTACATGTGATTAAAAAAAATGTATATATTTGACCACCTTCACTATTAAAAAATTGATGAGAGCGCAAGCGCATTCACCATTTATTAGAATAAAACTTCTAACGAAAAAGAAATTGCAAAAATTTTAAATTAAACAAGAAAATATAATGAAAAATGATTTTTCATTCACTACATGTGATTAAAAAAATGTATATATTTGACTACCTTCACTATTAAAAAATTGGTGAGAGCGCAAGCTCATTCACCATTTATTAGAATAAATCTTCTAACGAAAAAGAAATTGCAAAAACTTTAAATTAAACAAGAAAATATAATGAAAAATGATTTTTCATTCACTACATGTGAATAAAAAATGTATATATTTGACCACCTTTACTATTAAAAAATTGGTGAGAGCGCAAGCGCATTCACCATTTATTAGAATAAAACTTCTAACGAAAAAGAAATTGCAAAAACTTTAAATTAAACAAGAAAATATAATGAAAAATGATTTTTCATTCACTACATGTGATTAAAAAAAATGTATATATTTGACCACCTTCACTATTAAAAAATTGGTGAGAGCGCAAGTGCATTCACCATTTATTAGAATAAAACTTCTAACGAAATAGAAATTGCGAAAACTTTAAATTAAACAAGAAAATATAATGAAAAATGATTTTTCATTCACTACATGTGATTAAAAAAAATGTATATATTTGACCACCTTCACCATTAAAAAATTGGTGAGAGCGCAAGCGCATTCACCATTTATTAGAATAAAACTTCTAACGAAAAAGAAATTGCAAAAACTTTAAATTAAACAAGAAAATGTAATGAAAAATGATTTTTCATTCACTACATGTGATTAAAAAAATGTATATATTTGACCACCTTCACTATTAAAAAATTGGTGAGAGCGCAAGCGCATTCACCATTTATTAGAATAAAACTTCTAACGAAAAAGAAATTGCAAAAACTTTAAATTAAACAAGAAAATATAATGAAAAATGATTTTTCATTCACTACATGTGATTAAAAAAATGTATATATTTGACTACCTTCACTATTAAAAAATTGGTGAGAGCGCAAGTGCATTCACCATTTTTATTAGAATAAAACTTCTAACGAAAAAGAAATTGCGAAAACTTTAAATTAAACAAGAAAATATAATGAAAAATGATTTTTCATTCACTACATGTGATTAAAAAAATGTATATATTTGACTACCTTCACTAATAAAAAATTGGTGAGAGCGCAAGCGCATTCACCATTTATTAGAATAAAACTTCTAACGAAAAAGAAATTGCAAAAACTTTAAATTAAACAAGAAAATATAATGAAAAATGATTTTTCATTCACTACATGTGATTAAAAAAAATGTATGTATTTGACCACCTTCACTATTAAAAAATTGGTGAGAGCGCAAGCGCATTCACCATTTATTAGAATAAAACTTCTAACGAAAAAGAAATTGCGAAAACTTTAAATTAAACAAGAAAATATAATGAAAAATGATTTTTCATTCACTACATGTGATTAAAAAAATGTATATATTTGACCACCTTCACTATTAAAAAATTGGTGAGAGCGCAAGCGCATTCACCATTTATTAGAATAAAACTTCTAACGAAAAAGAAATTGCAAAAACTTTAAATTAAACAAGAAAATATAATGAAAAATGATTTTTCATTCACTACATGTGATTAAAAAATGTATATATTTGACCACCTTCACTATTAAAAAATTGGTGAGAGCGCAAGCGCATTCACCATTTATTAGAATAAAACTTCTAACGAAAAAGAAATTGCAAAAACTTTAAATTAAACAAGAAAATATAATGAAAAATGATTTTTCATTCACTACATGTGATTAAAAAAATGTATATATTTGACTACCTTCACTATTAAAAAATTGGTGAGAGCGCAAGCGCATTCACCATTTATTAGAATAAAACTTCTAACGAAAAAGAAATTGCAAAAACTTTAAATTAAACAAGAAAATATAATGAAAAATGATTTTTCATTCACTACATGTGATTAAAAAATGTATACATTTGACCACCTTCACTATTAAAAAATTGGTGAGAGCGCAAGCGCATTCACCATTTATTAGAATAAAACTTCTAACGAAAAAGAACTTGCGAAAACTTTAAATTAAACAAGAAAATATAATAAAAAATGATTTTTCATTCACTACATGTGATTAAAAAAAATGTATATATTTGACCACCTTCACTATTAAAAAATTGGTGAGAGCGCAAGCGCATTCACCATTTATTAGAATAAAACTTCTAACGAAAAAGAAATTGCGAAAACTTTAAATTAAACAAGAAAATATAATGAAAAATGATTTTTCATTCACTACATGTGATTAAAAAAAATGTATATATTTGATCACCTTCACTATTAAAAAATTGGTGAGAGCGCAAGCGCATTCACCATTTATTAGAATAAAACTTCTAACGAAAAAGAAATTGCAAAAACTTTAAATTAAAAAAGAAAATATAATGAAAAATGATTTTTCATTCACTACATGTGATTAAAAAAAATGTATATATTTGTATTTGACCACCTTCACTATTAAAAAATTGGTGAGAGCGCAAGCGCATTCACCATTTATAAGAATAAAACTTCTAACGAAAAATAAATTGCAAAAACTTTAAATTAAACAAGAAAATATAATGAAAAATGATTTTTCATTCACTACATGTGATTAAAAAAATGTACATATTTAACCACCTTCACTATTAAAAAATTGGTGAGAGCGCAAGCGCATTCACCATTTATTAGAATAAAACTTCTAACGAAAAAGAAATTGCAAAAACTTTAAATTAAACTCTGATAATAACAAAACGTAGAACCAACTTTAATCGGGTTTTAAAGTCGTTTACAATTAATTGTGTAAGTCACAATACCATATTTAATAAAACGGGCCATTATAAATAATTTAATTTTTGTTTTCATTTAAATAACTCCAAAAATAAAATTATTTAATTAACTAATGAAATACAATATCTTTTATTGTTTTATTATCTGTATTCGTGTAGATAAAACATACTATTTACCGTTTAAATATATTTTGGTTTACATTAAACATGTTAACTTTTGTTATTATTTTTATATTTTTTGTTAATATAGATGATAGATATAAAGCAAAGATAAATAATAAGCTTTAACAAATATGTTATCCTTTGCCCATCTAACAAGCTAAATATGTCCGCAGTTGTGGACCTTATCAAACAGCACTCTCACCAAAACTTTATACATTTATGTTTTTGGTTTGATTCTAATTATATTTCGTTATTAAATTAGTTGATGATATAAATTTGGATTATACTAAATTTGAAATTAAAGCCAGCTCTGGTTGTCGATAAACTTACACCGACCAGCGTAAATGTGAATGGGCCGTACATTAATTTGTGATGGATAGCCAAAGACATTTCGATGTTTTCATTTGAATTGGGGTTGTATGTTCTGTTATCTCCAAAACGAACCTAACTTCATTCCGGATGTTTTGTTGTTAGTCGCGTCGGTGTGAATTTACAGAACCGGAGTATAAAGAAAATATATAATAAAAAAAAGTTAAGTTACACAGTTGTGGTAAGAATATTCTGAATTTTTATAGATCCGAAATTGATCAAACATAACTTTTTTAAGAGAATTCTAACAAATAATGATAACCAGTTTCAAATATACCATTACACTATTTACTTACTATCTAAATTTAAAGAGTAAATATAACGTTAAAAGTTAGGTCTAATCTATATAAGTACATATGTTTCATTTGTTAACAGCATTGACACCTTAAAGTTATATATAACTCAAAATCTAACATGCTAATAATGTAAATAAGATTTCCAGATTAAGTTCGTTGTGTTTTGAAGTTGTACAGTAAATAATGAACCATTATTCATTAGTGAATAATAGTTATTATTACTCTTAAAGAACCACTTGTATAATAAACGTTTTGTAGAACAGTCTTGGAATTCCTACCTATCTATGTTGAAGCACTCCGTGCTAAGAAAGTTAGGAATTCTAAGCCACGCAAAAATCCAGGTTTATATCTGGATCAGGTTGACAGCACGGTACTAGGTAGGGTTGTATCATTTTTTGTTAGTGACTAAAGAGACATAGCCTGTACTGTACTGATGAGCTCTAATACAGCGAAACACATTTTCTTAGCATTCTGTGCTTAGGAAGTTAAGAATTCTAACCCACGCACAAATCCAGATTTAAATCTGGATGATGTTGACAGCATGTTACTAGATACGGTTGTTTTATTTTTTATTATTTTATATATAAATGTATATATGTATATTTTTTGTATATACATTTAATGTAGAATACTGTATAACACAATAAGGAAATTAAATTTGTAGTTTGTTAATAAAAGCTTGTTATCTTTTGTAATGGGCAGTGGGTGAAACAGGAAACCTAGTTAAAGTACACCACCTACTTTTGTTTTAAACAAATCCTTTTCTACTTCCACTCTGTAATGTATATTATGTTTGTTACTCATTTTGGTTCATGATGGTTTAGAAATGACGTCGTTAATATACAAAAAAATGCTAGCTTTGTGGAATGTATGCTTTCATTTCCTGTTTGAAAATGACGGACACGTCCATTTATGCGATTATTTTAAAAACAGGGCTGATAGAGAGTGTGTCATAAAGACATGTTTTTCATTTCGAAACTCCTGAACCCGTGTGTTAAATTGAAACCCTAGACACCTACGAGTTTGCCAGTAAAATTTTATTTACAATGTTTCTGATAAAAATATGTACATGGCGTTATATTTCTTTATAAAAATAAATAAAAAATGGGTCACTTGTTCGGTATATATATTTTTAATGTAAATTATACTTTATTTTCTTGGTAGTGTTAGTTTGAGAGTAGATATTACGTGTTGCTCTTTATTTTTTTTAAGTTCGGTCGCAAAACATTTAAGAACTCCTGAGGAATATTGTCACATACGATGATAGGGTAGTTTTATATAATAATTTATTAGTTTTATATATTATTGAATTATTTTATATTATAATCCAGGTCTCAAGAAGATCTTAAATAGTGTATTTTTTCACGTAGAATACGAATTGGGTCTAAAACCGTGTCGTTGAGGTCACACTCCAAGAGTCCGGAATCTGAGATAGTTTGTAAGAGTCACCCTTTGAGGTGTTTCTAAAACAGACCCTTGAATTGGGTGTTAGGTGCGTCGAATATAGTTACCCCTCATCCCAAACCCTTGGCGTGAAAATGTGTAAGCAAGAAAGCTTTGAGAATACTGAGCGTTAAGAAAGCAGTGTAAATACTGAGCAGCAAGAGAGCTTTAAAAATACTACGCGGTGAGAGACCTGTTAGAGTACTGAGCAAAGAGAGAGTTGAGTGTGTACTGGGCGTTGAGAAAGCTGTGTGAATATTGAGCGTTGAGAGAACTTAGAGACTACCGATCAGCGAGAGAGCTGAATAAGTACTAGCTAGCGAGAGAGTGGTGAAAATACTGACAATGAGAGATCTGTCTCTTTACTGGTCTTCGGATTTTGGGGATGATATAATTAGGTATAACTTGTTATCATAAAAATGTGCTGTCTTGCCTTCTAAAAGGAAGCTTAACCAACAATTTTACTATTATCGTTTATGATGGAGAAAGTACCAGTCGGATATTTTGATGGTACATTTTCTGATATGGAAAGTACCAGCCGGTTTTTTTGGGTATATTTTAAAGATAAGTACGTGCCCAATTGAAAGGGATAGTAATTTCCAGAACTAATAACTCTATTGTAGAGAGAATTGTGAGGTATTGTCATAGACATCTCCTGTTCATAAAATATATAAATATTGTTGTGAAAGTTCATACAACACTGTAAACTTCGGGCTTTTGTGTGGTGTATTTAATTTTACCTAAAACATTTTTATATATGAAAACGTTATTTACAGCAAACGAGTTTAAATATGTTACTGCTGATAACACGATTAAATAGAAACATATATTTATATTTCACTTTATTTATTCATCTGAAACATTAAGAAACGAAAAAATCTTTGGTTGAATAAAAATGCTGCGGTAGCGTATAAGTTTTGTAAATTACAGTGATAAGAGACAATTATATTAAAGAATCTTCTATAAATTTTCTTGGTTTGTACTAATGTGATCGTCAAATCTGCAACCATTTATTATATGCACCGAGATAAGACTATTTCGAAGTGCTTTTAAGGAAATTTGAATGTGTAAAGTAGCCCATCAAATTTTCCCCCAACTATCGCTTTTCTTAAACGTAGACCATTTATAAAACAAATTGCATCTTCAAGAAAATTAAAAGTGGGAAAATGTTCCTGTAACTTTTATTTGTAGGACATCTATTTTATTCAATCGTCGTATATAAATACATGGTTTTGTTATGGTTATCACAACCTTATACATTTTAAATTTCTATTAGTTATCGTAAAACTAACATATGTTCAATATGACACGAATTAATATCTTTAAAACAAACAAAAATAGCGTCAGGAAACGATACACTCCCTTTTTTACTTAAAAACGTGATTTCCTTCACAACTTTTTATAACATTAACTTTCATCACAAGTGATGAAAGTTATATTTATAAAAAATTGTATTTGGTTGCCTGGTTTCATAAGTAATTTTCTAATGATGTTAAAATATACCAACAAAAATTTCCACTATTTTTACAATCCATTATTTTGTTGCAACGCTACATTTAGTTTTAAATCTTCATTTTATTCACATTTCATTTTTCCAAAATTTCAATGAGTTGTGTCTAACATCTGACTGGAATTTTCTATCTGATGACGTCGACTCCGAATTCTCTAGATTTGTAAAGATAGTGTCTGATCTTGCATTCAAATCCTTACCTCTCAGGCCTATTAAAGTGAAGCAACACAAACCCTGGTCTACTAGACGCTTACGATTATCTTCTAAGAACATGCGCTGTTTATCAGATTTAAACAAATTCTCAGATAGCGTCTTCTTCCAAAATTATGAAAAACTGTACAGGGAAACTTATATTAAAACTATCAAAGCTGCCAAGGATATGTATTACAACAGAAGATTGGGAAATGTGGGTAACATTGCTAAAGAAACTTGGTCTATTGTAAATGAATTAAGGGACCGGGCCTCTTCATCTAACAAAATTCCTACTTCTCCAGGGAACTTAAACAACTTCTTTGTTAATGTAGCAAAGAACTTAGTGAGCTCCATAGCTCCTTCCCACGATCCTCTTTCTTATCTCAGAAACGAAAATTTACACAGTTTCTTCATTTCACCTGTATCATTGGCCGAGCTTCGTAACACAATTAATGAGATTAAAAACAAATCATCTGCTGGAACGGATGAGCTTACTCTGAAAATGTTTTCAAATCTACCGGTAAACACCCTAAGCCATCTGACTAACTTGATTAACAAGTCACTTCAACTTGGAGTCTTTCCAAGCTGCCTTAAGACTGCGATAATTATTCCCTTGCACAAAGAAGGTGATAAAGATCAAGCTTCGAACTATCGCCCAATAGCAGTTCTCCCCATGTTGTCGAAGATTATTGAAAGATTGGTTAAAAAAAAATTGCTATCTTTTCTTTGCAAATATAAAATACTAACTCCCCAACATTTGGTTTCTTGAGCAATAAATCTACCAATGATGCTATGTTCTCGCTCTTTGACAATCTTTACTCCAGTCTTAACAATTAGAACTCTACAGCAACATTCTTCGATCTGCGACTTCTCTAAGGCCTTTGATTGTGTAAACCACAACATCTTAAGTGACAAATTACAACACTATGGGATTAGAGGAATTCCACTCGAGTGGTTTAAATCTTATCTTACCTACAGAAGTCAGATGGTAAGGGTTGATGAGAGAACATCCTCCTGTAAGCCAATTGACTGTGGGGTGCCTCAAGGTTCAGTTCTAGGTCCTATTTTATTTCTGCTGTTTATTAATGATATTGCCTACCTAAATATTAGTGGTAAACTCTGCCTCTTTGCTGATGATACTAGTTTTACCTGGAGCAACCCGGATAGTAGATCCCTTTATAGTACCGTATCTCGTGACTTAGTCACTATTAAATCGTGGTGCGATTCTAACGTTCTATGCCTCAATCTCTCTAAAACTAAAATCTTATCATATAAAGGTACATTACAAACTTTTAAACTTAATAACAATAGTGTGCAAATCGTTGATTCTGTAAAGTTCCTGGGTCTCATTGTTGACAACTCGTTAAAATGGGATTTGCACATCAATGCATTGTCAAAAAAATTAAGTGCAGCGTGTTTTGCGCTAAGATCAGTTTTGAAGGATTTAAACTTGTCAACAGTTCGAACAGTCTATTACGCCCTTTTTGAGTCGCGTCTCCGGCCGTTACGCCATTCCATTCTGGGGTAGGTACGTGTTGTGCGACTTAATTTGACCGTATTTTCAAACTTCAAAAGAGAGCTATCCGTAACATGTTAAGATTAAACAATAGAACTCATTGTGGGGAATACTTTAAAAAATATCAAATTTTAACTCTTCCTTCTTTATTCATTTTTGAATCCGTTTGCTTAGTCCGCAAGCACTCGTCAGCGAATCCTGAAACGCCTTCCCACAACTATCCACTTAGAAACAGGGAGCTTGATGTTTGTTTACCAATCCCACGATCAGAGTTAATCAAAAACTCTATATTGTATAATGCAAAAAAGATGCACAATCGTCTGCCTTTCAATATCAAATCTATTACACTCTTTCCTGCATTCCGTAGAGCTTTGAAGGCACACTTATTGGAGAGACCTTTTTACACAGTAAATGAATTTTTCATATTATGATTTTATACTTCTAAATACAAACTAATTTACTACTTCAAAGAACTTTTTCTTTTTTCCTTTTCTTCTTCTTTCTCTTTTTTTTTAATAACTTTCAATTTCTTTAATTGTATAAATATTTTTTTTGTATTTTGTTTATGTGGTATGTTATATTATAAGGTTTTTGTTTTTTTTTTGTATGATTTTTAGCTTTGTCGACAAATTGTAAAATTTCTGACAATAAAGCATTATTATTATTAATTAGAATAATAGTCAGCCTCCCGAATTCAATATATTTACTAAAAATAAGTTATACTTATACGATATAACCGAGCAAAAATTACGAGAAGCAAACTTGTCACATTACATTTCAAAATCAATATTTACATCTTATATTTCGACTCGGTTGGTATACCACAAATATAATTCCAGCGAATCTTCTTACTCGCAAACCCTTACAAAATAAATATTTGATATCTGATGTCGAAGGTTAAAAAAAATCTGCTTTCGTTTCACTTTTAAGATTCAAAAAGCAAATAGTGTTTGTCACGAACAAATCGCTTCTTTTTTTGAATGATACGCTATTCATGAAGGATTTTTCTAAGTATAAAATCAATTGAAAGGAGAAAAATAGAAATACATTTTAAGTTTTACTCAAAATAATGTAAGGAATATTTTTTTTATTTAATACTAGCCTACCTGGCTAACTTTGTATCGCCTAACATTTTAATTTTTTTCAATTTTTACGGGTTTTTCTTGTTTTTCGATTGATCGCCATCATGTTATTACTGCTTTCATCGATTTTTTTTAGTTGTAGTTTTTGTCCCTTTTTTATTTATCTTTTTTTCATTTTTCTTTTACTTGTTTTTTTTTATTGAAGTTATACTTCTATTCATGCACTCGGTGGAAAAGATTTGTGTACAGTTAAATGGGAAAAATCATTACATATTGTTATGATATGCTATAACAATCTATATATTCAGGGTGGGTTCATAGATTAGCATTTACTAAAAATTCATTTTCTATTTAATACAACATTTTATACAACATTTTATATAACATTTAATACAATAGTACACACAACAACAAAACAAAAAAAAACGTTCAATCAATGAAGTACAATCAATCTTAATTTATTATAATTTTGTCCTTTTTTTCCAAAAACAAACCCTTTAATAATTATTTCAATTATAAACAATAATACCTGCTGATACCACTATTATAAAAGAAATAGTTATCTTAAAATTAATTTTCTTCTTGATAACCAAATTTCAGTATAAATCTATGGTTTTTCAATCTCCAATTTCCATACTCTCTATTTGTGATTCTTCAATATACAAATGTTCATCTAACATATTTTGACAACCAATCTCAAAAAAATTTTCATGACTGAACAAAATTCAATAATCAACAAACGTCTCCCAGGTATCCTCTTTTATACCCCTTTTTTTTCAATTATTTTATATTCATCACTTGATAAAAGTTCCATAGATTCATACCGTCATTTTTTATCTAGCTAGTCTTAATCATATTTGCATACTACACAAAGACCAACTAGTTCAGACCATAACAATATGTAATGGTGTGAGTAAGAGAGAGACATACACACTTATAATGTATATTGGTCGTAAAAACAAAGATGAAATATTTATCACATGGTATTAGTCATAACTATAAGTCCTTTGAATACCGTTTAAACATTCAGTACATTGAAAAGGGATAGATATACAAAAAACAGTCTGAACTAATGTATGAATATTATAGTGACGGACCACATGATTATTTGACAGATTATTTTATAATTCTGTCACGTAAGTTAACATATTAAGTTTAGTATTTTATATTAATAATATTCAGTAATTAGTATTGTATTGTCGTCTAAAATACCGTCACATGGTTGCAGTATATTCTGCTCTATGCTTTTAAGGTTGTTGGCTAGATAAACAGAGTTTTTACGAATAGTCGAGGAAATAAAGCACCAACACCTCCGAATTTTGTAACGTAAGATGGATCGGAATGCGTTTTTTGCATTGGATTCGTTAAAGTATCAGGAAATTTGTCACTATATTTTATAATGTAAAAATGGAAATTGCATTTCTGCATTC
The DNA here is from genome assembly GCA_964028335.1 of Altica lythri. Lineage (NCBI taxonomy): Eukaryota > Metazoa > Arthropoda > Insecta > Coleoptera > Chrysomelidae > Altica > Altica lythri. Next base: position 8,540,018 of record OZ034807.1, on the reverse strand, counting down.
AAAAAGTACATTCCGAATAGACAATAGAGAGAAAACTCGGTAAGTATTGCTGAAAATGGGTTCAATTTATATACTCGGGGTTTTTGGAGTCGGTGAACACGAATATCACGATTCCGAAAGTCTCCGCGGCACTTGGTGTCTAGGGGTCTCCTGATGTTTTATGTAAATTCTGTACGAAATCAGTGCACACTTGGTACTCGGTGGTTTTTTGAGTCGCTAAATACGATTATAATAATGGCGATGGTGTTCGAAACACCTGGTGCTTAAGACGGACCTCGTCCCCAGGAATTTTATGCAAATTCGATACAAAAAGAGTGTGAACACGGTACTAGGAGGTTTTTGGGGTCGCTTATCACGAATATCATATAATGAGTTTGCTAAATCATTCGCATACAAATTTATGAATCCATGCGTGTGCATAGAATTTCTGCCGGCAGTCCCACTGACTGCCACATTAGTTTTTTTTATTCATTTTACATTTTTATTTATTTCTTTTTTTGATTTCTTTTTAATTTTGCTACTTTATCAAATTTTTCTGTTTTATGAAATTCTTTAGATTTTTTTGATACCTCCTTTTTTTACCCACTTTTTTCTTACATGTCCGATAATTTTTCAATATTTTTTTTTATTATTTGAACATTTTTTAGGATATTTATTAATATTTTATGGTTTTAGAATCTTTAACTATTTTTTACAATTGTCAACAATTTTATAACCATTCTCATTAGTTTATTTTACCTCAATCAGTTGAAACTTCTCTTTATACCGGGTGAGGAAAAAGTATGGAAACCCGGTGGTAGCTCAAAAACCATGGGTCACAGAAAAAACTTGCAAAATATAATATTTATAGTTTTTTCCTGGCTATCAGATGGTTAAGATGGATTTGACCATGACCATGACCATCATGGTCAGGTCAATTTTTTTTAAATGCAAACCTGTATTTTTGACAACGGGAATCAAAAAAGCGTGAAATTTTACGTCCAAATGTGACCTTGACCATTTTTAAAAATTTTACCATGATGGTCATGGTCAAGGTCAAATTAAAAATACCTAGAGCATCGCAATAGCTCAAATTGTATTAGTCGCAGAGAAAAACTTCCAATACTTAAAGTTTATGGTTTTTTCTGGCTATCAGATGGTTAAGATGGATTTGACCATGACCATGTCCATCATGGTCAGGCGATGGTCAGGTCGGATTTTTTTAAATAGAAACATGTATTTTTGACAACGGGAATCGAAAGAGCGTGAATTTTACATCCAAATATTGCGTTGACAATTTTTAAAAATTTTACCATGATGATCATTGTCAAGGTCAAACTAAAAATTTTTATACCATCGCAATAACTCGAATTGTATTAATCGCAAAGAATAACTTCCAAGACTTAAAGTTTATGGTTTTCCCTGGCTATCAGATCGTTAAGATGGATTTGACCATGACCATCATGGTCAGGTCAGTTTTTTTAAATAGAAACATGTATTTTTGACAAGGGGAATCAAAAGGGCGTGAAATTTTACGTCCAAATAAGACCCTGACAATTTTTAAAAATTTTACCATGATGGTCATGGTCAAGGTCAAACTAAAAATTCCTAGACCATCGAAATAACCATCTTAACCATCTGATAGCCAGGGAAAGACCATAAACTTTAAATCTTGAAAGTTTTTCTTTGTGTATAATACAATTCGAGTTATTGCGATGGTCTAAGAATTTTTAATTTGACCTTGACCATGACCATGGTAAAATTTTTAAAAATTATCAATATCATATTTGGACGTAAAATTTCACGCTCTTTCGATTTCCGTTGTCAAAAATACATGTTTCCATTTAAAAAATTGACCTGACCATGGCCTGACCATGATGGTCATGGTCATGCTCAAATCCATCTAAACCATCTGATAGCCAGGAAAACAACATAAATTTTATATTTTGCAAGTTTTTTTCTGTGACCCATGGTTTTTGAGTTGCCAAGGGGTTTCCATACTTTGTCCTCACCCTGTATATACAAAATATTAATTATCAATTTCTACATTAAAATTTATTTTATTTACTGAAAGTTTATAATTTATTTCAATTTTACAATCCTGTAAAAATCGCGAGTAATATCTAAATTTGCGACAAAATGAATAAGTAATTCCTCAAGTCATAAAAGTATTTTCTATTTCCATGACCGTATAAAATTAAAATATTCTCTTTGAACGACCCTTTGCATCATAAATGTCTGTTGAATTTTTGAAGAAATAAATTCTAAATAATAAAAGTTAAAAGTCCTTATATTTATCTCATTACAATCTTTTTGATGGAATCTAACAATTATATCAGCCCCAATTCACAATAAAACATCAATTACTTTTTACTTTACTGTTTTTACGAAATTCTCATCTCAAAAAGACATTAAGTGCAATGAAAAGAAAAGTACAAGACGAAACTCCACTTTGTTGAGTGTAATTATCGCCAGGAAACAATACAATTTTGATTCCTTAATAGTAAAGAATGGCTTAAAGAGTTCCGGCTTTTGAAAATAATGAATTTCTTGGTTTTGGTTAAGAGGAACATTCTAAATATTGAAAGAGATACTTAATTATTAAACCACATTTATTAAAAATAATTAACCTGTTTTTTTGATACTAATTATTAATTATATACTTTAAGATATATTTTCACGACAGTAGGGGTTGTTTCTGTATTGGTACACTTGCGGACGGAGCATTTTCGGAAAAGACAAATTTGCGGACACTTGAGGACAGGATAAAAAGATGAGATTCTCTGGTAAATAATTTTTTATGAAGTAGAGGCATTTCTGTACAATGTTTTTAACTGTAATAATCAGTAAATAACACTAAAAAAAGTAAAGAAATCGTGAAAATGGACTTCCCGTTACACTTTACGACTGCCAACCTATATACTTATTTATAGAAGAAGTTTAGTAGTTTTTTTTTGATATTTTGTTTTTTCCAACATCTAGTTAACTTTTTTTAGACATCTCTTCACGTCTTTACTAAAACATTCAAGAAGAAATTTTATATTGTCAAAGATTTTAAATCGTACCTCTATATCGCTAACTTTAGATTTTGCTCCAGGAGATATTCCTCTTAATAACAGAGAAAACATTTCTCAGCGTTCTAGCTTTAGAAGATAATGAATTTCTGTGTTACCTAACGACTTGGAAAACGAGACGTTATATTGGTTCTAATATATACAGGGTTTGTCCGGAAAGTACTGGGACTGTCGAATTAAAAAAATTTATTGGGCCAATTACTACAATTCTTTAAAAACTTTCAAAATAGGCTAATAATTCTACGTCGATGCAGTGCTGCCAGCGCGATTTCCAAGCATTGAAGGCGTCACGGTAGGCATTCTCCGGAATAGCCTTGAGAGCTGCGGTGCATGCTGCTTGTATCCCCTCTGCCGTCTCAAAATGCTTTCCTTTCATCGGCCTTTTCAGGCGAGAAAACAAAAAAAAAGTCTGGCGTGGCCACATCTGGGCTGTAGGGCGGCTGCGGAAGCGTTGGAATGCCGGCCTTGGTCAGGTAGCCGTTCACAAGAAAGGCGGTGTGAGCCGGGGCGTTGTCGTGGTGCAACTTCCAGTCGGCTGCGATGTCTTGTCGGACCCGATTGACCCTTCGTTTGAGTCTCTTAAACACTTCCACGTAAAACTTGGCGTTGACGGTTTGTCCAGGAGGAACAAATTCATGGTGGACGATGCCTTTGATGTCAAAAAAGACAATGAGCATCGTTTTCACTTTCGATTTGCTTATTCATCCGTTTTTTGGGCGAGGAGACGCCAGCGTGTGCCACTCGGAAGATTGCCTCTTTGTCTCGGGATCATACTCGAAGATCCAGGACTCGTCACCTGTGATTACGTTATTCAAAAATTGAGGGTCACTTTCACACATGTTCAAATTTTCTTGGCACACTTCCACTCGCCGCAATTTCTGGTCGTCAGTGAGCACTTTTGGGACCATCTTCGCGCACACCTTGCGCATGTTCAAATGCACCGTCACAAGGTCATGAACCACAGATTTTGGTAAATTTAACATCTGGGCAATTAAACGAATACTTAGTGGACGGTCTGAGTTCAAAACTTTGCGCACACGAGTCACATTGTCGGTGTTTGTCGAAGTCGAAGGTCTTCCAGCACGGTCTTCATCGGCGACCTCTTCCCGGCCCTCCAAAAAGGCCTGGTGCCACCGAAACACACCACTTCTTGCTAAAGCAACATCTGGGTAAGCCTGCTTGATCATATCAAACGTCTCTGTTGCAGATTTACTGAGTTTCACACAGAATTTAATCGCGTACCTCTGCTCTAACGAACGGTGCATTTTCGGCTTGCACCACTCACAGAAACACGTCGCGCGAAAATGCCTGTCCTGACTCTCCAGGTGCTCGGAGACAACCGACCAGCCGCTCGTTCGTTAGCTAGGAACGCCCTCTACCGAATCCAGTCGGCGCGTACACGCTCCAAAGTACAGTCCCGGCGGAAGAAAATCAGTCCTATTACTTTCCGGACAAACCCTGTATAATATTTTTTGCCCTCTTTTATTAAAATAAATTCTTACTCTAATTACGTTTGGATAACTTCGCAAGAGTAAAATTTTCTGGTTCTCGAAAGTAAATCTATATAAGAAAATCAAAAATAAGAACTTGAAGTATATACATATGTTGGAATAAATATTGTTAAGAAACAATGCATAAGTGTCAAATTATTTCAAACTAGCAGCCCGCCCCGGCTTTGCACGGGGATTAAAGAAAAATCACAAAAGACATTAAATTTATTGGGTCAACGCTTCCCTGTAAACAATATTAAATGTTGTTTTATTTTCTGGCAGCAAAATAAATTGATTTTCAGGTGCTCCGACCCGCCTTAGGCGGTTGGCCATGAGGAAAACCGATCCCTACTATTTGGAAGGTTTGACCTTGAGACTTATTATAAGTAAAAGCGAAAGATGTTTTAATAGGAAATTGAAGCGGTTTAAATGGATTTGGTAGATCAGTTGGGATCATCGGTATCCTCAGTGTATGAGCTAGTTGACCAGCTGGTGGTTCAGTTATATTGGTTGCTACAACTTAATTGTCCTTTAATTACTTTATAAGTAGCCTCGTCCCATTACACATGCTAAATTTGTGATATCTGTCGTCATTATGAAATAAGTTATTTTGATAAGGATTAATACCAAGATAAAAACTTTTAAAAAATTAAAAATTAGTTATTGTGACGTAACCATAACAGTTAGACATATGCTTTCACGGCATTTTTTGTAGATATTTATATATTCTTCAAAATCGTAGTACATTATTTTATTCTATAATCAATAGTATTCTCAACGCACGCGATGTAAGGATTTTAAGGTCATTTTTGGTTACATTAATGGCATTTTAGTACGGATCCCTATTTTTTTTTAAATGAAACATAGCCTATGTCACTCGGGAATAGTGTAGCTTGCCAACGGTAAAAGAATTTTTGAAATCGGTCGAGTAGTTTCGGAGCCTATTCATTTCAAACAAACAAAAAATCAAACCTTTCCTCTTTATATTATTAGTATAGAAGTATAGAAGTGAGTAAATCGAAAAAAAAAACGAATAGTTATCCAAACAATGGGAACTAATCGAAAAAAAGCTAAAAACAGAAAAAACAATATAGAAAATCAAAAAAAAAATAATACAAAAATAGGAAATTTTCTAATAGATGGCGCAAAAAGTTAATTTCGATACAAATCCATATTATCGTTTGACATCTCGCTTACAAAGACACCCTTTAACACTGAAAAACTGCCAAAAAATCATGTTATTGGAAAATAAAAATAGGACAGAAAAAAATTAGAATTAATAAACACTTAATTAATGTCTCTCTTGTTACAGCACCTCCTGGACATCTAATTAAACTCGACTTTCGGGACTGGTTCCACATCGAATCGAGTGCAGACTGCAAAAATGACTATCTCGAGGTTCGAGATGGTGCCCACGGATTCAATACACAAATACATAAACCTTTCTGTGGAAAAACTTTTCCTCCTATGATCACATCCAGTGACAGGTATCTCTGGATACATTTCAAATCGGATGAAAATATTGAATTCTCTGGATTTCGAGCTGTGTTCGAGTTTATTGAAAGACCTGCTGCTTGTAAGTATTTATTGTTATTTTTTTATAGGAAATGTTACATAAAACTGTTAACTACATGTATTATAAATGGACTTAGAATAGAATAGAATAGAAATATGCTTTATTGTCACTGAAAATAATACAATTTTATGGACAAAGCTAAATATAAATATAACAAAATATAAAAAATAAGTAATATATACCAAAAAACAAATACAAACAAACAATTTATATCAACTTTCATACGTCGTCGCAAACCTAATAAAGAAAGTTAGTAAAAAAAAAACAACATAATGACTACAAAATTTAAATGAATTTAAAAATTAGCAGGTTATAATAATATGCAGATAATAATTAAAAATATAAAAAAGATGAAGTTACTGAGAGTGATACCCAACTGAAAATAATACTATTTTATCCCCTGTTATTGATTTTAATCGTTTAATTCATTGAAAAACTCATCAACTGAATAATACGGTCTTGTAGAGAGGTATGCTTTTGTCATATTACGAAATCTGATAAAAGATGTTGCAGATTTAATGTGTATCGGAAGATGATTATATAATCTTTTTGCGGAATATAGTATAGATTTTTTTGCCAATTCCGTAGACGGGATCGGTAAATAAACATCATGATCCGATTTTCTTGTGGAGTAGCCATGGTTAGGTCTTGTCGGTAAAACATGTAGGTGTTTGCGAATTAAACAAACAGATTCTAAAATAAATAAAGAGGGAAGCGTCAGAATTCTATGATTTTTAAAATAGCTCTCGCAATGCGCTGTTTGGTCAAGACCAAATATATATCGAATTGCTCTTTTCTGTAATCTGAAAATAGCATTGAATTGGGCAGCTGTACCAGAACCCCAGAAAGGAAGACCATATCGAAGATGAGACTCGAACAAAGAGAAATATGCTATTTTGGCAGATGATAAATTGATTTCTTTCGACACAGATCTTATTGCAAAGCAAGCTGAGGCCAGCTTCTTATTCAAGGAATCAGTATGAAGGGACCATTTAAGATTGCTGTCAATAAAAATACCTAAAAATTTTACGGACTCGACTATATTGATTTGGCTGTTATTTAGAAGCAGTGGTTGAAAGGCTCCCTTATAAGATAAAGCTACTGTCTTATCTACGTTAAAGCAAAGTAAGTTAGAATCAGACCAGGCCTTTATTTTAAGTAAATCGGCGGTAATAATTGCATAAAGAGTTGAAATATCCGAATTGCTCCAGGTAATACTAGTGTCATCAGCAAAGAGAGAAATTTTTCCATTAATGTTTAAGCAAGTGATGTCATTAATGAAGAGCAGAAAAAGAATAGGACCTAATACGGAACCTTGAGGTACTCCACAAGTAGTCGTTTTACAACTAGAATCAGCACCATTTGCTCTAACCAATTGTTTCCTATTCCCCAAATATGACTTGAACCAGCTTAAAGAAATTCCCCGAATCCCATAGAAATTTAGTTTTTTTAATAAAATATCGTGATTCACACAATCAAAAGCTTTAGCATAGTCACAGAAAACAGTGGCTGTAAAGAGATTTCTGTTTAATGCTAGATATACCTCATGTAATACAGAAAACATGGCATCAGAAGTACAATTATTAGACAAAAAACCGAACTGATTTTGTGATAAAATGTTGTGTTTAAGGAGAAAGGGAATAAGTCGGATTTTTACAAGCCTTTCAATAATTTTGGATAGTACCGGAAGTAAGGCAATAGGTCTATAGTTGCAGGTGTTAGATTTTTCGCCACCTTTATGAAGAGGTATTATAATGGCTGTCTTTAGGCACTCTGGAAATGTACCTTTTTCCAAGGAATCGTTAATTAGGGAGACTAAGCTTACTAACACATTATCCGGAAGGTTTAAGAAAATTTTTGCTGATAGTCCATCGGTACTGCAGGACGATTTGCTTTTAATACTTTTGATTGTTTGCATTAGTTCAGATTTATCAACCGGTCTTATAAAGAATGTATCAACGATATTTTTTGAGTTGGGGAGGTAGGAAATAGGATCGTTTTGTGGCAAAATAGTTGACGTTAAATTTTTACTAACATTAATAAAGTAATCATTTAAATTCTCAGGGTTCGGAAAGGAAAAAGTATGATCCGTCGTATTACTTTTATTTCGAAGGTCGTTTATTATAGACCAAGTTTCTTTTGAAGCATTTTTGGAGTTAAATATATTTAATGTACAGAAACACTAAACTCAGTTTTAACTAGGAAGATTGTGGATGTAAATACCAGTATAAGAGATCTTTGTCTTCGGACAAGATTTTGGATAGTCTAAAGAAACAGTTATTGAAGTTAAGCAGGTTTTAAATAAAATTTCGTCAGTAAAGGGAGTGTTGTTATCATAAGTAACTTAGATGAGGGACTAGCCGACTGAGATTTCACTCGATTGAGGAGCGTTGTCAACCTTTTATTACTTGTTTCCTGGTTCCTTTACTTTTCACTAACTCTCTTTAGTGTATTTTCTTCTTCAAGTTTTGTATATTTTAGGTCCTTGTTTGCGTTGTCTAAGATATATATTGCGTTGTCTAAGATATTCTTTTTTTTTAAATCTTTTAAATAAAAAAAAAACTTCTTTAATTAAAAAACAAAACCGCAATAGAACGAAGCTTTAAGATCTCGGCGTGAGAAAAATCTCCCATTACGTATTCTACTAATTTAACAATGGGTTTGTCTCGTTAAAATGAAACCACTGTTTTTACCACTTTTGTAATTATTTTAATAAAAGGATGCTGGTCCAAGCACTATGTTATATCATTGACACTAATTCGCTTACATGGATTGTATTACGGGCAATATATTTTATCGTGCGGTTAAAGTTTATTGCTGGTATGCGAAGGAAACGTCACCAGAATTAGATTATTATGGGGGCTAATCGAACAACTTCGAATGATTAACATTGAGGTAAAATAAAGTGATTTACTGACTGGAGTGAATGTAATGTATACCTAATCATAGAACTGACCTAGGGTAGACTGGTGGCTGCTATTAGCTGAGCGATGAAAGTCGTATAGTTCGTCCAAAATCAGTTATTGCGCTAGAAAATATGCAAAACCTAATAATTCAAGATCGTCATGTAACTTGTCGTGAGATTCAGGGATCCTTGAGTATCAAAAATATATTAAATGACCTTTTAGCTGTAAAAAAGATTCGTTCGCGTATAATCCCGTATAATTTGACAAAAGCTTAAAAAGATGCTCGTGTCACATATCGTCTGCAACAACCACCTATTTGATGGGTCACCTTCATACAGCCCTGATTTGGCACCAATTTTTTTTTCCCGGATATAAAAAATAAATAGTGTGACCAACGTTTTTCGGTGCCAGAAGAAGCCATTGATGCGTATTAAAAACGGTACCTTAATTGGAGGGGTAAAAGTGCTTTGAAAATTTGTTTGAGCGCATAATGGAGAATACTTCAAAAAACAATAAAGCTGTTTTTGATAATAAATTACGGTGTTTTCATTATTAGGCTTAAAATATAAATAGCAACCATCGTAACACCGCTCACGACACATTTTCGAACTACAACTATTAAACTTATTGTATTATTACAAAGGGTGGCCATTGTTCCTTCATATGTGTTAAATATCAAAATTTTTAACCCAAAAGTTATTATTTTCTTACTTTCTATTAATATGATGCATAATTGTTTGTAGTAAACATGCATACTACCAAATAAGCTAGTAATTTGTTTGTTGTTGAACACATATTTAGTGCCAATTTAGCTATATATGGAAATTGTATAAACATGACCATTGTTTGTACTTCTCCCCTATTGATATACCATTTTACATAAATTAAAAATTCCTAGTACCGACAACAACGAACCTTTGTAATTGTTTGTACAAATAAATCCGACATGTACTTAAAAAAAAAGAAAAAAAAATAGAAAAAAGAATTTCATAATAAAAAAGTTGCCTATAACATTGAAAACTTTTAGTTTGAGGTAAAAGAACCCGGTCACAAAGTAGTCGATAAAAGCTTTTTCATTGGCTGTATGAAGCTACGATCTTTATTACACTTTATAGCTACAATTTCTGGCAAAAGAGCCGGCGATTTTTTCCCTGAAACAACCAATACGTCTGGCAGAACTGATTGATCCTCCTTCCGCAGGTGTGTCGAACAGCTCCTGCTGGTTTATTCTTCGTTATGTCCTATATATATTTCTCTTTCTAAATATAGGTTATTAAAAAACAGCAATAAATGATATAATAAATAAATGTAATTTGCAGAATTAATTAGAAAATTATTAAGTTTAAACAATAAAATTACATATATGATTGAATTCTACCGAAACAAGAATGTGATTAGATCATATATCTATCTATATATATATATAAATGAATGTTTGTCTGTATGTCTGTATGTACTCAATAAACTCAAAAACTACTGGTGGCGCTGCAGACTAGCAACTTCTGTCCCGTTTAACCGATTGTCATGAAAATTGGTATGTATATGTATTTTTCCACGGAAAAGGTTTATATGATATGCTCATTGATGCCACTCGCCACCAGGTGGCGCTGCAAAGTAGCAACTTCTGTCCCGTTCAACCGATTGTCATGAAAATTGGAATGTATATGTATTTTTTCACGGAGAAGGTTTGTATGATATGCTCATTGATGCCACTCGCTACCAGGTGGCGCTGCAGACTAGCCACCTATTGTCAGGAAAATCAGTATGATAATGTATTTTTAATGGGTAAGATGAATATCATATTCGTATTAATGGAAGTTACCACCAGATGGCGCTTCCATGTATCAAATTCAATATTGATTAATAGATATCTACACGAATACGTATAAATATAAGTTCGAAAAATATATTTTTGGTGCGATAAGTAAAACAAAACTATAAACTTTCTTTCCTTCTCTATCTCTTCTTCTCTTTTATTTTTCTTAAATTTATTTTAGTTGCTGGCGTAGCAACGCGCGCCGGGTACAGCTAGTTTATAATAAAACGCGTATATTTTTTTAATTTAATTTGATGCTACAAATATTGTCATATTGTTTCATATTTGTTTCAGCTAAAACTCCTGAAGCTCGACCCTGTGTAAAAGACATTCAAGAGTTGGATGAAGGGGAATTCGGGAAAACAGATATAGATAATGATACGATGGATTTTTATATCGACAATGATCTTCCCATTGACTGTCTTTGGTCGATTGAAGTCCAAGAAGGATGGAGGGTGAGTATCTGATAAAAAAAACTTTTGGCGCACCTAATACAGACTGCTATATAAAACATACGGGGGCAACTTTGGTTTGTGAAAAAGGGTTGTTTAAAAGAGTGGTTTGAAAAATATTTATAATTGACTTAACTTTTTTATTTGTATTAGTGAAAACCGTTTCTGAGATTAGCGTTAACAAACATACAGACAACAGACGAAATGAAAAAAACGTTGTTATTGATTCTCTTACGTATATAGTTCCAAGTAGAGACAAAGATCAGTTACAATTTTATTATATGTATATAGATTACAACTAATTAAAAAACGCTTGAATGAAAATCATAAAAAGATTTTTTTATAACATTACTTTTGTATATTTTTGACCACCCCAAAATACTGTTCTCACATATATTTAGGTCTTATATTTTTTGTTAGATTTATCTACAATTTGCTGATTTCGCTTTGGAAAAGCCAAACGACTGTACCAGTAACTTCGTTCAGGTGTTCTCGTGGAAAACTGATATGGGATCGAATGACAAAGAATTTTGCGGCTCCATCGCCGATGCAGTATTGTCCAAAGGCCATCGCATGTTCGTACGCTTTTTCTCTGAATCAAAAGGCAAAAAAACCCATTTCCAAGCGAATTTTACGGCGTTCCGGGATCTTGGCACAGGTAAGTCTCTTTGGGAACAAACCGACTCAACAAAACTATTATTCTGATTTCCATACTATGTAGTTTAAATTTACGATTTAAGTATGCGAAAATGATTTATAATATATTGAGTTTTTTGAGAAAGTAAAGAAGCTGATAAAACTTTTGAAATATTTTTTTGTGTATAATAATCATAAACTTTATATAAACTCCAACTCTAAAATAAGGCCTTTTGTTGTAAACAAACATGATAATAAAGCAAAAACAAGTGCTACGATTTATTCTTATGTGAAGTATGTGTTTAGTAGTAAATGCATTATGTTAACCGAATAAATGTGCATAAATTTGTAAAGAGGTTGACCCTGCAGGACATCCTTGCAACTTCCGGGTAATTTCCGACACCAAAAAAGTATTTTTCTGCTGCTTTGAGCTCCTCGAGCTCAAAAAGGTATTTGTTGTGCTGTTTCAATAAAAAAAACAAAAGGAAACAAAGTACAAAATACTATAATACTAACTATAGGAGAAGGAGAAGAAACTGGGACGCATTTAAAAGAGGAAATGGAGCAGCAATAGGCCCAATACCCAGGAAGAATTTTACAACGCATTAGACTACCTGGTAAATTCTGGACCACACGACAAAAAATCAGAGAGCCAAAGAGATTTAAAAACCCAGACCTAATTCCAAACAAAAATCGAGCAAGAAATAAAGCCAACCAGAGAAGAAGTGCAGAAGACAAAGAAAAAACTAATACGTTGCAATAGCAAGTAAAAATGGAGCTGCAGATATATAGAAACGAAAAATGGAACGAATACCTGAACTCCTAAATCCACAGAAACCAGGACTATAAATTTTCAAAAAAATATAAGAGAAAAGCACTGCCAAAAGTCAATATAAAAATAGGGGACTTGTTAGCACACCAGAACATAAAGCAGAAGCTTTTGCAAATTCTTTGGAATCATGGATACTCATAAACAAATAATGTTTAACACCTCAAAAATTTTGAAAGTTTTAAGACGATTTTTTAAAGTTTTGTTTGTATATATTTGATATTGGTTGGTGTTTTAAAACCTCTAAATCTTTTTGATTAAGTTAAACAACTTTTGTTTATTTTAAAATATGTTTATCTTTGGTGCAGTTTATCTTCTTGAAGATTTTTATTTTTTATAGTATCGAGATAGCAATATCGATTTCGGTGCAGGATGTTTAAAGAAGTTCCATGGCAGGCAATAATCTTAAACCAGCCACTGGAAAATCTACTATACAAGAGATTACATAAAATATTCTACTAACATAAAATAAGAAAATAAAATGTCGTTTGTATAGGAAACTAGTTTAAAAGACACTTTCTAGTACATCTAGAAATGATTATATGATTTTCGATAGAATATAAAATTTAAAGTATGTGTACACACCTGCGACCTATAAAATCTATTGTGTCCCTCTTTTCATGTTATAATTCTGATGTTTCCTCAGACTTATATTCTTCTAGTCCTATCTGTCTTAGAAACTAAATGTTTGTTATACTCTTTCCAAAGTGAATGTAAAATCTCTTGGTCTTTGTAGGAATATTAAACTCCTTTGTTTACCATGCCGACCATTGGCGTGGAATTAAAGAAAGTTTTGTTAATTTTTATTTTAAATTTCAAAAGAAAAACGTATATTTTGTATCAATTTGAAAATTGTCAAAGAAATTAATTCTTTCAAATTAAAACTTGTTAATTTTAGTTTCTAATAAGAACATTTGACTCATTATTCAAATGGCACGTAACTCATAATATTTTTATAACAATTGTTTGCAAGTAATACTTATTTTGTCAGACATTCTTAAAAGATTGTCTGTCCAGCAAGGACCACGAGGAGGTATGAGCCTTCCTTGCCTGGAAAGGAAAAGGTTGGGTATGTTAGTAAGAATATAAAATTAGTTTGTTTTTGAAAACAAGTTTTCAAGATACGTCACGATAGTTGTAAAGGAAATTGGTTAGAATTACTAACAAGAATTCTCAGAGTCTTCTGAAGTAGAATCGTTCCCAGGTTGAATAACTAATGGTGCTCTTGGCGGTAAAACAGGATATTTCTTTTCTATTTTTATAACATGTGCTTCGCAATTTTTCCATACATCGCTATTAATGCCACTAATTACCTCTCGAATATTATCAAGAACAACTGCGCTTAAGGTTGGTGACTGATTATATTTTCGTAAACGTTTCTTTACAGTACTCCAAACCATTTCGATTGGATTAAAAATACAGTAGTATGGAGGTAAACGTAAAAGGGTATGACCATGTCTGCTGCAAATGGTGTCAATGACGTATTCATTTTTAAAATTCTGACTTTTGATCATTCTTATTAATTCCTTCTTTACTGGAATCTTTTTAGGAACATCGATATTTTTGATTGCCATAAATCTTAAAATTTCATTCTTTTTGAAGTAAAACTTCTTTAGCGAGGCTAGGAGTAAAAAAGTTATTCTAACGGACGTGACGTCATTCTAATAACAGAAACCGGAAACAAAACCTAATACTGACACGATTTTGCATGGGCGCCGGCAGCAGGGTGCAAGAGGGTGCGCTTGCACCACCCTGCTATGAAAGAAAATACCTGAATTTACCAGAAAATTATATATTTTTTTAATTTTTTTATTAAATTGTTGTTTGAATAAAAACTAAAGGCGTCGCGGTTGCTGTCCAAATCATTCTACATTCTATATATATATTAGATCATAATAGTGTGTAGATGCAGATGCACCCCCTGAAAATAATCCTGGCGGCACTCATGCGATTTTGCCTCCTATATTAAATAAAATTAAATCTGTAATTGTATGAATTGACAGCTGATCATCTTGTCAATCGAAATACATTGCTTTATATAAATAGTTTTTTGTGTATAAAGTGTTTGTATTAAATATGAATAAACAATGTGGATTTATTAATGAAGAAAGTGATGAAAAAATATTGATTGAAAATGAGTGAATAGGTAGGTACTCTATATGCATAAATTTTATTTTTGATGTGTAATTACACTATTTATACCTAATTATTTATACCTATTATTTATACCTAGCTATTTTCGTTTTATAGACTTAAAGAGCTAAAAAGAAAAAGAAATTGTGAACGTCAAAGGGGATATTATAAGCGCCAGAAAGATTTGAAGAAAAATGACAAAAATGAAAAAATGACGAGACAGCCACATTCATTATGATTTGATTAAGTAAGTTTATATACATACATACATATTATGATAGTAAATAATTGTTTATACGGAATCTTTACATTGAGTAAAGAAGCATGTTGCACGTTTTTGTTCATAAAATAATAATATTCAAAATATTTTAACACTTTCTTATACTTATTTTAGGTTTGGTTAGGTAGCCATAAAGGCCATAAAACCACTAGTCAAGATGGCTGATCTTTTACCACCAATAACAGATCCTTCGTAGACGTGAAGGAAACAAACTTAACTCAGGATTTTAAATTTTATGGAATATGCTATAAAATGCTACAAAATGAAATGGTTATCTAACTATCGAAGGCTCTTGTGTTGTGTTGTATTACAATAAGGTAGATACAGCTACAAAATCACACATTCTAAACGTAATGTGTGTATATTTTTAATATTGTTTACCTATTATTGAAGCAAAACTTCTTTAGGCACGACTAGGGGTAGATTCTAACGGAAGATTCTGATGGAAGTAACTGTATAATTTCAGCTATGGGAGGAGTTTAAATTTCCGAAATTTATTTATGAAATTTTCAAATGGTTTCAAATACATTAATGGTATTTATAGACTAAAATCTATGTTTCACATTTTAGTTATCATAAACCTATTATTTCATATATAAAAAAAATAATGATAACTTTCAAATTCCTATTTCTAATGAATAATATAAATATAACATCTCATTTTTTTGTAAAGTATATAGGCAATAAATATGATTGAATTGTAATTAAATATTTATTTTCCGATACGTACGTCAACAAGTTTTACTTCAATCGCGCGTAAAGGTTACACGCACACTCGTTTTTTGTGTTATTATTAGGTAAAACCAGTAATGGATGATATCCTTTCGCTTATTATTAGGTATTTTGTTTAATATGCGGAAATGATACGACGCATTGTCCATAACAATTACTGAATTGTAAGAAAACCCAATAGATAGTGTTGAATTTCGATTCATAAATAAATAAATAAACGAAAAACTAAAAGAAAGTGGAAAATTAAAAACAGAAAAAATGCGTAAAAAATAAAGTCTAAAAAAATACCTTTCTAAATCAAATAAAATAACGCCACCGTAAGGTGGCGCAGTTATTATCTTATATATTTAAACGAGAAATTCTTACTATATTAAGTATTATCAAGCCCACCGTAGTATATATCTAATATAAAAAATCAATAAAAATCAATCACGCCACTGTGTACTGTAATGGGGAACAAGACTATGCGGGGTATTTAACTCATGTCGCATTTTGCAATTTTCCTCTTTGATGTTTCGTTTGATGTACCACCACTCTTAGTAAAAGCCGTCGGCATTTCTTTTCGTTAATATCAAAAGGGTGCGAACCGACTTTGAAACGGCAAACTATATACACAATGTTGCCATTACTCAAAAATGTATTTAAGTATAAGTAATATATATATAAAATTGATATCATTAGAAGTGAAAACTGTTTAAATATGAAGAACCTAGTTAATTAATTTAAGTATATATTTTGTAAGAATATTTTTATATTATCTTTCTAAGAGTCATTGATGAAAAATTGAATAGTAAAGTAGAGAGAAAATTTTCAAAATATATAAACTTAGGAATATTCGGAAATATATCTGGCAACCTAGATTCGAAAGTCGGTTCCTTTGTTGGGGTTAGAAGGCGTGGTTGTCTTTTCACATTAATATTAGTTAAACTATACTTTGATTTTAAAAAGGGAAGATGCTTTAACTTAACATTTTACTATCGATTGGAAAAATAATTAAAAATGGACAAACTAAAGTTGTTTACTTGTTAATCTATATAAAAAGTCCTAAATTTTTTGAGCTGTTAAACTGAAGTTTTACATTGAAAAATTATTTATTTCATTGACTTTTTTGTTCAAGATAAAAAGTTTAACTTCTGTTGGTTTACTTCTACATCAAAAATTGAATATCTAGCTAATTTTTTCTTATTTTTGCAGCTAAAAATCAAAAATGTAAAGAAGATGAAGAATTTGATTGTGAAGATAACTCATGTATAAACATAAATCTAAAATGCAATGGAAAATACAATTGTAGATTTCGTTGGGATGAAGAAGACGATGACTGCCAGGTAATCTATTTTTTTTCAAATATTTTTATACTTTATACGATTTAAATATCAATTATCAAATTTGCAATAAACAATTTCGTATTAATTTTTGTACATTCCACAGTAAAAATTTACGTCTGTTTAGCTTGCAAAAGTAAAATTACAGAGAATTGTTTTGATGAACATAAACAAATTTTCTTTAAATATTATGTTCGAATAAGAGACACTAAAAAAGACATTTAGTTAATTAATAATTTTTGAATAGAAAGCAGATTGCACATACAACACAACGCCGTCCAATTGGAATACAAATAGAGTACACAGTGCGCTACTCCGTTTAAATTATTAATTCATTTGTTCTTGTCACGACTTAAAAATGTCGATAATTTTACTGCAGCACCGCTCACTGTAAATTTTTGAACTACAACTCTTAAACTAAGTAATTCTTACCAATATAGGCACCGTAACAATAGTCTGGTGAAATTATTCATAATGCAAATCGATCAGATAGATCGTTACACTACTTAAGTAAATTAATAAAAAAAAGACTAAATTTAAAGCTTTTTAGATATTACAAATTTATTATTTAACATGTATATAGACGGACTTCATGAACTTCTAAAACATACTAAAATTGGTTGCTTTCTTGGAAAATCTCTAATAAATTTTCTGTCGTACGCTGATGATATGGTTCTCTTGGTCCCGTCTCTACACGCACTAAGAACACTAATATCGGTGTGTGAAACATTTGCTGAAAAACATCACCTTCAATATAATGCCAGCAAAACAAAGATCATGGTGTTCACACTGCCAAGATATAAAGATTTGCACGTGCCAACAGTAAAACTCAACTTGCAATCCCTAGAAAGAGTTACCGAATTTAAATACCTGGGTCACTATATTGACGAAAACCTTTCAGATAATAGAGTCGTTCAAAGGCAATACAATCAACTTTGTGTTCGTGCAAACATGTTAGCCAGCCCTTTTAATAAATGCAGCTCGGAAGTGAAAACTCTACTTTTTAAAACATTTTGTATGCCCCTATATACAATTGAGCTGTGGTGCTCGCACACTTAAGCATGGTGGCAAAATCTACAAGTGTGCTACAACGACGCGTTCCGTATAATACATCGTCTACTGAGACATAATAGTGCTAGCGAGATATTCGTGAGTGCTAGAGTTCAAACACTAAAAGCAGTACGTCGTTTTGTTACCGCAAACTTTCAATCTCGAGTCGCTAACTCGTCAAACACTTTTGTAGAAAACTTTTGGCATTCGGACTTAAGATGGCGCTTAAAACTGTGCAAGTACTGGTCAAATCTACATGTTAGAGTGTAAACTGTAGAAAAACTTTTTTTGTAAGCTTAGTTTAGTTTTTAAGGCACTTTTTGTATGGCAATTTTGCTGGAATAAATAATTTTGATTTGATTTGATTTGATTTATTTTGAAAAAATTTTGTTGCACATACACCAAGGTGAGATTGTTGTGCAAATTGACTTCATTAAATTCCATAATAAAATTTTGTTGAATATTATTTAACCTAATTAAAACGTACTCCCCAGGCAATAATAAACCACTAAAACTTTTTAATAAAAGAAACTCGTAGCAAAACAAAATTTTTATTCAAAAACTTGACTCACGAAGTCGTCTCTCAGTTCAGAAGTACATTTTACAATAACCACTTGACGGTTTATCTCCTCTATAACTTCCCGTCTTGAAATATTTCAAATAACGAATTTAAATTCCTGACCTGGAATCGGTGGAAAAATGTTTCAATTTTCCAGAATATACAGCTTTGATCGACTTAAAACTACTTACATATTAGCTTATAAATTGGCTGTATACTTGAGAACACTGATTTAAAAAGCAGCAGATTCGTGATAAGGGTACTTCAGTGTTTATATTAACTGTTAGTTAAAATTGCTGTTAAACTTTAGGATTTTAGGTAGAATAATTAATAAGGTCGGAATGAACAGTTATAAATTAAATTTCAGGTACACTTTTTCTTGTTCTGATAATAAAGTAATTTAATCTTATCGTGCATGTCGATTTCTTTAGTTGTTTAGGTAATTAATCCAAATGTGACGATTTAACAGTTACGAGTATAGGTATATTTCTGTTACAAATATATCATTTTATGTATTACTACTTGATTTTAAAGTACTCTTATTAGAAACGAATAATCAAACATCAATCTCTTATCGAATTAACAACAAAGTAGAATCAGTTTCTAGCCAAATCGGATTTGTTCACTTTATTAAGAGTAAATTGATCCTTATAGCACATGTAAATACCGGCCCTGACTTTAATGAATAATAAACAACTGATGTTTGGCTACATTGAAACTAACTACTTGATTTTGGTTAGTAACAATAAACTATCACTCTTTGTACACACTTACAATAAATAAAAGAATCAAAGGAAACATTATTTAAATTGACTCACTTGTATTTAAAAGAGGTTAAACACGAAAGAACCAGATTGTTTGACATACCAACTCGTAAAGGGACAAGAATTACCAATCACTATTAGAACATGTCAAAAATTTTACTGCAACACCGCTGACGGCAAATTTTTGAATTACATCTCTTAAACTATCTTATTCTCACCGATATACCTAGACACGGTAACAATAGTGTGGTGAAATTATTCATTATACAAAAATATTTGAGTAATATTACAAGACATATTGGAATACTAAGGGTCGGATAACCCAATTCATGAAGATGCCTATAGAAATTTTTAACTCACACTAAATAAGAATAAGTTAATATAAAATAAAATCGTTCAAGGAAAGGAGCTCTCACATAGTATAATGATGGGTAAAACAGGTCTTAAAGTTAGGCTTTCAATAGACCTGAGAAACACTTCTATAATTTTTAAAGCGAAGCTTTTACCAGTAGAATCCTGTGTTCAAAATGAGGACAGAATATATATGGCCTCGATAACATGCTGCTTTGAAGGC
Source organism: Altica lythri (assembly GCA_964028335.1). Lineage (NCBI taxonomy): Eukaryota > Metazoa > Arthropoda > Insecta > Coleoptera > Chrysomelidae > Altica > Altica lythri. The sequence continues at coordinate 8,519,846 of OZ034807.1, read as the reverse complement.
TCTTCAATCTACCAAGTCCAAACCAGCCTGGAACTCCAAACAGTCTCTTAAGCAACTAGCTAAATACAACAAAGTAACTTTACTGTGGGTACTATGGCATAAAGGGATTGTCAAAAACGAGATCTCTGATAATCTCGCAAAAGAAGGAACTAGTACTCCATTTATCGAACCTGAACCATTCTGTGGTATCTCAAAAACCCGCTATATGGAGGAAGTTCAATATTAAGAAAAGGAACTCAGTGCATGCTACAGATCAAAGAGATACAAAAAGATTAATATAGTCCATTTCATCGTTTTTGGCCGATTTGATATTAGAAACCACTGAAATAAGATTAAACTGTCATCCAAGTTACCAATGGCGGAGAGTTTTTTTTTTCTAAATTAGGTTGTATGTTTCTGAAACTATCAGTGTGGTTTGACATCTACAAAAATATGACATTAATAATTATTAAATTCAACCCTTCAACAACGAGCCGTACATGACGGTTACTAGGAATGTGAATTAAGTCAGGACTTTCGTATTGAATACTTTTTATCTACCGGTGAAACAAGATGCAGTTACGTAAGTGTTGTATTAAAAAACAAACGTCCTCATTTAAATTTCTAACTTGCCTGTATCTGAGAGAGATGTAACTCTAAATTTACTTCGAGTATGATTTCTGTCATCGGCCAAAATCGGTGAAATGGACTATACAGCCTTTACTCCGCTACTCTTAGAGCTTCAGAAACCTGAATAATCGCAGGAATTATCACAGAACACTGTGCTCTGAGGTACCGTCCCTATAAAATGGGCAAAGTGGACTGTAGAACAAGCAGATTGTGTGAATATGTAGATGAAAGGACGAAATATATTATCTGTTGTTGAGATTATTGCTCAAAAGAAATTCAGTAACTAAATTACAACATGCAGTTTTTTATTTTATAACTTGTTGACAACTGTGACATTTTATAATACATTACAATAACAACGAAAACAAAACAAATTAATAATACAAAAGGTTACTACTTACAATACCCTCCCTTATTAATTTAAAACAAAAACTTCAGAACATTACCAAAAATGCAGAAACTAGTCGCTTAAGTAAAGCCCACTCTTGTCAGCAGATCTCGCAAGCGACTAGCAACCAAAAATTTGGTTAGAAAATCGGCTAGTTGATCCTTTGTAGAAACATAAGTAGTTGTCAAACTACCTTCCAAGACTAACTCTCGCACTTTCTTCATGCGAATGTCAACATGACGAGTTCTTGAGTGGTATTCTGGATTATGCGTCAGCTTTAGTGCACTCGAGCTATCCATTAGGAGACGATGAGGCTGCAGTGACTCTCCCAGCAAATCCCTTCCCAGAAGTTCCATCCAGATAAGAGTCTTGGCGCACTCGTTTGCAGCAATCAGTTCCGCTTCCGTTGTCGACAAGGAAACACATTGCTGCAATTTACTGGACCATGCGGTCAAGCATCCACAAAACAAAATTAAAGATCCTGAAGTAGAACGTCGAGTAACTTCATCACCTGCGAAGTTAGCATCAGCGTAACCAATCAAATCAACAGAACCAGAACATGAAAAGAACAGGCCACAGCCACTTGTACCCTTCAGATACTTCAAGACATTTAAGCCTAACTTCCAGTGTCCTACTGTTGGTCTATCTAACACTCTTGACAGCACACTTACAGCATACGTTACATCAGGTCTAGTACACACACTCAAATACATTAAGCTCCCTACCAACTCACGATACGGCATTTCAGAGCTTAACTGAACAGAATCAGCTAAATCAGTTTTACAACCAGGAACAGAACACGATTTTGCATCAGCCATATTGAATTTTTCCAATAATTTCAAGATATATCCTTCCTGGTACAAAAATAGTCCATCACAACGTTGCTCAATTTGCATTCCTAAGTACGAATCACACAAACCAGTTGTACCTTCAAACACGAAAAACAAGTACTCCAGAAAACGCTTAGATAAATCATCTGATGATGAAACTAATAGACCATCATCAACATATATCACTAAAAACATTCTCTCTGAACGTTTGTTAAAGCAGAACAAGCAAGGGTCGCTCTCAGCTTGTTTAAAACCAAACATACAAAGCTTCTCAACCAGCTTTGCATTCCAACATCTGGGAGCTTGTTTTAAACCATACAAGCTTTTTTTCAACAAACACACTCTATTAGTCCCATCTTCAAAGCCAGCAGGCTGCTCCATGAAAATCTCTTCTTCCAGATCTCCATACAAGAAAGCAGTCTTTATGTCAAATTTGACTAACTTGTACAGATTGACCGAAGTAACAGCTAAAACTGCTCTCAGAGTTTCAAAACGAGCTACGGGACTAAAGGTTTCATCAAAATCAACCCCAGGGATTTGACTAAAGCCCTTTGCAACAAGTCGAGCTTTATACTTTTCTACATCACCAGTTGGACCACGCTTTATTTTAAAGATCCATTTGTTCTTTACAACCCTTCTATCATGAGGTCTTTCCACTAATTCCCAAGTTCTATTCTTGTCCAAACTATCAAGTTCAGAAGCCATTGCAGCTTCCCATTCATTTGCTTCAGAACACTCACGAGCCTCATTAGGAGTTTTTGGTTCAGCAAAGAAACAAAGAGCCCGATCAATAAACTGGACCAGGTTGGCCGAAATTTCAGATTTGCTAACTGAACATTTGTTCCGAGTTAATACACCAGCAGGCACATTTGAAAAGTCAAGATCATTCATGGCACACGGATCTCCGCCTGAACCTTTTGGACGACCTCTTCCTTTAAATTTATTAGAAGTGGATGGCTCAACAATCTCAGTATCAGCCCTCCCTACTTCTGAATCTTTCACAGTCTCTAATGGCCACTCAACAGGAATCTCAACCTCGAACACCTCACTACTTTCAACAAAACGAACATGAGTTGATTGAACAACTTTTCGAAGAGACGGAACCCAAACTCTATATACAAAAGGACGCTTCATCATACCTACGAGACGACCTTCAACTGCTCTGGGTTCAAACTTACTACCACGGACTTTTGGAGGTCGGAAAACAAAAGCTTTACAACCAAGAGTGTGAATATACTTTAGAGTTGGTTTCCTACCTGTCCACAACTCAAAAGGACTTTTGCCATGTCTTGTAGGCCCAGTTCTATTCAAGACATCAACTATGCCATTGATCAATTCAGCCCAACAACACTGCGGAACATCTGATGAACAGAAAACAGTTCTCAAAGCATCCAACAAGATTCGATTTTCACGTTCAACAAGACCATTAAGTTGAGGTGTGTACGCGGGACAAACCTCATGCTCTATGTTTCTATGAGTCAACAACGAATCAATGAGGCTGTTATCAAATTCCTTACCTCCATCTGTGATAATGGTTTGGACTTCAATTTTTAGACTATTACAAGCTTGAAGGAAAATCTTTATTTTATCAACAGCTTCAGATTTCTCACGCAGAAAATACACATATCGGTAACTAGAATAATCATCCTTACACACTAACATGTATTTTCTTTCTGCCAATACTTTCAACAGACATTGGGCCACACAAATCAATATGTACACATTCACCAGGCTTCGTAGCTCTGATAGGATTCGAATGAAAGGAACGCTGTGTCATTTTACCTAAAACACACGCTTCACAGACAAACTCTTTCACTTCTTTGTCAGAAAATTTCACTCCTCGCTCATGAAGCAGCTTAACAACATGCTGCTTATCCTGATGTGCAAACCTAGCATGCCACAGACGCAATTCACTTATACAAGACACGTTTACACTACCACACACAGATTTGCTGTGACCTAAAAGAACATACAAGTTGTCACGCAAAATAGCAGTACACTGAAGAACATTATAAGCAAGATCTCGACTAGGAGGAAAACTAACAAGGATACCTGCTGTTTGAGCTTTACGAACACTAATAAGATTTCTACCAAGCTCTCAATTCAATTTTGTTAATGCCACTCTTTAGAGAACAAACGACATCAATATTTCCAGATCCAATCACATCCAAATATGCACCCCCACCTACAGTCACTCTATCAGAAAAAGACTTAAAATTTTTTACCCAATCCTGACGACAGGTCATGTGATGAGTTGCACCAGAGTCTAGAATCCAGTCATTGGTCGCACCTGAACCAACCGAAATGCCTGCGAAAAAACCAGTACCTTTCTCACTAGAAGGTGCAGATCCCTTTTTGCTGTTCGTGCCACTGCTGCCACGCCGTACGGATGGACATTGTTTACTTATGTGCCCTTTACCACCGCAGTTAAAGCACGTGACGATGCCCGAAGTCACATCAGACTGTCCAGCATTAGAGTTATCCTGCGACTGTTTTTCTGCATTTTGGTTGTTCTTTCGCCTTCGGTTACTAAAATTAGAATTTACATTAACATTTTTATTTCCCCCTTTCTTATTTACCACTAAACCTTCATTATCATCTTTTACGTCACATAACTTACTCTCTACACGTATACGAAATCTACTTTCATGCAGCTGAAGACGCTCTTGAAGTTTAGTGAAAGTTCGATCAGCACCCGTGACGCCGTCCCAAACGGAAATAAACGGCTGATACTCATCCGGCAATGTAATCAATATGATGCACATCAATGCTTCGTCTGGTAGCTTACAATCCATCAGTTGCAGCTTCTGTCCAAGTGACTGTACCCTTGACATGTGTGCTGCCACTGACCGGGTCTCGCTCCACTTCAACGTAAACAGCTCACGGAAGACTAGAGTGATTGACTCGGGTGTTGCTTTGTCGTAAATCGCAGACAGTTTCTCAAACAACGCTTTTGCTGAGTCGCAGATTTGCACCAAAGTTTCTACTTGTGGCGATAACGATTGTAAAATAATCCACTGTGCCAGTGCATCCTTTTTTAACCAGTCTTCGTCGGGAGAAACAGGAATAGGTTCGGCAATCAGCTTGAGAACGCCGTTGCACCGGAGTGCAAGCTGAATTCGTCGTTTCCAACTTGCCCACTCGCTAACATCAGTCAATTTCTGCATAACCATTGAATGTTCGCCGATCTTCATCACTGATGTCGAATGTGTCGCCTTAGTTAACTGAATATCTTCGTTTTTCATGTCTGCAGTAAAGTTTCTAACAAGTACTTTGCTCACAGGAACCACGCTCTGCTACCACTGTTGAGATTATTGCTCAAAAGAAATTCAGTAACTAAATTACAACATGCAGTTTTTTATTTTATAACTTGTTGACAACTGTGACATTTTATAATACATTACAATAACAACGAAAACAAAACAAATTAATAATACAAAAGGTTACTACTTACAATATCTGTAACTGCAAAATAATCGTTCGCCAACGATATAAATATCTGGGATAAGTCTTCTTAGAGCCTAATCAGGTTCTAAATCTACATCGTTAACAGACAGTTTAAATTACTATTATTCAAAAATCAGATATTCTTCCCAAAATTTTCTAAATAAGCACGTATAATAGCTTGTTATTTAAAAGAATAGGTACATATATATGATTTCCTCTTTTACTGTGTTTTTTAGGATAATATTAAAATTATAATGGAATGTACATCATCCATCATTCACAGTAGGTTAAGTGACTAAAGTAACCCTTACAACTTTTGATTTATCGCTTTACAAATGCATTACATTATAACAAGATAAAAAAAATATTATAGGTGTAATTATAATTCAAAAATTTGTTTTTAAATAAAATTAGTGATGGTTCAGTTACAATAAAGAGTGTTTTTTAATTTTTTTCAGACTACTCAATCTATGACGTGGTCCGGGGACCATATCATCATTATAATGGTTATATTTTCATTAATCCTTACTGGAATGTGTATCACTTTTATATATAATTGTATATCGAAACTAATTAGAGATCATCGGACAATACAGGTAAGTAAAACAGTCATTATTTCTAGTTTATAGGTAATATTTGTCATGAATAATTATATTTTTAAAGTGTATGTTACACTTGACGGTTTTCGCAAATATTTAACCGCACGGTTCAAACTGCGTGTCATATTGTACCACAAGAGTAGATTTAACAATTTATTTAATAAAATATTTCTGCGTTTCTGTTCTTATGTATTCATCATAAGATAAATTAATTTAGCCACTTTTATTCACTCCTTAGCAAGCGAAGAAAAAGTTGGTACAACCTTATGAAATCATACGACAACAAATAGCGAATCAGTTCATTCATTTATTTACAAAGATAATTTGTAACCATAAAAGTACCCCAGGCTAGCTCCTGAGGGTCGTGGCTTCCTTCTGTGTTTTTGCTTAATTCCCCCCAAACAAGTATTAAAAGGGCGCCAAGTACAGACACACAAATAAAATTCTATAGATCAGTTTAAAATGGTTTATTACTTTAAAATTGGTTAGTAATGTAATGAAAATTAGGAAAATTAATTAAATCTCTTAACTTGGTTTGGATCTGCGGCTTTTGACGGAGTTTGTTCCTGAAGAGCGTGCTGTAAGAAGGATGGGTTCCTTTCGAGGGACTTCTTGACTGAATTTTCCACGCTTCTACGCAGTGGACTCGGAACAGCAACGGAAATGGAATTCCCCTGTAGAGATTTCTTTTCGGCTTTTCTAACAACGAGGGATCGGAACTGCAACGGAATGGAATAACCCCGAAGGAACCTCTTGTCGAAGTCTTCTAACGAAGTGGAAAGGTACAGCAAAATGGCGTCGGCCTCACCGGAAGATGTCGAAACGTGTAGTTTTTATATAGCAATTTGTAGTCCTTAATAGGGCCCTTTTCTAGTTGGCAATAACCCTATCAATAAAATTGGAATCAAAACTCCGAATTTTCAAATACTATTTTTCGAACACAATCGCTATAAGTCTCTCCAAATTTCGAGAAAAAATTAATAACCTTTCATGTATAAATAATAAAATACCACAAAAACTGACCCTGAATTGAATTAGCAATTGTATTCGAAAATTTATAATGTTAGTAAAATAGATAAAATATTATATTCACCGCATTTTGGATTAATTTAACTATTAAACTTAAAACCAAGGCAAAATGGAACTCACCAGAAACAGAAGGGCAAAGATAGTCGGAAACTCTGAATTACTTAAAATTCAACGATAAAATGGACGAAATAAAATCAAAAACTCACTACGAAACCAATTCTCTCCTTCCAACTAGCAGTCCCCACTCGTATCAATGCGGTAACAATAGATAATTTAAAAATATTTATAGTCCGGAAGGATTGTTCGAGAACTAACGATACAATCGTTATTATTATAGAATAACTAACAACATTCATGATCCATTAGGAGGTTTATTAAATTCCAACATTAATTACTCATTCATACTGTAGTAAAATTACCAATTTGGGAACAAATTGATACAACGCGAACTGCTGTGTAGACACAACACAGTACATCCCTATCACAGAAACACATATTAGAAATCATTAATTGTGTCCTATTGATAATAAGTGATTTCATGCATAATGCATAGAGTAACTCGTGTGAATTAAAGCTGAAACGTCTTTCAAGCTAATAACTTCATTGATAACTACACTTCAAGCAGATAATGAAACCAATTGTTCTACTATTATTATTCTGGAAATAATAGATAATTTAAATCGATTGTATTTATATTTTGCAAACAATATTTGAATATAGATGGCAGACATAATCTACAATCTTTAGGTATTATTTGAAAAACAATAGCATAAATTTAAAGCAGTTGATGTAAAGGTCTACTTGTTGAACATTTTCAATCTTTTTTATAATTCACGTTCACAAAGTTTGAAAGTTTCTATTTCGACACTAAAAACAGTATCGAAATAGATTCATTGTAACAGCTTCAGGAAATTCTGCGAAGAAATAGACTCTACACCTTCTGCTGCAAGACTACACAAAGTCTTAGCAAAAGGAAGAGTAGATACAGTAATGGCACTGCGAAAGCCAGATGGACGCTTCACAGAAAGCGAAAAAGAACGAGCAAAGCTCCTGCTAGAAACCCACTTTCCTGCAGGCATAAACACCACAGGAAATACGAGGTACAAAACTAGAAGACCAACCAGGGAAGACACTGCAATGGCAAAACACATATGCAGTGAAGAACGGCTGAGATGGGCTATGAACACCTTTCAGCCATTCAAAACCCCTGGAACTGACGGAATATTTCCTGCCCTACTACAACAGGGTCAGGAGGCAATCATTCCTCATGTGATCCGAATCAGTCGGAGCAGTTTTGAACTGGGATATATACCAGAAGTGTGGAGGAGGGCAAGAATCACCTTCATCCCCAAGGCAGGGAAACGGGACACTACACACCCTAAATCCCTTAGACCAATCAGCCTCACATCGTTTGTTCTCAAGATGATGGAAAAAGCTGTAGATAACTATATTAGAACAGAAGTCTTGGAGCAGGTGCCACTGCACCCTCGTCAGCATGCATATCAAACGGGCAAATCTACGGAGACCGCGTTGATACAATTGACTGACGAAATCCAAGACGCTCTAAACACAAAAGAAACCGTGGTATGTGCCTTTCTAGACATAGAAGGGGCTTTTGACAATACTCCACACGAGGCTGTCAAAAGAGCACTCAGTGATAGAGGAGTAGATAGAACGACTTCCACCTGGTTGTCGCAACTACTGTCTACAAGAATCGCAGAAATGAAGGTAGGCCAAGACACTATCTCAATCAATACGACCAGAGGTTGTCCGCAAGGGGGAGTTGCATCCCCACTTATGTGGAGCCTCACCGTAGACAGTTTACTCTGGCAATTGACCGAATTAGGTATACCTTGCCAGGGTTACTCTGATGACGTAGTTATTCTCGCAAGAGGGAAATATGAAAACGTCCTCTGCGACATAGTGCAAAGAGGACTGAACACAGCAAAACAGTGGTGTGATTCAGTGGGACTTAATATCAACCCCACCAAGACCACGTTAGTAGCCTTTACAAGGAAAAAGAAACCTAAACTAAAAACTATAAAAATAGGTGGGAATATCGTTGAGTGGAAGACAGAGGTCAAATATCTAGGGCTAATCCTAGATAATAAGTTACTCTGGAACAAACACGAAAACGAAATAATACACAAAGCTACAAAAGCCCTTATGGTGTGCAGAAACATTGCTGGGAAAAATTGGGGCTGTAACCCAAAGACATTGCAATGGATGTACACAGCAATAGTGAGACCTATCATCACATATGGGGCAATAGCTTGGGGCACAAGAGCTAATCTGATCACTACGAGGACAAACCTCGCAAAGATTCAGAGACTAGCCTGTGCATGTATCACTGGAGCAATGAGAACATGTCCCACTGCTGCAATGGAAGTAATACTAAATCTTTCGCCACTGCATATTCAAGTGGAAGAAAACAATGTATAGAATGATCAAAGAAGGAATAATCAAGGAAAAACCTCGATCACTTCAACTTGATCAAACTTGGGAAATGCCCCAAGATGACATGCCAAAGAAATTTAACTTTGTAAGGAAATTTACCACTAAACTGGAAAGAAAATCTGAATGGGACGAAAACACCATATTGGGGCTAAGCCAAAACGCCATAAAATGGTATACGGACGGCTCCAAGACAGATAAAGGAACAGGAGCAGGGGTGTTTGGACCTAGAACCAAATACTCAGAAAGCTTGGGTACGTACCCAAGCATCTTTCAAGCGGAAATTCGTGCCATCGAAAGATGTATAGAATTTAACATTGAAAGGAACTATCGTAGACAGAAGATTGTAATCATGTCAGATAGTCAAGCAGCCATCAAAGCTCTGAACTCAGATACAATCAATTCAAAGATGGTCTGGGAATGCCTAGGCAAATTAAATGAACTAGGACAGAATAACACTGTTACCCTCTTATGGGTTCCAGGACACGTAGGAATAGAAGGAAATGAAACAGCAGACAAGCTGGCAAAAAAAGGAGCTGAAACCCCATACCTGGGACCAGAACCATCATGTGGGATCAGCAGTAGTACAATTCTAGAAAAACTAAAGAAAAAAATGGATAGCGAAAAATCCAAGTACTGGAATGATCTAGAAGGACTAAGACAATCGAAGACGCTCCTGGGAAACTATAACCAGAAGAGATCTCACAGCTGTCTTAACCTAAGTAAGAAAAACCTCCGAATTATAACAGGAATACTAACCGGTCACTGTCGATTAAGAGGACACATGAAGAAACTAGGATTAGTAGATGAAGCAAACTGCAGATTCTGTGAGGTAGAGGACGAAACCTCAATACATATACTTTCAGAATGCATGGCATTAAGTAATTCTAGGGTCAAATACCTAGGGTCATACGAAATAGAAAGGGAAGAACTACCTAATTTAAAACCCAATGATATCCTAAACTTTTTAAGGAAGATAGGACTAGAAGAGCTGCTATAAGTCTGAGGAACCATCAGAAATATAGCAAGAAGAGGGGGACACAATAGATCTTATAGGTCGCAGTGTATCTGTCACCCCTAACACCATACATACATACATACATACATACAACACTGTTTTCGGTAACTTTTTGTTTTACACAATTGGTTGCACTGCACTGATTGTCAACGAAAGAGTAGTAAATCAAGAAGTATGTTGTAGTAAATTATTAACTACATTATCAGCGTTATCGCTAAATTCGAAATATTTTATACAAATTTGACAAACATTTAAATTTAAAATCATTAAAACTGACAAGTGTCAAAAGTGTCAAGATTGCCAACATAACTAAATATTTCGAAAAACTCTCATTTTATTTATTTTTTTATACTTTTAAAAGTTCATTTTTAAAAATAGTATGTAACACTCGAATTACAATGACGGTTTGTAGTACTCGTTCTTTGCGAAACTCACTGCTTCGCGGTTCGTTTCACAAACTGCACTCGTACTACGAAACCTGTCATTGTAACACTTGTATTACAATATACTATTGTCTCATTATGCTAAAATTTTTAGAAAATGGATTAATCAAGTGTACTTTTACTTTTTTTCCAAAATACAAATTCTAATTATTATAGAAAATTGCTGAAAAATCAATTATTTAAAACATAAAAAAACTGTTATCGATAATTCGCAGGGAAAAACAAATATTAATTGCTTTGTAGAATAACCTGATACGAAAGTTGTCCTTTAAGTTTTGCATAGAGCCGCTTAGAAGGCGCCACCAGTAGTACCTTCAAACACAAATTTAACCTTAATTTTTTGTTGACATAACAAAGTCGTGTAGGTACAGTAAAATTTTAAAATTAGCAAGTCGGTCGAAAAATGGATCTTAGTCGAGAGCATTTTTGAGCGATATTCTTTTACAGCTTTTACGGAGAGGATTATTCTAATAGCAAAGTCTCGCTGTAATGATTTCTGTGTTTGGGAATAAAGCACTACACCAGTGAAGTGTTTCCCGCTGGTATTGCAGATTTTAAAGTAGTCGTTTCATACTCAGCGACAAATCCTGGCTAGGTCCACCCAAAACAGCAGACACATAGCAAAACATTAATGCGGTTCATCAGATAATTAAGTATGACCGCCGTGTAACATACCAGGAGGCATCTTTGAGTATTTCAAAGACCTCGATCCAAAAGATCCTACGAAGTTGGTTTCCAAATGGTTCCCTCATTTGCTCACAGAAGAGCAAAAAGCAGTTCGCGACAATTGGAACGGTTCAAAAAAGGAAGCTCAAAAAAAGTTTACATTATTTTTAGTAGCAATGAATCTTGGATTTACTCCTATGAACCGAAAAATAAACACCAGTCTGCTGTGTGGGTGTTTTCCGATGAGGAAAAACCAACAAAACCAACCCATTTTTGAAGTGTGTCAAAGAAAATGGTCAAAATCTGGTCATGTTGCAACAAGATCGAAGAAAGGTTACTGTTGGGATAATCCTCTTCGAAAATTGTAAAAAAAACATTGCTCGAAAATGTTCTCGGCTACGATCCATTTTTCGACTGACTTGCTTATTTTAAAAAAATCACTGATTTTTGATTTATGTCAACAAAAGATTGAGATTAGATTTGTGTCTCAAGGTTGTATTGGTGGCGCCTTCTAAGCAGCCAAATGCAAAACAAAAAAGAAAATCCTTCTACTCACAGTAACCTACAGCTTCTTCCTGTCTATGTTTGATAAAATTAACTAATACTTTATTTGTAAGATTATTAGCCTGAAGATGGGTGAGTGGAGCCGAAATTAGTCGTTACATTAGTTTCATTAAATTAGATGTTTATATGGGAAGATTTTGAGCATTATTTCATTTATGATGAAACCCATATTTGAGATGGATAACCTTCTTTAATTTTAAGTTGTTGACATGTCACTTAAAGTCTATTGTTTTGAACTTTGTTTTATATTACTTTAATAAATATAATAACGAATCATCTAAGCAAATTGTTTTTAAACTTATAATCTCACAATTCTATGATAATTTGGTCGGTGCCAACTATTTTCGATTACGATTTTTAATTTACATATAAATTGTTTTTTCCAAATAAAAATATTTCAAAATTCTCAAGTTTGTTCTGAACTGTCCGTATATGTCTTTCTGTCTGAGCTTCAAGTCTGCTCATGCATAATTTTATTATACACCTCTTATTCTCCTTTTTAAAGTTTTTTATTCTTACTGTAATGGTGCTTTTGAACTATGGTTTAAAAAATAAATTTTACATTCTGTATAATATCATATTGTTTACACCTGCATTAACACTGACAAACTAAACAAAAAACTCTTGAGATTTATGTTCGTATTTACGCGGCAATCCGAATTCATAGATCTCTGGATTCCCGTCACATTCTCTCTCGTATATAAAAAAGCCAATATACTTTTCGCCGACATTAAATGCAGAGTGTTTTTCACTTGAAGCTTTATCTGAAAACGAGTATTTATATATTTTTTTCTTAAGATCCATCTTTTTGATGTAGGTAAAAGAATATGTTTTCTTTGAGCTTATTTCATGGTTTTTTCCTCTCTTCATCCGAAGTATAAGTAATGTTTTGGACCATTCCGAAGAGACACATAAAAAAGCAAAGAGCCCGCATCGAAATATCACATAGGGTAGAAAGGGGTAATGGGGATCACTTAAGCAATAATTGAAATAAATTAATAAAATTAAAAGAAATCTTTATTGCAACCGTTAAATAAGAAAATATAACTAATTAACTAACATTTGAGATCAATATTCATCACTTTAATAATGATTTCTGGCAAATATTAAAATAAAAAAAATTAACTGTTTTGATTCCCATTACACTGAGGTAAGGGTAATTGTAGTCACCTTGTGGGCAATTGGGATCATACAAAAATCTAACATAAATCGCAAACATAACTCTTGGCTGACTCCCACCCGGTACAATCTGCATGAGCCCATAAACCACATGAGGTACACCTGTACCAAACCTCATTATTTCGGCCGAATTCATTGCAAATTAGGCACGTATTTTCTGCGCCATCAGCATCATCTAGCTCATCGTCTTGGCATAACTCATCAGTCGCCACGTCTGAAACGGATGTTTTATTTGATTCCTGGAGAATCTTCCTCTTTACTCTTTCAGTTCCCTGCTTCGGCGCTTTAGTCTTCTTTCCTTGATCCTTGTCCTTAGTTTTATTTTTTCCTTTTCTCTTATCCTTGACTGGGCAGATGGTTTTATTTTTCTTGTGCTCTTTTTCTATCAAGTTTTCTTTTATTGGTGTAGATGTTAAAATTTTAGCATACTGCTTCTGGCGACTTTTTCTAGTATTTTGGTTATTTGTTTTTTGTGGTAACTTAATTAATTTTGACACAATATTAAGACTAGAGACTTGCTTTGATGTGCCAGAGACCGGTGAATATACTGGACCAGATGAAACACTTTCCCATGATGGACCAGGAGCTGAACAATCAACGGCGCTAGAAGTTCTTGGTGGTGTAGTTGGAAGCGGTAAATCAACGTGCATTGATGTGCTAGGTACTAAAGAGGGTTCTTGACCTGGCGCTGAGCTATTAATTGCAATCAATGTTTTGAATGACAGTTGTTTCTGATAGGAGTAATTCGGCTGGTAGAAAATCTTCATCACAAAATACGTCAGGATTCATCGGATAAATACCTGTAGCTCGAAATCCCGACTCTCGTTTACTAATGGATGCAACGTTATTAAATGCCTTTCGCAATAAGGATGCTACTTCATAAGGTGTGATCTTTTCTGCGAGGTGACTTTTCATGTACAAGTCGCACTCCTTTTTATATGCCCCTTTAAGTGGTCCAAAAAACGAAACGTCAAGAGGTTGCATCTTGTGGGACGTATGTGGAGGTAGAGAGAGCATATGGATGTGATTCCGTTTGCAAAATTCATAAACAGGAAGTAAAATGTGGCTTGAATGATTGTCTAGAATCAGCAAAACAGGTTCTTCAGCTGAAGGTTTAGCGTGATATTTAAAATGCGACATATTCTTCAACAAGTTTCAAGGCTTTATTCAAAGTGTCTGTTGACCAGGAAGTTTTTGTGGTAGGTAGTTCTAACTCGTACTTTCGGCATCTAAAAGCAGAATAACAAAATTATATTATGCCTTCATACTGCGGGAAATTGTGATCACGAGCGGGTTATGGGGGTCACCCGATTCCCATTACCCACAAGTATTTTATGAAGAAATAAAAATAAACACAAAATATAGATAAGTAATTCTTGTGATTTAAGTATGAAATCGTTACACTAAATGTACGAGTAAAGGCATAAAAAAGTCACATACTAGTAGATCAATAATTAGAATACTTACAGTTTATTTTGTGTCCGGAGAAATTTACATCGGCGAGTTGAAAAAACTATACACACATCTCATTCCTTAGGTTGTCGCCATATTGGCAGGGCACGCTCGCAGCGCTAGCAGGGTGATAAATAGAAGCGTAGATGGCAGTAAACGTATTACTAGCGGTTATAATTTTAAAGATATGTTGGTGACTACCATTGCCCGCTGATTCCCATTACCCGGTCTTCCCCTACGTTGATCGGGTTGATAAATTTTTGATGAAGATTGCATACATTCAAAAGAAATACTGGATTGTTACATAATAAATAGGATATTCCTTTAAATATATTTTCCAAATGTGTAGGCTTAAAAAATAGAATATCAGAAAAAGAAGTAAGTTTGATTAAAATTATATATTTAGGTACGTAGGTGTTTAAAATGATGATGGTAATACACTACTCAACAATTGAAATGGATAATTTTAAAAATCCTAAAATTAACATATAAAACTATTTTTTAAATAATAATAATACTATACTCTATTATGCTATCTTTATTGCCAATATTTTTTGCATGTGGCTTTTTTTCTCCTTATTCTTATCGGCCCTTATCTCGTACAAAGAGAGAAATGTTGTTCCAAACATGAATATATCATTCATATAAAAGTGCTTGTATTGGCTTTACCAGTTGTCAATAAGTCAAGAAATCTATTTATCACAAAAACAATCTGCCGCAAAGACGTTTAGAACTAGTTCAGCTCGAGCAATTAGTTCGGTGGATCCAACAAGGCATAACTCAACAAGATGTTGCTATGAGGCTAAATGTGTCGCAAAGTGTGATAAGTCGTGCATGTAATCGGTATATAGCAACTGGATCTGCAACATACAGGCATGGAGGAGGAAGAGAACGATCTACAACTCGTCGGCAAGACCGTTTTGTAGTTCTGACGGCAAGAAGAAACCCTACATTCACGGCTTCCAGAATTAACAGTATCTTCAGGCATGCTACTGGACGAGCGATTTCCAGTCAAACTGTCAGAAGACGGTTACATGCATCCAATTTGAGGGCTAAACGGCGCGCTACCCATCCGCGATTAACTAGGGAGCAGCGTGCATGCAGATATCGCAGGGCAATGGAACACTATCAGTGAATTTCGAAAATTGGAGAAATTGTCTCTTTACCGACGAGTCCAGATTTTGTTTTTATACGAATGATGGCCGAATATTGGTGTGGAGGGAAAGAGGACAGCGTTACAATGAAAATCTCTTTTTGGAGGTGGATCCGTTTGCGTGTGGGGAGGCATATGTTTTGACGGTCGCACGGACTTAGTCGTCTTAATTAATGAGACAATGACTGCTACACGATATCGAGACAGAGTCATAGTACCAATAGTTGTTCCATTTTTTGGTGCAATAGGCGAACAATTTGTTCTGATTGATGATAATGCTCGCCCTCACCGTGCGAGAATTGTCAACGAGTGTAGAGAAGCTCATGGCATTACAAGAATGGAGTGGCCACCGTGTTCAGCTGGTATGAATTGCATTGAACATGTTTTGTCCGAAATGTCTAGGCAACAAAACAGGCTCCTTCAACCGCCCCAAACCTTAGATCAGTTGGCCAATACATTGCGCGCGATTTGGGAACGTATACCGCTGCAGTTTATCAATAATTTAATAATAGGACATCCAAATAGAGTTACAGCACTAAGGCGGTACAGAGATGGACCCACACACTATTAATTTTTCGTTTCGGGATATTAGAAATTGAGCAGGAATAGAAATTTTAGGCTGTTAATTTTACAATTTTTGTTTATTTTCTTTTTTTTTCTTAAACAATTTCTTACTTTCGGTTCATCTGTATGAAAATAAGAAGTAAAAATAAATCTTTATTTATATCACTCCATTTTTCTATTCGACCTTATGAACAAAAAATAAAATACACATTTTCATAATATCCACTTCAATTGTTGAGAAGTGTAAATTTAATCTATGTCGACTCGCAGCAATATAATCTGATGATGATTCATTGGAAACAAAAACTACACGCTACACGCTTCTACGTCCAAAGATTTTCTTTTCTGTATACATATCTATATTCTTATTCATATATTCAATCGTATAAATACATAGAACACACTCTACCACGATATGACCAACTGCTGCACACGTCATTCTGTATAGTTCATTTCAAGATTGTTGACGTGTACATGCAATACTACACAACTCAATTTCATAATACCATCTCTCTTCATACTTAGAGAGATTTTCTACTTTTGTCCAGAGACGACTGTCATGTATACTTTCCTAGTTTTTATCTCTTTTTTTATTAAAAATATCCCGTAACGTATTTGATACCTTCATATGTGCCTGTCAGTGTGAGATTTAAAAGTTACTTGCCAAAGATGTGCTCTAGGAGTTATTTTCTATAAATCTGCATTTAATACCAGTTCCTAAAATGCCTGAAATGTAATACGTGGACAATGTCGACAGTTTCTACTTAATTTGTTGGAATATTTCAATAAAAAAAGGAAAACAACGAATCCTTATTATCTTTGTCAGCTGTAAATGAACGAGTTGCAGATGCCTTAAAAATCAGTTTAAGAGTGTGACAAGAATTAAAGGGGAATGTAAAATGAAAGTACCAATTACCACTTCTGGACAGTAAAATGTAAAATATTTCTAACAGTATAATTTAGAGTTTCCATATATCTAGATACATTGGTATGGAATCCTTCCTCTGGAATTACTTTCAATTTATAAAAGTCTCCGGATTCTGAATTCTGTACTTAAGGCAATCAGTTGCTATTACAAAAAAAGTATCTAAAAAAAAACATTTTTTTCTGTGGTAGTAAGGCACTATAAACATAGATTTTCTCATTAGATTGTACAAAACGGTAATAAGACCAACCAGTTACATTTGCTTGTGAAACGTGGATATTAAAGAAAGTTCCCTAGAAATATGGGAAAGAAAGGTATTAAGGAAAACTTTTGGAGGAAAAAGAAACCATGGGGTATGGGAAAGAAGAACAAACTAAGAGCTTGCGGATATGTACAAAGAACCAAATATCACAGGATATGCTACAGCACAAAGGTTAAAGTGGTTAGGACACGTCGAAAGGATGGCAAAAAGTAGGATTCCAAAAATGATCATTTACAGAAGCATAGAAGAAAAAAAGAGAAGAAGGAGACCAAAGGAAAGATGGAAGAGCAAAGTGAAGGCGGATTTGAGAACCTTAGGTGTACAAAACTGGAAACGCATGTGCCAAAATAAGAAGAAATGGAAAGAAATGACAAATAAAGCCTTGGGCCTTTCAGGCCTGTCCAATGTCAACCACAAAACCAGAGATAATAGAACAGAAGTGTTGATGCCTAATATAAAATTCGCAACTAGTTTAAAATTATTCACTATACTTTTACACCCTTTTTAGGCTTAAACTACCTTAAATTTATATTAAACTAAAACTACTAGCACTTACCCTGTCACTATACCGCCATAACAGCTTTTCCGCTTTTCGCTCTACCAGCTGATCATATTTCACTGGTTTAGTTCCCATTTTCATCACCACAGAATACGATTGCGCGTTCAGCTTCTTTTTTCTGCTACTTTATTTCCCTTTATTCTCCACTTTCCAGCTCTGTATCTTTCTTCTATTTGCTCTTGTTTTTTGTGTTTTAGTTGTTTCCCATGATTTATTCTTCCTATTATTTATTTTTCTTATTATTTTGATTAAAAATTTAAACTTTAACCTTTTAATTCATTTATAGTTTTACAAACTCTATTTTTATGACATATGTCGTAATTCAAACTCCCGGAAAGCTGACGAAAGGAATGTGTCTCCGAGGAAAAATCTATGTCGATATATATATATATTCTTTTCCATTCAAGTTTTATAAACTAACTAGCTGATTTCCAGAGGTTTCATTAAAACTTGCATAAAAAATCTTATTTGCAAGTTCGTTTTATTACTTTGTAATAATTTTTGTATATATCTATTACAATATGAGCCTAGTACAATATTTTTATATTATATTTGTTTATAGTTTGGTTATTTCAACTTAAATATCAAAGAATAAAGTCATCGCTCAAAAATTAGCGAGGTAGGAAAGCTCATGACTGCGTGGAATATGCATGCAATCAATTTTTATTAAACGACCAAGTCACAAAAAAGGGTTACGGTGTAAATTTTCTTTGTTTTTAAATGGTAAAACAATTGACGTTGAAAGATAAATGACTGTTTCCACATCGTTAGACGCTTAGCACAAAAGCACTGTAATTATGATAATATTCGCTACATTAATTTTTATTAGATAGACGTTGACTCAGTGGAAAGAATTTATAGACTTTTTTTAATTCTCTTTACTAGAGACATTATTTTACTATAATACTACATTTAGTGCTTTTTATGCTAAATTTGTCAACAAAAATTAAGTTCATAAATACAATACAACGTGTTCTCTGCCAAATAATTCTAGTTTTTTCTATGAAATATATACGTTTTCTTTTACTTTGCTGGTATTTGTGACTATTTACTTTGTTATGAAACTTGTAGCCCTTAAATTACCCTTAGCTAGCTTTTAGAATTGTGGATTCCTTCTGAGTTTCTTATCAATTCCTTCCCAACAATTATTAATGGGCGCCAAGTACAGACAGACAAATAAAGGTGTGAAATCAGTTTTAAATTGTTTATTCAATGATAAAAATTCTAATAGGAAGTTAATTAAAAAAATTAAGTAATTAATTATTTTCTTATCTTTGAATTAAGTGAAGTCTTCTGTCGGAGCTTGCGGAAGCGAGTGTACAATCTGTAGAACAAATTTTGAAGATCTCAGGACTGCAGTACTGATGTTTTCTTATAATAAACGGAGACCACTGGAAAAGTTGGTTCGAATGACCCTGAACTGGTGTTATAAGTGTTTTCAAAATGAAAGCTATGTCGAGAATCACGTCCTCTCTAGGGCCCTTCTCAAGATGGCAAAAGCCCAAAAACGAAGGGTGCAGAGAGTTAAGATAAACAACTTATAAGTAACAAATTACGATATGAAATGAAAGAATTTCGAATCTCACGAAGAAACCAAATTTCTCCTACCCAAATCAGATAAAGTAATCGAGTCGACGCAAATAACATTGATATTTTTAAAATTAAATAGTCGAGGAGCTAGGCCCACAACGAACGTTACAAACTCTCATTTGAAAAGAAGTGTATAAAAACTACTTTATGTGAACCATAAACTACTCTGCTATTAGAATATTTTACCATTTGGCTAGTATATCTTATATGGTGTATCACTGGGTCTGACAAAAGTTATAACAACCTAAATAAAGATTATGTTACTGTTACCCTTAAACAGAATAAATAAAAATAACTTCGTAGTTTATTATAAGCCATTATAAATGTCTGCCACTGGTTGATGTTTGCTAAATAGGGCATTTAAAATGAGCCTTTTATTTTAAGGCAAGTTTAATTTTGATTAATGTCTACCTTGAATTAATTTGATTTCACGGAAGAGATATGGCGTTTATGAAAGCTTCGTTTTTCTGCGTTTATTGTTTTATTTTATATTAAACTCTTCCGCCCGCAATTTTAATGAGGTTGCGGCATGACTATAATATTTTTTTGTTCCTGCAGATATTCTTTACTTTGAA
This sequence comes from Altica lythri, assembly GCA_964028335.1. NCBI lineage: Eukaryota > Metazoa > Arthropoda > Insecta > Coleoptera > Chrysomelidae > Altica > Altica lythri. The sequence continues at coordinate 8,499,540 of OZ034807.1, read as the reverse complement.
ATAAAAAATCCACTTTCATAAAGTTACTTATTTTCCCATTAACTATATCGTCCCCATGAATCCATTAATTTAAGTAAATTTTCGTGGCAGAATATTAACAGCAGCGATATCGTTTATTGATTACTTTCGATTAAGCACTCAAGAAAGACGTTCCCAGAGGAAAACCTACTTGTTCGGTTAATTTGTGGAAGCCTTAGAAGTAATTTGTATACCTCATATTTCAAACTTGTGTAGAAAGGATTATCTAAAGCGTTATATTCATAGATGACTGATGGAGATTACAAATGGCAGAAGTTATAGTGATTTTTAGCACTATATTCACATAACAATTTTTCATTTTTAAAATCACGGTTTATTTCACAATTTTTAGAATTATACAACCTATACAAACTAACAGAGCGTTTTTTTCGCATAAAGTGATAAAAAATGAAACAAACGTATCTCGTGCCATACTGATCAATGTGATCCAGATATAAAACCTGGATTTGTGCGTGGGTTAGAAGTCCTTATTCTTAGCACAGAATGCTGTGACGGAGATATTTGTATCAATCAGCCCATACAAGGGCAAAACCAAACTGCAGACACAAATAGGGACACTGTATCGAATAAAAAGTATCGATACTTTACTCATGAGTAGAATCGAAAAAAGTATCATTCTTATAAAAGTATTAAAAGAAATGTATCGATACCGGTATCGTTACTTGAGATTGCCAATGTCGGGATAAGAATAGGAATAAAGATAGGTATAAGGATAGGGATAAGGGACAATTGACATCAAGATGGTGGAATATTATCAACCCTCGCACAAATCCAGGTTTTATATCTGGATCACGTTGACAGTATGGCACGAGATGCGTTTGTATAATTTTTGATGTGAAACATCTATAGCGGCACGTAAATCAGATTTCTCGCGTGGTGACGGTGACGTCATGACGTAAAAAACCTAACGCATCGATAATAATCGATAAGAGATGTACTGATATCTTATATGAAATTGGTGTCATGTTTTGAGCGACGCGACGGTGGCGCGCCAACAATAGGGGGAAAAAGCTCATCGATTCAAAAATTTGGCGAGACAGGGTATGAATTGTTTCATAAAAACCTAACTCGATTTCGCCTACTATCTATTCTATATATCTAAAAATGTTTGTTTGTATAGGCAACATAATATTTTGCTGACCTGTAAAATTGACAGCTAGTCAATCAAAATTGATTGTTGGTGAATAGTTGTCATATAGTTGTCCGCGTAAAATTTGTGTATAAGTTTTAAATATGAATAAACAAAGTGTTAATAAAGAAAGTGATGAAAAAATATTGAATAAAAACGAGTGAGTACCTACCTACTCTATATACATTAGGGTGTCCGTTATTTCCCAAATTTGGTTTTGTTCTCCAAACACCCATCATCAAATTTTTAGATTATGACCTAACAAAAATTATCAGACCCAAACCAGCCCTTAATATTCACATTAACCCGTGCCTAAATCATAATACATTTCCCATTTAAATACCGTTTAAAAGGTATTCAACGATAAAGTTGTATTCATAGTTAAATTCATCATTTTCCTATTTTTTATTTAGTATCGCTTTTTGTTTGTACTAAAATTATAAAGTAACTACAATTATATTAATATAGTAACGTACTTCTATATAAATTTGTATTTTAATAATTTCCTTTTTTAAGATTATTGAATTTAAGGCAATTAAATAAAAAGCTAAACGAAATCACTTTTTAAATTTATTCAATAAATAGTCATCGTTATCTGGAAAAAATCGTAATATTTTATTTTATCATTATGACATATTTAGTTCCTATCACAATCTGTTCTTTTCTGCATATTACTTTTACACAATAATGTCGATGTTTCACATCTGCCAGGCGTCCCGTGACGGCCCACATTTTTTTTTATTACAATGTATTGATATGGGTTTTTCTTCGTGGTGCACGTTCTTTCAATGAAATGTTGGAACGTGGCCATGATTTTTGAATTGGTTGTCCAGGTTAAGTATTTTTTGGTATCTTGATTGTTTTTGTTTAGTTTATAAGTTGTTTTTGAAATATTGATGATTATTGATTGATTTGTCATGAGAATTATAAAAACCGTTGTCATTATCAGAAAGTAATAAAACATATTGAATTGATTAAATGGATTTGAATTTATAAATACTAAAAGTAAAAAGTAAAAAAAAAATAAATATTAGAAGAATTGATAGAAATATTTAGGTAGCAGATATTAAACAGAAAGAACAGAAGGAAGTTAACAATTACAGAAAAGCAGTGTGGTCAGGGCTGGAAAGTGGTAGGAGGAGATAAAAAGCAAGAAATAGAAAGTATTGGAGCAGAAAGAAGCAGTGAATAGGAAGAAATCAGAAATTTGAAGGTATAGAGAAAGGGTTGAAGATCAGAAAAAGGAAGTAGAGTAGAAAGAAGAGGAAGACAATAAAAAATTTTATATTTATATTTTTGTTGTAATTTATTTTAGGACAATCAATTTGGAAATCTTGAATCCACGACCGAGAATTTTTATTGAAAAAGGGTGTTCCGGAAGGAGGATCCATTTCAGTATACATATAATAAAATTACTAAATAAATATGTACGTATACACGGTACATATACCAAAATAACATTTTTTACAACTTTTGTCTGTTTGTCTGTTTGTTTGTTTACTTTGGAACAGTTTGATTGATTTTGACAGGACTTTCATTGGCAGATAGTTGATGCAATAAAAAGTAGCTAAGGCTACTTTTATAATAGAATTCTAGACAAAGGCTGTCTGTGCGAGGACCTTAAACACGCAATCGGGCGATTGCTAAAGGTGGTGCTTCAACGACGTTGTTTAAAAATTGGTTTCTAGCACTTATATTTAAACGCGCATGAACGGCTTGTTTTTCATAAATAATTCGATTTGTAGGTACCTACTCTTTATTTATGAGTGTTAATATTTTTTGTTTTCGATATATTTCTTGTATATAATTTACCTATCTTAACAACTAATTAATGACAATTATTCTTCATGATAGCCGTTTCTTTTTCACATGTAGGTTTAATTAATTATTGTACTAAATATATTTATTTTAGGTATTAAGTTAATTAACCTATAGGCTTAAAACTAATTAAAGGGAATTAATAAAACGTACCATAACCTTAAATTTGAATCAATGAAAATTTTACATAATGACTCTAAATGTTTGTATCAATAACACATTTCGCAGATAAACAAGTGCCTGAAGGCTTACACTGTAGCTGTTTTGATTTCAATTAGATTAAAAAAGGGTTTAGGATGATTATGTAAATGAATAAAGTGAAGGCACCACTAACACATTTTTAACGACAACTAATTGACGAATGTAAATTTACAATAAATTTGATGTCGATATTATTTTTTTGATTTACGACTTTTTCCTAACAGGTAAACATATTTAAGAATTTTTAGTAAATGATTATTGTGAGATATCTCTTATACGATTTTTGAAATTTTCTAAAGTAAACAAACAAGAATATTTAAGCATATTTGAACAACCTACGTACAAAAAATATATAGGATATGAATAATAAAACAATTCTTATATTCTTTTATCCCTTTCATATTATAAAAGATATGAGCAAATATCATAAAGTAAATATTAAACTGAAACTCCAAAAAGACTCTAAAGAACTGTTTCAGAGTTAAAAACTAATTTGTTGCCTCTTTAGGTTTAGCAAGTGAAAATAGATTAAAAGTTACGTTTAAATTAAAAACAGCAAAGATTTGGCAAGAGCCATTCACCATTTATTAGAAAAAATCAATAATTTTTAATTAAATAAATTTGATATTTATTAAACGACTTCAAAAAAGTAGTTCTTAGCTTGACCTTTATGTATGTATGTTTTTCTGCGATTATCTCTAAACTAGCAGCCCGCCCCGATTTTGCACGGGGATTAAAGAAATATAACAAAAGCCATTCAATTTATTGGGTCAACGCTTCCCTATAAACAATATTACATGTTGTTTTATTTTCTGGCAGAAAAATAAATTGATTTGCAGGTGCTCTGACCCGCCTTAGGCGGTTGGCCATAAGGAAAACCGATCCCTACTATTTGGAAGGTTTGACCTTGAGACTTATTATTAGTAAAAGCGAAAGATGTTTTGATAGGAAATTGAAGCGGTTTAAATAGATTTGATAGATCAGTTGGGATCATCGGTATCCTCAGTGTATGAGCTAGTTAACCAGCTGGTGGTTGAGTTTTATTGGTTGCTACAACTTAATTGTCCTTTAATTCCTTTATAAGTAGCCTCGCCTCTTTGCACATGCTAAATTTGTGATATCTGTCGTGATTATGATATGTATGTATGTATAGATCCGATATAACGAAATCTGTGGACACGATAGCGGTCGCATTTCTTAACAGATCGAAATGAAATTTGGTACAAAAATCAATCGTCCCAAAATCTCGGTCAAGTTCGTTTATGGGCCAAATCGGTACGGCCGTTTGGGCGTGACATCAAATCAAAATGGAAAAAAAATCGTAACTTTTTTACTTCACCCTGTACAAAAAAATGTTAGGGGACTTTTTTGTTTGTTTTAAAGAGACCTACAACTTTTATTTAAAACATTTTTTTCTGAAACGTATACTTTTAATATATTCAATTAATATAAACCTACTGATGCGCCTGGCTTACAAAAGAGCCATTTTTTTTAAAGAAACATAGCCTATGTCACTCGGGACTAGTGTAGCTTGCCAACGGTGAAAGAATTTTTAAAATCGGTCCAGCAGTTTCGGAGCCTATTCATTTCAAACAAACAAACAAACAAACAAACAAACCTTTCCTCTTTATAATATTTTGATGCAGTTTTCAAAAAAATGTTTTGATTTAATATTACGTCTGTAAAGCTAGAAAGGTCAAGTCAGCAGAATCACTCGTATTATATCTCAAAATTTAGTGCTTATTTAGTGCTAATTTAGTGCTGATAACAGATATTTGGTGCTGTGATAGGGGGACTAAAAATGAGAACACTGCTAACTTTTCATTAAGCTAGCAGTGTACCATTCATGACCGCGCTAAAACGGAAACTAATGGAATTAAAAGACGTCACTATTTAGTACTCAATTAGTGCTGCCAGTACAGCAAAAGATTTTTGAAAAATATCTTTTTTTCAAATCAACTACTGCTAATATAACGACGTCAGCAGTCTTCTTCTGGCTCTCAAGACTGCTGGCGGCGTTATATTAGCAGTACCTAGTTGATTTGAAAAAAAATAAAAAATAAATTATTTTTCAAAAATGTTTGGCTGTACTGGCAGCACTAATTAAGCACTATATAGTGACGTCTTTTAATTCCATTAGTTTCCGTTTTAGCGCGGTCACGAATGGTACACTGCTAGCTTAATGAAAAGTTAGCAGTGTTTGCATTTTTAGTCCCCCTATCACAGCACCAGATATCTGTTATCAGCACTAAATTTTGAGATATAATGCGAGTGATTCTGCCGACTTGACCTTTCTAGCTTTACAGACGTTTTAATATTGATATTCGGAAGGTTTTGAAGGAAATCGAAATCAGATGCCTAGTTAATTACAATTTTTTTAAGAAATAAATATTTTGTTTTGCATTTGAGTGCATTTTTTTGGTAGTTCAATTTTTTTAAAGTTTTTATTAAATTCACAGTCATGATATCTTAAATCTGTTTATTTTAAATTTTTTTAAATTATTCTAAACGACTTGATAAAGATTTATGTAAAACTATGATGTAGTATTAATTAATTTATATAAAAATATTAATTACCTTTTTTATCGAAGCAGAAGTTAAAACAAAGATGTTTTTATTTTAAAAATTATGCTTGTTTCCGATGAATATATAATAGAAAATGAATATTCAATAGCGATATTTACATACCAATTCAATAATTAGATAATGATTCGTCGGTTGAAAGTTTTTGCTTTAATCAAAAATAACGTAATAATAAAATTGTTAATATAAAGTTAATAAATTTTCAAAACACTGTATTATCAAAGTTAAGAATTTAATAAAGTTTCATGATCTGATTAAACTCGGTTTTGATCGTGAAATTACCACAAGAAGCATCGCTGTAAGTAATTAAAATTTTATACTTTTAATATAATTACTATTTGGATAGATATATCTGGAAGATTTTGAAATAATGTATAATTAGTTTATTTATTAGTTTAATTATTAAAGTTATACTTCTATTTGTACACTCTAAAGAAAAAGATTGTGTAGAGTTAAATGGGAAAAATCATTACATATGTAATGGTGTGAGTAAGAGAGAGACAGAAACACTTATAAGGTATATTGGTCGGTAGAAACAAAGATAAAATATATACCACATGTTATTAGTCATAACTATAAGTCCTTTGAATACCGTTTCAACATTCAGTACATTGAAAAGGGATAGATATACAAAAAACAGTCTGAACTAATGTATGAATATCATAGTGACGGACTACATGATTATTTGACAGATTATTTTATAATTTAGTCACGTAAGTATACATATAAAGTTTAGCATTTTATATTAATAATAATATTCAGTAATGAGTATTGTATTTTAGTCTAAAATGCCGTCACATGGTTGCAGTATATTTTGCTCCATGCTTTTAAGGTTGTTGGATACATAAACAGAGTTTTTACGAATAGTCGAGGAAATAAAGCACCAAAACCTCCGAATTTTGTAACGTAAGATGGATCGGAATGCGTTTTTTTGCATTGGATTCGTTAAAGTATCAGGAAATTTGTCGCTATATTTTATAATGTAAAAATGGAAATTGCATTTCTGCATTCGAAAAGTACATTCAGACAATAAAGAGAAAACTTACAACTCGGTAAATTGCTGAAAATGGGTTCAATTTATATACTCGGGGTTTTTGGAGTCGCTGAACACTAATATCACGATTCCAAAAGTCTCCGCGGCACTTGGTGTCTAGGGTATTTACCTCTTCTCCTGGGGTTTTATGTAAATTCTGTACGAAATCAGTGCACACTTGGTACTCGGTGGTTTTTTTGAGTCGCTAAATACGATTATAATAATAGCGATGGTGTTCGAAACACCTGGTGCTTAAGACGGACCTCGTCTCCAGAAATTTTATGCATATTCGATACAAAAAGAGTGTGCACACGGTACTAGGAGGTTTTTGGAGTCGCTTACCACGAATATCATATAATGAGTTTGCTAAATCATTCTCATACAAATTTATGAACCCATGCGCGTGCATAGAAGTATAACTTCTGCCGGCAGTCCCACTGACTGCCACACTAGTTATTTTTATAGTCCATTTTAAATTATGTATTAACTTCTGTTATCAATATACCTACTTAAAATTTTAATTTATTAAGAGAAGAACATTTATAGTTTTTCAAATTGAACTTGGATAAGTGTTGTCAAGCGGCACTTTACAACTACAAAGAATATCGCTCTGGGTGGGCAAAACATTATTCATATTATTCTTTTTTTTTACTCAGTAAGTGACATTCTATAAAAGTTTTCTGTCTTGCAAAGACCAAAGAGGAAGATAATAGTAGAGTAAAAATTTAAATTAATGTTTTTTCTTTAAAAGCTAATTAAAATTTTTTGAAATTTTTAAAAAATCAATCTTAAACATTGGTATTCTTACTTTACAAGAACTACTCGTAAGATATATAATAATAACATACGTTAGATGAATTAAAGGTAATGATTCGTCGCAAACTTAGGCTAATCAATAAATTTTTACTGAAAGGATTAGAGGCTAATTTTCAAAAAAGACAATTTAGACAAGCAATGGGGTTAGCAATTAATTATTCCAACCTAATTGTTGAACGCTTAGAGATAAGATATTAAGGTCTCCGTCTATACTAAGACTCTTATCAGCCAGTTAGAAGCAAATTAATATTCTATTTACGCTATTGGTGCCATTGGTGGTCATCTATAATTCATGAAACTATATAGTGTGTCACTCTGAAGATAAGAGCGTTCTTAATGCAAGCAAATCCCATAAACCCTGATTGTCTACGTCTTTTGAAATGTTAATTTGGATTTTGAAAGGACCCTTTTCATATTTGCTATTGATTATAAATTCGGGATACAGTTATACATTAATTAATGATTATCAAAATATTCACTCTTAAAAAATCGTTAAAAAGGTAATAATTGAAATTCAGGAGTATTCCCTGGATTAATATTAGACGTAGACGATTAACGATGACAAGCGATTATTATTTAGTGGTTAGTAAAATAAAAGAAGAATAAAAACGTAAGCGAAGTGATAGAATTATGATTATTATACATCGAAACTTGTAAACTAAAAAATCCAGAGACAGCAGAAAAATATAGGCAAAAAGAAACTGAAACACTACAAAATAAAACAGAAAACACAGAAGAAGAGAATTTAGAAAAAACTTGGGAAAAATACAAGATAACAGTCGCAGCGTGGCGCAAGATACGATTGTATCATTTTTTTATCTTTTTATGTTATAAGACTGTCAAAAAACGCTCCGTTTGTTTTATTTATTTACCTTGCCTAAGGTTTATATATTAGATGCAAAGCGACCACAACAGTACCATTTTTGGAGTCGAGCTGGCGCTACTTGCGATTATGTCTAACTTTCGCAGACTTCTAACAACAAATATTCGCCAGTCTATACCGGAATGTCTCTTCATAAGTGACTGAAAAGACAAGCCTGTACTGCACTGATGAGCTCTAATAGAGCGAAACACAGTGTCTACAGTTTGGGTTTGCCCTTGTATAGACTGATTAATATTTTATTTACGTCGCAGCATCATGTGCTTTTAAGTTAGAAATTCTAACCTTGCACAAATCCAGGTGATGCATCTGTATATATATTGACAGCATGGCGCAAGATACGATTGTATCATTTTTTCATTGTTTTATGTTATAAGACCTTTAAAAAACGCTCCGTTCGTTTTATATATATATGTAAATATATATAGTCAAATATAATGCTTTCAAAAATTTTGAAATTGGACTCTAATTGCTACTTTATTTCTGGTTCTTTAAATTCATACTTAAGGAAATAGATATGATGTACTTTCTATAGCAACGTTAACATGTTAACTCTATTAATTAGCTAATTCTGGGGTATAAATAAAAACATCTTTTATTGTTAACTTTGAGAGAAACATCTATATTGCGATCAAGTTACATAATTACAAACCTTGTTTATTATTCGTCTGTCAGTAGCAATGTTGTAAGTAAGTAATCGAGTTAAGCTTTACCTTTCAGATACAATATTGCTAGCCACAGCTTGTTTCACAGAATCTTGGTGCATTGTTCAAACCTTAAGGGACGGAGTATGTCAACTGTACCGTAAAATTGGTTTATCCAACGGCAAAGTTAACTTGCTTGACATTAAATTAGTTTACCACTTTCTGACTAGTTTTGAAATAAAAGTAAAGTTTAATAATCGGATTAATTAATGATCTTTAATTATTTATGACGTTTAGGAAATTAGGAAAGACGTTGTTAAACTAGTTGGTATTAGTTGAGTTCATTTTTAATGGTATGAATTTGATTTAAACGTAGTGTTAAAGGAAATATCAGTCTTTTTCTAATAATTTGTAAAAGTGTCATCATTATATTTTATTTATATCTATATATATAAAAATGAAACCCGTTTTCCTTGGTCATGGCATCACGCGTGAATGGCTGGACCGATTTTACTAATTCTTTTTGTGTTGTATTTGTTATTATTAGGAGAAGGTTCTTACGGAAGAAAATATTAACAAAATCTCTCAGAAATATTGAAAAATAGACATTTAATTTTGCATATTTTAAAAAACGCGCGTAACGAATGTCAATGTCATTCACAGCCATAGACTATATTGAAAGAGCATCGTTTGTTCGGAAACGTGGTTACTTAATTAAATAAACCTTAAATTAACCTATGAATGGCTGCACCGATTTTACTAATTCTTTTTGTGTTTTATTTGTTATTATTAGGAAAAGGTTTTTACGGAAGAAAATATTAATAAAATCTCTCAGAAATATTGAAAAATCGACATTTAATTTTGCATATTTTAAAAAGCGCGCGTAACGAATGTCAATATCATTCACAGCCATAGACTATATTGAAAGAGCATCGTTTGTTCGGAAACGTGGTTAATTAATTAAATAAACCTTCAATTAACCTGTGGCATCACACCTATAGTTTTAATTTATGGAATGAATAAATTTTATTTATTTATTAATTTATTTACGGAATTTTCCTTTTTTACAAGTTTTACTCTATAATAATTAACAACATGGAGATGATAAGACTAAATTACCTAAAAAACTAGATAACAAGGTACAAATATTCTATATATATATATATTATATAATATATATATATATATATATATATATATATATATATATAAAAGGATGTTTGTATGTATGAAATCGATGAACTCAAAAACTACTGGACTGATTATTATGAAAATTGGTATATAAATTTTTTTCCACGGAGAAGGTTTATATGATATGCTCATTGATGCCACTCGCCACCAGGTGGCGCTGCAAAGTAGCAACTTCTGCCCCGTTTAACCGATTGTCATGAAAATTGGTATGTATATGTATTTTACCACGGAGAAGGTTTGTATGATATGCTCATTGATGCCACTTGCCACTCTTCTTATCTTTTATTTTTCTTAAATTTATTTTAGTTGTTGGCGTAGCAACGTGCGGCGGCTACAGCTATAAATAAAATTCTTTTGTATTGATTTTTGATTAATATCAGTTGTACGAAAATTTGAATCAATCGCGTTTAAAATCCTTCCCATTCAAATCCCAATCCAGTAAATTTTTATACCAGCTTTAACGTTTCCGTCTTCATTCGTAAATAATAATTTCATTGTATTAAGGGTTTATGGTAGTAAAAAATCTGTCATGGAGGTCAACATATTTTTTTACAAATGGCATCTATGTAAAAAAGCATTGTGGTCCCCATGACTGATTTTCTCCTACTGTTCCTCTTAAATAGTTTACTACAATGTAATATAACAAAAACTTTAGCCACAGCAACGCGTGGCCGGGTCAGCTAGTCCTTTCATAATTATTTATCTTGTAAGGGTGCTTGATATTACAATATGGTTATGTAATTAATTGTTTCAATTAGGACGAGGTGGCTCAAAATGGGCGAAAGTAACTCTGTCTGTCTGTCTGTCTGTCTGTCTGTCTGTCTGTTACACTTTCACGCCTAAATTACTAAACCGATTTAGATGAAATTTGGTAAGGACATAGCCTACTTTTTACCGCGGGAAAACAACGCATTTCCATGAGAAAAAATACTTTTCGGGTTAGCCGATTGTAATGCAAATTGTTTGTATATGGGTGATTTGAAATTATCATTTTAAGTTTGAAGTTGCATTTGAAAGATGGTGCTGATCAGGATTCTTTTAAGTTATTATTAACAAAAGGATTTTAGGGATTCACTTAACAAATCTTAAAAACTCATTGATAAGCGTGAAAAATTATCCGAATCCTCAAAAAACGTTGACAATCATAAAAAGTTGTTAAAAACCGTGAAAAATTGCTAAAAGCGTGAAAAATCATTAAAAATTTTCGAAAACCTTGGAACAGTCTTAAAATTTTTAACAGAACGGTTGAAAATTCGTTTATTATCGTGAAAATTGTTGATAATGCTAAAAAAACTTAATAATGGCCAAGAATAGTTGACAATCATTAGAAATCGTAAAAAGTCACTGAAATCGTAAAAAAATTATTGATAAATAATGGTGAAAAATCTTGAAAAAATGTGTTAAAAATCTTAAGAAAACCGTTGAAATTTTATTAAAAATCGTAAAAAATAGTTGAAAATGCGAAAAAAGGTTGATGATCGTAAATAATCGTTACAATCGTTAAAAATCGTGAAAAATTTTTAAAGATCCTGAAAAAATACTAAACTGGTGACAAATCATTAAAAATTAATGAAAATCTTAGGAAAATGTTAAAAATCTTAACAAAAGCTTAAAAATTTGCTGAAAAATATTGACTATTTTAAAAAATTGTTAATAATCGTGAAAAATGGTTAAAAATCCTTAAAATTTGTTGATAATCGTCAAAAATTGTGTGGAAAATTATGAAAAATTGTTCATAATCGTGAAAATTCGTTGATGACATAAAAAAAATATTCTTTTTTCTTCGTCATCACCTTGGTTAACTAGATTTTTTTGGTGTAACCAAATTGCCGTTTGGTATGTGATAGTTACACTCTAGTGGTAAATAAAGGAAAAATAAGGGAACCAATATATTTTAATATATTGTTTTAAAGTTTGTTAAATAGTACAAAATAAATGGGGTAAAATGTGTTAGCGATTATTTTTCGGTTAGATTTCTGTTTTTGTTTTATTTATTTTTTTAGAAATATTTTTTATTAAAATTGGAGATTCGTTAACAAATCTAACAAAACTGTTGAAAATTTGCTGATAATCGTAAAAAAATATTGGAAATTCATTTTTTTTTATAACCATCAAACAACATTGACAATTGTTAAAATTCGTGGCTCAATTGTTTGTATATGGGTGGTTTCTGTATTAGTTCTCAATTTGTGTTCTAATAAACCATGAAACACGTGTTTAAACTCCTATTTCACACCTTCATATGTCCAAATTTTACGTTTGTACCATCAGCGGTTACGGCTGTGCGTGCGTCTATATCACAGTCAGTCCTTTTAAGTATATGAAAATAAAAAGCAAATAGCAGACTCACACACTCAAAAATTCATACAAACGTGTCTCAAAAATTTACAATAACCTTACTTACCCTTAAATTCCATTTAATATTTGACGAAAATTAAAACATTTTTTATTTTTAAAAGTAAAACAAAAAGTTTAACAAAAACACAGAATTCGATATCAAATATTCACCTCCAATAAATTCATGAGCTTGGGTATTCACGAAAAAAGTTTAAATTTACCATAATACAAACGCTACCGGGAAGAAGACCTTAAATAAACATATAAATTTGTTGGTCAAACTTTTTTACGAGTAAATTGGAGATGTACGTAATACGAGTTCTTTTTACCATTTAAAATACATTTGTAAAAAAAAGGAAATTGGACAAATGGCACCAATGATAGCTTTACAGATCGATCAGGAAGAAATTTATTTTGCGGTCACGATCCACCTACAATACTAGGAAGTTGAAAGTTTATTCAATTTCGAAAAAGGGCCCAAAAACTTTACCCGAGCCACCTGCAACGTTCTGAATTAGTTTTATCAAAGAGAATTAATCGAATAAGGAAAATCGGATTAACGCGAAAAAAGCAGTGGCGTAAGGTAAAAATTTTATGAGGAAGTTACTAAAAGTGTTAGACTTCAAAATCTGGGGGCACGGTAGTGCCCCCGCCAAGACGAGCCAAGCGAAGCGCACGGGCACTACCTACCTTTTCTCGAAGCGCTTCGTCGTTTTTTTGAACCCTCATAACTTGGGTTTGGATTATGCTAGATCAACAAAATTTTCGGGATATATTGTCAATAGCGGACTTATTGAACATATTAAGTTTTAATTACATTAGCTTTTATACTTCAGATTTTATTTATATCTAAAAAACGCTGATTTCGTCACTGACTCACTGATGATCATCAAAATTATTAAGGTATTTCCTAATGTCCTAGAAAGCTGAAATTTTGTATGTAAGCTAGTATTAGCACACAAACAACAAAAAAATTATAAAACTTGTAACTTTCATCCCCCAATCCCTTAAACTAGGGGATGGGAGTTTGTATGAGACCTGTAATTTTAAATTAAATTTTGATGACGCTAGAGGTCTAATCTAATAATCTAATCTAAAACTTGGTGCCCCCAGATATATATATATATATATATATATATATATATATATATATATATATATATATATATATATATATATATATATATATATATATATATATGTATAGGTACTCCTTGTTAAAAAAAAAAGAAAAAAAAAAAAATTTAATCGACATATATTGAGAGACATATACTTTAGATCAGATCATTTAAATATGAATGAATAGAAGTGTGCGAACGTCTCCTGCCTCTTACGTCCACACAGTAGCTAAAAATAAAAAAAAATTGTCCTTGACAGCGAGCGCGTCGATTGTCGATTGTCTTGTTTTGTTGATTGTCGATTGTCTTAGACATAAATAAAAAAAAATTTTGTTACAAACAACTTACAACAAGAAATGAAATCCCACCAAAAACATTTTCATGTAAAATGTTTCCAAGACGAGCCCATATGACTCGCACTGTCAAAAAGTTATCAGATCTCATGTAGAGCCAAGCTTCTAACAATACACGCCCTAACTCTACAAGGCCTAACTTCACAAACTCTACACCTTAGCAAAATATGTGGCTTGGCCGTTCGTTACTACAAGAACTATTGTATAACACAAAAGTAATGAACAGTGAATGTGAATGTAGCGAAATGGCCAAGCCACATATTTTGACTAAGGTGTAGAGTTTGTGAAGTTACGCCTTGTAGAGTTAGGGCGTGTATTGTTAGAAGCTTGGCTCTACATGAGATCTGATAACTTTTTGACAGTGCGAGTCATATGGGCTTGTCTTGGCAACATTTTACATGAAAATGTTTTTGGTGGGATTATAATTTTCTTGGTACAATAGGATAAAATAATTGTAAATTTAGATTGATAAAAGAAGAAAAAGTACTTGTATGTGCTATAGCTACGTTTATGTAACCTCTATATTGGTTGGATCTGAAAGTAAAAACTCTTTGATCATCATCAGACTCAGAGATACTATTTAAAATGAGATGAAATAAGACCCACTAGGATAAGAACTAAGAGACTTGTGATGAAAATAAGATCGTTATTTTTTAACACAATGACACCCTTGATCTTATTACCCTAATCGCAGTCAAAGGGTAATTTATGTATGTATGTGTATTAGCAGAGGTATCCAGCAGTTTGGCGATTTAGAATCCTTCATTCTGAAAAAAATAATCTACAATATAAAGCAAGGGATATTGTTTTAATGATAACTATTCTCATTCCTAAATAAAATAAAATTTGTGTCCAATCTATTTATTTATCTTTTGTGTTTTGTGGCTTTATTTTTGTGAACGAGAAACTAAATTTATTGGACTAATATAACGAATAAAGTGCGCCCATGTCGATGCGAGACCGATGGTGAGAATGGTGAACCTAAACGTGAACATTTCCAGAGTTTTTAGGACCTGAAATTAGTTTCTGTTTGAAATGTCCTTTCTATCAATTTTGGTCGCCGGTAATGTGACACAACTGTTTTAAAACAAATAACTGCTTTTCACTAAACGCGTATATAATAAGTAATTAGTCCAGATTACAATCAGTGGCAATTGAGTAATTAATACTAAGTAGAACTTAAGATTATACAATTATCTGTTAGCTCCAAAAGAATTCTAACAGATGTTGGTATCTGTTTACTGGGATGAGTAAGTATTTAATAGATGGTGTTATGTTAAAAGTACAAACGTTTCATATGACGGTCTATTTCTATTCATAAATAAATACAAAAATAAGAAACTAAAGTAACATTGAAAATAGTCGAAAAACAAATTTAACTCTTCACCAAGTTTACAAATTTATAGTCCCTTGTTAGGTAATACAAAAACAACCTTCTGCCTCGATATTCAAAATTTATCTGTTCTAAAAATAACTTGCTCATATCTAGACTAATTCTTCAACACATAAATGAGTCTCTTTTGGCTTATCAATGACACAATATTTAGAAATTCGATAGCCGCACAAAAAGGTCCTATATTTACTTAATTAAATACGTGCAGTTGATACCTCATACACTAAAACGAGCATTTTTTACTTAATTAAGTGCTATGGTGCCACCGTAAAGTAGCGCAGTTGATATCTCATATATTTAAACGAACACTTAATTAAGTACTATGACGCCACCGTACGGTGGCGCAGTTAATACGTAAGATACTTAAACGAATAATAATGACTAAATTAAGTTCTATGACACCCCCGTGAGGTGGCGGTGCACTTGATGTCTCAAATATTTAAACGAGCAATTCTTACTAAATTAAGTACTATGAGCCAGTTGGCATCTAATAAATTTAATTGATAAATTACAAAATAAAATTAAAAATAAAAGTAAAAAACTGGAAACTAACGAGAAATTATGATGAAAACGAAAAAAAAAACAAATAAAACGATATAAATTAGTAAAAAGCTGAAAAAACGGAAAATCAGAAAAAATCCATAGTGTTAGGCGGTATGAATTTGCTTGTTTACCTAGTACTAGCAGCCCGCACCGGCTTTGCACGGGGATTAAAGAAAAATAACAAAAGGCATTTAATTTATTGGGTCAACGGTTCCCTGTAAACAATATTACATATTGTTTTATTTTCTGGCAGCAAAATAAATTGATATTCAGGTGCTCCGACCCGCCTTAGGCGGTTGGCCATAAGGAAAACCGATCCCTACTAATTGGAAGGTTTGACCTTGAGACTTATTATTAGTAAAAGCGAAAGATGTTTTGATAGAAAATTGAAGCGGTTTAAATGGATTTGGCAGATCAGTTGGGATCATCGGTATCCGCAGTGTATGAGCTAGTTGACCAGCTGGTGGTTCAGTTATAATGGTGGCTACAACTTAATTGTCCTTTAATTCCTTTATAAGTAGCCTCGTCCCATTGCACATGCTAAATTCGTGATATCTGTTGTGATTATGAAATAAGTTATTTTGATAAGGATTAATACCAAGATAAAAACTTTTAAAAAATTAAAAAATAGTTATTGTGACGTAACTATAACAGTTAGACATATGCTGTCGCGGCATTTTTTGTAGATATTTATATATTCTTCGAAATCGTAGTACATTATTTTATTCTATAATCAATAGTATTCTCAGCGTACGCGATGTAAAGATTTTAAGGTCATTTTTGGTTACATTAATGGCATTGTAGTAAGGATCCCTATTTTTTTTGAAAACGAAACATAGCCTATGTCACTCGGGAATAGTGTATCTTGCCAACGGTGAAAGAATTTTTGAAATCGGTCCAGTAGTTTCGAAGCCTATTCATTTCAAACAAACAAACAAACAAACAAAAAATCCAACCTTTCCTCTTTATAATATTAGTATAGATCTAGTATCTTTCTAAATTTTAGAATATTAAATTTTTTTTAATTTGTAACCTTAAAAGTACCCTAGGCTAGCTCCCATGGGTCGTGGCTTCCTTCTGTGTTCTACTAGATTCTCTCCAAACATCAATTTAAGGGCGCCAAGTACAGACACACAAATAAAATTCGAAAGATCAGTTTAAAATGGTTTATTACTTTAAAAGAGATTAGTAATTTAATTCAAAAATATTTAATTAATTATTTCTCTTATCTTGGTTTGGTTACGATGGCTTTTAACGGAGTTTTGATCCAGTGGAGCGGAGCAGAAGGAAGGATGGGGTACCTTCCTAGAGACTTCTAGGCGGATTTTCACACGACGTGGAAACGGAACAGCAAATGAAATACCCCTCTAGGAACTTCTTGTCGGAATCTCACACGTCGTGGAACGGAAGAGCTGTCGGAAGGGAATTCTCCTCAAGGACTTCTAGTCAGATTTTCTATCGACGTGGAACGGAACAGCAAAATGGCGTCAGCTTCACAGAATGACGTCGAACTGCGAAATTCTTTCAGATAGCAATTTGTTGGTCCTTAATAGGGCCCTTCTTCTAGTTGGCAATAACCCAGAAACCGAAGGGCAAATATAGTCGGAAAAGCTCTGAATTTCTTCAAATTCGTCGATAAAGTGAACGAAATAAAATCACAAACTCACGACGTGACCCATTCTGTCCTTCCCAATAACCTATCCCCTCTCGAATCAACGCGATAACAATAGATAAATTAAAAATATTTATAGTCCGGACGGAATGTTCGAAAACCAACGATACAATCGTTACAAATTATTCAAGAAACCTTTGAATTTTTAGTTTATTGTTGCAAAATGAAATAATAATTTAACAATTTTTTAGTTTGTAACTCATAAGTGTGAAAAATTGTAGACTTGGTAGTTTACTAACAAATAAGTATTTAAATATTTACTTGTTTAAATTTAAAAAAGGTAACAAAAATAAAATTACCTAAAACATTTAAATTTAAACATTTTAAAATTCTAAAAACAGGTTTCCGTTTTTTTTTATCAAGGAAGGACATTCAGTTAGAATTTGATTCCGGCATTTATAGCCATCCAATCCGTTGTACGCCTCTCGGAAAGGTGTCTGAAAGAAAGGGAAAAAAGCTCTAGAGAATTTTCTAAGAATATTGCCAATATAAAATTTCATTATTTTTAACTTTCAGGTTGCTCGACGTAAATATATTATTAGACACTTTTTTCTTCCTTTTTTTTTATTTCTTTTGAAATGTCAATTTCCTATCGTTAGAAAATTTTAAAATTCTATTTATAATCATCAATCAGTGAGAATAAAATATGATATAAAATCGATGTTTTTTTTTGTTACAGGAATATATACGTCAAAGCCGCGAACAGCAGTTAAATGAATTAGAAAAACAAGATCAATTAGAAAAGAGATCTATAAAATCTCGATCTAGGTCGCAAAGCTCACCTTCTGTGAATTCGTCAAATAGATATGAAGCTGGCGTTCACGTAGTCACCGCTGCCAGTCCATGTTACGTTCCTGGAGGAGACGTCTTGCCCATTTTAATCAGAAACGAGCACAGTATGAGTCCTTCGAATGGGGATGCTTACAATACCAATATTTATACGGTAAGTTAGAATAACTAAGCTTGTTATTGGTTTTACAGTTATGGAATTTTTCATTTATTACCAATATTCCGAATTTCTCTTAATAACTAGTAAGTATGAAACATAAAGTGTGTAACTTAAACTAGGAGTGGCAACATGCTACGTGAAAGTATATAACAAAAGTAATAAATGGGACATACCAGCTATTATAACATCAATCTCATTTTTAACGTGCAACACGGTATGTTTTTCGATATTAATTTTTTAGAATAAATTAAACTTACTCGTATTAGTTCATAAACAATATTGTGCTTTACCTATTTTTTTTGGTTTAAATACATGGGCGTATCCAGCAAAGGTCTCAGAACACTTTCTTATAGCTCACCTACCTACACCATGAAATCTTCCATCCAAAAATGTGTCTTTAACTTTAGATCTTTAGGCTCTGATGGGCGTATGCCAATTTGTAAATGAGTTTATTTATAGATAGTACTGTCAGGTACAGCAAGTGTTAGAAGTTGTTTATTTATTTATTTAGGTATCAACTAAATTCATAACATTACTTTAAGAGAAGATGGCGTAAGTTCCTTAGCATTTCGGCTCCTAATTTATTTTTTGTCTCGGCAATAATAGGGATGTGGACTATTTTTGGGAAAGTGTTTAAAACCATGCATAAGTACCAAATATAGCCCAAACTATTTATAATTATTTTTTTTAATACAACTAATACCTTTAAAATAAGTTATTTATAATTCCATTTTAAATTTCGCGCCAAAACGTGGATACCTGTGAAACGCCCGCTGTGACGTCACTTGTTCCTAAACATTGTCGAAGTTGTATGTAATAGAAAGTTATTTCGTAGTTTTGTGTTAATAAGATGGATTCTACATTTTATAAATGTTGTGCCGTGCTGCAGTGTGAAAGTACTACTATTAAAACACCTGAAAAACTATTTATTCACGTTCCACATACAAAAAAGTTGCGGTAAATGTGGCTTCAACTAGCCCTTCGGGATCCGGCACTTTATATTCCGGGCAAATTTTGCACTTAACTGTGCACAATTTTGCATCTCGACGAAGTTGGACATATCTCACAGCATCGTCTCCATATGACTGCCTCAAGGAAGTAAAACGAAATGAAACAATTTGTTAAAAAGATAACACATAACCTCAAAATCATATTATTTTATTTTATTATATTCAATTTAACTTTTCGAGTTTATAAATACCTACAATTACTATTATAATCTATCCTGAGTATATTACTTACATGGAGGTCTTCACATTTCTAAATTCAGCAGAGCAGAAGTTACTATTTGTTACGAAGAAATTAGCCACCGTAAAGCAATCAATTCTTGGCAAATTTGAACTATCTGCCTCTATATATTCACCTTCCATTATGGGAAAACCTTTAAAAATTGATTCAAAAAGATAATTGGTCCAATTTCGAAGTTTGATGAGAATCGCAGTAATAATATAATCCAAATATTAACAAACACCATATTACTTGACAGCGAAAATTATTGTTTGGCAACAAGTGACGTCATGCATTTTGATTGGTGTTCAATGTCACGTGACTTGAAGGTGAAATATTTAATTACATTTTATTAAATAAAAAATTAGTCGCTTGTTTATTGAAGAAAATATTGTGTTTTTTATTATTGATGTGAAACATCTATAGCCGCACGTGAATCAGATTTCTCGCGTAGCGACGGTGACGTATGATTCGTATGACGTAAAAAACCTAACGCATCGACAATATATAATAAAGAGATGTACTGATACCTTATATGAAATTGGTCTCATGTTTTAAACGACGCCGACGGTGGCGCGCCAACAATAGGGGGAAAAAGCTCATCGATTCAAAAATTTGGCGGGACAGGGTATGAATTGTTTCATAAAAACCTAACTCGATTCCGCCTACTATCTATTCTATATATATAAAAATGTTTGTTTGTATAGGCAACATAATATACCTACATAATATTTTGCTGACCTGTAAAATTGACAGCTTGTTAATCAAAATAGATTGTTGGTGAATAGTCCCTGTAAAATTTGTGTATAAATTGTTTGTTTTAAATATGAATAAACAAAGTGTTAATAAAGAAAGTGATGAAAAAATATTGAATAAAAATGAGTGAGTACCTACCTACTCTATATACATTAGGGTGTCCGTTATTTCCCAAATTTGGTTTTGTTCTCCAAACACCCATCAAATTTTTAGATTATGACCTAACAAAAATTATCAGACCCAAACCAGCCCTTAATATTCACATTAACCCGTGCCTAAATCATAATACATTTCCCATTTAAATACCGTTTAAAAGTTATTCAACGATAAAGTTGTATTCATAGTTAAATTCATCATTTTCCTATTTTTTATTTACAATGCTTTTTGTTTGTACTAAAATTATGAAGTAACTACAATTATATTAATATAGTAACGTACTTCTATATAAATTTGTGTTTTAATAATTTCCTTTTTTAAGATTATTGAATTTAAGGCAATTAAATAAAAAGCTAAACGAAATCACGTTTTAAATTTATTTTCGTTCTGTAATCTAACGACATCTGTGAGCAATCTGAGAAAACGTACAATAAATGTTGTGATACCATTGTGATACTATTATTTATAAGCGATAATATACTTTATTTTGTATCCAAATTTTGTATTTGTTAATTTTATTACCTATATATATGTATTTAGTTTGATATAAATAAAAATTATGGTGAAAATTACAAAAAAAAATCGTGAATTTAACTCTGATGACAAATTTATTGCAAATTTCCTACAAGAAATAGATATTTAATTATTTTTAGCTACATTTGTTTCAGTAAGAAAAATTAACGACAAAAAGTGCAAAAATGCCATGTTATTTAAATTGGAAATGTCTTATGATTTAGGCACGGGTTAATGTCGATGTTTCACATCTGCCAGGCGTCCCGTGACGGCTCACATTTTTTTTTTATTATAGAAACTACCTTTTCGTGGTAAAATTATATACTTATTTGAATACAGTCCACATCCCTATTATTTCGTAAACACTCAGGATACAAAAAACGCTCAGACGATTTTCACTCATGGTGGAGCTAAGTCAATTCTTGGCACGCCTTATAATGTACAGTATAGTTTTTATACTCGAATAAAATATTCCTGAACCCTTTATCAGTTCTCCGACTTCTTTGTCTTTCAGAACATTTAATGCCATATTTCTTCTTTAAACAAGTAGTACCGCAATTCTGCCTGGCTGTGGAAACTACGAATGAATTTTTAAAAATCACGAAAAGCTTCGAATGCCATTTGCAACATGTTATATGAGTAAAATGAGATCAAAGAATATACCGGTAAGTGGTTCTCCGAGAAACGCTCTTCCAATGACCTAGTTAACGAATTCAGGTAATAAATAATCAACGATCGTTTCCAAAACTAGGAATCGCTGCCGGAGGATTTACACGGTTTCTTTTCGCGATGCGTGGCATTGTAAAATCAACTGCTAGAGCGTTAGCAGGGATCGTCTACATTTTTACGATGTTTTTTTAATGTGTCAATGATTTTTTTTAATGTGATTTGCAAACTGGAGCAAGTCAATACTTTTTGACTCTATCACATTTACGATCGGTTAAAGGCAAACAGAAACAATAAACTCTGAATTTACAGCAGCGCAGTATAGCTGAAAACAGTTTTTATTTTTGTTGCATTGTTGCTTGCTTTCAAAAATTTAAAAGTGCCGTGGCTATTTGGATGTAATTTTCGTCAGTACGCCCATGTTTAAAGACTAAAAAGTATACAAAAGAGGATATCTATAATTAGAAAAAGCATGAACAAAAAGGGTTTATCATTTCGTTATTGATATCAACCTGATGTATTAAAAAATATAAAACAATGTTCTACAGGGATCCTACGGCGCAGAACACGCGAGCGGGTTATTGCTAACAGTGTAACATTAAAACTTCCCAAAAGTGCGTTAATCTCCTAGCTAGCTCACTAGGTCGTGGCTTCTTTTAAGAATTTTACCAGTCTCCCCCAAACATGAAATATAAGGACGCCAAAGTACAAACTGAACAAATTATACACAAACACCCGTTTTAAATGATTTATTTAAAGGTCAATTATAAAACAATTAATTACAGTAAAAATTAATATTGTTAACTAAATATTAATTGGTTAAAAAAAGGGGTGAATTAATTTTTTCTTCTGGAAATCTGCCTCTGTTGTACTGGGAAGATTTTTCTCCAATTTTCTTTTGTAATCAGAAACAAGGGTTCCATACTCTGTCCTGTTTCACCACAAAATGTCAGAATTTTGTTGCCTCTTCAAACAGATTTGGATTAACCTTTTGAAGAGATGGTACCACTGAGCGGACGGATAGTAAAATGCACTCAAAATTACTAATCGCTACGAGAAAAAAAAGACAATTATACAGTAACACCGCTGACGGCACAATTCAGAACTAAGCGATTAAATTTAATAAATCTCACCAAATATAGGCCCAGAAACAATAGTCTGGTGAACTCTTTAACTAAAACGATCCGATAGATCGTTAGAACAGTTTTATCAACGACTCCGGTTAAAAATTTATTTCCAGAACCTACACCATACTTATTCAAACACGCACAAAATCGTGTGCATAGCTAATAAATAGTTACACAATACACAATTTAACCAATCAACCATCGAAAACGTTTCTACGTTTCAGGAATTTAGATAAGAATATGGCACCTTACATTTAAAATATTTTTACCTGTCCAATTTTTAGTAAGCTTTAGGGTTTCACCGTACTTCTTGCACTAATGGTCACCTTCATTTGGAATCAGGCCACATTCCTGTAGTGTCTCTTATCTCAAATTTGTTATATTGTTGCAATTTTTATTTTAAATAAATGATTGTTTTTTATTTTATTTAAAAATAATTAAAATAAATGTAGCAACCAAGCCACAAAATTTAACAACTTAATCAAGTGGTCAAAAAGCGATAAAACATTTTCAGTAATAATGAATTTTACGGCGAACAAATAAAAGTGAATTCATGTATTGTAAATTTCAATAAAATTTTAATTCATTGTGTACAATATCCATAATATACAATACAATTAACATTCAAAAGATATACGTACTTTATATACATATAAAAATAAAATATCGAGAAAACATTTGTGTAGTTTTGTTTAAGCTATATCGTTTCTAGGATGATGCTCAAAAGTTTCATTAAGAACAGTATCCTACAATTTCAACCATAGACATTCTGCTTTTACCATTTTATTTGTTTGAAGCTTTTCCGCCTGGTCCTTATTTCTCTTGAAAAATCAGTCGCTCGTGTTCGTCAACGAAAGTTTCTCCAATCATCCGGGTCGTTTGAAAATTACTCGAAGAACCACTTAATGTGCTTGCCTGATCTTTTGTTTAAAACCCTACCCAAAAGAGATTACGTAATTTATATTTAGCAAAAACAAATAGTCGTTATAGCTCTTATATTTTACAAAAATATAGTATAGGCTGTTCCAAATTTAAAAAAAAGGGTGTGGCAGTCAGTGGGACTGCCGGCAGAAGTTATACTTCTATGCACGCGCCTGGATTCATAAATTTTTATGCGAATGATTTAGCAAAATCATTATATGATATTCGTGTTCAGCGACCTCAAAAACCTCCTAGTACCGAGTACACACTAATTTTGTATCAAATTTGCATAACATTTCCTGGAGACGAGGTCCATCTTAAGTACCAGGTGTTTCGTCCTTCAACTGATAAGTTTTTGATCATTTTTAAAGGATTTACCTCCTACCATGTTTTGCCAAAATCATAGCTCCACCACGTTTATTCTGTACACGACAAAAATAAGAGCTCGGGTCATAACCAAAGACACTTAGATGCTGAACCTCTTCTGTTAAAATAAAGTGCTCGACCAAACAAATAGCACTGTATTTTATATTATGACGCATGGTCGCCATCATTTTCAGTTTCAGCACATGATGGACACATGATTAAATTTTGACCAACCACTTTTGCGCCTCTTAGACGAACTAGGCAAGCAGGATGATACTGTTTTTCACATTTGGTACATTTTAATTCGCCTTTTAGAGATCGTTTACAACTCGCGCATGTAATTTTTACATTTATATCATCATCACTCGGCGCCATCAAATATACATCAATGGCATCACTGTTAACTAATAAAACTTAATAACTACAAACACAGGCAAGTAGAAATATATTTTTTTTAAATTAACTGTATTCAATTAAATAAATACTTAGAAAAATAAGACCAGTTGATGTGTGTCCTTACTTCAAACACGAAAACTAAACAGTAAAACGATCAATGTACAAAAAAAGTGTTTACAAAACCCCATAGTGCAAAATATAATGCAACCATGTGACGGTAGTATGGACTACAATACAATACTCATTACTGAATATTATGATTAATATTATTAATATACAATACTAAACTTTATATGTTTACTTACGTGACAGAATTATAAACTAATCTGTCAAACACAATGTAATACGTCACTATGATATTCCAAAACATTAGCTCAGATTGTTTTTTTACATCTATCTCTTTTTAATGTACTAATACCTTATATGTGTTTCTGTCTCTCTCTTACTCACACCATTACATACGTAATGATTTTTGCCATTTAACCTCACACAAATCCAGTGCATAAATAGAAGTATAACTTCAAAAAAATCTGCAACAACATTACTCATACATGTGTTGTCATATTAGTTGCATTTGAGTAAATATTTTTTATTTCATTTTATATGTTTATTTGCGAATGTACTATGAGTCTGACGACAATTAAAACCTTCTTTAAATAATTTTCTATTCATGCACAGAAAAGCCTATTCAATTAAAAAAAAAAAACAATGCAACAGGTTGTTTTATTTCAACGAGTTACTCCCGTTTAAAAGAATGGTCGAAACTTACCCAATAGTTGACCGCGCCAGTTTTACATTTCTTTGTCATCCCAATCCTCTGACAGTGCTGGAGTTAGTCCAAAGAGTAATTTTTATAGCACTACTAAATTAACATTTTTGGTAATCAATTTTATTTATAAATATAAACAATTTTGTATTTAAAATGATGTAAATTACATTCCTTGATATATACAAAAATTTTAAAAAAGTACCCATAATAAATTCAGCAAAACTTAAAATTTAGATATGAGAACATCACATAGAAAAGACGAGGTTTGTTCAGAAAGAAACGAGAATTATGGATTTACATTCAAATAAAATGATTGTAAGTGATCATAAGTGATTCTACTTTTTTAATAAATTTGAGCCAATTTTAATCTTTTTTATCTTTGTTTGTAATTAATAAAAATCAAATTGACTAACATAAAAGCTAAACTCACTTCGTATGTTTTACAGTATTATTGCTTTTGTTAAGCAAAACGCAAGAAATAAACTTTTTATCGAATTTTCAAATACATATATTTCTTGCTAAAAATCTTAAATTTGATGCTATTTATCGCGTTTTTATACACCGAGTTCGTCATTTTTTCCCTTCTAATGGAAAAACTTACTCTACTCACTTAATTAAATTATAAATTATCGTTTCAATTTGCTGCCTATTTTGTTTTCTACTTTGATTTAAAAAAAAAAAAGGTACTGATAATGATTAGTATTATTCTATGTCAAAATCAATAATAGACCTTATATTCTCGTTTCTTAAATTGTGTTCATCGTATTTTCCTGTGTGTATTTATTCTTATCCCATATTTGCCTCTTCAGTTTTTAGGTGCTGCTATAAAATACTGTTTCCTCTGAGACCATTATTATTAAGTAAAGAATTTCAAGAAGCGTTGTAGTTGTTAAACCATTTATGAGAATGAGCCAGCTTTCTTTTTCATTCTTTTTATTACTTTCATAAATCAATTTGTGTATAATCTTAATTTTCTTTCTGTGGTATTTATTGATTTAAATACTATAGTACCTGGATGACCGAGCTTAGATAGATAGATATTTTTGGGTTGGCTGTTAGCCTATATCACTGCGACCTTTGCAGATCTATTGTGAACACCCGTTATCTGTGGAATAGGATTAGAGCACCTTGTCCAGCTCTGCCCTCTTAATGAGACTTAATAGCCTTGACAGTGGCCACTCCGCATAACTTGGAGCAGCCGGTTTCTCCTCTCCCAGTACTAGATACCGCGTCCTTGCAAGGCCTTCACATTGGCATAGGACATGAAATGCAGTTTCCTCTTCCTCTTGGCAGTATCGACAAATGTCTTCATCTGCTAAGTTTAGCTGACTCATGTGTTTTCTGAGCCTACAATGTCCTGTCAAGAGACTGACAATCATTCTGACATCATTTCGCCTTTGTGATAGCAGCTCTGCAGTAAACTTCGCCGAGTAACCCTTTATGAAGAGTTTGGCTTGTCGCTTGCCCGGTGATGTTTCCCACCACTCCTGGGTCTTTTCTAGCCTCCATTTCTCAATGGCTGCCTTTCTGAATGTATTAGCAACTCCGCCGAATGGTTCCGGGCCAATCATTGGAGTGTTAGCTCCCGCACGGGCCAATTCATCAGCCTTCTCATTGCCCCGAAACCCTGAGTGTCCTGGTATCCATGCCAGTGTCAGAGAATTTTGACTAGCGGCATGTGTCAGGGCCCCAACGCAGTCCCACACCAGCTGTGAGCTTATTTGTGCTGAGACTATCGCCTTTAGAGCTGCTTAGCTGTCCGAGTATATGACTACGGTTTTACCCGTTATTTCCTGACTTACGATCTTCGTTGCACAGTGTTGTATGGCCGTTACTTCAGCCTGAAACACTGTGGCATACGCACCTAGACTTAGTTGGATTTTTATCCTATGTCCTCTACTGTATATACCTGACCCTGTGCCTTTCTCAGTCTTTGAGCCATCGGTATACCAAATTGACTCCCCTTGGATTGGGGGGCCATTGTTCCATGAGTGCCTTTCCAGTATTTCTACTTGAAAGTTTCTCACAAAGTTATACCTGGGGACCTTATATTCTCGTTTCTTAAATTATGTTCATTGTATTTTTCTGTGTGTATTTATTCTTATCCCATATTTGCCTCTTCAGTTTTTTGGTGCTGCTATAAAATACTGTTTCCTCTGAGACCATTTTTATTAAGTAAAGAATTTCAAGAAGCGTTGTAGTTGTTAAACCATTTATGAGAATGAGCCAGCTTTCTTTTTCATTCTTTTTATTACTTTCATAAATCAATTTGTGTATAATCTTAATTTTCTTTCTGTGGTATTTATTGATTTAAATACTATAGTACCTGGATGACCGCGCTTTGCTCGTGTAATGTCAGTCAAATTTTGTAAGCATCTTACTTTAGCAGCACGTGTTGGACGAGCAGAAACCTGATTATTTTCATGACGGTATCCTTGAAATGAGTCCTCACTGTGAGTGAAATTCCTAATTAGTTTGATGACGATGCTCTTCTAGGTGTTCTTGAGACGAGTTGGGGCTTCATGAAGTTAGATTGTTTATAAGCGTTTATTTCCAAGATCGTTTAGGCATTTTTAAGTGAACACGTGCATTAAGAAAACACAAATAATATAAATAACCAATTAATTTTCTTAGTCTAACCTCAAAGCAAACACTCATTCACTTCGTGTTACTTAACAACGCCATCTGCTGGAATAGCTTTAGCTGTTGTTGTGTCGTTAAAGCAATTAGTTGCTCACAATTTAAAAAAAAATAGAATTATTATTCGCCAATAGATGTCAGGAAGAGTCATATTTTTCAGTTTTATCGATAAAACATGAATACAATGACATTTTCTAAAAATGATTCCTAGCTAGATCGATTTATCGCCCCCGAAACCTCCTATATACTAAATTTCATGAAAATCGTTGGAGCCGATTTCGAGATTCCAAATATATATATATATATATATATATATATATATAAACAAAGTGCCAAGAAAACGCGTATTAATATAAACAAAAGGGGAAAATTATTGGGCATGTACGCAAAAAAGGATCAATAAGGCCACGAGTAAGAATGGTAACCGCAGACATGCATGTTTCTGGCTCATTAGCCGTCATCAGTGCGGCATAACCAAGTAGGGTATTGCACTTGGCTAGCAAAAGTGTTGGGTACTTGGGAGCAAAGGATGTTGGGGAAACATGTGTAAAGAAACACAAAAACAACGAACGCTCACACAGGAGTCCTATCGCCATTTTGTGCTTTCGGCCAGCTAGCCGAAAACCCATTGGCACAGCTGGCCGAAAGCACAAAATGGCGATAGGACTCCTGTGTGAGCGTTCGTTGTTTTTGTGTTTCTTTACACATGTTTCCCCAACATCCTTTGCTCCCAAGTACCCAACACTTTTGCTAGCCAAGTGCAATACCCTACTTGGTTATGCCGCACTGATGACGGCTAATGAGCCAGAAACATGCATGTCTGCGGTTACCATTCTTACTCGTGGCCTTATTGATCCTTTTTTGCGTACATGCCCAATAATTTTCCCCTTTTGTATATATATATATATATATATATATATATATATAATAATTGCTCATTTAAATATATTAGATTAGATTAGATTTTAAGGGTTTATAATATTAAAGTCTTCTGAAGCGTCACAATTCATTAAGCAGAGTATCCGGAGACGTGCTTTCACTGAAGAGATTTAAAAAAAAATATGTGAAAATATATTTAAAAGTTTTGTTAGTGATCACGATTAATATTTCGTTTAAAGAATTTTTAACATTATTGGTAATTGTTTGTTTCAGGTGGATAACGACAGTATCCCTCAAATGTGTGATAGCGCCTGTCAGACTAGGGAAAGCCTTTTTACAACACAAGGCTACAGTTCTGGAAATTCCACTCCCAGTCACAGCATCCACACCAATTCACCACCGGCACCTTTTAGTACATTTGGTTACAAAAAAGAAAAGGAAAAAGAAACTAAGTTTAAAGCAGAAGCAAAGATAGAAATGAATAAATATGAAGAAAAACGAAGGCCATACAGGTAAGCCAATAATGAATTCAGAATTTTTTATATATTAACAGAATCTCTTTTCGCCAAAGTAACTTGGGGTAAATTAATTAATTACCAATACTGGTAAATAAAATCTGACAGACAGAACTCGTTTATTGCTGTTGGGATTCTTAATTTAAAGTGTAAGAGCTGATTTGAACGAACAGTAAACAAGTCGTGTAGAAAATTACAAGAAACGAAAAGTACCCACTTTGTTCATAAAATCTAATGCGACTTCAAATCAACTTGCTTTATCCATCTATATATATAAAAATGAATGTTTGTCTGTATGTATGTATGTCTGTATGTACTCAATGGACTCAAAAACTACTGGACCGATTATTATGAAAATTGGTATGTATATGTATTTTTCCACGGAGAAGGTTTGTATGATATGCTCATTGATGCCACTCGCCACCAGATGGCGCTGCAGAGTAGCAACTTCTGTCCCGTTCAACCGATTGTCATGAAAATTGGTATATATATGTATTTTTCCACGGAGAAGGTTTGTATGATATGCTCATTGATGCCACTCGCCACCAGGTGGCGCTGCAGAGTAGCAACTTCTGTCCCATTCAACCGATTGTCATGAAAATTGGTATGTATATGTATTTTTTCACAGAGATGTTTTGTATGATATGCTCATTGATGCCACTCGCCACCAGGTAGCGCTGCAGAGTAGCAACTTCTGTCCCGTTCAACCGATTGTCATGAAAATTGGTATGTATATTTATTTTTCCACGGAGAAGGTTTGTATGATATGCTCATTGATGCCGCTCGCTACCAGGTGGCGCTACAGAGTAGCAACTTCTGCCCCGTTTAACCGATTGTCATGAAAATATCAGTATGATGATGTTTTTTAAATCGGTAAGATGAATATGATATTCGCATTAATGGAAGTTACCACCAGATGGCGCTTCGATGTATCAAATTCAATACTGATTAATAGATATCTATACAAATTCGTATAAATATAAGTTCGAAAAATATATTTTTGGTGCGATAAGTATAACAAAACAATAAACTTTCTTTCCTTCTCTATCTCTTCTTCTCTTTTATTTTTCTTAAATTTATTTTAGTTGTTGGTGTAGCAACGCGCGCCGGGTACAGCTAGTCTTTTATATTTTTAAGTAATTAAGTGAATCACAAATTAACGTCTTAATATTATATCGTTTCATAATTATTACTTAAATTATTGGTTACTTTAGAATAAGTTTTATTTTCAGTGTTCAGACGACGAAATCGGCGCCTGATGTCATCGTCACCCACTGACAATTCGACAAAGCCGGTTGGGAGCCTTATCGAAGAAGGTACCCACGGCGAATTGGAACACATGTCTCCTTCAGTGAGACCTTAGGAACGGAAGGGACTCAAACCTAAGATACTGATTTTTATACATGAATTTATTAACGAATAGGAGAATTTCTCCTTATCAAATTGTTGTTTTTCACCTACGCATGTCTAAATTTTTCAAATGCAATAAATTGTATTGATCTCATCTAACCTTTCCAGAGCCTTTAAATAATCTGTTTGTTAGATGGAATGAAAAGAACTCATAGTTACTTAGGGCAAATGGCTTTTAGCTAAATTCCTTGAAACCTTACAGAAAGATTGTATTTGATATGCTGGTCAAATAACACAATTCTCCATTTTTAGTTCTTATACCTCCACAGCTCCTCAAAGCTTCCAAAGTACACTTTTACATGTTTTATTGCATAACAGTTTCAATTGATCCTAAACCAATTTTTACATTTTACTACTATTACTACTACTACTACTCCTCCGTATCTCTACATCCTTTGATGGGTTCTGGCTGACCAAACACTCCTTTTAATCTTGCATTAGATCTAGCGGATTCGTTATCCACATTATTTTTATATCTTAGTTAATGTTACTTTCCATCTACGTCATGGTCTTCTCATAGTTCTTCTACCCATTGGTGTTTCTTCCCACACTTATTTGATAAGTCTATCGTCATCTTGTCTTCTTACATGTCCTGGCCATCTCATTCCCTTTGCTTTTATTTCTTGGACAATATCTGGACCTGTATATAGTTTTTCTCTTAATTCGGTGTTCGTTTTTATTTTGTATTGTAGCGTTATCTCGTCTTTTACTTCGTAGAAGACTTCATATACCCTTAATCGAATTTCATTTTATTTGGTTAACGTCTACGTTTCACATGCTCAGGTAAGTACTGATCTAATTGCCGTTCTGTAGATTATTATTTTCGTTTATGTTGATTTCTTGATTTTATAATTTTTTGTATTGCGTACCAGGACTTATTAGCCATCCTACATTCTAGCTTCACCGCGACCCTACTTTTCATTGGCGCCCCATTACACACTTTTGAAGTGAAAAATTTTTTAAATGGTTTTATTGACAATGTATAATGACGCATTTTTAACAAGAGAGGTGAGGAATCAGACAAACAAAAGTTTCAAAAGATTTGAAGAATCTTTAACCTAGAAATTATGGGATAGGGGTGTGAGAAGTGCAGGGATAGAATATAGAGTTTGAGATCAATTTAATCCACCTGAAAATACGAATCTTTGAGGGCTGAGGTTAAGACTTTTAATTAATTAGCATGTCAAATATTAATTTTCTGTAAAGTTTCAGCAAATTTAGCCAAGAGCCATTTTATATAAGGAAACTGCGGGGTCTTTTCTGTGTGAATTTGTCATCAAATTAATAAGTTGGTACCTATTCCCTTATTTCTAGATTATTTCACGGCTCCTGCTGTTGTAATATTATTTTTTATCGCATTTTATTATGATTTCAATGATCGTTGATTAATAAATCTTCTTACATATCATTTTTCCGTGTTATGCTTTTATTTCTTTCTTGGCTATTAAGTGTTAACTTTGATAGTAATGGCTGTAGTGTTGTATCTTTGTTTATTATTAATATATATTTCTTTTGGCTATGCACTCATCGTTTAAGCATCTGTTTGATGTAAATGATTATATTGCACATTTAGACATGTGATATTCTTGTTATTATATTTGAAAACGATCAGATGTAAGGTTTTGTTTGAGTATATACCGACAATCGTGTTTTATATTAAGGATAGTAAAATGGAGAATGCATTGTTGCGGAAGATCTACTATTTTAAATAATTTAAATTAAATTAAATCAATTGTAAAAAACACACCTGGAGGGAGAGATTAAAAATTCATTTCAAGGCAGTTGCAATTTAATGGTATTACTGGTTTGTAGGAGGACTTTTTAAATCTACCCAAAAGGTAATAATATCTGTAGAAATAAAAATTACTATGAAAAAACTTTGGTGACAACCATAACACTATTGATAAAGGGCGTTTCGAAAGCCAGACGTTTAAAGCGCGTTACGATTTACTTTTTATTACCCCTCAAAGCAGCCCTACATGCGCAATGAATGTAATGTATCGAATATGCATAAAATTCCTCTGGACGATGTCTGTTCTAAGCACCAGGTGTCTCGGAGCCTTTTGGTACCATAATATTCGTGTTCAGTGGCCCCAAAAACCCAATAGTACCAAATGTGCATTGATTTGGTATAGAATTTGGATAAAACTCCAGGAGAAGAGGTTAATACCATGCACTCTGGGCACCAGGTGCCTCGGAGAGTTTAGGCATGATGGTATTGCAAAAATTGAACCCATTTCTACCGAATTATAATTTTTCTATCCATTGTCTATTTGGAATGCACTTTTCAAATGCAATTTTCCAATTTTACATTATGAAACATAGTAACAAAATTTCCTGAGGCTCTAACGAATCGAATGCAAAAAACCGCATTCCGATCCATCTTACTTTACAAATTTCGTAGGTTTTGCTGATTTTAGTGCTTTATTTCCTCGACTTTTAGTAATAGGGTCTCGTTTTTACCTTTTAGGTACGGAAACCTAAAAAACAATTAATTTCTTGGTACCTTCATGAAAAAAATTTTTGAAAAAGTATAAATTAAATGTAATTAATCTCTTGAAACTTGCAATTACATATCGCTAATTACACACCAAGGAATTAATAATGTTTTCTGCTAATAATTTAAATAGTTGATATCTTTATTCATTAAAATATGTTTAAGAAATAAATATAATAAAATTGAATTGAAATGAATTTTTAATCTCAACATTTTTCTAGGCTGTCTAATGTATGGATCAAAAATCACACGTTTTAATTAGGTAAATAGTTTTGTTAGGTTTTGAATTTAGATAATTTTATTAATATGTTACATAAAAGACTATATTAACAAATAAGTTTCATAAGCTAATATCTTGCCACATAGTTAAACCATAATAAATGCAATTTTATGAAACAAAGTTTTATAATACATGGTCTATTATGGTTCTATCACTTGTGATAACTTGCAGTCACATGTGATCACAACTCAATTGTGAACACGATGTGAAGTATTATTTGATTGAACATTTTTATGAGGTGACGTACCATAACGATCCATTAACTTCACATTTTTTGAGTTTATAACATTCCAGTCCTACGCTGCTACGCTTTCTGTTAAACTTTTTGTAAAATCTTTTGTATTAATTCATTATAAATATTTAAAAAGAAATTGATGATATGAGATTTATCAATACAGATTTTAATGGGAAAAACTATAACAAAGTATTTTTTCTGAAATCGCTTGGAAATGTCTAGTTTCTCGGATCAAATTCGAGCCGCAAAATACACTATTCTTGTATTTTAGTCCGTTACTGGGCAACCAACTGTACTGGAATTTTTTTTCTCCACGACTATTAATGAATGTAATAATTCCGACTTCATTTTTAATAATCGAAAGTGTTCATTCTCACTCTTGAGATAGAATATTCATTCTGAAACACTTGCTTCTTATGTGTTTTGCATGTATTTCCATTCTATAACTAGTGACGGAATAACATTCTGTAATTGCTCAACAAAAAACATAGATTGCCCTGCGAATTTCAAAACTGTCACTCAGTTTGTCAGTGCGACGTTCTAATTGTTTTGCTACATATTTCAATTTAAATAAACAGAATTATTATATGGTCGTGGAGAAAATATAGTCTGTTACACGGTTAGAATGAAAATTCGATAACTCTTGGTTCCTCTCGCTCGCTACGCTCGCGTTCGGAATTCTCCACACGTATCGAATTTTCATTCTAACCTTGTTACAGAATATACTATTCTCCACGACCATTAATGAATGTAATAATTCCGACTTCATTTTTAATAATAGAAAGTGTTCATTCTCACTCTTGAGATAGAATATTCATTCTGAAACACTTGCTTCTTATGTGTTTTGCATGTATTTCCATTCTATAACTAGTGACGGAATAACATTCTGTAATTGCTCAACAAAAAACATAGATTGCCCTGCGAATTTCAAAACTGTCACTCAGTTTGTCAGTGCGACGTTCTAATTGTTTTGCTACATATTTCAATTTAAATAAACAGAATTATTACATGGTCGTGGAGAAAATACAGTCTGTTACACGGTTAGAATGAAAATTCGATAACTCGTGGTTTCTCTCGCTCGCTACGCTCGCGTTCGGAATTCTCCGCTCGTATCGAATTTTCATTCTAACCTTGTTACAGAATATACTATTCTCCACGACCATTAATGAATGTAATAATTCCGACTTCATTTTTAATAATAGAAAGTGTTCATTCTTACTCTTGAGATAGAATATTCATTCTGAAACACTTGCTTCTTATGTGTTTTGCATGTATTTCCATTCTATAACTAGTGACGGAATGACATTCTGTAATTGCTCAACAAAAAACATAGATTGCCCTGCGAATTTCAAAACTGTCACTCAGTTTGTCAGTGCGACGTTCTAATTGTTTTACTACATATTTCAATTTAAATAAACAGAATTATTACATGGTCGTGGAGAAAATACAGTCTGTTACACGGTTAGAATGAAAATTCGATAACTCGTGGTTCCTCTCGCTCGCTACGCTCGCGTTCGGAATTCTCCACACGTATCGAATTTTCATTCTAACCTTGTTACAGAATATACTATTCTCCACGACCATTAATGAATGTAATAATTCCGACTTCATTTTTAATAATAGAAAGTGTTCATTCTCACTCTTGAGATCGAATATTCATTCTGAAACACTTGCTTCTTATGTGTTTTGCATGTATTTCCATTCTATAACTAGTGACGGAATGACATTCTGTAATTGCTCAACAAAAAACATAGATTGCCCTGCGAATTTCAAAACTGTCACTCAGTTTGTCAGTGCGACGTTCTAATTGTTTTACTACATATTTCAATTTAAATAAACAGAATTATTACATGGTCGTGGAGAAAATATAGTCTGTTACACGGTTAGAATGAAAATTCGATAACTCTTGGTTCCTCTCGCTCGCTACGCTCGCGTTCGGAATTCTCCACACGTATCGAATTTTCATTCTTACCTTGTTACAGAATATACTATTCTCCACGACCATTAATGAATGTAATAATTCCGACTTCATTTTTAATAATAGAAAGTGTTCATTCTCACTCTTGAGATCGAATATTCATTCTGAAACACTTGCTTCTTATGTGTTTTGCATGTATTTCCATTCTATAACTAGTGACGGAATAGCATTCTGTAATTGCTCAACAAAAAACATAGATTGCCCTGCGAATTTCAAAATTGTCACTCAGTTTGGCAGTGCGACGTTTTAATTGTTTTGCTACATATTTCAATTTAAATAAACAGAATTATTACATGGTCGTGGAGAAAATACAGTCTGTTACACGGTTAGAATGAAAATTCGATAACTCGTGGTTCCTCTCGTTCGCTACGCTCGCGTTCGGAATTCTCCACTCGTATCGAATTTTCATTCTAACCTTGTTACAGAATATACTATTCTCCACGACCATTAATGAATGTAATAATTCCGACTTCATTTTTAATAATAGAAAGTGTTCATTCTCACTCTTGAGATAGAATATTCATTCTGAAACACTTGCTTCTTATGTGTTTTGCATGTATTTCCATTCTATAACTAGTGACGGAATAACATTCTGTAATTGCTCAACAAAAAACATAGATTGCCCTGCGAATTTCAAAACTGTCACTCAGTTTGTCAGTGCGACGTTCTAATTGTTTTGCTACATATTTCAATTTAAATAAACAGAATTATAACATGGTCGTGGAGAAAATACAGTCTGTTACACGGTTAGAATATACTAGTCTCCACGACCATTTATGACTGTAATAATTCCGACTTCATTTTTACTAATAGAAAGTGTTCATTCTCACTCTTGAGATAGAATATTCATTCTGAACACTTGCTTCTTATGTGTTTTGCATGTATTTCCATTCTATAACTAGTGACGGAATAACATTCTGTAATTGCTCAACAAAAAACATAGATTGCCCTGCGAATTTCAAAACTGTCACTCAGTTTGGCAGTGCGACGTTCTAATTGTTTTGCTACATATTTCAATTTAAATAAACAGAATTATTACATGGTCGTGGAGAAAATACAGTCTGTTACACGGTTAGAATGAAAATTCGATAACTCGTGATTCCTCTCGCTCGCTACGCTCGCGTTCGGAATTCTCCACTCGTATCGAATTTTCATTCTAACCTTGTTACAGAATATACTATTCTCCACGACCATTAATGAATGTAATAATTCCGACTTCATTTTTAATAATAGAAAGTCTTTATTCTCACTCTTGAGATAGAATATTCATTCTGAAACACTTGCTTCTTATGTGTTTTGCATGTATTTCCATTCTATAACTAGTGACGGAATAACATTATGTAATTGCTCAACAAAAAACATAGATTGCCCTGCGAATTTCAAAACTGTCACTCAGTTTGGCAGTGCGACGTTCTAATTGTTTTGCTACATATTTCAATTTAAATAAACAGAATTATTATATGGTCGTGGAGAAAATACAGTCTGTTACACGGTTAGAATGAAAATTCGATAACTCGTGATTCTTCTCGCTCGCTACGCTCGCGTTTGGAATTTTCCACTCGTATCGAATTTTCATTCTAACCTTGTTACAGAATATACTATTCTCCACGACCATTAATGAATGTAATAATTCCGACTTCATTTTTAATAATAGAAAGTGTTCATTCTCACTCTTGAGATCGAATATTCATTCTGAAACACTTGCTTCTTATGTGTTTTGCATGTATTTCCATTCTATAACTAGTGACGGAATAGCATTCTGTAATTGCTCAACAAAAAACATAGATTGCCCTGCGAATTTCAAAACTGTCACTCAGTTTGGCAGTGCGACGTTCTAATTGTTTTGCTACATATTTCAATTTAAATAAACAGAATTATTATATGGTCGTGGAGAAAATACAGTCTGTTACACGGTTAGAATGAAAATTCGATAACTCTTGGTTCCTCTCGCTCGCTACGCTCGAGTTCGGAATTCTCCACACGTATCGAATTTTCATTCTAACCTTGTTACAGAATATACCATTCTCCACGACCATTAATGAATGTAATAATTCCGACTTCATTTTTAATATAGAAAGTGTTCATTCTCACTCTTGAGATAGAATATTCATTCTGAAACACTTGCTTCTTATGTGTTTTGCATGTATTTCCATTCTATAACTAGTGACGGAATGACATTCTGTAATTGCTCAACAAAAAACATAGATTGCCCTGCGAATTTCAAAACTGTCACTCAGTTTGTCAGTGCGACGTTCTAATTGTTTTGCTACATATTTCAATTTAAATAAACAGAATTATTACATGGTCGTGGAGAAAATACAGTCTGTTATACGGTTAGAATGAAAATTCGATAACTCGTGGTTCCTCTCGTTCGCTACGCTCGCGTTCGGAATTCTCCACTCGTATCGAATTTTCATTCTAACCTTGTTACAGAATATACTATTCTCCACGACCATTAATGAATGTAATAATTCCGACTTTATTTTTAATAATAGAAATTGTTTATTCTCACTCTTGAGATAGAATATTCATTCTGAAACACTTGCTTCTTATGTGTTTTGCATGTATTTCCATTCTATAACTAGTGACGGAATAACATTCTGTAATTGCTCAACAAAAAACATAGATTGCCCTGCGAATTTCAAAACTGTCACTCAGTTTGTCAGTGCGACGTTCTAATTGTTTTGCTACATATTTCAATTTAAATAAACAGAATTATTACATGGTCGTGGAGAAAATACAGTCTGTTACACGGTTAGAATGAAAATTCGATAACTCGTGGTTCCTCTCGCTCGCTACGCTCGCGTTCGGAATTCTCCACACGTATCGAATTTTCATTCTAACCTTGTTACAGAATATACTATTCTCCACGACCATTAATGAATGTAATAATTCCGACTTCATTTTTAATAATAGAAAGTGTTCATTCTCACTCTTGAGATCGAATATTCATTCTGAAACACTTGCTTCTTATGTGTTTTGCATGTATTTCCATTCTATAACTAGTGACGGAATAGCATTCTGTAATTGCTCAACAAAAAACATAGATTGCCCTGCGAATTTCAAAACTGTCACTCAGTTTGGCAGTGCGACGTTCTAATGGTTTTGCTACATATTTCAATTTAAATAAACAGAATTATTACATGGTCGTGGAGAAAATACAGTCTGTTACACGGTTAGAATGAAAATTCGATAACTCGTGGTTCCTCTCGTTCGCTACGCTCGCGTTCGGAATTCTCCACTCGTATCGAATTTTCATTCTAACCTTGTTACAGAATATACTATTCTCCACGACCATTAATGAATGTAATAATTCCGACTTCATTTTTAATAATAGAAAGTGTTCATTCTCACTCTTGAGATAGAATATTCATTCTGAAACACTTGCTTCTTATGTGTTTTGCATGTATTTCCATTCTATAACTAGTGACGGAATAACATTCTGTAATTGCTCAACAAAAAACATAGATTGCCCTGCGAATTTCAAAACTGTCACTCAGTTTGTCAGTGCGACGTTCTAATTGTTTTGCTACATATTTCAATTTAAATAAACAGAATTATAACATGGTCGTGGAGAAAATACAGTCTGTTACACGGTTAGAATATACTAGTCTCCACGACCATTTATGACTGTAATAATTCCGACTTCATTTTTACTAATAGAAAGTGTTCATTCTCACTCTTGAGATAGAATATTCATTCTGAACACTTGCTTCTTATGTGTTTTGCATGTATTTCCATTCTATAACTAGTGACGGAATAACATTCTGTAATTGCTCAACAAAAAACATAGATTGCCCTGCGAATTTCAAAACTGTCACTCAGTTTGGCAGTGCGACGTTCTAATTGTTTTGCTACATATTTCAATTTAAATAAACAGAATTATTACATGGTCGTGGAGAAAATACAGTCTGTTACACGGTTAGAATGAAAATTCGATAACTCGTGATTCCTCTCGCTCGCTACGCTCGCGTTCGGAATTCTCCACTCGTATCGAATTTTCATTCTAACCTTGTTACAGAATATACTATTCTCCACGACCATTAATGAATGTAATAATTCCGACTTCATTTTTAATAATAGAAAGTCTTTATTCTCACTCTTGAGATAGAATATTCATTCTGAAACACTTGCTTCTTATGTGTTTTGCATGTATTTCCATTCTATAACTAGTGACGGAATAACATTATGTAATTGCTCAACAAAAAACATAGATTGCCCTGCGAATTTCAAAACTGTCACTCAGTTTGGCAGTGCGACGTTCTAATTGTTTTGCTACATATTTCAATTTAAATAAACAGAATTATTATATGGTCGTGGAGAAAATACAGTCTGTTACACGGTTAGAATGAAAATTCGATAACTCGTGATTCTTCTCGCTCGCTACGCTCGCGTTTGGAATTTTCCACTCGTATCGAATTTTCATTCTAACCTTGTTACAGAATATACTATTCTCCACGACCATTAATGAATGTAATAATTCCGACTTCATTTTTAATAATAGAAAGTGTTCATTCTCACTCTTGAGATCGAATATTCATTCTGAAACACTTGCTTCTTATGTGTTTTGCATGTATTTCCATTCTATAACTAGTGACGGAATAGCATTCTGTAATTGCTCAACAAAAAACATAGATTGCCCTGCGAATTTCAAAACTGTCACTCAGTTTGGCAGTGCGACGTTCTAATTGTTTTGCTACATATTTCAATTTAAATAAACAGAATTATTATATGGTCGTGGAGAAAATACAGTCTGTTACACGGTTAGAATGAAAATTCGATAACTCTTGGTTCCTCTCGCTCGCTACGCTCGAGTTCGGAATTCTCCACACGTATCGAATTTTCATTCTAACCTTGTTACAGAATATACCATTCTCCACGACCATTAATGAATGTAATAATTCCGACTTCATTTTTAATATAGAAAGTGTTCATTCTCACTCTTGAGATAGAATATTCATTCTGAAACACTTGCTTCTTATGTGTTTTGCATGTATTTCCATTCTATAACTAGTGACGGAATGACATTCTGTAATTGCTCAACAAAAAACATAGATTGCCCTGCGAATTTCAAAACTGTCACTCAGTTTGTCAGTGCGACGTTCTAATTGTTTTGCTACATATTTCAATTTAAATAAACAGAATTATTACATGGTCGTGGAGAAAATACAGTCTGTTATACGGTTAGAATGAAAATTCGATAACTCGTGGTTCCTCTCGTTCGCTACGCTCGCGTTCGGAATTCTCCACTCGTATCGAATTTTCATTCTAACCTTGTTACAGAATATACTATTCTCCACGACCATTAATGAATGT
Source organism: Altica lythri (assembly GCA_964028335.1). NCBI lineage: Eukaryota > Metazoa > Arthropoda > Insecta > Coleoptera > Chrysomelidae > Altica > Altica lythri. The sequence continues at coordinate 8,458,194 of OZ034807.1, read as the reverse complement.
AATAATTCCGACTTTATTTTTAATAATAGAAATTGTTTATTCTCACTCTTGAGATAGAATATTCATTCTGAAACACTTGCTTCTTATGTGTTTTGCATGTATTTCCATTCTATAACTAGTGACGGAATAACATTCTGTAATTGCTCAACAAAAAACATAGATTGCCCTGCGAATTTCAAAACTGTCACTCAGTTTGTCAGTGCGACGTTCTAATTGTTTTGCTACATATTTCAATTTAAATAAACAGAATTATTACATGGTCGTGGAGAAAATACAGTCTGTTACACGGTTAGAATGAAAATTCGATAACTCGTGGTTCCTCTCGCTCGCTACGCTTGCGTTCAGAATTCTCCACTCGTATCGAATTTTCATTCTAACCTTGTTACAGAATATACTATTCCGTACCTGTGTACGGGAATATTTTTTCCGTACATGTGTACGGGAATGATCCATAAAACGTATATAAGCAAATTCATATTTAGCGTCTTGATTTTATTTGGCAATAAATTTAAAATCACATTAGTAGCAGTGTTTAGTAACTCTGGAGGCGTTTTGCACCTCTGGACATCATCGTCACTGTCCATTTTAAATATAATTTAAAATATTTTAAACAATATGTAACTAACCGAACTGACAGTTTTGTGACACTAATCAACAATGACAAACAAACAATGTCAACGAAACGGTTTCATAGAAAATAAGATGATATCAAAAACAGTTATGCATTCATAAAACTTGCTTAATTTACGATTATATTTAATGCGATTTCAGAAAAAATAGTATGTGTATCACGTAGGAAAAGCAACTTCTCGGACTCTCAATGTTTGTTGCCCTGGGCTAGATTGTCGTCCGGGAATGTATCGCTTTTCCTACTAGATACACAATAAATATACCATTGTATCGAGTGAAAAAATATGAAATTTTCACATTGAGGTGGAACCATAATAGAAAAATTAACAATTTTTTAACAAAAGCTCATGTTCTAAAGTTGGACCAAATAGAAAATTATTTATAAAGTTCTAAAAGTTTTATATCTACACGAAATATTTATCATTGTTTTTAAAACAACGGAATGAAATACTGTATGTAAACAAGTAAAAAATAATAAGTGTTTATTAAAAACGAGAAGAGATATTTTAATTAAAATCTGGCTGGAATGCTGAAATTTTATATTAATAGAAAGAATTTCTGTATACCAGGAGATTTGATTTTTGACATTATTTTTGTTTGTTGTATATTTTTTACAGATCTCAGATCAAATGTATTCTTGCACAGTTTTTACTGTCCAAAATTATAATTTCCAGCTATTATCAATAAGATCAATGTACATATATTATCAATCTAAAATAAAATTTAAAAGAAGTTATATACAATTATTGTTTTTTTTTTATTTACCATCCATACACACAATGTCGGTGACGTTTTTGGCAAAGGTATTTATAAAAAATAAAAAAACTACTAATTTTCAGATTTTCCGAATACGTATATAAAAATTACTTTCTAAGTCAACAAAAATGAAATCTGGTCCACTATTAAACGGGGCAATTTGTATTATAGCTCAGACTATCTGTGAAATATCAACGATTTCACGGAAAAAACTTCTTCAGATATTTGAAGGTTCGAAATGATGTTTGGGGGGTAGTAGATGAAAAATCCGTAAAAAGGTACAGCTAATTATGCTTTGTTTTTTTTTTAACAATTTCAAAAATCGAAAAACTACTTTTTCTTCAGTAAAATTTTTCTGTTACATTTTAGAGAAAAATAGTTCAAATAAATGTTTTGGATTTTAAAGAGTTCTTTAATTCAAGAGTTGTTAAATTGAAATCCATAAATAATTAACTGAGATAATTGCAAAAAAACCTTAAAAATACCTATTTTCGAACTTTTTAATTAATTGTTAATAACTTTTTTTTGTGCATAATTACATGGAATAGAAATACTTAAAATTGTATCCACTAATGTGTTTTTTAATTGTGCAAAATTTCAGCCAGATTGGCCTAATAATTTCTAAGTTATTTAATTTGTTTAATAAGGTTGTTTTTCAGAGAGCCAATGTTTAAAAATCTCTGCTTGCCCATACAGTGACTCTAAAGGTATTTAGCAGGTCGCTATCGATTCTTTGAAGCTTAATATTCCAGATAATTAAAAAAAAATTGAATTTTTTATCAAAATTGTTATTTAAAAAACTGTTTGAAAAAGGGGTTACTTCTCAGCTTATAAACAATTAAAATAACTTTGCCAATTTTTGTTTTACATACTTCTAAGTAGACTCTCTGAAAATGTGGTAAAAAACACATTTTTTTTAAGAAATAATATTCTACGATCAATAGGAGCCAAGATAGCATATTTTTTTTTAAAAATCATATCTTCATTGTTTATTAACATTAAGAGCTGAAAATTGGACTGATTATAAAAGACGATCTAATTTTTATGATCCAATTTATAGCTTGCATGAGTAAAGAAGGAGTAAAAAGTTATAACTCGCTTAAGTGATGGTACTCGTAAAGTACAGATACGAAAAAGTAGAAGGGGAATTGCTTGAGCTCAGTTTACAGTACTTCAAATTAAAGCGCGCTGAAAAAATTTGCAATATCTCGGCTTCTATGGCATCTCGAGCCTTAATTTTTTTTTAATCTGGGGGTAACTCAATAAAATAATGATTACCGTGCTATTTTCATTCCCTGGAAATGTCGGGAAATCTCGGGAAATTCAGTAAGTAAATCTTTTTATATAAAAATTACTAAATTTCTCTATTATTTTCGCAAGAATTGTTTAAATTTTATTAATTATTGAAGTAAAACTTCTTTAGCGACACTAGGAGTAAAAAAGTTATTCTAACGGACGTGACGTCATTCTAATAACAGAAACCGGAAACAAAACCTAATACTGACACGATTTTGCATGGGTGCCGGCAGCAGGGTGCAAGAGGGTGCGCTTGCACCCCCCTGCTATGAAAGAAAATACCTGAATTTACCAGAAAATTATATATTTTTTTAATTTTTTTATTAAATTATTGTTTGAATAAAAACTAAAGGCGTTGCGGTTGTTGTCCAAATCATTCTACATTCTATATATATTAGATCATAATAGTGTGTAGATGCAGATGCACCTCCCTGAAAATAATCCTGGCTGCGCTCATGCGATTCTGCCTACTATATTAAATGAAATTAAATCTGTAATTGTATGAATTGACAGCTTGTTATCTTGTCAACCAAAATACATTGCGTAAATAATTTAAATTTGTGTATAAAGTGTTTGTATTAAATATGAATAAACAAAGTGGATTTATTAATGAAGAAAGTGATGAAAAAATATTGAATGAAAACAGTGAGTACCTATTCTGTATGCATACATTTTATTTTTGGTGTGTAATTACACTATTTATTCCTAATTATTTATACCTATTATTTATACCTAGCTATTTTCGTTTTATAGGTTTAAAGAGCTAAGAGCTAAAAAGAAAAAGAAATTGTGAACGTCAAAAGGCATATTATAAGCGCCAGAAAGATTTGAAGAAAAATGAAAAAAGACGAGACAGCGACATTTATTATGATTTGATTAAGTAAGTTTATATACATACATACATATTACGATAGTAAAGAAGCATGTTGCACGTTTTTGTTCATAAAATAATAATATTCGACATGTTTTAACACTTGCTTATACTTATTTTAGGTTTGGTTAGGTAGCCATAAAGGCCATAAAACCACTAGTCAGGATGGCTGATCTTTTACCAGCAATAACAGATCCTTCGTAGGACTGAAGAAAACAAACTCAACTCAGGATTTTAAAAATGAAATGGTTATCTAACTATCGAAGGCTCTTGTGTTGTGTTGTATTACAATAAGGTAGATACAGCTACAAAATCACACATTCTAAACGTAATATGTGTATATTTTTAATAGTGTTTACCTATTATTAAAGCAAAACTTCTTTAGGCGCGACTAGGGGTAACTCTAACGTTAGATTCTAACGGAAGATTCTGATGGAAGTAACGGTGTGATTTCAGCTATGGGAGGAGCTTAAATTTTCAAAATTTTCAAACGGTTTCAAATACATTAATGTTATTTAGAGAGTGAAATCTATGTTTCACATTTTAGTTTTCATAAACCTATTATTTCATATATAAAAAATAATGATAATTTTCAAATTCCTATTTCTAATATAAATATAACATCTCATTTTTTGTAAGGTATATAGGCAATAAATATGATTGAATTGTAATTAAATATTTATTTTCCGATACGTACGTCAACAAGTTTTACTTCAATCGCGCGTAAAGGTTACACGCACACTCTTTTTTATATAAATATATAATAATAATTATAAATCATCACAATAAATTTTATTTTAAAGTTCATTTTACCACTACACTTAATGAAAATATTAATTTTTTTGAAAGTAAGTAAAATTTTTATACTACTTAATAGTCTGTAATGTAATTTTATTATAAAAATTAAAAACTATTGATATATTTTAATTAAAATATTCTAATCAATCATTTCGCTTCTTAATCGGTTTGCTGCAGGTTCTGCGTCGTCTTCTATGATATTTAGTTCTTGTAATAAATCATCTGGCTCTGCATCAATATCTTCGTCAAGATTATTTCCAGCGCGGTTGCAATTTCTTCCACTGCACAGTTTGTGCAAAGACCTGTGCAGTTAATCCCATGCTTTTACAACCACAATTTAAAATTTTGCAACCCGTTGAAAATTTACACGTAATATGTTTCATTGTTTCTTCCGGAATCAAGCTATCTAATGTATATAAATAGGCTCAAAACCATTGTCAGTTATTTTCACCCATATTTAGTAGCATCCAAATTATTACGTAGCCAAAGTTGTAATCTTCTATATATAGATATAAAACTCAAAGGTGACTGACGACTGACTGGTATAGTGATCTATCAACGCAAAGCCGAAACCCCTGGACGGATGGGGCTGAAATTTGGCATGCAGCTAGATGTTATAACGTAGACATCCGTTAAGAAAGGATTTTGATTAATTCCACCCCCAACGGGATAAAATAGGGGATGAAAGTTTGTGTGATCTATCAACGCACAGCTCAAACCGCTGAACGGATGGACCTGAAATTTGGCATGCAGGTAGATGTTATGACGTAGGCTTCCGCTAGGAAAGAATTTTGATAAATTCCAGCCCCAAGGGCATAAAATAGGGGATGTAAGTTTGTATGAAACTTTGTCAATTTTAAACTTTGCATGCATATAGTTACTATGACGAAGGCATCCCCGACGAAAGGATCTTGATTAATTCCACCCCTAAGGGGATGAAATAGGTGTTGAAAGTTTTTATGAATTTCTGTCAATTTTAAACCGATCGGGCTAAGATTTTGCACGCATATAGCTACTATAACGTAGGAATCCCCTAAGAAAGGATTTTGATAAATTCCACCCCTAAGGGGATAAAATAGGGGATGAAAGTTTGTATGAAACTTTGTCAATTTTAAACCGATCGGGCTGACATTTGGCATGAATGTAGCTACTATGACGTAGGCATCCCCTAGGGAAGGATTTTGATAAACTCCACCTCTAAGGGATAAAATAGGGATGAAAGTTTGTATGAAATTGGTCAATTTCAAACCGATCAGGCTAAGATTTTTCATGCATATAGCATGCAAATTTTTAAAGTTTTAAAATAATAATGGTCTAATACCACTCGCGCTTTACTGAGCGGGGAGTGTGGAGCGGTGAGACGGTAGCACACTGCTGCTGGCCGACATGACACTGTCCATAGACGCGTAGAGTCTTGAAAATTTGAGAATAAATTTGTTTTATTACATAGTGGTGTACTAAGAAATTACTTTTTTAAATTCCATCCCTAAGGATTTAAAATAGAGGTTGCAAATTTGTATGAAACTCGGTGGCAAAAACTAAAGTCCATGCGGATGAAGTCGCGGGCGGCCGCTAGTTGAAAATAAACGCGAAGTACATGTTGATAACCGACACCTTCTGTTGGTGGCAAATTTTCCAATTTGAAAGAATCTTTCCCATGTTTCTTATAAATTGTAAAAAACGTAATTTGTTTAATGACAATCTGTTATTGTGCTTTTTTAATAAGTAACATCAATTGTGGCAGAATACAAAAAAACGATGATATCGCATCCATTCTTTATAAGTTCCTCGTGACTAGTATTTTCTGTATAAAAAATATTTATCAGTTTTAAAATTTCTGTTGGAGCATTTAATAATTTAAATTTTCCTTGGTTGAAAAAAGAGGAAGTTGTATAAAATCCTGTAAAAATGTATGTAGAAATTTAGTAATGTTTATATAAAAAGATTTACTTACTCAATTTCCCGAGATTTCCCGACATTTCCATGGAATGAAAATAGCACGGTTATCATTATTTTATTGAGTTACCCCCAGATTAAAAAAAAAATTAAGGCTCTAGATAGTCTAGATGCCATAGAAGCCGAGATATTGCAAATTTTTTCAGCGCGCTTTAATTTGAACTACTGTAAACTGAGCTCAAGCAATTCCCCTTCTACTTTTTCGTATCTGTACTTTACGAGTACCATCACTTATAGTCGCGTCAAAGTAGGTTTTCACTTCCAACTTTGGTCGGAAAGGTCCGATCGGGCTCATTTTTTGTTGAAATGTTCATTGAGACCTTAGATTCAAAGTTGTATAAAATCTGGATGCCGCTCGGCCACCCTCCCCCCCCCCAATTCGACCCAAGTTGAGATGTTTTCAAGATGGTATATACATGATGACACTGCCCTCCCAACCCGGCCAAATGTTCCACTCAGGGGTTTTAAAGTCCCCTTCATCCATTTCTTCAGTCAGGTCGCCTTTTCGCCCTTCCCAGGGGCGTCTAGAAGGGCCTCCAAGGGTCCAAAATATAAGATATCTACAGAAATGTGCTTGGCCTGCCATACTGGGTCAGGGGGATTTCGAAGGGCGGGGTTCTCATTTCTGTCAAAAATTAAGGCTTTTTAACCCATTAGGGCCGTATAAAAAGGGGCCCATGGGGTCTCAAAATTATGATTACGCGGGATTGAATTTCAGTGTACAGAATTGGTACGATCAAGTATTATAAGGCTACTAATCCTTTATTTGAGCAGCCTGCGATTCTGTGACCCATCCAGGGGTGGACAAAAGGGGTGCCGGGGCCCAAAAAATGTGATTTTATTGGATTCGATACAAACGTGAAAAGTTGATATAATCTGTCCAGCGAATAGTCTCCTCAGCCTTTCTGACTCCATGTCACTCTCTTCCGGATCCAGGTATGAACGGGAGGCGTTCCAAGGGGTCTCAAATTGAAATTTTGTTAATTAGTCAATTTATAACTGATTAATTAACAATTTATTATAACAAATTGTTAATTAATCAATTTATAACTGATTAATTAACAATTTATTATAAAATTTTAGTTCAATTTATAAGCTGATGAAATAAAATCGAATCGAGTGCTAGATAAACATGCGAGTTTCACCTCCTCAAGCACCACGGTTCGTAAATTCCTGGGGGCATAGTCGCATGCCAGGGCAACCCAAAAGTACACCCCTACAAACCCTCAACATATCAAGTTTGTTTTAGATAAAGGAATTTTACGAAAATTTCAATTTGAGTCCCCTTTTGAAACGCCTCCTGTCCATACCTGGATCCGGAAGAGAGTGACAAGGCTGAGGCGACTATGTGCTGGACAGATTATATCAACTTTTCACTTTGGTATCGAATCCAATCAAATCACATTTTTTGGGCCCCGGCACCCCTTTTGTCCACCCCTGGATGGGTCACAGAATCGCAGGCTGCTCAAATAAAGGGTTGGTAGCAATATAATACTTGATCGTACCAATTCTGTAGACTGAAATTCAATCCCGTGTAATCATAATTTTGAGACCTCATGGGCCCCTTTTTATACGGCCCTAATGGGTTAAAAAGCCTTAATTTTTGACAGAAATAAGAACCCCGCCCTTCGGAATCCCCCTGAGCCAGTATGGCATGCCGAGCACATCTTTGTAGATATCTTATATTTTCGACCCTTGGAGGCCCTTCTAGACGCCCCTGGGAAGGTCGAACAGGCGACCTGATCGAAGAAATGGATGGAGGGGACTTCAAAAGCCCTGAGTGGAACATTTGGCCGGGTTAGGAGGGCAGTATCATCATGTATATACCATCTTGAAAACCCTCAACTTGGGTCGAATTTGGGGGGGGGGGAGGGGGGCCGAGCGGCATCCAGTTTTTATACAACTTTGAATCTAAGGTCTCAATGAACATTTCAAAAAAAAAATGAGCCCGATCGGACCTTTCCGACCAAAGTTTTAAGTTTTTGGGTTTTTATGCTTACTTTGACGCGACTATTAAGCGAGTTATAACTTTTTACTCCTTCTTTACTCATGCAAGCTATAAATTGAATCATAAAAATTAGATCGTCTTTTATAATCAGTCCAATTTTCAGCTCTTAATGTTAATAAACAATGAAGATATGATTTTTTAAAAAAAATATGCTAGCTTGGCTCCTATTGATCGTAGAATATTATTTCTTAAAAAAAATGTGTGTTTTTTACCACATTTTCAGAGAGTCTACTTAGAAGTATGTAAAACAAAACTTGGCAAAGTTATTTTAATTGTTTATAAGCTAAAAAGTAACCCCTTTTTCAAACAGTTTTTTAAATAACAATTTTGATAAAAAATTCAATTTTTTTTAATTATCTGGAATATTAAGCTTCAAAGAATCGATAGCGACCTGCTAAATACCTCTAGAGTTACTGTATGGGCAAGCAGAGATGTTTAAACATTGGCTCTCTGAAAAACAACCTTATTAAACAAATTAAATAACTTAGAAATTATTAGGCCAATCTGGCTGAAATTTTGCACAATTAAAAAACACATTAGTGGATACAATTTTAAGTATTTCTATTCTATGTAGTTATGCACAAAAAAAAGTTATTAACAATTAATTAAAAAGTTCGAAAATAGGTATTTTTAAGGGTTTTTTGCAATTATCTCAGTTAATTATCAATGGATTTTAATTTAACAACTCTTGAATTAAAGACCTCTTTAAAATCCAAAACATTTATTTGAACTATTTTTCTCTAAAATGTAACAGAAAAATTTTACTGACGAAAAAGTAGTTTTTCGATTTTTGAAATTGTTTTAAAAAAAACAAAGCATAATTAGCTGTACCTTTTTACGGATTTTTCATCTACTACCCCCCAAACACCATTTAGAACCTTCAAATATCTGAAGAAGATTTTTTCCGTTTTTTTTTCCTTCTTGACTGAGCTATTATTCATTGGCTGAAATGAGTTCAATTTTATTACTCATGGGTTTTATGAGCCCTTGGCGAAGGTTTCTGTGGTTCCCTTTGCGCTCACATTGCACCACGTGGATCACACTCCACACACACTCACACTGACACCCAAAAAAAATGATGGTTTAGGCACGTTCAAGGAACCAGAAGACACAGAAACTACAGAAAAACCAACTAGCTGCAAATAAAGAGATGCTTTTAGTGCTTTGTTCTCTCGAATATATAGAAATCTCTATAAATCTCTCGTCAAAAATGATGACAATCCTGTTAAAAATGAAGAAAAAATGTCGACAAACATAAAAAAATGTTGAAAATGGTAAGGACTTCTTGGAAATAATTTAAAAAAAGTGGAAAATGTAATGTAAAAATCATAAAGAAAAATTTAAAAAAAAACGTAATAAATTGTTTACAATCGGGAAATCCTAAAAAATGTTTCCAGTAATATATTGTTAAATATCCCGAAAACAAAAATGTTGTAAACGATCAACAAATTATTGTAAATCGTGAAATATTGTCGGATAAAAAAAATAAAATGAAAGAGAAAGTAAATAGAAAAAGTGAGTAAGTATAAAAAAATGGGAAAACTGTAACCCTAATAAATCAAATCAAATCAAATCAAATTTATTTACCTCAACATCAGTACATTAAAGAAGATAATTATTAAATACAATAATTTTAAATTAATAAATTTTATCCTATTAATTGAAACAAAAAAAAAGGTGTGGCAGTCAGTGGGACTGCCGGCAGAAGTTATACTTCTATACACTGTTAACTAATAAAACTTAATAACTACAAACACAGGCAAGTAGAAATAATTTTTTTTTTAAATTAACTGTATTCAATTAAATAAATACTTAGAAAAATAAGACCAGTTGATGTGTGTCCTTACTTCAAACACGAAAACCAAACAGTAAAACGATCAATGTACAAAAAAAGTGTTTACAAAACCCGATTTGCTTACCGTGGGCTATTACAGATTTTAAAACACTAGAAAACAATGCAAAACATTTTCTAACAACATATAGGTACACACTTTTACAAAATTTTAATGCACTTTGAACTGCACTTTTCAGTAACTTTGCAGGAACAGGTTTTAACTCACACGCATGTCTTCGACTCAAAAGCATAGTGAAGAATATAATGCAACCATGTGACGGTATTTTAGACTACAATACAATACTCATTACTGAATATTATTATTAATATAAAATACTAAACTTAATATGTATACTTACTGGACAGAATTACATAATGCGATACGTCAATGTAATACAATAACAATAGCTCAGACTGTTTGTTGTATATCTATCTCTATTCAATGCAATGAATGTTTAAACGGTATTCAAAGGACTTATAGTGATGACTAATAACATGTAGTAAATATTTCATCTTTGTTTTTACCGAACAATATACCTTATATGTGATTCTGTCTCTCTCTCTTACTCACACCATTACATATGTAATGATTTTTCCCATTTAGCTACACACTAATTCATTCTACAGAGTGTCCGAATAGAAGTATAACTTCAAAAAAATTGACCTTTTGCCACAGAAGGCGGACCTTGTTTGTGGCTAAGTAGCAAGAGCAAGATAGCCACATAATCAGTAAAGTACTTTCAGGATATTAGAAAAAAACTAATAGTTAGCCTAACGAGGAAGGCAAAACAGAGGTACTGAATCACAGAGGAGCAACTGGTTTTTAATTTGTTTTAAGATTACGTAAATAAAAATTCCAATCTGTTAGAGTTTTCACACCCAAGTTGTAACAAGTCTGTTAAAAGTGACAAGTGATGATCATAATTTGATATCGACATCAAGCATATTTAGAGTTTTGTAAAGGAAAAAGGCGTAGTATCTTTGACCAAGGCGTGATTTTGCCTTAAAAATTAAATTGGCATTGGGCGCCAATTTGTAACTTAATAGTTTTCCCTTTTATGGGATTATAACCCTTGGCTAGCTCAATTGGGTTCGTGGCTTCTTTTCTGAGTTATATCAATTCCTTCCAAACACAAGTTACAGGGCGCCAGAGTACAAAACAAAGCAGATAACACTCAAACACCAGTTTTAAAATGATTTATTAAAAAAATCGATCCATAGTAAATTTAATAAAAAAAAATGCGAAAAATTAATTAAATCTCTTATCTTTTTTCCGTAAAGGGTTTCCATAAAGGAACTTCTCCTTGGGATGGTTTTGATTACTCTTCGGAATATTATCAACTAATTTTCTTCCAGGGATAGTATTAATTTCTCTTCGGAATATTATCACTAATTTTCTTCCAGGGATAGTATTGATTTCTCTTCGGAATATTATCAACTATCTTTAAGTCTGGTTCAAAATGGCAGACGGCTTGACACGTCCTCAAATTAAATTTCTTTGACCTACTAGGACCCCTCTGGATGTGGCAAAAACCTGTTATTGAGGAGAACTTTTCAGGAAGACGAAGGGAATTAAAATTAACGTACAATTACTATCAAAGCGAAATGAAACGTCGGTTATCGAAAGCCGCGTCCAGACATGTGTAATGTATCGTGTAATGTAACGTGTAATGTAACGCGAATTCTCCGTTTGGACGGCACTGCGAGCATTACGTGTAACGCTCGCCGAATGGTTCGAGGGAATCCATCGGATGTCGGTTTTTTGCCCGAACACAAAGGCGCTCGCGCTGAGCTTGCAGTCTACATTTGGACGTTCCCGCAACTACTACCTTTCTTGACATGTTCGCGAATACTAAATGGATAGACAATTCACGGTAAGTATTCTGGTTGCATTCGTTCTATGCTCAGGTAGCGTCCAAATGAATTCGCATTACATTACACGATACATTACATATCTCGAGTGGTTCAGGTCATACCTTGATAATAGATCACAAATAGTAAAAATAAACAATGTGTGTTCTGAAATTAAGGCTACACATTGCGGAGTACCTCAGGGATCTGTTTTAGGACCTATTTTGTTTTTACTATATATTAACGATCTCAGCACTACAATAAATATCAACGGATCCTTCACAATTTTTGCAGACGATACCACTTTATTATGGCATGGAAAAAACACTGAAATTTTGAAACAAGTGGTCTCTTCAGATTTATCCAAGGTTAAACAATGGTGTGACTCAAACTTTCTCTGTTTCAATGTGGATAAGACGAAAATTGTAAACTTTAAATTCAGCTATGATAACTTGCAACTGGATGGTATCAATATCGCAGAAACACACTGTACTAGGTTTCTTGGATTGCATATTGATAATAAGTTGAAATTCAATGAACATATTACATCATTATGTAAGAAGTTAGCCTCTGGATCATATGCTGTAAGAGTTGTCGCAAATGAACTCGACATATCCACAGCCAGATCGACTTACTTTGCCCTAGTAGAATCCCATCTACGATATGGCATTGCGTTTTGGGGATTTTGTAATCAAGAACTCCTTAATCAGGTATTCGTACTGCAAAAGAGATCTCTTAGATATTTGTGTAGAGCTAACTACAGAGATAGCTGTAGACATCTCTTTGTACAACAGAGGATTCTAACTGTAGTGAGCATTTTTATTCTGGAAGTGGTGTGCCTGATTCACAAGAGATGCGTTACTGATACTCGTGAAGATAGATCTTACAATACCAGACAGAGTAGGAATCATAATATTCATTTGCCAATACCTAAACTGAATTTAACAAAACACTCTAATATGTATGCAGGGAAGAAAATATTCAATAACCTACCACAGCTAACCAAGATTATATTGGATCATAAAATTTTCCGAAAATCGGTTAAAAATCTGCTTCTTGGGAAAGCATACTATAGCCTGCAGGAATATTATGTTGACATGCTTCAAAGGCCGTAAAATGATGTTGCATATTATTATTATTATTGTTATTATTAGTTTCTTCAGTGCACTTGCATGTAGATTAACATGTTGTTATATGCTTGCTGAGATGTTTTTATATATGTGTATATATGTGTATATATGTATATATGTATATATTGTGATTCAATTGCATTTATATTATGCAAAGATATTATGTTTCTTTTTTGTTATTATTGTTAATATTTCCTGTCTTTATTCTTTATTTTGACTGTATGTATTGTATTTACACCTATCTGTGTTATATTTAATATTATATGACCAAATTTATATTTATATTTTATAACTTACTTTGTCAATAAGAATCTTCTTGGACAATAAAGTATATATCTATCTATCTATCTATGTCTGGACGCGGCTGAAGACTCTTGTCTCCCACTTAATAATCGCGTCAAAAAACATTAAAATAAGTCTCTACAAATAGTCATGTGGATTGCGGAACTAAAACGATCTCTGATCGTTACAAAACCCAAAAAAAAACAGATAATATGAAAAACTAGCAAAATACAAAAACAAATCAAAACACCAAGGTGAAGAAAAAGAAACACGGTAAAAAAAGATAATACAAAAAAATAGGAAAACAAAAGAAAAAGTAAAATAAATATTTCAGTTATTTGTATGACACGAAATACAACTATATCGCTTTGAAGTAATAATTCACCATTATTTAATTTAAAGTTTACATACGCTAGTGTAATGTTAGACACAGAATCATAATGTTGACTCTGGTTTGTTAGAAATTGGAGGTAGATTTCGGAAACTTTAGTTATATCGTATAAGCCAGAGACATTTTGCTTTAGATTTATGTTTTTTCTAAAGCATTTTGTTTTATTTACTGGTTCTATTTATAGATTTATAAAATCAGTTTCAGTTTAATACCAACTGTGTAAAAATTTTAAAAAATTCAGATTATCGCAAACAAATAAAAGTTTCAAAAAGCAAAAATTAACTACCCCGAAAAAAATCCTTTACTACCTTTAATAATATTATATAAGAAGAACTGGCAAAGAAAGGTATTATCACAGAGACAAGAATAGTATATACGCGCCTATGAAGTACTTTGAATCACATTTCGCTTCGGTTTGCCGACGTTTTTTGTGGAGTTTTGTGAGAACTGATGATCAGCAATGCTAACTCTACCCATTTTTCGGTAGATCTACCGATTTAGGAAGTAATCTATCGATATACGTTTATAATTCTCTTTCATAATTAGTCACCTTTTTTGTAACTTGATTTAAAGTTACCGTTTTTTCTTAAATAAACCCTTTTTTAAATTTGCTGCCATTTTTTCAAATCTACCGATTTCTACTTATTTTTTTTTTTTTTTTGGTATCAATCTATCAATTTCAGAAATTTTAGGTTGGCAACGCTGTTGGTGAGTGACAATGATGCAGACCGAAATTTGGACTGAGAGCTTCGGTGGCATGGAACCAGTTTTAGGGACAATGGTTTTACTATTCTTGTCTATATATGGTGGGTGGTAATATATTCAGTTTGGAAGGGGATAACTAAAAAATCACGAGCGTTACAAGTGGCTAAGTCTGGCGTATATGAGGTAACTTTAATATGGTGTTGGTTCATAACAAACTATGCAAAAGAACATTGCACACTTTTTGGTCGAGACATAAGTCTTCGTGAGGTCACTTGAATCACGTGACGTGATAGTAGTCTGTTCCTGCCTTTAAGATCTTGTCGTTATGTTAAACATCACGGATCTTGTTAGGTTTGAGATAAAACAACCACTAGGTGTCAGGTCATGTATTGCACACATCGAATACTGTTATACAAAAACGTTTTCTATCATTATGAAATATACAAAAAAAAAACATACCTACATAGCTAAAAAATTCTTTTCCACAACGTCTCAAAGAGAAAAGACACTTGGAAATAAAAAGAAAATTAACTTCAGATGAATCTAAATTGAACATAAATTGACTGTCGAACAAGTAAAGCTCCAAGAGCATCAAAAATTTCATTTAGTCAAGCGAGAAACATTCCTTGTAAAATACTAAACAGAAACTTTACTCGGTAAGGCGACAGACAGATTTTTTCAAACAAAGAAAATTTGCTTTAACAGAGTAATAAACAACAAATTATCCTGATCGGAATACCAAACAGTGGAAACTTTGTTGAACTAAGTTCAAAACAAAGAAAAATTTTCTTTATCTCACTGCTAAGCAAAGGAAACTTCGTCTTAACTGTCATAAGAATACCAAATACTGTGATGAATTTTTATAAGGTATGTATTTAAAAAAAAATTTTTTTAGATAAATACTTAACTGGAAATTCTAATTTTGAGTACAAAATTGTCTTTAATGCAAAATATAAAAATTCTTGTACAAAAACTGATATCCTACAGGCTGAACAGTATTTTATTTAATGAGTTTTAACTCAAAATTTGCCGAAAGGTTTTTTATTTTTTTCAGCGTGTACAAATTATTTAAGAAGAGTTCTTTATATGTATTCACGCTTCTTGATAGATGGCGAAACTATTTTTTTATTTACAAAAATGCTATTTATTTCAAAGACAAAAATTTCAAAAATGCCAGTTTTATTTGTTTACATGAAGAAATTTCAGGATATATAGCAGTCACATAAAATTGGAATTTTGATCAGGCGTTTGCTAAAATCAAATGCGTATATAGGTATAGTATAACTAGACCCACTTGGATAGGAATTATTTTAACGATTTCACCAGGGAAACTCAAAAGAAGATCATTATATGAACGAACCTAGTAAAATTTCTATTTAATGTTGCTTCCCGACTCACACCTGTACTATACTAAATACAAATTTACAGTAGTGACATCTAGTGGTAATAAGCACAGTCCAAAGATGAGTTGCATACCCACAAACCACAAACAAACATACAAGTGAAGCTACTAAAAGCATTTGAAAACATTTCATCAATTTGACAAAGGAACAATGATAGAGTTGAATTAAAGTTGAAATGAAGTCTTTTAAAACTAATTAATGTAGTAAAATTACAGGTATCTATATTTTAAACATAAAAGAATTTTGTTTGGATGTAATTACTCCAAAATATAGGTAGCTTGATCAATTTGTTTGCAAACAGAAAATCGCCGTAACATCAAATGATATTAATTTCTCAAATTTACATTGAATGTTAATGGATATGTGAATACTTTAAAGATCGAAAGAGACGTAAGTAAAGTCATACAGATTGGTAAAAAGAACACAAACATCAAGTTCGAATGTAAACGAAGAGCTTGTCTCGTCAATACAGATCTTTAAAGAGTACGATATCGTTGGAATTAGTAAAAAGAATAAAAAATCAGATTGGAATCTAATCGAATACAGATCTTTTAAGAGTAATTAAGAAAGAATAGTCTTAAATATCAAAAGAGACGAAAGTGAACACATAAACTAAGTCAGATTGGTCAGAAGAACAATAAATCAGGTTGGAATATAAACGAAGAGAATACAGATCCTTTAAAAGTACGATATCGTTGGAATTAAGGAGGAAAGGTCTTAAATATCGAAAGATACATAGGTGAAGTGAGACAGATTAGTAAGAAGAATAAAAAATCAGATTGGAATGTAAACGAAAAGCCTGGCTCCTGAATACAGGTCTTTTAAGATCTTTAAAGAGTACGATATCGTTGGAATTAAGGAGGAAAGGTCTTAAATATCGAAAGATACATAGGTGAAGTCAGACAGATTAGTAAGAAGAATAAAAATCAGATTGGAATGTAAACGAAGAGACTGGCTCCTGAATACTGGTCTTTTAAGATCTTTAAAGAGTACGATATCGTTGGAATTGACGAGGAATGTTCTTAATTATCTAAAGAGACGTAAGTGAGTATGGTATCGTTTCGGACTTCGATCGAATGCTTTTGCAAAATCAAGATAGATAATATCTATAGGAATTTTTCTATCTAATTATGGTGACCATTTATTAACACACCAGAGAAGATTGGCATAGTGGAACTTCTTTTAATAAATCCAAATTGCTGCTTCGGTATAACCAGATCTTTCGGTAAAAACTCAGAAAGTGTCTCTGCAAATTATCGATTACATGACCTTGCTAATTATAGGACTGAGGCTAATGAGGCAGAACTTGAAGACCTCCTAGACGAAACCCCCTCTCCTAGAGGTAGACATTGGACAACAACAGGATAAAAAGAATGAGACCTTAGCGAAGGTTTCTGTGGTTCCTCATTGCAACACTAAGACTGCACTCCTACACATACTCACAAAAAAAAACATTTTTTTATGGTTTAGACACGTTCTGTCGAGTCCTGCAAGCCTGCGAGTCCAGTAAAAGCACTTTTGGGGCGTATTACGTACAATATTTTTTTTTTAAACAGGCATTGCTGTACCATAAACTTCATATTATTCAGTTTACATTTTTATAACAAGAACTCTTTATTAACTAATTTTAATATTTTTTTAACAAACGTTGCTTGGGTGGCCGCCTTAATAATAATTTCATCTGGTATAATTTCATCTTCCATTAACTCACAATAAAATGCGTCATTTTGAATATCCATGTTATAATATATTTCACGTTTTCAACTAAACCTCAAAATATGTCAAGTTATTTTATAGTTTTAAATATATACAAAACTCGGTTACCATAGAAACCAATTGACGGCTATCTTAGACTAACTATTTTATTGTTTTTTTCATTAAAGATAGGCCAGAAAGTAAATAAAAATGAGTCCGGTAAAAGCTTTTACCGGACTCATTTTTATTTTGTGGCTTTGTCCGACAAAATGAGATTTTCTGACATAAAAATAAACCGGAAAGTACTAATTTCTGGCCGGTTTAAAAAAAAATAATTTATTTTATTTACAGTTAAAATAAAACAATATTTATCGTTTTCATTTTTAAGCATTGGTAAATTAAAAAAAAAAGTTACGCGTCACGGATTCGAACACATAACGATAACCACCGCTCCTAGATTTAACAGATGCTAGTCCGTCTAGGCTACCAATGCTTTAAAAATAAATTTCCAAATCGTTATTATGTATTCAGTACAGAAACCCTAATTAAATTAATAATTATTTAGTATAAATTTACAGATTAACATTATTAACAGATGAAGATAATCCAATTACATAAACTTCTTACAGCATAATTTAACCATTATACATTTTTTAACTAGTGATTTTCATTAATTTTTATGATATCACAAAAGTTGACATCGTTGGATATTTTTGTCAAATAAGTAATAATAAAACAATACTGGAGAAACAGAACCATTTAAACATTACAAATAAATATATAAAAATTTAAAAAAACTGTTTAAAAACAATTTTGTTATTAATAATAATCATTAATAATTACCTTTAATTTATTTACTTAACATAAACAACACGAAATCACTATTTTAATATAGTTTTTGATAGAATATCTATAAATGACAGTTTCTCACCGTTGTCATAGTAACCCAAGATGGCCGACTTTCAGCCAGCCAATAGAAAAATAAAAACAAAATCGAGGTCGTCTATTTTCTTGGAATTTAATTTGACCTACATATTTGCTGAGAATTTAGCGGGATTTCTAGGAATTTATAAAAGGGGGATTCCAATATCGTTGATATTTGATTTTAACGGTGAAAAGCAACCGATACGGTATTAAAATGATTTAATTAAGTAAAAAATAATAAAAATAATTTAAATAATAATTTTTGGAAAGTTTTGTCAATTATATTATAATATTGATGTAGAGACTTTTTCAAAAAATTGTATCTCAGAAACGAATTGCGTTATTTGGCTGAAAATTGGTAAGTACTTTAAATATAGACCCTTTGACAATACTTTACATTTTTATATATTTTCCTTGACAATTATAGGAGTTATTAGGGTCTATTTTATAGGTAACAGAGGCTATACTAGAGCCGTTCAAAAGATGGAATTCAAGGACGCGTGATCAGTGACTGGCCGGCGTAATCGTACGATGCCACGCCTTCTAAACTGAAATAACGAAGGACAGTTTACACTGTACTCATACCAGAGATAATATAAACTGTAAGCATCGAGGGTGGGAACTTTGTTGAGTGGTGTAAATCGAACTTGTGACGTTGGTTGGGGAGAGTAATATTCAATGAGTGCGTGCCGTTCACGTGATCATTCAATCTTTTGAACGGCTCCACTATAGTTTCCAAACTGGCGGGAGAATACGTGTATGAAAAGATAATGATATACTCACTGATAGGGGATAAACTAAAAGATCACTACATTTTTTTTTAAATCATATCAAGTCCAGAGCAGAAGACGAATTATTTTTTAAATTAAGGTGATGATTTCTGACTTTTTCAGAAGTAAAAATATGCATTTGGTATTCGCAGGGTTCAAGGGAGAATACCTTTAAGAAAATCTTGGTGAGGATGTTAGCATTTTCGAGTTACTTTGAGAGGCAACAACGTTATCTTTTTCTAATAGAGGTATTAAACCTGTGTTGTCAATGAAGATCGTATATATTTGTAAAGTTTCTTACAGTTATCGCTATTAGCTATACTTTCTTCATGATTTTTTTAAGTTCTTTGCGAAGTTTCTGTGAACTTGTAAGTCCTCTAGTTGACTTTTGCGCCTATATTTATTCCATAATTTCCTTCTATGCGTTATCAAGGATGTTAATTCACAATTAATCCAAGGTTTTATGTTATTCTTGTAAATAGTTATAATAATTTTTTTATCAAGAATGACTTGTCAACATCAACATATTTAATTTCCTTTGGCTATTCTTGCTCATCTGGTTATTCACTCAGTATAATGGTACCTGCATACTATATCAATTAAAATTTCTTGTATATCTTTTGTTAAAAAATCACATACCTGTTTATCATAGTAATTGTAGAACATTAGACCTTTTTGTAATCACTGCTTCTGGCATAGAGATTATAGTACGTAAAATAGTAGTTGTAACAAGCCCAGGTCGAGACCAAAGTTGTAGAAAAGTAGATTAGGTAACTGTCGAGCAGGTCTCGGTAATTTCTAAGGGAATAAGCTTTCAAGGTGGGTAATTTGTTTCGCACAAATGGCGTACAATATTCATGTAAGTAAATACCTAATCTCCGACACGATAAATATGAGTTTGGTCCCGGGTATGTTTCATTTTTGTTCAAATAATCCCGCTGGTAAAGTTTACACGATAAATTTCGTTGCGACGCAATGGAATATTTATGAGTATTTTGAAAAGGTTGACAATTTTTAACTGTTAACAGATAAGCGGTAAAATTTTGTCGTTACTTTTAAGGTGATTACTAAAATCCATGAAAACGAACTTTTTAACGAAGCCCTTTGACAAAATTTTAATCTTAATCACTCTACATAGAGTAACTCATATTCAAAACTTAAAAAATGATTTGTACTCGTTTTTAGCAATAGAATTATAACGAAATTTTAATACCAAAACCAAAAATCAAAGACATGTTACTACAAATCCACCAGAGTTACTTTAAAATTCAAAACTGATTAAGAAGTGCACCAGAAATGGACTTTAAAGATGCAACAGACAACATCTAAAAATGCAACCCAAAGTTCAAATGCGAAACCGAATCTAATACCGAAAAACAACAAACAACGAAAGTATTCAACATTTTAAAGAATGGTTTGCACTGATCGAATTTGTGAAATAGTAAAACTCGATAGTGAATTACCATTCAAGAGAATTAAAAAAAAAATGCAACACAATGGTAATATAAACATAAAAGCTCTACGAGGTCTGGCTATTAAATAACGAATAAGTTTTTTATTATAAAAATTATTTTACATTCGAATGCTTACCTTATTCAATAAACGCACATCGCCACACATCTTTCTCTCCGTTTTTTCCATTGATCAAAGCAGTGCTGGAAGTCTTCTTTGGTGAGAGCCTTTAGAAGCTCTGCCGGTTCCCTTTCAAAGCAGATTTTATCTTTAGAAACAAACAAGTCACACAATGCCAAATCTGACGAGTACGGCGCATGTTCGATCACTGGAGTGCGTTTATTGGTCAAATATTGATTCACAGATAGCGCTTTATGGACAGTTGCGTTGTCAAATTGCAAAATTTACGAGTTATTGGGTATGTTCTAACTAAGTCAATGATTACAATCGATTACAATCGCCTGCAAACGTTTGTAATCGTTTACCATTTGCCCTCGGACACGATTCATTCACAGACACAATATAATATATTTACATTTTTTTCATCACATTAATTAATTTTTTATATCTTTATAACAATAATTTATCATTGCACGCTATATTTCTTGTAAACAATACAAACGAAAATGGCGTCTAAAAAAAATTGTCAACAGTAAGTAATAATTTTGGTAATAATCTAATCGTGTCCGAGAGCCATATTCTGCGATCAGTTTACAATCGCTTGCAGGCGATTGTAATCGATTGTAATCGTTGACTTAGTCAGAACATACCCATATTTTTCCAGAACTCCGGCCGTTTCTTACGGACTTGTCCTCGCAGACAATTAGTAAGTCTAATAGACAGTCTGACCCTCTGAAACCCACTCAGTCATCACGATTCCCGATACCGTTAATGTCGAAAAAACGATCAACATGGCCTTGAATTTTGATTTGGACATCCTTGCTTTTTTGATTCTGGGTGATTTAGGCATCTTCCAATGTATCGATTGCAGCTTTGTTTCAACATCGTATTTAAAAATTTATGTTTCGTCGCAAGTAATAATTGTTTTCATAAGTCCGGGATCTTCTTTTAACATTTCAAGGCAATCTGAGCGACCTGTTGACTCACGAGCTTTTGATCAGGAGTCAGGTTTTTTGGCACCAACTTTGCACAGACTTTTGTCGTGTGTAATTTTTCTAATTAGCTGATTTACCATATTAATTAAAGAAATTTGATTGGATCATTGTATCCTTAAACATTAAAATGATGTTTCTTGTTTATTCTCCACATTTTTTTAATTCTAATCGCAGTCCTATCCTCCAAGCATATAAAGGTATCGAGGCAAATAGAGGCAGACTTCAATCCTCTGAGCGCTAGACGAGCCATGACAAACAGGAAAAATAAGAACTTTTATCTAGTTGGTTGAAAATTAGTAAACATAAAACCTGTAATCATTATAGCAATCAAAAGAGATGAGAATGAGGAACCAAGATACTTAAACGGCGGTTGATGTAATAAAAAAATAGGCACCAGTAAAAATTAGTGTAATACTTTTTTTCTTTATTGAAAGAATCTTTAATATAGATTCTTATGATGAACATTTCCTCTCATTCTGTTTAAAATAGTTGTATAGGTTGAAAAAAAAAGCAAATAAAGAAGATATGTGTTTAATTATTTGTCTACGTATTATAAGAATAAAATAAATTCGTTATTTTAGCCAGAACAGCATTACACGCTTTCTTGAGCTTGTCTGTACTCAAAAACGCTGCCACGTTCCATGAACATCCCTTTATTCGAGGCGCTCCCGAGAGACGGAGCATCCTCCTGACTCTTTGACATTTCTTCTCTGCCATATCCTCCACCTCCAGGTGTGTTCAGCTGAAAAACATCCTGGAACAGAACGCTAATGTTATGTCGGAATCTGTCTCGAAATTACTCTAGTCTAGAGGGATAATTTATTAAAATACTTTTTGAAAAATAAAATTTTGTCGTCTACAGCTAAACGCAAAATTTATTACTACACATCTACTATCTAGGGATATAGTTTTAAATAAAGTTAAAGGTGGTAAAAATAAATAATTAATTTTTTTAAAATATTATAATATAATAAACATTGACTTCTTATGGCTTTTACAATATACAGTAGTGTACAAATAAATTAAAAATATATCTCACATTAACTTTTAATTAGAAGTATGGCCTCTTTTTGCGAAGCATACTTAAATTCAAATTTTCCAATTTATTTTGAGGAGGACATTTCAAGAATTACTTAGGGCTGCAAAAAGATGGTTTCGGTTTTCAAATTTGTTTCCAAATGATTCATCGTTGAAGCATATCCCATGCATGCTTTATCGGATTTTGACCTGGCGATTGAGCAAGCTATGGCAAAACATTGATATCTTGCGCTTCTAAAAATTGTCTTGTTGCTTTAGTGCATTAAAATGAAACTGAGCGCAACAACTCTCCTTTAGGTATGACAAGACAACATGATGTAGAATTTGTTTGATGTACTGTTTAGCAGTTCAAAAATTCTTAAAAAAAAGACTTGTTTTTCCTCCCAGTCTTATGTCAGCCCACACCATTACACCTCTATAGCTGTGCAATTCCTTGATATTTTGAAGAACCTACGCTCTGTCAGTTTCTCCCCACACTCTTATCCTACGTGAACCATTTGAACAATAAAACGGTTTTCCAGAAATACTAGCATACTCACGATAGCTCGACCACAGACGCAAAATAACGCTTTCTGATGTTTGCGAGGCTTCCGCAACATCAATTTGATAAACTCCATTTTGAGCATTCCAACGGCTTGCTACATTTGATCGCGTGTAAAAGGATTTCGGTTCATGATTGAAAAGTATTTTTCATATCACATGCATTAAAAGCATGTTTTGCCAGTCAAAATAAGACAATTTCAGACCAATGCAACTGTCAGTCAGAAACTGACAGTTGTTTCTGCCCTAGGGGAGAAACAACGTTGTTTCTACCCGGCACATTCATTTATTTGTTATTTATGTCTTTATTTCAAGTCTGTCAGAATCGTCTGACAGCTGTCGTCAAATCGTTGTCAAGATATTACTACGCTATTTGTCTGAAATAGTCTTACTTCGACTGGCTACAGAGATCAAAACTTGCTGTTTCAATGCATATGATATGAAAAATATAGTGTGTGGCACAGGATGAAACAAAGACGATTTCTGATCCTATCTTTGACTTTTTCTTTACAGCTTTTAAGAATTCTTGTTTTTCTTGAAAAAACAACAATATATTAAGGATGGCACACAATTTCTCCTATAAGACAATTCCTACCATCATTAATGCAAATATTTTTTGAACATTCTAACCACAGATTATATCTTTGATTCCAGCTATTTTAAATGCTATATAACCAGATATCTCTAGACCATTGCGGTGTGTGTATCTTTTTTTACTAACGAAAATGGAACATTTTCTTGAGACAAAAAAGCTTTTCTATGTTATAAGAAATTCAAATATAATCATGCCAGACACGTAGAGTGCGGTCACTCTTCCACTAGACTGGACCAAACTGTAAAATTTTATCACCATGCTTTAGGAAAGAAATTGTAGGGCATTTTCTTGGTAATTGATCATCATAAATGTTTGCCAGACCTATATTATTCGGCCATGATCCTGCTAGACATTTCTGAAAGATAAAATTTCATTCCATTTCATACATTACATTTAAAATGACGCAATTATTCAAACTAATCCAGATTTATATTTCTAACATCACAGTTTACCTACATGCATTATTTGATTAAACGAATTTAAGTTATAACTCCATAACTGATGAAAGTGTTTTTAAAATTATTTCTAAACATGAAGAGTGTTAAAAAAAGTGGCACAAATTTGTAGTATTGCCTAAAATATACAGAAAAGTCTTAATAAACATATTATGTCCGCAAATTAACGGGTTTTGTGTTTTTGTATCATATTTAGATTATCTGTTTTTTCATTCTTAAAAACTTGCTTCTCTAAAGATGCTAAGATGCTAAGAACCCAAACTTTATTGCAAATATTCTTTTTTTTTTTTTCATGAGACAGGGTTTACACGAAATAAGAAGGAGCTGAAACCCCATACATGGAACCAGAACCATCCTATGGAATAGTACAATCTTAGAAAAACTAAGGAAAAAATGGATAGCGAAAAATCCAAGTACAAGAATGATCTAGAAGGAGTAAGACAATCGAAGACGCTGTGAGGTAGAGGATGAAACTTCAAATATCTAGGGTCATACGAAATAGAAAAGGAGGATCTTCTTCTTCTTCTTCTTCTTTAGCAGCTCCTTCTAATCCACTTCTGGGCATAGGCCTCCCCTTGTCTTTTCCAACTTTGGTTGTCTTGAGCTAACTGGTGCCAGTTTCTCTCTGCATGTTCCTTGATGTCATCGGCCCATTTTTTTTGTGGTTTTCCTTCACCTTGTTTATGTTCTCTTGGACTCCATTGTATTATTTGCTTTGTCCACTTTTCTTCGTTCTCTCGTGCCACGTGTCCGGCCCATCTTCACTTGGTTTTTGCAATGCTTTCAGCAACATAAGCTACTTTGGTTTTTCTTCTTAAATCCTTATTTCTCACATGGTCTCTTAAGCTTACATTTGTCATAATTCTCCCTATAGCTGTTTGAGTTGTTTGAGGAAGATCTACCTAACTTACAACCCAATAATATCATAAAGTTTCTCAGAAAGATAGGATTAGAATGTGGGGTTTAGAGATTGACGCTGTGGCTTGTCTCTTCCATCGTGGATCCCTTCCATTTGTCAAGGACGAAGGGAACGACAGAAACCTTCGCCAAGGGCCCTTTTTATCCAGGAGGGTTTCCAGGTCTTCAAGAAGGTCCCTGATGGAGTCTGAAGTTGGGAAGAGGAATCTTGTTTTTCGGTACTCTGGATGTTCTTCGGAGGCCTCCATTCCAGTGGGTATGGACTCCAAAATTAATTTTTAAAAATATTTCAAATATTTGTAAAATGGTAAATATCTAAATACGTATGAATGTAAACGAAAACTGTTTTTTAAACAAATTTCCGAAGCTATTTTATTAACGCTTCACACAATCTGTGTTGTACTGCTCAATTAAAAACGTTTTAAAGGATTAGGATTTATATAGTTAATAATTTATAACACGGATGAAAACACATTTTAAAGACACTTTCTCTAATTGATAAAATAATGAAAAGCGTTTGCCGGATTTTCACGGTAGCACTGGGGCATGTTCCCATTGTTCTAATGATACATGCAGAGGCTAGTCTTTGAATTTTTGGGAGTTTTGACCTCGTAGTAATCAGATTAGCTCTTGTTTGTTAACTAATGCCCCATAAGTGATGATTGGTTTCACTATTGCCAGCAACCATTGCAGTATACTTGGGTTTAATCCCTAATTGTTTCTTACAATATTTCTGCACACCATAAGGGAATACCTAGTTCGGTTAATTGCCAGAGTAGGCTGTCCACAGTAATAATCCTCATAAGTTGGGATGCAAGTTCCTTCTGCGGGTAAACTCTGGTTGTATCCACAGAAATAGTCTCTTGGCCTTCCTTTCTTTTGCGATTCTTGTTATTTAGGATTAGCTCTTTCTTTGCTTTGTTTACTCCTGTCCGTACTATGTCGCAAAAGACATTTTCATACTTTTCTCTTAAGAAGGGAACCACGTCGTTGGAATACCCTTGGCAAGGTATACCTAGTTTGGTTAATTGTCAGAGTAGGTTGTCCACAGTGAGACTCCTCATGAAAGGGGATGCAACTTCCTTCTGCGGGCAAACCCTGGTCGTATTGACAGAGATAGTGTCTTGACCTTCCTATATTTTTGCGATTCTTATTATTTAGGATTAGCTCTTTCTTTGCTTTGTTTAGTTCTCTCCGTACTATTTTTTAAAAGACATTTTCATACTTTTCTCTTTGGAAGATAACCA
Organism: Altica lythri; assembly: GCA_964028335.1. Classification (NCBI taxonomy): domain Eukaryota; kingdom Metazoa; phylum Arthropoda; class Insecta; order Coleoptera; family Chrysomelidae; genus Altica; species Altica lythri. The sequence continues at coordinate 8,431,534 of OZ034807.1, read as the reverse complement.
CGTTGTCGTAATACCCTTTGCAAGGAATACCTAGTTCAGAATAGGCTATCCACAGTGAGACTCCTCATGAGTGGGGATGCAAGTTCCTTCTGCGGGCAAAGTCTGGTTGTATCGACTCAGGCTACCTTCATTTTTGCAAATCTTTTAGACAGCAATTGCGACAACCAGGTGGAAGTCGTTCTATCTACTCCTCTATCATAAGTACTCTTCAGATAGCCTCATGTGGAGTATTGTCAAAGGACTCTTCTATATCTATAAAGTCATATATCACGGATTCTTTCTTGTTCTTTAAGAACAAACGTTGTTAGGATGATTGGTCTAAAAGATTTGGGGAGTTTTAGAATGAAGGTGATTCTGGCCCTCATCCACACTTCTGGTATGTATCCTAGTTGAAAACTGCTCCTACTGATATGGATCATGTGAGGAATAAGGGCCTCTTGTTCTTGTTGTAGTAGGGCAGGTAATATTCCACCAGTTCCAAGGGTTTTGAAGGGCTGAAAAGTGTTCATGCTCATCTCATCCGTTTTTCATTGCATATGTGTATTGCCATTGCACTGTTTTCCATATGTATCTGGGACAGGTCTTTGTAGAGGTTACAAAGAGCTGCCATAAATGTGAGGAAATCATCAGAAATATAGAAAGAAAAGGTGGACTGGACACATTAGATCTTCCTTCAACTCCCGGGCTCCAGATTATCTTCACCACTCGTCCTAACTTGCAGTCCTTCAAATCCCAAATTGATAAATTGCCTGTTCTGCCCCAAACTTTATTGCAAATATTCTTTTTTTTTCATGAGACAAGGTTTACATGAAATAGAGTTTATATATATATATATATATATAGCGAGGGTTTGCAGCTTCATATTTGCCGCTTCTCGCATCCAATGCGCCACTTTCTTTTATCATTCCAGTCCCCAGGTTGTAACCCTCGTTCTGTCATCTGACTTTTTATATTATCCATCCAACACTTTCGCGGTCGTCCTCTCTTTTTTCTTTCCACCGGAATCCAATTCCAAGCTCTCCAGGGTATTCTTTCTTCTCCCATTCTACGTAAATGACCATACCATTTCAGTTGCTTTTCGTTGATATTATCAATAATAGTATTTTCTGCTGCCATCCTTCGCCTTATATCCTCATTTCTAACATGATCCAGTAAAGTTAGGCCGCAGCATCGTCTCCAGTAGGTCATTTCGGTTGATATTGTCTATCACCCACGCTTCCGACCCATATGTCACCACTGCTTCTATCATTGTTTGATATATATTTTTTTTTGTCCTTTTTGTCAGGTTTTTATTCCACAGAATTGGATGCAGCGCTTTTATCATATTCTTTCCTTTGCCTACTTTTTTCATTATATCCTTCTCGTCCCTTCCGTCACTACTTATTGTCACGCCCAGGTAATCATATTGTTGTACGTTCGTAATTGTTGTGTTTTCCATGTTAATGTCTTCTCCTGTTCCTCCTATAACCATGTATTGAGTTTTACTTGTGTTGACATATAATCCCCATTTTTGGTACTCCTCTATAAGTTTATTCAACATGTACGTCATATCCTGTTTGTCCTCGGCTAGAATTACCTGGTCGTCTGCGAAAAGAATCGTGTATATCGGATCGTTGTCCATCCATATTCCCATTGGCTTACATTTCCTCTTCCATTTATCTAACGTTGCATTTAGATATATTTTAAACAGTGTAGGCGAGAGACAGCAACCCTGTTTTAGTCCTTGCGATGGAGAGAATGGAGTCGAGGTTTCGTTTCCGACCTTCACCACAGCTACATTTCCTCTGTACAGAGCTTTTGTGGCGTTAATATATTCATTGCTAATGCCTGCTTCTTTCATAGTGACCCATAATTTTTGAAGAGGTATTGAGTCGTATGCCTTTCGAAGGTCTATGAAGGTGGCATGCAGTTCTCTTCCCCGTAGCAATTTTTTTTCGATAATCTGTTTCAACGTGAATATATTATCTACACATGACCTTCCTGGTCGGAAACCACTTTGTTCCTCCATCTGTGTTACTTCATCTTCTATCCTAGTTTTTATTACACGTCCATACAGCTTTCCTATGGATGATGTTACGCTTATCCCCCTATAATTGTCACATACTTTTCTATCTCCCTTTTTATAAAGGGAATTTATGTATGAAGTTTTCCAGTCCCTTGGGATATTATCTCCTGCTAGGCACTTATTAAATATGGTACACATTTTTTCTATGACTTCTGACGGCGCATGTTTAATTAATTCGATAGGAATGTCACCCGGTCCTGGTGCCTTATTGTTCTTCATTTCCCGTTTTTAATTTCCATAATTCGCATATGTGGGCCGACGAAAATCCTCATAGTATTGTGGAATCCAAGCATCAATTACGTTTTTCGTTGAACATTTGGTTACTAGGTCCGATTGTACTACCTAACCGATTCCGAGAACATTTAGACGGATCTTCTGGAGAAACATGGATAAGAAAGGCGGACCTGCACCATGACCTGCAAGATCGCCTAATTTAAACCCCGTTGACTTTTTCCTTTAAGGACACTTAAAAAATTTCGTATACGCTACTCCTATGAATAATTTCGAGGGAGGGCACTTTGAACATGTTATTTGACTCTTAGGTTTTTGTTGTTTGTTAATAAATATCAGTGTTTTTTGTTCACATTAAAACATTTTTTTCGCTAATTTTGGACATACTACCACTCATTTCAATTTGTGAAACATTTTTTAACATCCTGTATAACCTTCGAATTAGTTTTAAAAGAAATACATATTGGTTATTAGTCAGTCAATGAATGTATTTTCTTCAATTCTTTCAAGAGTAATATAACAAGACCTTGATTATAGTCGGCTATTTTTGTGGTATCTAGATTTTGAGAATATTTTAGTATCAATTTGTTGACACATAATTTGACATTAATAATCTGATTAAAGCCCGGGAGCTTTAGCTCGAGGGCTTTAATCTTTAATTATTAATATCAAATTATGTCGAAACAAATTGTAAAATATTCGAGAAATTTAGCAACAACAAAAATAGCAGACTATTAATCACGGTCGCGTTATATTTAGGAAGATTATTTCCTGAGAAGACAAATTTTTGACATTTATATTTCACGTGACTATTTCTCTAGTGCAATAGTCGCTGATATTGTTCTAGTGCAATAGTCGCTGATATTTGATTCTGATTGGTCCGATTTCAAAAAATTATGACATTCTATTGGTTAATTTGAATCGAAGGAAATAATCACGTATATTCGAAAAAATGGGTAATATTCGCAACGAAACATCTCGTACAATTAAAAAACTCTTTTTACTTATTTTCTTAAAGGAAATTTCCAAATGATTTCGTCTCAGTTCCAATAGTTGGTCCAATTTAAAATGGTATAGAATTAATTTGAATAGATTGTCGAATTCTAAGCGTAGATTTACTTATCTCTTTTCTGTGAATACAATGCTCGAATATCACATTCATTATTTCTCGCAAATTATGCAGGAGACGCAGATAATACCTACGTTCTACGAAAGTAGATGAAAAGGATAATTTTATGTAATAACGTTATTTTTTCAGAATTCTTAGAAGTATAATAAGCGTACAGACATGGAATACAATATAGTATTTTAAAATGTATAACACGGGCTTAGAATACACTATATCTCATGTACAACAATATTCTGACGCTATGAAATATTGGGAAAACGCAATTTTCCTACAGTAACAAGTTTACTAGGAGAAAGTAAAACAAAATAAAAATCGTAAATAAATGTAGATGGATATATGAAGCAGATAACAGATAAAATATATATTTCTGCTAAACAAAATATATGTTATATACCATTATTGCACAACACTCCAATTTTCCAAATCCATACATATAATAAAACTGGAACTATTCGCTGTATGTATAAGGCAAATATTTTTTAAAATATATACTGGGTGCCTTTATATACGCAACAGAACCCAAAACAATGGTATTTATTTCGCCTGTTTGAATGTATGAGTCCAGACATAAAAAAAATTATACAAACTTTACTCCTTTAGGGGGAATTTTGTCCATTTAACCTACATAAACCATTTTTAATGTTAATCAAGAAATTGCATACCCATTTCCATTTTTCCCAAAAATGAGATTATTGTATAAAAAGTTCACCCCCTTCCCCCTTGCTTACTTACTTCATGAACGGAACCCTTGTACAAATCACAAGTTTTAAGATACAATAGTTTCGGTTGTTCGTTGATATAGTCCAGTAACTGAAGGGACAAAGATGTAAAAAAGTAACACTGAGGTCAATTTGTAGGCAATCACAAATGCTTTCAAACAAGAGAAAACAACACGATATCGAATACGAAAGGACTGAAAATAGCCTCCCAAATCTGAAAAACGCTTTTCCGCTAATATCGGGCTAAATATGCGAATTAAAGAATTGTTGTCTACAAAATGACCCCAATCATTTTTTTGGAAAATTCGATAGTTTTCGAGATAATCGGACACAAAAGTTCCTTCAGTTCAAGTGCCACTAATTCTACTGTCTATGCCTTAAATTGTAAGCAACCAGACGAATTGTTCCATAACTCACGAAAAAATTGTCATTTTCCAATAATTCAAAATCCATTACAATGGGAAACCCCGTAGCTATCATTCCATGTGACTTAAAGTCCATTTGTATCTGTCAAAAATATATAAAAAAATTCTATCACCCTATCTTTTTAATGAGACCTTGGGAGGTCTTGAATTTTTTTTATCTTATTGCCGGGATTTTCATTTACGTAATTTAGCAAGAAGTCCAAAAGATGATGATCAATGTACATATTTCCAATTCCATCGAGATATGGATTTTACGAAATCCATTGTTGCAAAAAATATTGGTATTGTCAAAAAATCTTTAAGTACCAAGTATTACTCTAGTCAATATCTTCAAAAACGTGAAAAATTAAAATAAAGGTCCTAAAAATATGAGCGATAGCTCATTGGATTCGGAATCACCTCTAGAAAAATGTTTTTGAAGGAAAAGTGTGCAGGCAAAAAATTGCAATTGTTATTAACAAAATAAGATGAAAAAAAACAGATGTTTATGTTTTTGTTAATAACTCGAAAAATATTAATATTTAAGCAATTTTGAAAAAAACTCGTTAAAAAGGAGGAAATTTCCGAAAAAAAAGTCCGGCCTCACGGAACTCTATCTCCATTATTTATAACTTTAATTTGACGTTGAAAATGTGGCTTTGAGTGGCTTTTACGGCATACGCGCGCTACCGCTAAACGGTGTTTATCAGATAAAATATTTTTTTTATGACATAAAATGTTATTTTAAAAATTTGAAAAAATTCCAGTATTTTCCTAACACTTGAAAGAATCTAAATCAGTTGGAAAAAACATTTTGTCACTGTTTTTCAAAAAGTTATTCAATTGTTAACTAACAAATTTTTTCCTAATATCTGTTGACATAAACAATGGGATAAAAGGTATACATAATTGGCCTAAAAATTTGAAACTTTGTGGAGCCCTTTTCATATGTATACTTTACAAGATTCTGTGATAAATGTTTATAAAAGTTTATTAATTTGTTAATTATGATTTTTCATAACTATTGCAAAATATTGCGAAAAAGTAAAGAAAAATATAGAATTTTTCCAAATAAATGCATGTAGTATCTAATAAACAATAAATACGGATTTGGTCTTAGAATTATTTGAAAGAGAAACTTATTTTCTATGAAAAACTCCTAAATATCCTTTATCATATCTCCAATAGTTTAAAAGATATATAATTTTTTTAATTGGCAAGTTATTTGGCGCTACAGTTAACGTGACGTATGATATTGGAAAGTATTATTAACAAATTAATAAACTTTTATAAAGATTTATCGCAGGATCTTGTAAAGTATACATATGAAAAGGGCTCCACGAAATTTCAAATTTTTAGGCCAATGATTTATACCTTTTATCCCATTGTTTATGTCAACAGAGATTAGGAAAAAATTTGTTAGTTAACAATTGAATAACTTTTTGAAAAACAGTGATAAAATGTTTTTTCCAACTGATTTAGATTCTTTCAAGTGTTAGGAAAATACTGGAATTTTTTCAAATTTTTAAAATAACATTTTATGTCATAAAAAAAATATTTTATCTGATAAACACCGTTTAGCGGTAGCGCGCGCATGCCGTAAAAGCCGCTCAAAGCCACATTTTCAATGGCAAATTAAAATTATAAATAATGGAAATAGAGTTCCGGGAGGACGGACTTTTTTTTCGGAAATTTCCTCCTCTTTAACGAGCTTTTTTCAAAATTGCTTAAATATTAATATTTTTCGAGTTATTAACAAAAACATAAACATCTGTTTTTTTTTCATCTTATTTTGTTAATAACAATTTTTTGCCTGCACACTTTTCCTTTAAAAACATTTTTCTAGAGGTGATTCCGAATCCAATGAGCTATCGCTCATATTTTTAGGACCTTTATTTTAATTTTTCACGTTTTTAAAGATGTTGACTAGAGTATATATAGATAATGAGCTAATCTTCATTTTATATATAATGACAAATTCTCTAATTCGCATATTTAGACAGATGCTAGCAGAAAACTCGTTCTTCAGGGTTTGGGGGGCAATTTTTAGGAACTTCCGTATTCAGCATTCTGTTACGGTTTTTCTCGTTTGAAAGCATCTGTTATGACCTATAAATTGAGTCCGACGCGATCTTTTCGCAGCTTTTCAAGTCTTCGTTTACTGGACTAATATATAAGTCAGTAAATTTACCTTTTATATAAAAATTGGTCCTTTATTTCTTTAGTTTGGATAAGAAATAGATTTTAGTGAAGATATAATTGATAAGATATGATTGAAAAACAACATTTATATTATTTCCATTTTGGAATTTACACGTAATTTATTCTCTTTCAGCACTTCTTGTACTGAAAAAGAAAAGCTTTTTATAATACTGGTTTATCTTACCGTATTCAATCTGTAGAATACTCAGTGATGTTTATTTTTCCTGCCTATAAATAAACTTAAAAGATTATTGTACCATCGCGCATCGCTACGACACAAACCGATGATAACATCTTCATAGATCTGTCTATTTAAAAAAACTTATATAAATTTTTGTGTCTCTTTCAACGCTTTGCTACAAAGTTGAAGCACGAAAGTATAAAAGTAGATTCTAAAATTTAACTACCAATAAGAAGCATTCTGTAAATAACCTTTTCAAAATTTAATCTTGCAGTGCATCTGTGCAACGTACATATAAAGACGAGTTTATAGACAGTTTCATGGAAAATATCGAATTCAATTAAATCAGATTTACAGTTTTAAACTTATCTGATTTAAAAATATTTCCATTTAGATATTCATCGTTAATAAACAGGGTCAAATTTTAATTAAAAATCTAAAGCTATGAAATTATTTAATATATCTTTGAATTTTACTGAATGTAAAAGATAAATAGGAAATTCTTTTGATTTATTAATATAAATGGTTGCTGTTTATATTTTGAGCCTAATAATGAAAATACCATAATTAATTATTGTATTTCGAAGTATTCATCATAATGATCAATACATTATTTCATGCGCTCAAACCAATTTTCCAAGCACTTTTTTCACTCGAATTGAGCTATCTCCAGAACATAATTTTTAAATGCATCAACGGCTTCTTCCGACGCCGAAAAACCTTGGTGACGCATTTTATTCTTTACATGCGGTAATAAAAAAAGTCATTTGGTGCCAAGTCAGAGCTGTATGGAGTATGACCCATCAATTTGACGTTTTGTCCGGTTAAATAGGTGGTTGTTGCAGCCAATGTGTAAAAACATGCATTGACATGATGAAGAATGATCTTTCGTTGCCATTTCTTTTTTGTATTTCACCAAGCACTTCTGGCAAACCCTTCGGACTTTACCGTTTTACGTTGCTCTAGTGGTACAGTTGCCACTTGTCCAGTTAAACCAAAGAAACAGGCGATCATTTGCTTTGACGTGCTTCGGGCACGAATTACTTTTGTCGGCTTTGGCTCGTCATGGAAGACCCATACAGTGGACTGCTGTTTTGTTTCGGGCTCATACGCATAGACCCAAGTTTCATCACCTGTGTAAAGCTTCTTTCGATGTCCCCCGATTGTATTTCTTGAGCAGCTTTTCTTTGCACCAGTGGACACGATCATCTTTTTGAGTTTTTGTCAAATTATGCGGGATACAACGCGAACAAATCTTTTTTACAGCTAAATGCTCATGTGTATCTTTTGATGGTCATCATACTAATACACAAAGATGCCTAAATCTCACGATAAATTACATGACAATCTTGTATACCATTAATATTTTCTGACGCAACAACTAATTTTAGACGACCTTCACGGCTCAACGAATAGCGATCACGATGGAACTCCTTATACCAAAACTTCACACTAGCAAAGAATGGAGCTTTATCGTCAAAAGTGGAACTAACTTGGTCCATGCACACCTGTCTTGATAATCCATGTCGAAAGTCGTAAAAAATCATTGCACGAAAATTTTCATGCGTTAATAGGTACCACTTTTTGTAGACACAAAATTTTTGAGCCAAAGAAAACAATACAAATCACGTTCAAATTACAAAATGTTCTAATGAAGGTGATGTTTAAAAATGTCAAACTTTTGAATGGCAACGTTAGATGGAACTTGAAACCTTTAGTGTTGTCAAGGCTTAAAATATAAGTAGCAACCTCGTATAATAAGATTTTTACATATAAAGCATCACACACATATTTAATACCAATTTTTTGTGAATTTAATAATAGGGTTAATATTTTTCTACAAAAAATAACCGTGAATCGTGTGGTGAATGCAAATTGGTTTAAAACGTATAAGTTTCCAGAAATTGTGGCAATATAAGCCCCAGAAATGTAAAATTTTATATCTGTTATTTTAAGACTACCACCATAGGGGTTTTATTTTTATAGCTTTCCAAATTCGGAGAGTCAGCATTAAAACGACTAAATATCCTATCGAGGATAAATGATGTTATGTTATGATAAATCGTTATCATTTAGTCATTTGTTGATTTAGGATCAAATTAATAGATATAATTACCTAATCGTTGACAAAAAACATAATTTTACAGTACCTCACACGACACTTAAACATTAAAAGCAGTAATATTTAATTCCTTCTTATGTGGGATTAATATCTGTTCGAATAAAAGGGTAATAAATATTCACCCTTAAATAATTCTCTTTGAAATGGGGTGGAAATCTTCTTTGTTTGTCGTTGTTACTGCAGTGTTCTTTTCACGCAAAAGTAGGCCAATACAACCCGAGAAAATTCAATACGAATAAGAAACTGAAGGAAGCACTGAATTTTTCATATGAATATAAGTAGAAACAGTCTCAGCAAACCAATCCGATCACATAAAAAAACAAAACTTTGCAAGAAAAATAACATGTGTAAAGAAACAAAAATACACGACAAAAGAATCTTTATGTCGAAGAACAATTCAAAGATAGTGGCTACGATTAAGCTAGTGAGTAAATTCCGATTGGCGCCGACTTCAAAGAAAGTGCACAGTTTCCTACATTTTTTTTTTAATATTATTTTTTGCTCTTTAGTGCATGTTTTTTGGAGGCGGTTCAGTTTTATAAAGCACCATTTAAACCTAGGAAAAAAGTATTTTTTAAAGGACACATCAATGTGGCTCTTAGTACAGTAAAAAAATGGATAGCTTGTCTTTGTCAGACCTGGGCGAAAATTCATTTCAAAACCCCCGAATACCAATTTTAAATCAAATTGGAGTGTTGAATGTGTAGTCGACCGTATAAAATTCGCTTTATTTACATACCTTAATACGTAGTTGTCAAATTGAGAACCTCTTTTTTTAAAGTCGGTTAATAATTAATCGAATTTATTTAATCAAAAATTTTAGAGGTTTTACTCTAATAAATGGTGAATGCGCATTAGCGCTCTCACCAATTTATTAATTTACTCTATTAAATGGTGAATGCGCATTAGCGTCTCACCAATTTATTAATTTACTCTATTAAATGGTGAATGCGTTAGCGCTCTCACGAATTTGTTAAATACAAACATGTGAAACTCCGAACTACCTTTTTTTTGGAGTCTGTTCAAAAAAAAAAGTAGCAACACACATTTAAAACATGGAACACAATAAAAAAATTAGGAACTAACAGGTGAACAAATGTTGCAAAATGCAGAATATTAGTTATTCTATCGCTTTACTAGTTTTGAAAAATATTTTCAAAAACATTGACCATTTAACATAAGGTCACTAACTAATGGATTTCAGCACTTTGTTGACATTGTAAGACAGGGCCTTTTTAATATCGTTGCAGTGACAGAAACATGGCTTAACAATAATGTACTAGATAATAGTGTAGCTTTAAAGGGTTTTAGGTTTTTCAGGAAAGACAGAAATTCGAGAGGTGGAGGTATTATGATATATTTTGCAGATAACTTAAATGTGGAATTACTAAATTTTGACTCAGTCATAAACAATGGTGTAGAGTTTTTATGCATAAAGTTAAAGTTAAAAAACAAAATAATCGGTTTGGGTGCTTTTTACAGCCCCCCTAAAGAAAATACCCAAAAGTGCATTGAATTAATTGAAGATATCCTAAATAGGTTAATTCCTGAATGTAACGAGGTTATCTGCCTTGGTGATCTTAATGTAAATTTACTAAATATTGAAAATCCTGTCGGTCAAGTTTTCGAGAGCTATGACTTTGTGCAGTTAATTAATGAACCCACTAGGGTTACTTCGCGCAGTGCCACATTACTAGATCCAATTTTCGTATCATGTCCTAGTCAGATTGTCAAAAGCGGTATTGTCGACTGTAGCTTAGTGACTGACCATCATCTTGTAAAATCAAAAAAGTGAAACCAAAAATCATAAGTTATAGGGATTATAGCAAATTTAATCAAGAAAAATTTGAACATGATTTAAAACAACTTCCTTGGTTTTCATTTTTGCATTCTACAGATATCAATGAAAAAATTGAACTTTTAAATACTTTTCTGCTACAATGCATTGACTATCATGCCCCAATCAAAACAGCACGAATAACTAAAAATAAATCACCGTGGTTGACTAAAGAAATTAAAGATTTAATGAAATGGAGGGATCGCGCTTACAGTTTGTACAAATTATCAAGGTCTGATGAACATTGGTCACAGTATAGAGCTCTTCGTAATAGTACACTAGCGGCTATTCGCGAGAGAAAAAAATCATATATCACTCAAGTGGTAAACGAAAACAAACCAAATTCAAAAAGAGTGTGGTCTTCGTTAAATGATGTCAATATAATTAATAAAAATGATGTGGATATTCCAGAGCACTTAAGTGACGTAAACAAAATAAATCAGTACTTTTTGTCAGTTAATACAATTGATCACAACACTGAAAATCTACAAGAATATTATTCTACTAACAAATATAACCAATCGTTTAATTTCTCATTTAAAATAGCAACTACAGATCAAACAGTAAAAGCGATATCGGAGATAAAATCTAATGCTAGCGGAATCGATCAACTTAATATAAATTTAATAAAAAAATGTTGCCCCTTCATAATACCGTATATAACTCACTTAATTAACGTATGTATTGAATGCAATTATTTTCCCTCGAACTGGAAATGTGGCCTGGTAAAACCGTTGCCCAAAATCCAAAATCCTATGGAGTATTCTGATTTACGTCCTATAACGGTGCTACCAGTGCTTTCAAAAATATTCGAAAAAATTCTGTATGAACAAATATTTACTTACTTTATAAACAACTCAATTATAAATCAAAAACAGTCAGGCTTTCGTTCCTCCTATAGTACTATATCAGCATTAGCGCAGGTTACAGATGATATTTTTCGAAATTGGGATGAAGATCAAATTACTGCAATGGTGCTATTGGATTTTTCCAAAGCATTTGACAAAATATGTCATAAATTGCTTTTGGCCAAATTTAAGTTCTATGGGTTTGATGAATCTGCATTATTGCTGATAAAATCTTATCTTTGTGACCGTCGTCAAATAGTTAAAAATAATGGATGTTATTCAAATTCTTGTTTTGTTTCTACTGGAGTGCCGCAGGGATCTGTATTGGGACCCTTATTCTTTCTAATTTACAGTACTGACATTTTAAACCAAATTTCAACAGAATTTCATGCATACGCTGATGATATCGGGCTTTATATTCCACTTTCAAAAAATAACATGGTTGAATGTGTTCAAAAAATGCAGTTGTGTATAGATGAAGTTTATAACATGTCCCTTAAACACAACTTAACTTTAAATCCAAAGAAATGTGTAACTATATTTTTTGGAACTGATAAAAACTTGGCAACATTAAACAACATTACGTTTTCTATTAATAATGGAAACCTAGAAATTAAATTGGAAGCAAAATATCTCGGACTGAATTTGGACACTAAGATGACTTTTCAACCACAAGTAAATCATGTTATAAAACAATGTTATTCGAACTTAAAACTGCTTTATTCCAATAGAAAAATATTAAACTTTAAAATGAGAAAAAAACTCTGTGAATCCTTAGTGTTATCGCATCTTTCGTATTGTAATTTTATATATGGTCCTTGTTTGACGGTTAATAATCTCAAACGATTACAAAAAATACAAAATTCATGCTGCAGATTGGTGCATGGTATTCGAAAATACGACAGAATATCCCTTAAAATAAAAGAACTTAATTGGCTGAATGTTACTAACCAATACAAGCTGCAAAATTTGGTTTTTATTCATAAAGTGATCCAGACAGGTAAACCAAGTTACATAAAAGATAAAATTGTATTCAGAGAAAAGCTTCATGTACCTCCTCGCACCATTCGCTTTCCTGAAACACTTGCCCTTCCTAGGTTTAGAACTTCCATGTTTAAAAAATCTTTTACCTATACAACAATTAAAGCTTACAATTGTCTCCCACAAAAATTTAAAAATATTAAAAACTTCAAAAAGTTTAAAACTGAAGTAAAAATTTTTTTAATAGGCTCACAATGATTACATTCAATAATCTGCAATTTTAATCCATGTAATAAGTTGCTATCTTTTCATCTTCTTTTTCTCTTGCCCTTATTTTTGCCCAGTCATTTTACTTTATTTTATTTTTTTAATTTCTTTATACTACTACTAGTTTATATATTACTTAACTGTATATAATTTTAGTGCCATTTAATTTAAAACATATTTAGGATTTAATTAAGCATCAAATTAGTGAGTTAAGTGTAAGAGTAGTCTAGGCTAAACTTCGCTCATTATTTGTATGTATTTCTTTGCTGTTTTTAATAAAGACCATTATTATTATTATTATTATTATTATTAACTAAGGCTATGTGCCTCGACGGATATTGAATTACACTTCAAAGTCAAATGGGGTTGGCATATCTAACAGATAATTTAAACCAACCATAACATATACCTTGTACTGACCAATAGGTCGAAACCGTTCTACAAGTTGTGTTGTCCCTTCTAACTGCAAACTAAAATGTTAGTTCTTATAAAGTAAATATTTAAATATTCGAATTCATATCTCATTCCCCGTATTCATCCGATTTATTTCACAATGGATCTTTTTTTTCCAACTGAGAAACAAAAGATTCCTGGTCAAGGATTCTCGCCACCACAAAAAGCATTTGTTTACGATCTCATATTCACATTGCAGAAGGATCCAAAATTTGTTTAAGAGTTCGAAAAGCACTAAAATGCTTTGTTTCCAGCTTATTTCTTTTTCATTTTTTGTAGAAGCAACCTTCGCAATCTATATTTATAATGAAACATACTGGGGGACATTTACATACACAAGAGAACCCAAAATAAGGTTATTGAAGTTATACTTCTATTCATGCACTCTGTGGAAAAGATTTGTGTACAGTTAAATGAGAAAAATCATTACATATGTAATGGTGTAAGTAAGAGAGAGACAGACACACTTATAAGGTATATTGGTCGGTAAAAACAAAGATGAAATATTTATCACATGTTTTTAGTCATAACTATAAGTAAGTCCTTTGAATACCGTTTCAAGATTCAGTACATTGAAAAGGGATAGATATACAAAAAACAGTCTAAACTAATGTATGAATATCATAGTGACGGACCACCTGATTATTTGACAGATTATTTTATAATTCTGTCACGTAAGTTAACACATTAAGTTTAGTATTTTATATTAAAAATATTAATAATAATATTTAGTAATAAGTATTGTATTGTAGTGTAAAATACCGTCACATGGTGGCAGTATATCCTGCACTATGCTTTTGAGGTTGTTGGCTACATAAACAGAGTTTTTACGAATAGTCGAGGATATAAAGCACCATAACCTCCGAATTTTGTAACGTAAAATGGATTGGAATGCGTTTTTTTGCATTGGATTCGTTAAAGTATCAGGAAATTTGTCGCTATATTTTATAATGTATAAATGGAAATTGCATTTCTGCATTCGAAAAGTAGGTACATTCCGAACAGACAATAGAGAGAAAAGTTACAACTCGGTAAGTATTGCTGAAAATGAGTTCAATTTGTATACTCGGGGTTTTTGGAGTCGCTGAACACGAATATCACGATTTCGAAAGTCTCCGCGGCACTTGGTTCTTGGTGTCTAGGGTATTTAACTCTTCTCCTGGGATTTTATGTAAATTCTGTACGAAATCAGTGCACACTTGTTACTCGGTGGTTTTTTGAGTCGCTAAATACGATTATAATAATGGCGATGGTGTTTGAAACACCTGGTGCTTAAGACGGACCTCGTCTCCAGGAATTTTATGCAAATTCGATACAAAAAATAGTGTGCACACGGTACTAGGAGGTTTTTGGAGTCGCTTACCACGAATATCATATAATGAAATTGCTAAAGCATTCGCATACTACAAATTTATGAATCCATGCGCGTGCATAGAAATATAACTTCTGCCGGCAGTCCCACTGACTGCCACACTAGTTTTTTTCATTTCATCTGTTTGTCTGTAGGTCTGAGTGAAGGTATGTTTGTTAACACTAATCTCCAAAACGACTAAACCGATTTGGATGCAATTTTCAGAAATATATTAAGATTTGCTTCACTTAACGAATGCAAAAAGGTAAAATTTGATATTCGATTCATTGATTAAAAACAATAGTTTTAATCACATTGAACAGGTGAGGCTATTATGAAAATATATGCGATCGCCTTAAGATCAGGCAATATACTCACCTAAATTTTGACGTGAAAGAAAGTTGTGGGTAAAAGCTAAAACTAGTAAGTAAATTTCTAAAGACCGACTCTGAATAAAATTTTATATCCCGTAAAAAAGTCACAAAGAGGCTTAGAGCACGTGGGTGCAAATAAAATAATAAAAAAAGAAAATATAAGCAAAAAACAACAATAAAGGCAACCTGGACAGCGTGGAAACCGAAGCAACCTTAATAACAATTCACTGTAGTTATTTATAGAATATATTCCGTAAAAACCGTACTAATATTATACGTCTGAGGTCTCGTTTTTTAATGCGACGACTTTTCTTTTTAAAGCGAATTCCATTAAGTTAGTAATCCCTCCATTTATGTTTGCAAAATAAGATTAATTAGATTGGCCCTTTTAATGAAACTGTAATTAAGATTTTGACTTGAAAATAAGATGCGATATGGGCTAACCATATTGTTTATCTTGTTTTAAAAGAAAAAAAAACTAAAAGCGACTTGTTTTTGTCTTTTAATTGTGTTTAATTTATGTTTAATGAACGTTAGAGTCAGTGAGAGTTTATTTTTTATGTATATACTTACCCCTGGTAATACAGGTACTGCAGTTTTGGCACCTAAATTTATATACCTTCCATCTGATCTTATCAGAATATTTAATCCTCTTTCACCAGGTTTTCCACCTAGAAAAGTCGATTATATTTTATAAGTGCAATTTAAACTTTATTTGAAATTTACCTTCTAGCCCATAAGGTTGAAGAACTCGTCGTTCAGTTAATACAGACAAAGTTAATGGTGATCTAAACATATATTCTCTAATTACTCCATCACCTCCATTAAATCTTCCTTTACCTCCAGTAGAGGATCTTAACATAAATTTACGGATATGTACAGGATATCTTCTCTCAACAATTTCAATATCAGTTATTCTGGTGTTAGTCATATGAGTATGAACACCTGAACAACCATGCCAAGTTGGACCCTAGAAATATTGGATTGGAAAAAATTTACTTCCAAAATATAAGCAACAAACATATATTTTAATACCAAAATAATAATAATAAGACAAAAACTACAAAACAAATTTCCCAGATTTTCGATTCTAGTCTAACGCTTTTTGGTGTCGTTGTTATATGTTTGCAGAGGATCCCATAAGCTTCACAGCTTCATAAATAACTGCAATTCTATATAACTATACGTATATGTGCTCATATGTATGTAATAATAAATCGGTCATGTGATTGACTGTTGTATGCGTGCGCTTTTTTCTCTTACACCGAGAATGGGGTCTAATCTAATCTAATCTAATCTAAACAACCTGGCATGGTCTCTCCTGTGGAGCCCCATGTTTGAGCACTGCTTCCTATGGGAATATTGTGACCAGGTTCGGCACCAAGAGTCCTTACATGCACCCGATGCGTGCAGGACTCTAGTTTGTTCAGCTGAAAATCAACGTCACGCTGATCTTCAGGTAGGCTAGAATCCAGGTATCCGAAATTCCTTTAGTTACTGTTGCCACAGAGCAGTTCCCTTGATAAGAGACTTGACTCCTGTGACTAGCTCCTCAAGGTGGTGATAGGATTCAGGATTCGTGTCACCGAAGATGAGGAACCGTTTGTGGTCCAAGGCCTCACATTCGAATAGAATGTGAGTTGCCGTCTCATCGTCCATGGCGCACAGTCGGCACGAGGTGGGTTCCTGTGTCAGAATCCCCATCCTCCGAAGGTGTAGTCTGAATGGTCCATGCCCAGTGAGCAGGCGCACTAGTACTCTTATCTGACTCCTACCAAGATTCAGTATGTCAAACGTAAGTTTTTTGGAGTAGCCTTTGAGCATCAGCTTCGAGTGCCTCATCCCTGCAGTGTTACTCCAGTGCTTGGTTGACTCTTCCCAGACCCAGTCCCTGACTTTGGTCCTTACCCAGGCTCTAGGCAGTCCCAATACCGGTTCTGGACCAGTGAATCGTGTGTCCGCTCCCTTCTTGGCCAGAAGGTCCACGGTTTCATTACCTTCAAAACCTCTATGCCCTGATGAATGGGGTACTTCCCCTACAACGTTTTTTGTCCCTCTCCAAAACGCACGATTATTTTTATCTTCGTGAGCAATATAAAGTTTGGTCCAAATAGAAAGATTTTGTAACTGATGTTATTCCATTTTCAATGGTTTTCTATTTGTACAATTGTTATTTTTTGATGCAACTGCAAATTTTTGCTTCTCATTTGATGACTAGCAATGCCCATTTGTCTAGAAAATATTTTTTCCAATTGTATTTATTGAGGACTTACATCGACAATCTTTATAAAATGACGAAACCAAAAACTATTTCCCCGTTCAACAATTATTTAAAGTTATCCTTTTTACCGTACGTTGTGGCGAACGAAGTGAACGTAGAAAGGTGGCAGAAAAAAACCCCCGCCGCGGTAAGATGAGAATGATAAATAGCAACAACTGTAGATTGTAAATTATAAGTGAGGTCGATTAACCCAGGTGATTTTATTACACTACGGCCTAAAAGATCTTTTGTGTGTACCCCTTATCTAGTTATGAGTCCATAAGTCCTAAAAAAGTTTATTATCCGCTTAGGATGTACGCTTATAAACTGATCAGATCCTAAGAAGACCAGTCCCAGATATTTATGTCGTTGGCGAACGATTACTCTGCATTTAATATGTTCAACCGTTTAAACAAGATGTTCAAAATATCTGCATGGTCCACTTTGCCCATTTTACAGAGATGGTACCTCAGTGGACAGTGTCTTGTGAGAATTTCTGTGATTACTCTTTTAGTTCAGCTTTTTGAAGCTCTTATGAAAAGTACCGCAAAGGAGACTGTATTAACTTTTTTGTCTAGGGTCTGGAATGTTTTTCTAGTAGGCTGCAGTGAGTTCCTTTTACCAATTACAAACTTCATCGATGATGTGACATTTCGAGATTCCACAAGGTCCAGTAAAAGGAGCACTAGCTCCATCCAGCAATCTTGATTCCGACAATCCCTTTATGCCCCGGTACCCACACCAAAGTTACTTGCTTGTGTTTAGTTAGTTGTTTAAGTATCTGTTCCAGGTTGATTTGAACTTGAACGTGGTGGATTATAGAGTCTTCAAAACAGCTTGGTTATGGGAGGCAATAAATATTCTGGCTGAATTGAGGCTTTTTTTAATGCACTCTTGTGTATAGAAGTTTATTGCTTAAACTTCTACTTTGAAAATTGTAGGAATGTCTTTCAAGGCTATTGAGAGCCTAACCTACTTCTTCTGGTGGTAGAATAAGCGAAGACTTCTTTTGTAAGTTGAGCGATTTCGTTTTGTGTTAACTCAAACTCATGAATACTAACATTTAGTGTGAGCTCGAAATCTCGTTTTAGAGACATAAGTTCTGTAGGTATCTTCGAGGATTGCTTTGCTACATTAGAATCCCAAGATGTCGTGTAAGATTGCCGCGTTTTAGAGTCTTACGGTAATTCTTGTGATATTTCATATAACTTTTGTACCAGTATAGAAAAGCTAAAGGTTAATTAGTAACGAGACCAAAGCAATATCTTGTTCCATTAAATATTATCTTATATAATATATAAAAGTCGTGGAAGACCCTTAAACGAGTGCTCAACAATGATGAATATTAAGAAATTAAAAAAATGATAACTAAAAAGTACTAAAAAATTATGGAAACAAAGAAAAAGTTTTAACTATTATTCTTAATCTCGAGTCATATTACTGCTAATTTACTTAATAATTTTTCATTGCATGAAGATAACGAATGTGCATTTTTTCAACCGTAATTTAAAAACTTCGAATATTCATTTTCTATCTGTCCTAAAGTACATTTAACATTAATATTAATTTAAATTAAACTTGGTTCTTTGTGAAATCTGTGCCATCAATTTAAAATAGAGGCGCAGGAGGTTATCATATTTCTCTTTAATTATCATTTTACGTAAAATATGGGCAACAGACAGGCACGGATTTAAAGAAGGTACAATCTTTTGGCGGCGATAACTTCCGAAGGTTTCTACTGTTTTCACTTTAATAAATTGCGACCTTACTCTTGTTCTGAACCCCAAGTGCTTAAAATAGGTTTTTCAATGATTTTTAAACCGATATTTTTCAGTCACGGGAAATTTGTGTTAGATTAAAAGTGTTCCAGGTCAAGTATGTCTTCTGAATAAATTTATTTCGAAAAAAATTCATAATAATTGATAATACATACAACAATAATAATTGATAATACATACAACACTAGCGCAATTAAGAATGTTGTCCAGTGTTGACATTTTTCTTAAAAGCATCTCTTTCTATTGCGCGTTAATAAGACAAAAATACTAAATCTTTCTGGGTTAAACATGGCAACTAGCTTTTTTTCGAACCTCGCATTGGTTCCACTTGCATTTACGTCACAATGACGTTACTGACAGACAATTGGTCCTCGAAGTATAAAAAATATCTAAAAGAGCCTAAAGAACAAATGTTTTCTTTTCTAAACTCTATTTTGGAAATATTTCCTTTTTGTGTCTATATTTAAAGTGCTGAACAGACTCACAATTTTAAAGGGTTATTTCTTGGTTGTGTTTACATAGAAGTAAACAAAAATCTACGATAAAATTTTAAATGAGATTCTATACTAAAGCCAAAGTCTAATAGAAGCTCCCGATTTCTACGTTAATAACATTTTGTAAGCTAAAACAGTTATAATACTGACTTTGCTCTTTCGAAATTATTTTGCCTCCAGCCACAAACAGTTAGGTTCAGACAAAAATGAAAGTAAACTGAATGTTGTTTGTAACCTAAACTTTTTTATTTCATTACGAAATGGAGTTTTCAGAGACGTTTACAAATTATTCTTTAATCATGTTTTTTCAATGATTATTTTTTTCGTACGCACTCAAATCCAAAATTGTTTAAATTAATTTTAAAATAATCCAGTCACTTGCTTTGTAATCAATTGCTTGAAGGGATGAAATAAAAAATGCAACAATTCTAAATTTCTAGTGATCTAAAGATCTTAGGAAAGGTAAATAAATGAACGAACGGAGCGGTTTTTGACAGTCTTATATATAAAATGATGAAAAAATGATACAAACGTATCTCGTGCCATGCTGTCA
Source organism: Altica lythri (assembly GCA_964028335.1). Lineage (NCBI taxonomy): Eukaryota > Metazoa > Arthropoda > Insecta > Coleoptera > Chrysomelidae > Altica > Altica lythri. The sequence goes on along the minus strand of OZ034807.1, from coordinate 8,411,285 downwards.
GTATATTCCATATACATAACCTAGATTTGTGCCTTTTTAAAGATCTCAGTTAGACTGATGAACCGCGCTAAGGGTGACCAAAAATCATGAACAACGAGGATCTTCAAAAGGTTGTGAGCGCAAATTCTAGGAAAACATGTCAAGAGCTTGCAGATATGTCTAGGGTGTCTCCTAAAACTATTCGTTTGTATCCATCTTTATCAACTAGGAAAAATATGAATGGATCTCAATTGAGTTGGCAAATGATACCATAAGTCGTCTAACCATTATACTTAGGCTTGTAACGATCAGAGACCGTTTTTGTGCCGAAATCCACCGGACTATTGGTAGATATTTATTTGATTGTTTTGCGCCACGATTATTAAGTGGGGAACGAGACTTTCTGTTATCCGTCGGTTTCCTTGTGCATAGATTATAACTGCTCGTTCATTTCATCACTGTTTATATTCCTGATAGGTGTTCTTCGACACACTAAGTAATTCTTTAGCTTCAGTTATAAATTTTAGTTTTATTAAATTGTCCAAATTGTGGTGAATTTTGTTATTGTAAAATATTACTAACACTTAATTTCAAGTACAATCGCTATCGCAAACATCAGTTTTTGTGATCATAAAGTGTATAAAACGCGTGTATTTAAATGTATTTAAATTAATTATTTCTCGATAATATGGGGAAAACCAGATAGCGATTCTACTTGACTGTAATTGATTAAGGGATAGAGATTTGATCATGATTTCATTATTAGGGTTTTTGCCACATCCAGAAGGGCCCTATTAGAGATAGACAATAAATGTTAGAGAACGTGACAAGTCGTCAGCCATTTTGTTAGCCGATATTGATAAAGTTATCAAAGAGAAATCATATCTTCCCTGGATAGGAAAATTGAAAATTTTTCGAAGAGAAAACATACCATCCCTGGAATGGAATATAAGTATTGAAAACCCGAAGAGTATTTCAAAACCCATCCCGAAAAGTAGATTCATTTTGGATTCCTGGAATAATAAAAAGATAAGAGATTTAATTAATTATCGTATAAACTTTAACTTTTCATTATTGAAGATTTTTTTTAATAAATCATTTTAAACTGATGTTTGCGTATTATTTGCGTTGTCTGTACTCTTGCGCCCTTTAATTTGTATTTGGAAAGAATTGATAAAACTCAAGAAAGAAGCCACGAACCCAATTAAGGTAGCCAAGGGTTGTAATCCCTTCATAAGGGAAATTAATAAGCTACAGGCTTTATTACCCGCATCTACCATATTACCATATATAATAAACTCCATCTATTGCAGTCGCATACGTATACTTCGATAAAATTGGTACACAGATTTGTTAAAATTTTAAAAGTAAATTTATATACTTACTGCACCACTACCTCCGGCAACCGTTTCATAACAACCCCAAGTTTCATCACCAAATGTAATATTATTCATACAACCCTGTGAAGCAGCACAAGCTCTAAAAGCCTTTAGAACGACATCAACAATTCTTTGGGAGGTTAACACATTACCACCAACCACTGCTGCATTATCACTTGGATCTAGAATTGAACCTTTCGGAACATTAACTGTCACAGGAGCCAAGCAACCCTAAAAAAACATGACTTAAAGAAATCAGTTTAGTTACAAGTTTACATTGTAATTTATGAATGTATAAAAGTCAGTTCTATATTCACGAATTACCGACTGGAATGTACCAGTAACCCAATAGGTTTGTTCCAACAGACCAAAGAACCATTCCAGAACCGTCCGAGAACTGCGCAGTTGACGAAATTTCGAAATGATTATCTAGTTGTTTCGTAACGGTTCTTGAACGGTTTTTTGGTCTGTTGGAACAGACCTATTGTACTAGATTCCTAATTTAGTCATTTTATAATAATACTTAGTTTTTACAACGACCTATTGCATTACTGCTCGCAATAGTTACAGGCATAGTTAAACAAAAACCGTAAAAGTAAGAGCATAAACATCACTACAAATTGTCCACATTTGGAATCAATTTGGCCATAGGTCTCTAAAGAAAATGTAAGACCATCATGACAAATTGTTCGCATTTGGTAGCAATTTGGCAACAGATCCTAAAACAAAGTGTATAACCATCATGGCAATTTGTCCGCATTTGGTAGCAATTTGGCAACAGGTCCTTAAGGAAAGTATATGACAATTATGACAAATTGTCCGCATTTGGTAGCAATTTGGCAACAGATCCTAAAAAAAGTGTATGACCATCGTGGCAAATTGTCCGGATTTGGTATCAATTTGGCAACAGGTCTTTAAAGAAAGTGTATGACTATCATGACAAATTGTCCGCATTTGCTAGCAATTTTACAGCAGGGTCTTGGAGACCACATTTGCTGTGCCCCGAAAAGAAATTCTAATCAAAATTATAACCGAAAATAGCGAACGTAAATAACCCCCCCCCCTGCTAATTTTTGATACTGGTAGGCTAAAATAGAGTTTTACGATTTTTCCAATTTTTTATTTAAATTTTCCACGAGTTTAAGGTTTTTTTACAATTTTCCGCAACCTTTTTCTGTTTTTCACAGTTTTTCCAATTTTTTGATGTATCACAACATATAAGTACCAATTTTCAACGATTTTAAGGATTTTATACAGTTTTTTATAACCTTTTCCAGTTTTTTACGATTTTTCCTTTTTTTTCGGAGAATTTTCAACCTTTTCACGATTTTAAGGATTTTTTACAATTTTTCACAACCTTTTCCTGTTTTTTACAATTCTTCCTCTTTTTTGATGTTTCCTAACATGTAAGTAACAATCTTTTACGATTTTTCCCATTTTTTTCGAAGAATTTTCAAATTTTCCACGATTTTAAGGATTTTTTACAATTTTCCACAATTTTTTCCTGTTTTCCACGATTTTTCCAATTTTTTTATGTCTCATAATATATAAGTAACAATTTTCAACGATTTTAAGGGTTTTGTGCAATTTTTTATAACCTTTTCCAGTTTTCTACGATTTTTTCTTTTTTTCGGAGAATTTTCAAATTTTCCACGATTTTAAGGATTTTTTACAATTTTCCACAACCTTTTTTTGTCTTTCACGATTTTTTCAATTTTTTATGTTTCCTAACATGTAAGCAACAATTTTCAACGATTTTAAGGATTTTATACAATTTTTTATAACCTTTTTCAGTTTTTTACGATTTTTTTTTCGGAGAATTTTCAAATTTTCCACGATTTTAAGGATTTTTTACAATTTTCCACAACCTTTTTCTGTTTTCCACGATTTTTCCAATTTTTTTATGTTTCATAACATATAAGTAACAATTTTCAACGATTTTAAGGATTTTTTTACAACCTTTTCCATTTTCTCAAGATTTTTCAAATTTTTCTATTTTTCATAACAAATAAGTAAGAATTTTCAACGATTTTAAGGATTTTTTACAGCCTTTTCCAGTTTTTCATAATTTTAAGTTAATTCCAAAATGATTTGAAGAGGCTACCTGCGTTACTGAACAATTTCTGGATTGGATAAGTTCCGGGCATTTTGGAGGAATAAGAAGAAGTAAATATTGTGAAAGAGAATCTTAAGACATATCGTCCCGAACTTGTAATTTGGAAGAAAAGTTATCATTTCATTTGAGTGGAACTCTTTCGAATGACACAAGTTTCGTTAGGATTGGTCAAGCCGTTCACAGACATACAGACATACGGACATTATCGCGGAAATAGTCAGGATCGCTTCCTAGGACCTCAAAACATGGAGATCTGATGAAAACTCGATTTTAGAAATCCATTAACTTCCCGATTTTTTAAAAATTTTCAGTTTTTAACGCTGGAAATTAAAAATGTTTAATCTAATACTTTGTAGTTCTTCTACAAACATTTCTTTAAGATCTTTAAATATCTCTGCTATAAACACAAATGTAGTAAAAGTTCAGACAAGGGTATTTTCTGACTACCTACCTATAAATATTTAATTGGCTGCCGTTTCCATTTCAGAAACAGTTCATGTGTTAAATTGTTTTAAATGTAATAGGATTTGATGTTTTAAACGATCCTATAAAAGAACACATTTTCTTAAATTTTCCGCTTGTCTACAAGTAAACTTCTTCGGGGTGTATCATATAAATAATGCCGTGTAAAGTGATTTTAAAACAAATTTATAACGCCATTAAGTCCATTAGTTTTATGAGTCGATGCCACACCGGTATGAGCGTAAATAAATCCCAAGGAAGTTATAGTATACAAGTTTATAATATATTTCTTTTTCTTACCTGGTTCAAAGGCACGTCATGACCAACCATACATCTCAAGCAATAAATTAGTGCCGATAGAGTTATTGCTTTCGGTGCATTGCAGTTGCCCCATACTTCCGGACCAGTTCCCCTGCAAAAAATAAATAACAAAATAAAACAAACTAAACTAGATATAACACCTATTTCGCTATCAGAAATTTTATAGCTACTATTATTTATTACGTAGTATACGAGGAGTGAGATTTATATCATTGTTTTTCTTTGAATTTAACAAGGTTTCTAGGGCATAAAATAAATATTAAATAACGTATCTACTGAAAATTTAAAGAATGTAAATAATCAGGGCTGACAGATAAGTACACCTGCAACCTATAAAATTTTTTGTGTGTAAGAACCAATGGTGCCAAAGTACGTGAAACCCAACATTACACCACGTGGGTCACACTACCACACAACACGTAAACTCACACCAAAAAGAAGACTGTTTAGGTACGTTCAAGCACCATGAATGAAGAGAAGATCCAACCTGCTGTACATGGGAAATGCAAATGGGAAAATTTGTGAGAGCGGGACCGACGACAGATACTAACACCATCCAAACACTCCCATCCATTCTCTGAAAAGGACATAAGTCCTACAGGGACCTATCATAATCTTATAAATTACTCCTTTTACCTACCAATCTCCATATTCTTCGGCTTCGACTTCGTACGTGAAGCTCACCACCCTGTCATGTATTGTATGTATGTATGTATGAGCAATTGAGCATGTTACACCTGCGATCTATAAGATCTAATGTGTCCCCTTTTCTTGCTATATTTCTGATGTTTCCTCAGACTTAAAGCTGCTCTTCTAGTCCTATCTTCTTTAGAAATTTTAGGATATCGTTGGGTTTTAAGTTAGGTAGATCTTCCTTTTCTATTTCGTATGACTCTAGAAGTACATAATGCAATGCATTCTGGGAGTATGTGTATTGAGGTCTCATCCTCAACCTCACAAAATCTGCAGTTTGCTTCATCTGCCAATCCTAGTTTCTTCATGAGTCCTCTTAATCGGCAGTGCCCCGTTAGTATTCCTGTTATAATAAAGAGGTTCTTCTTACTAAGGTTAATACAGCGGAGAGATCTCTTCTGGTTGTAGTTTCCCATGAGCGTCTTCGATTGTCTTAGTCCTTCTTGCTTATTCCAGTACTTGGATTATTCGCTTTCCATTTTTTTTTTTTTTAGTTTTTCTAAGGTTTTGCTAGTGTAGATTCCACAGGATGGTTCTAGTCCCAGGTATGTGGTTTTAGCTTCTCCTTTTACCAGGTTTAAAAGATTGTTATTCTGAAATTTTCGCCATACAGCGCAGTACTCTCTTTTGTGCAATAAAAACATTTGCGGCATCAACTGAATTACACCATAAACACACTCCATATCGGAGCCGAGAATCAACTTGCACAAAGATCAGACCGACAAGCTGACCCACCTCCAGCACCTCTTGCACATTAATGAAAATCTATCTCAGCGAATTGATCTTCTGATCAAGCGCCTTACAGTGCCTTTCCAGTTAACAGATTCCTTAATATGAATATGAAGGAAACGCACACTTTCATGCTACTTGTAAGATTAGTTAAAGTAATTGTTGATTCCTTGAACGACACTAGAAGTTTTTGCTTTTAGTAAATCATCATTGTTTGTTGAAACCATTATGGAAAAATCATCTGCATGAGCTATACACTTATTCTCACCAATTACTATTTATTCTCCCATTAAAATAAAGAATAAATAGTATGGGACACAAGACAGACCCCTGTGGGACACCCAGACTGTCTGATTTTTCGGCTCTAGGTCCAAAAATCGTTGCTCCAATTCCTTCGTCTGTTTTGGAGCCGTTTATGATATTTTGGTTTAACCCCAAAATGATGTCTTTGTCCCATTGAGTTTACTCCCCAGTTTTGTGGTGAATTTCCTCACAAAATTAAATTTCTTTCTAGGGGCATTTCGCAAATTTAATCAAATGGAAGTGATCGAGATTTTTCCTTGATTGTTCCTTCTTTGAAAAATCTCGATCACATCCATTTGATTAAATTTGCGAAATGTCCCTAGAAAGAAATTTAATTTTGTGAGGAAATTCACCACAAAACTGGGGAGTAAACTCAATGGGACAAAGACATCATTTTGGGGTTAAACCAAAATACCATAAACGGCTCCCAAACAGACGAAGGAATTGGAGATGCTGTTTTTTCCTTACACTTTCTACTTGAAACAGACGAAGGAATTGGAGATGCTGTTTTTTCCTTACACTTTCTACTTGAATGTGTAGTGGCGTGAGATTTAGGATTACTTCTATTGCAGTAGTGGAGCATATTCCCATAGACCAGTGGTGCTTGCACAGGCTAGAATTTTCGAGAGGTTTGTCCTCGTAGAAGTCAGATAAGTTCTCATGTCCCAAGCTATGCTCCCCAATTTTTTCCTGCAATGCTTCTGCACACTATAAGGGCCTTTGTAGCTTTATGTGTTATATAGTTTTCGTCTTTCTTCCAGAGTAACCTGCTATCTAGGTGTCGTGGTTTTAACATTCATTATGATTGCCAAAACGTCCCATAAATAGTATAGCATCAATATTGATTCAAACACAACAAATGTAATTCTATATAACTATACGTATGTATAGGTATCTACATGTATGAAATAGTACGCCGAAAATCCATGCGCATTTTCTCTTACCACGTGAGTGGGCTATATCTCATGTAACGTTTTTTTTTTGTGTCGCTATTTCTAGCTTCACTATTTGCACGAAAATGTCCTTAAATTTGAGAAAGAAAAATTTTCGGTAAAATCACTACATAACGAAATGAATTCAAACTCGTTTCAGATAATTGAAAAAAGAAAAAAATTAAACATGTATAATAAATAAAACGATAGTTGGAACAAAAATATAAAAAACTCATATCTACGAAAAAGTCGAGTTTGGATCTCATTAGAGTTAAAACAGACCGTGTAAATTAGTCAGTTTTTAATTAGACAGTACCGATTCTGCCATGCTCACTTCCTTTATTTTAAAACCTTCACATCTTTATAATCACTCCACTAATTAAATATAACGAACATCCAATGTGTGCATTTTTTCTTGGATATGAATAGAATAAAAAAAGCGCAAAAAAATATATATACTCACGTAAAATCACAATAAGCTGTGCCATTAATTTCATCTAAAGTTACTTTTAGTTTAATCTTTGATCCATCATCCATAAAATCTTCAGCTTCCAAGGTCGACTCTCCAACTCTTTCTTTCGCTTCTTTTGCAACCATCTTTAACATATCATTAACAGCAATTTTGGCGTTGTTTTGTATGTGTCCCATATAAGCCTGTACTACTTCCAAACCGTATTGATCTATTAGTTCACTAACCAAGCCAATTCCTTTGTTGTTAGCTGCTACTTGGGCCCTTTTTAAACAGTGAAATTAATATTTAGTCACAGATATTAGTATAGCTACTATGGTATAATAAAATTTGAATATCATACTTCACCAATATATAAAGAATAATTTACTAACCTTACATCTGATATATTATCTGACAAATTCCGTCCCTTTGCATTTTTTATTGCCGCTACGAAATCATCCTCTTGAAATACTCCTTCTTTTACTAATAAAAAGGATTTAAAAGCAGCTCCTTCTTGATCTAAACTAGTCGAATGTGGTGGCATAGATCCAGGTGTTATACCACCAATATCTGCATGATGACCTCTACTCGCAACGAAGAAGATCGGTTTCTTACTTCCTCTAAATTGAATAGTTAATGAAGTAATGGTCAATTATCTTGGCGTTCATCTATTTTTTACTTACTTATAAAATACAGGTGTTATAACTGTAAAATCTGGTAGATGAGAACCACCAGCTGAAGGATGATTGGATAGAATTACATCTCCTTCTTTAAAATCTTTTCTAAAATTCATTTGAAATTGCACAGCTTCTTGCATAGCACCCAAATGGACAGGAATATGTGGAGCATTAGAAACTAGACCTCCATCAGCTCCAAAGAGAGCACAGGAGAAATCTAGACGTTCTTTAATGTTTGTAGAAATTGACGTACGTTGCAAAATTCTTAAACAGAAAAGAAAACAATGCATAATATGATTCCAAAGGATTATGGAATATGTTAAATATATAAATTTGAACAAGACACAACTGCTCTCTGTGCGTAGAATTCTTCGATTGCAATTTTTGGACTGTTAGAAGAATAAAAAATTATGAATAAAAAAACTTTTTCTATTCTTCTTTATAAACCGTAGTTTCTCCACTGTTGGAGATAGACCTCTTCAAGACTTTTCCAGAAATCTCTATCCTGTGCTGATTGTGTCCAGTTTCTTTTATTTTTCCAGTGCCTTCATCTCAATATCTCAATACTCAGGATGCCCATCTATTACTATCCATCCTGCCCATTGCCACTTCAATCTGGCTGTTTTCTCGGTATATATGTTATTCTAGTCCTTCTTCTAATCTCTTCGTTTCTTATGTGATCTCTCAAACTGACATCCAGCATTTGTCTCTCCATAGCTCGTTCTGCTTTTCGATTTTGAGTTTGTGACTTAGGTAATCTCTTTCCCGACGATTCGAAGTTGGATATTTTGCGTGTTGAGGATTTTTGTTTTTGTGATGTTAATCTTGAGTCCTATTTTTTTATCATAGTCTTTAGTTCTTTAGGTGGTGAAGATATTCGCCGTCAATTATAATTCGTTTTCCTTCCCAATTTAGCCTTTTGAACACGTCTTCTAACGTAAATAATTTTGGTGAGATGGTACCACCTTGTCTTACTGCTTTTTTGCTATTATCTCATTCGTTTTCAGGTCCTCATTACTGATATTTCGTATAAAAACTCGAGGAGTCTTGAGTGTATCTTGGCGTTAACTAAGGAATGCAAAATTGCATAATGTTCGGCTGAGTCGAAAGCTTTCTTGTAATCGACAAATTCTAAGCAAATATTAATGTTTTATTCGCTTGCTGTACGAGAGTAGGCTTATTTGTCTGTAGTTATCCAGATCAGCGTGGTCTCCATTTTTAAAAATAAGGACTATCTCGCTTTTTTGCCAGTGCTTGGGTATTCTTTGTTCTTCGATGCATTTATTAAGTAGAGTTCTTATCGCGTCTCAGAGCTCGCTCCCTGCTATGTTTATGATTTTAGTGATTATTTCCTCTTCCCCTGCACATTTTTTGTTTTTCATTTGTTTTAAGGTCATTTCTAATTCGTTTCGGGTTATTTCTGGAATTTCCTCGGAGCCTATGTTCAGAATTTGTCTTCTATCCAACCTATTGTTTCCTTCCCAAAATCCCTACAACCACCTGCGAAAGAAACCGCCAATCCCCACCAAGAAAAAAATATAAATGCAAAAATGGGCTCTCCAGCGCTCTCTGTGCTCATACGAGTACAATTGTCCCTATTTCAGTATCATTAGAAATTAAAAAGATAAAAGGAAACAGTAAGTAGCTAAAAAATGAATCTCCTTTTCTTCACGGTCAATATGTCATTTAAATTTATTTGGTACTATACTAAATATTCTGGAAATTACCTTCCCATTTGCTCAGCTATACTCATAAACCTATGACTAAAAATGCTCAATTGTATTGAATCCAACTCAGGTCCTATGGGCTTCATCTGTCCTGTTCCAATCGTTATTTTTATATCACCAAACTTGGTAATAATAGCACTACAATCAGGTTCCACTAAAATAGTACTTAATTCATCCATAATAATGGCAGGTCCTGCAATAACTTGCTGAGCTTTTAGTTCTTTAAGAAGATACACATTGGTGGATTGATAACCAGTTTCAAAGAACACTTTGGTGGTAACTTTTGGTTGAGGAGTTGAAGATGAAGTTACTATAATATCCTCGTCGTCCAAATCGCTTTTACCTATACCTCGAACCTTAACAAAAAATTATATTTTATAAACTAATTATGGTATATATGTAGATACTTACTCGAATATCATCCACTATGATAGATCTTCCTTGAATGACAAATCCAAATTCAAGTTTATATCTATTTGTAAAACTTGTGAGAAAGTCTCCATGTTGTGTACCAGAATTTGAATTATTTAGAGGAGCACACATTAAAGCGCAATCTGTTCCATCATATCTCATATGAAGGTATGGTTCTAACACAATATGCTTCTCATCAAAACCTCAAGAAACAAAAACCGTTATTTTAAAGAAACGAATTTTGGTTTGGTCTATTTACCTTGTTTTAATAGTTCTTTTTTGCATTGCTCACTAAGATTATTAAGTCTTTCATCGAAATATGAAAAATTTGTATCAGAGTACACTTTTGCACTTGGTTCTTGTGCTTCATGTACTACATCAGCTAGAGCCATTCCATACGCTGAGAGGATACCTTCGAAATATTATGGTTAATTAAGATTAATATTTATGGTAAAACAGATAGAAACTAACCAGCGTATTTATGTACAAAAACTGTTGTCATTCCTAAAGATCTAGCAATAGCACATGCGTGTTGACCACCAGCTCCTCCAAAGCAAGCTAAAGCATGTCTTGAGGTGTCATATCCTTTAGCCTGAGTAAGTGCTCTTATTGGTCGACACATAGCCTCGTTTGCCACCTTTATAAAACCCATTGCTACATCTTCTATTGACATAGAACCCTTGAAAAAATAAAAATAAATCCAGTACAGTAAAGTAAAGCTTGACATTGCAGGGTGGCACCATCAGCAATTTGAAAGCATTTGAGATGTTGACATATTGGAAAATCCTCACACGGAAAAAGATATAAACGAAGAGATCCCCAGAATGATAAAAATACATCATGAACTTGAAAATTATATAATGCTGCCACCAAGTTAAAGAATACGAAATGTAGGTAATTTCATCTAAAGAATATTGTCAAACAAGCAATCTTTAGTGTTTTAACAAGAGCTCTGCCGGCACTGAGGCAACATATGGCCCATTGTGTAAAGTGAATTTCACATCCCACACCTTGCTGAGTTTTGGATCTATCCGTTTAGGCACTCAGAGCGTTCACTTCTTTGGGGTCTGCTTTCTTAGTCGTTAATATTTGTCAAAGGGTTTGTCAAAGACAAATCTTGGTACGATGGCATCCGTGTCCGCCTGTGAGAGTGGTATCGTCTTTAGCGGTTTCGATACTACCTCCTTAACAAATATGTCAAGGGGGAAGTCCAGGTAATATTTCTATTGCTCGGTGTGGTTCACATGGCTCCTGTTACGAGAAGATCTTTGGATTTGGTTTAATTTTCTGGTATCTGTCGTTTGTTCTACTTTAGGCTACCAAACGACAGCACCATATGTTAACATAGGTCTTATGATTGCCCTGTAGATCCACATGGTGATCTTGAGGGGTAATCCCTAAGTCTATCCTATGGTTCGACGGCATTGCTCAGAAAATATATATGCTTTTTTAACTCTTCTTTCCAAGTGTGACTTTCACATCAGCTTGCTGTCAAGGATAACATCTTTTTATACGTTCAAAGAATAATTGTTATGGCGCTACTTTTAATTACTTTTAAGAACAAAACTAAGAGACAAACAAACAAAGTCACTTACTGTGTTATTTTCGGATTTAGCCAAAAACAGATTAATATTACTGGTCAAACTTTTAAATTCCTTTAAAGTCTGATCATTATCCAAAGGTGAATCTTCATTTGGACCAAAAATATTAGGAAAATATTCTGGTAAAAGTCGACCCAATGCCAGATTTGCATCTGTTACAGTTAAAGGGCCACCTTTTTTGTAACAAACTGGTCCTGGATGGGCTCCTGCTGATTCTGGACCTACCACAAATAATCCCGATCTAGAATAAAATGATAATGTATGCGGACAGAAAGATTAGACGAAACTATAAAAAATTGAGTTACCCTACTCTGTAAATATACGTTTATATTAAAAAAACACCTGAAAAATAGCATGGATCCTCCTCCTGCTGCAACTGTATTAACATCAAGTTGTGGAGCTTGAATAGTAACACCAGCAGTTGTACTTTCGTAAACATGTTCATAAGTACCATCAAATCGAGAAACATCAGTTGATGTGCCACCCATATCAAATCCTATAACAGGAAGATCAGTTTCTTTTTGCCATGTAGTTACAGCATATCCAACAACCTACAAAATAGCACTATTATTAAAATTTTAGAACATTACATACTAAATTACCCCTCCAGCAGGTCCTGATAGAATAGCACGAGCTCCATTAAAATTTTCCATGGGTGTAAGTCCTCCATCGCTTTGCATGAATAATACTCGAGTGTCTTTTAAGTTATTTTTAAATCCTTCTGAAAATCCTTTAACATATCTTTTGACATGGGGTGTTAAATATCCATCTGCACACGATGTAAAACCCCTAGGGACAATTCTAACCATAGGAATCACTTGGTGGGACAATGAAACATGTTTAAAACCTAAAATAAAAATTTATAACTAATTACCACAAGCTACCTTGAATAGACCACGTATTACTTCAAATTTAGTAATAGAATGTCACCAAACTCTAACTGAGGCTAGTCAGAATAACGTGGATCAAAGGATACATGGGAATTTTAAAGGCAACCAGAGGCAACCACATTGTAGACAATTTAGCAAGGAGGGCTACGGGCTACAAATATGTTATCCTTTGCCCATCTACCAAGCTAACAATATCTGCCGGCATGGACCTTATGAAAACAGCATTCTCACCAAAACATTATTCAGTGCTGGGATTAAACAACAAATTGTAACTGGCTAGATAGTTATCACCTCATCCAGGAAACACCAAAATTTAAGACATTGATCTCCGAACAGCTGTGGAAATCTTAATAGGTCACTGCAAATTGCGACAACATCCCTTAAGAATGAAATTAGCAGAATCGCCCCTATGCAGAGGTTGCGAACAAGAAGAGGAAACAGTAGACTGTATGACTGCTCTGCTTTTTCTGAAATCAGAAGATCCATGTTGGGTTAATGCTGGCTTACACCAGCCGATGTCAGGGAAATCCCCCTTGGGAGTCTCATCCCCTATTTTAAATCTTTAGGCTTGATGAAAGCCTGAGATGTGGATTTTCCTACACACGTGAGGATGCAGAATGGGCCACCTGTGGCCTCAGTGCCGACAGAGCACTTGCTTGCCCCTCTTTAGTTTTTCAGATCCAGATCAGAGGTATTATATACTGTGTCTTAAAAAAAAATTTAAAATTACCTAATTCATTAGCAATTTTTCCAATTTCTAGTTCATGCTCATAAAAAGTGTAACTATGTAGTAAAGCAACAGATATACTTTCTATTCCTTTCTTCTTAAGAGTAGATAATTTTGATACAATCTCCTCTCTATCTATATCTTTTAGAACATAAAATCTTTCTCCAGTTTTGCCAACTACTATTTTCCAACCATCAGTTTGTGAACCCAATTTACATTTTCCTTCCAAGACTGGTATAACGCGACAATCTATTTCCACCACTTCTTTGTATAAAATTTCTGGACGTCTAATGTTCTAAAACAAAGATTTTGTCTGTAGCTAGAATATATATTATCAGTATTAATTTACCAAATCAAAAATTTTTGGTCTAGCTTGGTTTCCTAAAAGTAGAATATCTTTATAACCAGTGTTAGTTAAAAAAGCCATTGTTTCTCCTTTACGTTCCAGAAGGGCATTGGTAGCAACAGTGGTACCCATTCTGATCCAGTCTATCAACGAACTATCAACATTATTTTCACTATCAAGAGCTCTACCGGTTTCCTAAAACAGTTAAACGTGCAAAGATCTAATTGCGATTATTAACAGTTCAAAAGCAAACTATTGCTGCCAAATTTTAATCAGAAATAAATAAGGAGACAAAGTAAAGTACTCTTATAAACGAAAAACTACTTACGAAGTCTGGCTATTAAATAACGAGACTGGTTACGAAAAAAGGTTTTATTATAAAAGTTATCCTACATTCGAATGCTTCCCTTCAATATACCCTCCTCCCCTCGCCACACTCCTTTCCATACGTTTTTTTTTTTTCATTCATCAAAGCAGTGCTGTAAATCTTCTTTGGTGAGGGTCTTTAGGAGCTCTGCTGTTTTTTGCTTTACCGCTTCCATTGACTCAAGGCAGATTTGATCTTTGGAAACCAAAGAAAGTCGCACGGTGCCAAATACTGCTTCACAGATAGCGCGTTATGTGCAGGTACATTGTCCTGGTGCAAAATCCACGAGTTGTTCTTCCACAACTCGGCGTTTCTTACGAACTCATTCTTGAAGTGTTGCCAAAGCTGACAAATAGTAAATCTGGTTGAGAATCTGACCCTCTGAAACCCTTTCAATCATCACGATCGAAAAAAAGATCAACAAAAATCCATGTTTCGTCGCAAGTAATAATGGTTTTCCTCAGTTCGGGATCTTCTTTCAACCTTTGAAGAAAATCTGAGCAGAACTGTTGACGCACCAGCTTTTGATGAAAAGTCAGGTTTTTTGCACCAACTTTGCACAGACTTTTGTCATGTGTAATTCCTCGTGTAAATTTTTTGTAACCGTTTCTTTATCGGTGTTTACAGCCTCAGTAATAATCCGGATGCTCATTGAACGATTTACACGCACAATTTGGTTAATTTGGTCACTACTCGTTTTTTCCCATGCTTCTAGGGTGCTCTCTAGGCACGCAGTCTCGTTATTTAATAGCCAGACCTCGTATCTATTTATTTTTGAGTAGGTAACTTTTAATTTAGTACTTCTGTAATAAGATTCTAAAAACTTTACTTAATATAGTTATTAAATATCATTTTTCCACAAGAGAAATAAGTTTTGTAGGTACTCAAGTAGGTACCCTATTTGAGACAATAAAATCTGGTCTTTATTCTATTATTAGAAGAAAAAGTTGCCCACGCTACTGATGATTTCCTATAATGTATGTTTATAAAAAAGATATCGTTACCATTTACCTCTTGTAATATACGTCTAATGCCTTCTGTCGGGGCATCTTTGTAATGTTGGGGGTCCTCTGAGAGCAATTTCAGTACTCGAATCTTACCGTCTGGACACTTGGCAAAGACATCAGTAAAAGTGCCTCCTCGATCGATAGCAAATCGGAATTTTTTCGGTAAAGTGGACATAATCTGAAAGAGTTTTTACCGTTTTATTGGTAATGCTTGTTTTAAAGAAGAGGTCAACGTAAGATTAAATTTCGTATAGAGTATCTTAATATGAAATCCAAAACTTTGGATAGAGTTATCCCATTTTACTTTAATAAAAGTATTATATGATGCAAATATATATTTAAAGTAATGAAAATCTATATTTAACAAAACTTTGTATAAATATACCTATATTACACATTTTAGACATCAAATACATACTAAAAAAATTAAAATATGTAGTTACCTAGAAAAATTAAAAATTACTACTACGCATTTTTCATATTCTTAGCATTTTAAGACAAATTTATCAGTAACAAAAAAAATTATCATATTTAGTTCTATTAGTATGTGTATTTAAGTTAATTCTTTCTTTATCAAGTTGACTTAAGTAATACAATACACATACACGATTACATTTTAAAACGTAAAGGTCTATTTACACCAACCAAAACTTGTTTGCGAACATTCGAAAATGTTCTGCAAACGTTCAAAAACATGGCACTCGGATAATCAAAACTTTCAATATGTGCTGCGTCGATAATGATACTCATTAAGAAACCCCGGCAGAGAAAGATATGCAAAATGTAGGATTCTTTTAATACCATAACACCAATTTTAAATGAAAACAACAGATGCACACCGAAAGGTTAGTCCACCCAACAACGGCCGCGAGAGTTCTTACGAAGACAATATTATATTATCTATGAATTCTTGCAATGAACTTTGAATTCCTTTGATGGTTGATCAGTTTAACGATAAATAGCGTAGGACATTCTGAACAGGGTTAGCGAAACCTATTTCGGCGTGAGTGATTATTTGTTCGTGGTCGTTTGTAAAAAGTGTTCGCAAACAATGCTCACCTGGTGTAAAGGGAGCATTAAAACGAAAGATTTCCGGAATAGTTAACCATTTGAAAAATCTTATATTGCGTCAATTTTGATTGCGAGAAGAACAAATTTTTGTAGTATTATAACATAGTTAGGAAGTATACGAGTAAAACTACTGATTTAAAATAGAAAAACTGGATTGAAAAACCCCTTTCCTATACAGAAGTGAAGAAAAATTTAAAATCTTCTAATTGTATACAGTAATCGCATCAAATTTAATACAAAAATCACCATTCTTTATGCAGCCTCGTTTAGGTTACTAAGTATCTAAAATACAAGAAGCTTCTACTTAACGTTCAGAGAAAGGTGCTACTTAGGTTCACCTACGCATAAAAGACAGTGCCCGCAGGGTCTTTGTGAGTGAAGTCACCCCTATTGACCTGCTATTGGGAAAAAGAGGCAAACTCCATGAAATGGGTAGAAAACCAACTGTCAGAGACAGGAAAAGGGAAACAGAAGTACTGCTGGGTAAATGGGCTGAGTCGGGAGTTTCGGATCATATTTACGTTTTACCGGAAAAAGAAACATGCAGGGACTGTTGCACACCGTAATCATATGTAGTAAATGGGACGGGAAAAGGATAGGGGTAATGCCTGATGTCTAGTCTTCTGCAGGATTATTGGATGGGATGATGGAGATCCCAGAAAAATGGAACGTGGTACATAACATGATAAATGGTATAATCAGGGAAAAAGAGGAAGAAGACAGACTTCTATACAATTAGGACATAAAGCTATGTAATAAGTACATCCCCTAGAGAGAGATGTCTTTTCTTAAACATCTAGAGACAACAACTAGCACAGATTAGCACATATTAATGTTTGAGCTTGTGACAATATTCCTGTATATATAGAAAACCGATAAATGATAATAAAATATTCTTGGAGATGTACCGGTATCGGATTCAAAGGTTTAAACCAAATTATTGATCAACTCTCGGTTTGATTTGTCTTGAAATATTTTAAAAAGAAAAAATTACATATTTGCATTTTCCCTTCCTGTTTATTTTCATATTGTCAATACCGTTGAGGTTTCTGTTAGACAATGCTCCTACACTGATACCTTTTTTCGCAGTAAGAGAGTTGAGGATCCACATTGTAGCTACACTCTTGGTTTGATAAAATATTATTACAGCAAAAGTAGTGAAAACAGATCGCACGGTCGATATTGATTATCTCAGTTCTTATATCACTCGGATAAAAATATTTTTAAAATAAATATTATTTTCATGATACGTTATGGAAAATTTTAAAAAGTGAAATAGGACTTCCAACCTAAAATTATTAATTTAGAAATTATGGGAATTCGTGTAAGAGAACAGAGATAAAGAGAGAATTGGAGAAACTAACCTATTCGTTCTGATTGGCTCTTGAGGATGTAAGCATTCATTTTAAGTGGATTTAGGCGATTGTTGTGAATCTCTTTCCGGTTCTCTTACTAAGATACGGGATTCACACACGCTCGCTCATTCTATATAGTATATTAACGCAATATCGACACATTTTCGGTTTGATAATAGTTATTTATGAAACACTCCGTGCAGTATGCTTTGTGCGCACGCACGCGATGTTTAGAGCACGAGCGAAGCGAGTGCTATATATCGCGTAAGTGCGCAAAAAGCACTTTACGCACAGTTTCATACAATATTTTATCTACGATAATCAAATAAAAAATAATTACAAGAAAGCAATTTAATTTCAATTCATTTACAAGATACTAACAAAACTAATGCCCTCATAGCAACACCATGGCAACGCGAATGCTAAGGGTATTTGATTATATGAAGGTGTGTCAAAAACAGTGCGAAAAAGTAAATCCCATTTAAAATACATTGTTACTTCACGCACACTTTCAATCCTTTACGCACTGCTGTCTATAATGACAGTTTTCACGAACTAAAAATTGATACATAATATGAGGTGGAGTAGATAAAATATTGTTATAGAAAAAAAAGCATTTATTTAAACCATCGATGTAGCTTAGATTTAGCCCGAGATAATTTGTCTATGGATTTAGCGTTATACCGGGTGGATCAAAAGTTAACCCTTGTGTATATTAATAAAAGCAAAAATAACTGGATTAAAACACGTTTAAGTATTGTAAATAAGTAGGTACAAAACAGTTTACATTTTATGTTCAAAATGTAAACCACCTTCAGCAATACATTTTTGGCAACGCTTATACAAAGTGAAAGAAGTCTGTCTACAGAATTCCAAGTTGACACGAAGAACTTCAAATTCTTCTTCAATCCTGTCTTTTAGGTACTCCCCACAAGGTAAAATCAAAGGACGTCAAATCTGGCGAACGCGCGGGCCATTCAATTCTCTCTCTTCACCCTATCAAATCACCAAACTGATCATTTAGAAAGTTAAGAACTTGCAATCCGTAATGAGACGGTGCGCTGTCTTGCTGAAAATATCGAATACCTTGTAAGTGTAGATTATTTTTCAGGTAATTTTCAGAATTTAGCATTCCATCAAAAAAATATGGATCGACAATTGCATCCGCATAAATTCCAGCCCATACCGTAATATCAGGAACATTTAACTCTTCTGTGATGGTTACATGAGGGTTATCAGATGCCCAATACACACAATTGTGACGATTAATTTGTCCGTTCAATTTAAATTGAGCTTCGTCAGACCAAAGAATGGATCGGTAAAAATTTGCGTTGTCTTCTGCACATCCACTGTACCACTCGCAAAATTATAGTCTGCGATCTGGATCGTCTTCGGATAAGACCTACAACAAACCGGATGATAACAACGCATCTTCATTCATACGGTGAAGACTGGAACGCGATATTTTAAATTCACGATATGTGCGACTTGCGGATTTGGTAGGTGCTTCGATGAACGCTTGGGCGACGAGTTGCATAATCTTTTCTGTGGTAACGGTGGTTTTTTGGTATTTCTTATAAAGTTTATACACCATTTGTCTAGCAGGAACAGTTCTGTTGCTGTGCAGCAAACTCTTGAAAAATCGTGTTGTAGTCGCCATTGTAACGAAGGTAGGTACCCTGACAAAAGACACATGCCTGTACTTTGTAAAGAGCTGCGCTGCCATCGCGATGTGGATGGTACAAACGACAAAAAAATCATTCGCAATTCGCACCCACAAAGCATAATGAATTATCTTGGAGACGCGCAAACTTGCGCGTGACTTTTTGTAGCGTTAATCACTTTTTTTGATAGCGTTAATCTACTTTTGGTCCAACCGGTACATATGTCTTTGCTATAAATAAGACAGATTGAATAACTACACCTAAGTAGGTACATCTCAATTTTTCCTACGAATAAGTAAACCTGTTAATGTTTGCATTTATCTCACAGCTAATTCCTCTATTGACATAAATAATTACTATTTAGTTTTCGGTTCTAAACAAAATACATATTGAACCACGCTTAAAAAGTTAA
The DNA here is from genome assembly GCA_964028335.1 of Altica lythri. Classification (NCBI taxonomy): domain Eukaryota; kingdom Metazoa; phylum Arthropoda; class Insecta; order Coleoptera; family Chrysomelidae; genus Altica; species Altica lythri. The sequence continues at coordinate 8,391,665 of OZ034807.1, read as the reverse complement.
CGGGGTGGAATATACAAATGCAAGATTTTATCAAATACTCTAGGGAGTATGAGAGAGGAAGACTAATACACAAATGCGGAAAACACAAAATACATTTAAAACTACTTAAAACACTCAACATAACTAATTGGTTATAATTTTAATTACATAAAAAACAAAATCTATGGTATATAAAGGCAGAATAAAATGTATAGAGACTAATTAGGTATTTAATACATTGTAGGTAATCATTAAAGAACCACCCATTAATCAGAATAAATTTTATATCTAAACTTACCTAATATAAAAATCAAAATCTAAACAGTACCGCCACTGTTTTAACTTTCCGATAACGATATACTTTTAATTTTAGTACACATATGTTCACGTGTCCCCTGTCCCCTATTTACTTTTTTCACTAGTAAGTAAATCACTAACTTAACTCACTTACGGCTTTTCGTTTGTTCTCAAAATAGGTATCCCAACTGTACTAAAAACTACGTCTTTTAAAAAATTTTAAATATTATATTTTCATCAATATTTGATGATTTGTTTTTAATTAATGCGAGATTGGTCGCGACTATGCTAGCTTAGCACGATTCTACTAACAGTTATTTTTGTTAACATGAGCGCAACATGTAGATGGACGTGGTTGTACACAATTCTATAACTTTTTTACACAAGTCTCCAAAAATGTAACATTAATTTTTTTATTATTAAAGCTTAGCTTGTCTCGGCTGCTAAAGGCCCTTAACACGGTTACAAAAAGTTTTTAAACATTAATCACAAAAGATGTTACTGTTCTCCTTTTTTCGTATTAAGTGGTACAACTCTTTCAACAACTTTAACACCGCACTATAACTCCGGATGTACTGAGTATCTGCTTGAGGATTCCATTGATGTGGCGATTGCAGGATGATGAATAAAGTTCTACAGAGCGACGATTGTTGCAACGCTCACTGACGGAAGGGCACTCACGGGACATCAGGTAATCATATGACCATCTAGTGTGATCTATATACGCTTACCAGTCTTTTTATAACAATTTTCTCTTTTCTGGAAAGGGCAGGGGAATTTTAAGGGTGCTATATTTGGATGGATTACATAAAGTTGGGTTTTAGCTCTACTCCAATTGCTTCGCCAGGATGTTTGTATCATTGATGTGATTGTGGTTTGTAGATCTTGGTGGAGATGTGGCGATTGCAGGACGATGAATAAAGTTCTACAGAGCGACGAGTGTTGCAACGTTCACAGACAGGAGGGCTCTCTCGGGACATCAAGTAATCATGGGACCAGCGAGTGTAATATATATACAGTCTTCTCATAACAATTTTCTCTTTTCTGGATAGGGAAGGGAATTTTAAGGGTGCTTTATTTGGTTGGATTACATAAAGTGGGTCTTAGCTCTAATCCAATGGCTTTGCCTGGCTGTTTGTATCATTGATCTGATTGTGGTTTGGAGTTCTTGTTGGAGAAGTGGTGATTGCAGGAAGATGCATAAAGTTCTAGAGAGCTACAAGTGTTACAACGTTCACAGCCGGAAGGGAACTCATGGGACATGAGCTAATCATATGGGACCATCGAGTGTGACTAATATACGCAGTCTTCTCATAACAATTTTGTCTTTTCTGGAAAGGGCAGGGAATTTTAAGGGTGCTATATTTGGATGGATTACATAAAGTTGGGTGTTAGCTCTACTCCAATCGCTTTGCCAGGATGTTTCTATCATTGATGTGATTGTGGTTTGTAGATCTTGGTGGAGATGTGGCGATTGCAGGACGATGAATAAAGTTCTACAGAGCGACGAGTGTTGCAACGTTCACAGACAGGAGGGATCATGCGAGTGTAATCTATATAGTCTTCTCTTAACAATTTTCTCTTTTCTGGAAAGGAGTGGATGGATTCCATAAAGTTGGATTTTAGCTCTACTTCAATCGTTTTGCCAAGATGTTTATACAATTCATCTGATTGTGGTTTGGAGAACTTGGTGGAGTTCAAGGCTGAAACAACTTGCCCGTTTTACGGCGTGATTAACATTTTCGTTTCCAGTGATGCCTGTGGGGGATATGGTACGAATATGAATGTTACGTGGGTGCCTCTCATGATTAACTGATGGTAGGAATTTCTTATGTTCTGGACAAGTGGATACTGAGAGTACATATTTGTTATTGATTGCATAGAAGAGAGTGAGTCTGTGCAAATTGCCAAGTTTAAATTATCTGGTATTGTGGAATTCAGAGACTTCGTGACAGCATATAAATAGTTCCGTGGTGTTTATACTGTAATGAGGAGGAATTCCATATTTAGCTATTATTATTTTCGTTGTGACGATCGCAGAACCGACATGATTTTCATTCTTAGACGCATCCGTGAAGAGTATTGTGTCGTATTGCTTGGTGTGTATGATTTCTAGGTAGGAAGAATGTAAAAGGTACGAGGGATATTCAGTTTTCTCGTAACTCGATAGCGATATGTCCACAATAGGAGAATCTGTGGTCCAAGGAGAGGTATTGGAAGCTGTGATTGGAGTTTATTGTCAGGGATTCGGTACTAAACATTTATTAACCTGTTAACAGGATTATGAGTATTAGCAGAAAGAATTAGTCGTAGATTCACTCTTTTTAAACAATTACCTTTTAAGTCTTGAATGTGATTCTTCCAGGTTAATTTTTTATCAAACGTTATTCCAAGTAACTTAAGGTGGTCGACTACCTGCAGTGTTTTGCCGTTTAGGTTTAGGATGGGATGTTTTATTTATTTATTTATTTATTTATTTTATTTATTACAAAATTTACGGGTAACCCCATTTTACAAAATTGTACATAACAGTAAAGCTAAGTAAATACAAATACAAATAATCAAAAAATAAAATAGTTAAAAAAAAAAATAGTTAAAAAACAAATAAATTGAATCACACTATAAAAATATATCACACTTTCTCAATGAGTTCTTAAAACCAGACAGACTTAATGCAAAAATGTCGGGCAAATCAACATTGTTGTTTATAAACCTTAAAGTTCTATCTATGGGAGAATGCAGGCCATAATTTGTAGAGTAAAATGGTACAAAGAACAGGTCACTGTGTCTCAACTGTTTTACAGGAACATTCAACCTAATTTTTCCCAAGAGCTCATGACAGTCAGTAATGCCATTAATAAGTTTAAATACGAAGCATACATCAGACATTACTCTTCGTTGCTCCAGAGTGTTAAGATTCAGTGCATTCCTAACATCAGTTCGATGATAGGCTTCCATGTTAATGTCATGGAATGCAGCAAATCGCAAAAACTTATCTTGAACTCTTTCTATCCTATCTTTGTGAACCTGATAGTAAGGTGACCAGACAACCGATGCATACTCAAGAATCGACCTGACGAGGGACGAATACAACACCCTAGATGTAGTTATTGAGAAACTTTTGGAATTTCTCGTAAAAAAACCAAGCATTCTCATCGCCCTCAGACTGACACTCGTAATGTGCTCCGTAAATGCCAGTTTCTCATCAAAGAGAACACCCAAGTCCTTAGCTGTTTTAGTATACTTCAGGTCCACGTTGTTCACTAAGTAAGAAGATGGAAATCTGAGATAGGAACGGTAGAAACTTATAAAAAAACATTTCTCAACATTTAAAAACAAGTTGTTAACTTGTGTCCACTGCCACAGAGCGTTTAAATCTGCTTGAAGGCCGATATTGAGTGGCATATGTTACTAAAAGAAATTTTGTATCAAAAAAAATGTGGCTACAAACTTATATTTTTCTGGCTTACTCCATTGTCAAAAGTAGCATAGAATGCTACGCTTTCAAAGCACACAATCAGTTCAAGGATGGTCTAGAAATGCCTAGGCAAACTAAATGAACTATTACAAAATAACACTGTTACCATCTTATGGATTCCAGGACAAATAGGAATAGATGGAAACGAAACAGCAGATAAGCTGACAAAGAAGAACCTGAAACTCCATATTTGGGACCAGAACCATCTTGTGGAATCAATAGTAGTAAAGTCTTGGAAAAACTAAGGAAAGAAGTGGATAGAGAAAAATCCAAGAACTGGAACGATCTACAAGGACTAAGACAACCGAAGACGCTTCTGGGGAACTACTACGAGTAGAGATCTCTCAGGTGTCTAAACCTCAGTAAAAACAACCTCTGTATTATAACGGGAATATTAAACGGGTACTGCCGATTAAGAGGGCACATGAAGAAACTGGGATTGATAGTTGAGATTCTGGGAGGAAGGGGACGAAACATCAATACACATACTTGCACTACATAATTATAGGGCCAGATACCTAGGATGATACAAAATAGAAAAGGAAGATCTACCTAACTTGAAGCCCAACGATATCCTAAAGTTACTAAGAAAGATAGGACTAGAGGAGCTACTATAAGTTTGAGGAAACACCATAATTATAGCAAGAAAAAGAAGACACAATAGATTTGTCATCCCTGATTACGCACACACATACATCGGCGTTGAATCAAAAAAATCCAACTTAAACACCTCGCCCTGTTTAGTACAACCACCATGTACCTTTTAGTAGTAGAGTCTACTGTGGCATTTTATAGTAATCAATATTTCTAAATATTAAAACAAATCCAACTTTAAACACAAATTCATTTATTTTCAACCTATACAATATAAATACGTTTTTCCTATATACACTTTTAATCCTGCAACCTTAACAATTGTTGTACATAATATAAACTTAACAGCAAATAATTATCAGATCGTTGTTCTAAGTAAGGTTGTCCCCAAAATTGATCTTCCACCTCATCAACTGCTCTTAAAACTATACCACTATATGGTAATTTTGGTTTAGAGCATTGAGAAGTTAATGTAGCAGGTTCATTTGATTTGAGGCTTTCTACTGGTGGATTAATAATACTTTTTTGTTGAGTATCGGAGCTAAAACTTTTATTAAATATTGGCTGCTCAGATTCACTCGGTTTGCTAGGGGCTGAAATTGACTTAGTGCCTAGCCTAGTCTCTAGAACAAAGTTATAACTAATATTATTCTGTCAACTGAACAAAACATGCAAACAAACAACTTTTAGATTACGTTGTGTACCAAAATAGCAGATTTAAATAAAATATACGATTTAAATTGTATTTCCGTTAATACGGGTGTCAATTTAATTTTTGAAGCAAAACTTAAAGTAAACAAAAAATAAAACGATAAACCCGAAAAAAAAAATCAAAATACAACGGGGAAAAAATAGTAAAACATGGAATGAACCGAGAAAATATGATAAAATTGATAAAAAAGACGAGAAAAAAATCGTAAAAGTAGGAAAGAAAAAAAGAATATAATAAGAAATTACCGATTGTTAGGCGGTACGAAGTTCGTCGGGTCAGCTAGTTATATGTGCTATGGAAATATATTTAAATTTAATTATCAGCTAGTCGATTTATCAAAACAGAATGTTTGATAATCAAAAAAATCGGATAATATACGATAATATATTAATAATATTCGATTATGACGTATGATTTTGTAAAGATATCATATGAAAGTATTTTTAGAATCTTACCTAAAGCACTTAATTTTCTGGTAAGCTCTCTTAACTGTGCACCTTGTTCTTCGGTTTGTATAAATAATTCCCTAATAGTATTCTGTATATCAATAGTTTCTTGTCTTTTCATTTCTTCCTTTAATGCTTCTTTTTTCGCGGACCTACATAAAAATAAGTAAGAACCAATAAAAATTATTAAATTACTATTTTACCTGTTATATTCGGAAATTAATATACCGGCTGCTATAATAAATATTACTCCTTCTCCCAATAAGTTAGCTCCTAGTTCTATAGCCATAGCTTCGTTTAGAACAGGTATATTAACTGGTTTCCCTAAGTTTAATACCCACATTTTAGCTTTTATTTCACACCAGTTGTAAACTAAAAAAAAATACAGTAGGTATTAGTAATAATAAACAATTGTTTAAAATGATACTCACATTGAGCAGGAGGCATACACACATACTTTCTAAATACTGGTGAACTTTTCGCTTGACTCTTAATAGTATTTGCTATCGGTTTACTTATTTGCTTCAATAATAAAGCTCCTAGTTTTGCTGCCGGGAAGGCACCTACAACCATTTTTTTAAAAGTTAAACAAATATTTCATAACTATGTAATAATGACATTCAAATTGTCATATTTTCAGGTTAAAACATTGTCTCATTAGTAGCAAGTTATCCAGCCAGCGAAGAATTTTGAATCATATGACACTAACTTCACATATGTTTTTTTTTCTTTAGAATTTAATTTTTTGAATATTTTGAAAGACATTATTATAGATATTGTTTTTAATATTAGTTAAAAGAAGACAAAAACCTACATAAAGTTAGTTGTATATTAAATATTGTTATGAAGTAATATTGAAATTTGTAGTAAAAGTGTCAAAGTTTTGTCAAAATGTTTAAATTCATTTAATTTTTTTTTAAATTAAATTATGAAAGTAAAAATAATCTGTATTGGAACATAATCAGCATAATATCCAAGAAAACAAGTCACCGCAATACTTATCATTTTTTATCGCATTGAGTAGGTATATAAGGCCAACTTAACAATTATGGGTTCTGAGTGTTCACCAGACTGTGTGGGAGCAAAGAAGAAACCAGAAGTAGCAATAAACATGGACCCGAAACCAAATTTAACTGATGAATGTGCTTGGAAAGAATTGCAAACTTATTATGACCGTAAAGGGAAAAATCTTGTTATAAAAGATTTATTTAGAACATGTCCTGATAGGTTTGAAAAATTTAGGTAAGTACTTATTTCATAGTAGTTCACAATGTTAAAATTGTTTCGACCTTGATATTAACCTTGTTGTGACTTTCATTAATGATTTTTTTCTTTACTTTTCTTGTAGTTTTCACGTATATTTATTATGAAAGTCGTAACATTTTTACTTGTTACGTAACGTGAAAAGTGTAAAATGTTGCAAAACTAAATCTTTGAGTTGGAATTATAAATGTTTTACTGTATATTTATTGCTAAATGTTTGTTAATTGAGGTTTATATTCAAGCCGGTACTTTTTTTAAAGCAATGAGCAAAATAATTACTCATGTTCAAGCTTAATATTGTATTAAAAGCAAGTAAACAAAGTAACAACAAAATCGGTGTTTAAGTCAATATATTACAGATATTATTTATTTATAAATTTCTTAACAAATAATATATAGGTGTGGTCAAGATTTAGACATCAACTATTTAAAAATATATATATATTTACTTTTCTGTCTCTGTTTTTCTTTGATTCTTATATAGCTCGTATTCTAAATGGTTTTTGAAGGTCAATATACATTAATAGTAATTGTTACTATTATTAACTTTTGCTACTATTAACATTAGGAAAAATAGTGTTTTTTATTTTGTTATTTTTCTCTAAGTATTACGCTATTACTTGAAAAACAATCTATTACATTTTTACAGTGAAATTAAGTATGTTAATACTTATCTCTGATTCATTTTAATTATAATCCGTTGATAATCTTAGTAAGCATGACTTGTAGATCGAAACAACATCATTATCATCTACGTCTACGTCGTCACTCAAACACTCTATATCAGATAAGCCTTTTTCCAATTCCTGCAACAGTTGCTCTAACCTAATGTACTTATATTTGCTATCTGCCAGTGCAGTAAAAGTTCCGTTAAAATCGATCCAGACAGAAAGACAGACAGACAAAAATTGTAAATAAGTACTTAGTTAAAAGCGGTTATTTTGATATTACAAACAGACACTCCAATTTTATTTAACAAGATAAGATAACATCGTTGTTTAAGTCAATATATAATAAATATTGCTTGTATTAAAAAAGAATCTGTAGGTATTGTCAATATATTTAGGAATCAAGTATATAAAAATATATATTTATGTTTATTGTGTTAAAAGAATTGTTCTTTGGGCTACTTCAATCACATTTTGTCTTCCTTCTGCTGTTATTTGTATAATTACAAAAAATATTTGTAATTGCCTTAAATTAGCTAAGGTAGAATCAGATATATTTACTTCTTTATTTGTCTTTTCTCCTTATCATAGCTGGTATTCCACATCCGTTTTGAAACTACTCAGACTATTATTAGCTTATATTATCATTATCAAACGCATTTGGAAAAATTTTGTTTATTTTGAACCACAAATAATAAATAAATAGGAAATATTTACACAATATCTTTTGTAGTGTAAGACTTTCAACACCCAAAGACGGTGATATTCTTGTTGATTATTCTAAAAATCGTATCGATCTAGAAGGTTTGAATTTGCTTTTGAAATTAGCAAAAACAAGAAAAGTCGAAGAAGCGAGAAATGCTATGTTTATTGGACAAAAAATTAATTTCACAGAAAACCGAGCAGTTCTTCATACAGCATTACGTAACAGAGGTAACAAACCTGTTTTGGTTGATGGCAAAGATGTTATGCCTGATGTTAATGCCGTTTTGGATCATATGAAAGACTTTTCCGGTAAAGTTATCAATGGTGATTGGAAAGGGTGGGTTTGGAATAATATTTCTTTTAAAAACTATTACTAACTTTGTTCTAATGTAGATATTCTGGTAAGAGAATCACAGATGTTGTTAATATTGGTATTGGTGGATCAGATTTGGGTCCATTAATGGTAACAGAAGCTTTGAAACCATATAACAAAGGTTTAAATTTACATTTTGTCTCGAATATTGATGGTACTCATTTAGCTGAAGTTTTGAAGAAGGTCAATGCAGAAACAGTTCTATTTATTGTTGCATCCAAAACTTTTACTACTCAAGAGACCTGCACGAATGCTAAATCTGCCAAGGATTGGTTTTTGGACACTGCTAAAGATGTAAGATTTATTTTCACACAAATGTATATTGTTTTCACACAGAATTTTCTTATAGCCTGCAGCAGTAGCTAAACATTTTGTAGCTCTAAGCACAAACGCAGAAAAAGTATCTGAATTTGGAATAGATACTGAAAATATGTTTGGATTCTGGGATTGGGTAGGTGGTAGATACTCCTTATGGTCTGCTATTGGTTTAAGTATTTGTCTTTCTATTGGTTTTGATAATTTTGCTGAACTTTTATCTGGAGGTTATTATATGGATGAACATTTCCTATCTGCACCATTGGAAAAAAATGTAAGTTATAAATTAGTTTGTAATATTTTTTGTCTAAATATTTGTTATATTTAGGTTCCTGTAATTCTTGCTTTATTGGGAGTTTGGTATATCAACTTCTTCGGTGCTGAAACTCATGCTCTGTTGCCATATGATCAATATTTGCACAGGTTTGCTGCTTATTTCCAACAAGGAGACATGGAGAGTAATGGAAAGTATATTACCAGAGGTGGATCTTCAGTAAGTACACTTATGACAAAACATTGGAAGTGTGGTCTGTATTTATTATTTTATTAATTTTAGGTAAACTACAGCACTGGTCCAATAGTTTGGGGTGAACCTGGTACAAATGGTCAGCACGCTTTCTACCAACTCATCCATCAAGGTACACGCATTATTCCTGCTGATTTTATCGCACCAGCAATAACCCATAATCCCATAAGTGATGGTATTCATCATAAAATTTTATTGGCTAACTTTTTGGCTCAAACTGAAGCTCTCATGCAAGGTAAAAGTGCGGAACAGGTCAGGAATGAATTGAGAAATTCAGGAATGCCTATGGAGAAAGCTGAGAAGATTCTACCACATAAAGTGTTTGTTGGAAATAGACCTACAAATAGTATAGTTGTAAAGAAAGTTACTCCGTTCATCCTTGGTGCTTTGATAGGTAAGGAGTTCATTAGTTTATTTATACAAGATTTAAAACGTTTCAAAGATATTTTATATAATATATATTTGCCGTGTCATGACAACTTTTGATCTGAATTTTTTCCGTCTAGTCTCCATCGTAACGCGCGATAAGGAACTACGTTCCAAAAATATAAATCAATATTTGGAAAATGACCCTTGCTTATTAATCTTGCTCAAAGAAATATACTGTAAAATTTTTTATTATCTTTGAAAACGACAACCGATTTGGTTGTCGAAAGCTAAGAGTCATTTAAAAAAAAATATTTTGATTTTTGTTAGGCATTTTCAGTTTTAAAAAACGACCCTTGACAAATTTGACATATCCATCAAGATTAATAAGCAAGGGTCATTTTCAAAATATTGATTTATATTTTTTCATCAGTTTGGTTTAGTGGCAAAAGATCCCCAACCAAAGAAGTAAATTGACACATATATTTGAGAATTGACTCAGTTTTTTGACGTTTTATATTCATTTTTGACATTTAACTTAGCTTTTTGACATTTCTGTCGATTGTTTTGTCATTTGACACAATTAGTTGACGTTTCACTCAGTTTTTTGGCGTTTTATAATGTTTTTTGACATTTTACTCAGCTTTTTAACGTTCCTATTACATTTTTAGACATTTGACACAACTATTTAGTGTTTTATTTAGTTTTTTGATGTTTTATACTGGTTTTTGACATTTGACTTAACCTTTTTTAGTTCCTATTGTATTTTTCAACAATTGACACATATATTTAAGAATTCTCTCAGTTTTTTGACGTTTTATATTGATTTTTGACATTTGACTTAGCTTTTTGACATTCCTGTCGATTTTTTTGTCATTTGATACAAATTTGATGTTTCACTCAATTTTTTGGCGTTTTATAATGTTTTTTGACATTTTACTAAGCTTTTTAACGTTCCTATTACATTTTTTGACATTTGACACAACTATTTAGTGTTTTATTTAGTTTTTTGATGTTTTATACTGGTTTTTGACATTTGACTTAACCTTTTGTAGTTCCTATTGTATTTGTCAACAATTGACACATATATTGGAGAATTCTCTTAGTTTTTTGACGTTTTGTATTGATTTTTGACATTTGACTTAGCTTTTTGACATTCCTGTCGATTTTTTTGTCATTTGATACAAATTTGATGTTTCACTCAGTTTTTTGGCGTTTTTAATGTTTTTTTGACGTTTGACTTGGCTTTCTGACATTTCTGGCAATTTTTTTGACATTTGACACAATTATTTGACGTTTCACTCAGTATTTTAACGTTTTATAATGCTTTTGACATAATACTTAGCTTTTTGACATTTCTGTCGATTTTTTGTCATTTGACACAATTATTTGACGTTTCACTTAGTTTTTTGGCGTTTAATAATGTTTTTTGACATTTGACACAATAACTTGAAGTTTCACTCAGTTTTTTGACGTTTTGAACTGTTTTTTGACATTTTACTCAGCTTTTTGAAGTTCCTATTAAATTTTTTGACATCTGACACAATTATTTGACATTTCGCTCAGTTTTTTGACGTTTTATACTTGTTTTTTTTTGACATTTGACTTAGCGTTTTGACATTTCTATTGAACTTTTTGACAATTACACAATTATTTGACGTTTCACTCAGTATTTTAACGTTTTATAATGCTTTTGACATAATACTTAGCTTTTTGACATTTCTGTCGATTTTTTGTCATTTGACACAATTATTTGACGTTTCACTCAGTTTTTTTGCGTTTTATAATGTTTTTTGACATTTGACACAATAACTTGAAGTTTCACTCAGTTTTTTGACGTTTTGAACTGTTTTTTGACATTTTACTCAGCTTTTTAAAGTTACTATTAAATTTTTTGACATCTGACACAATTATTTGACATTTCACTCAGTTTTTTGACGTTTTATACTTGTTTTTTTTGACATTTGACTTAGCGTTTTGACGTTTCTATTGAACTTTTTGACAATTACACAATTATTTGACGTTTTACTCAGTATTTTAACGTTTTATAATGCTTTTGACATAATACTTAGCTTTTTGACATTTCTGTCGATTTTTTGTCATTTGACACAATTATTTGACGTTTCACTTAGTTTTTTTGGCGTTTTATAATGTTTTTTGACATTTGACACAATAACTTGAAGTTTCACTCAGTTTTTTGACGTTTTGAACTGTTTTTTGACATTTTACTCAGCATTTTGAAGTTCCTATTAAATTTTTTGACATCTGACACAATTATTTGACATTTCACTCAGTTTTTTGACGTTTTATACTTGTTTTTTTTTTGACATTTGACTTAGCGTTTTGACGTTCCTATTGAACTTTTTGACAATTACACAATTATTTGACGTTTCACTCAGTATTTTAACGTTTTATAATGCTTTTGACATAATACTTAGCTTTTTGACATTTCTGTCGATTTTTTGTCATTTGACACAATTATTTGACGTTTCACTCAGTTTTTTTGCGTTTTATAATGTTTTTTGACATTTGACACAATAACTTGAAGTTTCACTCAGTTTTTTGACGTTTTGAACTGTTTTTTGACATTTTACTCAGCTTTTTGAAGTTACTATTAAATTTTTTGACATCTGACACAATTATTTGACATTTCACTCAGTTTTTTGACGTTTTATACTTGTTTTTTTTTGACATTTGACTTAGCGTTTTGACGTTTCTATTGAACTTTTTGACAATTACACAATTATTTGACGTTTTACTCAGTATTTTAACGTTTTATAATGCTTTTGACATAATACTTAGCTTTTTGACATTTCTGTCGATTTTTTGTCATTTGACACAATTATTTGACGTTTCACTTAGTTTTTTTGGCGTTTTATGTTTTTTGACATTTGACACAATAACTTGAAGTTTCACTCAGTTTTTTGACGTTTTGAACTGTTTTTTGACATTTTACTCAGCATTTTGAAGTTCCTATTAAATTTTTTGACATCTGACACAATTATTTGACGTTTCACTCAATTTTTTGACGTTTTATACTTGTTTTTTTTGACATTTGACTTAGCGTTTTGACATTTCTATTGAACTTTTTGACAATTACACAATTATTTGACGTTTCACTCAGTATTTTAACGTTTTATATTGTTTTTGACACAAGACTTATCTTTTTGACATTTCTGTCGATTTTTTGTCATTTGACACAATTATTTGACGTTTCACTTAGTTTTTTGGCGTTTAATAATGTTTTTTGACATTTGACACAATAACTTAAAGTTTCACTCAGTTTTTTGACGTTTTGAACTGTTTTTTGACATTTTACTCAGCTTTTTGAAGTTCCTATTAAATTTTTTGACATCTGACACAATTATTTGACATTTCACTCAGTTTTTTGACGTTTTATACTTGTTTTTTTTTGACATTTGACTTAGCGTTTTGACGTTCCTATTGAACTTTTTGACAATTACACAATTATTTGATGTTTCACTCAGTATTTTAACGTTTTATAATGCTTTTGACATAATACTTAGCTTTTTGACATTTCTGTCGATTTTTTTGTCATTTAAAGATATATTCTAAACAAATATTTTGTATGTTTTAGCAATGTACGAGCAAAAGATCTTTGTTCAGGGAATTATTTGGGACATCAATTCCTTTGACCAATGGGGAGTAGAATTGGGAAAAGCCCTTGCAAAAGCAATTGAGCCAGAATTAAAAGACACTGCCAAAGTAATGTCACATGATGGTTCCACAAATGGTCTTATCAATTTCCTTAAGGAAAATTTTAGTTGTTAAATTTATGGTTATACATACTTATATATATTTTGAGCTTTTTTTGGAGAAAATCTCTATATTTAGAGTATTATATGTAAATGTTGAGGTATTTATTTGATAATAAAGATGTTAGCAATTTTTTCTATTTATAATTTTAAATTAATTTCTTTTGTTTGAAATTCGATAGAAAATTTTAATATAATAGGTAAAGTATATTCAAAAATATAGTGTTTCATTGCAAGAGTCATTTTGGTCATTTTGAGTTTGTAAAAATGTTTGATTAGGCATTAGGCCCATCTTTCTTCTTTAGGTGCCGACTTCTCAGTGGAGGTTGGCGATGACTTCTCTATTTTGAGCTTCTCTAATCAAACTTTGGCGATCTAGACCTGTCCATTGCTTGATGTTACGTAACCACGTCATTTGACGTCTTCCAGGAATGTGTCTGCCTTCTATTTTCCCTTCCATTATTAGTTGTAGTGTTGTAGAAAGAAGTATCTCTTGTGTCTAAAATGAGTCCAAGGTAAGAAGTTTTGCGTTTTTCTTAAGTTCACGATCCATACTCTTTATTTCTAATATATTCTGTCCATGAAATCCGCAGCATGCGTAGAAATATCCACATCCCAAAGCTTTCCGGGTGTTGCAACGAACTGACAGTCAACGTCCAGGCCTCCATTCCGTATAAAGAAACTTTTTGAAAGATAGGACATCTTATTTCGTCGTTTTATTCATTTTTGTCATATTTATTGAGAGATTTACTAATTCACAATTTCATTGGTGCATAAGGCCGTTTTAGAAGATTGATTAGTAAAATGTTACCCAGGATCCATTTAGTTGCTATCATCACACTTTGAATGATTTCAAAGCTATTTCGTAGTTTATATTAACTTTATGAGGCTTCTTTTTCCTTGAAAAGATTACTAAAGTGGTCTTGGTGGGGTTGATATTAAGTCCCACTGAATCACACCATTGCTTTGCTTTGTTTAGTCCTATCTGTACTATGTCATAGAGGACTTTTTACTATTTCCCTTTTTCGAGGATAACTACGTCAACGAAATACCCTTGGCAAGGTATACCTTGTTAGGTCAATTGCCAAAGTAAGCTGTCCTCGATAAGATTCCGTATGAGTGGGGATGCAACTCCCCCTGCGGACAACCTCCGGTTGTATTGATGGAGAAAGTGTCTTGGCGTATCTTCATTTCTGCAATTCTTGTAGACAGCAATTGCGACAATCAGATATAACTGGGAATGAAGTAGCAGACCGTATGGACAAAGAAGTCCGCCTTATTGGACTCTCCCCTCTATTCCGCTTGGTGATAGAAGTCATCCCATTAGAACAATCAATATCAAGTTTATCAGATGCATTTTTGGACAAGGTGCAGTGAATTTTATACTTTATAAGATAAAACTAACATCAAATCATTGGATTTTTCGATGCTTTATAATTCAGATGCTACATCCTTCCTCATTTTTGAACTGATCAAATGAAAAAACTATTACCCAAGAGTTACACTTCTATAATGCATGAATGTCTACAAAGTACCCAGGTCAAAGAAGTGTTTTATGAGTTTTTAAGCCGCACCAAGAGACATTTGTGAAATTTCATTAGCTAGCTTTGATCCCTTTGTTTTGACCCTCATGTTATACTTTAACACTATCCACTACCTACCTTGTTGCCATTCAGATTCTAAGGTATAGATTAGGGTTTTCCTATGTTTCTTAGGAATTGTAAAATATCATGGCCAAGATCCAAAGCCAATATATTAATCAGCTTCATGAAGACAAGCACATGCATCATTCATACGTCTTAGAGCCTAGTGAGAATATTTAACCAAACGGGCGGGTCAGTAGCTAATCAAAAAAAGAACCATGAAAATAGGGTAAGCACTGAAGCTGTAGAAGTAGCAATTTTTAGGTCATATTAATTTAGATCCTACAAGTGCGAGGCCAGGAGGAAAAAGAAGATAATAGAAAAATCATAGAGCTACTGGAAGAGGAAGTAAGCTGCCTCCTACAGAGGGTGAAAAAACTCATGGGGCTAATTATACATAATCCCAACACTAAAGTGGAGATCAAACAAGAGGTGACCGCCATGTATGACATCAGAGGCCTCATCAGAGAGCGCGTTAACAGGGTGGTTGAGATGTCAGAAGTTTTAGTACAGGGACACAGAAGAAATGATGTTTCAACTCAAACTCTCCCCTGCAGCTGCACTGACGAGATATAGACACTCTAGAGGGCATTCAATTGCCAGCAAAACACAACCATAAAGGTGGGCAATCCTATAGATACACCAGATGCCACCATTTAGGTTGTATTGGTGGAACCGAAGGACCCCGATATGAACACGAATATACAAAAGCTTTATAAAGACAAGTTTCCAGATTTGGCTAGGGTCGACGAGGAATTCGAGATTCTTGAACAAATCACCAGGCTGGGGTGTAGGTCGGAACCCATAACAAGAAAAGTGGTTAAAATACAACACGATGGGTCAACCGAGGATATTTGGCAGAAACTCAAAAGGTTGAGACAGATGCTGGTGGGTGGCGAATCAATCGCTATATACCATGTGCTGTCTCAACCACTGATAATGTTACAGAAGATGGTGAGGGCCAACTTTAAAGACTCTGGGTGTGAGATAAAGATCTACACCACGGGGGGTTTCAGAGAGGGCAGTACAGCCCCAAAAGACGAAAATAAAGGCGCCTCTGAGACCTACAGCATGGTCATTATAGTGAAGGAAATAGGGCCTATACGTTATTTTTGCTTCCAAATTTGCAATCATGTTGAGGACATGTTAGGCTATTAGCCCTGCAAAAATCGCCCAAAAAACAAAAAAGTTAGTTTCAACTACAAAATGTAATTCTATATTTCGGCCCAGAGTGTATATATTCTTGAAGATTTAACTGATACATATAAAAAAATTGATTCTTTTTTAAGGCAATTAATTTATTTTTAGAATTTAAAAAAATACCATTTGGGAATGTATGTTTAGTATCGAAATCGATACTAAGAATATCAAGCTGCTTGTTTAACAAGATATTGGTGTAATTTTTAAACACACAGAAGTAAAATATAAATTCATTAAATTTTCCCTGTTAAATCTATTTTTACCATATTCATGCAAAAGTCGAATGCTATCATGCAAAAAAGGAAAGCGATCTAGACGCGATTTAATTAAATCTCACCTACGGGGGTCTTTCGCTTTATTGCTTCAAACTGTGATTCATAAGAGCTTATAACTTTATAATAACTATTTACGTTTAAAACCTACTCGTTGTAAAGCATGCATTTTCCTTTGGCATTGTTTGAAATTTATAATTAGATAAATTAATAAACCAATTCTGTTTGGGTAGACGTGAGTAAATGCGGTATTTTTGTCCAGTGTGATGTAATTATACCTATTTGTGTAAGTTTGGCTTCAAAAATATATGCAGATGACTAATGTTATTAAATATAAATAAGTGCAATATTCAACAGTAGACTTGGCTATATATGAATAAGATTTTAAAGGTATTCTTCTTCTGTTAATCATATTGAACGTTAAAAAACAATAAAGAGCGTTATACTATTTCTTTTAATCACATTTTCAAAAAAAAAAAAAAAACAATAGAAATTTCTATACTCGCGTTTAAAGTTTTCTCTGGAGAAAAATGCTAGAGCAAGTGTCACGAAAGTGGTTAACGACGTAGCTATTGTTATGGTCTTTACTGTAGCGGCTTCTGGGTCTGAGTTCTATTTATATATGTTTTCTTTCTTCTTCTTCCTCCTTCTTTTATTCAGGCGAATCGCCTGTTTGATCTTCATCCACGTATGCCTCTCTGTCTAGGTTGTTGCTCCATCTTTTCCTGGGGCAACCTACGCTTCTGTCTTCCATCCTACTAATATGCTCATTCCACTCTTTTTCTCTTTAGCACCCAGTCATTAATACATGTATTTATATCTATTTCTTATTCTTTGGCTTGTTTCTCTGTCTAAAAGTGTTTTTCCAACTATACTGCGTAGAACCCTCATCTCTGTTTTTCCATTAATCGTTTGGTTTTTGATGTTTCTATCTTTTCATTGGGCGCACTTTTCTTATTATCTCATCCATAATGATGTTGAAGTGAGCTGGACTGAGTGAGTCTCCTTGACGAATGCCATTTCCAGTTGGTATCGAATTGGTAAATTCCCTGTTTATTTTAGCATGGATTTGATTTTCTTTATATATGTTTTCTATGATCTTGATCAAGTTGTGTGGAATTTGTCTATCATATAACAGATGTAGGCGTACTCAATCGAATGCTTTTGTCAGGTCAATAAAGCATATGAAAGCGGTCTTAGTATATTCTATTGTTTTTTCTTATATTTGTCTCCTTCTTTTCGCGGTAGTGAGGTCTTAAGGAGTGATGACTTACGGACATGACATTTTTGTTTTGTCATCATAGTTCGAGTTATCATTATTAATATTCTTTTAATTAAAATGGGAAACATTTACTTATCCTGGATACTAACAATAAATACCAAAGGGATTAAGGTCGGTCGGTGCCAAAGACGGCAATCCCTGCTTTTGGATCCTAAAAACTTTCCGATAATCCAAGCTGTTGCTAGTAGAACCACTTTCTGTAATTCTTTGTAGACGTTCTGGTTAAGTCCAAGTTCTTTTTGGAGCTTATCAGGTTTTAAGTATATCAAAATTGGTATAGTCCTTATCCTGTCCATTCTACATTGTCTTTGTAGCCGTTGCTATATATTTTGAAATTTTCTCCTCGTTCTTCTGGAGCAGATTGGTGTTGTTATGGATAGCTAGCTCAATCAGTCTGGTCGTCCTTAACTTTTCATCTACTAGAACTATATAGGGTCTTTTGTTCATGACAGTTTAATCGGTCAAAATGGTCTGATTTCAGTAGTTTGTAGTTTTCGTTTTCTAGTTTTTTTCTTGTAAAATGGAGATTTTTCATCTTGTAAGAGATGTACAATTTTTCCCCAACGCATCATGTCTTTCCTTGTAATCTGTAGGTACAAATATTTGGCATCCTCCTGTTACATGTTGGATGTTCGATGTTCTCAGAAGTTATTCATGCGGATCTACATTCTACATCAGTTATTTTCAACACTTGCATCCTTTTCTACAAAAAGTTTGGAGCAGGAATTACTTGATCTTGAATGGCTAATATTAAACCCTCTGTTTCACATGTTCTTGTATGATCTTGTTGATATGTCGTTTGTGAAGGGGTTTTTAGTGTTGTAATTTCTCAGTTGTTGTTTGGTGGTGTTGGAGCTTATCATCTTTTAGCATGATTGAGGTGTACTCGTCAACTTGGAATATGGGTATATGATTCTGTTGAATTTGGAAAATTGGAAAGGGGTGAGCAATGCTCTGCCGGACTGAGATCACATATGACCCATTGAGTATCCTCTTGTTTGTAGGGAAATCCACATCTTAGGCTGTTATCAGGGCTACAAATAGGCGATGTGACTCCCGAGGGTGATTTCCCTGACATCGGTTGGTGCTTCTTGTTCGCAACCTCTGCATAGGAGCGATTCTGCTAATTTCTTCCTAAAGAGATGTTGTTGCAATTGTTAGTGACTTGTTAAGATTTCCAAAGCTGTTTTTGTCTGGTCAATGCGTTCAATTTTCCTCGCCAGGATGAGGTAATAACTCTCTGGCCAGTCTACAGTTCTCTATAAAGTTTTGGTGAGAGTGCTTTTTTTTAAGATCCACGACAGTGGACATTGTTAGCTTGGTAGATGGGCGAGGGCTAAGATATTTATAGCTCGCAGCCCTCCTTGCTAAATTGTCCACAATGCGGTTGACTTTAGTGGCAAAAAGTAGAAGAAAAAATCTGGTGTGGGCACCACACGACCTTCCGAACACTAACAAGTAGTGGTAGTTTTTGATAAAAGTGTCAATATCTCGAAAACTAATGAAAATATCAAAAAAATGTATTCTTTCAAAAATGACTGAAATTACATGTTCTTTCCACAAAGTATAAATATTTTGCCAATAACGATATAAAAACCCAATATTTTCAAAAAATTCCATTTTTTGATAAGAGTAAACGTCCACTTCCGGTCGGCCGATTTTACTCAAATTCTATTAGATTCCTCCGATGGTGATTATAAGTAAGGTTTTATAGTTTCATTCCGATCCGATTAGCTGTTTAGCCGCAAATGTGTTCACAGACACACAGACATTTTTTATTTTTGGGTTTTATCGAAAAAACTAATTAGTTAGTAGTCAGATGTCAAAAATATAAAAAATAATTTGACACTAGTCAAAAGTTGATACTCTCAAAAAACATAATTTGACAGCTGTCAGATGTCAAAATATAGAAGGAGCTAATCTGACTGATATTAACAAGTAGTGGGTGGTAGAATTGGAGTGGCCATAGTATGGAGATGTCAAAAATATCGAAAAAACTAATTAGTTAGTAGTCAGATGTCAAAAATATAAAAAAAAATAATTTGACACTAGTCAAAAGTTGATACTCTCAAAAAACATAATTTGACAGCTGTCAGATGTCAAAATATAGAAAATTAAATGTTGAAATACGCCAAAACATAATTTGACAGCTGTCAGATGTTGAAAATATAATAACTACCAATTTTTGTTTAAAAAAAGCGAATCCACAATTTTTATTTCACATATTTCCAGTTTTTGATAAAAGTGTCAATATCTCGAAAACTAATGAAAATATCAAAAAAATGTATTCTTTCAAAAATGTCGGAAATTACATGTTCTTTCCACAAAGTATAAATATTTTGCCAATAACTATATAAAAACCCAATATTTTCAAAAAATTCCATTTTTTGATAAGAGTAAACGTCCACTTCCGGTCGGCCGATTTTACTCAAATTCTATCAGATTCCTCCGATGGTGATTATAAGTAAGGTTTTATAGTTTCATTCCGATCCGATTAGCCGTTTAGCCGCAAATGTGTTCACAGACACACAGACAGACACACAGACAGACAGACAGACAGACATTTTTTATTTTTGGGTTTTTTAGGCTCAGGGAACCCTAAAACGCGTATTTCCGCTAAAAACCCGAGATCGAAATTTTTCGCGATCACAATACCTTCCTATAACAGCGTTGCTGTTCGGAAGGTAAAAAATACAAATAATCAATCTTAATAATAAAAAAATCTATAACATGATTGGAAAGCGTATTAATGTTTATATTTTATAAAATTAATTTGTAATTATTTTTTTACTGCAATCAATCAGATATTACCTACTTTTGCAATAGCAATGATTTTACAATAAAATTTCTAATTAGAGACAACAAATAACATACAAACAATCAATTACCAATTACTATAAATAGTTTTCAATTGAATTATTATTAACTAACTTTAATAAGAATTTTTTTACCCACATTTTGAAATAATATATAGGAAAAGTAAATATTTCAATTAATTCTTAATAGTTAATTATTGAGTACTCTATTATAATTTTTTTAATAATTTTAATTTAACTACTTTTTGGAGCTTTCAGAATTAAAAGAGGTCTGAGGACTGTACAAAGGGTTGCAAAATTCAAACCGGCATGTTAGTGCAAATGTGTAAATTATTGCATTATTTAAATATATTATTACGAGCCGGTCCGGAGCTGTCGCTCAGGAAATAGCGCCAGACAAACGCCAGTTTTTAGAATTTTCGAAGAGTCTAGATGCTTTCCGATCGATCGAAAATTCTAGTGGCTGTAAGAACGTTCGATTCTAGAAAGGTTGTTTTTCGTTGTAACATCGGAGATACTTCTAGAAGGATTTAATTTTATATATAAGGGACCGCTTTGGACGGGAAAAAAATTGTAATTGTAATAGCTGGCGATAAAGTGTGGATTGTTATCTATTTGTGTTCACCAATAAATTGTTAAGTTTGTCTGCTGTTTATCACTTTATCCCGAATCCAGGAAAAGTATAATAATACGGTTTATATATCTTTACCAGAGGTATTTTGCCGTTGAATTCGAAAAACTAAATGGATTTTTTATATGATTATTTCCTTCGATTCAAATTAACCAATAGAATGTCATAAATTTTTGAAATTGGACCAATCAGAATCAAATATTAGCGAGAAATAGTCACGTCAAATATAAATGTCAAATATTTGTCAATTTAACAACGGCATTATTAATTATTGTTATAATTTTTCTACAATGAAAAGGTTTGGTGCATTAGATTCTAATACCATCGAAAAAGCTGTAAAGTCTTTGGTACTCGAGAAGACAGTGAGAAGTAAAAATAGCATATGGAATCAATTCATGCAATTCTGTAAAGTACGCAAATATACATTAGATGCACAAAAATCAAAAATTTATTTAAACAATATAATGAACCTCCCATGCCGATTAATGATCTAAAGTAAATATGATTTATTAATATATAAAAGTCTTTAAAGTAATTTTTATTGTACCTAAAAAGTATTTATATTCTCCCTGCCTATAATATGTAATGAGTGTTGCCGATACTCGCCGACTCAAATTTATCCAATATTTGTTATCTACAGTCATAAACTGATTACAAATTGCCGGTAAAATTATTGTTTATTTAAATCTGAGATATTAACCACTTAAATACAAATAGATTATATTATATTTGTATAATTATTGAATGTAATATTAATAGTAAATAAAATCTTGAAGGAACAAGATTCTTGAAATTGTAATTGCGTGCACTGGCTTCAGGTGGAGCTACGGTCGAAACCAGAGAAGCTGTGCAGTGACAAAATGGCAATGGAATGTTGCTGCAAGAAGTGAACTGGTGAAGTGTTGTCGATACAATTTCCGTGGAATTTTGTTAGATTTTTCACTGAACGCGTCGTGGAAATAACATTTAATGTACAGTGAATTACTTGGGTGAATGTGTGTAGTGTTTTTGGATCAATTTGTACAGTTTCTTCGCCAATTATGTACCATATACTTATAACAATAGGTAAGCCATGTCTTATATTCACCTTTGTATATTTTTTATGAATATAACTTGATTTATTGATTAAAGTATCAATGGATAGATATTATGGTTAATGATTTACTTAAATTAGTAATGATTTTTATTCATGAATGTTTATTATTATTGATGTATATTGAATGTCTGATGTATTCTTTTGATAGCGATTTTTTTTCATGTTAAACACTACTTTACTGTTTTATATATTATTTTCATGTGTTTAAAAGTTGTTTTTTTCTGTAAGATAATTATATCGAAAAATCAATTTTTTACTTAGTTTCTTTTGGTGAACGTTTTCTCATTCAAGTTTCATTAACCCTATTATAAGATACCTGGTCTTTTGAGTTTGAATTTCCATGTTTCTCCTTATTTAATTTCCTTTTGTGTTACCATTGCGTACAAAAGGGGCCTTTTTAAAAGTCGAGAATTAAGACAGAAGGAAAAGATGTTCGCACAAAACTTCAACTTTTATCCTAATTTATCTCTTTGGCTAACCGGTTACTGCATATTGAAATTGTTGGTGTTAACATACGGGATATTCGCCTCTCTTGCCTTCTACCTATATGTTATGTATGTGCATGTGAAGTACAATGCAATATGATATTGCACAAAAACGTCGGTATGCAAAATCTTGCTGCGAGCTAAGGGATACCTAGATTTTCTGATAATGAGGTTGAATGAACTTCAGAAAATTTTTCAGGAATCGTATCTATCTTCTGATATATTATAATGAGTATGTAAGCTTTTTTTAAAAAAAAAAGGAACAAAAGTATGATTGGGTATAATGATTAATGATTTTTTTAAGTACCTACTGGGATATTGTTTTGACGTTTTGAGATTAATTACCTACACTATGCAATGTAAAACTTGGAAAATTTGAATAGGTTAAGGGTAATTCATTCTTTTATGGTAGAAATTTAATTATAGTTTTTTACGTAATTAAGTACTTACAAATGTAACATTAAAAATTGTATCAGCTACATTATAATGAAGTATTAAGTTACAAGTGATTTCAAAATTAAGCACATTTGCTGTATTGGACCCACAATTGTCGGAAAGTTTTGATAATTTATATTTAATTTAGCATTTTTTTTTGCTACATTAATACCTCTTGTACTTAGGGTTGCAACCGTACTATATTATATAGTATTGTACTATTTTTCAGCTTAACGTACTATATACTGTTTAAAACATATATAGTAAGCAAAAAGGCTAAAGATCACTGATCTTTTTTTACAATTGAAGCTTTACTGGTTCGTGACTAAGATTTATAAGGGATTTAAAAGACAAAATTTAACACAAATAAGCTTAACATTTTCAATTTAATTTTATTCATAAATAAATAAAAATGCTAGTCAGTAAACAATTGTCAAATATCACATTTATTGTATTTGTTCCATCAAATGTCAAAATTGTATTGTAAAATATTAAATAATGATAAATAAATATGCAAAAATACCAAAATTGTTATATTTTATTTTCATTGACTAAGTGACATATAAGTATTTTAAATCTCAAAACTGTGCTGTCAAATATCAAAAATTGTCGAAAGTCAATTGTGAAAAAATGAAATTTAACTATGTCAGAAGTCAAACTTATCATATTTGTATCGTCAAGTGTCAAATTTGTGGTGTAAAATATAAAATATTAATTATAAGTATGTGAAAATGACAAAACTGTCATATTTGTATTGTCAAATGTCAAAAAGAGACATAAACGTATGTCAATGTGGGGTCAAATATCAAAACTGTCAAATGTCAATCTAGTCACTTGTTATATTAAAATGTCAATCTTGTCGGTAAACAAACTATGTATTTACTATTTTTGACACTAATCTATTATTATACTAGCAATATAACGTCAAATGTCAATCTTGTCACTTTTCAGACTAAAATTTCATACTATAAATTGTCAATCTTGTCAGTAAACAAATTATTCACTATTTTTAACAGTATAACGTCAAATGTCAATCTTGTCATTTTTTACACTAAAATGTCAAACTATCAACTGTTAATCTTATCAGTAAACAAATTATTCACTATTTTTGACAATAAACTGTCGTTAAACTATCAATATAACTTCAAATATCAATCTTGTAACGTTTCACACGAAAATGTCAATCTTGTTAGATAACAAAATGTTTACTATTTTTGAGACTAAACTGTCAATATAACATCTTGTTACTTTTCACATTAAAATGTCATACTTTAAACTGTCAATCTTGTCAGTAAACAAACTATTTACGATTTTTGACAGTAAACAGTCAATATAACATAAAATGTCAATCTTATGAATTTTTACACTAAAATATCACTATAAACTGTCAAACTTGTTAATAAACAAACTATCCACTATTTTGACAGTAAACAGTTATTAAACTGTCAGTCTTGTTACTTTTTACACTAAAATATCAAACTATATAGTGTCAATCTTCTCATGTTTTACACTAAAATAACAACCTATAACTTGTAAATCTTGTTCGTAAACAAACTATTGACTATTTTTGTCATTAAACTGTCAATATAACGTCAAATGTCAATTTTGTTACTTTACACTAAAATGTGAAACTATAAACTGTCAAATTTCAAGTTTCACAATTAAAATGACAAATATTTTTTAATTTTTTTTTGTATTGGGCACTATATTGTACTGCTGTTTAGCACGTACTCAAATGGAACTTTGCTTTATTGTAAATAATTCAATGTTTACTGGAAGCTAAGCCATAACAGTTAGACTTGAAAATATTTACTTATTTTATTGGGGAATTTTGGCCACTAAAATGAAAATAATAAAATAATAAATCAATATGTGGAGAAAATAAAATAAAAACATTTAAAACTCAAAGTATTTCATTAAGAAGAAGTATATTAAAAAAAATTATCTTTGAAAACGACAACCAATCTGGTTGTCGAAAGCTCAGAAAAGAAAATTATTTTAATTTTTGTTAGGTATTTTCAGTTTTGAAAAAACGACCCTTGACAGTTAAACATGACAATTGACAGTTAAAAATAACAATTGACAGTTAAAAATGACAGTTGACAGTGTTTTTGAAAATTTTTCTAAATTATGACATATTTTTAACATTTGACGTTTTTGACATTTAACTTCTGTCATAACTTATATCTAATAAGACATTTGTCATTTCTATATTATATCATCTATCAACTGTCAATTCTTGGTTTATTATGACATATTTTATTTTTTTATTGTTATTTGTCATTTTTGCTTATTATATCAAACGTCATTATTGTTTTTTATGACGTTTGTCAGTTTTTTTATTATCATCTGTCATTTTTGCTTATTATGTCAACTGTCATTTTTGGCTAATATGACTTCTGTCACCTGCCTCAAATGTGTTTTGAAAAATCGTTACATATTTCTCAAGATAAATAAGTATTTTCGACATATTGATTTATTATTTTGAAATTAGTAGCAAAAGTTGGAAAAGTTGATGCCACAAAGAAGTTATAGACAATATTTAAATATTTTCGGCTAAGCTCAATTTTTTGACCAAATTACTAATTTCAAAAATTCACTGTTTCTAAACGACTTGTATCGCAATAAACAAAAATTCAATTTAGAAACTGATACAGAATTAAAAGTTTTTATTTACTAACTGTACTATTTTATTTTTATTTTTTCGTTTCAGGTTTTAGTGTCCATAGACTTCCATTATATACCATTTCCTATAATATCCATACTCAGTAGATCCTGAACCTGAAGCTTTCAAATATTATAATTTGTAATAAATTTTAATATATATTTTTTTCTAATTGATGTTATTTATTTAGCGCCGCTACTTCAATGACATTCGTTATTGAAAAATAATAATTAAAGAGTTTATGAATTTTTTAAAATACAATTTTGGTATTCATGATTATGTGTAAGATTAAGATACTTTCTAAATAACGGCATTAGTAATTATTAATAACTGGCGGAACTGATTTAATTAGCTAAAATAACTATCATTAATTATGGTTATTATTAGGTATTAATTATTTAATTTATTTTATAACTTTATTTAAAAATAATTGTCCAATTTCTGGGGGTAGGTAAAATAGCTTACCTCTTTCTCCATGATCAATTTGTACGTTGTAGTTTTTGATTTTTATATATTTCAAGGAATCAATAAGTATTTTTTAAAAGGCGAATTAACGATTTATACTCCTTAACAAACATCTTATGCGATATTACTGAAGTTAGTTCGTTTGCATATGTTTTTTTGTTCCATAAAAACAATACTTGTCAAAAAAAAACAATTCTAGCAACTCAGTTCTTCTACACCTCGATGCCCAATTGCATGTCAGTGACGTCATTGTGACGTAAATGAAAGTGGAACCAATGCGAGGTTTGAGAAATGATAGTTGCCAAGTTTGACTTAAAAAGACTTAGGTACTATCTTTGTCTTATTAACGCGCAATAGAAAAAGATACTTTTAAGAAAAATGGCAATCGGCACTAGTGTAACTAGTGCTATACAGCAGAAAAAAAAGGGTGTAGCAGTCAGTGGGACTGCCGGCAGAAGTTATACTTCTATGCACTGTTAACTAATAAAACTTAATAACTACAAACCACTAACACAGGCAAGTAGAAATATTTTTTTTTTAAATTAACTGTATTGAATTAAATAAATACTTAGAAAAATAAGACCAGTTGATGTGTGTCCTTACTTCAAACACGAAAACTGAACAGTAAAACGATCAATGTACAAAAAAGTGTTTACAAATGCAAATTACTGAATACATATTATGATTAATATTATTAATATAAAATACTAAACTTTATATGTTTACTTACGTGACAGAATTATAAAGTAATCTGTCAAACACAATGTAATACGTTACTATGATAATCCAAAACATTAGCTCAGATTGTTTTTTGTATATCTATCTCTTTTCAATGTACTGATACCTTATATGTGTTTCTGTCTCTCTCTTACTCACACCATTACATATGTAATGATTTTTCCCATTTAACCCCCCACAAATATAACTTTAAAAATATTTTAATGTAGACTGATATAGACTGGTAAATAAATCAAATTTTCTGACACCTGTTTAGGGCTAATTTTAGTTCCGGAGTATTCGAGTACATAACTTTAAGGTATTTTTTATGGACGAACTTACAAACAATGCTTAAAAGTTTTGCAACTCTTGGTAGACTTACTTGTCTTTACTAATAGTTGTTCTAACTGTTAGGAATCTTTGGAGAATGGTACATTAACGACTTACGGGGCACTTACTGATAGTTGGCTTTTAAGAATCTTTGGTGAATATTGGTTTTGATGTTAGTTTGAATTATCTCTGAATTGAGAGACAACGCATTTTGAAGAAATATTTGTAAATGAAATCATTAAAATTATAAATATATCACATGTTAAAGAATTCTTAAAATATCAAATTAAATGTTACCTATTTCTTGTAATTAAAACATAAAATCTCAGCTAAATTCATAAATTTGCCTTTTTAACATCTTATTTCAGTAACTGTCATTTCATCCTTTAAACAAAGACTGAATTGTGTTAAGCTCTTATTTGCCAATAATAATTTGTCCTTTGTGGATTATCTTTTCTTCGTCCAGAGCGGTCCTTATATACCAGATTAATTCCTTCTAGAACGTCGCTAAAATTACATTTCTAGAATCGTACAAAATAGAAAATTCCTGAGCTACTCGAATTATCTGGATCTTCCGCAGTGTACTCGAGTCTTTGGAGCTACTGAGAATTCAAACAACACCTCACACCTTCCTCTGGGCGACTGGTCCGGACTGGCTCGTAACAATATTTTAAGATAATTTGGTTGAAATTTTAAAACACGTTAAAATTATTTAATTTTAACACATTTTTTATTATTAAGTACCATCGAAGTACTTTATGAGATCGTCTTGTGTGTCCCTCTGTCCGTATGCTCTATAACTCTTGAATGGAAGATAACAGGGTCATAAAATTTAGGATATAGAATCTTCATGTCATGAAGAAGAATCCTATTGATTTTGGCTTATATCGCATAACCTTAACGATAAAATTTTAACAGTTTTCCGAAACTCGTGCATATAATGCATCCCTTCGTATGGGTGCACTATAATTCTTGAATCGAATATCACAGGGTCATGAAATTTGATATATAGAATCCTCATGTTATGAAAAAGAACTCTATTGATTTTGGGTTAAATCGAATAACCTTAACGATAAAATTTTAACAGTTTTCTGAAACTTTTGTATACAATGTATATTTTCCTTTGTGTGCGCTATAACTCTTGAATGGAAGATCAGAGGGTCATGAAATTTGTTATGTAGAATCCTCATGTCATGAAGAAAAACTATATTGATTTTGCTTTAGATGGAATAACCTTAACGATAAAGTTTTAGCCGTTTTTTTTTTGATAACTTTTCCATCCCCAATTTGGGGTGGTAACCATCCCCAGAGAAAAAGCACATATTGAGCTTACCTACAAATTTTACCGTCATATCCTGGACTAATTAGTGTTTTAGTTATAGATAGCAATAAAACCGCTATTCTGAATAATTTTTTTAAAAACCTTTGCCACGTATTTTTAATGAAAATAAAACAAAATCAAATTATGAACAATTAATAAAAAGGTTAATCAATTTATTCCAATCTAAATCCAACTCCAGCTGAGATCGGTAGTGGTTTCTCTACTGGCAAATTGTGCCCAGTTCAGCCGTAGAGGGTAAGTACCAAAATAAAGTGAGTGCGCCACCGATTTGTACGGTTAAAATCGGAAACCCCTGATGTTCCAGGCACTACTTCACCCACTGGAGATAATTAAATAAATTTTGAATATTAAACTGTTCTAATTAAATTACACAATAAAAGAAAACGACGATAAAGTGAGCTAAATAAAACAAAATCTCAACTAGACCCTTCTTTAATAAAAATATTAAGAATTACAAAACTGTCAAGCCTCGTGCTTGACAACGCTATTGATATTTATATAAAAAAAAGAATATATGAGTAATATTAAAAGAGAATTTTATCCCAAAATGTGTGATTACACGCAATATATATATATATATATATATATATATATATATATATATATATATATATATATATATATATATATATATATAAAATAAACTAGAAAAATAGATTTTTAACTAAAACTATAGTTGACTTAAATCTAATTAGCTTATCTGATAACTAGATACACTTCCTCGTCGTCCTAGGCTTCTCCAATACTTAGGCCGGTACCAAATTCAAGCCTGTTCCCAGAACCAATAGGCTTGCACCAATTACAACTAACTTAAGCTCGACTAAGTATCAGGTCAGCAATCAAATATCAACCAATAACTAGGACTTAAACCCTTAACTAGGATTTACACCCGTATCTCTGATTTACACCTGTATCTAGGATTTTAGCCTATAACTAGGATTTCAGCCTATAACTAGGATTTCATTAAACTCGTGACACCCCTAGCTGGTAAACGGGTAAAACAATTTCCTCGTTGCTAACTGCAATAATGGGGAATTCTGACCACGATTTGCTGTCTGAACGGTT
Organism: Altica lythri; assembly: GCA_964028335.1. NCBI lineage: Eukaryota > Metazoa > Arthropoda > Insecta > Coleoptera > Chrysomelidae > Altica > Altica lythri. The sequence goes on along the minus strand of OZ034807.1, from coordinate 8,361,723 downwards.
CTAAATTACCAATTTTCCCTACTGTCTGCTCTATGGGCTACCTACACACAGAAGATTTACTAAAATCCGCTAAAGCGATTTCCCTACGAATCCAACAAAACAACTGGAAATCTCACTCCAATACTATTCGATAGGAAAACAGGGCCTAATTTTGTAAATCCAAGATTAATTGACTCCGATGAACAGAGATTACAACTTAAACCCATAAAATCTTCTCACTACCACGTTTTCAAGACAAAGGCTGGTAATGGAAAGAACGGATTCTCACATCACAACGTTCACGAAATTTGACACACGTCGAAATAAGAGGTGGCCTCTACTACTATAGGGACAATAACCGTAGGATCTTCAGCTACCAATTTACGAACAAACCGTGGTCGTTTGATACGACTGATCTTATTATTTATATAGATAACTACAAAAATCTCAACTTTACTTAATTTACTCGTTTATTTTAAATCTTATTACGCAAATAACAATTCCACGGAACAGCTGGCTGTAGAACCGCAATATCAATAGTTATCGACAAAAAGAAAGAGATAGTACTTCAGTCAGATGAAAGTGAAAGATGACAGTAATTTCAAATAAAAATAAACAGCTACATGAAATTTACTTCCAAAACAATATTAGCAACATTAGGAATAATTTATGGCCAGAATATATTTATAAGTTGAGGATTATTTATTACCGAACCAGATCAACCGGTTCCCGACCCAAGTAAACCTTTAATAATGGGAACTTTCAAGGTAGGAAGATACTTATGTTTACAAATTAAAATATTTATCACTTACGAGAATTTAGCCCGTGACACCTTGAGTTCTTGGACTATTAAACATTCATATTTTGTTCTTTGCTCAAGAAACGTGATAAAAAGTAGGGGTATTTGTGGAGAAAAAGCTTATTTTCATAGAAATAATAAACACATAATTTTCGTTTTATTTGAATTACCAGTCATTATATCAGATAACAGTATTTGCTTTTTCTATAAAGTATTACCGTAAAAAAAACAATCATAATAATTCATAATGTCAACCTCGTAGTCGGCCGTACTAAATCGGTAAATGTAATTCTCGCACTTTTATTCGTAGGTCAGTAAAAATAGCATTTAACTTTGCACTAAATTTCCGATCCAAATTTCTTTTTTTATAAGGTTTCGGATCACTTACTGAGTATAAAATCACAAAATGCTGACAGATCCAGGTGACGCTAGAGGCGCCATCTTGAAAAAACGTTTTCGGCCGATATCTCGGAAACTATGCACTTTAGAACAAAAGTCATATGGACCATTATTATAGAAAATAAAATTTTGCATTTTTTGTTTCCAGCAAACTTTTTTATAAAACTTACCGTTTACGATTTATGGCCCATTTAATGAACCGATTTTTCGATCGCAGCCAATAACTCTTGAAAGATTAGATTAACCAATAAAATGCATCAATCCACTTTTAAAGATCCGTTTATTCTCTACAACTTTTGTTTTATACTTTTTTTTCTAATGTCCATAGTTTTTGAGTCATAGGACGTTTTATGTTGGACTACCGAGCGAAAAGTTGAAAATTTCAAGATACGCATAGAATATAATAGTACAAATTCAACAAATAAATTTAAAAAAATATCCCGATTGTTTATGTAGTTAACAAATAATAGTTCAATTCCTTACCTGCAATAGTAACAAACATTTTTTTTATTTTACTTAATTATATTTCGCGGCCGCGTCACCCGCCGAGCGTCGACATTTCTCCATTAAACGTCCTATAACTCAAAAAGTATAGACATTAGATAAAAAAGTTTAAAACAAAAGTTGTACAGAATAAACGGATCTTTAAAAATGAATTGATGCATTTTATTGATTGATCTAATATTTCAAGAGTTTTTGGCCACTATCGAAAAACCGGTTCATTAAATGGGCCATAAATCGTAAACTGCAGGTTTGACAAAAAAGTTTACTCAAAACAAAAGATGCAAAATTTTCTTTTCTATAATAATGGTCTGTATGACTTTTGCTTTAAAGTGCATAGTTTCCAAGATATCGGTAGAAAACGTTTTTTCAAGATGACGCCTCTAGCGTCACCTGGATCTGTCAGCATTTTGTGATCTTATGCTCAGTAAGTGATCCCAAATCTTATAAAAAAAAAATTTTGGATCGGAAATTTAGTGCAAAGTTAACCCGAAAAAACGGCTATTTTTACTGGCGTATCGTGTCAGATTGATTTCTTATGGGAAGTAGAGACGTCAGATCGTGACAAAAGTTTCGAGAGATAAAAATATAAAGCGATCCCCGTTACTTATGCACATGTTTTACGCGTAATGTTTCTTATAGTTTCGGGGACTTCCCCCTTAACTTTCTAAGACTTGAAGTGATAAATTTGAGAACAGGATCGTGTTGTTTCTAGATAAAGAATAATCAAATTTATTTTAGCACAGTTTTCAACGATTTGTTGAAAATAACTTTTAGAGAGACAAATAACTTTGGTTCTATTCCATTTTTTTATTTGGAGAGCGCTTTATTGAGCTTAGACGTTTAAGTTACCTATCGTTGTTTAACAAAGAAATAAACACTTTGAGTAAAAATGAACTCAAGAGTTTATATTTTTTCGTGGTACTTATCTCCTCTACAATAAGGTTAATCCACATTTGTGAGGAGAGTCACGTAGGAGTTTATATTTTTTTTGGAGGCGAGATCGAGACGTCCGCCATTTAGTGAAGAAAAGCCGAAAATCAGTTTAGAACCCGGTTTTCGGTTAATAGAAATAACGTCCCACGAAAATTCCATTCCTTACAAAACAGCGACAGTTCACCCAGGAAGAAATTTGTCCCAAGAGAATCTTTCGTATCGAACAAGAAAGTTCGGTTATCAGTAATATTAAGTTATAATTACCGCGATAACATTAAAATAAATCTAATCGAATATAGTCTGGTGGATTCTAATACTAAAACGATCCAATAGATCGTTACAAAGGTTGACTGTGGCATTTGGTGAATCTACTACGAGTAAACCAAGAGTGTATGAATGGTATAAACGCTTCAAAGAAGGCAGAGAAGACATTGATGACAGCTTTGGATGCCTGAGCACGTTAGCAACTGATGAAAAGCCGAATAAGTGAACCAAATGGTTTTGGAAAATCGTCCAATTACTATTACAGAAGTTACTGAGGATGTTGGCATGTTGACTGGATCTTGTCATGCGATTGTATCGGATGTTCTGGGCATAAAACGTGTGGCAACGAAGATTCCAAAATTGCTCAATTTTGACCAAAAACAACGTCGCATGAATATCGCTCGGGACCTGTTTATCGACGTTCCAGATTTGTTCAAAAGGGCACAACTGGTGACGAAACATGTTTATATGGCTATGATATCGAAACCAAAGCCCAATCATCCCAATTTAAGTGGCCAGAGGAGCCAAGACCGAAAAAACCACATCAAGTTCGGTCGAGTGTGAAGATTTTCCTCACTGTTTTCTTCCCTTACAATAGCGTAGTGCATCTCATACGGTGTTAAAATATTAATAAATTTCTTCGTACTACATTGCAAAAATTACATATCACATTTAACATCCTGTTGTTTTTATTTCTTAGAAATAATATATATACTTATCTTGTTAACATATTAATAAAATGCAACATTATTTCATGCTTGAACTAAAGCAGCCCTTAATTAGATAAAGGAAACACATTTATTATGGAATAACTAACATTACAAACAAGAATTTTCTTTGTAAGAATAAATGTAGTCTTATTTTATATAACCTTCATTTACTTTGTTTGAAATTGTTAACAATATAAAAGTATGTTAAGCTTTTAGCGTAATTTTAGGTTGCAACTTTGTTATTCAATTTACACGTAGTAAGTGGGTTATTTAATTGGTAATAATATATTTTACAACGAGTATGGAATACGATATATTACATACAAATGAAAAAGATTGTCATGTGAGCATTCAATGGCTATTCCTTACGAGTCATAGACTTTACTTTTTCTACTATGTTATAAAAACCATTTGCGTGTTTTTGAGTGGTACAAGCGCTTCAGTGAGTGCCGAAAGGGCACTAAAGATCATCAGAGCCCAGGTCGCCCTGTCACTGTTTTAACTCTGGAAACCACGCCTCTAGCTTAAAAATTATTCCTGCAAACCGACCAAAACAGGACCCAGTGGTATTTGAAATACTTCACCAAACCATAGGAACTCCTCTGGAACAAAACTGTAAATGTTCCCAGGACAAAACAGGTCTTCTTTGGCCTCTCAAAGATATAAATCTCCAAATTGGCGTCGCTTCTCAACGGGACCAAAAATGTGGCAAGCAAAACCAAAATGAAATCCAGTAAACAAGTGCCTTATTTAAAACTTGTCAAGCACAAACCAAACCATAATTAAGCTGGTAATTTTCACAGAGAAAAATTACACAGCGGCTATTGATAATCTTCGTATGTAAGCATGAGTACCCTTGCTCTTCACAATCGAATTCGTAACTGGGCGCGAAGCTTTTCTTTCTGTCCCTGCAGAAAGAAAGTCGGGCGTTTTCGAATTGTTTCAAATCGACTAACCAATCAGAAACCGTAATTTCGAATTCAGGATATTTGTAAGACTGACCATGCCATTTTTGCCAAGTTTAAACAGGTCTTCTCTGGCCTCTTAAAGATATAAATTTCCAAATAAATTGCGTCGCTTCTCAACGGAACGAAAAATTTTGTGGCAAGCAAATCCAAAATGAAATCCAGTAAACAAGTGCCTTATTTAAAACTTGTCAAGCACAAACCAAACCATAATTAAGCTGGTAATTTTCACAGAGCAAAATTACACAGCGGCCATTGATAATCTTCGTATGTAAGCATGAGTACCCTTGCTCTTCACAATCGAATTCGTAACTGGGCGCGAAGCTTTTTTTTCTGTCCCTACACAAAGAGGATCGGGCGTTTTTGACTAACCAATCAGAAACCGTAATTTCGAATCCAGGATAGTTGAAAGACTAACCGTGCCATTTTTTCCAACTTTAAACGGGTCTTCTTTGGCCTCCCAAAAGTATAAATTTCCAAAGTATACAAAACGGCGTCGCTTCTCAACGGGACCAAAAATTTTATGGCAAGCAAAATTTAATTTCACCACAACTATTAACAACAATCCATTAAACAAGTGCCTTATTTAAAACTTGTCGAGCACAAACTAAGCAGGTAATTTTCACAGAGCAAAATTACACAGCGGCCATTGTTAATCTTCACATGTAAGCGAGAGTACCCTTGCTCTTCAGAATCTAATTCGTAACTGGGCGCGATGCTTTTCTTTCTGTATAATATATTATATATATTTTTATTAGTTAATTATATTTTTGATTCCTTATAAATTACAGTATTCATCTATGGTATTCATTTCGTAACAATTTGTTATTCTGTTAATGACGGTCCTGACTTCTAAGGGGTTGATGTGATAAATTGAGAAGAAGTCTCTACTGTCGATCATGACAAGTTTTATTCGCCGTTCTAGGTATCCGAATAAAATATTGATATCTTTTTTTTATATGTCTGGAACGAGAGACGACATTCTAGCTATGAGGATAAGGATTGTTATTTTTGTAACCAATCGATTGGCTCACGGTTTATTGAGAGGACCGATAAAGCAATTAGTGTACGTCACAGGTGTGGGAAAGAATTTTCCGATTCTTAGGAAGTTTGTGTTCGTGTCTTTCAATTCTTCACAATTATATGGTCTTTTTTAAATGAAGGAATACTTCTAAGATCAAAATTAGGAATCAACTAATACTTGCACCAATTCAGAAAGTAGTAGTTTTATCATAGGAAAAATAGTGGGTAGTTAGGAAATTATAAGATTAGATATGTTTGATAATTCAAAAAGTTCTTTTTCATAATTAAAATTATTGTAAGATATTTAGAATAGATAGCAAAAAATTCATAAAAAAATGAAGAATTTAAAAATTTACTTAAAACTGGGAAAACGTTAAAAAATGATCCCGTGAAAAATATGAAAATCTACGAAAAGCTGGAAAAGTGTTACAAATCGATGAAAAAACATGTGAAATTGGAAAAAGTAGTAAAATTCCTAACCCTAAGCACAGAATGCTGCGACATAGATACAAGTCTCAATTAGCCTGTAGGTTATACATGAGGTGCAAAGCTACCTCCCGAGGGTCATTTTTGGAGTGGAGATGGCGCTCTTTGCGAATATGTTTAAGTTTCGCAAGTAAACTCAACAAGTATCAGTCGGCCTTTTCATTAGTGACTGGAGAGACATAATCTGTACTGTACTGATGAGCTCTAAAATAGCGAAACACAGTGTCTGAAGCTTGGTTTTTCCTTGTAAACTAACAAGTATCAATCGGTCTCTTCATTAGTGACTAGAGAGACATAATCTGTACTGTACTGATGAGCTCTAATAGAGCAAAACACAGTGTCTGCAGTTTGGTTGTTTCCTCTAAACCCAACAAGTATCAATCGGTCTTTTCATTAGTGACTAGAGAGACATAATCTGTACTGTACTGATGAGCTCTAATAGAGTAAGACACAGTGTCTGCAGTTTGGTTTTTTCAGTGTAAACCCAACAAGTATCAATCGGTCTTTTCATTAGTGACTGGAGAGACATAATCTGTACTATACTGATGAGCTCTAATAGAGCGAAACACAGTGTCTACAGATTGGATTTTTCCTTGTAAACTAACAAGTATCAATCGGTCTCTTCATTGGTGACTGGAGAGACATAATCTGTACTGTACTGCTGAGCTCTAACAGAGCGAAACACAGTTTTTGAAGTTTGGTTTTTCCTTGTAAACTAACAAGTCTCAATCGGTCGCGTCATTAGTGACTGGAGAGACATAATCTGTACTGTACTGATGAGCTCTAAAAGAGCGAAACCCAGTGTCTGCAGTTTGGTTTTTTCCTTGTAAACCCAACAAGTATCAATGGGTCTCTTCATTAGTGACTGGAGAGACATAATCTGTACTATACTGATGAACTCTAATAGAGTGAAACACAGTGTCTACAGTTTGGATTTTTCGTTGTAAACTAACAAGTATCAAACGTTCTCTTCATTATTGACTGGAGAGACATAATCTGTACTGCACTGATGAGCTCTAATAGAGCGAAACACAGTGTCTGAAGTTTCGTTTTTTCAGTGTATGGGTTGATCAATACTTATATCTATCTCGCAACATTCTGTGCTTAGGGTTAGGAATTTTAACACACGCACAAACTCAGGTTTTATATTTGGATCACGTTGACAGCATATTACAAGTAACATTTCTATCATTTTTTATTACTTTATTATTTTTTAAAGTGTGTAAACTTGCGTTAATTCTTTTACACCCTTTGATACCTACAATAAACCCTTCCAAAAATATGATTTGTACGCCCTTTAATATTGTATACCTAGCTTAACTAAGGTACCTTGAGAAGAATTTGAAGTAAATAAATATCTGTTTCTACATTCAAGGTCTTCGGAATCTGATTAATGGACTAAACAATTTTAATTGCCAAAAATGAGTTCAGTTCTCTTCGGCGCTTGTATGTTTTAAATATATTTTTGTATATACGAATGAAACAACTATTATCTCTCATCAAAGGGTATAATTTAAATATAGCATTATATCTGACCTATTGCCTAACATTTTTTTCTACTTTACCAACTTAAAACGATATTCTTTTATAGCATATATATAAGCTTATAGAAAACGATAACTTCCGAAGAATTTATGTCAAGGAAAGGCATAAATCATCGAAAGATCTGCAATTATCTGGATAAAAAAAATTAATAAACGCCGTTACACTATCAACACGTCGAGTTTAATTTAAATACAATGTACGGTGTTCAGAAAGATAGTAATAACTACCATTTATTCAACATGTGTTGGATGATTAAAAAACTTGAGAAATAAATTCAAATTAGATATCATTTTCATCAATGTAATTAGATAAAGTATTGTTTTATATCGGGTGAGGTTAAGTACTAACTATTTAATGTTTGTTTTTTAGTAGATTTATATCTACTATTCAGATGGTTCGCAGGTCACGACTTCGGGAAAATTTCACTACAGTTTTTCGTTTTGGGCCCCCCCTGACCTCAAAAACACCTTCCGTTCAAAAGTTTATATATATATATATATATATATATATATATATATATATAAACAATTTGAAATTTTTTGGGGATTGCAGTCACTTATTAAGAAAAACTCTTATATAATTTCCAAGCTTTCGAAATTTATTTTATTTCTTTTTCAAGGAATCTACAAATAAACAAAATGGAATATAATGGAAAACAGAAAAAATATAAATGTATATTATTAAACTTACTACGTTGAGATTAATATAAAACAGAAAATCAGCAAAATTTGGGAAAGATTATTCATATATGAATTCTTCTTGACAATCTTATGATTTAAAAATTTTTTATTGACATTAAATATTATTTCCAAAGTAGGACAAATAAATTTAGATACAGGAAGAGAAAAAAAAAATAAAAATTATATATATATATATATACATATATATACACATATATACACATATATACACATACATATACATACAAATACATACATATAAAATATGTAATAAATAAAATGAAAGTAAAATGAAAATTATTTTTATCTATATAATTCATTTTATTTATTACATATTTTATATGTATGTATTTGTATGTATATGTATGTGTATATATGTGTATATATGTATATATATATGTATATATATATATAATTTTTATTTTTTTTTCTCTTCCTGTATCTAAATTTATTTGTCCTACTTTGGAAATAATATTTAATGTCAATAAAAAATTTTTAAATCATAAGATTGTCAAGAAGAATTCATATATGAATAATCTTTCCCAAATTTTGCTGATTTTCTGTTTTATATTAATCTCAACGTAGTAAGTTTAATAATATACATTTATATTTTTTCTGTTTTCCATTATATTCCATTTTGTTTATTTGTAGATTCCTTGAAAAAGAAATAAAATAAATTTCGAAAGCTTGGAAATTATATAAGAGTTTTTCTTAATAAGTGACTGCAATCCCCAAAAAATTTCAAATTGTTTATAATATTTGATCAGTCAAGATATATCATTTATATATATATATATATATATATATATATATATATATATATATATTGAAATGGATCCTCCTTCCGGGAACACCCTCTTTCAATAAAATTCTCGGTCGTGGATTCCAAAATTCTCAAATTGATTCTCCTAAAAATAAATGACAAAAATTATAAATATAAAAAAAAATCTATCGCGTCTTTCTAAATCGTTCTTCTTCCGTTTTTCCACTCTTTCTCTATATCTTCCTCTTCCAACTACTTTCCAACTTCTTCTTGCTGCTGCCTTTCCATCTATTTAATACCTTTCTGCTGCTCAGCTTTTTCTCTATACCTTCCTCTTCCTACAATTTTCCAACTCTGACCTTTCTGTATCCTCTCATCCAATTCCAATTACTTTTTATTTATTTATAGACTCTTCTTATTATATTTTTCTTATATTCTTTTTATTTCAATTTAAACCTTGTTATATTTTACTATTTTAATCAAATTCTATGTATTACATTTATATCTTCTTCTTTTTCTTCCATCTCACATATCTTCTTTACTGTATTTTGCATTTCTTCTATTTCATTTTTCTTTTCCATATTCTCTTGTTGTATAATTATCTCTAAGTCATTTAATTTTTTATTTGTATTAGTATTGATTTCTTTTATTTCATCTTTACCTTCCCTGTTAATAATTATTTTAATTTTTTTTTTCTTGTAATTCCTCTAATTCTGTTTTTCTCATTATCGTTTCAGTTCTTATTTCTGTTTCTTCTAATGTTTCTCTATACATTTCCATTTGTTTCCTAATCTCATCTTTGAATTCTTCAAAATTTTATTTCTTTTTTCATTGCATCCATATTCTTGTTCATTTCTTCTTTCATAGAATTCATATTTTTGTTTATATCTTTTAACATTTCTATAATTTGTTTTATCGCTGATTCCTCACTATCCCCTATCTTACTATCCTGATTACCCTGATTATCCTGACTACCCTGATTACCCTGACTATCCTGAATACCCTGACTAACCTGATTACCCTGACTATCCTGAATACCCTGACTACCCTGACTCTCCTGATTATCAATATTATCCCCTTGTTCTGACATTCTATCTGTAATTTCCTTTCCCCCTCTTAATTTCATATAATATACCTATAATTTATTTAATCTTTTACTCCAGAATCACACACTTTGTTTTTAATAAAGCAAGCTTGACACCTAATAGTAAAGAAAAATCTCTTACCATGAGTGCCAAAGCAGCCACACGTTCTGGGCGCCAATTGAAATGGATCCTCCTTCCGGAACACCCTTTTTCAATAAATTTATCGGTCGTGGATTCCAAAATTTTTAAATTGATTGTCCTTAAATACAAAAATTATAAATATAAAAAAAAAATTATCTTCTTTTGAATCTTTCTTCTTCCAAAACTCAGCTCTTTCTCTATACCTTCTTCTTCCAACAATTTTCCAACTCCTTCTTGCTGCTGCCTTTCTATCTATCTAACACCTTTCTGCTGCTCAGCTCTTTCTCTATACCTTTCTCTTCCTACAATTTTCCAACTCTCTGCTTTTCTGTACGTTCCAATTTCTGGTTTCTTTCTATTTTATGTAATTAGATCTTTTGATCAGTACCTTTTCGTTTATTTGGTTATTAATTTCTTTTTATTTTAATTTAAATTCAAATTCTTTCATTTACAATCATTTTATTTTCTGACATTTTTCAAATTAACTTCTTGACAATCTAATCAATAATAATCCTAACAACATAACTCATGAACTAAACAAAAACAATATCAAAAAAATACTTAATCCAGACAACCGATTTAAAAATCATGACCACGTTCCAACACTTCATTGAAAGAACGTGCACCATTGAAGAAAAATCCATATCAATATATATATATATATATATATATATATATATATATATATATATATATATGTATGTATGTATGTATGTATAGTTCCGATATAACGAAATCTGCGGACACGATAGCGGTCGCATTTCTTAACGGATCGAAATGAAATTTGCTACAGAAATCAATCGTCCCAAAATCTCGGTCGAGTTCGTTAATGGGCCAAATCGGTACGGCCGTTTGGGTGTGACATCAAATCAAAATGGAAAAAAATTCGTAACTTTTTTACTTCACCCTGTACAAAAAAATGTTAGGGGACTTTTTTGTTTGTCTTAAAGAAACCTACAACTTTTATCTAAAACATTTTTTTCTGAAACGTATACTTTTAATATATTCAATTAATATAAATCTACTGATGCGCCTGGCTTACCAAGGGCCATTTTTTAAGTATGGGACGATTAAAGCTGCTTATAAAATGCTTCTACCGAATATAAAAAATCCGTGAAGAAATTTAGAATGCATAAAAATCAAAACTAAGAAACAAAATCAAAGAATCATTACACCCAAAAAAAGTTGGCATAAAAGTATAATAATTGCCAATATTTCTTAAATGCTCCTAATTGCTCATCAATTGCTCAAGTATAATCTGCAATTGCTCACATTATTAATTAATTAATTAATTAATTAGTTATTAACAAATGAAAATAAAAATAATTTTTTCTCAATTACGCGAAAAGCATTCAACTTTTCCAATAAATCTTTGCTTTAATAAATTGCTCACAATTTGCTCAATTATAATCTGCAATTGCTCACAATATTAATTAATTATTTAATTAGTTATTAACAAATGAAAATACAAATATTTTTTTCTTAACTACGCGAAGAGCATTCAACTTTTCTAATAAATTGCTCACAATTTGCTCAATTATAATCTGCAATTGCTCACATTATTAATTCATTATTTAATTAGTTATTAACAAATAAAAATACAAATAATTTTTTCTCAATTACGCGAGGAGCATTAAACTTTTCTAATAAATCTTTTTTTTAATAAATTGCTCACAATTTGCTCAATTATAATCTGCAATTGCTCACATTATTAATTAATTAATTAATTAGTTATTAACAAATGAAAATACAAATCATTTTTTCTCAATTACGCGAAGAGCATTCAACTTTTCTAATAAATCTTTTTTTTTTATAAATTGCTCACAATTTGCTCAATTATAATCTGCAATTGCTCACATTATTTATTAATTATTTAATTAGTTATTAACAAATGAAAATACAAATCATTTTGTTCTCAATTACGCTTAGAGCATTTAACTTTTCTAATAAATCTTTTCTTTAATAAATTGCTCACAATTTGCTCAATTATAATCTGCAGTTGCTCAAATTATTAATTAATTATTTAATTAGTTATTAACAAATTAAAATACAAATCATTTTTCTCAATTACGCTAAGAGCATTCAGCTTTTCTAATAAATCTTTTCTTTAATAAATTGCTCACAATTTGCTCATCTTATTTTCAACCTAAGTCTCATTAAATTTCTTTTATTTATTTTTAATTAATTAAAAATAATTATTGCTATTTAAAACGGTGATGGGTGATGTGACATTAGCAGAAGATTTCTTGTGCGCATGCACATTCCAACATTTTAATTCAACAATTCAGGGACGTCGAATTAATACCTACCAAATGCTCACTTAAAAGTAATGATAATTTGTATTATTTAATTATCATTTTTACTAATTATGCTGTCCTTGTCCTTGTTTGTTGTATGGCTCTGCTACTCGGCAATCGCCAGCTCGATTTGATAGTGACTACAATGCTGACTGGCTCTAGACCATATTGCAGCCACTTCTTCTTCTTTTGTTTGTGGACTCAGCTACCTAGCCTAATCGGCCCAGCCTAGGTAGCTGAGGCCACAAACAGAAAAAGAAGGATCTTAAAAGATAAGTTATTAAAATGTAAACAATAAATAAATATTAATAACATATATAAATTGTGTATGCCATGCGCATGCGCACAAGAAATCTTCTGCTAGTGTCACGTCACCCATCACCGTTTCAAATAGCAATAATTATTTTTAATTAATTAAAAATAAATAAAAGAAATTTAATAAGACTTATTTTGAAAATAATATGAGCAAATTGTGAGCAATTTATTAAAGAAAAGATTTATTAGCAAAGCTGACTGCTCTTAGCGTAATTAAGAAAAAATGATTTGTATTTTCATTTGTTAATAACTAATTAAATAATTAATTAATAATGTGAGCAATTGCAGATTATAATTGAGCAAATTGTGAGCAATTTATTAAAGAAAAGATTTATTAGAAAAGTTGAATGCTCATAGTGTAATTGAGAAAAAAATGATTTGTATTTTCATTTGTTAATAAATAATTAAATAATTAATAAATAATGTGAGCTGTTGCAGATTATAATTGAGCAAATTGTGAGCAATTTATTAAAGAAAAGATTTATTAGAAAACTTGAATGCTCTTGGCGTAATTGAGAAAAAAATATTTGTATTTTTATTTGTTAATAACTAATTAAATAATTAATTAATGATGTGAGCAATTGCAGATTATAATTGAGCAAATTGTGAGAAATTTATTAAAGAAAAGATTTATCAGAAAAGTTTAATGCTCTTCGCGTAATTGAAAAAAAAAGATTTGTATTTTCATTTGTTAATAACTAATTAAATAATTAATTAATAATGTGAGAAATTCCAGAATATAATTAAGCAAATTGTGAGCAATTTATTAAAGAAAAGATTTATTATAAAAGTTGAATGCTCTTCACGTAATTGAGAAAAAATTATTTGTATTTTTATTTGTTAATAACTAATTAAATAATTAATTAATAATGTGAGCAATTGCAGATTATAATTGAGCAATTGATGAGCAATTAGGAGCATTTAAGAAATATTGGCAATTATTATACTTCTATGCCAACTTTTTTTGGGTAATCATTACGTTTCGATTATTGTTTTACCAAGTTTAAAACAGAACTTTGTTTGATGATCATTTTTCGACCGATTTTAAAATGGTATTCTCACTTTCAGCGCGATAATTTGGCATAAAGTCGTTCGATTGTCATGAAATTTTGACAAGATCTACCTATCGAACACTAGCCCCAATAACAAATGGGGCTACTAGTATCGTATATTTCCTAAAAGTCCTGTTTATTTTGCAACAGACCTAGTAGGTACTTGTGTTATGAACTGTCGTATGCGTGCGCATTTTTCTCTAACAGCAAAGTTAAAAAAATTGTAATAGCAAAGAATATACTTATACCGGATATTAAAAGCTTTGTAGGCTCCAATAACTGTTTCTATACTAATCCTATTATTCATTTGAAACAATCATAAAAAAACACAATGCAAATTTGGCAACTCATAATTAAGATTATTTTCTGTGAGTCACGATCAAATCTAATTATTTGGCATATTTTAATTTGCTTTTATAAACGACAAAATAAAATAACTCCACCGAGAGATAAGTTTGGTTTATTAAATGAGATCCCGTTTCACAATATAAAATTTATAGTCCTCTTGCTAAGCCGAGTGTGGCTGTCAGAAAACTATTGATTCGACATTAATTTATGTGTCTCTGTACCGCCCACACCTCATAATATAATGAAAGTTGAATAAATTGCAACGATAAAAAAAGTACTTTGTCCATTTCGATATCATATAGATTCGAAATACGTGGTGCATGGTCACCCACGCATGTGCCAAGGACATCGGCCTCCGGTTCGTGTGGAAATCAAAGCACCTGAAGAATACCCTCTACTTTAAGAAGCAGTAATAATATTACTAATTCAAAGTCTATAAAATTATATATATAAAACGAACGGAGCGTTTTTTGATAGTCTTTTAACATAAAAAGATGAAAAAATGATACAATCGTATCTTGCGCCATACTGTCAATATGTCCATAACCTGTATATGTGCAAGGTTAGAATTTCTAACTCAAAAGCACATGATGCTGCGACTTAAATATAAATATTAATCAGTCTATACAAGGGCGAAACCAAACTGTAGACACCGTGTTTCGCTCTATTAGAGCTCATCAGTACAGTACAGGCTTGTCTCTTCAGTCTCTATACCGGGGATGTCTCTTCATTAGTGACTGTACTGTACTGATAAGCGCGCTACTAAGTTCGACCAATCCTGAGATTTTCCACAGTTAAAATGCGAAACAGTCCACAACAATTTAATAAGTAATCTATACATTTATTCTTCTGACAAAGATAACAGTTGATATTTAAAAAAATGAAAGAATGCCGAAAATGATACTCTCACGAAAGCCAATACAAAAGAGAAAAAAAGGTAGACCAAGAAAGAGATGGAAAGACAACGTGTATGAAGACTTGCAAAGAAGTAACATTAAGAACTGGAAAGAAAAAGCATTGAACAGAAGTGAATGGAAGGAAGTGGTAAAAGAATGCATCAAAACACTTAAAAAACAAATTGTTACTAATCTTTTTAGCCCTAGGCCTCCAAGGCCTGTTTAGCTTATGTCTAATTTCTATTTAATTATTGCTATACATTTAAGAATTTATCTCTCTCTCTCTCTCATTCAATATTAATATATTAATGATAATTTAATTCACAGAAGTCAATCAATAAATTTCATAACAATATTTTAATCGCACATAAAATATCTCATAAATATTGATTTGAAACAAACTATAAATTTATAGTTCAAATATTTAAATTTTATTTGAAAAAACTACACCAAACTGATTAATGAGTGCTTTAATAACCTGTCTATTTGAAGGTTGTCATGCATAAGTAAACCCCTAGCTTTCTTATAGTTGTAGTCAAGCAGATTACTACTCGTTGAAGCCAAGAATTGGAGTTCCACCCGTAACCAAAAAATGGACTTGAAGGGACCTAGTGTGCGGTAGTTCACACCAAAAAAAAAACCTAGCTCAATAAGAAAGTCAACTAACTCTGAAACAAAAAACCGATAGAAAACACGACATCAAAGTAGTTAGGTTGAAGGACTTTTACTTCCCCGCCTGGAATACCCCCGGGTGATGAGGGGTTGTAAGACTCTCTGGATCGTACTTTTTGGTACTCCTAGAAATGTAGTGTGAAATATTGTCTGATTCTTTATTTGCAAGTTCTACAGTTTGCTTGTTGCCTTGTATTTCTCTGTTCTGGAACCCAAATTTCATGTTCCGCCGAAACATCGAGTTCTGTTCGGAGGTCGTAACCAAAAAAAGGATTTTCGGGTCGAAATCCGGCACTCGAAGGGACCCTGTGTGCGATAGTTCACACCAGAAAAACCCTAGCCCAATAAGAAAGTCAACTAATTCTCAAACAAAAAAAAAAACGATGGTTAGGTTGAAGGACTTTTACTTCCCCGCCTGCAATATCCTCTGGTGATGAGGGGTTGTAAGACTGTCTCTGGATCGTACTTTTTGATACTCCTAGAAATGTAGTGTGAAATATTGTCTGATTCTTCATTTGCAAGTTCCACAGGTTGCTTGTTGCCTTGTATTCCTCTGTTTTGGAACCCAAATTTCATGTTCCGCCGAAACATCGAGTTCTGCTCGGAGTTCGTAACCAAAAAAAGGATTTTCGGGTCGAAATCCGGTACTCGATGGGACCCAGTGTGTGATAGTTCACACCAGAAAAACCCTAGCCCAATAAGAAAGTCAAGTAACTCTAAAAAAAAAAACGATAGAAAACAAAACTTAAAAGTGGTTATGTTGAAGGACTTTTACTTCCCCGTCTAGAATATATGAGGGCGAGGGGCGGTTAACTTCTAAAAATCCGTGTACAAATTTTTTAAAATCCCATGAAATCTCTTTGAAATCCCCTAAAATATTTTGAAAATCTTTTAAAATCCCGTAAAATCTTTTAAAATCCTGTAAAATCTTTTAAAATCCCTTAAAATCTTAGAAAATCGCAAGAAATCTCGCGAAATCTCATAAAATCTCTTGAAATCCCGTATAACTTCTAAAATCTTCTTGAATGTTAGATTAAAATTTAAATATTCCCGCCGTTTATATGTCTTCGCCCAGCAGAAGATCCCAGTTGCAATAATTCTAATCAAAGTATTTTTTAATATGAGTTGGGTTCTGAGTAGTAGGTATGGTTTTTTAAAATATATTTAAAAACAAGTTTTCTATTGGCTATAGTATATACAGGGTGATCCACTATAAGGGTGGCGAGCGGCCATATCTCAGAAAATATAGGAGATGAAGCGAAAAGTTAAATGCAAAAGGTAAGTATAAGATAATATGTGGTAGTGCATATTTCTAAAATATTTATAATAGTATGGCTCTTCCGGTTATACCGGAAGTAGATGTCAACTTGCTTATTTTATAAAGAACACCGTGTATATTATTACATTTTTGAATTCTACATAAAATTATAATTACTTTTTAATAAATGCATGATTACTTTATGCTTAATAGTTTCCGAGATATTGACTGTTGAAAAATGACATTTTTGAACCTTGACAGCTTATAGCTTTCTAACTTTACATCTAAATTAAAACGGCTTACATGTTCCTATCTTCGATTTTTGTTATCTTTCCAAAGGGGTCAACTTCCGGTCAAACCGGAAGTACTGTATTTCGTGCTTTCAAGTTACATCCGGTTTGACCGGAAGTTGACACTTTTGGAAAGATTACAAAAATCGAACATAGGAACATGTAAGCCGTTTTGCTCTAAGATGTAGAAGGTCAAAGATCAAAAATGTCAGTTTTTAACAGTCAATATCTCGGAAACTATTAACCATAAAGTAATCATGCATTTATTAAAAAGCAATTATAATTTTATGTAGAATTAAAAAATGTAATAATATACTGTTCTTTATAAAATAAGCAAGTTGACACCTACTTCCGGCATAGCCAGCAGTGCCATACTATTGAATATTTATAGAAATATAGACTACCACATATCTTATAAGTTTTGTATTTAACTTTTCGCTTCATCTCCTATATTTTCTGAGATATGGCCGCTCACCACTCTTAGTGGATCACCCTGTATAGCACCCCAAAACGATAAAAACAAGCCAGTGCCTGTGTTTTAAACGGTCTAAAATTGGTCTCGTAAAATCTTTGAAAATCTTGAAATCCCAAAAAATTCCTCAAAATTTCTTAAAATCCGAGTTAAAATCCTTGAAAATTTTATAAAATCTTTAAAAATCCCTAAATCCCTAAAAATCTTTTGTTATTCTAAAATCTTCAAAAATCTCCAAAAATCTTCAAAAATCTTTTAAAATCCTAAAATCCCGTAAAATCTTTAAAGATTTTTAATCCGTGTACACCTTTTAGAGAAGTTAACCGCCCCTCGTATGAGGGGTTCTGAGACTATTTCTGGATCGTACTTTTTGGTGCTCCTAAAAATGTCATCATCACAGCCTTACAATTTCTAAGATTATGGCTAACGCCTGGGCGTTTAACAATCGTATTTTTTTAGAGGTGGATTATTCCTCTGTCTTCGTTTTAATTTATTATAATTTGTTGTGTGTTTTTGCTGCTGTTGTTATTTTCTTCCATTGTTTCTGGTCCCTGCATTCAGCTTTCCAACCTGCAACGTTCATGGCTTTTGCGTCCTCTTCTACATCATCTTTTTCTTGGTTTTCCTCTGCATTTGGGCCATAACTGTGTCCAGTTCGTTATTCTTCGAAGCATTTCTTTATATGGCCTTCTGAGTATATCTCCAATCAATTGTCTGATTCTTCTTTTGCAAGTTCTACAGTTTGCTTTTTGCCTAGTATTCCTCAGTTCTGGAACCAAAATTTAATGTTCCACCAAAACATCGAGTTCTGCTCGGAGCTCGTATACTAATCTGGAGAAAACTTTAGCGTTTTTTAAGACCCCAATCCGCCTGACTATATGTGCAATGTGCATATATTGATCCATTTAAAATTTGTAAGCCATCAAATTATTCTCTTGTGCGTTGCAAGATTGCATATACCTCTGCCTAAGACACAGAGGTGTATGGAACCGAAATCTTACATTTCCTATTGTAAATTCCTGTATATTGTAGGACTGTATATGCTTGAATTTTAAATAAATGTTAAATTTATCAGGTTTGGAGTTCAGTACAAACCTTAAATAACATCTCTGTACGACACTGAACTTCTTGCTTCTCAAATTCAATATATATCACGTTTCATCTTTTAGTTCAATTTACTTGTTCATATGTACCTAAAATACATGTACTTACGCAGTAGGATTTTTATTAAAATTTCAATTTCACATACCTAATAGTAGATATCAAAGTAAAGCTATATGCTTCTTTTTTAATTAATAATGTGAAAGTATATGTTCGAGATATTAATTTAATTTTCGTTCATAAATAAGAAATCTAGCAAAATTGAACTGTGCACAGGTTGCTGTAATATCTATAATAAACAATTTTCTGTATTAAAGGTGTGAATACAATTTTCACATATTATCTCTTTCTTGTCCACTTAGCGCTTGTTACCTTCAAATCAACATTTAATTATTATAATTTTCGAAGCAGCAAGCCGCTGAAGTTTGCTTAATGTGACACATCTGTTCTCACAAATCTATTAACGAAATTTTTTCTTACCTGATGCTTCGTTTAAGTAATTTTTCACCGCAATATATATATATATATATATATATATATATATCGATAAATATTTTAATTATTTCCTTTCCTTTGTATCGTGAATCGAGTGCTGACTATGAACTTTTTTGCGGTTTTTGTGGTTTATTGATTATAGTGTGTCTCGTGGATTAATCGTAAATGATGAATGGACTTTTATTTACAAAACCTACAGATAATAAGTATAATTCAGAATTGATAAATATGCTATTACGAGGTGTAGAAATAGAAACTATATGTCTATCTTGGTAGTAGATTTTCAGTTTTAGTTGCTTGAATTTAAAAAATTAATTGCTACTTTTTGAAAAATATTTAGGTTTTTGGTATTTTAGTCCCTCAGGATTCTGGGATACCAAAACTTTTTCCATATTCCTTTTACTAATGAATACATTTTCATAGCATGTCAAAAAAGCAAAAATTCAACCCCTGTCCCCGACTCTATCTCCAGAAGGACTTTAAAACAACTCCCCCTTCGATTATCTCCTCTTTTACTATTCTCTTCAACTCTTGTCTGACCAACGCATACTTTCCACCATCATGAAAACCACAAACACCATTCTAATTCCCAAACCTGGAAAAAATCCCACAAATACCCAAAACTATAGACCTATCTCTCTTCTAAACGTCATTAGTAAACTTTTCGAAAACCTGTTCCTAGATAGTATTAGGAACTTTTTAGACACCAGCTCTATAATTCCTTCTTTCCAACATGGATTCAGACCAAACCACTTAACCAAAAACCCGATTCTAGAAATTCAAACTTTTACCGCTGCTGCCCTAAATTAGAGAAAAGTCGTCTATGCCTTACTAACGGATGTCCAAAAGGCTTTCGACAAGGTTTGGAACGCTGACCTAATCAAAAAGTTAAATGACGTCCAATTACACAATCCAAAAATAGCGTTTATACGATCTCTGATTGATGAGACTTACTATATTCCAATCCTTAATCGAATTGTCACCTTGTTCAAATCACTAACAAGTCAATCAATGATAAATATTAACAGGGCGTATCGAAATAATGGTCGACTGGCTTGAAAGAAAATAACTCAAAATAGCTGACTATTTATCTTTTTAAACCACTTAAGATTTTGATTGGCGTTTTAATTGTAATGAAATCATTATTCTGTTAAATTGCAACCTGTAATTTTTTAGTTTTTTGCATTTGTGATTTTGATGTGTTCTTAGAAAGTTGTTTACTTAAGTCGTAAGTCATATAAAGACGATTAATTGAATTGAAATTACCTTTTTTAGCTGAACAGTCAAATAATACATTCAAAGTATTCTTAATAAACAATTTTTCGTAGTGTAAAGCGAATGACTCGATTCAGATTTTGAACGGTGTTTATTTCGATTTGTTTTAACTTTCGCTTAACTCGTTCCTCCCAGTTCTTTTTGTAACCCATAACTGCTCAGAAATTTTTGATTGGTCGTGGCTGTGGCTTGCCCTTTTTCGGCACAAATAGAATTTTTCGCTTGATTAGCATATCGACACCTCGCAAGATCCGGCCAAAAGAATTTCGCCGCCAATATAATTTTGACAAGTATTTACTGATGATACGGACATAAGAGGGGAGTCCGCCAAGGCTGTGTGCTGTCTCTTCTGTTTAATCTATACTCAGACAAGATCTTCAAAGATGCCTTAGAGAACACAGACCAGGGAATTAAAGTGAATGGTGTCTTTATCAATACAATTAGATACGCTTATGATACCCTCATTATATGCGATAGTATAAACGGATTTCAACAACTTATTGATAGAATCAACTAGAGTGGAATAGAGATGGGATTGAATATAAACGTTAATAAGACCAACTTTATGATATTCAGACTTGAACAACACGAGAACGCACAATTGACTCTCAACAGTTGCGTGATAGAAAGAATGCACCGATTTAAATACCTAGGTACTATTAGATACTATCACAGAAGATTTGGATCCAGATATCGAAATTAAGAGTCGCATGGAAACAGCTAGAGCGACATTTCGGAAAATGAGAAACCTCTGCGACGACAACCTAAAATTAAAGCTGAGACAACGTATGGTCAGATGGACCCTCAAAGTCGGCACGTTGAACAGATTGGAGGCCTACACCGACGAATGCTGCGGATCCCATGAACTGACCTCGCTATCAACCAAGAAGTCCTATAAAGAGCAAATAGCGAAAGACAATTGCTAACAAATATCAATTGTCGAAAAATCACATATCTGGGTCATGTCCTACGAAGAGAAAAATATCGTCTGTTGCAGCTCATAACGAAGGATAAGATAGCAGCAAGGCGTGGAGTTGGTCCCAAGCAAATATCTTGGCTTAGGAACATCAGGAAATGGACTGGAATGCTGCGGATCCCATGAACTGACCTCGTTACCAACCAAGAAGTTCTATAAAGATAAAGGGTAAATAACGAAAGACAATTGGTAACAAATATCAATTGTCGAAAAATCACATATTTGGGTCATGTCCTACGAAGAGAAAAATATCGTCTGTTGCAACTCTTAATGAAGGATAAGATAGCAGGAAGGCGTGGGAATGGACTGGAATCCGTGAAGCTGGAGAACTTTTTAGAATGGCTCAGGATCGAAGAGCTATCTCCACTTTAATCGCCAACGTTCGGGGGACCGAACACGATATATAAAGAAGAAGATTTACCGATATAACCGTTAACTTTAATCGGTTTGGCTATGTAAAAATCAATGGTGGTCCATCTACACTAGTTCGAGCTTTGGTTCAAATTTTAATTATTAACTTAGTTTGGTGTTGTTTCAATGTTGTCCGTGTAGAAACCGTCAATGTAAAGTACGATTCATCATCTAAAATAATATATTTTTTATTCGCAAAGTGTTTACCTTGAAATACATGGCAGCCATTTGGTATTTTTTCTTGTTTTTTCGCTGTATATTTTGGTGCTCGCTTACGTTTACGATAAATTAGGTCGAGTAAAGTGGTTTTATATGTATTATTCACTTTTCTCGGATAATTACATTTCTTCTACATATCTCCCTTTATAATCCATTTCTGTTTTCTAAAATTGTTTTACGATTAGATTTACATGCTAACAGGTAAAACAGCAAAAAGTTAACGTGTTTAACATATAAATATTATAGTCTAAGAGCTAGTAACGTTTTCGAGAGAGAATTTTAGGTCTACCAGTTTTTAGATATGTTATCTCTCTCACTCTCTCGGATATCATACGGGCCAGCTGGCTGGCGGAACAGGTTGCATTTAACGCCCATCGTACCGGTACAGGTAAAAAATCAATTTTTCAAATAATTTTAAATAAAAAGTTTTTCTTTATTATTATTATTATCCTTTTTACGACATGAATATATTATTTCCAACTTTGATAAGGATTATTCTGTTGGAGAGGTATGTATGTATAAATGTAAAGCTGGATTAGGTAATTGGATGTCAGAGATGACTTTTCTATGATTTAGGAGAGAGGCGGTAACTAGAATCGGATTTTGGTTTGGTCTGAATCCATGTTGAAAAGGGGGATTATAGATTTGGTGTCTAAAAAGTTTCTGATTTATCTAGGAGCAGGAGTTCAAACAGTTTCGCCAATGAGCAGAGAGAGGTCTGTAGTTTTGGGTGTTTGTGGAATTTGTTCCAGGTTTGGGGATTAGGATGGTGTTTGCGGTTTTCATGATGGTGAGAAAATGTGCTTTGCTGAGACAAGACTTGAAGAGAATGGGCAATACTTAAAAGGGTAGTTCTTCTGGAGATAGGGTCGGGGTCAGGGGCTAAATTTTTGCCCTTTTGACATACTATGAGGATGACTTCATCAGCAAAAGGGATTAAAAATGGGATATTTTCCTGGGAGAGTGTTTTGTTGATGCAAAAAGTATCGGGTTATACGTTTTCATGCTTTGCTGAGACAAGAGTTGAACAGAATGGTAAGATATGGGATACTCGAAGGGGAGTTCTTCTGGAGATAGAGTCGGGTCCAGGGGCTGAATTTTTGCCCTTTTGACATACTATGAGGATCACTTCATCAGTAAAAGGAAGATTGGTTGGTTGATGCAGAAAGTATCGGGTTATACGTTCTGTTTCCAGATCGAATTGGTGGTTGAACTTTGGATTTAGGGGGGATTAGACTTGTTGGTTTTTGAAGATTGAGGCTTTAGCTTCAGGGGTTTCAATGATTTGACAATTTATCTCTAGATGGGAGTGGCTCTTGGATTTTTGACCTGTAAAGAGTTGAAATTTATTCCAAAACTTGTCTCCGTCTCGATAGTTAGCGAAACTGTGACCTGTGAGAGTTTATCGACAGGTTCACCTGGGCATTGAGATGATTCCATTCAGTTTTGATGGTTGGGTGTAGAGTCTGTATGGATTTTTTTTGTTTTATCATTCACAAGACATGCGGGGGAAGTCTGGGGGATTCTGAGTTTATTGTGGAATACGGGATTGCATGTTTGATTGGTAATTTAGTGAGCGTTGCTTGTAATCTGAATCGTATACTTTTTTGAAACTAACTCTTTATTTTGCTCAGACTAGTAGCTTAAATAAATTTAAATTCTGCAGATATTTATATCTATTTAATCAAGAATTCACCGGTCTTCTTAATGCTTGGATTGGATTAAAAATGTTTATAAAACAAACTGAAGATTTAAATAAAAATGCCCGTTATTGCGAATGTTGTGGTTTAACTAATTATAGTTGACGCTACTGATTCTATAGAGTAGAACAAGGTGCTGTAGACGAAATGCAGACATCGCTGTGATTATTTTTATCGCAGTTATGTCAAGTATACTAGGTAGAGAGAAAATACCGTGGCGAAAATAACGCTTTGTATACTTTACATTTGGCGGTACGGAAATAATGTCAAGGGAACGTCAACAGTGTTTATTAATTAAGTTGTCAGATAGATGCTTGTTTTAAGACATCTGTGGTTTACCCAGTAAAGTATTATTTATTTTTATTATAATATGGATCGAGTAAATTTCAAGTAAGGTGTGGGAACTTTTTAAATGTACAACGATTATATATAAAATACGAGCTCTTCCCACTTCAGTTGGCCCACTTCAAGATTTGTACCAAAATATGTCTTTATAAATTAAACATGACAAAACTATTTACTTCTAAAACAATTTACTTAGAGACTTAGACCTATAACTAATAGAACATCTAAACTAATAAACAATGTGTGAATAAATGCGCGAAGTTAACAAAGCAACAATTGAAAGATTACCATCGGGTAACATCACCTTTATTTTTTATTACGGCTGAAATTCTTTGGGGCATAGTGTTAACCAAGTTTTGGCAAAAACCTGGTGTAAAAGAATCCCATATTTCTTGAAGCTT
Source organism: Altica lythri (assembly GCA_964028335.1). NCBI lineage: Eukaryota > Metazoa > Arthropoda > Insecta > Coleoptera > Chrysomelidae > Altica > Altica lythri. The sequence continues at coordinate 8,336,924 of OZ034807.1, read as the reverse complement.
TTGTCTCAATTCGGTGATTGTACGAGTAGGATGTTGTCGTAGAACCTTTTTCATCTCGTGCCACAAAGTTTCAATAAGTGACAGATCTGGACTGCTAGAATACCATTTCAAAAGTGGTACATTATTATCTTCCATCCATTTTATAGCCTTTTTTGAGGTATGGCACGCTGCACGATCTTGCTGAAACACAAAATCTTGGCCGGATGTCAAACATTCTTCCATCACTGGTAAAAGCGATTCTTCTAAAATTGTCAAATATTTGTTTGTATCCACATTTCCATCAATAAAATGAAGTTTTCCTACTCCTTTTGATGACATACTGCCCCATACCATAATGGATAATGGAAATATCAAATCTTCTCTCTCATTAACGTCATGTAACATGTGCTTAAGGATGAAGTGAGTGAATGTCATATCTGACAGGATTTGAGTTCATTATAATGTTTCGCTTCCTAACCACTTGAGCATCCAATAGCTTAAGTGGTTAAAGCATGCCTGCGTATAAGGCCGTAGTGGTGGGTTCGAATCCCACTGGGTGCGAGATTTTTTCAATTTCTCTTTAATGTCATTTTAATAATTTCTTGTTTGTATAATTTCAAATATGTCAAAAGTGACTTTTTTGTCTATTTACAGGTTTTTTCGATTAATTTCCATGATTTAATAACTTTTGTCGATTTTATTATCTTTTTTGTCTATTTACAAGTTTTTACATTTTTGTCGTCTATTTACAGGTTTTAACATTTTTGTTCTTTTTTGTAATATTTACGCTTTTGTCCCTTTTTAATTGTTTTTTTTTCAATTTCTGTTATATTATTCGGGTTTTTCTTTTCTTGTTTTTTTCATTTTTTTTTTTATTCATTTTACATTTTTATCTATTTCTTTTTTATTTTATTTTTTTCATTTCAATTTTGCACAATTTCATCTTTTCATGTTTTTTGAATTTAATTCGATTTTCCCCCATTTTTTTTTTAATCTAGTCGTTTTTTACCCGTTTTTTTATTTATTTTTTAATTTTCGACAATTTTTTACAATTTTCAATAATTTTTAACATTTTTTAGGATATTCAATAATATTTTACGTTTTACACAGGTTTTAAAGGATTTTTTACAAATGACAACAATTTTTTACGATTTTTATTTTTTTTTTTATAATTTTTAATAGTTTTTTTAACCAATTTCACCATTTTTTTAAAATTGACAATAATTCAATACAATTTTTTACGATTTTCAAGAGTTCTGTACGATTTTCGATTTTTTTTCACAATCTTTCGAGAGAAAAACAATTTAATACGATTTTCATCAATTATTGACGATTTTTAACGTTTTTCAAGATTTTTAACATAATTTTTAACGATTTTTAACATTTTATCAGGATTTTCAAATATTTTACACAATTTTTAGAAATTTTTTAAGATTATTAATGACTCTCACTATTTGAAAAGTTTTTTTTTGCGATTTTTTTAATTTTCGATAATTTTCAATAACTTTTTAACATTTTTTTTTATATTTAATAATATTTTACGTTTTACACGCTTTTTGAAAAATTTTTCAAAAATAGCAACAATTTTTTACGATTTATAACATTTTTTTATAATTTTTGATAGTTTTTTAACCATTTTCATCATTTTTTTTTTAAATTGTCAATAATTCATTACAATTTTTTACGATTTTAAAGATTTCTATACGATTTTCGACTTTTTTTCACAATCTTTCGAGAGAAAAATTATTTTTTACTATTTTCATCAACTTTTGACGATATTTAACGTTTTTCAAGATTTTTAACATATTTTTTTACGATTTTTAATAAGATTATTAATGACTTTCACTATTTAAACAGGTTTTTTGCTATTTCCACTAAGCTTTCTGGATTTTTAACATTTTTTCAGGATTTTTTTAAGAATTATTAACGATTGTCAATTTTATGATTTTTTATAGTTTTTTTAACTATTTTTATTAATTTTTTAAGAATTTCTTACAATTATTCATGTGTCTTTCAGATTTCATTATAATCTTCGACATTTAAAAAAAATTATATTTTTTTTAAATACGATTTTCAACAACTTTTTAAGATTTAGTAAACAATTATTTGAGATATCTCATCAGATTTTTGAAAAATTTAGAAATTTTAAAAGTTTTTAGAAAGTTGAAGTCTCGCTGGTTGCGACAACTTTTTTTTTTTTTATTTACAATAAACGCATCAACCTGTAAAGGTTATTAGCGTACATGAGTTACAAAAGGCACTATATTAGGTCTAATAGATTAATTTTGGACAAAAAATGTATAACATTTACAACATGTGTCTTATTATTTAAAATGTCTTTCAGAGATAGAGGTAGTTCAAACTGGTTTCTTTCTTGGCGATACTTCTGGCACTGTGTAAGTAGATGAAAAACCGATAGAGGCAAGTTGCACTGGTCACATATAGGAGGATCACTTTTATTCAGCAGGTATTGATGAGTAAGTCGTAATCTGGAGATTATCACTTGGCGACGTCTATCACTGAAGAAAGTTTTCCACTGGCCCAAGTCAGGTTTTATTTCTCTTAATTTGGAAGGTGTTGCTGTCCACTTTTGATTCCAATTGTCAAACAGTTTCTTTAGTAAAATATTTTTAATATCTGATGTTACTGATATATGCTCTTTAGATGCATTAAGGTCAGTGATGGCGGATTTTGCGTTTAAGTCTGCTTTTTCGTTGCCAGTGATTCCTATGTGAGATGGGGCCCAAAGAAACTCTATCTTGAAGTTTAGTTGTTCAAGAGCAAAAAGTTCTTTCTTAATTAAGACAACTAAAGGATGTTGGACATATGTTCTCTTCAACAGCTGCAAGGATGATAGCGAATCTGAGATAACTAGTGCTCTTAGACAATTCGAGTTCTTAATATTTATAATTGCTTGTAGAATCGCATATAGTTCTCCTGTAAAAACTGAAGCTGTATTTGGTAGCTTATATCTTTTAGTGTCACTTTCTGTCACGATCGCTGCACCCACACCGTCATTTGTCTTGGATGCATCAGTATAAATTTTTGAAAAGGAAAGATAATTTGCCAGAATTCTTTTGAAATGTGAATTAATCAGGATGGTCTCAGAATGTTTGTCGAATTTAGATAAGAAGGTGTTAATAAGTGGAGATTTTATTAACCAGATTTTATTAACCATGATATTAGAGGGGTATACCTCGGGAAATTTAGACCACTCTAATGTATCAAGAATATTTAGAAGTCTCATAGTAAAAGGGGCGTAATTATAATTGGTAAAATTATTATTGAGGAAAGCAAGAATTTGTAGGGAATTTTGGTATATGGGTGTAGTTTCGTTGGAGGAAATTTTTATGGCATAAGTATACGTAAGATGAAGTCTTCTTTTGGTTAATGGGAGTTCATTAGCTTCGCACAAAAGACTATCAATTGGAGTAGTTCTGTAGGATCCTAGAATTATCCTTAAGGCACTGTTTTGGATCGTGTCCAGTTTCTTTAATAGGCTTTTACACGCTGAAGCATAGGCAATGCACCCATAATCAATTTTAGAACGTATCAAAGATTTATATAATAGAAGTAAGATCTTACTATCGGCACCCCAATGTTTTTGCCCTAAGTGCTTGAGAAGGTTTAGCGAACTTTGGCAGGAGATTATCAAGCGTGAAATATTGCTTCTCCAGTTAAGCTGTCGAAAATCATCCCTAGGAAATGTATCTCGTCAGTATATTTGATTGATTTTCCATTTAGAGTCAACGGTGGCTGATGATTTTGAGCTCTTTTGGAAGACAACTTTTTTACTTTCTCCTTAATGTCATGTAATATACTTTTGTTTGTATATCTATCTATACATATAATAAAACTGTTGGAATGTACCTATATGTTTGTGCGCGCATCACATGAAAACTACTGATCCTGTTCAAATACGGTTTTCAACTTAACATCTGGTGTATAAAACTTTCTCCCCCCATCCCTTTAACGAGGTGAGGAAAGAAATTTTTATACAAAAATCAACACGCCACGCGAACGACGTCGCGGGTACATCGAAATAGAACCCAAAAATGTGGTTAGATTTTTTTGTCTGTCTGTCTGTATGTTTGTGCGCGCATCACATGAAAACTACTGATCCAATTCGAATGCGGTTTTCACAGATGTATTTGTCTTCTTTCAACTTAACATGTGGTGTATAAAAATTTCTCTCCCATTCCTTAAATGGGGTGGAATACGAAATTTTTATACAACAATCACACGCCACGCGAACGACGCCGACGTTGCGAGTACAACTAGTACTTTTTTTTTTAAATTAGGGAGTGAATTCAAACAAACCATAATACATATGTGTTCAATGAAATATTTTTAAGAATCTGAATTTAAATTTTGTTAAAGATCGGTGCCGATTTAACGATTTTTCCATACAAATTTTCTATTTTTAACGCCCTGTATATTTTTATTCTTTTAAGCAACCAGAATCATAGATTTTTAGTAATTTGTTCAATTAAGGCATCACTCATATTTTATTAGGTAAAATTCAACCTAACAGTATATTATAAAGAAAACTATAATTAACTTTTAGAAGTAACCTTCTATTCAGCTATTTCGAAACACGAAATTGAAACTTATAATTCAATCGTATCTCGATACAGTGACATCTAATTTATCCGTTACATTATATTACTCTGCATTAGTGTTATTTATCTATACCCATCTTGCCCGTACACTAAAAAACCTCTTAACAGAATTGATCTTTAGCAATTAAGTTGGAATAATTTTTTTATCTATTCCGGATGACACTGAAAGTGTTAGAGCGGCACCTTCCATTTTCAAACACTGATATTTTATTTTTGTTTATTCACTATTAAGACCACCCTGTTGTTACCTTTTAACGGTTATCTTCTTTATATGCCGGGTTATCACAAAACTTTAGTTTTTTTTTGTAGTGGTTTGAGAGGTAGTTTACTATGTGTAGAATTTAATTAATTGTTGCTCTAGAAATGTAATTTCTGTTGGATTATAACATAACAAGCAATCTTTTTATTTGTACTCATCCCCTATTAGTGGCAACAATAGGATAATTGTGTAACCTGCAGATTATTTCCGATCCCTCGTCAGTCATTTTACCGACCATTCATAGAAATGCTTCCAAAATGTTCCCTCTAGTAGCCCCATCATATATTTCCCTTTCTCGAGAATTCCTCGAGTACATCAATTTCGGATGTCCCTACAGAAATTCACTTAGAAACACTGTTGCCAAAGCTACAATAAATAAAATTCCTAACACTATGGAATAGTTATTTGTTAGGTAATTTACATGATTGAGACTCGTAAATTGGCATTTATTTTGTGGTTTGTTGTATTTTACATCAAATTATGAAATAGTATAGAATGCTCTTTCAACAAAAACGAAGAAGAATTTATTCAAGTACAAAAAAAGAAGTAATTTTGTTAAACTACGAGGTCTAGCTATTAAATAATGAGACTGGTTACGAAAGAGCGTTTTATTATAAAAATTATTGTACATTCGAATGCTTCCCTCGCCACACACCTTTTCGAACATTTTTTCTATTGATCAAAACAGTGCTGAAGTCTTCTTTGGTGGGGGAGATTTTATCCAGATTTTATCCTCGGATACAAAAAAAATCTCCCAGTGCCAAATCTGGTGAGTACGGCGCGTGTTCGAGTACTGGAATGCGTTTATTAGCCAAATACTGTTTCACAGATAGCGCGTTATGGAACCTATTCTTTTAACCTTTCAAGGAAATCGGAGCAGACGTTGAAGCACGAGCTTTTGGTCAGGAGTCAGGTTTTTTGGCATCAACTTTACACAGACTTTTGTCAAGTCTTAATTCCTCGTGTAAAATTTTTCTAGCCGTTTCTTTATCGGCGTTTACAGCATAGGCAATCATCTGAATGCTTATTTCACGATCTGCACGCCCAATTAGATTGATTTTGGTCACTTGGTCATATTCAGTGCTCTTTCGGACCTCACTGAAGCGTTTATATCACTTAAAAATTGGCCCTTGGCGAAGGTTTCTGTGGTTCCCTTCGTTCTTGCCAAATGGAAAGGCTCCACGACGTAGAAGACACGCCACAGCGTCAATCTCCCAACCCCACATTGCACCATGGATGAAGAGAAGATCTAACCTGCTGCACATGGGAAATGCAAATGGGAAATTTTGTGTTTCAGACAGATACTCTACAAACGTGGTTTGGTACATGCATAAAGAAGACTTCTAAATACCTAACCCACTACTCGTTTTCTTTATATGGGACAATCTGGCGATTGTGGTGAACCTTAAAAGAACGACACCAAAAGGCATTTTAAAAAGCTGAAAATTAAAAATAATCAAAGAAAGCCCTTAGAAGTAAATTTTATATTTAAAGTAGAAACAAAGTTCACGTCGATCAGTCACATGCCTGTCAAGCTGATTTTCCGTAAGATCTAAGATTTAAGATTACTTGTTCAGGAAATTCTTTATATTATATATTTTTTGTGAGATTTAGTTTTAATATTGATATAACAAAGATAATAAAAACATAATTGCCGCTTTGGCAACAGTTGAGATTATTCACAACGAAACGATCGGAAAACGACATCGACACACACAGACAGCAAGCAACCAAACACTTGAAAGAGTGTACTCGAGCCACCTTTTCTCCCAATATCTGAAGTGGGCCAAACACTTGAACCTCCCGAGCGATAAACACGTGGAAAAATGCACGGGGTGGTCTATAGTCTATATGATCGAGACCCAAATGCATTTCGTTGTTTTCCTAGAGAAAACTGACTCTTTGTGATAGCGGTGTTTCTGTTTGTATTCAAACAGCCAGTTCGGCTCTTGATAAGATTACTAGTTTAAATGGAATGTTTAAACTAATTTTGAGAAGTGTTGAATTATAACGAAGGCAAATAATGCACATCTGCACCATTTCTTTTCAAATACTACAAATTGATAAGAATTTTTATACCTGTAAGAACTATCTGAAATTCGTTATTGCATTCCTCCTAGATTACGTTAAATTTTTCTGGTTAACAATTTATACAGAAAGTTATTACTTTCTTAGTAGCTATACAAATAAATCCATAAACTAAATTTTACTTTCAACTAGATAGTACAAGTTTGTTTTATTGCTGTACCCTTTGATAATTTGCCGTAAAAGGGTTTATTGCAAATTCTGCAACTATACCCTTTTACTTTCTTCGATTTATAAATTCCTTTCTAGGGTTATTAACAATTTTATTAGGGTTTAAGTACCTATGCCTATAAATTTTATGAATCTTGTAAAATAATAAATTTGTATAAGAACTCTTGGTTTATTTACAGTAGTGTTTGAAGATTGAAATCATTTTCAATAAATATGTGTTTTAAAGTTATTTAAGTGATGGCAAAATTCATAAAATCTTTATTTATTCATTAATATCTATTTTGTCCCCTTCAAAGTAATCCCCTCAGATATAACACACTTGTGTCACCCCTTCTTCCAATCTTCGATGCACTTCTGGAATTCGATTTTGGATATGGCCATCAGCTTTTTCTTTGACGCCAAAATTGTGGCAAAACGTCGTTCTTTTATCGGTCTCTTTAGTTTTGGGAATAGGGAAAAGTAGCAGCCGGCCAAGTCCGGAGAATACGGGATTGAGGCATGATAATGGTGAGGTTTTTGGCCAAAAGAAACAAGCAGTGATGAATTTGCCGGTGTATTATCATGGTGCAAAATCCATGACTGGTTTTCCCACAAATCCTTGCGTTTAAGTCGTATTTTTTCGCGCAAATGTCCCATAGCTTCCAGGTAATATTCCTCGTTGACCGTACGACCTTGTAGCAAAAACTAATCGACGAAAACAGTGAGCAAAACCCCCATATTTGACCAAACTTGACGTGCTTTTTAGGTCTAGGCTCCTCTGGCTGCTTAGGCTTTGGTTTCAATGCCATAGCCATACACCTACGATTCGTCACCAGTTAAGATCCTCTTCTTTTTCTTAAAGTGCCTTATTCGTTCTGGACGTTGACGTTCATCAAGGCAATGCAAACTTTTGCTGCACTGCGGAAAAGTCGGTTGATCTTGTTCTAAACCACTTGCGCAGGTTTGCAAGCCTTGAAATTTTTCTTCTCCCTGGACATCTCTTGTTCTCAATTTTGCCCTGGATTATAACCTGGAGTTGTATAATTCTTATGAAAATTTTGATACAACGATTTCGGTCACAAAAATTAGAATGGGATGATGCTTTATCGGCGGGACTGTCATCAGGCCATGAAAACCCTGGGAGAGTACAACAAGGTTATTCTTAGTTGGGTTCCGGGGCACAAAGGTATTGCTGGCAATGAGGGAGCTGACAAGTGGGCAAACAAAGGAACTGAAAGCCCGCCCATTGGCCCAGAGCCGACGTGTGGTATTGCTTACAACACAGCACGAAGAGCTGTTCGCCAGTGGATGGGCATAGAACATGGAAAGAGCTGTTCTCAATTTTGCCCTGGATTATAACCTGGAGTTGTATAATTCTTATTAAAATTTTGATACAACGATTTCGGTCACAAAAATTAGAATGGGATGATGCTTTATCGGCGGGACTGTCATCAGGCCATGAAAACCCTGGGAGAGTACAACAAGGTTATTCTTAGTTGGGTTCCGGGGCACAAAGGTATTGCTGGCAATGAGGGAGCTGACAAGTGGGCAAACAAAGGAGCTGAAAGCCCGCTCATTGGCCCAGAGCCGACGTGTGGTATTGCTTACAACACAGCTCGAAGAGCTGTTCGCCAGTGGATGAGCATAGAACATGGAAAGAGCTGGGAAAGAACGGAAGATAAAATACAGTTAAAGAGAATGCTGCAGACACATACTGGTGCTATAGCGGCAGATGCCCTTGGGCGGAGGAGGAAGACCCTGCGGAAAGTGGTTGGCTTTATCAGCGGCCAGTGGGTATTCCGCGGACATCTACATAAGATGGGAATTCAAGTTGAAAACCTCCTATGTAGAAAATGCGGTGAGGAGGAGGAAACAGCCTTCCACGTGATATTCCTGTGCCCTGCCCTGCAAGGTCTGCGTGTGAGATCCCTTGGCCTACCGACTGGAGATCAAAGGGAAGAACGGGTAACCATAGTCAAAAGGATCTCTTGGTTCATTAAGAACCTGAGCTTTGACGGAGAATGAGGACCTGTGAATGAGGGTGCACAATAAGCTGTACTAGCTGCGACTCACCCTAAGCCTGGCCCTCTGTAAAAAAAATGCTTTATCGGCTGAATTGAGACAGAAATGGAATCACTTCCAGTCACAATTAAAAATTACTCTACATGTATGATGATCCAATCAGCATAGAGTTACATGGATTTAGTGATGCCAGTAACGAAGCTTATAGTGCAGTAGTGAATGTTCGACTAGGAACTCCACTGGTAAAATTTATGTTCGAAAACCAAAGTTGCTTCCATTCCTCGGTTAGAACTGTGTGGAGCCCTACCACTTGCTCGATTAATTATACAAATTATTGATTCTTTAACCTTCAAATGTGAAGTATTTTATTGGAGGGACTCACAAATTTTCTTGTGTTGGTTAAACACAGAGGCAAATAAACTTCAGGTTGCTGAAATTCAAAGACTATCTGAAACTATGTTCTGGTAAAATCCACCTCTACAACATAATAGACTGTTTTCTTAAAAAACATTTATTAACATGCAAAGAAACTGAATAAATTGACAACCTTTGTTTTTAAACATATTATCTATCTTAGCAACAACAACGCAAAAAAATAGCTTCAACTTGGTGCTTAGTAAAGCGCACTTTACGAGTTTACAAAAAAAATATAAAAATATCCGGTACCTCAACAAGAGTATCCCACATTTTTATTTGTTTTGCATACCTAATGTGTGCAAAGTATTGTAGTTAACGACATTTTACTATTATCAACAGGTCAGGTACACAATTCATTCTTCTTAGTAATTCTTCATTGGTAACTCTTGCAGTCCATGGACTCTCGAATTTTTGTATTCTTTTCTCCATGGCCTCCGACACAGTTCACGCCTCGACGTCTTACAATATTAGTTTAGTTACGGTAACTTAGTGAGTTAATTGACGGTAACAATTATTTATTTGAAGAAAAAATTTTATTTTGTGCCGCTAAAGAAGTATAACTTCTTACGTTCGTGCATAAGTACACACACACACATATTTTTTATAAGTAAATCATAAAAGTACGTATAAACTATAAAAAAATTATTAATATTCAGATAAATCTTGTTTCCTTTCACTACGGATTGACCGCTTTATAAACTGACCCGTATGATATTCAATCCTTAAAGTTAATTGAATATTTTCGTCATTAATCGGACGAAAAACAGGAAACTTTCGATTGATGAAACACAATAGCTACGAAAACAAATATAGGAAAATCTAATTAACAATACTGCCTGTGTTGGACGAAAAGAAACAAACTCTTTTCTCTTTTATATTTTCTTGTCATTTCACTTTGGGAATATGATCCGACTCAACTAGCAAAATATATTTTTGCAAATCAGCAGATTTCTAATTCGGAATTATGTTCTTCGAAAAGATCAAGTTCAACTTGTTATTATTATTTCTGGATTACAAAGGGGAAATTTGAGATAAACAGAGTTAGTCTCTTGTTAATTAAATTATGTTTATATGTAGCAAAGAAAAAGTTTTTTTTTATTGTGAGACTGATTTTTCCACCTTCATCATTTATTATGAACTACTATTCAACATTTTTTATTTTATAATTTGATTTATATTGCTATTAAAATTACTTCTATTCAAGCTATTAATACTTCAATCAAGCAACTTATATACTAAAATATGCATCTTTCCATTGTCTTTATAAATATATTACAACACGTCATATAAGCGCCTACCTACTGTGCTCCCCACACAAAACATACTTTATTTCAACACCTCTATGCGGTACACAAGGAGGACGAAAAAACTAATTACAAGAAATCATAGATCATCTTTAATGATATACAAATCTAATCACCTAATCAAACCCCGGGTATCTTCTTAATAACTCTTTTTATCGATTCGTCGAGACAAGAGAGACCTCGAAAAACTCGTCTTTTGACATATGTTATGTTATGAATATACAGATGCGGATCTGCACCAAAGATTTTTATTATCTTATTTGTCTAAAAACTAGTTCCAATATGCTTAATTAATATTTTTATATTGTTTACAAGAAGAACAAATGGTCTAAGATTTCATACATCTTTATTTAGTAAATACCAACTATTCTCTTCTTCTAATTCTTTTTCTCCACCCAATGTAGAATTTGTTTGCAATTATCTCTGTTTAACGCATCCTCTCTACTCTTTCAGCTCCTCATTTATTTCATCTATCCATCTCAACTTCGGTCTTTCTCTCTTTCGTTTACTCCTAATCTTAAGTTCATCTACTCATTTACTCACATAATTCTCATCTCTCCTCTCTACATGACCAACTATCTAAACCTTTTTTCCTAGATTTTCTTGCGCAGCTGTCCCACTTTCATTCTCTCATTTCTTACTCCATCTCTCCTCGTTAATTCATACATCCAATGGAACATCTTCATCTCCGCCACTTCTAACTTTCTTTGTTGATCTTTCGTTATTTACCAGGTTTTTGAATTAGAAATTAACGCTAATCACCTAATCAAACCCAGGGATCTTCCTTCTTAACAACTCTTTTTATTGATTCGTCGAGATAAGAAAGACCTCGCAAAACTCATCTTTTGACATACATATGTTATGTTATGAATATACAGATGTGGATTTGCACCAATTGTTATCTACTGGATCATTATTATCTTATTTATCTAAAAAGTAGTTCCAATATCTATACTTAATGAAAATGTTTATATGGTTTACCAGAAGAGCAAACGGTCGAAGATTTCATACATCTTTATTTAGTAAATACCAACTACTCTCTTCTACTTCCAATTCTGCGTTTTCTCCACTCAAGAGCCTAGTTGGGTTCGGGGTAAGCTTGTCGTAGAATTTGTTTGCACTTATCTCTGGTTAACGTATCCTCTCTTTTCTTTCAGGTCCTTATTTATTCTATCCATCCATCTCAACTTCGGTCTTTCTCTCTTTCGTTTACTCCTAATCTCAATTTCATCTATTCGTTTACTCACATAATTCTCATCCCTCCTCTCTACATCTAACTATCTAAACCTGTTTTCGTGGATTTCCTGCTCAGCTGTCCCACTTTCATTCTCTCATTTCTTACTCCATCTCTCCTCGTTAATTCATACATCCAATGGAACATCTTCATCTCAGCCACTTCTAACTTTCTTTCTTGCTCTTTGTTTATTTACCAGGTTTTTAAATTAGACTTTAACGCTAATCACCTAATCAAACTCAGGGTATCTTCCCTCTTAATAACTTTTTTATCGATTCGTCAAGACAAGAAAGGCCTCGCAAAACTCATCTTTTGACATGTTATGAATATAAAGGTGCGGATTTGCACCAATTGTTATCTACTGGATCATTATTATCTTATTTATCTAAAAAGTATTTGCAATGTGCTTAATAAATATGTTTATATGGTTTACAAGAAGAGCAAACGGTCTAAGATTTCATACATCTTTATTTAGTAAATACCAACTACTCTCTTCTTCTTCTAATTCTGCGTTTTCTCCACCCAAGCCTGGTTGGGTTCGGGGTAAGCTTGTCGTAGAATTTGTTTGCACTTATCTCCGTTTAACGTATCCTCTCTTTTCATTCAGGTCCTTATTTATTCTATCCATCTATCTCAACTTCGGTCTTCCTCTCTTTTGTTTACTCCTAATCTCAATTTCATCTACTCGTTTACTCACAAAATTCTCACCTTCTCTACATGACCAACTATCTAAACCTGTTTTCCTGGATTTTCTTGCTCAGCTGTCCCACTTTCATTCTCTCATTTCTTACTCCATCTCTCCTCGTTAATTCATACATCCAATGGAACATCTTCATCTTCGCCACTTCTAACTTTCTTTGTTGATCTTTCGTTATTTATCAGGTTTTTAAATAAGTAATTAACGGTGGTCTTATACAGTCTACGTTTTATTTTGGCACTCACATTCATGCCACACAAACTCGACTCCTTCCTTTCTAGCTCATCCATCAACACTTAATTCTATGATTTTTTCTAGCACAAACTCTCAATATTTGGACAGCAGACAGCACTTAGTCCTGCAGATTGATTTTATTTTCATTTGTTTCGTCTGTTATTATATACTCAAGTCTTCATCCTATTCACTCTCAAGCGCTTTTCTCCATTTCTAAAGTTTTTCTAAAAATCCCTCTTTCACAAAATCTAAAGTCACAATATCATCCGAATACATCGTATCAAATAGGACTTAACCTTTTATTCCTACAATCATAAAACATACACTACCATACGAAACAGATAAGTGCTCAGACACACCCCTGGTGGAGCCCAACTTGCACTCCACATCGATCCGTAATCCCAAACCTGCTTTTTATTTCGGTTTTTGTTCCTGTACTAACCGGACATACTTTTCTGGAACGTTTTCTTCATATGTCGAATAAAATTGTATCACATGATATCCAAACAAAACACTAAGTAAATATATCCACTAAAGAAAAGAAAAGAACGGGGCTAATTATTCTAAAGCTGTTTAAAAGCTACCTAAAGCTGTTTTTAGAACTGTATAAAGCTGTTAAAAGCTTTCTAAAGCTGTTTATAGACTTGTTTAAATCTGTTTTTGGAGCTGTTAAAAGCTGCCTAAAGCTGTTTAAAAGCTGCTAACTTTTGACGGTTTTAGTCCCTTTTGACACCTCACCCCACCACTCATCATCTTTACTATATGTCACACAATGTCTTATAGCAGTGGCCGTGGTGGGGCCACGGAGACAAAAGACCCATTCCACATGTCCGTTGGGTCCAAAAATGACTAAAATGAACCATAGATTTTCTTATGATGCAGATTTACGTGTAAAAAAGGTCGATTCTGCTCTCGAACTGTCCTTTATTTTCGATGGTACTTTCATACTTCTTGCATTGACTTCGTTATGTTTTAATCATATTTGAAGCTTTGCTTATTATGGGACCTTCAGCAATGTGGCTAAATGTTAAAAAAAACGACACTAAAAAAGCGTTATACGATAACATACATATTAGTAAGGTGGAAAAACCTTGAAAACTCAGGAAATTCATAAAAAATCTTGAAAAATTTAAAAATTCACAAAGTGCTTGAAAATTAGAAAAAGTAACAACAAATTGGAAAATCATGAAAATTTCGACAAAGGAGCATAATTTCCACCACTGTCAATTATTATTGTCACAGACAGAATTCAGTTTTTACCTTTTTTTAATAGAAATCGGTTTCTTCTTTGTAATCAACGTAATTATATTCTTTTGTATGGTTTAGGATTCCGTCCCTGAACGTTTCATATCCACCCTAACAGACACTTCATTTTCTTTACTTACCATTAATACAATAAAGATATAATTACCTTCGAAGTATTTTTTTTTTCTTTTTTTTTACTGGAAGCCACCACAATATTCAAGCACCACTTATATATCGTTGTGCATTATGCGTTATTGATGGACCGAGAATCAGGACGTTGATCTGATTGGACGTCAAGATGGCTGTCTTGTCAGATTGGCGTAAAATACTTCGAATTATTTTGATAAATTGATCTCGATAGAGTGTTTTTTACAGACGTTATTTGATATGATAGCAGGTAGTGTTATAGGATGTTTATAATATATTGTTTAATTGAGCATTAATAATATGTTTCTGTTGGGTTTCTTTTTTTTTCGAACAGTTGTCTGATATCGTTTGAAGAATAAAAAATTATGATTCTATTTAAAATGAAGGTCGCTGTGCTTATGTTATGCTTTTTTGGATTTCAAAAATTTGTCGATGTGTACTGTATAGACTGAAAGGTAAGTTGGATTTAGTTAACTCTTCTGGAGACTATGCTGATAGAAGTTTGACTTTTTGATTCGAATCCAAATATGTTATTATGTAAATCAGTGGATACAAACAATGATAAATTTTGCGCTAATTTTAATTCATACCGAAGGCGAAGAATGTAGAGATTGGTAGGTAAAAGGGATAATTTTATAGGAGTATGGTAGGTAAGAGGACCCTGCTGTAGGAATTATGTCCTTTTCAGGGAATGGATGGGTGTTAGTATCTGTCGTCGGCCCCGCTCTCACAAATTTTCCCATTTGCTTTCACTTTGCAGCAGGTTGGATTGCTCTTGAGTCTTCTCTTCATCCATGGTGCTTGAACGTATATAAACAGTCTTCCTTCTTTGGTGTGAGTGTAGGTGCTGTGTTGCAGTGTAACCCACGTGGTGCAATGTGGGGTTGGAAGATTAACGTGGAGCCCTTCCATTTCGCAAGGACGAAGGGAACCAGGAGTCTCAGGTTAGGAAGGGGAATCTTCTTTTTCGGGACTCTGTGTCTTCTTTGGAGTCTTCCATTCCAGTGTGTATGGAGGGTCCTCTGGGCTACGATGTTAGTTCCCTGCATAGTCCGGACAACATATCGATGTTGGAGCATATCTGAAAAGGAGAAGAAAGAGGCAGTATGTTTGTGTTGTTGTAGACAAGATGGCTTAGGTAGAGGAAGTGCAGGTTTTTTACTTTACATAAGATCGCTCTCTGTGACATGGATAGAATGAAGAAGTCTCTGTGGGATTTAATTCACAGGAAAAAAAGCAAGAAATGTTGAATATCTCTGGAAAAATCCAAGATTAATTGATTTTTAAACAAGCAAAATGCTCAGGAGACCTGAGGCTATAACACTATTTATATTTATAACGGTATTTTCTCAGTTACTTTGTGAAAATCTGGATATTAGGGGACAGGTTGATGTGGTTTATACAGATTTTTCAAAAGCATTCGACAATATTGATCATAATCTGATTCAAAAGCTATCACTTTTAGCCTGTAACTCGATTTACTAAATCCTATCTACAACACCGTCAACAATATGTGTCTTATAATAGTTTTAACTCAAATGTATACACAGCGATTAGTGGGGTACCTCAAGGTTCCAATTTGGGACCATTATTATTTCTAATTTATATAAATGATCTATGCTTATCATTCAACTGTAAGAAGTTAATGTTCGCTGATGCTGAATGTTTTTTTTTGCAAGATCAGCTGAATATATTGCAAGGTTGGTGTTAGAATTAAAAATTATTCATTTTTCTTTAAATAAATTTGTTCCACGATCAAATCCGATGAGAAATATCTGAAGTCATTTAAATTTTTTTTAGAGCTCATTCCTTTATTATATTCAAATTTTATGGATATTAATATTTAAAATTATTTATTAATTATTAAAATTCATCAAATTTTGGCCTCTGATTTAAAAAATTCAGGTCAGTGTATTACAAGTATATTATCGTAACATTCCACGTTTATAACAGAATTTTAAAACAAATTTTAGTGACAAAATATTTACGTACTAATTAATACCTTGGCCGACACTTTAAAGAACTTTTAAAAATGTAACGACTGCTTGGTAGTGTCTCGATGTCAAAACAAACGGTTCCGAAGCATTTATTAACATATTTTCCGTAATGGATTTCTGGATTTCGACTCTAATTTTGGAACAGTGTCGATGCCGGTGCCTCAACTCGAGCGAATTTTTCGAGTCATTTCATTCAATGGAAGTTGTAATAAAAAAAGTAAATAAACGTCTACAAATGTCCGTCAACGGTGATAAAACATTTTCCGGCATGAACACAAATAAACAAAATAGAGAGCTATTTTATGAATCGAAAATTTTTAATTTTCTTTTTGTGAGTTAAATTATGAAATCGACCTATACATGTGCCATATTTCTATCTACTTAATTAAGAAACGGTTTTATGAGTTTTTAATTAAGGTTGTATAATTATTTGTAGTAAAAAATTATATTATATCTTTTATTATGATCATTAATGATTTCAATTTTTCCTTCTAACTACTTTTCTCTATTTTAAGTAAAAAAAAAGTTTTGAAGCTACGAGGTCTATTAAATAAAATTATACTGCTCGCCCAAAGGGCGCCCTAGAGGGACAAGGAAAAAACAAGTAGTTCTCTAACTTCGTGAAATACTCATCAAAAATGGTCACTAGATAACCCATTCCAAAATTATTGGTTAATTCACAAAATGGTAACTAAATTTCTTTGTACTCAAAAAGATCTGCAAAATGGCCAAAGCCCATTAAGTAACTTAAATAGAGAATAATAAATTGACAAACATAGAAGGGTAGAATGTACGAAAAGTCATTTCTTTTTTTTTTCTCAACAGAAATTGTATTTTTTCACAACCTAATTCATACCTAAACCGCACCAGATTTGGCACCTTTGGACTATTGCTTGTTTCCTTTTATTCAAATTTTGTTGGACCACAAGATTTTCACTTTAAATCAGAATATTACATATTACTTAGACGAGTTTATTTTTTCTAACAAATATCAGTGATTTTATAAGAGTGGAATCAATCTCCTGTCCGAATAATGACATATAGAATAAGACCTTTAAAAAATCATGTTTCGTTTTTGCCAAAAATAATAAAAAACAAAATTTTGGCCAACTTTGAGTGAACATACATTTATGACTCAAAAAGATATTGCAAAGGAACAAGGACAAGCTTTTAAAGCAGAAAAGTAAAACTGGGTAGTTTGTGTTGGATAGAAAAGGAAAATGTAGAAGGAAAAGGAAGAAAACTGCAAAGGATGAAGTATTTTTATTGAGGGAGAGTAAATTAAACTCTAGAAAAACAAGTCAAGATCTTCATAAGGATTTAGCATGCGCTGGAGTTATTATTCATGACTCTACGGTGCGAAGACGACATTTGGAAGGTGGAAGAAAAGCAGTAATACCTCAGAAAAAACAGCTATTGACTGCTAGAATGATAAAAAAGGGTATAATTGGGCGAAAAAAATGCTGAACTGTTGAAAATTGGAGAAAAGTGTTGTTCTCAGATAAGAGCCACTTTTTGGTACAAGGATAATGGTCTAATGGGCTTTTATTGATCAAAAGATATTTTGGGGATGTTTTTCTTATAAAGATACTGGATCCCTTATGCCAATCGAAGCATGATGAATTCTCAAAAATACAAATATTTGTTAGAAAGGAGATTAGAAGGAGAGCTGAGAAAAGTGGGTGCCAATGATCAACCAATTTTTTAACAAGATTTGGCTTCTTACCACATGTCCAAGATATAGAGGTAATATTTCAATATACCATGCTTTGAAGGGCCAGGAAACTCACCGGATCTCAATCCAATTGAAATTCTGTGGGCGATTGTGAAAGCTAGACTGTGCAAAATGGATTGCACAACAAAAGCAAGTATGATGAAGGCTATAATCCGGATATGGTTTCGGCATCCACAAATCACAGAAAACTGGAGTTATTAATGCGAAGGGAAGACATATTTCATATTAAATAGTATATTACGGTACAAGGGACGAAAGTTGAATTTTCGGCCCTGCACGTCATGATGCCCGAGGCGAAGCAGCCGAGGGCATCGTGACGCGCAGGACCGAGATTTCAACTTTTGGCCCGTGTAGTGTATACTATTTTTCTTCATACCTCGGTCGAAAGTACTTGCGGAACGAGCGAAGCGAGTGCAGCTGGTCGTGGGACAGGCATACTTTAATATTCAATTAACAGATGACAAATAAACAACATTGATGATTATTTTTAAGGTTATAGATAGAAATAGAAATGACACGAGAATAAACAGTCCCTAGTTACAAGTGTAACTACGCATGAGAAATTTTTCCTCCCGCCGTAAACAGGGAGTAAATGTTAAAGACGACAAAACATCATGACGCGCAGGGCCGAAAATTCAACTTTCGTCCCGCCGTAAACAGGGAGTAAATGTTAAACTTTCTTCCCTGCAATTAGGGACGAAAGAACGTACTTTCGACCGAGGTATGAAGAAAACACTATTTATTACATTGCTTGTTCTATTTTGTTCGTCTATAAGAAATAAATGTTGTATTATATTGTCATAGTTAAATTTTTAAATAACGATTCGCCACATATTAAATAATACTAAATTGTTAGTGATGTTTAATGTTCTTATGAAAATGTTAATTGAACATTCTTTTTTTACAGGTGAGAGAATCACATCTCTATTTTAAAAGCGTGGAATTATATGTATTTAGGTAAGTTTTCTAATTGGTACTTTTACTTTAGTCTTACAAAACATGTTTAAAGTTTTATAAGTTAATTTTATGGCTATTAAAATTTGTAGTATGTGAATTGTTGAATAAGATTTCTTCAAAATGATGGAATGGGAGACAATACTGTCAATGATTAATTTATGATTAGATAGATCTCGTTTGGAATAGAACATTTATAAGTTGTTATTAAGAGTGTATAATCATTTTAATTGGTATTTCTTAAACCTCCCATTTGAAGTCGAAAACTTTATATAAACAAAATCATAACTTGTTTTGTTTTCCAGATAAAGGATGTCAAAGTAGTTTCGATTTTTTAATTATTTATTTACATTTTTTTTGAAAACCCAACTAGTTAACGAGATATTCCGACATAAAGCATTTTGTCTCTCAAATTTTATCAAAATAACAAAAAAAAACTTATTAAATCGAATTTTTTACAATAAGGTTCAGAAGGGGTGCTGGGTCATAAAAATCGTCACAAAAATAAGTGACGGAACTTCCCCTGTCTATCTTAGTAAACCTACGCCTTCTGCCTCTCTCACTTTCCAGTACACCAAGACTAGATATCATTAAAAACTTTGTTTTAATCGGAATTCACTGAATTCCAAAAGTTTTTTTTTTATTTGAAGCAGGGTTGTACAGAGGAAACGGCTACAAAGTTAAACTAATAATCCAATTATACTGCTTATTTCTTTTCTTTATAACCAACATTCTTGTATGACTGCTCTGCTTTTTCTGTAATCAGAAGATCCGTGTTGGGCGAGTATTGGCTTACACCAGCCGATGTCAGGGAGATCCCCCTCGGGAGCCTCATCACCTATTTTAAATCACTAGGCCTGGTGACAGCCTGAGGTGAGGATATCCCTACATACGGGAGGATGCGCAATGGGTCATATGTGGCCTCAGTGCTGGCTAAGCACTACTCGCCCCTCCCCAAATTTCCAGATCCAGAACCAACATTCTTCTTTTGAAGGTTAGTGGTTAGTTTACATTTTTCTCCACTAAAATGGTACTCTTCAACATAGAGTACAGGCTTCACAGGGTAGATCATTTCATAGCTTCACATTTTTGCACCAAGTAAGCCAAAATAACATCCTCTGTAATAGTTTTGCAGTAAGGTTCAAAAAAATCGTCACAAAAAGAGTAACGGACCTACTTCCGCCTGCTGCCTGAGCTTAAAAGCTCCACTTCTATTGGAATTTAACAAGTTCCACAAGTTTTTTTTTTTGAAGGGGATTGTAAAAAGGAAACTGTTACAAAGTTACATTAGGCTTTTTCCAGCAGACCAAAGAACCATCTCAGAACCGTCCAGAAACTGCGCAGTATACGAAGTCTCGATACCTTTGATGTACTGAGTTGTTTTGTAACGGTTTTTTAGTTTGTTGGAACAGACCTATTATTAAACGAGTTATTTTTCTACACCGATGATTTGATTCATAGTAAGTGTTAAATTAATCATATATAATGGATAGGTATAGAGTAACAATACATTTTAACAAAGTACTATTTTCTTAAATTTCAATACATTTTATATAATACAATGGCTTCTGTATATAAAATTAAGTTGTTTCATATGAAGCCGAGTATGTATTTTATGACTGATCGTAAACTCAGTATATATTAAAGGTAAAATGCTTTATGGATAGCTCGGATGTATTTAACCAATATTATGAATATTCAAAAGTTAAAAAACAGTAATAAAAGAATGATTTCCTCGCAAAAAAAAACATCTTTAATTCTGGTACATTCTACCAATAGTTTTTTAATGTCTATAAAAATTCATAATAAACATTCATGGGAATTCAAACCACTTTATTGTATTTTAACGGTACATTATATACGATATAATATTGCAATATTAGAGTCGGGAAAACTGGGAAAACTTAAACGGGATTTTTTTCGATAATTGTTTCTTTATGCTCAGAAAAAAAAACGAGAATGTTTGAATAACTCATAAAATCTTTATTTCTTTGTCAATATCTATTTTACCCCTTCAAAGAAATGCTTCTTGGATATAACAAACTTGTGCCTGCGCTTCCTCCAATCTTCAATGCACTTCTGGAACTCCATTTTGTATATTGCCATTAGCTCTTCCTTCGACGCCCTTTATTTCCTCAATTTTGACAAAACGTCGTCCTTTTATCGGTCTCTTTAGTTTTGGGAGTAGGAAAAAGGAATAACACGAAAAAATCTCTAGAATACCATGTTAATTAACGTTTCAAATTTTGCTGAATAACTGGTTCTCCCCCGCTTAAGTTTTTTCTAAAAACAATACGTCTGTGCAAACAAATAGTTATCGAATACAGATCTCATTAAATAATATCAACTATAAATAATGACAAAATAACAAGTCAATAATAGGCACAAAAAACATTATTTAAAAATTATAACAAGTTATAATGGTGTCGTGGGACACCAGGTAGGAACTAAGTTCTTTCGGCTAATGTAGAATCGACACTACTCGCTTTTGTATACGACTGTAGCGCCTGCGCACGTTTCATTTTATTCCATAGACTTTTTGTTACGGTTTTACTATTACATTTTTTTCAGTTCGGTCGCGCAGCAAAATCCCTATCTCCTCCAAGCCTTGGATTATACTACGTTATAGATTAATAATTACATTTCTTTTGGTTGTATATATTTTTATAATTTGTATTTTTCTTCTGGGCAGCTTATATATCAATAAATTCTCTAAAGGTATAATTTTTATAATGATAATGATCGGAATAAGATAATTGAATAATTGAATTAATTTTATTTAAAGTTAAAATAATATTTAAATTTTTTTGTTTAACACTGGAAAAAAACTAAAAAAAAAAAATTACCTTCCCGCGTATTCGATCCTCCAACAATATCCAATCGTGAAGAGTTATCATATGCTAGTAAAATTATTTTTATGTACTTACTGCATAAATTTTGATCATATTAATAATAATAATTTATTATAAATTTTGAGATTAACATAAGTAACAGGTGTACATAATCCAATTAAACACAATATTACAACATAATTTACACATTTATTTAAAAACCAATGATTTTCATTAATTTATAGGACATCACAAAAGTTGACATCGTTGGATATTTCTATATTGTTTACAATGTTTATATTATATTATTAAACTTACCTTTCGTTAGGAGATTCTGTAATGAGAAGATCATCTTTTGCTTGATTCATTATACCTATTATATTTTTTGTAAACACTTTCAAGAAAGTTTCGGTGACAGTTAAATATTTTATCATAACTGTCAACATTATGTCTATCGTATACTGAACACTGAGTAGAGGCTAGCGTTGTGTGGAGGCTAGCGGTAACCTGCCTACTAGATATAGTGGCACTATTACAAGCGTTACGGTTTTATTGTTACGGTTTTTTACTATTACATTTTTTTCAGTTCGGTCACGCAGCAAAATTCCTATCTTATCCAAGCCTGCCATTTAAAAGATATATTTTTTTAAACTATACTCAAGAAAGTTTATAAATTCCATATAAAAAATTCTAGAGACCATCCGAATGGCATTAATTTCTATTTAAAATGTTATTATAAAATTTTTCCAATACAACTTGGATAGGAGTCGACTGGCGGCACTTACAACTACAAAGAATATCTCTACATGGGCGTGCGACAAATTAGTTATATTTAATTTATTGTTTTATTTTTCGTACACCAAGTTATTGTTACTGATTTTTCACTATCCTCCATAACACCAAAAGATTTCCAGATGCCATGTTAATTAAGTTTCAACGATTGCTGAATTACTAGTTCTCCCCCGCTCAAGTATTTTCTAAGAACAATACATCTGAGCAAACAAATAGGTATCGAATACAGACCTCATTACGTTTAAATAATGATGTTTTTTAAAGTTCTCCTGATAAAATCATAAAAATGATTGGTATTTCATTTCGGTTGGATAAACTTTATCAATTATAATAAATGTGTATCATATATGAGTCGAGGAAATAAACAACAAAAATAGGCGTTACTATGAATATTTTTATACGGAAAATTTGTTTTTATAAAGATGGAATTCTTTACATCAACCCAAACTTGTTTACTTTTGAACGATCAATCATCCTTTAAAAGAATTGTTGAAAATATGCGAGAGTTCGTTATTCATATTCTTTATTTTTTTGTGTTATCTTGTTCCAAATGCATGTATTGTATACCCTTTTAAAAAATTTCTCACTTCTTTCTTTTTGGTATATCGTTTTAAATTTTTATATATTGCCTGTGGGTTACAAAGTACTTATGTTTCCGATAAAAATATATTTACAGTTACCTAAACCGTTTAACTTATAGCAAAAACTCTAATTAAGAAATGACAATTTTTTTTTTAATTACAAATTTCAAATTATCACATTTTACACAACTTTCTTATGTATTTATGTGTACTTACAATGTTTCTTGTTAATAGAAGTTAAACAAAAAATAACGAAACTATTATCTTTTAGGCATGCTTTAACTTTTTTAGTACTTATTCGTGTAATAAAACTTATTAGTTAATTATCTTTTTCTGTGTAAACTAAACATTTATTCCAAAAAAGAGTTTATAGGTTTATACTTGTAAAAATTCTTTAAGAGTAAACCTCAGTAAAAAAAATATTGTTACTAGAGCATTTAAATCAGGCATATTTTTTTTTCGATAGCTTTTAGGGAGTATGAGTCGCCCTTAAGGAAATCGTTGCTAGTTTTAGTTTATATTAGAGAGGTTTTTGTTAATTTTTTGTTTGTATTGTTTGAGTAATGATATTTATTAGATTGTCATTAAGAAAATTTTGAAATGAATTGATTATAAAATGTTAATGAAATAAAAAGTTAATAATTAAAAGAAACAAGTTATAATGGTGTCGTGGGACACCAGGTAGGAACTAAGTTCCTTCGGCTAATATAGAATCGGCACTACTCGCTTGTGTATACGACTGTAGCGCCTGCGCACGTCTCATTTAACGGTTTTATTTCATAGACTTTTTGTTACGGTTTTACTATTACATTTTTTTCAGTTCGGTCGCGCAGCAAAATCCCTATCTCCTTCAAGCCTTGGATTATACTACGTTATAGATTAATAATTACATTTCTTTTGGTTGTACATATTTTCATAATTTGTACTTTTCGTCTGGGCAGCTTATATATCAATAAATTCTCTAAACATATAATTTTTATAATGATAATGATCGGAATAAGATAATTAAATTAATTCTATTTAAAGTTAACATAATATTTTTAGTTTTTTGTTTAACACTGGAAAAAATTAAAAAAAAAATTACCATCCCGCGTATTCGATCCTCCAACGATATCCAATCTGGTCCAGATGAAATTCCTATTATAGTGCTCAAGGAATGCGCTGATGAGCTAACACCAATATTTTGTAGACTTTTTAACCTATCCTACAAAAAAGGAATATTTCCATCTTGCTGGAAGAGGGCAAGAGTTCAGCCTATACCAAAGAAAGACAAGAAAACCATGCCAAACAACTATCGACCTGTCGCATTGCTTTCAGTTATATCAAAAGTGATGGAGAAAGCTATTAACCAACAACTTCTAAAGTACCTAGAGGGCCTTAATATTATCAGCGACCATCAGTACGGCTTTCGTAAGTCCAGATCAACAGGAGACCTCCTAGCATATGTCACCCATCTTTGGAGCAACGCAGTCGAACATCATGGGGAGTCTCGGGCTATTGCACTAGACATTTCTAAAGCATTTGATCGTGTCTGGCACGAGGGGCTCCTAAGTAAACTGCGATCCTACGGTATGCCCGGTCGATTCTGTTCATGGCTTTCTAGCTTTCTTCAGGACCGTTCTCTGCAAGTGGCGATTGACGGGTTTCTCTCGGACACCTTTACCATCAATGCTGGTGTTCCTCAAGGGTCCATATTATCCCCAACCCTCTTGTTGCTATACATTAACGACCTTCTAGCGAAGACAGAAAATCCAATTTATAGCTTTGCTGACGACAGCACACTTATCTCATCGTTTACTTTGAATTCTCGAACATCGGCTGCTGACGCACATCTTCGCAGACAGCATGAAGTATCACGACTCAATAAAGACCTGGAAGAAATTTTGTCTTGGGGTGACAGTAACCAAGTCGAATTTAACGCTAAAAAACCCAGGCAGCAGTTTTCTCTAAGAAGGTTAACATTGCAGAACCAGATATAGTCATGGCAGGACACGCAATTCCACTGGCTTCGTCTATTAACTTACTGGGTGTCAATCTGGGAGGAGATATGTCTTGGCATAATCACGTGGTAACAATCGCCAGGACAGCTTCTCAGAAACTCGGTGTACTTTTCCGTACCAAAAAGCTGTATACACCACAACAACTTTTGACACTCTACAAAGCCCAGATTCGACCATCACTGGAATACTGCTCTCATGTCTGGAGTTCTGCACCGAAGCATACCCTTCGGTTGTTGGATTCCATCCAAAGGAGAGCCATTCGCCTGATCGGTGACCACGAGCTAACCAAGAACCTCGACAGCTTAGAACATCGAAGACAGGTTGGTGATTTGACCCTCTTTTACAAATATTTCCATGGCAAGTGTTCTACTGACATTGCCCGCTTGATTCCACCTAGAGCAATTCATAGCAGAAATACACGACAAACCACTTCCGCCCATCCCTATGTGGTTCAACTTAATACTCCTCGAACATCATTGTTTAAGAACTCTTTCTTCTGGAGGACATCCTCTTTGTGGAACGGCCTTTCTGAGGCCGTATTTCCCACCGAATATAACCTTCAACGATTCAAGAACAACGTGAATCGCTTTCTTCGCACACGCACCGCTCTCAGAGCGCCTTAAAGGATTTTTCCTGCAGTGCTTGTGCTTGACCATAAAAAAAAATATCCAATCGTGAAGAGTCAAATTATTTTTATGTATTTACTGCATAAATTTTGATCATATTAATAATAATTTATAATAAATTTTGAGATTAACATTAGTAACAGGTGTAGATAATCCAATTAAATAAAATATTACAACATAATTTACACATTTTACATTTAAAAACCAATGATTTTCATTAAATTATAGGACATCACAAAAGTTGCCATCGTTGGATATTTCTATATTGTTTACAATGTTTATATTATATTATTAAACTTACCTTTCGTTAGGAGATTCTGTAATGAGAAGATCATCTTTTGCTTGATTCATTATACCTATTATATTTTTTGTAAACACTTTCAAGAAAGTTTCGGTGATAGTTAAAAATTATATCATAACTGTCAACATTATGTCTATCGTATACTGAACACTGAGTAGAGGCTAGCGGTAACCTGCCTACTAGATATAGTGGCACTATTACAAGCGTTACGGTTTTTTACTATTACATTTTTTTCAGTTTGGTCACGCAGAAAAATCCCTTTCTTATCCAAGCCTGCCGTAAGGAACTTAGTTCCAATAAAGTGTATCCAAGAAAAAAAGTTATTGAATGTGAATTAGAAGAAGCTAAAAATAGAAAAGCAATAAATAATAGATACCAAACAACAGGACGAAAAAGATTTTCTTAAGTGCAGAATCCACAATCCAGAGAGTTTTATTGATTGAAAGGAGTCTTAAATTACGAATTCCATATCAATTGGCGCTCAACGTGGGGCTTCTATACTTCGAACTTGGTAAAAAAGCTCCAGCTGGAATATACTGACAGCATGGCACTAGATACGTTTGTATTATTTTTTTATCATTATGTGTAAGACTGTTAAAAAAACGCCCCATTCTTTTATATATACATATATGTGTGTGAGTTAGGTGTACTTTTCCGTATACGGTTTGCTTATTGCGGCATGTAATAAAAAATATCAATATTTACTTAAGAAATCCTGTTAACAGTGTACATAGATATCTGATAAAATATTTGCTTAAATGTTTTTTTAATACTTTAATTACTTTATTGCTACTATTAAAGAATATGGACAGCTTGGCGCACTTAAACAAAGATTAATCCAATTAAAGACAAATTTTCGTTTAAACTAGATTGAAATAATGTACTCGTAAATGTTGATCTAAATATTTATATTTTAACACTCTTTGTTCATCTATTAATTTTAATGGAGAAGACAATTCATAAAAACAGTCTGTGTGACGTAATTTGATATAGGATAGATGTACCACTTCAAAAATGTGTTTCGTGTTTTTTTTTGCTTAAAAAACTCATTTTGAGTCAAAATTATCACACACTTATTTCAATGATCTTCCAGTAATTTTATACCATCTCTGTAATGATTTTCCAGAAGCGAATAGCTTCTTCATTCGATGAAAAACGCTTTTCCGAAAGCGAATAGCAGAAACAACTACAACCAAGAAGCTCCTAAGAACAACTGAAATGAGAACGCTGAGGTCCATTGCAGGCTATACTCTAAGGGACCGAGAAAGGAACGAGTCAATAAGAGAACAATGCAGAGTACAGGATATCGTAAGATGGTCTAAACAAAGACGTAGGGAGTGGAGAGACCACGTCAACAGAATGGATGACGAGAGGCTCGCAAAAATTGCAATGTCTGAAAAACCCAACACATCGAGATCGCCCGGGAGACCTCCAAAACGATGGTATGAATGCTGGACATCGCATTCCCAAGACCCAACAGGAGGGTAAACTGTAGAAAGGAACAGGACTTTGTCCTAAACTAAGATGAAGAAGAAGAAGAAGAATAGCTTCTTCATTCTATGAAAAACGCTTTCCTGGTAAGAATTATTTCATATTTCTGAAGAGGTAATAGTCAGAGGGAGCGAAATCTGGTGAATACGGTGGGTGTTCAAGCAATTCGTACTTTAATTCTTTCAATTTAGCCATCGTCAACAAACTTGTGTAAATACGTGCATTATCTTGATGAAAAATGTTTTCTTCTGTAAACTGGGTCTTTTTTCACGATTTTTTATTTATCCAACTGGTCCAATAGCTGGCAATAATATTCAGAGTTGATACCGTTTTCAAGATATAATCAATCAAAAAATCCTAAAACTAGTCAATGCCTTTAAAAAAATTTGTAATTTCAAATATCATTTGCAGAATCAGTAAAAAATGGTCATAATTAAAAGATAACTTTTGATTGCAAATAATGAAGAATACCGCTGTGTCTTGTATTGGTTGTTTTATGGATCCATTTCAGTTCAATGTTGAGATACTTCTTTAATTTATGTAAATATTCTTTATTTTTTATTAAGAGTTGGAGTTGGTGATGATTTTGATGAAATATGAGTTGAAGATGATAGACAAGAGAAAGTAGATGTTGTGGCAAGAAAAATCTTATCCTTCTACAAGGCTTTTTAATCAAATGAAGATATATTAAATGACGCAACAAAATATACGTCTACAAGTTTGTTTCTATTATACAATTAATATGAAAGAGTTAATAAAACATTCGAGATACAACTAAAACTTTATATATATATTAACCAGCTGTTATTTTAAAAGGTTAATAAATTGTCTGTTGAGTATAATATAAAAAAAAAAATTAGAATAAAAATGAGTATTTCTGGTGTAAAATGAGTTGTTAGTGGCAAATGACATTTTGTGGTGGAAAATTACTATCTTTATGGAGAAAATGATATAGCGTTGGTTGAAAAATACCAATAGTTTAATATTTCATTTTCCATTTTAATATGCAAAAAATTCTATTTTGATTTGTCAATTCATTCTTTGTTTACAAGCCATTTGAACTTGCCAAGTCAATGTATTTTGTTACAATAGAAAAAACGAATACCATACATTGATAAAGTTCTTTGTATTGGAAGATTTATCATACAAAAATGGTGAATGTGTAAAAGGAATTTGGTCCTTCATTTCGAACTGTGCATCGATGGGTTTTAGAGTTTAAACTTGTCCGTACAAGAGTCGAAAATGAACCACATAGTGGACATTAATAATTCTCAAAAAGGGCGTAAATCCCCTAGCTAGCTATAACTAGGTCGTGGCTTCTTTAAAGGGTTCTACCAGTTTCCCTTGAACATAAAATCTTCAAATTAATTTTATCTCTTATCTTTCTTCTAGAGATCTGCCTCGGTTGTTGTTGGAATACTGGGGAGAATTTTCTTCAATTTCTTTAGTTGGTACTCGTAACCAGGGTTTCCAATCTGTTCTACTTTCACCACAAAATAATGGAAATTTGGTGTCGCCTCAAAAAAAATCTGTAACTCTAACGTGGCCCTCTTCACAGATATGGATTGTCCCTAATGATGAAATGAATAATCAGAAATCGATCCCTTAATAAAATTACAATCAAGTAGCATCAGTTTTCAGCCAAATAGGATTTTTCCAAATTATTGAGAGTAAATTATTCAAGATCACAAAAACTGATGTTTGGCGAAAGTGAAACTACTTAAAAAACAGTTGTTAGTAAAAAATATTACCCCAATTTAAGACACTTCAAATAAAATAATTAAATGATACAATAAAATCGGCTTACTTGTATTTGAACAGAAGTGGTACTGAGCAATTGGATAGTATGTATGTATGTATGTATGTATGATGTTAGGGGTGACAGATACACCTGCGACCTATAAGATCTATTGTGTCCCCCTTTTCTTGCTATATTTCGGATGATTCCTCAGACTTATAGCAGCTCTTCTAGTCCTATCTTCCTTAGAAAGTTTAGGATATCATTGGGTTTTAAATTAGGTAGTTCTTCCCTTTCTATTTCGTATGACCCTAGAGGTATTTAATGCAATGCATTCTGAAAGTATGTGTATTCGAGGTTTCATCCTCTACCTCACAGAATCTGCAGTTTGCCTCATCTACTAATCCTAGTGTCTTCATGTGTCCTCTTAATCGACAGTGACCAGTGACCTGTTATAATTCGGAGGTTTTTCTTACTCAGGTTAAGACAGCTGTGAGATCTTTTCTGATTATAGTTTCCCAGGAGCGTCTTCGATTGTCTTAGTTCTTCTAGATCATTCCAGTACTTGTATTTTTCGCTATCCATTTTTTTCCTTAGTTTTTCTAAGATTGTACTACTGCTGGTCCCACAGGATGGTTCTGGTCCCAGGTATGGGGTTTCAGCTCCTTTTTTTGCCAGCTTGTCTGCTGTTTCATTTCCTTCTATTCCTACGTGTCCTGGAACCCATAGGAGGGTAACAGTGTTATTCTGTCCTAGTTCATTTAATTTGCCTAGGCATTCCCAGACCAGCTTTGAACTGATTGTATCTGAGTTCAGAGGTTTGATGGCTGCTTGACTATCTGACATGATTACAATCTTCTGTCTACGATAGTAAAATGAAATCAAAATTCTATCGCAGCAAAAAGAAAGAACAGTAATTTCGAGTTAATATATCATATATTTGAAAGAACTTTTACTTAAGTAAGTACTATGACGCCACCGTCAGGTGGCGCAGTTAGTATCGTTAGTTCGATATATATTACAAAATACAACAAAAAAAAAATAATAAAAACCTGGAACCTCTTAAAATCTTGAAGAAGGGTGCTTTTTATTTAATAAAAAAATGATTATTATAAAAATTTGCATATATTTTTTATTTATTTATTTATATAAGAATGTATAGTCTTGTTGCTGGGTTAAAATTTTGTTGGTCCATGTTATCGATTTTCCAATACTTAACGAAATTGTTGCTGGTTAGGGATTGTTTTTGCTTTAAGAAACTGAATTTTCAGAGTAATTTAGAATGCGAATGAAGTGAAAAGAAAGTTTTGTGCGATCATACCTGTACTTAATACTCTTAAAACATGTCAGCATACATAACAAGAACAAACATTATCTAAGGAAAAGAAAGGCAGTATAATCAAGAATGTTATAAATTAGTTACTTCTAAGTTGAACTGCTAAGAAATTTAACTTTCTGACACAGCAGAAGTAAAGATGGGAAAATAAAATTAATTATTATGATATCTTGTATATTGTAAATTCTTAGTACCTAATAATAATAATAATAATAATAATAAAAACGTGACATTACCAAAACTACATTTTAAAAATTTCTAGGTTCTCACCGCTACCTATTCCTAGAAATAATTTCAGTGTAGCTTAACAATTTATGTAAAAACACACATATAGTAATACTTGTTTTTTGTCTAGTGAGAAAATATAGACCCGGTCAACAGGTGAGGCATTTTTTTAACAATTGTGACACTTAACATTTCTCAAACATCTTCAATTATGAGTCTGTTGTGTGTAGTGATACGCGATGATTTTTGAGCTGTTTTTATGCGACTGTTGACCTAGAACGAGTAGTAGCCGATGAAACGGATCGTTCCTTAACAGTGGCGGACATTACTGTATCTTTTTTTTAGAAAATTAAAAACAACAGGCTTAAGGTTTGTTCCAACATACCAAAGAACCATTCTATAACTGTCCGGGAACCGCAGTAGAACAAATCTCGATACCTTTGATGTACTGATTTGTTTCGTAACGGTTCCAGAACGGTTTTTTGGTCTGTTGGAACAGACCTTTTTTGTTAATGGGGAAATAAAACGTTTCATACAGTAAAGATTCTTTTATTTGTATGTTTTGTTCATATGGTAACTGATAAACCATTATCTTCGGTAACTTTTATCAAATTTCCAATACCGTATTGTTTTTCTATTATTGATAACAGTTATTTATCAGTGTGTTTATATATTCCACGATTATCTTTAAATCCTGGTGAAATTCGATCCTATTTTTAAAAATAATTATTTATCGTGGAACTTAATGGTATGCAGACTTTTTACAGATTGCTTTCTCTGTGTTTCTTTACTATTAGATCTTCTCCCGCTCTTTTTGGTACCTTTTGGTTTTTGATTCAGTTTCGTTCATCGAAATTGGTTTTTTAGTGTTATCCATCTTTATTACATATTTTGTTATAGCTCATGCTTTGTAACACTTGTTCTCTTTTTTATCAAAACTTGTTTTGAGTGTTTCTGTTAGCAAAGAATCTTTCTCTCTCTCTCTCTCTCCTCCCTCGCACTCTTTCTCTCTCTCTTTTCCCCCTTGTACTCCTTCTCTCTCTCTCTCTCTCCTCCCTCGCACCCCTTCTCTCTCTCTCTCGAACTCTTTTTCTCTCCCTCCTCCCTCGCACTCCTCTCTCTCCTCCCTCGCAATCCTTCTCTCTCTCTCTCCTTCCTCACACTCCTTCTCTCTATCCTCCCTGGCACTTATTTTCTCTCTCCTCCTCCGCACTTCTCTCTCTTATATCTATACCATTTATTTAATTTCCTTTATGTTTTGTTACGTGCAGAAGTCAAACAGAGTCTTAGTATCGTCTACTTTAACTTCAACGCAAATTACGATGTCTGGTTGTTAAATAAAGAGACTGCCCACCTAGAGGGTGCCTTAAAGGGTTGGAGGAAAAAAAGGAGTAGTGCGTTTGGTATCTACAAGTCTCTGCATCGATACTATTTCTTATTTCTTCCACCAGCCATGACTTGGTCGAAGGTCGAAGAATGTATAGTTTGGAAGATAAATATGATACTTTTTAGGAATTTGGTATGTAAGAGGACCCTGTTGTAGGACTTACGTCCTTTTCAGGGAATGGATGGGTGTGTTTTAAAGGAGTTAGTATCTGTTGTCGGCACCGCTCTCACAAATTTTCCCATTTGCATTTCCCATGTGCAGAACGGATCTTCACTTCATCCATGGTGCTTGAACGTACCTAAACTGTCTTCTTCTTTGGTGCAATGTGGGGTTGGGAGTAGCTGTACTAAATAGGAAAAATAGCATCGTTAAAGCTAAATTTTCTCTTGTCATTTGTTTAGCGTTTTCTATCAAGTTGTCATTTTTCGTTTAATTGTTAATTTTCAACTCGAAACTATATTGCTTCTGATGGTATATATTTTGCAGCAAAAATCATACCCATGATATTTTTTTTAGAATTTTATCGTGAATAAGAAAAACCGAGGGGCGGTTAACTTCTCTAAAAGGTGTACACGGATTAAAAATCTTTAAAGATTTTACGGGATTTTAGGATTTTAAAAGATTTTTGAAGGTTTTTGAAGATTTTTGAAGATTTTAGTATAACAAAAGATTTTTAGGGATTTTTAAAGATTTTATAAAATTTTCAAGGATTTTAACTCGGATTTTAAGAAATTTTGAGGAATTTTTTGGGATTTCAAGATTTTCAAAGATTTTACGAGACCAATTTTAGACCGTTTAAAACACAGGCACTGGCTTGTTTTTATCGCTTTGGGGTGCTATACAGGGTGATCCACTAAGAGTGGTGAGCGGCCATATCTCAGAAAATATAGGAGGTGAAGCGAAAAGTTAAATACAAAACTTATAAGATATGTGGTAGTCTATATTTCTATAAATATTCAATAGTATGGCACTGCTGGCTATGCCGGAAGTAGGTGTCAACTTGCTTATTTTATAAATAACAGTATATTATTACATTTTTGAATTCTACATAAAATTATAATTGCTTTTTAATAAATGCATGATTACTTTATGGTTAATAGTTTCCGAGATATTGACTGTTGAAAAATGACATTTTTGATCTTTGACCTTCTACATCTTAGAGCAAAACGGCTTACATGTTCCTATGTTCGATTTTTCTAATCTTTCCAAAAGTGTCAACTTCCGGTCAAACCGGATGTAACTTGAAAGCAGGAAATACAGTTCTTCCGGTGTGACCGGAAGTTGACCCTTTTGGAAAGATAACAAAAATCGAAGATAGGAACATGTAAGCCGTTTTACTTTAAGATGTAAAGTTAGAAAGCTAAAAGCTGTCAAAGTTCAAAAATGTCATTTTTCAACAGTCAATATCTCGGAAACTATTAAGCATAAAGTAATCATGCATTTATTAAAAAGTAATTATAATTTTATGTAGAATTCAAAAATATAATAATATACACGGTGTTCTTTATAAAATAAGCAAGTTGACATCTACTTCCGGTATAACCGGAAGAGCCATACTATTATAAATATTTAAGAAATATGCACTACCACATATTATCTCATACTTACCTTTTGCATTTAACTTTTTGCTTCATCTCCTATATTTTCTGAGATATGGCCGCTCGCCACCCTTATAGCGGATCACCCTGTATATACTATAGCCAATAGAAAACTTGTTTTTAAATATATTTTAAAAAACCACACCTACTACTCAGAACCCAACTCATATTAAAAAATACTTTGATTAGAATTATTGCAACTGGGATCTTCTGCTGGGCGAAGGCATGTAAACAACAAAATATTAATAAACCATTGTGTCCTGGAAGTTTTATTCATTTAATAAGTGTATAATAGTTTATTAAAAAGTTTTTTTAAAGCTTTGAATTGCTTATCAATTTTGTATTTGTCCGATCTTCTTAGAAAAAAGGGATCATTGCCAGTCAATTCTATCGGTCCGTAGAATATATATTTGCCATCCACTTTTTGGATATCCTCGTCGGTGCCGCTCCGAACCTACTCGAGGCTCGCCGACAGGTCAGCATAATTCAGCGAGAATATTTAAATTTTAATCTAACATTCAAGAAGATTTTAGAAGTTTATACGGGATTTCAAGAGATTTTATGAAATTTCGCGAGATTTCTTGCGATTTTCTAAGATTTTAAGGGATTTTAAAAGATTTTACAGGATTTTAAAAGATTTTACGGGATTGTAAAAGATTTTCAAAATCCCAAAATATTTTAGCGGATTTCAAAGAGATTTCATGGGATTTTAAAAAATTTGTACACGGATTTTTAGAAGTTAACCGCCCCTCGAGAAAAACATTTAAGAATTTAAGAATTACATTTAATGATTGGAATCGACCCATTTGCTTCTTATATTAAACGTAAAACAAAACTTTTTTTATTGATTTCAACAAAACGAAAGTAATTTAAAAAAATAATAATAAAACCTGAATTGTTGAACTTTGTCGTCGTAAAATGAATAACTTTGTTCCGCCTATGATAGAGACTCGAATGGTAGTCGAAGAAAAGAATAATATGAAGCCATTTTACCTGTTACCATGTGAGACCCCTTACCTGATGTAAACATTTTGTAGTTTCTTTAGTTTGAAACCGACAGTTGTCTGAATTTTAAATGGCTCCCCGGAATCCAAACCAAGCAACAGAGACACACGGATCGTCATAATATAATTAAATGCTTCAGAAAGTGCCCATTTTTGGTATTTTTAAAAGATATTATTACTGTTACGCGAGTCGAACACTTATGATGTTTAGAAAACCTTTTAAAATAGATCATTTGTGGAGCTTATGATTCAAATAAAATTTAGAAATTCAACCTAATTCAATCAAGTTAATGACGATTTAATTAAAAACTTATTTAAAGATAAATAGAAAATCTTAAAAGACGTTATTGAAGTAGAGATGACGCTTTTTCAAGATGCACCAAAGAGTTTCTGGAGTCTGTTAATAACACTGTTAAAGATACAAGAGCTATATCTCGGTTGTATTTTAAGATATTTGCAAAATTGGAAAACATTTGTGATCTAGATAGGATTATCGATCATTTAAAACAAACCGCAACTTGTTAACACAATTTTTTAAAAAGTTGATCTTGTTTTGTTTTTTGAGAAAAATCGCTGTGTCTTGGTTGAAGCATGAAGCACCAATGAGTTCCAAGAGTCTATTTAGAGGACATAAGATCTTCAGAAAAAAAAATTAAAGATTTACTTATTTAAAGATAGTAGACGTTTTTGGAGTAGAGAAGACGGTTTACCGAGAAGCACCAAAGAGTTTCAGGAGTTTGATAATGTAAGAGGAATAAAAGAGCTTCAAAACAATTTTGAAGTTAATAAAGATTTAATAAAAACTTACTTAAAGATAAGTAGAAAATTTTAAAACACGTTGTTGGGTTAGAAAGGACGTTTAACAAAGAAGCACCAGAGAGTTTTACAATAATTTAATAATAATTAAGAGGAATACTAAAACTGTTTTAAAGATAAGTTGTAGATCTTAAAAGACGTTTTTGAACTAGAGAAGACGCTTTACCTGAGTTTCAAGACTGTGTTAATGAAAATTAAAAAGAATAGTAGATCATGAAGAGAACTGATTGAAGATTTAATAAAGACTAAGTAGTAGATCTTAAAAGACTTTTGAGCCAAAAGATGCACCAAGAGTTTAATGAGTTAATGTAAAAAACTTTGAACTTGATGCAGATTTAAAAACTTATTTAAAGATAAGTAGGAGATCTTAAAAGACGTTTTCGAACTAGAAAAGATGCATCAAGATTATTATTAGATTCACTCTGGTACTCTAGGACCATTTTCTTAATGCTTCCACATTGAATTTACTTCATTATTGGGTTTAGAGTTTGCTACTTATAAATTGTATCTCCGACCTGTGTAGTACTGACCATTCTCTGTTATAATTAAATGCGGCAGAAACAGCTCGTTTTTGGAATTCGGTAATACGAGATTTTTTTATAGTCAGGGTGCTTGAGCAGTTCAGTTTCTTTTTATTATTTTTTTTTATTTTACATTTTTTGTATTGCGGCACCCTTTTGTTTGGTATGTGGTTGTTTTTTTCGCGGTTGACATTTGTTATTGGTGTCAGATGGTTAGCATTTGATTCCAACCGAAATTTATTAGTTTGCACAAGACGCTGTAATAAATCATGTTGGTAGTTTGATGCCTTTGTGTTTCTGAAGAGAATAAAAAAAATAATATATTCATTCGATAGCTACACCATTGTTTCTAGTATTAACAATATAATTTTATCGTGCAGATTTTGTATTTTATTACACCTAAGATTGCTTTTACAGTTATTTATCCAAATTTATAGCTTGTCTTACTATAAGTTGTGTGATAATACTTAAATTTTTTCATAAATAATAACGGATTTACATACCTTCAGGCTTATATGGAAAATATACCTTTTTTTATTCCCTTCAAAACAATACATGTCTTTAAATACAGCATTGTTTCTTTATTTAATGACATTCAAAGAGTTGTAAATAAATTATTTGTAGAAGATTATTTGAGATGGTACTTTTGAAGTTTTAGAAAGTATACAAACAAAAATATATTGAATGACATTGAGGAGAAGTTGAAAAAATGTCACATTCAGCAGGACTCGATCCCGCAAGTTTTGCCTCTACGCGACAACGCTATAACAACTAAGCTATGAATGCTTAGTCATTATACCGCTTTTTGATCACTTTTTTGTTGCCCTGTCTTATCATTTTATTCGGTAAGGAGACCTGGATCTGGATCTGAAAATTTGGGAGGGGCGAGCTAGAGCTCAGCCTGCACTGAGGCCACATATGACCCATTGTGCATCCTCCCATATGTAGGGATATCCTCACCTCAGGCTGTCACCAGGCCTATTGATTTAAAATAGGTAATGAGGCTCCCGAGGGGGATCTCCCTGACATCGGCTGGTGTAAGCCAATACTCGCCTAACACGGATCTTTTGATTTCATAAAAATCAGAGCAGTCATACATAATGTGTTCTACTGTTTCCTCTTCTTGTTCGCAGCCTCTGCATAGCGGCGATTCTGTTAATTTGATCCTAAAGAGATGTTGTCGCAATTGGCAGTAACCTCTCAGGATTCCCACAGCTGTTCGGAGATTTTGTCTGGTCAATGCCTTAAATTTTTTTGCTGTTTCCTTCCCAGGATGAGGTAATAACTCTCTGGCCAGTCTACAGTTCGTAGTTTCATCCCAGCACTGTATAAATTTTTGGTGAGAGTGCTGTTTGATAAGGTCCACGACTGCGGCCAATGTTAGCTTGGTAGATGGGCGAGGGCTAACATATTTGTAGCCCGCAGCCCTCCTTGCTAAATTGTTCGCAATGCGGTTGCCTTTAGAGTTCCCATGTCCTTTGATCCAGCTGAGAGTGACCACGTTATTCTGGCTGGCCTCAGTTAGAGATTGGTGACATTCTAGTACTAAACTTGAAGTGAAACGTGGTCTATTCAAGGTCAGTAGTGCTTGTCGGCAGTCTGTGTATATATTTATATTCCTGCCTGTGATGTTTCTATTGATTAATTCTTTTGCAGCTATGGTTATGCATGTGAGTTCTGACTGAACTTAGGAGACCTGAACCTTAGATCTTTAGTAAACGTTTATTTGACATATCTCACATTATCATTATCATCCTCACCGTCATCATTATCATCATCATCACCAACATCATCATCATCAGGAGAAATCCAGCAGGAATCAAACTCACAACCTTTGTATACTTTCTGAAATTTCAAAACTCCTATTAGAGATATCTCAAATAATCGTTTACTAAAAATCCATGTTTCCAGTCTCCTAACCGAATAAAAATATCAGACAGGGCACAAAAAAGAGACTTGAATATTTCAATTGTCAAATTGACAAAATCTTTCTCTCATTAACGTCATGCTATATGTGCGTCAGTTAAATTTAACGACCAAAAAGCGAAATAATTACTAAGCATTCATAGCTTCGTTGTTAGAGCATTACCGCGTAGAGGTAAAGGTTGCGGGTTCGTGTCCTGTTGGATGCGACATTTTTTTTCAATTTCTCCTTAATGCCATTTAATATATTCTTGTTTGTATACTTTCTAAAGTTTCAAAAATTATAAAGTTGTAAATAAATGTTTTTAATCATTAGTAATGTAAATTTTTCGAAAGATAGAATAGATATTTCACTAAATTTTGTTTACAAATGATTTAATGCTTATAAAATTTTTGCCAAAACAAAAAGTTTGATAAACTGTATACCCTGTTGAAAGGAAACAGACGGACACAGAGTTTTCTAAATATAAATATCATGTCGACCGTCTTTGAGCTTTGAGGTATCCTTTTAATTGACATTTTGTGTTTACACAATAAATTTACGCGCTATTTTCGGGAGATACACTTTAATTTTCCAAAACAAACTTTCATCAATCATCTGAGTACATTGGCTGTTGAGGTTACTGCTTCCTTTGATCAAGAAAAACCTCGCCTCGGAAACCCAGTTGCTCTCTGAAACTCAAGTGCAATAAACAAACCGGATGTAATTTCTACAGGGAGACTAGCAAAACTGGTTAAATTAAGAGATAAAATATTTAATTGGTAGAATTATATAATCAAAACAGCTAATCAAACATAAAGGTGGCTTTAAGCAGTGATATTTCGTATATATCCATATATAAAAGACATTGTTTTAGATGCTCTTTGTTAAGAGGCAGCCTTATCTACATATTGAAGGACGTGTCATTTGCTTTATAGTTAACAGGGTCTACTTTGCCATCTTTATCTTTGAACTGACTCTCACTGTTAGAGCTTTGAGTAAAAGTGTTTTTTTTTTGTTTTAAAGAGGGCCAGGCTTAGAGGTAGTCCATGGGATTGCATCGCAGCTAGTACAGCTTATTGTGCACCCTCATTCACAGGTCCTCATTCTCCGTCAAATCCCAGGTTCTTAATAAACCAAGAGATTCTTTTGACTATGGTTGCCCGTTCTTTCCTTTGATCTCCAGTCGGTAGGCCAAGGGATCTCACACGCAGACCTTGCAGGGCTGGGAACATGAATATCACGTGGAAGGCTGTTTCCTCCTCCTCACCGCATTTTCTACATAGGAGGTTTTCAACTTGAATTCCCATCTTATGTAGGTGTCCGCGAAATACCCAGTGGCCGCTGATGAAGCCAACCACTTTCCGCAGGGTCTTCCTCCTCAGCCCAAGGGCATCTGCCGCTATAGCACCAGTAGGTTTCTGCAGCATTCTCTTTGACTGTATTTTACCTTCTGTTCTTTCCCAGCTCTTTCGATGTTCTATGCCCATCCACTGGCGAACAGCTCTTCGTGCTGTGTTGTAAGCAATACCACACGTCGGCTCTGGGCCAATGAGCGGGTTTTCAGCTCCTTTGTTTGCCCACTTGTCTGTTCCCTCATTGCCAGCGAGTAAAAGTTTAACAGATCTTCATGGTACTATGGTATTCTAAGCAATTTGGGTAAACAAAATCCATCTTCTACTGGTCCTTTACAGATAAGTTTCATTTCACCACGAAATATTTATCTAACCACCGATTTAGAAATCCTGAAGAGTGAAATAATAATCAGTATTGTATTTTTCCTAGAAGATAATTTGGTGGTGCAGGGTGCAGGTACACTGATTAGAGACAATTTTTATTAAAAGCCCATACTGCTCTTGCAAAAGTAATTCAGTAAACAACCAAAAGAGGACAAGAATATTTCACCAAACCGTAGTAACTCCTCTGGAAACAAACAAAACAGGTCTTCTTTGGCCTCTCACAGATATAAATTTCCAAAGTACCCAAAATGACGTCGCTTCTTAACGGGACGAAAAATTTCGTGGTTAACATAATTTAATTCCAACACAAACAAACGTAGATTGTACTTAAAACTATAAATTACTAAACAGGGCTTTATTTAAACCTTGTCTAGTACCACATAAACCAAAAACAGCTGGAGATGGCGGAGATTCTTTTAGATCAAAATCCGATAGTCATCATTACTAGTACGACCCCGTTCAAGGGCCGAACGGTCCAATTCGACTAAAATCGAAACGTAACTGAGCGACAATTCTTATCTTGGGCAGCTTCTAGATTAGATGTTTATTGGGTTGGCTGTTAGCCTGTATCACTGCGACCTTTGCAGATCTATTGTGACCACCCATTATCTCAAGAATAGGATTAGAGAACCTTGTCCAGCCCTGCCCTCTTAATGAGACTTAATAGCCTTGACAGTGGCCACTCCGCATAACTTGGAGCAGCCGGTTTCTCCTCTCCCAGTACTAGATACCGCGTCCTTGCAAGGCCTTCGCATTGGCATAGGACATGAAATGCGGTCTCCTCCTCCTCTTGGCAGTATCGACAAATGTCTTCATCTGCCAAGTTCATCTGACTCATGTGTTTCTTGAGCCTACAATGTCCTGTCAAGAGGCTGACAATCATTCTGACATCGTTTCGCCTTTGTGATAGCAGCTCTGCAGTAAACTTCGCCGAGTGTCCCTTTATGAAGACTTTGGCTTGTCGCTTGCCCGGTGATTTTTCCCACCACTCCTGGGCCTTCTCTAGCCTCCATTTCTCAATGGCTGCCTTTCTGAATGTGTGAGCAACTCCGCCGAATGGTTCCGGGCCAATCATTGGGGTATTAGCTCCCGCACGGGCCAGTTCATCAGCCTTCTCATTGCCTCGAAACCCTGAGTGTCCTGGTATCCATGCCAGTGTCAGAGAATTTTGAGTTTCGGCATGTGTCAGGGCCCCAACGCAGTCCCACACCAGCTGTGAGCTTATTTGTGCTGAGACTATCGCCTTTAGAGCTTCTTGGCTGTCCGAGTATATGACTACGGTTTTACCCGTTATACCCTGACTTACGATCTCCGTTGCACAGTGTTGTATGGCCGTTACTTCAGCCTGAAACACTGTGGCATACGCACCTAGACTTAGTTGGACTTTTATCCTGTGTCCTCTACTGTATATACCTGACCCTGTGCCTTTCTTAGTCTTTGAGCCATCGGTATACCAAATTGACTCCCCTTGGATTGGGGGGGGGGGCAGCTTCTAGAGGAATCGGACGTTTTCGAATCGTATGGAATCGACTATCCAATCAGAGACAATGCTGTAGAAGTTTCTAGGACAAAACAAGTCTTCTTTGGCCTCTCACAGATATAAATTTCCAAAGTATCCAAAATGGCTTCGCTTCTTAACGGGACGAAAAGTTTCATGGTGAACAAAATTTAATAATTTCACGACACACAAACGTAGATTGTACTCAAAACTATAAATTACTAAACTGGGCTTTATTTAAACCCTGTTTAGCACCACATAAACCAAAAACAGCTGGAGATGGCGGATATTCTTTCAGATCAAAATCCCATAGCCATCATTACTAGTACGACTCCGTTCAAGGGTCGAACGGTCCAACTAGACCAGTAGTTCCCAAACTTATTTTTCTCGTGGACCACTTTCAAAATTTTACTGGTTTCGGTGGACCCCCTGCTGCTACATTTCTACCACATTCTTAAAGTCGCCAAAAAATAAAAAATTGTGTCACTTCTGAGTTCTGTCCCTATATTCCGATATGTAAAA
The DNA here is from genome assembly GCA_964028335.1 of Altica lythri. Lineage (NCBI taxonomy): Eukaryota > Metazoa > Arthropoda > Insecta > Coleoptera > Chrysomelidae > Altica > Altica lythri. The sequence continues at coordinate 8,294,934 of OZ034807.1, read as the reverse complement.
CAAAAACGAAAAATGGTACATTTTATATCACTTTATTTATTAAAAGAATAGAATTACAAGAAAAAAATATTAAGGTTATATAGGTTCAGGTCATAATTTTAATTAATGGGAAGGATGTATCTGATGGAGTGTCAGCAAACGATCAATGTTTGGCTTTATTTTTGTGAGCAATAACCGCAAATCCCCCCGCTCTGTGATGTTTAATTTGCTCCTTTTTTTTGTTAAGAGGTTTGTAACGGCACTAAAACTCCTTTCGACAAGGTATGACGAGGGAAAAGCTATTAAAAATTTCCTTGCGATTTCCCACAGTCCAGGATATTTTTCGGGTATTTCTGCTTGCAGCCAAAATGTTGGGTAGCCTTTTCTAAATTTCACCTTCAGCTCCTCATTAGTGCTTAGCTCGAGCAGCTCCTCTTGTAATACAACATTGGCCACTTCCGTTTCATCAAATGGATTTATGATCCATGGTGGTATATCCATCGTCAGTATATTTTCAAACCTGGTTTTGAAGTCATCATGCAGGGCACTTAAATGTTGACTCTAGGTATGGATATCCTCATCAATACATTCTACCTGCGACAAGTTTGGAAATTGAGAGAATTCGCGCCGACTAATGTTTTGCTTCATAAATTTCAATTTCCCAAGAAAAGCCGAAATTATCCCCTTTGTTTTTATTAAATTCAGGCTGTCCCCTTGTAACTGCAAGTTATTATCATTAAATTTTTTAAACAAATCTGTCAAATACGCAATGTCTGCTTTGAATTTGATCAAGTTTTCTTTTAAATCTGGATCTCTACTTTCTAAGAACTCTAATATGGAATCGAAAACAGAGTAAAATCTCGTTAAGCATGCACCTTTCGACAACCAGCGTACTTCAGTATGTAAGAGCAGTCGTTGGAAGTCTTCATCATTTTCGTCGCACAATTGAGCAAATAAACGCGTATGCAATGCATTGCTTCTGATTTTGTTGACAGCTTTTATTACAAAATGAAGAGATTGGTTCAACCTGTCACTTAAATGTTTTGCCACAAGATGTTGTCGGTGGATTACGCAATGAATAGCTGTAAGTCCTGGTATAATTCTTTTGAGATGACTTATAAACCCACGATATCGCCCGACCATTGCAGGAGCTCCGTCTGTTGCCACTGAAATAATGTTTGTAAATGGAATCGATTTTTCCGTAAAAAAATTACTCAGGACATTAAATATTGATTCGCCTTTAGTGTCAGTCTCCAAAGTTCTGGCAAATAGCAATTCTTCGTGAATTTCTTCCTCAATAATAAGTCGAACATATGCCAATAGTAATGCTTCATTACCGGGTAACGTTGACTCGTCCAGTTGTATAGAAAAATGAGTTTTTTGCAGATGATTGCACAAAAAGCTTTCGATATCAGAGCTCATTTCATCAATGCGTCTTTGTACAGTATTGTTACTTAATGGAATTCTTTTTAGTACGTCAAATGGAGATTTGTGCAAAACAGTTTTTAAAACCTCTTCAACAGCGGGTAAAATTAATTGTTCTCCGATAGTGTGCGGTTTTCCAGATTTTGCTATAAGTAATGAGATATTGTACGATGCCCGCAAGCCATCATCGTTACTTTGAGATGTTGAAGCGAACATACTGTGCATGGTGGGTCTCTTTCCATATTTTTCTTTCAATGTTTGAAAATATTTTAAATCTTTACCTATTTTATCAGTATGACACCTTTTTAGATGATCTTCGAGCTTTGATGGTTTCATAGAGTCATTGCTCAAAACTTTGTTGCATAATAGGCACATGGGCAATTGTTTGTCTGCCTCTGATGGAACAAAACCATATTTCAAATAATCGACACTATATTGTCGACATTTTTTCTTTGCTGTAGCCATGTTTCGTGTCAGTTACCTTACCTGTAAAAAAAAATGTTTTAGTAACCAAGTTTTTTTCTGAATATAGGTATCACACCGCAGCCTTTGTCAGCACGCGGAAATAGAATTACGGCTTGTAAAGGGACCGACTAATAAACCGCTGAGACAAATACAGACGTTTTCACAAAACGGTATCAATTTTTTCTAAAAAATTTACCACTTATTTTTAATAGTATAAATAAAGTTGGTGTACTCAGTATCGAATACTGATCATATTTGTGTAGGAAAAAATAAAAGTCGAAATCCCAAAATTGTCCATAAAAACGATAACTAACATTTTATTTAACAAAATACTTAAGTACTATAACAAAAAAAAGGTAGGCTACTTACTTTTCTCCGGCACTAGCAAACACAGATATAAATTTTCTCACACCTTTTTTTCGAAATTCCGGAAACAAATGAATGAGTTTGCCTTTGGCATCAAGTATTTATAGTGGTGATCAAGTTCATGTCTGAACAAGCATTAAGCATTGTCGGGCGGATAGCGCTTTGCAAGTCTGTACACGAAATTGTACGTAATATCGAATACGCAAGTTTGGACAAGTAACAGTCGCTTGACTTATTAAAATATTATCTGCTTAGATAGGTACTTAAAACAATGTAGGTAGGCCCTTATAAAAACTATGCTTACATTTTTGCTCTTTACTATCAAAAGCAGATAAATTTTCGTGGACCCCCATTAACATCTTATGGACCCCCATTTTTTGTTCACGCCTACGTAGACCCCCAGCAAGTCTCCCGTGGACCCCTGGGGGTCCACCTGGACCACTTTGGGAATCACTGAACTAGACCAAAATCGAAACGTAACTGAGCGTCAATTCTTATCTTGGGCAGCTTCTAGAGGAATCGGAAGTTTTCGAATCGTATGGATTCGACTAACCAATCAGAGACCGTAAATTTCAAATCTGGTGAAACTAATAATGCAATCTTGGCAACTTAAAACCAATAACTTTCTGAATATTCTATACAAAATTGTGTTATTTTATTCTCGATTTCATAAGATTTTTGAAGTTTGTAGCGTTTCACAGTCTTATACCTTTTTGCTACTTATTTTTTGAATATATTATAATTTAGTAAACCGTTGTACTAAAGTTTTAATGAAAAACAATTATTAATTAATTAAAGTCCTAAAGAAAGATGAAACTTATTTAAAATTTAATTTTGTTGATCCATTTTTAAAACAGAAACTTCCAAAAAAAGCTTGACACGTGCACCCTTGTTTCGTGATTCCTTATAAATTAGAAGCGTCGTACAAATTACCGTCCATTAAGTTCCCTTTAGTAAGTAGATGTCCTAATACAAAATTCCCCAGCAATGACATCCTGAAGGCACTAAATTCAACAAAAATATATAGCCAGAAATATCTTAGAAGCAATAAAAACAACTGTGTTAAAACGCGTTCATGGTGTTCTATTACGGAAAGTCAATTTCCTTGGAAAAATAAAAAATGTAGAGTTTCGTTAATGCATTAAACGTTTATTTCGGATAAATTTTATTGGATTTTTAGTTGACAAAAATACCTTTAATGCTCTTTACGAATTTAGGTCGGTATAATAAAATGACCCATTTTCTACTACATAGATTATGAAAATTCAAGAAAAATATTCTATTTCGTCTTTATTGAAGAAACTAGTTGGTTTTATTGCTTTATTTAGGATGTTTTATTAGATTCTTATATCTAAGATTTCTTTGTTATTATAAGAAATTTAAAGAAAATGAAGAAGTTGCGTTTTTTTTAAACAATAGGTAATCTTAATAATGTCACTCCTGGGGGGATTAGGAGAATGTGCCATAGTGTTATTGGAATGAGGGGTAGCTTACTGAAGGCACTTCCCACCCAGGTCGTGGTTATCTAACCCCTGGCTAGGTATCCTGCTGAAGGCAGAAAACTAACCAAGGGAAAGATTAGATAAACAACAGGAAACAAACAACAAATATATTAACAACAAAACAAACAATAACAATAAATTATTAAAATATGAATAACGAATAACTAAAGACAAATCTTAACTAATCTTACCAAATAATCTACATGGTGGCATGTCACACTTACTCACGAAAATACGTCAAGAGTCACAACGGCCTAGACCCAAGGGTCTGTTTTAGGGACACCCCGAAGGGTGACCCTTACAGACAACCTCAGACTCCGAACTCCTCGTGTCCGACCTCAACAACTTGCTTTTATAGCCAATTCATATTCTACGTGAGAATAAAAATTAAACTAGTTAAACACGTGTCGAGATCTAACGCAATGACTTTGACCTGGTAAAATGTAATACAAAAGAATATAGTAAAATATAAACTAATAAATTAATATGTAGAGCAAACTGCCCTCTCATCGTATGTGAGAATAAGATCACAAATCTTTTTGAATTTTGCAAATATCTCAATCAACAAACGAGAGAAGACAATTTTTCTAAAAAAACAAAACACGATCAACTTTTTTACTAACTAATATTGAGACTCGCGGGTTTTTTAATATAATAGATAATCTTTTAAAAGTCACAAATCTTTTTAAAATTTGTAAATATCTTAATAAACAACCGAGATACAGCGATTTATCTCAAAAACAAACCACGATCAACTTTTTTAAAAATTAAGTTGCTTCGAAATTTTAATTACATGTTAGCTACAGTTTTATACAACTTTTAGTTGCTTCCAACTTTAAATTGCATCCAAGCTATAGTTTAATGCAATATTTAGTCGCTTACAACATATTTCTTTAACAAAGTTTAGTTTAGTTTAGTTGATTTAATTTTGGTATATCTAAATCGATTACACAAGTTACGATTTTACACAACTTTTAGCTGCTTTCAACTGTAAAATGATCGCAAGCTATAATTTTACACAATTTTTAGTTGCTTGCAATTTGTTTTTTAGTTTTTCTTTTCAACTTTTAATTGGGTGCTCATTATACCTTTATAAAAAGTTTTGTTGGTCTAAACTTAGTTAGGTAACTATGTTATATACAAATATTGTGTGCAATTTACGATTTTACAAAACTTATATTTACTACCAACCTTAAATTGCATATGAGGTAATGTCTTTAAGATTTGGTTGCTTATAGTTGTTTTTAACTTTAGATTTTTCCAGCTTTTAATTGCATGCTTATTATAACTTTACATAAGATTGCTGCTAGTGCTATACTGAGTTTTTTACAGTTTTTACTTCCTAATTTTACATGCAGGTTATGATTTTTACACAACTTTTAGACACTTCCAACTTACTTCTTTAAAGTGTAGTTGCTTGTAGTTGTCTGTAACTGTAATATTACATAATATTAGTTGTTTCCAACTTTAAATTTCTTCCCAATTGCAACTACAATTTTATACATCTTTTAGTTGCTTTCAACTTTAAATTGCATCCAAGTTATAGTTGAATACAATATTTAGTCGCTTTCAACATATTCCTTTAAAATTTGGTTTGTTTGTAGTTGTTTTTGACTCATGATCTTTTCAAGTTTTAATTGTGTGCTACTCATAAATTTATAAAGAGTTTAGGTTATTTAATTTTGGATTTGTAACTTTGTTATTTCTAAATAGTTTACACAAGTTATGATTTTACACAACTTTTAGCTGCTTTTAACTGTAAAATGATCGCAAGCTATAATTTTACACAATTTTTAGTTGCTTGGAACTTATTTCTAACTTACCATCTTTTCAACTTTTATTTGGGTGCTCATTATACCTTTATAAAAAGCTGTATTGGTCTAAACTTAGTTACGTAAAAATGATATATACAAATATTACGTGCAATTTACAATTGTACACAACTTAAAGTTGCTACCAATTTTAAATTGCATGTGAGCTACAGGTTTATAGAATATTTTTTTGCAAATTATTTCTTTAACGTTTGGTTGCTTATAGTTGTTTGTAACTTTACATCTTTCCAGATTTTAATTGCGTGCTCATTACAACTTTACAAATGATTTTGTTGCTTTATACTGAGTTTTGTACCGTTTTTACTTCCAGGTTATGATTTTACACAACTTTTAGTCGCTTCCAGCTTATTTCTTTAAGATGTAGTTGCTTGTAGTTGTCTGTCAGTTTGTTTTTTTAATATTACATAATATTCATGATTGATCACAACTTTAAGTTGCTTCCAAATTTTTAACTACATGTTAGCTGCAGTTTTATACAACTTTTAGTTGCTTCCAACTTTAAATTGCATCCAAGCTCTAATTTAATACAATATTTAGTGGCTTTCAACATATTTTTTAACATGTGTGCCACTCATAACTTTATAAAGAGTTTAGTTGATTTAATCTTGGTTTGTACCATTGTTATTTCTGATTAGTTCATAAAAATTACGATTATACTCAAGTTTAAAATTGTAATTTAATTTACCATTTCTTCTGTTTATTGTATTTATGACTCTAGGCATGAAAAAAAGGTTATTTGGTCACAATGTGTTAACTAATTAAAAGGATCTTTATCGAAAATACCCTTATTGTGGTAGTGAGATTTCGTTTAGATAAACATTTTTTTCGTGAAAGCAGAGTTCGTTTATCCCTCAGTCAATCTGTCATGTAAGGAGGTTAATTATTTATTCATTTGTAACTTGTTTTTAACAGACATACTTTTTTGTCTAAATAAAGAAATAAATCAAAAGTTAAAAATTTTAAATTGTTTTCGGAAAACATATTCATCAAATTAAATCAGCCGGCGCAAGTGAGACTTGGTGGGTGTTCGAAAATTTATTTCTGTAAAAGGAAGCCTTCTATTTGTTTAGTTTGTTTGCGTTTGTCGAGATATTGTAAATAGATGATAACTAAATAAAACAAACAACACTGTAATGAAGTGTAACCGAGACAACAGCAACAGAAAAAAAATGTGTTATAGAAGTGACAACAAACACGAATGTGAGATACACGAATTTTATGTCTATGGTTGCTTTCTCTGGGTTCGTGTATTTATTGTGTTCTCTTGAATAAATACATACATGCACTACTATTCAAAACTTTATACTTCTGTTTGGGCTGTACAACAAGCGCAACAATACAATCAGTTTATATATTTTTTTAATTTTATATTCAGTTCTTTGTCTATTGTGCTTTTTTAAAACAAAGGGCTGATAAAAATTAAATCGCTTTTCATTTTGTGTAAACAAAAATATTGGTTTGTTAAAAAGGATTAAAGGCATTTATCTGGTAACTGGACCTTCACAATTTTTTTTTTTATTTTTTTTTATTTTTTAATACCTAGTCCTACACTTTGTGTTTTTGATCAATAATTGTTTAGTAGATTTAGTATTAGCAATGTAATTCAATTTAATTAAAAATACCAAACAGTAGACCCGAAATCAAAATATACATACTAGGTATGTCGCAAAGTGAAGAGGACATTAACAAAAATTATTTTTCGTTAAATGGAAATCATTTTATTTAAAGTTTAAAAAGCGATTTGCACGGTCTACAAGTTTTTCAAATGAGGATTTCAGCTCATTGATCGAGATGTTCTTCAAACTGGTCGTCGACGCCTTCTGGATGGCCTCTTCGTCGGCATACCGGTCCTTCATGGGCAAATGTAGTTAACCAAACAGAACAAAGTCACACGGTGGCATACCCAAAGAATATGGGAAGGGGTTGATGGTTAAAATGTCATCTTTGTCCACAATCGGACCTCGTGTATCAGAGAATATGGGAGGTGGTTGATGGTTAAAATGCCATCTTTGTCCACAATCGAACCTCGTGTATCAGAGAATATGGGAGGTGGTTGATGGTTAAAATACCATGTTTGTCCACAATCGGACCTCGTGTATCAAATGAGAGAATGAGAATAGGTGTACGTATAGAACTCAAACCTGCACTGGGAAATATGAGCAAATCGGTAAAGAGTAATGCAAATAAACTTTATAGGTATAAAGAGGTGTGGATGGATCTGAAAAGTTAATATTAATAAGATACAGCTTGCAAGAAAAAAATAGCTAAAAACAAGTAGAACTTCGCAAGGACACAAAATAAGAAGTACACATGACTTATCATAAGATACATGATTTAAGACGGAACATAATAATAAAATGTAAGCACTGCAAGTCTAGTGGGCCTATGGATTGGTGCATTATTCTTTCCCACTTCCTTTTTTTAGTTGCTTTTCTTTCTCAGTTCGTTACGTCATATCTTTTTTAACTTCGTTGCTCCATTTTGATCTCGGTCTTACTCTTCGCCTTTTTCCTGCAAATGCACTAGCACTAGATAGTACCATTCCGGAAATTCTAAATGGAACCATTTTCTACAAATGATCCAATTATCTAAGTCTTTGCGCCTTAATTACCGGTAATATGTTAGGTTCTTGATAGAGCTGAGTTAGCTCGTTATCTGAATCTTGGCAGGAGTCAGATAAGAGTACTGATGGGACTGCTCACTGGGCACGGACCATTCCGACTACACCTTCGAAGGATGGGGATTCTGACACAGGAACCCACCTCGTGCCGATTGTGCGCCATGAAAGATGAGACGGCAACTCACATTCTATTAGAGTGTGAGGCCTTGGACCAGAAACGGTTCCTCATCTTCGGTGACACGAACCCTGAATCCTATCACCACCTTGAGGAGCTAGTCACAGGACTCAAATCTCTTCTAAAGGGAACTGCCCTGTGGCAACAGTAACTCACAGAAACTGGGGATACCTGGATTCAATCCTACCTGAAGATCAGCGTGGTGTTGATTTTCAACTGAGCAAACTAGAGTCCTGCACGCACGGGTGCATGTTAGGACTCTTGGTGCCGAACCTTGTGACAATATTCCCATAGGAAGCAGTACTTAAAACATGGGGCTCCACAGGAGTGACCATGCCAGGTTTATTTAGATTAGATTAGCTCGTTATCCTTTGTCCAAAGATTTTGCGCAGTATTTTCAGCTTTCTTGGTGTGACCCATGTTTCAGAAGCATACCTCACTATCTGCCTTATATTACGCTCTTGTAGATTCTTAGTTTTACTCTACGAGATATATTTTTACTTCTTAACAACCCATTGAGATCATATACAGCGCGGTTGTCCGCCATAAAAGGTGGATCATGCTACATTAAAATACAAACAGCAAGAGTAAAGAAAAAAAAGATTAAATTAGAGAATTAATGTCTATGGTTGAATAAATAAAAAATGTACATTGAATCCACTACCTAAAATATATACTGCAAAACTGAATAATTATCTAAAAAACAATTATACCTAGAAAGACAATTGTCTTACATTAAAATTTCTTGTTATTGTTAAAGTAGACACAATTTGTTAAACTGAATTTACTGCTTAATATCAATTCCTAATTTAAATGCGTGATGTTAAAAAAGTAAATACAGAAAAGACAACATTCCAAAAAATACTCTTTATAACTGGAACCAAATTAACAAATTCTTCAGCAAGCACGATATTGCAGTGCCAAGGCGACAACATAACAACTTCCATCAAATAGTCCGAAAACCAAATTTTTAAAATGAAATACTCCTACCCAAAGGAATTCCATGATTATCAATCAGTATACAGAAAAGACGGGAATGGTTGGGAAAGTTCGAAGAAGGAATGCCAATTTAGCACTTTGATTGTTCAGAGAAATGTTAAAATATTTTATACTGTTTTAATAATCAAAATTACTTACGTTAACATGGAAACAAACCATAAAAACTATTTGCTTGATTTGGAATTGGTCTATCACAACATTCCATGGTTATCTAATTTATACATATATGTAACTGTGTCTGTATAATATGGCAAATATATTTAAAAAAACTAATAGAGTGCCACAGACGCAAAAGGTCCTTTTCGTCTGTTTTTCTGTGTGTTTGTTAACGCTAATCTCAGAAACGCCTTAACCGATTTGGAAGCAGTTTTCATGAATATATTGTCATGAACTTCACTTAACATTTAGTTTTTTTTTATTTAAATCGGTTAACAAATAAAATAGTTATGTCAATCACGTAATATGTACTAAGTAAAATAGAGCTCAGATCTATATGATCAATTATATTAAATAGGGTTCAGTTTATACTGGAAACGTGTCACGGCCGGTGAACACGGAATGAGGGAGGCGCTCTTACAGTTCAATGGGGGTGGTTGTTGAATTTATTAATAGTACGAATCTTTCTCTCCTTAATGCAGAAATAGAAAATTTGATATTTTAATCCATGATTAAATATAGTTTTAATTAAAATGGGCAGGTAAGTTTATTATGATATAATACGCAAGATCCGTAAGATCAGACAATATTTTCCTCTAAATTTTGAGTAAAAGTTAGTATCTTACACAGATCATAAATCTAAGTGGCGCAGTCAAATAGGATAACATTAACACATAAAGTTTAATGATTTATGATAAAATTAAATCATTTACAACAATACTTTTTTCAATAAGCATGATAAGACTGTGTCACTTTCCTATTCAATGGAAATACGCACAAATCATTATGATTGCGAAACCGGGCAAACCGCCTACAGAACCCTCCTCCTATCGTCCTATAAGCCTACTACCAATAATGTCAAAATTTTTCGAAAGACTCCTCTTAGTCCGAATCCTCGAAAGAATAAACATAAATAACATCTTAATACCTGACCACCAATTTGGTTTTCGACAGAACTACTCAACAATACAGCAGTGCCATAGGATTGTAAATTATATAAAAGAAACTTTAGAGGGAAAAAAATGTGTGCGGCAGTATTCCTTGATGTGGAAAAGGCATTTGATAAGGTGTGGCATAGAGGCCTGTTGTATAAGGTGAAAAAGAATATGCCTAATGAAATATACCTGATATTAAAATCATATCTGAGTGAGCGATTTTTCCAAATCAAAGTAAATACCTCACTTTCCAAATACCATCCTATAGAATCCGGAGTACCTCAAGGTAGTGTCCTCGGTCCCTTCCTTTATCTCCTTTACATTGCTGATATACCTGCTGACGATGACATTACTATGGCCACATTTGCCGACGATACAGGAATCCTTACATCAGACGATAATCCAGATAGAGCTTCTAACAAACTGCAAAACTATTTAAATTCACTTCAAACATGGTTAACAAAATGGAAGATTAAAGTAAACGGTGAAAAGTCTTCACAAATTACATTCACAACAAGAAGGATCGACTGTCCACAGGTTCATATTAACAACATTCCTATCCCCTTAAAATCAGATGTCAAGTACCTGGGACTCCATTTGGACCGAAAGCTGACATTGAAGAACCATATCAAAACCAAGAAAACTTAACTAAATTTAAAGGTCAGACAAATGTATTGGCTGATAGGTAAAAGATCCCAGTTATCATTAGAAAACAAAGTATTATTATACAAAATTATACTAAAGCCGATATGGAGTTACGGTATAGAGTTATGGGGCTGCAGCAAACCGAGCAACACTAAAATACTGCACACTTTTCAATCAAAGACGCTGCGCATGATAGCCAATGCACCATGGTACGTTTCCATAATGACCTTGGGATACCATTCATCGAAGATGTTATTAAACTACAGGCAAACAAAGCTCAAGAAAGAAATTTCGCCCATGAAAGTCAAACTATTCAACAACTCTACCAGCCGCCAATTGTGGGAAGAAGACTGAAAAGGACATGGCCAGAGGACCTAACTGATTAGGTGTATTGGAGAACCATCGATGGATGGTGCCCAAAGCATGCCAGGATTTCCTACTATTTGCTAAATACTCTGTGTTGTAATTAGAGTAGATTGTAAATTTGCACTTAATAATAAAAAAAAAAAAAATTGTTCAAATTAGTATCTTACACAGATACAGAAATAAGCATCATCAATCTAAATGGCGCAGTCAAATAGGATACATTAACACACAAAGTTTAATGATTTATGATAAAATGAAATCATTTACAACAATACCTTTTTCAATAATATAAATTGATTTAAAAAATTTTGGACTATAGAAACTACTATGTAGACTAGAATCGGAAATACTGGCGCAGTCATATAGGATAACCGTAGATATAGAAATTACGATCCGAAATAGTTTTAAAGGATAGTATATTTCTCACTTACTTAATATGTAGATTACAATGTAACTCCCCTTTGAGGAAGGTAATAAGTTTTATCATTTTATTATAAGGGATAAAACGTCAGATCTATGTAAGAGACCATAGTGTTCGAAACGCCATCTTTTAGCTATTTTCCTCTCCAATCCAGACATGTTATACAATGTTTCCTCTTTGTTAAAGGGATGTAATCCGATAAAAATTAGGAAAGTCATAAAAAGGACATAAATCTTCCGAGAGTTTAGCGGGAAGTTGAGAGTCTACTTCAGAAGTTTTTGCCTTTTTATTCCTTTTCCGTTTTATTACAATTATTTTTGAGGGGAATGTTTACTTTTTGGTTTGTTTCTTCAAGAAGAATGTCGCGTAATTTATCACATTTTTTTACTCTTAATGGCGTAATAAAATAAATGTTATACTTTACAATTTTTAAAAACTTAAAACCATCGTTTATGTACCACCTATTGAGAGTAAACTTTAACAATATCTTCTTGTAAAAATAGGGAAACATATTTAATAAAAGATTATACAGGATGTTAAATTTCAACTCTTTTTAACCATAAAAAAATACTTATGTAGAAGAAGCAATAATAATCGTAGTAAAAAAAATGTTGAAAAACATTGGTCTAAGCCAGTGGTGGACAAAGAAATTCTAGAGGAGGGCCAGAATTTGCCCATCACTAGTCTAAGCTATTTAAACATCAGTACGTCCTCAATTTATCAAATAATTTTTTTTATTATTATTATTTTTTCATTGACAAATGCATATTTACAATCTACATCTATAATAGAGTATTAAGTAAATGTGTGGTGAGTAGTAGGCTTGATAGAGAAACATTCATTAATGTTTCTCTCTCTTGGTTATTATTTTATTGTTGCAAGAGATCTTGGGGCCATAATCTATTGAGCCTTCTTATGATTGGGCCATTGCTGTACAGCTGATCTATCATGTCATTTTCATGGTCTGCTATCTGGTTGTTGTAGCTTTCAGTCATTCTCAGTATTTCGTTGTTAACAAAGGGGATCCTCAGGTCATTATGTAAGGTCTGGTTACTCACATACCATGGAGCGTCTACAATGGTTCTCAGCGTTTTAGATTGGAATCTTTGAATGATATTAACCGAAGAAGGTTTTGCACATTCCCAAAGTTGGAGTCCATAAGACCATATCGGTTTCAACATAGCTTTGTAAAGCAGTAACTTGTTGCTGATTGAGAGCTTTGATTTTCTATCGAGGAGCCAGTGCATCTTACGGAATTTTATATCAAGTTGTCTTCGTTTAGTTTCTATGTGTTTTTTTCCACGTTAGCTTCTGGTCGAGGTGAAGGCCGAGATATTTTAATTCTGTTGCTACTAGAATTCGCACATTATTCATCGTTACTGCTGGACATACTTCGTGCTTTAAAGTGAATGTAACCTGTACCGATTTCGTTTGGTTAACTTTTGTTCGCCATTTTGTATACCAATTATTTAGTAAATTGAGATGATTTTGTAAATTCTCAGTAGCTATTAGAGGATTTTCGTCGGTGGAAATTGCACCGACGTCATCGGCAAAGGAAGCAAGAGTTGTTCTATTGGTTTCAGGTATATATTTTTTTTTTCTGTTTTTGTGGCCTCTTGCATGGTTTAAGCACTCAGCCAAGTTCAATTTATTGTTGCGTTATTAAATTTTTAACAAACACAATTCCCAACACCAACATCCATGGGCTGCGGCAGGATTCGAACCCGCGACCACCGGTGTGATAGGCAAACACTCTGTTCATCTACCCACCAGGATCCCGTTTCAGGTATATCGGCAGTGAAAATTAAAAACAGCAGTGGTCCTAGTACACTACCCTGAGGTACTCCGGACTTGATAGGGAAAAAGTTGGAGTACTGATCTGAAAATTTTAACAGAGTAATTTCTGTTAGATAAGTATGACTGGAGAAGGAGATAGTAGTTTTGGGATAGTGAATTTTTTAGTTTGAAAAGTAAGCCTCTGTGCCAGACCTTGTCGAAAGCTTGTGATATATTAAGGAAAACACGCTGTTTTCCTTAATATTTCTTTTCTTCAAGACTTTTAAATATAACAGAGTTAGCTATTTTTTGCTATTATTTATTGATATTTTAATTACAGATAAAAATTACATCATACAAAAAACATTGCTTATTACATAAGTATACACACTTTAATAGTAGGTACTAAAAAAATTCAATCAGGTGCTTATCAGTGACATGAAACAAATGCATTTAGATTATTTGATAAATATAATTTGATATCTATCGATTATTTCGCAAAGAAACCTTCATAGATTAAATATCCAATTATATAATTTACATTTTTAAATTATAACAAGCTGAAAGTAATAGTCTATTTAGACTAAATTTAATTTCTTAACTCATTAAGTGATCGATCTTATTATTTTTACTTTCTAATAAAGACAATTTACGACCTCTTTATATATAATACGAGGTCTGTTGCAAACTAAAGATATATCCCACAGTAGTAGAGCCCCCAGTTATTGGAGGTAGTATTCGATTGGTGCATCTTTCATTGATGATCTGTCAAAATTTGATAATAATTGAACCTCTTCACGCCGAGTTATGGCGCTCAAAGTGACATTATAGGAGTTCAGAGCTTTCACTACGTTGGGGTCTGCTGTCTTATCTGTTAATATTTTGTAGGTTTTTGTCCAAAGAAAATCTTGGTACGATGGCATCCATGCCTGCCCGTAAGAGTGGTTTCGCCTTTAGCGATTCCTTCCACAAACTGTCCCTATGGGTGCCGGACCCTACAGTGGGTTCGATACCAACCGTGCGAAAGCGTACCAATGGCATCAATCTTCTTCTTTAAGTGCCATCTTTGTTCCGAAGGTTGGCGATCATCAGGGCTATACGTATTTTCGGAACTGCTGACCGAAACAATTCGTTGCTCCACTTAAGTTCTTTAACCAGGAGTTTCGTCTTTTTCTTATGGACCTTTTTTCTGCAGTTTTTCCTTGCATAATCACTCGAAGTATTTCATATCTTTCGTCTCTTGTAATGTGTCCCAAGTATCCATCCGTATAGGCGCTCAGAGCGTTCACTATATTGAGGTCTACTGCCTTTTTTGTTAATATTTTGTAGGGTTTGTGAAAAACAAATCTTGGTACGACGGCATCCGTATCTGCCTGTAAGAGTGGTTTCTCCTTTAGCGATTCCTTCCACAGACTGTCCCTATGGCTGTTGGACCCTACAGTGGGTTCGATACCAACCGTGTGAAAGCCTACCAAGAGCATCAATCTTCTTCTTTAAGTACCATCTTCGTTCCGAAGGTTGGCCATTATCAGGGCTGATCGAAACAATTTGTTGTGTCCACAGCCATACCACTCTCTTAAGTTCATTTGCCAGGAGTTTCGTCTTCTTCCTATGGACCTTTTTCCTGCAATTCTTCTTTGCATAATCACTCAAAGTATTTCCATATCTTTCGTCTCTTGTAATGTGTCCCAAGTATTGCACTTTTTTTATTGTAAATTTTCATTATTGGTGGTCATGTTGAGTTCAAAATGACAAATAGCTGTGGTAGAGCCATCCGAAAAACTCCTGGAGGTATGTGTGGCCAAATGTCTAGTGAACATCAGCAACAAAGTCGTTCCAGTGCAAGTGGCGAACCCGACAAAAAGACGAATCACTCTCAAAAAGGGACATATCATAGGAGTGTGTGAGCCTGTGGTTAAGGTGACAAGGATTGAAGAGCAGGTTCTGAACAGTGGCAGTCATCAAGTTTCCGAAGAGCTCGTGGCCACTTTTGAGCAATCGGGGGGAAATCTCTCGGAAGAAGAGAGGAGGAATGCCACGTACTTCATCAAAAAGGAAGGCAGTCTATTTGCAGAAGAGAAAATCACGCGTCGTACAAATCTCATCCGGAACAACACTGGTAATGCTGCCACCATTCGACAAGCACCAAGACGGCTGCACTTCGCTAAGCAAGAAGAAGCCGCATCAATTACGAAGGACATGTTACAGGAGGGAATCATCTTTATTCATTCTTTTCAAGGCTTCAACGTTTGTGACTCTCTCCGTCCAGTTTATTCTGCGATACATCCATAATGCCTCTAATTCTTTTGTATCAATCTTTTTTATAGTCCATGATTCCATTCCGTAAAACAGCACAGAAATTACATAACTTCTCATCAGTTGAAGTTTCAATTCAAGGCACAGATTTCTTCACTCTTTTCATTTTAGTCAATATAAATCTGGCTTTTTCTATTCTTATTTTGATTTCTTATGATTTTATTAATAAAAGCGTCTAAAGAGCAGGCAATAATCTCCTCTAAATTTTGATGTCGCGGGTAAAAGCTAGTATCTTACACAGATACAGAAATTGGCATTATCAATCTAACTGGCGCAGTCAAATAGGATAACATTAACACACAAAGTTTAATGATTTCTGATGAAATGAAATCTTTTACAACAATTCCATTAAACATCTGTGTTTCTGCCGCATATGAATGCAGGGAGGCATAAAATATAGTAAATGATACGATTAGCTTTTGTATACGCGCATTGGCTACGAGTTTTAGACCGGATAGGAAAAAACAAATAGTATATTATCACTTGGTGTTGGTATTTCACTTCTTGAAGAGTTGCAAATGAAGATAAAGGAGTATATTTACAGCAGAGAAAGAATGAGTATTATAAATCGTTGAAAATTTAGTTGATACCTACCGTTACAGACTAAACTAAAAGCTAAGACTAGTTTCTTATTTACACTTAAAATTTATACTATTAATTAATAAAATTTACATTCTTGTATATTATAAACAGCTTGTACGACAAAGAATTTTAGTTATCAGATTATAATGAACCAATGACTTTTTAAAAATCAGTAAAACCTGAACATCATGAGATAACTTATATGCTTTCGTAAACCAATCCGGTGAGTTAAAAATGAATAATTTAAATGTTCACATATTCGACAATTTCGACTGTAGGCATACATGTGACATGAAATGATCACTGTGGTCGCTGTACATACAAGACGATTTCGAATTCGTATTCGATTCGATGTCAATCGATAAAGTCTAACAAGCTGAAGACAGCTTATGTCATAAATTATTAATAAAATACGAACCAGCCACCAGTTCAGGTGACTTCCAAATAACTGAAATTTAGGGAGAAGGTATAACGAGATGAATATTTCATTTTGTAATACAGGGTCGTTTAGGACTATGATGCTTTTGAAACGAAAATAAATTTAAATCTAAAGGACTCAATAATTACAGAAAGAGTTGGTATAAACACGTTATAGTTCATTCCTTCTAAAAGGAAGTAGGTACACACAATCCAACATTATTAAACATTTTTATTTTCTTAACTTGAACTTTTTTCTTCCATCCCTTAATTCCCATATTTTTATTTTTCATGGTCTCTTCTTTATTTCCTCTTTTTGTGTTCTGATTAGAACTAATTTTGAACATTTTGTCTTCAACGTGCCTCAGTTATATAAATCTTTGACGTTTTATACATTATATATCTAATAATTGTAAATTTAATACAAAATTTTCAGGTACTCTTATAACTTCTTAGCCTTTGGTAAGGTTTTCGATTTCTTCATCAACACTTCTTAGACTCCTGGTCTGTTTCCAAAGGAATCTTAAGCTTCTTGTTACATCTCTAAGTGCTCTTTTAACATCGTAGACTTTTGTTAACATCTTCCTCAATACTTATTAACATACTGGACTGTTTACTGAGCCTTCTTGGGCTTTTTGTAACAACTCCAGGTGCTCTTATCCATAAAGACACAAAATATATAGACTTATAGAACTTTATTGCTTTTCAAAATCTGTCCACCAAGATCGATATACTTTTGCATACGTTCAAAACAGTTATTCCAGTCTTCAGTTGATACCTGCAAAATCGCTGTTTTAAAGGCATAGATGAGAACCGCTTTTTGCTCTTCTGTGAGCAAATGAGGGATCCAAAGGGAAACCAACTTCGTAAAACCCAGTTCTTTATGTAGGATCTTGTTGATCGAGGTCTTTCAAATGCCCAAAGATGCCTCTATCTCCCGGTATGTTACACAACGGTCATGTATGATCTTCTTGATCGAGGTCTTTCAAATGCCAAAAGACGGCTATATCTTCCGGTCATACGTAATTACCTGACGAACCACATCAATGTTTTGAAGTGTGACCGCTGTTTTGTGTGGACCTAGTTTGGTTCGTCACTCAGACTGGAGCGACCACGTTGAAATTCGCAATACCAGCGGAAAATAGTTGACTGGTGTAGTGTTTCATTCTCAAACACAGAAACCATTCTAGCGAGACATTGCTGTTGGGATAATCCTCTCTGAAAATTGTAAAAAATTCTTGCTCGAAAATGTTCTCGGCTAAGATCCATTTTTCGACTGTTTTCTGTCAACAAAAGATTTGCCTCTGAAGGATCTATTGGTGGCACCTTCTAAGCGGCTATATGTAAACCTAAAAGGACAACCCTCATATTTTACAAATTGTACGAAATAAAACATCATTTTCTAAATTAATTCTTTCACACGATTATATTATCTTATATATCAATTATCAACTTTACAAACATACCTTTCTCGACAATTTCTGTAACAAAGCATGAGAGAAACAATTTCAAAATTGTGGAATTTTGTAATAGACAACTCCATCTATGTCAGTTTTGTAAAATTGTCTTACAAAGCGTCCCTAATTGAACTTTGCCTAACAACGGTAAATGAGGAATGAGAAATAATTTTGCCAATTAGTCGACCCCTGTGTGCTATAGCAACCAATCGAAGTCACTTTTGATACGGGAAACATCTTTTATTTATTAAGAAATTCTGAAATCAGGACTTGAGTGTCTGGAAGTGGGATATTTCTACAAGAAAATCTTTTAAAAGAAAAATTAGAATTAGGATAAGAAAATCAATTCACAACAATTCTATTAGGTAAGAGTTCCTGTTAAATAAGGTAACAAATAGATTTAGAATATATTTAATAAAAGTAAAAAAGGCGTGGAGACTCGGTTAATCCCTATGGAAGCGATGCTTTCTATGCTATTTTTGGTAGAAAAACCTACTGGTATACTTCAGTCTGCCGGTTATACCATAAGAGCAAGAATCGGGATAGGTAACAAGGTCACATCCCGTATGTGGACATTTTTAACACAATTCAAACGAGTTTGTAAAAAGTATCTTGAAAAAACTGTTATAAATAATTTTCTATACCTACTAATAGATTTTTCTTAACTATACAATGCCTCTTTGAAAGAGACTGGCAATATTATTGAGCAATGTATCGTAGTATCGTATTATTAAAATTTACCGTAATCTATAGAATAATATTGTGCAAAATATGAACTCTTTTTACAGATAAATATCGTACGTTATTGTTTACTTTATATATTATAAGCAATAATTTAATATCATCTACCAATCTCCTACAATAGTACACGATTTGCATTATTATGCAATTTTAATGAGAATCTAGAGATACCACTGCAATAAATATTTCTTCGTTAAATTGAATGGTTTATAAGCTTTTTTGCATCATCGAGTCAAGTTTCTTTTTTCATAAAATTGTGAAGTTTTTGTTACCGATTAAGAAAAGCTTTTGGTGTGGGCAGATTTGCGATGGAAATCTAAAAACATTAACAGTTAAGCTAAAAATTTCCATATAGTTGCTTCCGCATACCAAAAAGTTACTTAGGACCATACCTGAAGAATACGGTGGATGTGGAAGTCTAATTCATATAATTTTGCCATCGTTTTCGTCTATTTGTGACACGCTGGTAATCAGGGTAAAAAAGCTCTTTTGTCTTCTTCAAGTAAGGCGGTTTTTTCGTCATTTCTTTATCCAAAGGCTTTAACCACGCCATATAAACACTAACTGTTAATGGTCAGACCCTTTCCTATGTAATCAGTATACATATCTTGCGTATCCCAAATTACTAATGTCATAACCTTACCACCAGGTGTTTGTGGGCTTTTTTAATGTTTTCATCGGTAATAATTTCTTTTAGGCGCCCACCATGCATTGTCTTTTATGCTCATTTCGCATTGTTTAAGTGGTAAATGGTTTACCTCTTCCAAGATAACTACTTTCGTGTTTAGCTCTTTTCCATAAGAAGTGTAGAGCACCGAAATAACAATGTGCTTATAAACCTTATTATACAAAACTATCACCAAAGTTTAGAAGTGAAACAAACGAATGTAGACTTACCAGAGAGCTGTTACCTTATCCTAGCAATCAAATAACGCACTTAACAGAAAGAATGGTAGTATACGCTCCTGGTCGTTGCCAACTACAAGAGGATGAAATAAGCTCAGAAAACCCTTTTCTGGAGATGTGTCCAAGATAAGGACACATTTAAACATAGACTCTGTTCCTTTAGGAATTGGGATTAAATGTGGCTTAGGTATTGGTAAAGTAAGTACAGGTTTCCTCTCCTAACTTACCAGATACCTTTTTGCTAAATAGCACCAACAAATTAATACCTACAGACTCACAAATGAGCTATTATCCTGTGGATGGCACAACAATCAAATATGATTGTGGGCATCGCAAGTGGTCACTGTCAAATATAACAATATCTTTTTTGGATTAAATTTGAACACCCATATGCTGGGAATGTGGCCAGGATTAATAAGGAAACATTTCGTAAGCTCTGTGACTCTAGGAAGGATACACAATGGGCCAAATGTGGCCCAAGTAATCTCAGAGTGATACTTTGGTAATAAATTGGTTAACACTGTTTTAAAAATGTCAATAAAGACTATTTGCATCTTCAAGCTGAAAAATTTCCTCTCTACTTTATTATCGTAGTAAGTATTAAAGAGGAAATGGTGATTTAGTATCTTTTCCGTTGATTGCCTCTTAATTGAACTTCATTATTATGTCCTCATGTAATTTAAGGTCAATATATACATCGGCGTAATTTTTTTAGTTATCTAAATCGTGTATAATCTCCAAAAAAGAAGCCGATTATTACTCGTTATTCCGCATTTATATAATTTTCTATAAAAGAAAAATTAGTCACTTATTAACATTAATGTTGTACAGTAGAAGCAATGCCAATTAGAAATGTCGCTTGTATTTAACAGAATATTTTCATTAGTTTATTCGATCGTTACTAGATAATATATTAAAAAAAATTTAGCAAGACTTCTTTGTCATAAAATGAACGAGAACTTTAAATGGAAGAACTTGATGGTTATATTGATACCCAATTTAAAGTTAAGTAATATCATTACTTCATTACATTTACGACTTTTTGCTAAAAGTTATTTTAGATCTTTTTTTTTTTGTACAATTTCCCATCATCACTGATAACGAACAGACCGATGATGGCACAGCCCTTATATCACCTTTAGCACACCTGTCAAGCCATCGCTTAACCCAAAGGTGATGGTTAAAAAAAGCAATAATGTTCGCGGCTCTTCAACGCTTTGTCCTTCTTTTTTCATTGTTTTGGGTGTTAAACCAGTCGATAACAACACTTAAGCAGGTAATTACCGGGTATTACCTACACTCATAAAGTAAAAAACGTTCGGCGCATCGCCAAAAAGATAAAAAATTAAATGAACCAAAAAAAGAGAGTGTATATTCCCTTGGTAAAAAATTCTCCCGCTTATTTCAGAGACGAAAGATATAATCGTTTTATTTAAATTGTGTACAAAGCTGTC
This sequence comes from Altica lythri, assembly GCA_964028335.1. Lineage (NCBI taxonomy): Eukaryota > Metazoa > Arthropoda > Insecta > Coleoptera > Chrysomelidae > Altica > Altica lythri. The sequence continues at coordinate 8,273,399 of OZ034807.1, read as the reverse complement.
TTTCATTTTGGAATGTAAGTGTTGTAATTTGACTTATCGATAACATTAAAGAAAATGTTGTTTTTTGGGAAATCAAAACGCAAGTAAGAAAGAAATTCAGTTAAACCATTACAAGGATCGAAAGTCGATCATTGCTCCCGCTGGTTATAAAGGCGCCCCCAAATTATTACTGAGTTGTATCCTTGTATGCACATTTCAAGAATTTCTTAAATCTTTGAAAAATTTCTGGAATATATGTAGAGATATGCTGTCAACAAGCAAGCCAACTCATAACTTCATGATAAAAAGTATGTATGAAGAAAAAAGAATTGTTCTAACACTTACAATGATTCTTCTAATAAAAGAAAAAATATAAGTATTTTCCTAACTGCTCTCTTAATTTGTTCGTCTTTGTCAAGGGTCCCTCATAAGGTAGGATTTTTTTGTGATCGTCGTAAGAAAATGGACGTTTTGTACTTTTAAAGAAATCCCGCAAAAACATTCCCCGACTTTTATCTGAGTCTGTACAATATTGCTGCTCATTGCACCGGGCCTAATATTTTCTTCTGAAATCCCTCAATGCGATTAATTTGTAATAACGAAGTAAGAGGATGAAAAGATAAAAGAGCAATGATTATTATTTCGAAGTGGAATTGAAAAAGTAAGTAGAAGGCATTAGTACATGGACTCAATATTAACCAACATTTATTTCAAGTAAAATTTCATAAAATTCTTTTGCAATAATTTTTATATTTGTAGATCTAAATAAATAGTTTCATATTAAACTGAGATTATAATTTATTACATTACATCCTAGATCGTGTACGAAAGAGAAAGAAGTATATTTGGGATTGGAATGTGATTTCTCTTTCGCGTTGTAAGCTTAGTGGTTGGTGGAATGGAGGGGAGTTCTTTCCGACCAGTCAGCTAACAGTGCGAGAAAGATGGCTTATCCCAAAATGATTCTTTCTCACTTGTACATCGAAAGCACCGAAGATTGTCTCGGGTAGTGTATGCTAGATTGCGAGTGGTAGACAAGACACTTATGAGCTTCAAACATATACTACTAAAATCTGCCGTCCTTGCTGTTGCTGGAAGAATGGGAGAATCGTGTACGAAAGAGAAAGAAGTATGTTTGGGATTGGGATATGCTTTCTTTCTTGCGTTGTTTGCTTATTGGCTGGTGGAATGGAAGGTTTTCTTCAGCCAGTTAGCTAACAGTGCGAGGAAGATGGCATGTCCTAAAATAATTCTTTCTCACTCGTACATCTAAAGCACCGAAGATTGTCTCGGGTAGTGTTTGGTCGAATATTGTGATTGGTAGACAAGACACTTGTGAGCTTCAAACATATACTACTAAAAACTGCTGTCCTTTTCCTTGCTGGAAGAATGGGAGAATCGTGTTTGAAAGAATAAGAAGTATATTTGGGATTGGGATATGCTGTATCTCTCTCGTTGTTGGCTTACTGGCTGGAAGAATAGAGGGGAGTTACCAAGATGACATATCCAAAATGTGCTTCTTTCTCACTCGTACATCGGAAGCACCGAAGATAGTCTCGGGTAGTGTATGCTCAAAGATTGTGAATGGTAGACAAGAGTTAGTTTCTAGTGAAAGTATGTCGGTAATGCAGATTACATATTCATAGATTATTCGAAATTGGTAAGGTCTATGGTCAATTTTCTTATTATGTATTATATATAAAACAGCATACATTACACATGAAAAAAGTGGCTCATCTTTCCCTCCGTTTCAATTGGCTTCTTGTTATGTAAAGTACTATTTTCCATCGATATAACTTTATATCTAGACCTTTGTGAAAGACTGGTGCAAAGTAATATTTAAATTCTATCATATTTTACCTTTGGCTTATCGACTATAAAATCTTTAAAAAACGATAAAAAAAATTAACAGTTGTTTTCTCAAAATTATATTTTAAGAGAAATAAAGAGGACTTTCAACTTATCGACTTACTGTAGTTATTGACTTAATTAAAATTTAAAATGATGAAAATTTCAGCTTGTTACATACCTACTTGTTAGTGTTAGTTAAAAGGACCTTTTTGGAAAGACATTGGTGGACTTTTCGATCAATACGTATTTCGTTTTTAATTATTACAAAAAAAAAGAAAATGCTGAACAAAGTTTACCGGTGTATTTCTGTTGGCTATTAACTTTGTCTTTATTTTATTTTCTATTGTCTTCACTAAAACAAATGGACTAAAGAGTCAAATTCGGTCGAAAACACATAAACCGCAGAAAATGTTCCTTAAGAGTGGGTAGGACGGAAACTGAGTAAAGGACAACACACGAAATGGATAGACTTAAAATTAGACCAATTGCTGTCAGCTCTCCAAAACTTTAAATACTTAGAGTCTGTCATAGAAAGAGTTGTATCATAAGATACAGTGTGGATGGATGAACTAGAAAAGAATGAGTCGAGTTTTGTAAGACAGGAATGTGAGTACAAAAATGAAAGGTAGATTATACCACAGAGTTGTGGAACCAGCTTTAATGGATAAGTCAGAAACGTGGTCATTAACGAAAGAGCAAAAGAGAAAGTTAGAAGTAGCGGAGGTGAAGATGTTGCGTTGTATGTGTGAATTAACAGGAGAGATAGAGTAAGAGGTACAGTTAAAGTGGCACAGCTGGGCAAAAAAATCCAGAAAAATAGTTAGATAGTTTGACCATGTAGAGGAAGAATGAGAATTCTGTCAGTAAAAGAGTAGATGAATATTGTGGGTAAGAGAAAGAGAAAAATACCGAAGTTGATAGAATAAATGAGAATAAATAAGGACTTAAAAGAGAAAAAATGGAGAAGAGCGGATGCGTTAAGTGTGGAAACAAACGCTACGAAAGGTTAACGCTGACCCCATTTATGCTGAAGAGAATGTGGAGAGAAAGAACAAAATAAAAACAAATAATGTACGAGATCTTAAATTTGGTTTCTAATAAATAAAAGAAGGATACAAACTTACTCAAATTGACACTTTTAAAGACAGGAACGTAGTCAAAAATGTACATACATAAAAACCTTCTTTCACGAATAGTTCGAATCGTCACTGATTTAACACCTGAATTATTATTTTAGGCATTTGATGCTGTCGAAATATTGTTTTCAACACCTTTGGCATACATTTTTTATTATCCAATATATGAGTTTGAATCCTCTATTAGATCTACAAATGCCCAACTGAAGTAAATAACAGATAAATATTTTTTATTCTAGTACGGATGTAGAATCGAAAAGCTGAAAAAGTAAAAAAAAAAACAAAAGGAGAAAATGAACTGTATCGACTGTCTGTGACACAATTTCAGTACTGAATTTTCCCAATTAGCACTTCAATTATAAATTTATCCGAAGATACACCTCTATTCCGATATCTTCTCGACACACTTCCCTGCGTAGCGCTGTAAATCTACAGGAGCGGCCTCTATAGAAAATTTTATTTAAAACTTTTTTTTTCTCGTCAAAATTGATCTTATAGCCATCGAATATAATATAAGTAATAATAAACTTACCTCTCTTTGATTAAAACAATTGTTATTAATCAAGAGGTCGAAGAAGATTCAAGAAAAAACACTGTTATACCTTGAAGTCCAATTGTCTGTCAGTAACGTCATTATGACATGACGTAAATGCAAATGAATTCAACGCGAAGTTCGAATGAATGCTAGTTGCTATGTTTAACTTAGAAAGACTTACTATCTTTGTCTTATTAACGGGCAATAGAAAGAGATACATTTAACAAAGATGTCAACACTGGACAACAATATTAAGTGCGTTAGTGCCGCTTGAAATATTTCTTAAAAGTATCTCTTTCTATTGCGAGTTAATAAAACAAAGATAGTAAAAGTCTTGCTAAGTTAAACATGACAACTACCATTCATTTAAACCTCGCATTGGTTCCACGTTCATTTACGTCACAATTACGTCACTGACAGACAATTGGGCCTCGAGGAATAGTTAATTTACAAAACAAGTTTGGTGCAATTTGAATTGATTTTTATTAAAATATTGCTCTTAAGCGATATCTTTTATGTACCTACGTTGATTCTTCTACATTTATGCAGAGATATAAGGAACTTCTTAAGTTGTGACGTGTTGTTGTCAATACTCAAAACACGAACTATCAAGTTTTATTTAAAAACCTTTTAGTGCTTCTACTAGATAGATGTAAATACAAAACTTGTTCGAACTCGCCATCCTAGATAACACTATAGTAAATATGTATAAAAATCTGGAAAGTTTACCAAAATAATAAAACTTTAATCTGAATCAGACAACTACCGCATGAGTATTAAAATTTCTCAAAAGGATAGGGTTGAAAAAGAAACTTCCAAACTCTTTGCTTCAGCCGTTACTTTCTGCAGCCGCTTCAAACTGCCTTCTGTAGATGTTCCAGGGAGCTTCACTATCAAACGTAGGGGGCTTAATTATACACTGGTGAGATTGAGTCACAATCGTAGATGGAGCAGAGTTCCTTACATTCTGCTCCTGGAGTAGAAGAATAGCTCGTTTAGTTTCTTGGATTTGCTGTAGTAGCTATTCCTTGGTTTTCTCTAACTTTTCTTCTGTTGCTTCGATTCGTTCTTGGAATTCCTGTTTATTCACTTTATTTTCTTTCACATCAAGAAATATCTTCATGAACATTTCCCTTTCTTCCTTTCTGCGCTGTTCTTCAGCCTCTCGTTCTTTCTTTCTGTGCTATTCTTCCTTTCTGTGCTGTTCTTCAGCCTCTCGTTCTTCCTTTGTGTGCTGTTCTTCTGCCTCTCGTTCGTCGTTTCTGTGCTGTTCCTCAGCCTCTCGTTCTTCTTTTCTGAGTTGTTCTTCAACCTCTCGTCCTTCCTTTCTGCACTGCTCTTCTGTTTCTCTTTATTTTTTTCTACGCTGTTCTTCAGTCTCTCGTTCTGCCTTTCTGCGCTGCCAACAATTTCTCAATTACATCCATTTCGTCGTAATTAGTAGTTACAAAGCATGGTCAACGAAAACTCTTTTACATTTTACGAATTAGAATAGGATGGATTTAAAAGCCGGTCCTGCAATGTTCGACGAATTCATCATTGACAATCGCAATCGAATTATGGATTCAATTAAACCTGCCATTGACGTTTCATTTGTAGGTAGTGACGAGGCTAGGGCGTCCTTAACACTCATCATTTTCAAATACATTAACAGACATTGAGAGGAGACAAGAGAGATATTCGGTGCTTAACCTTATTCTGACACAGCATACCGCATCAATATATACGGGCTACGAATTTAATATTTACCTTCAAGGATGATAGCTTAAGATTTCTGAGCTTGGTATGCCATAGGGTTATCCTATTTGACTGCGCCAGTTACTTCGTGGTTTCCGTGTTATGGAATGATATTAGATCAGCTTTTATGTGTCGGAATAAGATACAAAAATTGCTTCAAACAAAAACTCTGTTAATCTTAAGTAATTTAACACTAATTTTTTGTGGTATAAAGCCATTTATAAGATTCATTTTCTGGTATATTTATTGTACCCAATTGTACGTTTGTAATTAACAAGATGTTATATTAGAAATCACTAAGGAATTAAGCAAATTATTTTTATGGTGCAATTAAAGAAAAGTTATTATACTGGTTTGTGCTTTGGTTCGTCTTCCTCTGATTGTGATGCCATTAAACGTTCATTTCCGTAGATTTTGATTTTTCTTTGTCATTATTGCCAACTTCACACTCTCCTCGACACCAATCTCTTAATAATTAAAAATCTGACATAAACATCAAATATTCAATCCTAATCTTCTAAATTACATTCTAGATTTATTTTTATGTACTTCTATGACATTGATCGGTTATTTAGTTGTCCATATTCATCTTTACATGTTAGCTGGTTAGTAACCTCTTAACTTCTTCTATATAAAGTTAAGTTAGATATTCCTGGGTTGGATTAGTTTAAGGAATATATATATAATTTTAATAAATTAGCAGAAATTTTCATTAAAAGAACGAACTTTCTATTACAATATAAATAATTAAAGCTTAATATGTATCTAAATTGTTATTTTAATTTGATTTTAACAACAGAGAGACACGCCTCTGTGTAATGACTGACATAAAAAACCAATTCAGCCCTTTTTATCTCTATTGACTGCTACTTCTCTGTTCGTGATCCGGGCGATATCGTGCTAGCAGTATAAAGGACCTATACCGATAGCTAACAGGCCAATAGATAAAAATCTATCAAAAAGAATAAGACCCCGCGAAGAATAGAATTCGGCTTCGGTTGGTAGAGAATCTTTCACTTCTTTTATTCTCGATGTAACGTGTCATCCAAGGTACCAATATCTGGCACTTTTTTTGTCTTCTTGTGGATAAGAATGATAAGAGGATAATAGTGTGACATAGATTGCTGGAATTTCGGATATTGAAACGGTTTATCTGGAATTCTCCTTTTTTATATACCAATGAATGATTTTATTATAGGTATTTACATGTTAAACCGTTACATAACACACATTATTGACAAAATAGTTAAATTTAAAATTGCGTTTTTGCTACTTCTCACGCTACTTTTCGTGCTTAATGTGTTTGGTTATTGTTTTTCATATCTTTTGCGAGTTGTCTTTTTTAAATCACCATGAAATGATTCGTTAAATTTCTGCCAAAGGAAGTTTTCAGCATTATTGTGATACAGTTTTTTTTTTTATAAATGACAGTATTCAATATTATTTTTAAATTCCTTATACTTCCTTTAAACATTAAAAAAAAAATTAAGTACATCACTGAAAAATATACTCATTTTTATATTTACACTTTTTACAGAAGAAATATTCAAAAATTACGGGAGAAAATCACTATGATCTAAAAATCGTCAAACATCTTGAACGACTCTCGTATCTTTTTTATGTAGAAACAAAATCTTAGCAGCGGCATGGGCATGGGAAAGAGTACACATTATATCACCCTGTATACACTGTAATGTATAATTTTTTTTAAAAAAATGAGTACACCACTGAAAAATATACTCTCTTTCCTACATTTACTCCAAATTTTATGAAAATGTTTACAGACGAAATATTTAAAATTTACGGGAGAGACCCACTATGTTCTTATAAAAAACTTTTTGAAAAACTCTCATATTTTTGTGTACGAAAGAAATAATAAGAGTGAGTTGGTAAGCCACTGGAATAAATACACATTTTTTACATTTATATAAAATTTTATCAAAATCCAGTTACGTCAAATACAAAAAAAATAGGGGAGAGACCAATTATGTTTTTGGTAAATAAACATTTTTAGATTTTTTTTATCACCCTGTATATCTCAAGTGTATAAAATATTTTGAAAATTGTGTACACCACTGGAAAATATACTCTCTTTCCTACATCCACACCAAATTTTATCAACATTTTTACAGACGAAATATTGAAAATTTACGGGAGAGACTCACTGTGTTCTTATAAAAAACTTTTTGAAAAACTGGCATATTTTTATATACGAAAGAAATAAAAGAGTGAATAGGTAAGCCACTGGAATAAATACACATTTTTAACATTTATATAAAATTTTATCAAAATCCAGTTGCGTCAAATACAGGGAAAATAAGGGAGAGCCCTACCATGTTTTTGGTAAATGAACATTTTTAAATTTCTTTTTTATCACCTTGTATATCTCTATTATATAAAATATTTTTAAAAAATTGAGTACACTATTGGAAAATATACTCTTTTTCCTACATTTACACCAAATTTTATCAAAATTTTTACAGAGGTAATATTGAAAATTTACGGGAGAGACTCACTATGTTCTTATAAAAAACTTTTTGAGAAACTGTCATATATTTTTATTTACGGAAAATACTATAAGAGTGAGTAACCCATTGGAAAAAATACACATTTTCTTACATTTACACCAAATTTTATCAAAATCCAGTTACGTCAAATACAGGGAAAATAAGAGAGAGACCTACTATGTTTTTGCTAAATGAACATTTTTAAATTTCTTTTTTATTACCCTGTATATCTCTAGTATATAAAATATTTTGAAAATTGAGTACACCACTGGAAAATATACTCTCTTTTCTACATCTACACCAAATTTTATCAAAATTTTTACAGAGGTAATATTGAAAATTTACGGGAGAGACTCGTTATGTTCTTCTAAAAAAAACTTTTTGAAAAAGTGTCATAAATTTTTATATACGGTAGATATAATAAGAGTGAGTAGCTACTTGAAAAAATACACATTTTTTTTACATTTATACCAAAGTTTAGCAAAATCTAGTCAGGACAAATACAGGAAAATAAGGAAAAGGCCGACTATGTTTTTGGTATATGAAAATTTTTAGATATTTTTTATATCACCCTGTATACACTGTAATGTATAATTTTTTTTTAAATAAATGAGTACACCACTGGAAAATATACTCTCTTTCCTACATTTACACCAAATTGTATGAAAATTTTTACAGACGGAATATTGAAAATTTACGGGAGAGACTCACTATGTTCTTATAAAAAACTTTTTGAAAAACTGTCATATTTTTATATACGAAAAAAATAATAAGAGTGCGTAGGTAAGCCACTGGAATAAATACACATTTTTTACATTAATATCCAATTTTATCAAAATCCAGTTACGTCAAATACAGGAAAAATAAGGAAGAGACCGATTATGTTTTTGGTAAATGAACATTTTTAGATTTATTTGATCACCCTGTATATCTCAAGTGTATAAAATATTTTGAAAATTGAGTACACAACTGGAAAATATACTCTTTTTCCTACATCAAATATTGAAAATTTACGGGAGAGACTCACTGTATTCTTATAAAAAACTTTTTGAAAAACTGTCATATTTTTATATACGAAAGAAATAAAAGAGTGAGTTGGTAAGCCACTGGAATAAATACACATTTTTTACATCTATATAAAATTTTATCAAAATCCAGTTGCGTCAAATACAGGGAAAATAAGGGAGAGACCTACTATGTTTTTGGTAAATGAACATTTTTAAATTTCTTTCTTAACCCTGTAATCACTATTATATAAAATATTTTTAAAAAATTGAGTACACCACTGGAAAATATACTCTCTTTTCTACAGTTACACCAAAATGTATCAAAATTTTTACAGACGGAATATTGAAAATTTACGGGAGAGACTAACTATGTTCTTATAATTTTTTTTTTTTTTAACTGTCATATATTTGTATATCCGGAAGATATCATAAGAGTGCGTATCCCATTGGAAAAAATACACATTTTCTTAAAATTAAACCAAATTTTATCAAAATCCAGTTACGTCAAATACAGGCAAAATAAGGGAGAGACCGATTATGTTTTTGGTAAATGAACATTTTTAGATTTATTTGATCACCCTGTATATCTCAAGTGTATAAAATATTTTGAAAATTGAGTACACCACTGGAAAATATACTCTCTTTCCTACATCCACACCAAATTTTATCAAAATTTTTACAGACGAAATATTGAAAATTTACGGGAGAGACTCACTGTGTTCTTATAAAAAACTTTTTGAAAAACTGTCATATTTTTATATACGAAAGAAATAATAAGAGTGAGTAGCTAAGCCATTGAAAAAAATACATATTTTTTTCATTTATATCAAATTTTATCAAAATCTACTTACGTCAAATACAGGAAAAGTAAGGGAGAGACCGATTATGTTTTTGGTAAATGAATATTTTTAGATTTTTTTATCACCCTGTAAATCTCAAGTGTATAAAATATTTTAAAAATTGAGTACACCACTGGAAAATATACTCTCTTTCCAACATCCACACCAAATTTTATCAAAATTTTTACAGACGAAATATTAAAAATTTACGGGAGAGACTCACTGTGTTCTTATAAAAAACTTTTTGAAAAACTGTCATATTTTTATTTACGAAAGAAATAATAAGAGTGAGTAGGTAAGCCACTGGAATAAATACACATTTTTTACATTTATATAAAATTTTATCAAAATTCGGTTGCGTCAAATACAGGGAAAATAAGGGAGAGACCTACTATGTTTTTGGTAAATAAACATTTTTAAATTTCTTTCTTATCACCCTGTATATCACTATTATATAAAATATTTTTAAAAAATTGAGTACACCACTGGAAAATATACTCTCCTTCCTACAGTTACACCAAAATGTATCAAAATTTTTACAGACGGAATATTGAAAATTTACGGGAGAGACTCACTATGTTCTTATAAAAAATTTTTTGAAAAACTGTCATATATTTGTATATCCGGAAGATATCATAAGAGTGCGTAACCCATTGGAAAAAATACACATTTTCTTAAAATTAAACCAAATTTTATCAAAATCCAGTTACGTCAAATACAGGAAAAATAGGGGAGAGACCGAATATGTTTTTGGTATAAAAATGTTTAGATTTCTTTTATATCACCCTGTATGTACTCTAATATACAAAATATTTAAAAAAAAATGAGTACACTGCTAGAAAATATACTCTGTTTTCTACATTTAAACCAAATTTTATCAAAATTTTTACTGACCGAATATTGAAAATTTACGGGGGAGGCTCACTATGTTCTTAAGAGAGAGATCGACAATGTTTTTGCTAAATGAAAAAATTTTTAGATTTCATCACCCTGTATATACTCTAATATATAAAATATTAAAAAAAATTGAGTGAACCTCCAGATTATATAATCTTTTTTCCTACATTTACACCAAATTTTATTAAAAAAGAACTTGATATTAATTTTTTGATTCCACGTCACTGATACCTATTGGAGGCCGAGACCTGATTCTTAAAATAAAAAAAAACATAGCAGTGTTCGCTGGCCGACGAAAGAATAGTGCAAATGACCCAATGAAAGAATGAAAGACCGTTTGAAATGGGAGAGATAAATTAACATCACTTAATTTTCAAGCTATGAATATAGCGATTAGTAGTATTGAACTTGTACGGGGCGCTTCATTAAGCAATTTATATCTTACATAATCATACATTAACAATTATTTGACATTCGCATCCATCAAGCATCTTTTAGGCGTCACTTTATTAAGATTATTAAAAAATAGAGATCCAGAAGAATTTTTCTGAAGATTGGTCTACACGTTTATTGGGGACTGTGAAATATTTGTTAAATTAGTTTGAGTTCAGGGTCCAAGAGAGAATAGAAAAATCAAGAAAATATTGATCAATTTGTGAATAAAGGTAAAAAACGACCAAAAAGCGAAAACAGAAAAAATCCGATAGAAATCAAAAAAATGAATAAAAGCTTGGTAGCGAACACACCCGGTAGATAGCGTTGTATTTTGATTGCTTAATATTAGAGTTAAAAAACTTGTTTAACGCGACAAATAATAAAAAAAATGAAAAACAGGTAAACCTAGCAAAACTTTAAAAATAGAATATACTGAAAAATAGGGAAAGAAACGAAAAATGTGTAAAATCCATAAAAGAGAAGAATCGAAAGAAAAAAAAAACAAGAAGAGTGAAGAAAAAATGGTTACAAATTGATAAAAAGCTAGTAGCAAACGAGAAACTAAAATAAAATGAAAAATAATAAAAAAAAATAGTGAAAAGTTTGAAACATACGAGAAAATTGGATAAAATCAACAAAAACAACAAGTGCGAGTGAGATTCTACTCTTTTCATTTTTTCTCTTAATATTTTAATTATTTTTAAATTTTAGTATTTTTTGTTATAGCGGCAACGGAAATACATAATTTGTGAAATTTCAGCTTTCTGGCTATCACGATTTATAATAGACAGACGGACAGACAGACAGACGGACGGACAGACAGACAGTGTAGGCTTAGTTTTTACCTTTTAGATACGGAACCCTAAAAAAACGAAAAACGGGAAAAGAAAATCATTTAGAATTCTCTGGGTCAGATAGTAGTTTATAAAAATGCCCACATTGTATACAACACTACAACAACAAAAATTCAACAACTGCTTTTATATAAACAAACCTTGATGAACATTGATGCTTTGGTGCAATAAACATTTCATTTTAAAAGAGAAAGAATATCGCGTAATATATTATTGATGCGTTGTGGGAATTATGAAAGGTTGTTAATTTTTTTCACCTTTCAGTCAATGTATTCTGTAGTTACAAATGAACTAGATTCATACGCAACAAAAAAAGATTAATGATGGTTGTTAATGTATTGCCACAATTGATACCCAGTAATTTACGGTTCTTAGATGGATTCATTTTTTAATTTTTTGATTCTTATACATTCTTTACAGTTAATATATCAAATTGATCCTAATTGATACAAGAATAATGTATGAAAGGAATTTTAAATCTCTTTTTTTGATATGACATCAACAAAACACTAATTTATTTATAAAAATTTTATTCATTTATATCTTTGTCACTTTCTCCTTATTTTGGTCCCTTTTATTTATTTATTTTTCGATTTTTTCCTAATTTCCCCCAGATTTTAAAGTTTTTTGTTTTTTTAGTGTTCCTTGTTGTTTTTTTTTTGTTTTTTTTTCTAATATTTCACATTTTTTTAATTTTTTTATTTTTTTTTTATTTAATTTAGTAAGCATTGTCTTAGTTTTTGTTCCGAATATTTTTCTGTTTTTTTTTTCATTTTATTTTAGTTTCTCGTTTTTCTATATATTTTCCAGAACTCTACTTATTAAACCATGGTGTAAGTATTTTTTCGACTAACTAACTTGTCTATTAGGAATTTGTAAAATTAAATTACAATAAATAATTTTTATTGCTTCCTTTATCGAAAAAAGAAGTGTATACGTTTCGATTCTTTTGTCCTTTCTAACTAAATAATCTAAAAATCAAAATACAGCGCTATCTATCAGGAGTCTACCTAACCTAGGCGTCTTGTCACCGAATCTGTGGAATCTGGTGGTTGATGACCTCCTGTCTGAGCTCAATGCACAGGGAATGTACGCTCAAGGATATGCTGACGACATTGTTGTCCTAATAAGAGGAAAATTTATGAACACTTGCCTGGAACTCATGCAGAGGGCATTGTCCATAGTGGAAAGGTGGTGTAATCAGGAGGGTTTGAGGGTCAATCCAATGAAGACTGTAATGGTACCATTTACAAGGAAGAGAAATGTTGATATCGCTATGGTAACAACTCTCTTCGGTAATCAGATCCAGGTTAAAAGAGAGTTCAAGTACCTAGGAATAAGGCTGGACGACAAGCTCACCTGGAACAGCCATTTGGCACATATAACGCAACGTTCTCAAACCACATTTATGATGATGAGACGGGCCGTTGGGAAGACATGGGGTCTGAGCCCACAAATGACTAACTGGCTATACACTAGGGTTGCAAGACCGATGATGGTGTATGGCTCGATAGTCTGGTGGACCAAGGTGATGCAAACTACCGCTGTAAAGAGATTATAAAAGATCCAGCAAGTGGCGTGTCTTGGCATCACAGGAGCCATAAGAGGCACTCCAACTGCAACCCTAGAAGTAGTACTAAACCTCCCACCCCTCGACATCATTGTGAAAGGGGAGGCAAGGATGGCAGCCTACAGAATGAGTTGCAGTGGCAACTGGAAGTACAATCCCTCCAGTGGGCATACAAGGGTTGTGGACACTGTACAGATGGACACCTTGGAAATGTTACCAGACAGGATGGTGAAGATCACAGATCTAGAAAAGCCATACAACGTCAGTATTACTGACAGAGCTGCCTGGGAGAAAAGTGAACCTGAATACATGAAAAGGGAGATCACTTGGTATACGGATGGCTCGAAAAAGCCAACAGGCACTGGGGCGGAAATATATGGAGTCAGACACAAGGCGCAGTTTTGCGTAAGCCTGGGTAAGCTGGCTACTGTGTTCCAGGCTGAAGTTGTTGTCCTATCAGAGTGTGCAAGAGTGTGTTTGGAGCGTGGTCTGACAGGCCACACCATATACATAAACTCGGACAGTAGAGTAGCGCTAATGGCACTTGACAGTTTTGAATTTACCTCTAAAGCAGTATGGGACTGTTATCAGGCCATGAAAACCCTGGGAGAGTACAACAAGGTTATCCTTAGTTGGGTTCCGGGGCACAAAGGTATTGCTGGTATTGAGGGAGCTGACAAGAGGGCAAACAAAGGAGCTGAAAGCCCGCTCATTGGACCAGAGCCGACGTGTGGTATTGCTTACAACACAGCACGAAGAGCTGTTCGCCAGTGGATGGGCATAGAACATCGAAAGAGCTGAGAAAGAACAGAAGGCAACATACAGTCAAAGAGAATGCTGCAGACACCTACTGGTGTCATAGCGGCAGATGCCCTTGGGCTGAGGAGGAAGACCCTGCGGAAAGTGGTTGGCTTCATCAGCGGCCATTGGGTATTCCCCGGACATCTGTATAAGATGGGAATTCAAGTTGAAAACCTCCTATGTAGAAAATGCGGTGAGGAGGAGACAGCCTTCCACGTGATATTCATTTGCCCAGCCCTGCACGGTCTGCGTGTGAGATCCCTTGGCCTACCGATCGGAGATCAAAGGGAAGAACGGGTAACCATAGTCAAAAGGATCTCATGGTTCAATAAGAACCTGGGATTTGACGGAGAATGGGGACCTGTGAATGAGGGTGCACAATAAGCTGTACTAGCTGCGATGCAATCCCATGGTCTACCCCTAAGCCTGGCCCTCTGAAAAAAAAACTAGACGTCAAACGTTGATAGAGAGTTATATCAATTAACTTATACCGCTATCGGTTAGGAAATAGTTGAACTAAAGAATAAATATACACTACCATAAGTGAAAAATTAAAAAAAAATATAGTGAAGCAAATAGTAAATCTACACCGTTCTGTATCCGATTCTATGTAGTTTTTTCATATAGCTCTGAGCTCTGATACATATTACGTGACTGACATTAATTAAGATAACTTTATTTGTTAACCAATTTAAATAAAAAACACACTAAATTTTAATTAAAGCCCACCTTAATATATTCTCAAAAACTGCATCTAATTTGATTATTTCAATAAAAACTATTTGTAATCCACCGGTAAAATCATTCTTGAAACACCTGGTACATCGGCATGTACTCACTTTAGACCTATTTCACCATCGACACGACCCCAGGTAATACAATAATAATAAAAAAAACTGGCGAGAAAAAAAGGTACATATATCATCCCATTGAAATTGTCCATCTATCTGCGGCGTAGCTCAAGAAAGCTTAAGAGAGAAAAGAACGAAGTAAAAGGTTCCATGACCTCTGATCATACACGGGATGATACCAGCAACATTATAACACTCACCTTGAAAAGTGTTATATCTGCAACGAAACAACAATGAAGGAAGAGAAGTACCACGGGCGGAACCGAAGAAAGGTCAACACAGCTTTTTTTTATTAAAATTAGCATTGTTGATAATTTCCGTAAAATATTTGTTGAGCCCATAAAAATAGAATTAGAAACGTATGTATCTGTTATATTTTTTAAATTTGCAACGACATTCTTATAGATATAGCGAGAAAGAATTTGACTGTAAGCAAAGTCGTTTTTATTGGAATTTTTTAATAATATTCACATTACGTAAACTACAAAGCGTTAAAATTTTACTGAGAATTCTATATACCAAATTTCATGTCCCTGAGATCCTCTGTTCAAGAGAAAGCGGATACAAACGGAGGAAATATTAATGAAAATGAAACAAACACTTTAAATGAATGAATGAGTAAAGGATAGGTAGATAAAGAATATTTTTATAGCAGTATGGTGGGTAAGAGGACCCTACTGTAGGACTTATGTCCTTTTCAGGGAATAGATGGAAGTGTTTGGATGGTGTCGTCGGCCCCGCTCTTACAAATTTTCCCATTTGCATTTCTGTTTGCAGCAGAATGGATTGCTCTTGAGTCTTCTCTTCATCCATGGTGCTTGAAAGTGCCTAAACAGTCTTCTTGTGTGGTAGTGTGACCCACGTGGTGCAATGTGGGTTTGGGAGGTTGATGCTGTGGCGTGTCTTCTCCGTCGTGGTCGTGGAGCCCTTCTATTTGGCAAGGACGAAGGAAACCACAGAAACCTTCGTCAAGTGCCCATTTTTTTCCTTTCTTCATGAAGTTAATAAATTCTCTACATTTTCTATAGTTGGACCAATACCGTAACTAGTTTAGTTGTAACAGGCATTTTTTTTATTCCCTCTCTTGTTATATTGTTGTCTATAGAAATTGTAAATCATGTTATACTTACCTATTTATCTGATTGGCAAATTTTTAATCTTCATCAATGTTTACATAGATATAATTTGGTAATCTCGTGGTTTTGCTTTAATCAGAGTGAATCTTAATCATTTAAGTGTGGATCTTGGAGCAGAACCTTTAATTTCAGTCTGGGCTTCTGTGTTTTGGTTACATTTTTGGGTTATTTCGTGTCCAGTGGGAAAAACACAATGTGATGGTAATGGTATTCTTTAACCCTCAATCACAGGATGAAATAACCCAAAAATATAACCAAAACGCAGAAGAATTCAATGGCCCAGTCGGTTCTGCTCTAAGATCCACAATTAAATGATTAAGATTCACTCTGTATAAAGCAAAACCATGAGATTACCGAATAATATCTAAGTATGTTAACATTGATGAAGATTTAAAATTTTCCAATCAAATAAATAGGTAGGTTTAATATGATTTACTATTTCTATAGTCAACAATATAACAAGAGGGGTAATAAAAAAAATGCCTGTTACATAGTTTGCAAGATCGATTCAAAAAATCAAAAATTGCTTGAGTTTTTCTTAATAACTTTTTTCCCTACATCCTAAAGTGAACCAAAACCACCCAGAGTATCCTACAAACCTGCTCTACAAGGTGGTTGTGGATCGTTTACTGTACAAAATTTTTGCTCAAAAAAAATCTGCACTGGACTAAAAGTGACTATTTTGAATTCGATCTGAATCATCGAGATCTGCTGATTTAAGTGATTTTTCTTTAAAAACATTTATCCTTTAATAATTTTTTAAGATATCTCAAAAATAAACAAGTTTGTTAGAAAGTTTTTTATATTCGCCGTGTTCTTTGTCTCTTTGTTATTCCGTGGAATTTTGTAATCAAATTTAAACCTATTTCCCGACTACCTAGAGCTCTTAAATTTTCAGGATAGCTAAGAACTGGATGACAATCCATATACATAGATTTCGAAAGTTATACTGAATTGTTATTAAATTAAATATGATTTAAGTTGCGTACAGATATTTTTATTTTGAAGGTTTTTATATAAGTTGATGGTAGCTGAATTGGATAAGCGTCTAATTCTGACAGTTCTGTTGGGTTATCGTAATGGGATCGATCACGCGAGAGAGAAGTTTTCTTTTATAATGGTAATATGACCTATAAATCAGTAAAAAAAACTTTCTACTATAAAATGTTCTTTTTATAAATTGTGATTATTTTTTAATCAAGACGAACACTTTGAATGTCTTTTTCTCGGTGTAACCATGGAAACTAGTTAATGCTAGAATAAAATATTACCTCATGAGCTCAGTTATTTTTCTCGATAATGTGTAATATTTTTATGAAAGCTATCCTCAACTTTCATTAAATAATTAACAATTAAAAAATATATTAAACTTTATTGCTGTTTATTACAACTCTTCCATCATTATTACAAAGCCTTTTATTCACATTTCAATTTCAGTAGAAATATCGTACATTGCACTTTTAAACAGCAACATCCGACAGATCTGTTGCTGACATTAAAAATCACCTTCCTATTTTGAAATCTGAATCTTAAGTGTTAAATGAAATAAAACGTGAAGAATTTTGCAGTACCTTAATGTTTTGTCTTTTCTTGTTTCTCATTTGAGATATAAACTATGTTATTTCGTAACCAAAACGTGATGTGTTAACATGTGCTGATTGCTTGTTTTGTTACAGAAACTACAATCAATTCATAATTATTGATTCCTTTGGATTACTCAACACTGGTGTTAGAATTAAAAAGGTAAGTGATAGTTGTAATCAAATTTTATACCTATATAATGTATACCATTATTATAAAAATATAGAAAAAGTTATATGACTTATTACATCAGAAGTAAGTACATGCTTAATATAAAAACAACTACCTATTTGATCACAATCGACGTTAAAAAATGGTTTTTAACAATCGACTAATTCATCTATGAAATATTAATTAAATGTTTGTAAATTGTAACCCTTAAATTACCCTAGGCTAGCTCCTGAAGTTCGTGGCTTTCTTCTGAGTCTTATTTAATCCCTTCCAAACATTAATTATAGGGCGCCAAGTACAGACACACAAATAAAATACGAAAAATCAGTTTTAAGTTGGTTTATTACTCAATTAATAATTTAGTAAAAATTGAAATAAATTAATTAAAAAGGAACTTCCTTGGAACCAATCCCGGGTATGATTACACCTGGTGTCGGCTTCAAAAGGGATGTCGGCAGACCGCGAAATTTTTCTGATGAATTTAGCTGGTTCCTTAATAGGGCCCTTCTCAGATTTGGCAATAACCCTAGTAATAAAATTGAAATCAAGACTCCGACCTTTAGGTAATTGCTATCGAATACAATCGCTATCTATTTCTCCAACTTTCGAGAAAAAATTAATTACAATCCATGTTTATCTATTTTAACACCACAAAAAACTGACCTTTTTACAATAGCAATTGTATTCGAAAATTAAGTGTTAGTAAAATACTTAAAATAATATATTCACCGCAATTTGGATTATTTCTAACTAATAAAATTAAAACAAAAGCAAAAAGGTACACACCAGAAAGAAGGGCGTAGGTAGTCAGAAACTAATTCTGAATTTTTAAAGAATCGCAGACGAAATGAAAGAATTGAAAAAATTATTCCGTCGACGGAACATTATTTCCTCCTACCAAGTCGGCAATCGACCTTCGCATCGGCGCGATAAAAATTGAACAGAATAAAAATATATAGTCCGGATGGTATGCTCGAAAATGAACGTTACAAAATTTAATTTTTGGCGTCTAGACTATGTTGGGTGTGGATTAAATTGCACTTATGGTTTTATATCCGCCGTACAAATTTTATAGGATTTTAAAAATTCCAGTATAGTACATTTGAAAAAAAATTGTTGACACTAATGAATTTTTGAAGTATTTTCAACATAAAAATTTTGAAAATCTGGCAATCTATGAAATATTAGTTGAATCTTAGTAAATTTAATCTTTGGCTTCCAGACTATTTTGGTTGCGGATCAATTGCACAAACTTATGGTTTTATATCCGCCGTACAAATTTTAGTTGATTTTTATAAAATTTTACACTTCCAGTTAAGTATTTTCGTAAAAATATAAATTTGGAAAAACTAAAGAATTTTTCGAAGTTCGAAGCGTTTCCAGTTTGAAAATTATTGCTATAAAATATTAATTAAATTTCAGAAAATCTTTGGCTTTCAGACTATTTTGGGTGTGGATCAATTGCACAATCTTATGGTTTTATATCCGCCATACAAATTTTAGTTGATTTTCATAGAATTTTACAAATTCCAGTTTAGTATTTTCGAAAACATATAAATTTGACAAAATCAATGAATTTTTCAAAGTTCGAAGCCTTTTCAGTGTGAAAATTATTGCTATAAAATATTAATTAAACTAGTTGTACTCGCAACGTCGTTCGCGTGGCTTGTGATTGTTGTGTAAAAATTTCTTACCCCACCCCATTTATAAGGAATGGGAGAGAAATTTTTATACACCAGATGTTAAGTTAAAAGAAGACAAATACACCTGTGAAACCCGCATTCGAATCGGATCAGTAGTTTTCATGTGATGCGCGCACAAACATACAGACAGACAGACAAAAAAATCTAACTACATTTTTGGGTTCTATTTCGATGTACCCGCGTGTTGATTTTTGTATAAAAATTTCTTTCCTCACCCCGTTAAAGGGGTGGGGGAAGAAAGTTTTATACACCAGATATTAAGTTGAAAGAAGACAAATACGTCTTTGAAAACCGCATTCGAATAGGATCAGTAGTTTTCATGTGATGCGCGCACAAACATATACATTTCTACAGTTTTATTATATGAGTAGAAAGTAAGACACTGTAGGACACTTTTTGACCTTTGAACCTGTGACATCATCTGACAGCTTTAGCGTCAAAAAAATGTTATTTTATCGTTTCTAAATTCATGAACGTCTCAGTTCCAAATGTGAAACGCCAAAACGTCAAAATAGCGCTTAAATTTGTCGCAATAACGGTTTAAAAAATTGGTAAGAAGAAATTTTCGATTTACATGTATTTCTTATGGAAATATGACGTTTCAAAGTGAAAAATGTTAGCGCTATTTTGACGTTTTGGCGTTTCACATTTGGAACTGAGACGTTCATGAATTTAGAAACGATAAAATAACATTTTTTTGACGCTAAAGCTGTCAGATGATGTCACAGGTTCAAAGGTCAAAAAGTGTCCTACAGTGTCTTACTTTCTACTTATATGTATAGATTTCAGAAAATCTTTGGCTTTCAGACTATTTTGGGTTTGGATCAACTGCACAAACTTATCGTCTTATATGAAAATTTCATCTTTGGCTTCCAGACTATTTTGAGTACGGATCAACTGCTCTAACTTATGTACAATCTCTTGAAATTTGCTGCAAATTTTCGTTAATGCAAAAAAATTTGGGAACTGACAAATCAAAAACAACTTTCATTAACAAGAAAACTTAGTTGTCACAATATTTTATACAAAAGAAAACAACTGTAATAAAACTACATCTTTTAAATATTATATTTAACTCACAATTAAACTTTTGATAGAAAAATCAATAAAATTAGAGAAATCGTTGAAAATTAATCCAAGCGGGCTAACTAATCTTAACAGCCACCTAAGCCGACATTTTGCAGCTCAGGGCCGTAATAGGATCTATATTATACCAATAACTAGCCGTCGTTGTATAATTATTAAGATAAGATAGTTCAGTCCGCACGAACTTGGATAAATGTAAGCCAAAATCGAAGAAGATCTTGATAAAAAATACTATCACAAGCAATAACAAGAACTTACTCTATTCTCACTACACATTAATGATCTGCTGGAAGCCACTAATAACCCGATACATGGTTTTGCAGATGATAGCAACCTACACTGTAGCAAGGCGCACAGCCGTCCCATACCTCTAGATATTCTGGAAGAGGACAGAAGATCCACAGCGGCTTCTCTCAATCAAGATTTGAGAATTGTAGACGAGTGGGGAAGAAAGAATCTTGTTAATTTCAACGCTTCCAAGACAAAGACATGTTGCCTATCCAACAAGAGGCAAACATGCGGCCCATCCATTACAATCAACGATCAGACACTGGTAGCGGGCGACTCCATTACTCTGGTTGGTATAACGATCTCCCAGGACTTACTCTGGAACGAACATATTGCATCCATAGCAACTGCAGCAGGAAAAAAATTAGGCTTTCTGTTTAGAGCACGGAAATATTTTTCTCCATCCAACTTGGCTACGCTTTACAAAGCCCAAATACGGCCTAATCTTGAATACTGCTCACATGTATGGGGTTCGGCGGCTCCGTCAAGGCTAGGAGTTCTTGATGCAATACAGAGAAGGGCAGTTCGACTAATAGACGACACCAGTATCACCAAAAACCTAGCCCCATTATCCCACCGAAGAGCAGTGGCTGATCTTTCCTTGTTTTACCGATACATAAACGGATTTTGCTCAGAAGAACTCCGCTCTATAATGCCTCCACTTGCCAGACAAGCCAGAGCAACGCGACGTGCCAACTCCATGCACCCTTATACTGTTCAGTGCCCGACATCGAGAACGGATCGATTCGATCGTTCCTTCATCCCCAGGGTCTCCAGATTATGGAACTCCTTACCTCCCCACGTCTTCCCCACTCGTCCTAACTTGCAGGCCTTTAAATATCAAATTAATAAATTACCTCTTCTGTCCCAATAGATGTTCTCGGTACATTTGTATTTAGGTCTATACCTACGAGGACATCCTTAACAAAAAAAAAAAAAAATCTCTAAATAAAAATTTAGATCGAAAAGTCCACGTATAAAATCTGTAATAAGAATAATTTTAGAAAATATAATTAATTTATTATACTCTTTTAATTGAAAATAAAACTATTTTTCATTTAGAAATGCGTTGAAAAACATATTTCAGCTCATAAACCTCCCTGTAATTTTCATAACCTGACGGGGGTCAGTACGTTGCTTGATATTACATAGTAGGGTAGGGCTAGTCTCGTTCTATCTCACTTCCTCTTTGCTTTCTGTAAAGCTAGGCTATTTTATAAACTTCACCGCCGCCGGATTGACTCTGACCGCCTCCCTTCCAACCCCCCTTTTGAACCGCCGGTCGGCGCTTCCCGATTCTCGTCCCAACGGGATCTAAATATTTTCTAATGTGGTCTAAATGTCATTTGCTACAGCGGTGTGTTCCATTTGAAATTTCATTGATAGATGCAACCTAAAATAAAAAAAAATAGTTAAAACAAGGAGTTACCCTCTGAATAAACAACTAAATGGTAACAATTGTATACAATGAGTACGGATTTTTTTAAAAATCCTTTAATTGGATGGTGGAAAGTAAAACTGTTGTAAATCGATTTGCTCCAGTTGAGTATGATGTATTTAAATTGAAAAAAGAGGAAATATTAAAAGAACTCGTGAAGTAGAAAAGAAAGAGGACGGTAATAAGATATTTTCACGATAGGTTTTTCGAGCAATTGTAACAAATTTTATAAGCTAATTTAGTTTTTATCAAGTAACTTTCTATCAACTTTTCAAAACGTAAACATAGTTATGTGTAGCTTATTTATCATTATTCTGACCGAAATATTTTAGCACCTGATCTATTTGTGATCATGTTTTCCACCACTTTTATATTAGTTAAAAATAAGAAGTTTGGCACAAAATATAATAAACCAAAGCTTTCATTTTTTCCAATTATATCAATATTATCCTCGTTTTCTTTGGCAGCTAGATAGCTACCTATGGGGGTGTTCATATTTTTGGTTGCTAAAACTCTTGACCCCTATCGTCTTCATCATGTCTCTTTTTCTGAAACTCAGACGTAACGTCCTTTCAGTTTGTGAAAAAAGAAAAAATGAAAGAAAGAGACTAAGGTTAGGTGAATAGGAGGTTGGGGAATCAAAGAAATTCCTTCTGAAGTCAGATTTTCTGTAACGGAAAAAGTCGCACGGTGTCAAACCTGGCGAGTACGGCGCTTGTTTGAGCACTGAAGTGCGTTTATTAGCCCAATAGTGCTTCACAGATAGCGCGTTATTTGCAGGTGCCTTATCCTAGTGCAAAATCCACGAGTTGTTCTTCCACAACTCAAGCCGTTTTTTACGAAGTATTGCCAAAACTGACGAATAGTAAGTCTGGTTGACAGTCTGACCCTCTGGAACCCATTCAGTCATCACGTAACCATTAAACGATCAACATTGCCTTGAATGTTGATTTGGAAATCCTTGCTTTTTGGCTTCTGGGCAATTCAGGCGTCTTCCAATGTATCGATTTCCGCTTTGTTTCAACATATTATCGAAAAATACGTTTCGAAGCAAGTAATAATGTTTTTTTTATCAGTCCGGGATCTTCGTTTAACGTTTCAAGGTAATCTGAGCAGACCTGTTGACGCACGATCTTTTGGTCAGGATTCAGGTTTTTTGGCATCAACTTTTTATAGACTTTTGTCATGTGAAATTCCTGGGCCACAGAGCTCCCTACAGGAAGGTACTATTTTATATTTTCGTATCTAACAACCATCTTATGTGGGAAAATGATTTTGGGGGAAGAATGGAAAAAATGAATTTTCCCAGATGTGGTACCTAGCTGATCGGTTTTTTGTTCCCTTTGCACCTTATTTCAAATTTCAACGAAATTGTTAGAGCTGAGGAATATGGAGATTGTTAGGTAAAACGAGTAATTTATAGGAGTATGGTCGGTAAGAGGACCCTGCTGTAGGACTTATGTCCTTTTCAGAGAATGGATAGGAGTGTTTGGATGGTGTTAGTATCTGTCGTCGGCCCCGCTCTCAAAAAATTTCCCATTTATATTTCCCTTTGCAGCAGGTTGGATTGCTGTTAAGTCTTTTCTCCATCCAGGTCGCTTGAACGTACCTAAACAGTCTTCTTTTTTTGGTGTGAGTGTAGGTGTTGTGTGGTAGAGTGACCCACGTAGTGCAATGTGGTTTTGAGAGATTGACGCTGTGGCGTGTCTCCTCCGTCATGGAGTCCTTCCATTTGGCAAGGACGAAGGGAACCACAGAAACCTTCGCCAAGGACCCATTTGTTAGAGCCGTTTTCGAGAACATATGGCAATATAAGCAGCCAGTTGCTCGCTTAATATTATAATATAAGATAAAATACTAATATTTAAATTTCGCAATATTGATCTTAAATTGTTTTCGAGATATATCCGATTTTAACATTTCGAGTGTGTTTATATTATTATTAGATTCTTTTAATCTTGAACTAAATCGATACTTAATATAGAAAACAATATATTGAAGAACCCTTCTTATAGATTTCATATGTCTAATAACGTTTGCTATGTGGAAATATATATTTATTTAAATACCCTCTCTAAAATCAAACATAACCATTTACCATTTAGTATAAAATATCCTGCATCCTTACAAACACGATATACATCATTCATAACTGACTTGTCAAACAAGCTTTTCCCTCCAGTCGTCAACCTTTCCCTTAATATATCCCTTTTCCTTATCGAAATACCTTTCAATCTACAACCCCCTTCGCCCCCCGGGGGCAGCCTTTATGCGACCCATCCATTATTATCACTCTAAAAAGCACCGAAAACACACAGAACGAAAATTTAATTCGCTCCCATTATATTTACCAAATCAATAAGCCAAACAGACGGCGCGAATACACCTTTTGAATCGCATCCTCCTAACGGCCCGACGTCCATTGCCCACCCCCGCTAAAATGGGGCTCCATCAGCGGCGACACTTAATGGGGGTTTGTGTGGACGAAATACAAGACTGATACATTATTGGTTCATTGTTAAATAGCGAATAACTGATTGAAAAATTTGATTTCAGTAAGGCTTTGCAACGCAGGAAATAAATGTTGATGTTGTTGATGTTTTAATTAAAAATTGCTGATGCAGTATTTATTTCTTTAATGAAATTAACACAAAATTAAATGAAGATGTTATCGTTTGGAAGTAGATAGTGAGAGGTTAAAAGTAATGCGTAAAATATTCATATAAACCAACAAAACAATCGATTTAATCATCAAAGATTTTTTATTAGATATTAAAACATGTAGCGTTAATAAAAGCAGGATATAATTCAATGAAGGTATTATGACTTGTAATTTATATAAAAAAATCGTTTAAAAACGTGACTACAATCATTGTTTAAACGGTCAATAAATTAAATTAAGAAGAGCAAAATTTCAATTTGAAGTGGGACTGAATGGCACGAAACTGGTTAGTTAAGATAGATTTGCTATCAAGTAGGGTACATGTGTGAGATCATCTTAAGTCTAATATTACATTTAGTGGAAAAAGATCTGTACTTATGAAATTATATATAATTGTTCAATCCTAATGGATTATGGCAATGCCGAGGCATATCGTAATCCGATTTTCCAGGTGGATTATTCCTGTTTAGTCTATTTCTTTTTCTGCATTTCGTCTTCCAGTCTTTTATTTTCCTTACTTTTACGTCTTCCTCTATCTGGTTCAGTCATTTTAACCTGAGTCTTCCTCTTCTTCTTGGACCTAGCGGTGTCCAGTTCTTGATTCGTTTTATCATTTCTGTAGGTATTCTTCTCATTATGTGGCCTGCCCATTCTATATAGTCGCCTTGCTTTGATGTTCTCTCCTCCTATTTCTTGTTTAACTTCTTTGTTAGTCTTCATTCTTATTTCCCCATCACTTGTTATTTTTGGTCCCAATATTAATCTCATTATTTTTCTTTCCACTATTCTTAGATCTTCTTCATCTTTTTTTGTTATCGTCGTGGTTTCCATTGCATAGGTGATAACTGGTCTAATCAATGTCTTGTACATTTTGAGTTTTGTTTTTCTGCTTAAGTTTTTGGATCTGAGTAGTTATTTATTTCTTCCAAAAGCTTGCATACTCTTCTGGATCCTCTCCTGTATTCTCTCTTTGCTGCTTTTTTCTATTGTTACACCTAGATAATTGAACTTATATTTTATTATAACATTGTTAATAAAACAGCTTTAAACCTGTCTTTAGACACTGCGTAATACTAGCCGGAATCACTCATTACAGGATTTCTTATTGGCCATGCACCTGTCAAAGGACATCTGCAAGCCATAGTACAGGAGGGAACCCGAAACAGTTAAACACATTGATAAACATAGCATTGCAAGAGACAGTATTTTTTTTTAAGATTTCAGATTGGCAACCATCCTTTAGACCTATACAAATTAGTAGGTACAGTTAGCTTCCATAAAAAACACCTTTATACAAAACCATTAACCAATCATCTATGTGATTTTAAATGGTCTTTTGTAGTCAATTGAATCGTAAATTGAATTTCAAGAATAGGTTCACATAAGAAAGACAGTTAATATTTAATTTTATTTGGTCTTAGTCAATACAGGTTCAACAATAATAGAAATCAAGGCGTTCTAATAGCAGTAAATTAAAGAACCATGAAGGTCTTAAACAATGGGTTAGTGGGCCGCAATCTAAAATACTTTTTGGTATACTACTTGATTTTGAGTTAATCAAAACTAGTTCCACTAAAGCTAGAATGTCGAAAGCAATTTAGTTGTAAAATAAACAGAAGAATCATATTTGTCTTTATCAACTCCGAACTAATGGTAAAACGAAGAAGGTACTTTTATATACTTCCAAACGTGGATGTAATTTCATGATAAAGAAGTCTGTAGAGTTTTTTTTTTTATATAATTCGCTTAATGAAAAGGGTTAGTCTGAGGTCATCAAACTCAAGGGCGGATCCAGGGGGGTGGTCATGGGGGTCATGACCCCCCCCTGGACTGGATACAGATATTCAGAACCTAGGTGGATCACTTCCTAATTAAAATTGTTACACATAATGTTTTTATACATTTTTGTCACAACATAGATTTTATTTCAGTAGGTACTATCAATATTTAATTTATTTAATATAGGTATACTTTATTTACAAACGTTAATTCGAGAACAAATGATTTAAAAATTTGAATTTTAACGCGCCACCACCACCACGGCCGCCCCTTTCATACTGTCACATTTCGTGTGATAATTGCTTGCGCGCTTTTTGTTTCGACAAACGTCTAGCTCGACCTAACATCAATCAGAACGGCTACACTTTAGTAATAAAGTTGTAAGTAAAAAAAGGTTAAAATTCCAATACAAGTAGAACAAAATTGTTGCTGCAAATTCATTACAAGAAATGGTAAGTAGTTAACAAGTTTGTTCATTATGCCAGTGAGTGTGTGTTCAAACTCAAATGTTATTGTTGTTAATGTTCTTAAAGTACCTGATAGGTAAATAAGTAGGTACCTACTTACTAAAAGAGTGCGACTTATGTACCTACCTACCTAATATTTTTTATATTTTTAAGCTATTGCGTAGCTTCTATCGCGGGCCTAGAGCGTGGAGAACGAATACAGAAATTCCGTAACGAAAATAAAACCTAACACCATGTACTCAATAACTCGTTGGCTAGATCATCCAAAGTAGTTTCCTGTCGCAATACATCGGGCACAATGAGAAAAGTTGTAGCATTTGCCAATGCATCCGCTAAGAGGCATGAAATTTTTAAAAAAGAACTGGGAGTCGCTCAATCTGCTGAAGAGTATTTCCGCAGAGCCATATACATCCCTCTTCTGGATTCAATAAAGGCGGAAACATACTATCAAAACGTGACACGACGCCACGCCACCCGACGCATGTTAGTACCTCTCAATTCCATATATTTAATACAGTTAGAAGCACATATACAACACGCTATGTGACCACACGCCGCAATATAAATATATGGACTAACATGCGTGGCGTCGTGTCACGTTTTAATAGTATGTTTCCGCCTTAATAAATGACCTACAGGACCGTTTATCTCCTGAAATAGTTAATTTATTTCACCTAAGCGTTTTTATGCCAAAAAGTGAATAGTCATGAAGACATTGAAACCGTGAAACAGCTTGCGACCGATTATAGGTACATTGTTACTGGATAACACCCCAGTTTCTGTCGTAGTAAACGAATATCGGCTGTGGATGGTGAAGTGGCAGCGGAGTCAGGACTTACCGCAGTCGATTTCTGATCTTATTTTAAATTTCGATATTAAGATGTATCCTAATATCAGAAAATTTTTATGTATAATTGCTACACTACCTGTTAGTGTAGCGACAGCGGAAAGATCGTTTTCTACGTTACGAAAAATAAAATCGTGGCTAAGAGCTTCAATGATTGAAGAACGAATAACCGGACTGGCTCTTCTCCATGTTCATAAAAATGTAGCTATTGATGTAGATGAAGTGATCACGCGTTTCGGGAGAAACGTAAAAGAAAAATTGATTTTGTTCTTTAAAATACAAGTAGGAATGGTTAAGAACAGTATTCAGATATATTAATAAATTACCTTCTTATTACTTGCATCTATTATAAATTAGATTATAACTTTTTGTGACTTGACCACGAGTATGTGACCCTCCCCTGGCGACAAAGCTGGTTCCGCCCTTGATCAAACTACAGGTGTTAATTGGGTGATTGTTCTTCATTTTTGGATATCACAAGACAACATCAGTCTTTTGAAATCTGCAAATCTTAAAACTGAATTAACCGGTGATTGCTGTATTCCAGTCTGTAGTTGACACCTGCAAAATCAGTGTTTTAAAGGCATCGATGGCTTCTTCTGGTGACTGGAATCGCTGCCCACACATTCTTAAACTTTGGGAACGTGTAGAAGTCGTTGGGACTTAGGTCGGGACTATATGGTGGATGATCAAACAATTCGATCTTTAGGTAAAGCTTGTGTCTGAAGATCTATTGGTGGCGCCTTCTAAGCGGCTTTATCAACAACCCTCGTAAAAGGCTGTATGCTCGTAGATGTGAACTTATATGTGTCAATTGTCGACAGTTCGGTATAAATCGAAGTTTATAGTTATTATATGGTGTAAAGTAAATTAGGTATATCAAATCCTTAAAATATATAAACATTAAGATTCTCTGATTAAAAGTATTAACTCTTGTCTTCTACTATTTTTTTAAAGATATCTGATAATGTAAATTAGAAAATTCATTCCTATTATTTATAGACTATAAGAAATGAAAAAAAAAATACAAAAAACCGCAATATTAAGTTCGTTGGACCGCCTTTTGTAAAGCTCTGATATAAATCAACATTCTTCCTGTACATAATAGAATCTCTGATTCACTTGCGTTAAAAATAAATATAGTATTTATTTAAAAACTAGATCGATAATATTCTCTTTATTTAAGTATTTTTGTTAACAGAAAATCAATTTCTATTCACTTTAGTCCGACCCAGTAAATTGAGAATATATATCCAGAAATTACCCAGTTCTACTAGTTACCCATAAAAGCTTTACGATAGCTTGTAAACTAATTATACGAGTTTTTATGTTAAAGTAAAGAAACACACCTTCCAAACTAACCCAATTGACAAAAGAAACAGAAAAATTCGAGAAAAACAAAACTAGACACGCCCATATACTAACTTTTCTTTATAATTATAATTAGCGAGGATTTGTTTATTGTGATGAAAAGTTAATGAGATTGTAGGGAAGATATAGAAAATTGTTTCCTGTTAAGAAAAGAGGAGATTTCGTGTAAGATTTATTAAGTTAAGATTTTATCTGTTATATGAATGCAGTTTTTTTAACGTTATTTGTAATGTGTAGCACCTACCATCTATTGAGTAGGTATTTGACTTTTCTGTCGTTAATGTAAGATCTGCTCATCTTCTTTTTTATTTATTCTTAAGCTAGTCTCTGCACAAGTTTCAGCTAACTTTGTCCCTTTATGTCTTGCTCTATGTGCTTATGCTTAGGGAGAAAGTGAGTAAGTGTCACATGTGGCAGGAATAGAATTTACCGACCGATGAGCGATTTGATGGCTACGCATTCATACCTTAGTTGTTAGAGCGTCAGCGCGTAGAGCTGAAGGTTGCGAGTTCGAGTCTCGCTGAATGCGACATTTTTTCAAATTCTTCTTAATGTCATTTATAATATTCTTGTTTGTATACTTTCTAAAAAAAACTTCAAAAACCTTTCTTATTATTCAATGTATTACTTGTTATAAAATTATTAATTCTTCGTTCACTTCGTATTTTGTGAAACACACGAACTAAATTTTCATTTTTATTTTCGTATGTGATCGTATATTTTATTGAAATCCGTGGAACAAGCGACTTTTTGACAGTTTGACATGTGAATGTAAGGTCGGCGTATTAGTTCTAGAGTTCTCGATCTTACCGGTCGTGATATGTCTATACTGCAACATGTTTATTTTATGTACGAATAATCATTAACTTGGAATCGATAAGTGATTTATTTAACGTATTGCAAAAACAAAAAATATAAATTCTTCATTACATTGAATAAGAATTACAACCAGAAATGTACAGTTGAGTGTATATACCTACGAGGGATGCTTGATAAGAGATGGGGCTAGTAGGATAGAATCTTCTTCTTCTTCTGATGCTTATCCACTAATGGATGTTTGCGATCACATGATCTATTGTTTCTCTATTTCTGTCTGATATTCCGTAGCCAAGACATATTTTTTCTACCTATTCCTCTCCTTCCCTCAATCTTGCCTTTAATCATCAATTTTTAGTTGCGCATTATATGACCTAGTTAGGCTGTTTTCCTTTTCTTGACTACATAGAATGGCTCGCGTTCTTTGTTCACGCGTCTAAGAACTTCTTCGTTTGTCACCTTCTCGGTCCAAGAAATTTTAAGGATCTTACGATACAGCCACATTTCGAAGGCTTCTAGTTTATTGATACTAATCGTTTTCAGGGTCCATCCTTTAACTCCATAAAGTAGCACTGACTATACGTAGCACTTTACAAACCTTATCCTCAGACCAATATCACATTCTGACCAATTGAGCACCTTTTTAAACTTCAGGAATGCCTGTCGGGCTTGCTCTATACGAATTTGTCCACTCTCTCAATTGATGCTACATCAAATGTTAATGTAGAGTTGGCAAATATATCTAAGCTTCTAGTGATGATCATAAATTTAGTTTTCCGGGTATTGATGCTCTGGCCCATGTGTTTACTGTGTTCACCAACCATATTTTACAGTTAGTAAGTCTTCCATATTGCCGGCTATCAGTACCGTATCATAGGCATAAAGGATGTTGTTGATCAGTACTCCATTAACTTTTATATCCACTTCTACATCTTCTAAAGCTTCACGAAAAACCGACTTAGAATACAGCTTGAATAATAGCGGTGACAGCACGCATTTTTGTCTTACACCTCTTTCAATCCGTAAAGTATTGGACAGGCTAGAATCACTGGCTATTAAATAATGAGATTGCGCGTCTAGAGGGATGGGGAAAAACGAGTAGAGCGTTGGGTATCTAGAAGTCTTCTCTATGCACGTACCAAACGAAGTTTTTGCCACTATTATAGGTAGTATTTGTGCAGTAGGGATTTGAAACAAATGCGATTTTTTCTTGTACCGTAAACCATGTGTGTCGAAAAACAGGATCAATCTCAAATTTCTTGTTAAATTGGAAAAACTTAATTGTAAGGAGGCTGGTGATAGTAACATCGTTTATCCCAACTCGAGTGGTTGGCTGAGATGCTGTCGTGGAATTCTTTGATTACGTCTTGTCTGAACCTGTTGAAGGCGTCCATTTTCCAAACAGGCATCGTCATTGTTCTCAAAATCGTTCACCAGCTTTTTCTCTGTAGAATTGAGGAGTCTTGCGAATGATGGTTTTAATTCTTCTTCTAGACAGATGCTTCCTGGTTCATTAGTGGATCCTACTTTTGTTCGTCGATTAGGCAGAGAAAGGGGTACTGACAGTATGGATTGGTTTGGTCCTCTATGTGTGGCCAAGCCAAACGATCGATTTATTCTTTATGGTCTTATTGTCTTTTTAGCCTCTAGTGACTTGGATAGAAGATCTGGAAGTTCGTTAAATCTACCTGGTACATAATGAACCTCAAAATCAAACTCCTGCAGTAAGAGTGTCCATTTGGTTATCTTAGCTTTCTCTTATTTGAATCTATCAAGCCAAATTAGTGTTCTGCTGTCGGTGAAAATGATCGTTTACCAGAGATCGACTGCTTTATCAGGGAGTTGCAATTGCCTCCTAGCATGTATTTCGTTTTTTCTTATTTATTTTTAATTCTCTGATTTTCTCTTCTTTTGTATTCGTGTTTCTTTCGATATAGATTTAGAAATAGTTCTTAGTGCCTTAAATTTACTAACAGGAATGACAACAGATAGACGATTGATAATCACTTATATCTTAGAGCATTCTCTTTTTAGCGTTACCAACTTTTGGGTAGACCTATTTCACATTCAAATTACACCGGTTTAACCCGACTTCATGCCATTTAAATATTGGTATACCCATTTATATTGCTGTTTTAAATGCAACAATTTACGCTGAAATAAATATAGCGATTTTGCTCCTAAACTCTACTAGCACCCTTATACCATAAAATATACATACAACTGTAAGTTTCATTTATATGCTGATGACTCCCAGCTTTATTACTCTTTTGATACCAAGGATGTTGCTACAGCGGAGTTGGTCATTAATAAAGATCTACAGAATCTTTTATGTGTATCGTCCAAACATGGCCTCAAAATAAATCATTCAAAATCGTCTGTGCTGCTATTTTGTAGCAATAAGGATCGCAACTTTCTTCAAGAAAATCTCCGCTTGTCATTAGATGGTAATCTTCTTGAATTTTCTTCTGTAGCCAGGGACCTTGGATTGTATATTGACACTGAGCTCAGGTTCAGAGAACATGTTGCTAAAATAACTAATCGTGCTTATAATTCTCTTAGAACTATTTATTCTTTTCGTCATTCTTTGTCACCTCCAGTACGAAAAATGCTCTGTGATTCTCTCGTTTTGAGTCATTTTAATTTTTGTGATATTGTATATGGCCCATGTCTTGATGTTTACACTTCTTCTCGGATACAAAAAGTCCAAAATTCATGTTTAAGGTTTATTTATGGCATACAAAGGAGGCAGCATGTATCTCATGCTCTGGTGTGGTCCGGCTGGCTAAACATGGAAAACAGAAGGAGTCTTCATTTTCTTTCTTTCTGTCATAAGGTAATCATCTTTAAAACACCACCGTACCTGTTTAATCGAATTTCATTTAGGACGGATGTTCATAATCTTAATTTACGTCATCGTGGTCTTCTCACTATACCCCGACACGGTAGCTCATTATTTCGCCGTTCGTTTTCATTTAATATCGCATCGTCTTATAACAATATCCCTGCTGAATTTAAATTATTGAGTCCGTCCGTATTTCATCGGAAAATGAGAATGATGCTATTGATTTAACTGTGCGTTTGAGTCTGTGTGTTGGTGGCTCAAGCATATATCTAAATTACATTATGTAGAATAGGGTGTAGAGCGGACAGTGAGCTAAGAATATCCTACTTTTAATAATTTATTTTTGTTGTGGATTAATTTGGGTTTTGGGTTCTGGGGGTAGAGAGAGGCATCTGCACTTGTTGCAGGTGAATCTATCCAGAACCTATTGTCATGAAAAAGTTTAATACCTTTATTCAATTAAAATCTATGTTTTTATTAGAAACTAAATTATGACTGCCATCATGTCACATAGATTGTTATATTTTTGTATTTTTTATCTTGACAATAAACAGCTATTATTAAGTCAACCTGAATTCGTAAATTCACCAATTAGGCACATCTTTAATTCTAAAGAACACCCAAGTTTAATTATTCTATAGTTAGATTGTTTGTGAATTTGCATACCACTGATTATTCTATTAGTCACAATAATGTCGTTTATTCGGCCAATGAACGAGGACTTCGGCGAAAAATCTTATTGGCGAGCTACTATACCACGACTGTATTGTGGGCTAGTCCCGTCCCAATACGAGTTGTGTTGTAAATCAGAAAATTAACGGACCAATGACCGTCACTTTTTACCAGTTTGCTACACACATATATACACATATACTCGAATTCCAAAAATTATACCGAAACTAACAAACGACTAAATATAAATTGTGAAACTAGAAACGGCTAGTTAAATAAAATTTATTGCTAACAATAAAAGTATTTATATGCCATGTATTCTTGATATAATCAAATTAAGTTTCGAATATTTAGTAAAATTGTTATCGAAAATCAACAAAAAAACATAGTCCCGTAAATTTTCGATATTTTTGTTTATTAAATTTTTATAAAAATTTGCAAATTTATAGAATAATCTTCATTGTTTCCATAAATATTCCCACTTTTTTAATATCTTTTACGGTTCTTAAAATTTACGGGCTTAAACTAAAAAATTGAATAAAATAGAAAATTAAAAAAACATAGTCAGTCTCTCCTGTAAATTTTCGATATTTTTATTTATTCAATTTTTATAAAAATTTGCAAACCCACAGAAAAAACTTCATTGTTTCCATAAATATTCTCACTTTTTTAATATCTTTTACGGTTCTTGAGATATACAGGGTTAAACTATAAAGTTGTATAAAATCATAAATTAAAAAAACATAGTCAGTCTCTCCTGTAAATTTCCGATATTTTTATTTATTCAATTTGTATAAAAATTTGCATATTTAGAGAAAAAACTTTAGTTTTTCCATAAATCTTCTCACTTTTTTAATACTTTTTATGGTTCTTAAGTTATACAGGGTTAAACTAGAAAGTTGAAGAAAATTAAAAATCAACAAAAAAACATAGTCATTCTCTCCCGTAAATTTTCGATATTTTTATTTATTCAATTTTTATAAAAAATTGCAAATATATAGGAAAATCTTCATTGTTTCCATAAATATTCTCACTTTTTTAATATCTTTTACGGTTCTTGAGATATACAGGGTTAAACTACAAAGTTGTATAAAATCGAAAATTATAAAAACATAATCAGTCTCTTCCGTAAATTTTCGATATTTTTATTTATTTAATTTTTATAAAAATTTGCAAACTTACAGAAAAATCTTTAGTTTTTCCATAAATCTTCTCACTTGTTTAATAACTTTTATGGTTCTTAAGTTATACAGGATTAAACTAGAAAGTTGAAGAAAATAGAAAATCAATAAAAAAAAATAGTCAGCCTTTCTCGTAAATTTTCGATATTTTTATGTATTCAATTATTATAAAAATTTGCAAATTTATAAGAAAATCCTTATTGTTTCCATAAATATTCTCACTTTTTTAATATCTTTTACGGTTCTTGAGATATACAGGGTTAAAGTATAAAGTTGTATAAAATCTTAAATTAAAAAAACATAGTCAGTCTCTCCCGTAAATTTCCGATATTTTTTTTTATTCAATTTGTATAAAAATTTGCATATTTAGAGAAAAAACTTTAGTTTTTCCATAAATCTTCTCACTTTTTTAATAACTTTTATGATTCTTAAGTTATACAGGGTTAAACTAGAAAGTTGAAGAAAATCAAAAATCAACCAAAAAACATAGTCAGTCTCTCCCGTAAATTTTCGATATTTTTATTTATTCAATTTGTATAAAAATTTGCATATTTAGAGAAAAAACTTTAGTTTTTCCATAAATCTTCTTACTTTTTTAATACCTTTTATGGTTCTTAAGTTATACAGGGTTAAACTATAAAGTTGTATAAAATCATAAATTAAAAAAACATAGTCTCTTCCGTAAATTTTCGATATTTTTATGTATTCAATTTTTATAAAAATTTGCAAATTTAGAGAAAAATCTTTAGTTTTTCCACAAATCTTCTTACTTTTTTAATAACTTGTATGGTTCTTAAGTTATACAGGATTAAACTAGAAAGTTGAAGAAAATAGAAAATCAACAAAAAAAAATAGTCAGTCTTTCTCGTAAATTTTCGATATTTTTGTGTATTCAATTATTATAAAAATTTGCAATTTTATAAGAAAATCTTCATTGTTTCCATAAATATTCTCACTTTTTTAATATCTTTTACGGTTCTTGAGATATACAGGGTTAAACTATAAAGTTGTATAAAATCTTAAATTAAAAAAACATAGTCAGTCTCTCCCGTAAATTTCCGATATTTTTTTTTTTATTCAATTTGTATAAAAATTTGCATATTTAGAGAAAAAACTTTAGTTTTTCCATAAATCTTCTCACTTTGTTAATACCTTTTATGGTTCTTAAGTTATACAGGAGTAAACTAGAAAGTTGAAGAAAATTGAAAATCAACAAAAAAACATAGTCAGTCTCTCCCGTAAATTTTCGATATTTTTATTTATTTAATTTTTATAAAAAATTGCAAATATATAGGAAAATCTTCATTGTTTCCATAAATATTCTCACTTTTTCAATATCTTTTACGATTCTTGAGATATAAAGGGTTAAACTACAAAGTTGTATAAAATCGAAAATTATAAAAACGTAGTCAGTCTCTTCCGTAAATTTTCGATATTTTTATTTATTCAATTTTTATAAAAATCTGCAAATTTAGAGAAAAAACTTTAGTTTTTCCATAAATCTTCTCACTTTTTCAATACGTTTTATGGTTCTTAAGTTATACAGGGTTAAACTAGAAAGTTGAAGAAAATCAAAAATCAACCAAAAAACATAGTCAGTCTCTCCCGTAAATTTTCGATATTTTTATTTATTCAATTTTTATAAAAATTTGCAAATTCATAGGAAAATCTTCATTGTTTCCATAATTCATTGTTTCCATAAATATTCTCACTTTTTTAATATCTTTTACGGTTCTTGAGATATACAGGGTTAAACTACAAAGTGTATAAAATCAAAATTTATAAAAACATAGTCAGTCTCTTCCGTAAATTTTCGATATTTTTTTTTTTATTCAATTGGTATAAAAATTTGCATATTTAGAGAAAAAACTTTAGTTTTTCCATAAATCTTCTCACTTTTTTAATACCTTTTATGGTTCTTAAGTTATACAGGGGTAAACTAGAAAGTTGAAGAAAATTGAAAATCAACAAAAAAACATAGTCAGTCTCTCCCGTAAATTTTCGATATTTTTATTTATTCAATTTTTATAAAAAATTGCAAATATATAGGAAAATCTTCATTGTTTCCATAAATATTCTCACTTTTTCAATATCTTTTACGGTTCTTGAGATATACAAGGTTAAATTACAAAGTTGTATAAAATCTCCCGTAAATTTCCGATATTTTTTTTATTCAATTTGTATGAAAATTTGCATATTTAGAGAAAAAAATTTAGTTTTTCCATAAATTTTCTCACTTTTTTAATACCTTTTATGGTTCTTAAGTTATACACGGTTAAACTAGAAAGTTGAAGAAAATTGAAAATCAACAAAAAAACATAGTCAATCTCTCCCGTAAATTTTCGATATTTTTATGTATTAAATGTTTATAGAAATCTGAAAATTTAGAGAAAAACTTTAGTTTTTCCATAAATCTTCTCACTTTTTTCATACCTTTTATGGTTCTTAAGTTATACAGGGTTAAACTAGAAAGTTGAAGAAAATCAAAAATCAACAAAAAAACATAGTCAATCTCTCCCGTAAATTTTCGATATTTTTATGTATTAAATGTTTATAGAAATCTGAAAATTTAGAGAAAAACTTTAGTTTTTCCATAAATCTTCTCACTTTTTTCATACCTTTTATGGTTCTTAAGTTATACAGGGTTAAACTAGAAAGTTGAAGAAAATCAAAAATCAACAAAAAAACATAGTCAGTCTCTCCCGTAAATTTTCGATATTTTTGTTTATTCAATTCTTACAAAAATTTGCAAA
This sequence comes from Altica lythri, assembly GCA_964028335.1. Lineage (NCBI taxonomy): Eukaryota > Metazoa > Arthropoda > Insecta > Coleoptera > Chrysomelidae > Altica > Altica lythri. The sequence continues at coordinate 8,235,604 of OZ034807.1, read as the reverse complement.
TTTATAGGAAAATCTTCATTGTTTCCATAAATATTCTCACTTTTTTAATATCTTTTACGGTTCTTGAGATATACAGGGTTAAACTACAAATTTGTATAAAATCGAAAATTATAAAAACATAGTCAGTCTCTCCCGTAAATTTTCGATATTTTTATTTATTTAATTTTTATAAAAAATTGAATATTTAGAGAAAAATCTTTTTTTACATAAATCCTACCCGAGAACCAACCGAAAAACGTCTTGAAAAGTTTAAAATGTCGAGAAAAATTGTAATTTAATCATGTTATGAAAACTTTTTCTTTTATACTAGGTACTGAAAAAATACAACTCACAATATGTTTTAGTTCATACTTGTAAAAATTTGCTGTTGTTGCGAATATGAATTGATTGTAAAAAATTATATCAGAATTAGTAATTTAATTAACTACAACTTCTCGAACACCGTACATGTTTATCGAAACAAAATTTTATTTTTTATGTTTAATTAGTAACCCGATATAATTTGGCATAAGCATTCCATACACGATTTTGAATGCAGCTATAGTTATTCATTGTTTCCCAACGTCAGCATTCATAAAATTTCAAAAGTTTATGTTGAAATTCAATAATCATATACAATGATCATTACCAACAGCCTACGGCTGTTGCAGTATCTGATAGCGTTTGTGAACCGTTGAGAGATACATATTGGCAACAATGTTTGTAAAATAAATTTAACTTTTGCAATGTTGTGAGTTTTGTAAAGTAATGTGTTTTTAATCAGACTATCTCTTTATTAGGATTTCTTTGCAGATCTACTTTCGCACTTTTACCCAAAAACAAATTATAAATGGTAAAGTATGTCTCTCGATCGCAGTTTCTTATTCTTTTTCTTCACAGATAGCGCGTTATAGTCAGGTGTGTTGTCCTGGTGCAAAATCCAAGAGTTGTTCTTCCACAACTTGTATCGTGTCTTACGAACTCGCTTTCGCAGCAAATAGTAAGTCTGGAACCCATTCAGCCATCACGATTTCGTTAATTTCGAAACAAACGATCCTTGCCTTGAATTTTGATTTGAACATCGTTGCTTTTTTGATTCTAGGCGATTCAGGAGTCTTCCAATACATCGATTGCCGGTTTATTTTAACATCGTATGGAAAAATTTACATTACATTTTCTATTTCTACAATGTGCTAAGGAGAACGTTTATAATACTACCTATATACAAAAAAAAAAACAAATTAAAATTCTAAAACATTAGATTAGATGAGTTGCAATTTTTCGAGTCTGCAGATACTTCATAAAACGCAGAGTTGTATAATAGAAAAAGACAATTAAAAGTTCTAGCACTGCGTATAAAAATCAAGGACAAATAATAATGATGTGAATCGCGTAAGCCGTTAGGTGGCACTTTTATCAGCAATAAGGTGCGTTCTGCGGGGGCCCCCTTCCTCCCTATGCATATACTTTCTTAGGCCCTTTTCATTTTTACGCACGCAGCAACGATATTAAAAGCTGTGGTGTTAACGAGCACTGGGGGTGTAAAAAGTAAGTTGAGAGGTGTCGAAGGATGGAGGCAGGCCTCTGAATAAAGCCAGAGTGTCGGGGTACAGGGGGAAGACGAAACCCTTTGACATCGCGCCACCAGAGGATGTGATTTGGAGTATCTAACATACGACAATTATATGAGTAGCGTGTGTGTATGTGTGTGCTGAAAGAGATGGGCTTTCTGTACATGGTAGAGGTGGGGCGAAATTGACCTCCGGCTTGAAAGTCCATTCAATTTCTATTTAGGTCGAGGAACGAAAGTGTCAAAGGTCGTTTCCTGAAATAGCTATTTTTAAATAAAATTTTCTTTATCTTGATTTTTCGCAACTTTTATGCTACAGGGTGTTAAAAATAAGGCAAAATAGTGTTAATAAACATATGTCCGCCAATTAACGGTTTCAGAAATACGGACCATTTTGCATTAAAAACAATTTTTTAATATGTACAAAAAATAATAATATTTGTTAACAAAAAGCAAACGGTGGCCCAAAATACCTATCCAAATGTTCAACGAATAAGCCAAAACAGTATGATAATTAACTTACTAACCACAGTCCTTGGTAAGCTAAATTCATAAATATACTTAGAGTCGCCACATGGAACGCCAACGGACTGCTTAATCATAAGCAGGAAGTAATAACATTTTTAAATTTAAAAAAAGTTGATATCTTACTCATCTCAGAGTCACACTTTACCGATCTGTCAATATTTAACATACCACAGTATATCACTTACAGTACGCCTCACCCGGATGGTACCGCCCATGGAGGATCAGCAATAATTATTCGAAAAACAATCGCACACTACGAACTACCAAAATACCAGACAGAAAAGATACAAGCAACGAGCCTTCACATAAACGCTATGCCATGGAATTTCATCATATCTGCTATGTATAGTCCTCCCAGGCACGCAATCTCCACGGATGAATACAAAAGTTTCTTCAGAATACTTGGAACTAGGTTTATAGTAGGGGGTGATTGGAATGCCAAACATACGCACTGGGGATCAAGAACTATTACGACAAAAGGAAGAAATTTCGGGTGATGACCGAAAATAATTATGACTTCCTTACAAATGGAAAACCTACTTATTGGCCAACTGATCCCAGAAAGCTACCTGATCTACTAGACTTCATTATAACACGCGGAATAGCACGAAACAACTGTTTAGTAGAATCCAGCCATGATCTTACATCTGATCACACTCCTGTAATAACTAGTATGAGTACTTCAGTTATTAAAAGATCACTTCCTCCTAAACTAACCACTAAAAACACTGATTGGAGTTTCTTTAAGAGCTACTTACAAGACAAAATAACTATTAACCTAAGACTAAAATCCCCAGAGGACTTAGACGAAGCGGCACAATATTTTACAAAAATAGTACAAGAAGCAGCCTGGAAAGCAACACCTGAAAACAGTGAAAAGTTGCCAGACACAGCGGAGATACCCCTGCACATTCGCCAACTCATAGCTGAAAAACGCCGAGCTCGAAGAATTTGGCAGAGATCAAGAAACGTTGAAGATCAACATACTTTTAATAGATTAGCAAGAAAACTGAAAAAAGCTCTATACGATATACAAAATAATACATTTGGACAGTATGTTAGTAATCTATCTGCAAATGATCATACGCTGTGGAAGGCAACAAAGAAACTAAAAAGACCGCAGACACATGTACCTCCTCTACGTAAACCTAATGGTCAGTGGGCTCGCTCCGACCAGGAAAAGGCCAATTTGTTTGCCACATACTTAAGTGAAGTATTTAGAACTGAGCCAGATGACGAAGATGAAGAAATAGAAGAATTTATCAATGCTCCTTGCCAAATGTCCCCTCCTATAGAGGCTCTCTCCCCGGCCGAAGTAAAAGAGGAAATTAATCAACTTAATATACATAAAGCTCCGGGATATGATTTAATAACAGGACAAATTCTTAAACAGCTTCCCAAAAAAGCCCTCGTACTCCTGACAACTATTTTTAATGGCATATTAAGATTATCATATTTTCCAACGATATGGAAATATGCTGAAATAATCATGATTCACAAACCAGGGAAGCCTGAGCAAGAACCATCATCCTATAGACCCATTAGTCTACTACCTGTGATAAGTAAAGTACTTGAAAGGCTGTTATTAAAAAGAATACACACGGATCATGAGTTCCTTGAAATATTACCAAACCATCAATTCGGGTTTCGAGAACACCACTCCACAATCCAACAAGTACACAGAATCATAAATGAAATATCTAAAAGTCTTGAAGAAAAGAAATTTTGTAACGCTGTTTTCCTTGATATATCACAAGCTTTCGACAAGGTGTGGCACAGAGGCTTACTTTTCAAACTAAAAAATTCACTATCCCAAAACTACTATCTTCTTCTCAAGTCATATTTATCTAACAGAAATTACTCTGTTAAATTCTCAGATCAGTACTCCAACTTCTTCCCTATCAAGTCCGGAGTACCTCAGGGTAGTGTACTAGGACCACTGCTGTTTTTAATTTTCACTGCCGATATACCTGAAACCAATAGAACAACTCTTGCTTCCTTTGCCGATGACGTCGGTGCAATTTCCATTGACGAAAATCCTGTGATAGCTACTGAGAATTTACAAAATCATCTCAATCTACTAAATAATTGGTATACAAAATGGCGAACAAAAGTTAACCAAACGAAATCGGTACAGGTTACATTCACTTTAAAGCACGAAGTATGTCCAGCAGTAACGATGAATAATGTGCGAATTCCAGTAGCAACAGAAGTAAAATATCTCGGCCTTCACCTCGACCAGAAGCTAACGTGGAAAAAACACATAGAAACTAAACGAAGACAACTTGATATAAAATTCCGTAAGATGCACTGGCTCCTCGGTAGAAAATCAAAGCTCTCAATCAGCAACAAGTTACTGCTTTACAAAGCTATGTTGAAACCGATATGGTCTTATGGACTCCAACTTTGGGGATGTGCAAAACCTTCTTCGGTTAATATCATTCAAAGATTTCAATCTAAAATGCTGAGAACCATTGTAGACGCTCCGTGGTATGTGAGTAACCAGACCTTACATAATGACCTGAGGATCCCCTTTGTTAAAAACGAAATACTGAGAATGACTGAAAGCTACAACAACCAGATAGCAGACCATGAAAATGAGATGATAGATCAGCTGTACAACAATGGCCCAATCATAAGGAGGCTCAATAGATTATGGCCCCAAGATCTCTTGCAACAATAAAATAATAAGCAAGAGAGAAACATTAATGAATGTTTCTCTATCAAGCCTACTGCTCACCACACATTTACTTAATACTCTATTATAGATGTAGATTGTAAATATTCAATTGTCAATAAAAAAAAAAAAAAATGTTCAACGAAAAACGTACTTGATGTTCTCGTAGGTATAGACCTAAATACAAATGTACCGAGAACATCTATTGGGGCAAAAGAGAATTTATTAATTTGGGATTTAAAGGCCTGCAAGTTAGGACGAGTGGGGAAGACGTGGGAAGGTAAGGAGTTCCACATATGGAGAGCCTGGGGATGAAGGAAAAATCAAATCGATCCGTTCTCGATGTCTGGCACTGAACAGTATAAGGGTGCATGGAGTTGGCACGTCACGTTGCTCTGGTTGGTCTAGCAAGTGGAGGCACTATAGAACGGAGTTCTTCCGAGCAAAATCTGTTTATGTATCTGTAAAACTAGGAGAGATCAGACACTGCTCTTCGGTGGGACAATGGGGCTAGGTTTATGGTGATACTGGTGTCGTTTAATATTCGAACTGTTCTTCTCTGTATTGCATCAAGAACTCTGAGCCTTGACGGAGCTGCCGAACTGCGAGCAGTATTAAAGATTAGATCGTATTTGGGCTTTATAAAGAGTAGCTAAGTTGGATGGAGAGAAATACTTCCGTGCTCTAAACAGAAAGCCTTATTTCTTTCCTGCTGCAGTTGCTATTGATGCAATATGTTCGTTCCATAGTAAGTCCTGGGAGATCGTTATACCAACCAGTGTAATGGAGTCGCTTGCCTCTAGTGTCTGATCATTCATTGTGATGGATGAGTCGTAAGTTTGCCTCTTGTTGGATAGGCTTTGTCTTGGAAGCGTTGAAATTAACAAGATTCTTTCTTCCCCACTCGTCAACAATTCTCAAATCTTGATTGAGAGAAGCCGGTGTGGACATTCTGTCCTCTTCCAGACTATCTAGAGAGATAGGACGGTTGTGCGCTTTGCTTCAGTTTAACGAAAAACGTACTTGATGCCTGGATTCCACAATCCTATGGGGTTTTTCATCGACCCACTTAAGCGAATTATAGAAATGGTTAGGTCTCCTAACCGTAGAAAGTTTGATGTTTCAATTGTCGATTTGACAAATAATCTCCCTCTCATTAACGTCATGTATACATGTGCTTAAGGAGGAAGTGAGAAAGTGTCATCTGTAACATAAGTTGAATGTAATGTCCAAAATGACTAAGGCGTCTGTAGCTTAGTCATTAGAGCGTTACCGCATTAAGGTTGCTGGGTCCAGTCCTGCCGTATACGACATTTTTTCAATACTATAAAATATTCTTGTTTGTATACTTTCTAAAGTTTAAAAATCCCATAAAAGGTATCCCGAAATTTTGTACATTTGACTACTGTTTTAAAGTCTGATGAAAATTTACCTTACTCGGGTCTTTCTCATTCTCCTTTTGAAAATGTGTTTTTGATTTTAAAGATTGGGAATCTATATATATTTGAGGGCCTCACCAACAATTGTGTGTACTTTCTCTAGAGTTTCTTTAAAACTGCTACAAGGCAACTCGATGAACTGTTGCAACTAGTACAAAATTTACAATAGATTAATAATTATCTTAAAATCTGTGTATAAATATCTTCTTTAACCATCTACTGTTAAATATTAACTGCTTCACGGTACATCAAGTAATTCAACATAATATGGTACCTTCCAGCTCTAGTACAGTGTGGACTCGCGAGTATCAGGTTACTCGACATTGTGGACGTGCGAAATTCTCGGTAGGGTTCGTTTACCGGGTCGAATGAAAAAAAGAAAAGGAGAAGCGTTCCGTGTCACCTCAGGTAGGCTTCCCAACGATACTTTGATGATGGTGTTGTTAACGTGTCACTCATTTAGAAGGGTGAGAAGGTATTTGTATGAGTGGTTTCCATTGCACCGAATCCAACAGCGTATGTATGCATGCATGGTGTGTGTTAATTTAGTCACTGCATTCTTTTTGTTCCATAAAAAGTTCGAGGTTCAAGGGGTCATTGTAAGAGGTATATTTTTCTGTAATGTAATCGCGGTAGGAAAGATATCGAATACTTATTATTGTATGACATTTTCTTATAGTTAAATATTCTATAATCTATTGTGTAGGGAAACTATTAAATGGAAAACTAGCAATTACATTTTTACAATACAAACACAAGAATAGAGAAAAGATATGGATGTTTGAAAGGTTTAATAATTCCATTTAATATGATTTAATTTTTCTTCATAGAATCGCAATTAAAATAAAAAGTACCTGTACAAAGACATGGATAAAAATCAGCGAGGCACATCTCATAAATTACACAACGACAATCATTTAATTCAGATTAAATGCTTGAAAGCACCTTGATTCCTATTCCTGCTCTAACTCGACATTCTTGATAGATTTTTCCTGGAGATTTATGCGTAGCTCGCAATGCGACCTGTTCCCAATACAGTGGCGTAACATGTAATTTATCTTAAAAAAGGAGTAAACTTAATTTCAACTTTTTTTGTTTGCTGATGGTTTAGGTCATGGTGATGTTGTCCATGTAGTGCTTTCTAAGTCCATTTCTGCTGCTTATCACAGTATGTCACGATTTCCAAATTTATGTCCAAGATTTCAAAGTTAAGAAGAGAGTAGTTCTTATTTTTCTAATAAAGAAATCGAATAACGTATTTTCTGTTTGTGATATCGGTTTATAATATCAGTAAGAGCTCTTCCTCCTTCTTTCCGCGATAGAGTGGTCCTAACGAGTTATAACTGGTTTTGTCATCATAGTTGGAGTCAATCACGGAATTTCTTCTATTGCACTCTATTATTTTGTAGATCAGCTTCGTCTGTTTACTTCGTTGTTTTTCTTTAAGATCAAATTTAACGTAACTCCTTATGAAATTTACGTAGCTAATTGTTTTCTTTAAGAATGGTAAAAGTAAGAACTGTATGCCCTTCAATGTGTTGGTACTCATTTTAGGTCATTGGTGACATGTGCTCAACCGGTTTTCTTCATTTCTTTTCTTTTTTTCCTTTTAACTCTTATTTTACGAAAGGAATTTAGAAGTGAAAAAGAAAAAGTTATACTGAGCCTTCTCGACTTTAGATGTATGCATTCTATTGGTTTAGTTATATTCATCTTCCTCTTCACCTCTTGTTACCTTTTACTGTCGTAGATATTGATCGACGGAAGCAATACGTAGGAGAAGAAAAAATTGTTTTGAGCCACCTATTTAGTAACCGGCTTTTTTACAAACGGTTATTTCCATATCTACACCTATGAAAAAATAATTGTTATGCACGTCTATGCCTCTCACTACGTATGTATGCTGAGGGGACAATAATGAAAATTAGGCCAAAGAGCGCTTGCCGTGCTTTTTTCCTTTCCTTTCTTGGTCTTCTTTTCGAGTATTCGAGTACTTCAACGCGTTGCATTAATTTCATCCTCTTTTTTTTTACTTTTTTCTTCTAGTAAAGGTGCAAAAATCGGTTGAATCAGTTGTATTCTATCTCGATTTCTGAATATTCCACTCCCTTCGTTGAATTGTTGAAAACAGATTTTTTCTTATCTCCCTTTTTCTTTTGCTTTGATTTGCTGATGCATGCGAGGATTCGGATGTCTGCATTTATTAACTTATCCTATACAGGCATTATACATATATAGAGTTTTAGATGTCCAGAAATAATTATTAAAACAAATAAAAATTTACTTAATATCAGCTTGGTTTTTGAAATACTTTTTTTATGTTTTGGATTCTTTGCTCTTATTTGTTCTGCAATTTCTGGCAAATAAGTATTTACACGTTGAATTTGTGCCACTTACAGCCTATTTACCAAACTTGGTCTATTTAGATTTCAAATTATTTCGAAGATTTGTTGCTGTTACTGGATCTACCACCTTACTTTTAATCCAAGGCTTCAAATCCCTGCTCGGAGCAAAGAATCCATCTATCTGGCTACCACGTTTGGGAAAATTTGTTTTTTCCATTTTTTTAATCAAATCATTTTCCCATACAAGATAGTTGTTAGGGGTCATCTAGGTACTTCTTTGTTCATTCACAACAGTACGCAATGTGTGTTTTTACAAAGTAGCAAATTGTTATTTAATTCATTATTGAAAAAATTGTCCATTAATATTGTTTGTAATACAATATTTTACTGTTAAAAAAATGTATATATGATGTTTTACGCGCCGTAATAAAAATGTTATTCTAAATTGCCAGAGGTTCATCTGCCTTATAGGCATATTTATTACCTTGACCAATTAACTCTGAAGAAGGCTTGTTGGCCTAAAGCGTTTAACTAATGTTTAAAATTTACCCATAGGGCCTTAACATGCACACTTTACATATTGTTTATTTAAATTTATTATTAGTTTTAGTATAAGAGTTATAGTCATTTGACAAAGTTATTACATTCATGAATTTCCTGAAAAAGGACGGATATTTTGTTTCATCGAATACTAACAAAGTAATAATAAAAAAATAAGTACCCAATAACAGAAAACCTATACATTAAGAAATTTTTATTACGAATAATATTTTAATTACTAATAAAGAATGCCGTAATATTTATGTTACAGTATTATCCATATTTAACAGATTTAGCAATCAATGATTTTCTACTTTCACAATAGAAATTCACAGTTCTTCCTATTAAATTTTATTTTCTGTCCTAATCCTGCTCGAAGTGAAATTTGCTTTTATCGAATACTTTTTTCTTCAACACCAAGTCTCATTCTGTGTACCCTAATAACAAAATTGAACAAGGAAATATTTTTTTTTAAAGCGACCAGAAACTTTCCGGTTTATTTTTAGGTCAGAAAATTTTATTTTGTCGGACAAGGCAAGGAAATAAAAAAGAGTCCGGTAATAGTATATTACATACCTAGCGGGAAAGTACTCTATTTCAGCCGAGCGGCAAGGTAGTTTACCGAGGTGCGAAGCACCGAGGTAAACTACAGACGCGAGGCTAGAATGAGTTCCCGCGAGGTTTGTATACTATTTTACTCACAATCGGTTAGTAGTTTATGGATTTCTAATACTCACAATCTACCAATAATAATTTCGTTTCAAATATTTGTATCCATTTTCATTATGTGATAAGATGAATTATTTTAAGTAACCTGTGAGATCGTTGCTAGGTAACAAAACAAGTTTGTTGAATCTGACATTTAGGCGATACACGACGCCATTAATCTATATATATATATATAAAGTGTTAGAAATTTCTAACCGACACCATTTCAGTTCAAAACTGAAATTATTACTATTGACAGTATGGCATTAGATACTTTATGTATCATCTTTGGACATTTTTAGACTGTCACAAAACGCTCTGTTCGTTTTATATATATATATATATATATATATATATATATATATATATATATATATATATAAATGAATGTTTGTCTGTATGTCTGTATGTACTCAATGGACTCAAAAACTACTGGGCCGGTTATTATGAAAATTGGTATGTTTATGTATTTTTCCACGGAGAAGGTTTGTATGATATGCTCATTGATGCCACTCGCCACCAGGTGGCGCTGCAGAGTAGCAACTTCTGTCCAGTTCAACCGATTGTCATGAAAATTGGTATGTATATGTATTTTTCCACGGACAAGGTTTGTATGATATGCTCATTGATGCCACTCGCCACCAGTTGGCGCTGCAGAGTAGCAACTTCTGTTCCGTTCAACCGATTGTCATGAAAATCAGTATGATGATGTATTTTTAATGGGTAAGATGAATCTGATATTCGTATTAATGGAAGTTACCACCAGATGGTGCTTCCATGTATCAAATTCAATACTGATTAATAGATATCTATACGAATTCGAGTTTGAAAAATATATTTTTGGTGCGAGAAGTAAAACAAAACTATAAACTTTCTTTCCTTTTCTATCTCTTCTTCTCTTTTATTTTTCTTAAATTTATTTTAGTTGTTGGCGTAGCAACGCACGTCGGGTACAGCTAGTTGTACATATAATCAAATTGTGTTTATTTTACAAAAATGTCTGATAGTGAATTTGAATGTACGCCACCAGAACTGCGGGTAGCTGCAGAGAGAGCTACTGAAGGAATAATTCCTGAAAAAAGCAGGGAGAGGTATGAAAACACCTATGAACTATACAGTAAATGGTGCGTGGCTAAAGGTGTGCAGCATACCTCTGAGACGGTACTATTAATATTTATAATTCCAAATAGTTTGCTTTTTGTTATTGTTGTTTCTTAATTAAATAAATGTTGAGTGGATTCTATTCTTTCTAAACCATCTTTTAATCAAAAATGACATTAACATTTGCAGGTAAGAAAAGTGATAGATGCTAGCCGGGAAAGTACTTTACCGGCTAGCTGGGAAAGTAAAGTAAGTAATAAGTCGCTTCCTGATTACTTCAAAGGTTAGAAATCCATAAGTTACTAACCGATTGTGAGTAAAAGCTTTTACCGGACTATCACTAGTATATTACGACCCTAGGCCAGAAAGTTGGATTTTCTGGCGCGTGGAATATAGATGCCGAGACCGATAGCATCCAACTTTTTGGCCATGGATTGTATACAATTTTTCTTGCGAATATAGTCCGCCAGAGCGCGCTGTAATTCGAGCAAGCCATAAAAGTTGGACTTTCTGGAGCGAAGAACTGCCAGAAATTGCGTATTTTCGGGAAGGGGATCAAGAAAAATAATTTTTTGGCCCGGTCCCACAAAATGAGATTTTCTGATCCAAAAATAAACTGGAAATTACTAAATTCTGGCCGGTTTAAAAAAAATATTGTACGTAATACGTCCCAAAAGTTCTTTTACTGGACTCGCAGGCTTGCAGGACTCGTCTGCGGCTCGCCCTGCAATTGCCCACTCGTCCAGTAAAAGGCCACTTTCGGGACTTGTCACGTAAACTACTATTACTTAAAAAAAAATTTATCGATGGTGTTTTACTTTAGATAAAAAATGTTAATACATTTTAACGATTCCATCATCAACTATTTGCGTGCAAATTAAACATGACATAAACTTAACATTAGAGATTCCTAGAATCGACACAATGTGCGTGTACACGCCATTCTAAAAAGGATTTGTCATATCGAATACCTTCCAACTTGACAAGTGTTAAAGTGTATTAGGTTACTCTCATTACTTGAACTCTATCCAGTTTACTAGCCCAACAATATATTATTCCAAGATTTTTTTTTTCGATATTCTATTAACGCAAGTGTTGTACGCAAGTGTGAGGAAAACTGCAAAGTTGTTACGTACACTTATATGGTTTACTCAATACTTTATAGATTGATATACAATTTTAAAGTGTTAAAATATCAAAATTCTACAAATACGACAAAATAATAATAAAGAAAGGAAATAAATCATCATACACGAAAATTGTAACCCAGTTACTTCCAACTGTCCATATTCATCCATCAATATATACATACGTACAAACATACTTACCTACATACTTGCGTCTTTTATCCTTTTTCCCACAAAAAAACCGCAAATATCTTAAAAGGAAGCGTTTTGTGAAAACTTTCTGAGAGAAAAAATCACAGCTTACAAGAAGTTACTTTCACACTCATGGCAAAATCCTGCTCCGGCACAGAGTAGACGTTATAGAAGGTAAAAAGCAACATAAATCTAAATTTCAACATAGCCAATGTTGATTAACAAAACTGAACGCAAAAACGGCTTATTATTGGCCATATCTTAAATATTGAAAAGTTACACAAAAATAATCAGTTTTCTTCACTAGTCAACATTGGCATCCTCAACGCCTTTCAGAATTATATAGTTTACATTTTGGTGCTGATTTGATCGAATTGATTATTTTTTTAGTATATTAAGTTTATTGGTATTAAAAAAGATCACTGCCTAGAAGAAGTGGTTTCCAGCCTTATGACAAAATCCTGCTTAGGTACAGAGTAGATTTTGTAGAAGGCAAAAAACTACCTAAATCTAAATTTTCAAGAAAATCGATGTTGATTAACAAAATTGTATGAAAAACTGGCCGATAATTGGCCTATATATAGAAAATTGAATACTTCACGAGCCAACACTGGCATCCTCAACCTCAACGCCTATTTGCTTTCAGTGTTATATCTTTTATACCTTGCATTTTGGTGCTGATTTGATCGAATTGATTATTTTTTTAGTAGTATAAGGTAATATTCAACACAATTCGTTCCACCTGTTATGTTGGGTGGTTGGCTTTATTCCTTTTGTGACTGATCATCAAGCTTCCACACGATAAGAAAGAAGCTGTCAGTAACGCATTTTCTTAGTCTGAATACTGTCTAACCTCAACTATGCAAAAACAACAATACTTATACCACAAAAATTATATACAGCCAATTTGCGAAATAATAAAAAATCTTCTATATGAATTTTACAGTTGAATCGATTTTTTTATAGTAAAAATTTTACAATTCTTTTAAATAAACAGGATGAGGAAAAAATATAAATTAATGGTCCGAGTTAATACAGAGATTTACACGGTCTACAAGTTTTTCGATTGAGGATGGCATCTGCATCGGCGTACCGCTGTCCCTTCATGGCCAAATGTAGTATACCGAACAAAAAAGTCATACGGTGCCATATCCGAAGAATATGAGGAGTGATGAAAGTTTAAAATGCCATTTTTTGTCAAATAATGGGACACAAGTGTCGATCGATGTGATAGTTCATTATCGTGCAACAAGGGCCATCTTCTTTCTTCACTATATTCGCCTACTAACACCAATATATTACACATCATTAACCGTTTGGCTAGTTTAACGAATTCTCTGTGAATAATTCCTTTCAAATCGTAGAAAAAAGTCTTCATTTTTGACTTGTCCAAAGGGCTTTTTTTCGGATTTGGATCACTTGGGTGCTTCCATGCGGAACTTTGACACTTGGTTTCGGGAAAGTATTGAAAACACCACGTTTCACCTCCAGTCACAATCCTGTACAGAAAGTTTTTATCTTTCTTGACCTCTTTAATGGTTTTCCTCGAATGTTGAATTCGAAGCATTTTTTGGTCATCCGTGAACTTGTGCGAAACAAACCGTTCAGAGGCCCAAAGTCCCGACCAAAGATCGAATCTTTGGAGATATTTTATTCGATTTGCAAGTATCTCAATGAAGATTTTAGATCATTTTTAATACCAAACACACTTTTTCGACAGTTTCTGGCACATTTCGGCTTTCCAACATGTTCGTTATCTTCCTGCGATTCACCATCCTCTTTGAACCATGTAAACCACTCGTAGACTCAGCTACGAGATAATAAAACATCACCATAAACTTCTTTTAACATTCTTTTCGGTAAATGTTTTACCAAGTTTAAAACAGAACTTAATTTTGGTTACTTGTTCGATGCTCATTTTTTGACCGATGTTAAATAGGTACTTTCACTTTAAGCGCGATGATAACTCGAAGTGGTTCGATTGTCATAAAATTTTTACAAAACATCATTGAAAGATGTAGGTACCTATCGAACGCTAGCCCCAATAACAGATGACGCTACTAGTATCAGATATTTCTTAAAAGTTCTGTCCTCGTATTATATTTTATTTAACTAATCGGTGTTTTATTATTTTTGCAGGTGAGTTGTCTGCTACTTCTGTGTACTTTGTAAGTGTTATTATATAATTTTATTTTAAACGTACTGTCTAATATTATGATAGAATCAGACATCGAAAGGTAATAGTATGAATTTTAAAGTTTTAGAAGTTGAATTGAGTTTCTCTTTTTTTAGTAATAATTAAAACTTTGATTTCCATTTAAGTATATAATATATAGGATCTAAGTTTAATCACTAATTTGTTATTTTTTACGATGTTTCACAGATGTGTGGTCATAACTATTATTTATCTCTGTAGAGGAATATTTTTTATGAAATTCTTTATAATTATTATTTTTATACTACATGTTATTCAATAATTAAACACGAGTTATTTTACGTTATACGTAACAAAATTTCTACTTTATGAAATGTTTTTTTTTTTCTTGATACGCAGGATGAAAAGCCGGTTGTCTGTACTTAGTTATTTTGCGATTAAACTTCCGTTTCCGAAATCGAATACCCGCCCCTTTCGATTACTTTATAATAAGGTTTCCATTCACTGATAAAAATTGAAAATATTCTTGTATCAAAACATTAAAAAATTATGTTTGATAATGTATATACAACCAAACTTTTGCATTTTTGAGATATATAGGTAATCATTTTTCGTTTAGGAATAAGTTTCAGTCAATTACAAAGATTTTAATGAAAAATAAAAAATAAATTTTCTTCTTCTCTTTATTCTTATAATAGGACCTAGTCCTCCGATATGTTAAGCCTCCTTTGGAACTCTTTCTATGATATTGAGCTCCAGCTTTCGTACCATCTTTTTGGTCGTCTGTCTACAGGGAAAAAACTGAAAATAATAAAAAATCATTAGTTCGGCGGGTCAGCTAGTCTTTCAATATTTTACTTGTTTATCTTCGATTTTCATATAACATGCCAAAAAATCGTTCCAAAAGTCGCGTGATTTCTATTTTTCAGTAAGATAGTAGACACAACAAGGTCTTTTTGGAGTGGGTGCCAGGGCATAAGGGTTTGAGGGCAATGAAATCGCGGACCTTCTGACCAAGAAGGGAGCGAATACACGATTCATTGGTCCAGAACCTGTACTGGGACTGCGTAGAGCCTGGGTAAGAACCAAAGTCAGGAACTGGGTTTGGGAAGAGTCGACCAAACACTGGAGTTATACTCTAGGGCTGAGACATTCGAAGCTGACGCTCAAAGGCTACTCCAAAAAACTAACGTCTGACATACTGAATCTTGGCAGGAGTCAGATAAGAGTACTGGTGCCCCTGCTCACTGGGCATGGACCATTCAGACTACACCTTTGAAGAATGGGGATTCTGACAAAGGAACCCACCTCGTGCCGACTGTGCGCCATGGAAGATAAGACGGCAACTCACATTCTATTTGAATGTGAGGCCTTTGACCATAAACGGTTCCTCATCTTCGGTGACATGAACTCTGAAACTTATCACCACCTTGAGGAATTAGTCACAGGACAGATCCCTTATAAAGGGAACTGCCCTGTGGCAACAGTAACTCAAGGATATTCATCCAAATCCTCAAGAACTTGGGACACCTGGATTTATGCCTACCTGAAGATCAGCGGTGGTGATGATCTTCAGCTGATCAAACTAGAGTCATGCACGCATGGGGTGCATGCAAGGACTTTTGGTGCCGAACCTGGTCACAATATTCCCATAGGAAGCAGTGTTTAAAACATGGAGCTCTACAGGAGAGACCATGCCAGGTTTATTTAGATTAGATTAGAAGACAGTAGAGAAAACCAGTGTATGTGTTGTAATAATACTTTTTAGAAAATTGGAAAAAATCGTAAAAAATATGAAAATTCACGAAAAAAACAGAATAAATGATAACAGCATTGAAAATTTTGTATAATCTTTACTTTGATGATTTTTTGTATATATTTACCAAAATTGTTTAGAATTTCACACGATTTTTTAAAGGTTTTGCTCTAATTTTCAAATTTTCGTATTTATTTTTACTATAAGGCATCTGTGGCTTACTGAATAGAGCGTTACAGCGTAGAGGTAAAGGTTGCGGGTTCGAGTCTTACCGGATGTATTTTTTTTTAATTTCTTAAGTCGTTTAATATATTCTTATTTGTATGCATTCTAAATTTCAAAAATCCCATAAGATACCTATATCTTAAAATAATTAGTTTAATACTACACAAAAATTGTAATTATTACCTTATATAAATTGCAATAAAATTTCACTTGTGGGTGGCTGTTAGGTATGCTTACAAATTATGCACATTTACTTCTTAATTGGATTTTAGATTTCCTTCTAAGACCATCTCTGTGGGATGTATGTAGACTGTTATTGACCTGTATGTAATGATACGGTAAAACCGATATATGTCTAAATAGTCGGTGGAAACATCTAGGGAAACATCTATATCGCCGACAAAAGAAAAGTAAATGGATGAATTCACCACTAGGGTTCAATCCAAAGACCTTTTTCTTTTATTATACAATATAAATGCATTCCTCTAAGAGAATTAATCCTGAGATTCAACAAGGAAGTTCTTTACTTTATCATTACTTAACGTGGCTAGTTTTTTTTCTAAAACAAATATGGATTCTCATTTACCTTGAAGTATGATTCATTTAATTGATTGAACATCATGGATATATATTTTCGAAATTCACCGTGATAACGGCAATATACGGGAACCATTAGCGAAGACGATGTAAAGCACGAATAAGCAATTAACCTTAATATGTGTTAATCTTAGGGATAATATTCAGTTTCCACTTTATTCATAAGACACTACTACTGCCAGTGCTGCTGTTAGAATCCATTCCGAAGTCTGAACTATAAGGTCAGTTTACTACATAGATTTTACATAATACTAAAATTTTGGTATAATCAAATTTTCTTCAAAGTGTATGGTAAAATATACAAATTCTGTGAAAAAATTCTGAATGGCGTTAAATCAACAGAAAAGCGCTGGTTTTAGGGTGTTTTGGCATTTTGAACTCAAAATGACCAAAAATGAAAATTTCGACATTAAAATGTAAAAATGACAAAAAAAAGCGAAAAATCGACTCAGGAGGTGTTAAATCGACAAAAAAGTTTAATACCTACTAAAGTAGTTAAGCCGACCCTGTACATTTGGGTAGATAATCTCTTTGGGACAATTCCTCAACAATAGATGTTTACAAAATGTTATTTATTTTTACTGCTCTTATCAAAATGACTTTTATAATGAAGGCACACTAAATTTGAGCCAACTTTACCATCACACTTTTTTCTTACTTTTTTAATATCTTTTAGGCTTCTTGAGATATACCGAGTTAAACTAGAAAGGTAAAAAAACAAAACACAGTCAGTCTTTCCCTTAAATTTTCGGTATTTTTCTTTTATCAATTTTAATGAAAATTAACAAATTTATAGAAAATCTTTCACTCTTTCTACAGTTTTTCTTACTTTTTTAATATCACTTACAGTTTTTGAAAGATACAGGGTAAAACAAGAAAGATGCAAAAAATCGAAAATCAACAAAAAAACACAATCAGTCTCTCCCTTAAATTTTCGGTATTTTTCTTTTATCAATTTTAATGAAAATTAAACAATTTATAGAAAAGTCTTCACACTTTCTATAGTTCCTCTTACTTTTTTAATATCTTTTATGGTTCTTGACATGTACCGGGTTAAACTAGAAAGTTACAGAAAATCGGAAATCAACAAAAACACACACAATCAGTCTCACCCTTAAATTTTCGTTATTTTTCTTTTATCAATTTTAATGAAAATTAACAAATTTATAGAAAATCTTTCACTTTTTCTATAGCTCTTTTTATTTTTTTAATATCATTTAAGGTTCTTGAGATATATCGGGTTAAACTAGAAAGATAAAGAAAATCAAAAAACAACAAAAACAAAACAAAGTCAGTCTCTCCCTTAAATTTTCGGTATTTTTCTTTTATCAATTTTAATGAAAATTAACAAATTTATAGAAAATCTTTCACTCTTTCCACAGTTTTCTGACTTTTTTAATATCACTTACAGATTTTGAAAGATACAGGGTAAAACAAGTAAGATGCAAAAAATTGAAAATCAACAAAATTAAACACACAATCAGTCTCTCCCTTAAATTTTCGGTATTTTTCTTTTATCAATTTTAATGAAAATTAACCAATTTATGGGAAAATCTTCACACTTTCTATAGTTCCTCTTACTTTTTTAATATCTTTAATGGGTCTTGACATGTACCGGGTTAAACTAGAAAGTTACAGAAAATCGAAAATCAACAAAAACACACACAATCAGTCTCACCCTTAAATTTTCGTTATTTTTCTTTTATCAATTTTAATGAAAATTAACAAATTTATAGAAAATCTTTTACTTTTTCCACAGTTCTTTTTATTTTTTTAATATCTTTTAAGGTTCTTGAGATATATCGGGTTAAACTAGAAAGATAAAAAAAATCAAAAAACAACAAAAACAAAACATAGTCAGTCTCTCCCTTAAATTTTCGGTATTTTTCTTTTATCAATTTTAATGAAAATTAACAAATTTATAGAAAATCTTTCACTCTTTCTACAGTTTTTCTTACTTTTTTAATATCACTTACAGTTTTTGAAAGATACAGGGTAAAACAAGAAAGATGCAAAAAATCGAAAATCAACAAAAAAACACAATCAGTCTCACCCTTAAATTTTCGTTATTTTTCTTTTATCAATTTTAATGAAAATTAACAAATTTATAGAAAATCTTTTACTTTTTCTACAGTTTTTCTTACTTTTTTAATATCACTTACAGTTTCTGAAAGATACAGGGTAAAACAAGTAAGATGCAAAAAATCGAAAATCAACAAAAAAACACAATCAGTCTCTCCCTTAAATTTTCGGTATTTTTCTTTTATCAATTTTAATAAAAATTCACCAATTTATGGGAAAATCTTCACACTTTCTATAGTTCCTCTTACTTTTTTAATATCTTTTATGGTTTTTGACATGTACCGGGTTAAACTAGAAAGTTACAGAAAATCGAAAGTCAACAAAAACACACACAATCAGTCTCACCCTTAAATTTTCGTTATTTTTCTTTTATCAATTTTAATGAAAATTAACAAATTTATAGAAAATCTATTACTTTTTCTATAGTTCTTTTTATTTTTTTAATATCTTTTAAGGTTCTTGAGATATATCGGGTTAAACTAGAAAGATAAAGAAAATAAAAAAACAACAAAAACAAAACATAGTCAGTCTCTCCCTTAAATTTTCGGTATTTTTCTTTTATCAATTTTAATGAAAATTAACAAATTTATAGAAAATCTTTCACTCTTTCTACAGTTTTTCTTACTTTTTTAATATCACTTACAGTTTTTGAAAGATACAGGGTAAAACAAGAAAGATGCAAAAAATCGAAAATCAACAAAAAAACACAATCAGTCTCACCCTTAAATTTTCGTTATTTTTCTTTTATCAATTTTAATGAAAATTAACAAATTTATAGAAAATCTTTTACTTTTTCTACAGTTTTTCTTACTTTTTTAATATCACTTACAGTTTCTGAAAGATACAGGGTAAAACAAGTAAGATGCAAAAAATCGAAAATCAAAAAAAAAACACAATCAGTCTCTCCCTTAAATTTTCGGTATTTTTCTTTTATCAATTTTAATAAAAATTCACCAATTTATGGGAAAATCTTCACACTTTCTATAGTTCCTCTTACTTTTTTAATATCTTTTATGGTTTTTGACATGTACCGGGTTAAACTAGAAAGTTACAGAAAATCGAAAATCAACAAAAACACACACAATCAGTCTCACCCTTAAATTTTCGTTATTTTTCTTTTATCAATTTTAATGAAAATTAACAAATTTATAGAAAATCTATTACTTTTTCTATAGTTCTTTTTATTTTTTTAATATCTTTTAAGGTTCTTGAGATATATCGGGTTAAACTAGAAAGATAAAGAAAATAAAAAAACAACAAAAACAAAACATAGTCAGTCTCTCCCTTAAATTTTCGGTATTTTTCTTTTATCAATTTTAATGAAAATTAACAAATTTATAGAAAATCTTTCACTCTTTCCACAGTTTTCTGACTTTTTTAATATCCGTTACAGATTTTGAAAGATACAGGGTAAAACAAGTAAGATGCAAAAAATCGAAAATCAACAAAATTAAACACACAATCAGTCTCTCCCTTAAATTTTCGGTATTTTTCTTTTATCAATTTTAATGAAAATTAACCAATTTATGGGAAAATCTTCACACTTTCTATAGTTCCTCTTACTTTTTTAATATCTTTAATGGGTCTTGACATGTACCGGGTTAAACTAGAAAGTTACAGAAAATCGAAAATCAACAAAAACACACACAATCAGTCTCACCCTTAAATTTTCGTTATTTTTCTTTTATCAATTTTAATGAAAATTAACAAATTTATAGAAAATCTTTTACTTTTTCCACAGTTCTTTTTATTTTTTTAATATCTTTTAAGGTTCTTGAGATATATCGGGTTAAACTAGAAAGATAAAAAAAATCAAAAAACAACAAAAACAAAACATAGTCAGTCTCTCCCTTAAATTTTCGGTATTTTTCTTTTATCAATTTTAATGAAAATTAACAAATTTATAGAAAATCTTTCACTCTTTCTACAGTTTTTCTTACTTTTTTAATATCACTTACAGTTTTTGAAAGATACAGGGTAAAACAAGAAAGATGCAAAAAATCGAAAATCAACAAAAAAACACAATCAGTCTCACCCTTAAATTTTCGTTATTTTTCTTTTATCAATTTTAATGAAAATTAACAAATTTATAGAAAATCTTTTACTTTTTCTACAGTTTTTCTTACTTTTTTAATATCACTTACAGTTTCTGAAAGATACAGGGTAAAACAAGTAAGATGCAAAAAATCGAAAATCAACAAAAAAACACAATCAGTCTCTCCCTTAAATTTTCGGTATTTTTCTTTTATCAATTTTAATAAAAATTCACCAATTTATGGGAAAATCTTCACACTTTCTATAGTTCCTCTTACTTTTTTAATATCTTTTATGGTTTTTGACATGTACCGGGTTAAACTAGAAAGTTACAGAAAATCGAAAGTCAACAAAAACACACACAATCAGTCTCACCCTTAAATTTTCGTTATTTTTCTTTTATCAATTTTAATGAAAATTAACAAATTTATAGAAAATCTATTACTTTTTCTATAGTTCTTTTTATTTTTTTAATATCTTTTAAGGTTCTTGAGATATATCGGGTTAAACTAGAAAGATAAAGAAAATAAAAAAACAACAAAAACAAAACATAGTCAGTCTCTCCCTTAAATTTTCGGTATTTTTCTTTTATCAATTTTAATGAAAATTAACAAATTTATAGAAAATCTTTCACTCTTTCTACAGTTTTTCTTACTTTTTTAATATCACTTACAGTTTTTGAAAGATACAGGGTAAAACAAGAAAGATGCAAAAAATCGAAAATCAACAAAAACACACTCAATCAGTCTCTCCCTTAAATTTTCGGTATTTTTCTTTTATTAATTTTAATGAAAATTAACCAATTTATAGAAAAATCTTCACTCTTTCTATAGTTCCTCTTACTTTTTTAATATCTTTTATGGTTCTTGACATGTACCGGGTTAAACTAAAAAGTTACAGAAAATCGGAAATCAACAAAAACACACACAATCAGTCTCACCCTTAAATTTTCGTTATTTTTCTTTTATCAATTTTAATGAAAATTAACAAATTTATAGAAAATCTTTCACTTTTTCTATAGTTCTTTTTATTTTTTTAATATCTTTTATGGTTCATGAGATATACCGGGTTAAACTAGAAAGGTAAAAAATATCGAAAATCTACAAAAACAAAACATAGTCAGTCTCTCCCTTAAATTTTCGGTATTTTCCTTTTATCAATTTTAATGAAAATTAACCAATTTATAGAAAAATCTTCACTCTTTCTATAGTTCCTCTTACTTTTTTAATATCTTTTATGGTCCTTGACATGTACCGGGTTAAACTAGAAAGTTACAGAAAATCGAAAATCAACAAAAAATCGAATGTACCTACATTAAATTTCAAAATTTTCGTTTCTTTCTGAACAAACCTCGTATGTATAGATTTGCTGATAAAAGAAAGATTAAAAATCTCAAACATCCATCATCAAACTGTCTATAATGTGTTTTTAAACATATTATATCACCATTATATATTGACTGAAGGAATTTTCGAATCAGTATGATATATAAACACACCCTTACTTTTATAATCAAAATTCAATTGAATTATGACAAATTATATCAATTATTTGAATAATTAATGGTAGAAAAATTTCAAAAACCCACACATTCGCAGTAATTCAGGAATTTCTGTTATTATTTATTTATGTGTGAACACGCATTTATTTTCCGTACTTCGAATGCCTTTTATAGTCAAATTATTCACCTAAACATGTGAAATGACCTAATATTGTCCCGAAAACCTAAAAAATCATTTGCACACAGTGTTGTACTTACCTACTAAAAAATTCTGAATAATGTAAAATTTGATATTCTAGTCGTTAATTAAAAACAATATTTTAATCAAAGAGATTATATGCGATTTTTATCTAATTTTTGATGCGAAAGAAAGTCGCGGGTAAAAGCTAGTTCTATAATGGAAGCAAAATAAAAATAAGACAATTTTCTGACTAAAGTTGGAACAATGTAGTTTTCGCTGAAGATTTAAATACAGTTTTTATCGCAGTTTCATTACGTTAAAATGTATGTTATTACGTCCGCGGCATTAAAAAGCGGCATGCTCTGCCAACAAATTTAATGCCAAGCTGTCAAAATATTATGAAGACGAATGGACGAATGGGAAAATAAATGTCTCATAGTAAAGGTTGCTGTTTAATTGAAAACTAGCTGCCCGGCGTGTACGTTGGCAAATAAATCTGCTCAATTCAGTGTTAATAAAATTACTGAAGCAAAGAGGTGAGATGGGCAAAACAGTTTGTGGAAAAATACAATCATTCATCATTTTATGATTCATTCGCTTTTGCGGTTTTGTTTCTGATTATTAATTATTAAGCTGCTTAATAATTAAGTTTATTTTCTAAGAACAATCAATCAAGTAATTCATTGAGTCTTTGAACTTGTATTTGGGTATTCCCTGTTTCTTATTATTTAATGTTTGTTCTGCTCTTCCACCAATATTTATTGTTTCTCTGCAAAAATATTTAACAGATCTGTACATTCGTTCTACTGAAATCTTCTTTTTAAAAGTATTAGCATAGAAAATAAGCATTTCTGTTTATATATCTTAAGTTCAGTAACATTTTTGGGTAAGTTGTCTAATCCTTTTGATCTCTTGGTTTATATTTTTTTTCCTGTATTTTCCTTTATTTATGACACATATAAATACTTGTTTGTACTTTTTATATATAATGGTTTTGCTGTCCATTTTTTCTGTTTCTTAGTCTGATCGACCTATCAATAAAGTAGTCTATCAGGATGTTAATTAGGTATTGGGAGATTCCCAATTTTGGTATTGAATCTATGATTTTGTCCCACGGGGCCGAGTTAAAAGCGTTCCTTACATCCATTGATGCAACAGCGCACTATTCCTCCTCCTGACCTGAACACCGTTGTCTATTCAATATCTTAAGCACCTCCTGTATTGCATGAATTGTGCTTCGTCCTTTTCTGAACCCATATTGGTTGTCCGATAGACCTCCTAGCACTTCGATCTGCCTTTAATTAGATGTTCATAGACCTTTTATTAGGCATAGAGGCCTGTAAGATCGATTGTCGTCGATCGGTTTTCCCGGCTTATGTATGAGAACCAGGGGCTATCTTCCATTCCGATGGCATTTATTGGGTTTTCAGTGCTTGGTTGAAAAGTTCGAGCAACAATTCAGGGTCGCAGTTGTGCAACTCCTTGATGGCTTCCGGAGGTATAGAGTCAGGGCCAGGGGATTTCCCTATCTTTATTTTTAAGATGGCCTCGCTCAGTTCTTCGGCAGTGAAGGGTGTAGGTGTTATTTCCCTAGATCTCCGGAGGGTTACCGTTCTTCTTGGGAACAGAGCTCTTGCCACCTCTCTGGTTTCCGACATTTCGAACAGGAGACCTTGCAAATTTGTCATTTTCATGGCTATTCTGTATCCTTGTCCCCATAGGTCGTCTTCGAGGTCCAAGCGTAATTTTTCCCTCTTTGATTTATCTATGGTTTTCCTCAGATATTTTTTCTTCTCTTTATCGACAGTTTTAAGCGTCTCTCTATCATTCAAATTCCCTGCAAGCCATCCTTGCAACTTCCCGCCAATTTCAGACACCAAAAATATATTTTTTCTGCTGTTTTGAGCTTCTTGAGCTCAATAAGGTATTTAGTGTGCTGTTTCTATCTTTGTGAGCTTCATCAGCATCATCAACAATCCATATGTATACAATTTCCGTTTACTCGTGTTAGATCATCGTTACATCTGGTTGATGGGCGGCCTCTGGTCCGGTGTCTTGTCTTGTCCATCGGTTAACTGATAATCTGGCAACGTTTCCTGCTCAATTTCATTTCAGCATTGTGATTCTTTTGATAGTGTCTGTTGTTTCTGTTCTGCGTCGTATTTTTCATTTGGGATTCGGTCGCTCCATAGCTCTCTGAGTCACGCGAATCTTGTTTACTGTCTTTTTTGTGACGGTTAATGTTCCGGCTTCATAAGTGAGAACGGGCAACACATACTGGTCAAAGATTTTCCTCTTGAGGTACATGGGTAGATTCGACTTAAAGACAGTTTTTTCAAAACATTAGCAAGTATTGCAAGGACTCCTCGAACACATATGTACTTATTTTAAACTTTACGATTTAAAAATTGGATTGATTTTAGAGTAAACTCATTAATATAGCTTACAAACTTATTTGTTTACACGACTATATACTAAAGAACATAAGCTTAGTTCACAAAGTGATTTTTCATTTGTAGCGTACTTATTGTTAAGTTATTATTTGGCACATTTTTTTTATTTCTAGACAAGAATTCAACGCAAAGGCCGGGACTAAATTAAAATTACAATCGTGTTTTCTTTTTTTTCTTTTTATCCGGTTATTGCGTGTTAACATGCAATGGCTGAGATGCCGAATAAATATACCATTTTCACCCTGGTTAACTAAAAAAATTAACCACTTCTAGGACGAACCGCAAATTAATTATTTTAACAGATTATTCATGCGATATCTTAAGTTTAAGTTTAATTTACAGTTATTTAATATTATAATATATAATGAGAGATACTGAGTAGATCAGTTTTACGGTACTGATTAAATTTTTGTGTTTTGGACTCGCTGCTGGTTTGGAATAGAAAATATTCTTCCATTTAAATTCTAAAAGAGTTGTCAACGTTTTTTTATTCAAAAAAAATATATTATTCATCACTTAATTGAGGCGTCATCTTGCACACAATCTGCTATGCCGGGATTCTTTCATGGTTCGAGACTTTTGTCTTTCACCGTTTCAACTTCTTCAATGTCGACTCCGGATCGAACTCAACGTCACACAATGCCTATTGACACCGATGATTAGGCGATTTTGCTAATTGTTCCACGTTTGTCGGTCTACTACTCACTCTCCTTCAACGAATCAGAGCCGGTTTGAAAAAAAAACAGTTCTCAGTAATATGCGTTTTTTATATGGTGACTTCATATTTATTGTTTTTAAGGATTGGTCGAAATATGACAGGCCTAAGTAAGAAGATACAAAAATATTAATATGAATTATATACAAAATCTCCTCGTAAATTGCTTGGTTCCTTATTTATTGGCAAAATAGGCATCATACTGACAGCTTCATTGTCTTGGTACAGATTTGTTCTCTTCTTCCTTAATTTGTTGCTTCAATTGTTCTAGGAGGTTACAATAATAGAACTAAATCCATATTTCATTCCAAGGTGGATATTTTCAGCTTCGGGAAGAGGTTGAAATCCGAAGAGGCGAAATCTGTTGAATAGGAAGTATGTGGCACAATTTTAAAGTGTATCTAGTGATTTTTCAGCAATCACACTGATTGCTGCTGATCGTAAATACTGACAGCTTCACTGTCTTCGATAGATTTGTTCTCTTCTTCCCTAATTTGTTGCTTCAATTGTTCTTAGAGGTTACAATAATATAACTAAATCCACATTTCTTTTCAAGGTGAAATTTTTTCAGCTTCGGGAATAGGTTGAAATCCGAAGAGGCGAAATCCGTTGAATAGGAAGTATGGGACACAGTTTTAAACTATATATACTGAAAGCTTCATTGTTTTGGTAAAAACGAGGTTCTCTTCAACAAATTTGTTCTCTTCTTCCTTAATTTGTTGCTACAATGGTTCTTAGAGGTTACAATAATAGAATTAAATCCATATTTCTTTCCAAGGTTGAATTTTTTCAGCTTCGAGAAGAGGTTGAAATCCGAAGAGGCGAAATCTGTTGAATTGGAGACATATGACATAATTTTAAAGTGTATATAGTGATTTTTTAGCCATCACACTAACTGTAGCTGATCGTAAATACTGACAGCTTCATTGTCTTGGTAAAAAGGATGTTCTTTTCGACAGATTTGTTCTCTACTTCTTTAATTTGTTCCTTCAATTGTTCTAGGTGGTTACAATAATAGAACTAAATCCATATTTCTTTCCAAGGTGGAATTTTTTCAGCTTCGGGAAGAGGTTGAAATCCGAAGAGGCAAAATCTGTTGAATAGGGAGTATGTGGCACAATTTTAAAGTGTATACAGTGATTTTTCAGCCATCACACTAACTGTAGCTGATCGTAAATACTGACAGCTTCATTGTCTTGGTAAAAACGATGTTTTATTCGACAGATTTGTTCTCTTCTTTTTTAATTTGTTGCTTCAACGGTTCTAGGAGGTTACAATATAACTGTATCCATATTTCTTCCCAAGGTGGAATTTTTTCAGCTTCGGGAAGAGGTTGAAATTCGAAGAGGCGAAATCTGTTGAATAGGAAGTATGGGACACAATTGTATATAGTGATTTTTCAGCCATCACACTGACTCTAGCTGATCGTAAATACTGACAGCTTCATTGTCTTGGTAGAACGATCTATTCTCTTCCTCCTTAATTTGTAGCTTCAATTGTTCTAGGAGGTTACTATAATAGAGTTAAATCCATATTTCTTTTTAAGGTTGAATTTTTTCAGCTTCGTGAAGAGGTTGAAATCCGAAGAGGCGAAATCTGTTGAATAGGAAATATGTGGCACAATTTTAAAGTGTATATAGTGATCTTTCAGCAATCACACTGACTGTAGCTGATCGTAAATACTGACAGCTTCATTGTCTTGGTAAAAACGATGTTCTCTTCGACAGATTTGTTCTCTTCTTCCTTAATTTGTGGCTTCAATTGTTCTAGGATATTACAATAATAGAACTAAATCCATATTTTTTTCCAAGGTGGAATTGTTTCAGCTTCAGGAAGTGGTTGAAAATCGAAGAAGCGAAATCTGTTGGATAGGAAGTATGGGACACGATTTTAAAGTGTATATAGTATTTTTTCAGCTATCATACTGACAGCTACATAGTTGGAGACATTGTCTTAGTAAAAACAATGTTTTTCTTCGATAGATCTGGTCTTTTTCTTATTAATTTGTTGCTTTAATTGATTAAATCTATATTTCTTTTCAGGGTGAAATTTTTTTCAGAAGTGATTTTCAGCTATCATACTGACAGCTTCATGGCTGAAGGCATTGTCTCGGTAAAACCGATGTTTTCTCCAACAGATCTGGTTTGTCCTTTCTTAATTTGCTGCTTCAATTGATCTAGGAGATAACAATAGTACAATTGAATCCATATTTCTTTTCAGGATAGAATTTTTTCAACTTCGGAAAGAGGTTGAAATCCGAAGAGGCAAAATCTGTTGGATAGGAAGCATGTGATTTTTTAGCCATTACACTGACAGCTATGATCTCTTCTTCTTAATTTGTTGCTTCAATTGATTTAGGAGGTTCAATAATAGAACTAAATTCAAATTTCTTTCTAAGGTCGAATTTCTTAAGCTTCGGGAAGAGGTTGAAAACAGGAGAGGCAAAGTCTGTTGAAAAGGAGGCATGTGGCACAATTTTAAAGTGATTTTTAACTCTCCTTTCTTAATTTGCTGCTTCAATTGATTTAGGAGGTTACAATAATATTTAGCGTTGGCTACCACATCTGGGAAAATTCTATTTTTCCATTTTTTCACCCAAAATCATTTTCTCACATAAGATATGGAAATGTCTTATGATTAAGGTGTTTTACGAGCAAAGCTCGGTCATCCAGGCAATTAATTTCAATATTTCAAAGCAACAAATTGTTTAGTAATATAAATCAATACAACTTGACAAAGTTTTCTTTCGTAAACACTACAGATCTGATTGATAAATTGACTAAACTCCCAACTATGTAATATTGATTTTTATAATGCAATATTCTTGTATGAGTGTATAGGACATGCATTATAGATTCCCATAATCATTGTGGACATTACAATTCGTAAGCGTTCGATAACGTTTTCTTTGAGCCTTTTGTCTTTTAATGTGTATGTACAGTTTGATTGGGAACTAATTCTAATACAAGTCATTTTTTATAAATTTTTGATGAATGATGTACGTGTCCAAGTACAGACTGTAACGCCCACAATTTAAAAAATTTATCAAAATTGATTCCGATTGGACTGAATATTGTTAATATTTTATTACATATGACCTCGAATTAAGTAAGTTTAATATAAAATATTTAAAAGATGGTTTACGTATTATAACGATAGTGATCTACTTAAGGTAATGATACGGTTTTTTCAATTTTCTATCATTTTTAAATTATTAAATAATCTAGTAGGTCAAATTAGTACAAAAATAATTTAAAAAAAAAAGGAATATTTTTGACCTATTTGAGACTCTTTAGAAAAGAAACAATATGAAAATAACATTTTTGGAGTTCAAAAGCTGTCGATAATTGAAGCTTTATTTGAATAACGAAAAAGAAGAAGAGCAAACTAGTGTTGCAAAGAAGCAAAAAAAAACAAGAAAAATGTTGAGAAAAAGCTACTAATATTACGAAATGCATTAATTTTATTAAATACTAGCAGCCCTCCCCGGCTTTGCACGGGGATTAAAGAAAAATAACAAAAGCCATTAAATTTATTGGGTCAACGCTTCCCTGTAAACAATATTACATGTTGTTTTATTTTCTGGCAACAAAATTTTCAGGTGCTCCGACCCGCCTTAGGCGGTTGGCCATGAGGAAAACCGATCCCTACTATTTGGAAGGTTTGACCTTGAGACTTATTATTAGTAAAAGCGAAAGATGTTTGGATAGGAAATTGAAGCGGTTTAAATGGATTTGGTAGAGCAGTTGGGATCATCGGTATCCTCAGTGTATAAGCTAGTTGACCAGCTGGTGGTTCAGTTATATTGGTTGCTACAACTTAATTGTCCTTTAATTCCTTTATAAGTAGCCTCGTCCCATTGCACATGCTAAATTTGTGATATCTCTCGTGATTATGAAATAAGTTATTTTGATAAGGAATAATACCAAGATAAAAACTTTTAAAAAATTAAAAATTAGTTATTGTGACGTAACTATAACAGTTAGACATATGCTGTCGCGGCATTTTTTGTAGATATTTATATATTCTTCAAAATCGTAGTACATTATTTTATTCTATAATGAATAGTATTCTCAGCGCACGCGATGTAAGGATTTTAAGGTCATTTTTGGTTACATTATTGGCATTTTAGTAAGGATCCCTATTTTTTTTTAATGAAACATAGCCTATGTCACTCGGGAATAGTGTAGCTTGCCAACGGTGAAAGAATTTTTGAAATCGGTCCAGTAGTTTCGGAGCCTATTCATTTCAAACAAACAAAAAATCAAACCTTTCCTCTTTATAATAGATATTAGTATAGATAGTGTTGCTACATATATATTATAAGATTTGTAAAATAAAATATTAAAATATTTAGGATTAAACTGTTTAGAATAATATATTTGCAAATTATTCCTATTTTTCTTTATGATAACGGTTTGTTTGGTTTAAAAATGTAAATTGGCAGTATTTAAATATTTTATAAATTATGAATGTAATTATCGCTATAAAGACATCAAAAAGAAGTGTGTTTTCATAATTTGCATGAATTATGTTTCTAAAAATAAGGTAAAATAAAATATAGAAAAAACCATTTTTAATCCCTCCAAAGTATCCCGTTTACCTTCAGAATATCTAATAGATAATAATAATCGTTTCTTTTATTTAGATTCCATAATTAATTTCATGGTAAAATTCACAAAATGTTTAATAATGACCGTTTGTATTATCATGGAATTTATGTACTAAAGGGAAAAAGGGAAAAGGGCATACGTAGTAAATAGACACATTGCACATATAAACACAAATTCATGATGTGAACTCGCTCCGTTGGTTAATATTTTCAAAGAACAAAAGTCACAAGGGAAACAGACGGACATACGTAACCAAATAAAAAATGCCAACATTCCGCACACACAAAGGCTTTGGCGTAAATCGCTGTTACCATAGACGGCGAACACAAATAGTTTACAAGTAAAAGTTGTAATCTTTAAAAAAAAAGTTAGTTTTTAACTCATAAAGCATTTTTAAAAAAGGGTTATATCTCAGTAACACACATTAAAAACGTACTAATCAAATGAAAGTAGTAGGCCATATTTTTAATGTTATTTAAATGAACTATGTGGACCAAATTTAGCAAAGAAAGTTAGTTTTGTTTAAAATATTCTTAATGTTTATAGCTTCCCTTCTGGATCTAAAACTGGATCTGGAAAATTGGAGAGGTGTGAGCAAGTGCTCTGCCGGCACTGAGGCGACATATGGCCCATTATGCATCCCCTAGTTTGTAGGGAAATCCACACCTCAGGCTGTCGTCAGACCTAAAGATTTAAAATAGGTGATGAGACCCCGAGGGGCTTTCCCTGACTTAGTGTAAGCCAGTACTCACCCAACATGGATCTTCTGATTTCAGAAAAAAAATGCAGACATATATTATCTGCTCTACGGTTACCTCTTCTCGTTCGCAACCTTTACTTGGGGGGTTATTCTGCTAATATCATCCTAAAGAGATGTCGCAATTGACAGCTGTTCTGAGAGTTTGTCTGGTTAATGCCTTAAACTGTCTTGCTGTTTCCTCGCCAGGTTGTGATAATGACTCTCTGGCCATCAGTCTACATTTCGTTGTTTTATTCCAGCACTGTATACAGTTTTGGTAAGAATGCTGTTTGAGAAGGTCCACGATAGCGAACATCTTTAGCTGGGTAGACGGGTGAGGGCTAACATATTTACAGCCCGCAGCCCTCCTTGCTCAATTGTCTGCAATGCGGTTTCCTTTAGAGTTCCCATGTAAGCATGGGTCTTTTGATTGCTGTGTAGATCCACGTGACCTTGGGGAATAATCCCCAGGACTGTACTATGGTTCGACCGAACTGCTCGTAAGATATAACTCTGCTTTCTATGTGTGAATACCACATCAGCTTGCTATCAAGGATAACACCTAAGTATTTCCCTTTTGTACCAAAGCCTAATTTAAAATTGAGAAGACTAGGTGCTGTTAAGCACCAAGTTTTCTTTTTTCTCGTAAGGAACGGTCCTAAAGACCCTCACCAAAGAAGACTTCCAGCACTGCTTTGATCAATGGAAAAAACGTATGGAAAGATGTGTGGCAAGGCGAGGGGAGTATGTTGAAGGGAAGCATTCGAATGTAGAATCTTTTTTATAATAAAACCCTTTTTCATACTCAGTCTTGTTATTTAGTCGCCAGATCTCGTATTTCCACATATGAAAAATATAAAGCAAAATTATATTTTAAGAGTATATATTTATTTATTTCCTAATGGCAATTTACATTGTATTGTTTCAAATACCTTTACCTACCTTGTATAAATTTACCATATAGTACAACATTATTCTTCATTTGTGCTGACTTCAATGTAATTAATGTTGTTTTTTTATTGGTTATACTACCATAGACCCATTAACAATTTTTTATGTCCTAACAATCTAATTACCATGTTTTTTATTGGCATATTTTAGCTTCTAGGACGTCAATGCTTAGTGGCAATGGCGTGCCAAGAGTATATTTTTCAAAAATGGCTGCTATATACAGAAAGAGATTCCCTAGACCGAGTAATTGTATAATTTGAATTTGTTTGAATATATTATTCGCATTTTTCGAAACAAAACGACACCCAGTACCGGAAATCGTCCATCTTGGTCTTCTTTGGGAAAATTACTCTTGAAAAAAAAATTAAAACAAAATCGTTTCTTATCAGATGGCAAGATTGCGTAACAATTAGAAAGAGTTATTTGCTGTTAATAAGTTTGAATAAGTATACAATCCTACTATAATATTATATAGGCGAAAGTTTGTTTGGATGGATGGATGTTTGTTCCTCTTTCACGCAAAAACTACTAAACGGATTTTAATGAAACTTTACAGTAATGTAGCTTATAGATCAGAATAACACATAGGCTATAACTCATTGATGCCACTCGCCACCAGGTGGCGCTGCAGAGTAGCACCTTTTGCCCTGTTCAACAGATTGTCATGAAAATTGGTATGTATATGTATTTTTTTACGGAGAAAATGAATATGCTATGCTCATTGATGCCACTCGCCACCAGGTGGCGCCGCAAAGTAGTAACTTCTGCCCCGTTCAACCGATTGTCATAAAAATTGGTAGGTATATGTATTTTTTGACGGAGAAAACGAATATGCTATGCACATTGATGCCACTTGCAACCAGGTGGCGCTGCAGAGTAGCAACTTCTGTCCCGTTCAACCGATTGTCATGAAAATTGGTATGTATATGTATTTTTCCACGGAGAAGGTTTGTATGAAATGCTCATTGATGCCACTCGCCACCAGATGGCGCTGCAGAGTAGCAACTTCTGCCCAGTTCAACCGATTATTATGAAAATTGGTATGTATATGTATTTTTCCACGGACAAGGTTTGTATGATATGCTCATTGATGCCACTAGCCACCAGGTGGCGCTGCAGAGTAGCAACTTCTGTTCCGTTCAACCGATTGTCATGAAAATCAGTATGATAATGTATTTTTAATGGGAAGATGAATCTAATATTCGTATTAATGAAAGTTACCACCAGATGGTGCTTCCATGTATTAAATTCAATACTGATTAATAGATATCTATACGAATTCGAGTTTAAAAAATATTTTTTTGGTGCGATAAGTAAAACAAAACTATAAACTTTCTTTTCTTTTCTATCTCTTCTTCTCTTTTATCTTTCTTAAATTTATTTTAGTTGTTGGCGTAGCAACGCGCGTCGGGTACGGCTAGTATATACATAATTATATACATAACATCGTATGTGTGTCTTTTTGCTGTGTCTTTAATCTCCATTTCTTGATCGATTGTAACTCTAAATACCAGGTTTTAATAAGTTTAATTAGTTTAACTTTTCTCGGTTGATCACTAAAAAGATTATGTACCTTCTATTGACCGTATGTGTCCATATTTCCTTAAAATACATTTAGAACTTTTTATACATATCTTTCTTCTTCAAAAGCATCCAAACTTTACCTTAAGAGTTTCCTATGCCATATCATAAGTCTTTAAAGTAGGTACATTTTGGCCAGTAAGCCCCAGACAGACTCCAGACAAGCTGCAAGTTATTAAATTGCTTTGAAATTGGTTTAATTGGTCCAGGAACTGTTTTCGAACTGGTTGAACTTCTTTGAAACGCTTTGAACATCTTTGAAACTCATTGAACTGGTCTTGAACGGCTCTTAACAACTTTCGAACTGGTTGAAAAAGTTTTAACAGCTTTCGAACTGGTCTATGAATTGCTAGCAGAGCCGGAATATCTATTTATGCAATAGGAACTCTTAGAAGCACATATGAAAAAAAGTGCTTAAAATGAAATATAGTCCATTTCATCGTTTTTGGCCGATTTGATATTAGAAACCACTGAAATAAGATTAAACTGTCATCCAAGTTACCAATGGCGGAGAGTTTTTTTTTCTAAATTAAGTCGTGAGTTTCTGAAACTATCAGTGTGGTTTGACATCTACAAAAATGTGACATTAATAATTATTAAATTCAACCCTTCAACAACGAGCCGTACATGACGGTTACTAGGAATGTGAATTAAGTCAAGATTTCCGTATTGAATACTTTTTATCTACCGGTGGAACAAGATGCAGTTTCGTAAGTGTTGTATTAAAAAACAAACGTCCTCATTTGAATTTCTAACTTGCCTGTATTTGAGAGAGATGTAACTCTAAATTTACTTCGAGTATGATTTCTGTCATGGGCCAAAATCGGTGAAATGGACTATATACCTTAATTACCGTGACTACGAAAGCATTAGATTAATTTCAGTAAAACTATAAGAATTACATTTTTTCTATATGTTTATACAAGTTATCAATTTCCAACAGAAAATGTATAAGTATTTATAAAATTACATATATATTTTCCGTACAATGTAGTTTACCTTGTATTGGTGTTTTTGCTAAACTGAACATACACGAAAATAAAACATTCCCATACCAATTTTCCAGAAACAGATACTGAATACGAATAATTGAGGCAATTTAAAGCCAAGAGTCTAACTTAAATACGTTTTACCACGGTAGTTATTATATACACTGATTCGCAAGGATACTATATCATTCTGAAAATACCTTTATCGATTTTTTATTTTAATTTCTTTATTTGTACCATACCAAGCAACTCAATTTAGAAAACTAGAAGAATTATACATCTATTATTAAATTTCACACTTTTTCATACTAATATCAATTAATATTTATTTAAAACACTAGCTGACCCGGCGAACTTCGTTCTTTTACCTTTTTTTTTTTTATTTTTACGATTGTTTTTTGTATTGTTTATTGTTTTCAAATTTTATTTTGTTATTTTTATCATATTTTGTCGTCAGTTACCAGTTTTTCAGAGTACTTTGTAATTTATCGATTAGATATTAACTGCGCCATCTTACGGTGGCGTCATAGAACTAAAATTGTATATCAAAAGCGCCACATTACGTTATTTTTTTAGTTGTTTTTTTTTTCGATTTTTTACAAAACCAAATGCGCGTCGTAGTAATAAAATTATATGTCAAAGGCGACACCTTACGGTGGCATCATAGAACTAAAATTGTATATCAACGATAATTTTTCGGGTTTTGTCATATTTTTGTCTTTTTTTTACATTTTAGGTAAGAACTACTCGTTAAAATATATAACATACAAATGTGCCATCTTATGGTGGCGTCATAGAACTGAGATTGTATATCAAAAGCTCAACCTTACGTTGTTTTTTTGATTTTTTATATTTTAAGTAAAAATTGCTCGTTTAAATATATAAGATGCTAAATGCCAAATTGACGTTTGTGACAGTTTCTGTGACGTTTATGACATTTTTTTGACATATATTCGTAAAAAAACGTCGTTTTTCACCTGAAAACATCGTTTTTTTTTAACCTAAAAACGTCATTTTATTCGAAATTTATAACATTTTTTGACGTTTGTGAAACTTTTCTAACATATGTATGTTCGCCAAAAACGTCGGTTTTTCACCTAAAAACGTTATTTTTTCCACTTTTGTAACGATTTTTTGACGTTTATGACAAATTTTTTAACCTTTGTGGCAGTTTTATAACATATGACCATGAAAAATGTCATTTTTTCACCACAAAACTCATTTTTTTGACATTTGTAAGATTTTTTGACGTTTATGACAGTTATTTGACGTTTATGTCAGATTTTTGAAATTTGTGACACTTTTTTGATGTTTGTGACACTTTTTTACATATATTCGCAAAAAACGTTGTTGTTTATCTAAAAACGTAATTTTTTGACGTTCATAATGATTTTTTTACGTGTATGACAATTTTTTGACGTTTCAGATAGTTTTTTGACGTTTATCACTGTTTTTTGAGGTTTGTGACAGTTTTATGACATATATTCGTAAAAAAAGTCCTATTTCACCTGAAAACGTCGATTTTTCAACTTAAAAACATTATTTTTTTGACATTTTTTGCCGTTTAAATACATTAAATATTAACTGCGCCACCTTACGGTGGAGTTATGATACTTACTTAGGTAAGAATTGCTCGTTTATACAATGGCGTTATTGTACTTGATTTACTAGCCTTTTTTTGCAATTTTTTTTTTGTTTTTTTTACTATTTTTCATTTTACTATCCAAATTGCTTCTTTAAAATTATATTATTTTTAGCGAAAAATGATTCTAATCGGGTATTAATTATTCGTTGAAATATTTTTATAAAATTGGTTGGTACAAAAATCGGTCTTTAGTTTGATGGAATGGATTACTTACCGCTTTTAATTTGTGTATCAAATGTAACTTTTTGCAAGATTGATCATTTTTGACTGTTTACCGTGACAGATTTTACGTCAGTAGGTGAGATTTACTAGCAACTCGATGGTAAGTAATCCAACTCGACGGTAAGTACCTACTCCAACTCGACGGTAAGTAATTCACTTACCGTCGAGTTAAAAAATCTCTTAATTTTAATTTATTTTTTGAAAGAATAAAGAAAACTAACGAATTATTTATTAATATTGAAACTTATGGTACAATTTGTTAAATTATTTAATGAAATCCCACTTGTTTGGGCTGTGGTTTCACTTCTAACAGAAACTCCTGCAGAATCGCATACATTAGTAGTATTACTAGTATTGCACAATATTTTTTCGCCAAAATCTATTTTATTTTGAAGAGAATCTTCTACATAGCTTTCTGCCACTGTCGATGAACGCCAACCTCAATGACGCTTTAATCCGAGGACATCAACACCTTTATTGGCCAAAAGCGTTGCTGATGTCCTCCTGAACGAATGGCCAGTATAGTTCTCGGGATTAGGCAACTTTAAGAATTTGGCAATTTGAGAAGGCCAGCCCCCGATTGTCCCTTTCGCTATTACTTGAGTACAACATTTTCCTTTGGCGTATCTTAAGAACAAATGATTTGATTTTACTTGTAATGGACGAAATTTTATATACTTTTGCAGAATTTCTAAATATGGAATTTTATCGTCTGGTTTATTAACGACTGTAAAAGTACGCTGGATGTTCGTTTTTGTATTGGGTACTTTCACAATAATTAAACCATCGGTTTGTTGGATGTCATTCATAGTAATATTATATAATTCTGCTCTTCTACAGGCACCAGATATTCCCAATATCATTGCGACCTACAAATTATAAAAAAATCTTCATTAGAGTATTTCTTTTACCTAAACTAGCTTACATTACCTTGTGAATTAGAAATTCTTCATCCGGTGCTTCCATCAGAAATTTTTCAAATTGCTCCCGTCTAAAAATGCTCGTTTTCTTAGGCCTATAGCCAACATTTTTTCTCTTCAAATACGCGATCAAAGTTGAAAACTTGGAAATATCAATGCCATCATAAAGAAAAACGGTGGATTTAATGATTGAATATTCTGCCCAGAGGCTTCCAGGAGCTTTCAACTGCATATGTCTTTGAACGAAATATGCCAATAGAGTCTTTTCATCGATTCTTAAATTCTTGCCTTCGCACCATTTTTTAAAACTTTGGTAGGTATTTTGATAACGGATTTTGGATTTTTCGGGAATTATTGCGGAACACCCTTCTTCCCAAGCCCGTTCAATTTCTTCAAATTCACTTTCGCTCATATTTTAATTTGTAATAATCAAAATTGTACTTAAAATTATTGACAACTAAATAAAAACTCAAAATTCTCCATTTTTGTTATGCACCCTAGTTACTACCTAACAACCAAAGTATCTATCTTGATAAAATGAATGAAACTAGTCAATATGACGAAAATGTTTAATTTTATAATTTATAATGGTATCAATCGTGCAAAAAACGTTATAAGCTTGTCGAACGTTAAGGGTAACCGATCTCAGACAATAATTGGAGTCGTCGCTCCGCTCCTCCTCCAAACAATTGTTTTCGATCGGTATAAAACCCTTACCATTCTCCATACTTAATATACTATTTTCTATAGATAATTTAATTAAATAAGTTAGGGAAGATGCTATAAATAAAAGTATAAAAATATATGGGTATTAAATAGATGTAACGTTTATATAAGTATTTAGAATAATTATATGCTTGTTTATTTCGTTTTGATGAATTTTTGACTACCGTGCACTTTGCAGATCTAAATTGAACGTTCATGGTATAAAAGGCATTTCGTGCCTTAAGGCCAAGGGCACTTCTGTGAATTTTGAAACGATTCAGAAGCAACGGAATTCACGATAAATTAATATTTCATATCAACCTGATGCTATTCTTAAGACAGAGAGGTATTAGCACAGATACCAATTTCAGTTTCGAAATAATAAATCTAGTAGACGTTGTATTTTAAAGTTTTTTAAATTTATCGAAAATTAAGATTATTTTATATTTTTAAATATCATTAATATATTAAATTTTCATTTCCAGGTAAGTGCATCTTCCGTTTAAATAGACGAAATATATACGGGTAAGTGATAAAATAGTTATTTATGATATAAGTGCTAAAAGTAAAATTTTATTTTGTGAGAAGGGAAGTTTGAGGCACTCCGCCTATAAAATCCCTTTTAACACGTATATCATACAATATTTTTTCTACGAACGCTAGTAATAGTCCAAATTAACGCTTATTATTATTTTTAATAAATAAATTGATAAAATGTATCTAATTTCATCTAACTTACCTACGAAATACGTTGCTAGGACGAAGAAAAAATCGATTGTTGATTTGTTTTTGACAGCTTGCGTCAAACAAATGTTATAAATTCTTATTCGATGATGTAAAGTGATCAAGAAAATGAATTTCTCCCGGTGGAAATTGAAGAAACTGCTTATAAAGCTACCTTTGAATTATTGCCTAATAAGTCAAAGCGACAGTATGAGTTTTCATACGATCGTTTTCTGAAGTGGTGTGATCAAAAAAATGTTAGAGGTAGGGAAACCAGTGAAAAAGTACTGCTCGCTTACTTTGAAGAAAAGTCTAAAATATGGAAATCATCGACGCTTTGGTCCAATTATTCTATGTTGAAAGCGATGATGAATATAAATAACCAGGACATAAGCAGGTATTACAAGCTTTTCTTAGCAGTGCTAAAAGTAAATCACTTTTAGCACTGGTGCTAAAAGTAAATGACATTTAACACCAGTGTCGTAAAAGGACATTTTAGACACTGACAGCACGCGTTAAAAATTCCACTTTTAGTGACGTTTGTAGAAAAAAGTAATTATAATCATAATCTTAAAATTGTAGTTATTTGGTTTTAATTACATCTTAATCTTTTTATTTTTAAAATATTTCGATTTGGTGATCTTCTTGTAATGTTACAAATGTGTTTTTCCGTTGTTTCACCCCAGGTTCAATTGTAATCAAGTGTAGTTTTCCCTTATAGAAGCAGTTTTGGTACGGTTTTTCCATTGATCAAAACAGTGCTAGAAGTCTTCTTTGTTGAGGTCCTCGATTCTGGCATTAGAATTACCCGGGGGTGGCTCTTTGGGGGTGCGTGGGGGCTGAATTGGGGGATAAATGGCAGCGTGCATGAAAATCGCTCCAAATTCGTTACTCGGGGTTTTTCGGGGATGACGAATTTAGTTCTGGCATTGGAATTACCTGTATGTATTTAAAATAATAATATTGGAAATAACATGATAAGACAATGATTAAAAATTCGTTTGACAAGGTTTAACAATTCGTTTTAGTACGATCCTGTGTTGAACAATGCTTTACACGCAAATATTTAATGAGGGGGCCGAAAATTTCGAAATTATATCAGAATCGGATGCGAACATAATAAAAATCAATAAAAAATGATCTGTTATTATGCAAATACAACAAATTTTGGATTCAGCTACAATTCTAATACGGCCCCGTCGTCTACTAAGTCTCGGAATGTAGGATGATTTGGTAATTTTCGAAAAACAGATTTGAATCGATCTCCAATTGTTTGGGGAATTTAATACAAGGTTTCGAGTTGTTAGAATGATGTTTTCAGCGATGCTATCAATTTCTTTTACCGCAATGCAATTGCCTAAGTTGTTATTTTTTTAAGTATTTCGTCGTGGTCTACAAACTAAATAATTTCTTCCTTTTTTATTTAATTGCTTTGTTCGTGAACTAATTTCACACAACAACAAATTGGCTTGAATATCAATTCGATGTATCTCAATGATTAAAAAAAATGATACAAACATATGCAGTCCATGTAAAAAATTGGTAAAAAATATTTCTATTTAGGCAGATAATAAAGATTTTCCGGTTCATAGAGTAATAATTAAAATACTGTTTTTTGGTAACATTTGGAGAACAAATAAAGAAAATTGCTGTGCGATTAGTTTTATATTTCGTTATACAAAACACCTGCATTTTTATTATAGAGGATTCTAAACGAGTTTAAAGAAAGAAACAGGTCAGAATATAAAAAATGCTCTCTCTACTGGTGGTTAATATAAGAAGTTGTTCTATTGTTCCTTTTTAACTTTGTATTGGTCTTTTCTTCTTATTATTTTAAGATTGTATTGAAAATCTTGTCGAAAAGTGGCAAAGAATGAGTTCAAAACACAAATCACATACAACAAAGTTTTTCGTTATATTTATCGATCAAATACATTAAATATGAACTGCGCCACCTTACGGTGGCGTCATAGTATTTATGTAATTTAGTTAGTATTTTCTTAATTTCCGTTTTTCTATTAACTTGGAAATACAACGCCATCTACCGGATTTTCCCGCAACCTAGATTTTAAACGATTATATAGATATATTTTTTTGACTGATTAACGTTTATTAGGAGCCTTTACTCGAGATGTTATTGAGGGGCTGTCGTATAGTAGTTCCATTATTTCTTTATTTGTTTTTCTTATCCATACTTGGTCAGCTTTTTTCCCTCTATATACTCTACGTAGAATTTTCCTCTCTCAGATTTTCAATTCTTCTGTTTTATTTAACGTCCATGTCTCACACTCAGAATAAGTTACTGGTCTAATAACTGTTCTGTACAACCTTTCTTTTGCTCTTCTAGAAACCATTTTTGATGTGTCAATGGTTTTTAGGCCGGCGTCGATTGTCTTGCTGACTTGACGTTTCGCCAACACGAGCGGTTGGCATCTTCAGAAGTTGCTTCCTGGTTGACAGTCTTTGAATTACTGAGCTCTGCGTGGACGGAGTCCGCATTTATACGTCGGGAAGGAAGTGGGCGGGGCCTCAGTTGCTTTCGATTCCAATCGGTTCTGGTCGGTGTTGTTCGCTAAGGGTAGAGTTTTCGCACCCTTAATTATGGGTACTCATGTTTTGTTAATCTTGACTGCTTCCTCTTTTTTATTAAAGTTTTTCGGGTGCTTCTCTATCTCTATGGCTTCTCTATAGAGTCTGGAATGGTATGCTGATGTAGTAGCGAGGACTTGGGTCTCCTCAAACTTAATCCGATGGTCCATAGTGAGGGTATGTTCCGCTACGGCGGATTTTTCCGTCTGCTCCAGACGACAGTTGGCCTTGTGCTCTTTAATCCTGGTGTTGATCAAGCGTTTGGTAGTTCCTATGTACACGCTTCCACATGTGCACGGAATGCGATAAATTCCCGAAGCCGACAGTGGATCTCTTCTGTCTTTTGCCGATCGAAGACATTCTTTGATTTTTCTCGTTGGCTTAAAAGT
Source organism: Altica lythri (assembly GCA_964028335.1). Classification (NCBI taxonomy): domain Eukaryota; kingdom Metazoa; phylum Arthropoda; class Insecta; order Coleoptera; family Chrysomelidae; genus Altica; species Altica lythri. Next base: position 8,193,633 of record OZ034807.1, on the reverse strand, counting down.
AGTTTTCACATTTTTCTTTCTTAGCAATCGACCAATACTGTCTGTCATTCCCGGAATAAAAGGCAGAAATGCTTTTGCCACTGGTTGGATTTGCTCATTTTCTTTGGGTCTCCGATTTGTTGGTCCAAGCCTTTTACAGTTTATTTAACCATTTTTGACTTCAGCACTCTTGTGAGTGACCCTGCGCTCCTGCTTCCCTTTTTTATTCTATTACATGTTTTGCCGTTTGAACAGTTAGTTATTATCAAGTCCTCATTTACTGGCTTTCTGCCCCTTATCATCACCATATACGTTTTTAGTTCGTTAATTTCTAACCCTCTTTTTTGCAGCAGCTTCCATCCTCGTGGTTATGTTCTTTAACTCTCGCTTTGTTCTAACTATTAGTACAATGTCTTCTGCATGTTCTAGACATTGATGTTTGAGGTTATGTATTATCCTATGGCTATGAATATTACTTTCTCTTAGAATATTTTTTAGTACATTGTTAAAAAGTGTTGTGGGTAAAGGGTCCTCTTGCCTTACTCCTCTGTTTGTTTTAAAAGACTCACTGCGCGCACCCTGTTTTCAGTATTTTCCAGGGTCATTTTTGTCAGTCTTATCAGCTTGCATGGAATACCTATGTTCTTCTTATAGATTTTAGATTTGTGTATTCTGTTAAAAGCCTGCTTGTTGAAATCAATATAGAGCGTATATTGATAAATTGAACTCGTAACTGCTATGGGGCACTGGTTTAGGACAAAAATCTGCTTGCATGGTATACCTAGGTTCTTCATTTCTTTATAGTATTCAGATTTGTGTATTCTGTCATAAGTCTGCTTGAGTATTTTCCAGGGTCATTTTTGTTAGTCTTATTAGCTTGCATGGAATACCTATATAGGTTCTTCATTTCTTTATAGATTTCATATTTGTGTATTCTTTCATAAGTCTGCTTGAAATCAATGAATAGGGTGTATATTGGTAGATTGAACTCGTAACTGCTATGGAGCACTTGTTTTAGGACAAAAATCTGATCAGTAACAGATTGGCCTCTGATACATCAGATTTGCAAATATTTTGTACACTACATCAAGTAGAGCGATTTCTCGATAATATGCAGTTTGTAATGTCCCCTTTTTGTAGGATTGGTACCAATCCCAGTTTTTCACAGTAAGCTTTCATATTATTTCTTTTAATTTTAGTCCCCCTTCTTTAATAAATTCATTTAGTATTCCATTCTCGCCTGCGCTTTTGTTATTCTTTAAGTTTTTCACTATTTCTTTTGTTTTCTCTCTCGTTGGTATTTCTTCAACCGCTATGTCTGGTTAATAAGTGCCGTTTTCAAAACTTTTCATTCAACCTTTATTAACACTAAGATTTGTACTGAAACGGTTGCATTTAGTTTATTAAAGCTTAATAGTAAAAATTACTAGTTCATAGTTTTAAATTGTTGTGACTCTCCCGGTATAGACAATTTTCGCTAAAGAGTTCGGTGCAAAATCGCTTAGATTGTAACGGAAAGGGACGAAGGCAATAGAACGCCTTACACTTTTCGTTTTTGCATAATTGCATTGGGTAATTCGTTTCGCACTTTTATGTGCAGTATATATATCACTTTTCAGAGTAACGCCTCTTTCCAAAGGATTTGGGTTGGGTATCTAATTGCCTTTTCTATTTTACTATTTTCCTATTTTCACAACCAAGCGCGTGACTTTATACATTTAATGTCTATTTTAATGATTAAAAAAGCAAATATTGTACCTACATATTATGGAGGGCTACCCTACATTTTAATATGTATTTTGATGATTAGTCAAAAGTGTGTAGGTAATGATTTTGATATGAGCTGTGGGCACTGTTGCCCACACTTGACCTATTAAATACTATCGTGGTCAAAATTTGGTAATTTAAATTTCCTGGAAATGTTGATGCAAAGTGTTCGTTGAAATTTCAGGAAAATTTATCTGCATTTTCAGGGAATAAAATCGTATAGCAATTCCATGAATATAAACAAACCCACGGTAATATTTCAGTTAATATCTACTCCGAAGGAATTATGTGAATAATAATACCATAATTTAAATACAATTCTGTCACGTTGCTTAATTATCCTGTAACAGATTTATGTCAAAAAGTGATTCCAATAGAAATATTAGTAAAAGTTTTTACAAACAAAATGGATTCATTAAGCCTTATTAGAATGAAACCTTTAATAATCTGGCTATTAAATAACGAGACTGGTTACGAAAACGGGTTTTATTATACATACTCCCCATCCCTCGCCGCACGACTTTCCATACGTTTTTCCCATTGATCAAAGCAGTGCTGGAAGTCCTCTGTGGTGAGGGTCTTTAGGAGCTCTGCCGTTTTTGGCTTTACCGCTTTCATCGACTCAAATCAGGTCCCTTTTAAACCAAAATTTATCTTCGGAAAAAAAAAGTTGCAGGGTGTCCAAATCTGGCGAGTACGGAGCGTGTTGGAGCACTGGGGTGCGTTTATTGGCCAAATACTGCTTCACAGATGGGCCGTGCGTCGGACTGTTTCTTACGAACTCGTTTTCACTGTTCCCAGAGTTGAAACAGTGACAGAACGACCTGAGCGCTTCAATGGTCATCTTCAGTGGTCTCTCGGCTCTCATTGAATCGCTTGTACCACTCAAAGAGTCATGATGAAGCCTTATGTAATAAAAAGAAACCCTGTTGATTTTGGTCTAGATTGTATAACCCTTAAGGTAAATTTTGACGATTTTCCAAAACTTGTGTTTGTGTGCGCTATAACTCTGGATCGGATGGTCATAGGATCATTAAATTTGGTATATAGAATCGTTGTGTTATAAAAAGAAACCCTATTGATTTTGGTTTAGATCGTATAATGTATGTATATGAGAAGGCTGATGAATTGGCCCGTACGGGAGCTAATACTCCAATGATTGGCCCGGAACCATTCGGCGGAGTTGCTAATACATCCAGAAAGGCAGCCATTGAGAAATAAAGGCTAGAGAAAGCCCAGGAGTGGTGGGAAAAATCACCGGGCAAGCGACAAGCCAAAGTCTTCATAAAGGGACACTCGGCGAAGTTTACTGCAGAGCTGCTATCACAAAGGCGAAATGATGTCAGAATGATTGTCAGTCTCTTGACAGGACATTATAGCCTCAGAAAACACATGAGTCAGCTGAACTTAGCAGATGAAGACATTTGTCGATACTGCCAAGAGGAAGAGAAAACCGCATTTCATGTCCTATGCCAATGTGAAGGCCTTGCAAGGACGCGGTATCTAGTACTGGGAGAGGAGAAACCGGCTGCTCCAAGTTATGCGGAGTGGCCAATGTCAAGGCTATTAAGTCTCATTAAGAGAGCAGAGCTGGACAAGGTGCTCTAATCCTATTCCACAGATAATGGGTGTTCACAATAGATCTGCAAAGGTCGCAGTAATACAGGCTAACAGCCAACCCAAAAAAATTATCTATCTATCTATGTATAGAATAATATATAGAAAAGTTTTAAGTGCACATTCTAGTTCTATCAAAAAAAATTTGGTCGAAAAATGAACCACCATACTGAATATTTTCAACTGTATTACAGTATATAATACCATCAATTTCCGTACAATATGAACTTTGCTTGTTGAATAAAATGGAGTTCCCCTGTAAAAGGAAAATATGATATAATTCTGAAAACGTCGTTTATATTCTAGGAAAATGCCACGAGTAAAGTCGATGAGAATGCCATTAAGGCCCTGCCCTTATATTTAAAACATAGCAAGTTTAACTGACCGAGACAGCTCTGCTCTCTCGACGGCCCCGGCCTGGTCTCTCTCAAATATTTATGGCCATATTTTTATGAATTTATAATTTTTTCCGGGTCATCTTTATCGCAACGCGGAGGTCGGATTTGTTCTACTCGTATATTAATAAGGGGTTTATGTTAAACGTAACAAACAATATTAGTACCAACCGGGATTAAGGCAAATTAAACTCATATTACACACATTTCTTATATATCAGGTGAACACGTGATTTTGAAGTATGTTGTTTCAATAATAATAGAAGCAATTTAGTTACCAAAAAACGTGTTTGAATGTCGTTTTCCGATACAAATATATTGCCAAAGGTTTTCGAAAACAGCTCTAACGTTTTTGTTGAAATTTGAAATATAGGAGGCAAAAAATCGATCTAGCTGGATACGTTTTTACCTTTTTTTTCTTTCACCCAAAATTTTTTTCCCTCATAAGATAGTTGTTAGGGTACGGTAATCTGTGTTATATTTCATATCAGTTCGGGTAGCACAGTCGGTACAGAATTGGACTATTAATCCAAGGGTCCACGGTTCGAGTCCTTGCTTGGCGGTATTTTCTACATTTTCTTATATCAACCTGTCACTATGGGGAAACAGCTCGTTCCTCAAGATCAGGTGACCTACTGATTTACTCGAACGTTCAGGTGGGGTGCGAAGACGAGCGTCCCTCCTAGGTGAACTGGGCAGTAGACTTGGAAGAGGTGACACCAAAACCCTACTCCATACATACAAAACCTTTACCAGACCTCTGGTCGATTATAAGGCCGTGCCATACTCTGCCCAACCTTAGAGACTTCTCCGCGCTCTATTCATGCTACTAAGAGAGCGATCATACGTAAAGTGAAAAATCTACACTTCTACAACAACACAAACATACCGTCTCTCCCTTCTCGCTTTCACATACTTCAACAGCGGTACGTCGTTCGGACTCTTCAGGAACGAACACCACAGCCCAGAGGACCCTCAATATCCACTGGAATGGAGGACTTCGAAGGAGATCCAGAGTCCCGAAAAACAAGATTCCCCTTCCCAACCTGAGACTCCTCCAAACAGTAGACAGGGACGTTCCTGAAGACCTGGAAACCCTCCCAGATAAATCGCCCCTTTCTTACAGGTGGATGGTGCCCACAAAACTGAGTGGATACCACAAAAAAAGCCCTTGGCGAAGGTTTTTGTAGTTCCCTTCGTCCTTGACAAATGGAAGGGCTCCACGACGGAGGAGACACGCCACAGTGTCAATCTCCCACCCCACATTGCACCACGGGGGTTACACCTTCACATACCCTCAGACCAAGAAGAAAAAACTCTTTAGGTACGTTTAAGCGCCATGGATGGCAAGAAGATACAAAAGCTACAGTTAAAGCAATGATGATTTGGTTTTGTATTCGTTTAATTGAAATAGCGTAATGAAAGCATTAGGTACAAAGGAAATTATTAAAAAAACTAAGAGTATACCCACTTTAATCGGTGTTAACCGAATAATTGTTCAAAAATTCGAGAAAAAAAAATTAAAAGGAAAGGACTCACTATATTTGATTTTTTTGTAGTTTCTAATTGAAAACCATGTACATAATTTGCATATTGTATTATTTGAATTTCAATAACGTAGTGAATGCACAATATCATAAATGTATATACTAACGAAATTCTTTAAATAATTCGTAAAATATTTATAGCTGCAATACCCGCTCCGATTGTCCCTATGATTCGAACGTTGTTTTTGAAATTAAAAATCCTCTCAATAAATTTTGATTTCCCACAATATTGGCAATATTAAACCAGTTACAGGCCGAAAATAAACAGAGCAATAAACGGTCGACTGGAACATAACACGAAAAAAAATTATCGATAAAAAAATGAGAGAAAAATCTCCCTAATCGAAGGCATCAGTCCGTACACCCCAATATTTTCTGCACACATTCACCCACTCAACGATTTCGAATGGGCCTCTTGCTAAATGCGAGGCATTTAAAAAAAAAGGGAGTAGGCACTTTTTAAGTGGACCACTCAACAGGACCGGGATTTTAAAAATTTTATAATATATATTTTCCTAGTAGGAACACTCGTAAACAACAATTGTACCACTCAGTAAAATTAGGTGAATTTATATCAACGAAAATATAATATGGTCGAAGAATTTTCATTAATTAAAATGATTTTAAACCGATGAAATCAACACATTAAAACGTTGAAAATGGTACAAAATAAAAGTGGATCACTATCAATAAAAAGCATGTTTTATGAAGTTTTGAACTTCTCTTTACGATAGAAGATGGTTGTTAACTTTAAAAATGATTCCTACTTCTTAGGCTTCTTTTTATGAGTAAAAACTGTTCAGCAGTATGCAGGAATTCAAAAGTTAGAGAAATTCTTGTAACTTTAAGGCCCAATTTTTAAGATCAAGCCAATCGGTAATGATCATATTTTTCTTCTCACTCAATGCAACCAGGTGAAGATAGCTAAACTGACAATTTTTTACATTGTTCATCATCATATTTGATACGAAGATAATTATGTCAAATTACCATAATCTGCATTCAACTACCAATGGTGGGGAACATATTGGTGTTAATATTACGTTTCTTACTTTCAGTAACCACCTCCAAACAGCAAAACCACCTTTTATATTCATATTCTTTGATTGATCTTTTTGGTGGCACATAGAATCTATATTTTTTAATCAGAACTATGCTGAAGTGGTTTTTTGAAGATAATAAATTTTAAATAATGTCCAAAGTCTTAATAATACCATTTCAACAAGATAATTGGTATTTTGAAGTGTTTGCCACCAGCGAAAGTAAGAATTGTATCACCAACATTTTTTTTCCGTTCAGAGGTCTTCTGAAATAGTCACCGGTTGGTCGTACTGTAGTCTAATTAAGTAAACTTTCTCCATTGGTCTATGGGCCCATTTTAGGATCTTGATTCCCTGTACTAATTTGTAGAGGTCTAGAGGAACAGTGCTTATTGTTGCGTAATTACTCTGAAGTGTTCAAAAATTGACTTTTTCCCACGAAGTAGTGCTTCAGAATAACACAGTAGTATGTGTTCGAGTGACAATCTGCCTTGGGTCTTCATTAAAAATAAAAAATCCTCATGATTTGCTGGTGTCCCTTTATCGATGTTGCTCACTTTTGGCCCTCCGCTGCTTCCCAGCTTTGGTCATTCTATAGCAAACCACTGTTGACCCAAACTTGGGTAGTCATTGAGTGGGCCAAGGTTGATTATCCCATCTTGGCTGAAGTTTGGGCCAATATAGGGGAACTAAAGCTGGGCTAGACCTTAGCGGTTCCTATATGGGCAGTGATATCATAAAAATATATACTAATTCTTATATCAACGATAACAAATTTATTTTAAAGGATTGAAATTGATATTTTGTATGGCCATTACGCTGACAAGTAATCACCATTTAAATTGTATAAAAAAACATTTTTGTTACGGCTCTGCAATTGAGTGCAAACGAGAAGCTATCTTGCGTTTATGTCCTAATCAAATATCCATTTAGTGAATTAAAGACGTCTGGCCGTCTAATTCAACTACTCTTCCATTTCACACAACTTATGTGGGGAAACAGTAAACAAATATTCCTAAAGTTATCTCTGTAATTTACTAAAAGTTCAGTTCTTGTGCTTTTATAATAAATCTAAAACTATTATTTATTTTACTGGCACTCTTATGTCGACATATGGAATAATCTTAATTTTGTTGTAATGAATTATTTCTATATAAGTCTATTTCATATGTCCGTGAAATTTCATAAAATAATTATTATTTCATGAAATTATGTGGATTTTTCCAACTATATCTTCTCTTCAGGTTCTTATTTGTGACAGCCTTGAATACCAAATTATTAAACGAGGTCTGGCTATTAAATAACGGGACTGGTTACAAAAAAAAAGGTTTTATTATAAACATTATTCCACATTCGAATGCTCTCCTTCAATATACCTCCCTCCCCTCGCTACTTACATTTCCATAAGTTTTTTTCATTCATCAAAGAAGTGCTGGAAGTCTTCTTTGGTGAGAGCCTTTAGAAGCTCTGTCGTTTTTTGCTTTACCGCTTCCATCGCCTCAAATCGATTCCATTTCAAGATAGATTTTATTTTCGGAAAAAAAAAAAGTCGCACAATGCAAAATCTGGCAAGTACGGCGCGTAAAAGACGCCTACGAATTCAGCTACCGCTCTCTGAATTATTTTTTAATACAGAAAGGCAATTATTCTATCTCTCTAAATCAGGCAATCCACCCTAAAGCGCGATAATCTGTATGCTTTCTAATTACATTCTATGCAGTGAATGTCATGAAGATGCGTTCTATATAAACCTGGCTATGAAGCTAATTGTCCTTGTCTCGAATGAAACTACAACTACGCCCACGAATTTAGCTATCGCTTTTTGAATAATTTTTTAATATAGAAAGGCAATTATTCTATCTCTCTAAATCAGGCAATCCACCCTAAAGTAGGATAGTCTGTATCCTTTATAATTAAATTCTAAGCAGTGCATGTGATGAAGATGGATTCTATATAAACCTGGCTATGAAGCTAATTGGCCTTGTCTTGAATGATACTACGCCCTACGAATTTAGCTACCGCTCTTTGAAGTATTTTATAATACAAGAAGGCAATTATTCCATCTCAAATCAGGCAATTCACCCTAAAGCGCGATAGTCTGTAACCTTTATAATTCCTTTCTAAGCAGTACATGTGATGAAGATGGATTCTATATAAACCTGGCTATGAAGCTAATTGTCTAATGAAACTGAGAGACGCCTACGAATTCAGCTACCGCTCTTTGAAGTGTTTTTTAATATAGAAAGGTAATCATTCTATCTCTCTGAGTAAGGCAATTCACCCTAAAGCGCGATAGTCTGTAACCTTTATAATTCCATTCTAAGCAGTACATGTGATGAAGATGGATTCTATATAAACCTGGCTATGAAGCTAATTGTCCTTCTCTCTAATGAAACTGAGAGACGCCTGCGAATTCAGCTACCGCTCTCTGCAGTGTTTTTTAATATAGAAAGGCAATCATTCTATCTCTCTAAATCAGGCAATCCACCCTAAAGCACAATAGTCTGTAACTTTTATAATTACATTCCAAGCAGTGCATGTGATGAAGATGGATTCTATATAAACCTGACTATGATGCTAATTGTCCTTGTCTCTAATGAAACTGAGAGACGCCTGCGAATTCAGCTACTACCTACTGAAGAATTTTTTAATATAAAAAGGCAATCTCTATAAATCAGGCATACCACTATAAGTCACGATAGTCTGTAACGACTATTACATTCTAATCTATAAATGTGACGAAGATGGATTCTATATAAACATGATTATGAAGCTAACTTTCCTTGTTTCTAACAAAGCTGGTATCAAACCTATATATCCCGAACTCTTTCTCAGAGATTTTTTTTACAAAAAGGGAATTAGTCTATCTTTCACTTACTTCATTACAGGGTGGAGTCACGACTGACATTTTTTCGATTTCTCCTACTTAAATGTCCTTATCTTGTTTGTATAATTTCTGTAGGTATTTTAAAAATCCCTAAAATTTTAAATGACTATTCTTCTATAGAATTTCCACTAAATATTAATTGAACTTTAATTGTTAATGAAGAAAATAGGTACGTATCATCGAAAATATCGCGGGTACATCGAAATAGAACCCATAAATGTGGTTAGATTTTTTTGTCTGTCTGTCTGTCTGTATGTTTGTGCGCGCATCACATGAAAACTACTGATCCGATTCGAATGCGGTTTTCACAGATGTATTTGTCTTCTTTCAACTTAACATCTGGTGTATAAAAATTTCTCTCCCATTCCTTAAATGGGGTGAGGTAAAAATTTTTTATAAAAAAAATCACAAGCAACGCGAACGGCGTTGCGAGTACAACTAGTTATAAACATATTTTAATAATAATTAATTTTTTTACTTAAATAGCATATTATGGAATAGTCAATGATAATCTTAACCTTTCATCTGTCTTATTATTAGTTGACATTAATTCATATAAATCATGTAAAAAGTGTATAAATGGTATAAATATATTTTATGTGTAAATATGTCTGGTTTTTCTAAATTTATTAAGCGATTACAAAAGGATTATTTGATTGTTTTTCAAGCAATGCAGGTCTGTTGTCTTATGAGTACAGGAGATATAATTGCTCAAAAAATTGTAGAAAGAAAGAAACTTGATTTTAAACGAACTGCACAATTTGGTTTTTTAGGTTTATGTTTAGTGGTAAGTAAAGATCTTATGTTATTTTAGTGTATAGAAGTATTTTTTTACCACTGACAAAGTATTGAAATTGCTGCAGAGAAGAATTGTATACTTTTGTAAGGTCATATGACAGTTTCAACAGCAAGTCTGTGGTTTTGGAATATTTCCACATCCACCATCCATTAGCTGTTAAAACAGTATCTACTTACTACATAGTAATGATAAGTTACCAAAGATTATAATCATGTCAGATAGTCAAGAAGCCATCAAAGCACTAAACTTACACATAGCAGTTCAAGATTGGTCTCAGAATGCCTAAGCAAACTAAATAACCTAGAACAATAACACTGTTACCCTCTTGTAGGTTCCAGGACACATAAGAAAAGAAGGAAACGAAACAAAAGATAAGCTGACAAAAAAAGAAGCTGAAACCTCTTTTTTGCGACCAGAAACATCTTGTGGAATCAGCTGGAGTACAGTCTTAAAAAGTGGATAGAGAAAAATCCAAGTACTGAAACGATTTAAACGAACGAAGACAACCGATGACGCTCCTGGGAAACATCTTTCAGCTCTCTAAACCTCAGTAAAAAGAACCTCCGTATTATCAGTAGTAATACCCCTAGGGCCTTGATAATACCGAGATAATTTTGTCATAGAGGATGCTGAAAGCGTGTTGCTTGATAATAGCCCGAGGCCGCAGGCCGAGGGCTATTATCTTGGAGCAACACGCTTGAAGGATCCTCTACGACAAAATTTTGAGTATATATCAAGGCCTGAGGGGTATTTGATAAGATAATTTTTTACTTTGTCAGTTTGACGTTTAATTAATTTTTAATCAAATACTCGATGATCTTTGATGAAAACACCAAACTGAAAACACCACATGTAGAGTGTTGTCGCTGTAATCCAGAGGTGATTGGATGGAATTTGACATATGACTCAAAATTGAATAATTTGATTGGTTACTATATTCAGTAAAAAATTATCACGGTAATATTACCGGACACTACCGATTAAGGGGACACATGAAGAAATTTGGATTAGTAGATGAAGCAAAGTGTAGATTCAAAGCACTAAACTTACACACACCAGTTTAAGATTGGTCTCAGAATGCCTAAGCAAACTAAATAACCTAGAACAATAACACTGTTACCCTCTTGTAGGTTCCAGGACACATAAGAAAAGAAGGAAACGAAACAAAAGATAAGCTGACAAAAAAAGAAGCTGAAATCCCTTTTTTGCGACCAGAAACATCTTGTGGAATCAGCTGGAGTACAGTCTTAAGAAGTGGATAGAGAAAAATCCAAGTACTGAAACGATTTAAAAGAACGAAGACAACCGATGACGCTCCTGGGAAACATCTTTCAGCTCTCTAAACCTCAGTAAAAAGAACCTCCGTATTATAACGTTAATATTTCCGGACACTACCGATTAAGGGGACACATGAAGAAATTAGTAGATGAAGCAAAGTGTAGATTCAAAGCACTAAACTTACACACAGCAGTTTAAGATTGGTCTCAGAATGCCTAAGCAAACTAAATAACTAGAACAATAACACTGTTACCCTCTTATGGGTTCCAGGATACATAAGAATCTAAGGAAACGAAACAACAGATAATCTGACAAAAAAGGAGCTGAAACCCCTTTTTTGCGACCAGAACCATCTTGTTGAATCAGCAGGAGTACAGTCTTAAGAAGTGGATAGAGAAAAATCCAAGTACTGAAACGATTTAAAAGAACGAAGGCAACCGATGACGCTCCTGGGAAACATCTTTCAGCTCTCTAAACCTCAGTAAAAAGAACCTCCGTATTATAACGGTAATATTACCGGACACTACCGATTAAGGGGATACATGAAGAAATGTGGATTAGTAGATGAAGCAAAGTGTAGATTCTGTGAGTAAGGTAGTAGATACTAGAAGAGCTGCTATAAATCTGAGAAAACATCAGAATTTTAGCAAGAAAAATGGGACACAATAGATCTGATTGGTCAAAAGATAGTTCTCTTGCTAAACTACACAAACACAAATGAGAAATCGAAAAAAAGTGACATTTTCAACGTTGAAAAGATGCCTTACCACACATTTTAAGTGGAATAAAATCCATGACAAAAACCCATAAGTAAGGCAAAGATTGGATATTCAATGTAAATAGTAAAACTTGTTTATCTTCCTATGGTCTATTGATACAAACAGCACCCTTTTGCTTTAGCTAGAACTTTGGATTTCACCTTTTGTAATTATAAAAAGATACATTTTTTTAGGGTCCAACTGTAGCAGTATGGTATCGAGTTCTAACCCGTCTGGTTAGTGACGATGATAAATATAAAGGTATGAAAAAGATGGTCCTAGATCAGTTTGTGTTTGCTCCTGCCTTTGTACCTATAGTAATTATTTGTTTACATAAAATTAAAGGTAGTACATGGGAAGTAACAAAAGCGGAACTTCGTGACAAATATTTTGATGTTATGATTGCAAATTACAAGATTTGGCCAGTAGTGCAATATGTTAACTTTAGATATATTCCTGTCAGACATCAAGTAGCTGTCAATCAATCGGTTGCGATATTTTGGAACGCCTATTTTTGTTGGAAAACTTCTAAACCAATGAAAAAATAGAAGATTAAAGTACTATTGTGTTGTAAACTAATTAAGACTTTTTTAATTAGCTTTTTATTTATTAAAGTGAAGAATACCATCTTTTACAATTTTAACTATTTATTTATAAACAAAATTCTAATAATTTTTAAGTATTTAATATAAATTTTAATAAATTTTTCCAATGTTGTTACTATTTTCCACAACTAGTCTAGTCCACAAGTTCAAAAACGTGTTAAATAGAAATAAAGCTCCTAAAAATATGTGCCATAGCTCATTCGATTCGGAATGACTTCTAGAAAAATGTTTTTTATTAGCACATAAAAAATTGCGATTGTTATTAACAAAATAAGATAATAAAAAAAAGGTATTTAGTTTTTCGTTAATAACTTTTAAAATACTGATATTTAAGGAATTTTGAAAATAGATCCTGAAAGAGGAGGAAATTTCCAATAAAAAAGTCCAAACTGCCGGAACTCTATCTCCATTATTTATAATTTTAATTTGACGTTGAAAATAGTGCTCCGCTCGGCTTTTACAGCATTCGCGCGCTGCCGCTAAACGGGGTTTATCAGATAAAATATATTTTTTATGACATAAAATGTGATTTTAAAAATTTGAAAAAATTCCAGTATTTTCCTAACACTTGGAAGAATCTAATTTAGTTGGAAAAATCATTTTGTCACTATTTTTCAATAAGTTATTCAACTGTTAACAAACAATTTTTTTTCCTAATCTCTGTTGGCATAAACAATGGGATAAAAGTTATAAATAATTGGCCTAAAAATTTGAAACTTCGTGGAGCCCTTTTCATATGTATACTTTACAAGATTCTGTGATAAATGATTATAAAAGTTTATTAATTTGTTAATTATGATTTTTCATAACTATTGCAAAATATTGCGAAAAAGTAAAAAGAAATGAAGAATTTTTCTAAATAAATGCATGTAGTAAGTAATAAACAATAAATACAAACTTGGTCTTAGAATTATTTGAAAGAGAAATTTATTTTCTATAAAAAAGACCAGAATGTCCTTTATCATATCTCCAATAGTTTAAAGATATATCATTTTTTTAATTGGCAAGTTAAGTAGGCGCTACAGTTAACGTGACGTATGATATTAGAAAGTATAATAACAAATTAATACACTTTTATGAACATTTATTGCAGTATCTTGTAAAGTATACATATGAAAAGGGCTCCACGAAGTTTCAAATTTTTAGGCCAATTATTTATAACTTTTATCCCATTGTTTATGCCAACAGAGATTAGGAAAAAAATTGTTTGCTAACAATTGAATAACTTATTGAAAAATAGTGACAAAATGATTTTTCCAACTGAATTAGATTCTTTTAAGTATTAGGAAAATACTGGAATTTTTTCAAATTTTTAAAATCACATTTTATGTCATAAAAAATATATTTTATCTGATAAACCCCGTTTAGCGGCAGCGCGCGAATGCTGTAAAAGCCGAGCGGAGCACTATTTTCAACGTCAAATTAAAATTATAAATAATGGAGATAGAGTTCCGGCAGATCGGACTTTTTTATTGGAAATTTCCTCCTCTTTTAGGATCTTTTTTCAAAATTCCCTAAATATCATTATTTTAAAAGTTATTAACGAAAAACTAAATTCCGCAATTTTTTATGTGCTAATATACCCTTAAAAAACATTTTTCTAGACGTCATTCCGAATCGAATGAGCTATGGCACATATTTTTAGGAGCTTTATTTCTATTTAACACGTTTTTGAACTTGTGGACTAGACTAAAAATATAACTACGTATTAAATTAATTGTATTGACCCTTACTGTTTGAAAGTCCATTTTATTAAGAATAATAAAAATAATAAAAAACCTTAGTTTTTTATATAAAACTTTCACTTTTAATGTTTTTTAAAAAATGACATATATTTCGCTTTACTAAGCATCGTCAGATTGACATATAAGGTTACATTTTGTTTTGAAGCTAACTATCTGCTGTTGAATAGGTAATATTAAGGCTATATTAAGTATGGAAGTAATAAGATATAACAATATAGTTTTTTCCTGGTTTTTCTATATCATTGCACAGTTATACTGATCTTAGAGGGAGATACATCCAGGATAATCCCTTAGGGCTAATAACATCTAGGCTTTAATATTGTTATATCTTATTACTTCCATACTTAATATAGCCTTAATATTACCTATTCAACAGCAGATAGTTAGCTTCAAAACAAAATGTAACCTTATATGTCAATCTGACGATGCTTAGTAAAGCGAAACATATGTCATTTTTTAAAAAACATTAAAAGTGAAAGTTTTATATAAAAAACTAAGGTTTTTTATTATTTTTATTATTCTTAATAACTACGTATTTTTACAATTCTGTACTACGAGGATTGCTACTTATATTTTGAGCCTTGGCAACACTAAAATTTTCAGGCGTCATCTAATGGTGCCATTTGAAAGTTTGACATTTTGTAATTTGAACACAATTTGTTTTGTTTACTGTGGCTTGAAAATTTTATGTCAGCAAAAAATGGAACCAAATCTGCAATGAATTTTTACGAATTTCGAGACATGAGAGCTTGAATCAACTTAGTTCCACTTTTGACGATAAAGTTCCATCCTTTGCCACTATGAAGCGCTGGTGTAACGAGTTCCATGGTGGCCTCCATTCGCTGAGCGATGAAAATCGTGGAGGTCGTCCAAAATCAGTTGTGCCAGAAAACATGAATGCTGTGTAAAGCCTAATAATGCAAGATCTAACTTATCGTGAGATTAAGGCAAAGGCATCCTTGGGAATTAGTATGAAGAGCATCAAAAAGATTTTGCATGAGAATTTAGCTGTAAAAATATTTGTTCTCGTTGGATCCCGCATAAATGGACACAAGCTCAAAAAGATGCTCGTGTCAATTGTTGCAAAGAAATGCTCAAGAAATACAAAAACGATTCAATCATAGGTCTGTTCCAACAGACCAAAGAACCGTTCTTGAACCATTACGAAACAACTCAGTACATAAAAGGTATCGAGATTTGTTTTACTGCGCAGTTCCCGGGCGGTTACAGAATGGTTCTTTGGTATGCTGGAACAAACCTCATAGTTACCTAAAAAGCTATGCATCGCTTCCTCGGTAATGCCGAAAGTATCACACAAAGGGTCAAACGGTACTTTTTTGGTTAAAATTTAACAAAAAAGCTAAAGTCGAAAACTTATAAATTAAGGGAAAATTATTGAAGAATACCCTACTGCGGGGTGGAATTTAAGGGTAAAGAGTGTGAAAATCTCAAAAATCGGTTTTCTTGCTATTTTTTCCACATACGACAATATTAAAGCGAGATATTTACATATTTTTCGATCTATACAAATAATGCTGTAACTCAATGACCAGGAAATTCAAGCTTTTACATAACGTAGTATATCAGTGTCATTTTAAATTCAAGCTCTTTTACCTTTTCAGGGACTTTATTATCAGATTAGTCAAATACGAGTTTTAGGTTTAAATGAATTTATGTTTTTGGGTCACTGTACAATATTAGTTATTCTGATTTAATATGGTCGTATATATAGTGTAAAAAATAACTAAAAAATTAATTTTTTAGATTTTTACCCTTTTTATTCTTAAATTTCACTCCTCAGTAAGGGATGATAATATTCTGAACAACTTTTCCTTAATCTATAAACATTGAACTTTAATTTAAAAAAATATATAAAGATATCTTTATTGTATGCCGTTTTTTGAACTGCGAAGTTACTTTTCTTGTGGTTAGATTAGATTAGATGTTTATTGGGTTGGCTGTTAGCCTGTATCACTGCGACCTTTGCAGATCTATTGTCACCACCCATTATCTCAAGAATGGGATTAGAGAACCTTGTCCAGCCGTGCCCTCTTAATGAGACTTAATAGCCTTGACAGTGGCCTCTCCGCATAACTTGGAGCAGCCGGTTTCTCCTCTCCCAGTACTAGATACCGCGTCCTTGCAAGACCTTCGCATTGGCATAGGACATAAAATGCGGTCTCCTCCTCCTCTTGGCAGTATCGACAGATGTCTTCATCTGCTAAGTTCAACTGACTCATGTGTTTCCTGAGCCTACAATGTCCTGTCAAGAGACTGACAATCATTCTGACATCGTTTCGCCTTTGTGATAGCAGCTCTGCAGTAAACTTTGCCGAGTGTCCCTTTATGAAGACATTGGCTTGTCGCTTGCCCGGTGATTTTTCTTGTGGTTTGTCTTATGTTTAAGAAACTAGAAATATAGATTTTTACTAAACTAATTATGTTAAGACATCTCTCATGGGATTTAGAATTTGAACAAACAAGAAATGATATTAAGAAAAAATAAAAAAAAAATCCATCCCAACTCGGATGATGCGATTTACCTTTAATGCCATTTCTTGTTTGGTAAATTTATCATAGATGTCTCAAAATAATTAGTTTGCTAATTATTCAGTTGCAAATCTATATTCATTGTGTATTAATTATAAATCAAAATGAAATTCTCGTGTTTAAGTTGAACTATCAGTCAATCTACCATTATAGTATAATTAAGTAAATAGCATCGTAATAAATGAAACCAAAACGTAAAACGATTCGATCGAGCGAGCAATTGATGAAGTTCTCAATGTTCCACACCCGATTGTTAAAGAGCCACGATTATAAAATATAACAAGAGGTTGGCAGCTCTTGCATTAAAATCAATTGTTTTGATATTCATCATTCATTACCGCAATTGAAATGACATCATCATCTTTATGAGAAGAGATCGATCTGCTCCGGCTTGATCCGAACGTTTTGCAATATGAATTTGAATATAATATGTATGTTGTATGATTCATCATTCGATATGTGTTAAAGGGCGTTAGAGTTTGAAAGTAGGTATGACGTACAATGCATAATAATGTAAACTGGAGGTGCATTTACTTACACTGGATTTACGTTATGATTAAAACACACAAAAGATGTATATCTACAATCAGATTTTAGAGAAAAGTAGAATGATAATTCAGCAAACTTACACACTAATTATTACAAGAAGAATACTCAAGGATGTGACATCGGAGGTCGAGAGG
Source organism: Altica lythri (assembly GCA_964028335.1). Classification (NCBI taxonomy): domain Eukaryota; kingdom Metazoa; phylum Arthropoda; class Insecta; order Coleoptera; family Chrysomelidae; genus Altica; species Altica lythri. Next base: position 8,175,983 of record OZ034807.1, on the reverse strand, counting down.
TTTCTTAAGCTAAAGATCTTTAGCTAACAGTATGTATTCTTAATAAACCACCAATTTCAAATTTGAAATTATACTTACGATGTTGGGAAGAGATATTTCTTCTAGAAATGGCGCTTGCATCGCTAGAATCGTAAAACCTAATTTTTCCTTAATCTTAAAATTACAGAAAGGTCAGATGCAAGACTTATGAAATCCAGAATTTAAAGCTGGAAAAAACTTCTACTGAGTACTATAGATTGTTGCAAGAGGCCTATGGGGATAATTCTCTATATCGTACGTGTTTTCGAGAGTGTTACAAGCACTTCAGGAAGGGCCGAAAGAGCACTGAAGATGACCAGCGCCCAAGTCGTCCCTGTCACTACTTCAACTCCGGAAACAGTGACCAAAATCAACCAAATTGTGCGTGAAGATCGTCTGTGCAAAGTTGGTGTCAAAAAACCTGACTCTTAACCAAAGACTCGTTTGCTCAGATTTCCTTGAAAGGTTAAAAGAAGATCCCGGACTGAAGGAAAACAGTATTACTTGCAGCAAAAAGTGGATTTTTCAATATACGATGTTAAAACAAAACCGCAATCGATGCATTGGAAGAACCTTGTCGTCAAATTAATGGCAATCGAGCTTTTTTATCATATCTATCATTTTAGACCTATCTTCCTGTTTCTCATTTTCCCATCCACTTTGGATGAGTTGGAGCGTTATCAAGAAGCAATAATGTTTTTTTTTTATCATTTTTTACTTGATGGGCTTCTACAGAGGGTAGAAAAGTTTCTGTGAACCAGTTCATAAAAATTGTCGCTCTTTCTACGTTTATTTATACACCAAAAAAGAAAACTGAGTGTCAAAACAGAGAATAGAGATGGTTAAGTTCAAGAGAGAGATTGGTAGATATAAGGAGTAATTTATAGGATTATGGTAGGTAAGAGGACCCTGCTGTGGGACTTACGTCCTTTTCAGGGAATAGATGGAAGTGTTTGAATGGAGTTAGTATCTGTCATTGAACCCGCTCTCACAGATTCTCCCATTTGCATTTCCCATGTGCAGGTTGGATCTTCTCTTCATCCATGGTGCTTGAACGTACCTAAACAGTCTTCCTTCTTTGGTGTGAGTGTATACGTGTTGTGTGGAAGTGTGACCCACGTGGTGCAACGTGGGGTTGGGAGATTGACGCTGTGGTGTGTCTCCTCCGTCGTGGAGCCCTTCCATTTGGCAAGGATGAAGGGAACCACAAAAACCTTCGCTAAAGCCGGGTATTTACTTGCGAACTGTAACTGTGCGGTTACAGTAACCAAAAATTGTAAATGAAGACGCGTAGCACATCAGGTATGTAAGGAATCGTCGAACGGTTCGAAGCGATCCACCAGTTGTCGGTTTTTTCGCGAACACAAAGAAATTTTTAGTTGGTTCATAGACGGATCAAGGCATGTGCGTTAGTCTACGTACACATAAACATACGGTTACTGCAACCGTGCAGTTCGCATGTGAGTACCCAGCTTAAGGGCCTATTTTTTATATCCAGTCGTGGAGTTGTTGGCACCATCTATCGGTAGGAAAGGGGGGTTTCGTCCTGCAGGGTTTCCAGGTCTTCAGGAAGGTCCAAGTGTACTACGGATTGGAGGAGTCTCAGGTTAGGAAGGGGGATCTTCTTTTTGGGAACTCTGTATCTTCTTTGGAGTCCTCCATTCCAGTGTGTCTGGAGGGTCCTCTGGGCTACGGTGTTAGTTTCCACTGTATTTTCAATAACTGTTAAGGAGAAGTATAGCAGGTTCGCTTTTCATTAAAAAAAACGAAGAAAGAAGCCAATACTAGGATGTTAAAAAAAAGATAAGAGAGAATTTGATGTGGTTATTATTGGAAATAAACTCGAAACAGACAAGATGTAACGATTTATAATTTTATATATTATATTATCTTATACTTTGTTCCTTATTTAGTACATATATTCTTAAAAATTGGTGACATAAATAATTGTATAATTTCTCGGACCCCATATTAGCTATTTTCGCGGAGCTAATCCTGAACGTATTCAGACTAAGAACCGAGTATGTACTGGATTTCCTTAACGCGCAAGTCACTCTACAGACATATTCTGAATTTTTAAGGTAGCGCGAACGCTTACGAATGTTTGAATGGTTTTTGGAACCTTTATAAATCTAACAATATCTTCTAAATCCTCATCACTAAAACTGAAGTTTATCTTAAACTTTTTACCGATTAATGTAAATTAATTTTATATTGAAAAACTCATCTATTTATAAGCAAAATTTGTTGACTCCTATACAATAAATAAAGAAACTAAGTTAAAAAAGTAAAACTCAAACAAGAAGTCAATAATACATTAACAAAAACAAACATTAAACACAAAGCATTCAAATAATTAAACGTGAATATTGTATTAAACCTTTGAATATAAAACGGTTTTATATTCAAAGTATTAAACAGACAAATTTTAAGGTTAGAATTTATTCAGAACAAAAAATCCCTGCTTCAATCCTCGGACACATCGGATACGTTACGAGCATGTTCGGAAGTTCATCTACGCCTTCCACGAACGCATGATTTTTTAACCTGAACAGAATATTTTTACTCCGCGAACACTTAAATTTTAGAGTGCGCATGCGAATTCCCTCCGAATACGTTCAGAATGTTCTTCGCGAAAATAGCTATTGTGCACTCCGTTGCAAATTACTATTTTTTATTACACCATGATTAGCTATAGTATTAAATATATTCTTTGTATTATCATCACCTTTATTATATTATAAAGCACCTTTCAAAAATATTCTTTAATTAACAGTTAATCGCTTTCACAAATTTGATTAGATTCATTGTTAAGTGCTTTTCTCAAAAATATTTATAATCATTTATTTCATGTCATTGAGTGCCATTACTGGCTTTCTGTGTGAAATTGGTAATAGAATCGGAAATTGATTATGCAAGTATAATTTTAACACCTACGAGGATTGTACTGTTGCAATTCAATTTTTGTGACTTGCAAATTCTGTAATAGATACCTATATCTGTCTGGTAATGAGTAATCCACGGAGAATATTTATACGTATAGTACGGATTTTTAACTGTTTCGCAATATAACCGCTACCTTTTGGTTCTTTTAGTCGAGGAAATAAAGCACTGAAATGGCATAAACTTACCGTTTTTTAAAGTAAGACGGATCGTGATCAAACTTGGTGCATTCGGGAGAGCTTCAGGAAACTTTTTGGCCCCATAGCATCAGGGACAAATGAAAACTGCATGGGACAGGTGAAAAAGGCATTTTCTAAAGTGCATTTCAGAGTATTAAAATAATATAATGTTTGTTCCAACAGACCAAAGAACCACTCTAGAACCGTTCGTGAACTGCGCAGCATACGAAATCTCGATGCCGTTGATGTACTAAGGTGTTTCGTAACGGTTCTAGAACGGTTTTTTGGTCTGTTGGAACAGACCTGTCGACAAATAAACAAAGGAACAAAAAAAATTTTCAGCAAAGGAACTTTATTTTATTCAAATTCAGATTAAACACAGCGATCTGCACGGTCCACAAGTTTTTTCGAATGCGGATTTCAGCTCATTGACCGGGGTTCTTCAAATGATCGTCGACACCTTTTGGATGGCCTCTACATCGTCATACCGCTGTCCTTTCCTTTTTTATGAACTGCTTGTCGCAATTTTTTTTCACTCCCCTAGTTTCCAGCTCTTTTTTTCTTTCTGCTGCTCTACTTTCTATTTCCTTCTCTCTACTCCTTCACTTTCCAGCTCTGGCCTCTTCTTCTATTTGCTCCTGCTTCTATTTTTGTTATTTCCCCGATTATTCTTTCTCTCTGACAACCTAAACATCAAAATGAACAAAATTCAAAACTCACACTAGCAACCCATTTTCTCAGGGGCGACTTACACTACCGTAAAACTATTGAAAGAATTTGTCCCCGAAGAAGAATCCTTATCAATGTATATTGTTTTTTGTACTTTTTAGACGAAATTTGGTCGAATTATACAAACTTTTGCACCCTTACTCTACATATAAGTATATATGTAGTGGACAGAAAAGTGAAAATAGAACTACCTAAAAAATATAAAGGTATTATTATGATTTTAGATATGTTAAAGCTTTAAACAGATTTCTTTGTGTTCGGTTATCGATAAAATTTAATTTATCTAAAAATGAGTGGAACAGGGTGTGACCGGTAGCCGTTGGCGTGCCATCCCTTTCCATTACGCGATATTTTATTCTAGATTCTGTCGTTTTTCTAGCTATCCATCAAAGTCGCATCCGCCATAAATTTATTGTTGGGCATATTTTAGATGCAAGTTCGGTGGCGCGTATCCGCACCGGATAGACTTGAAGATATCCGGACGCTTTCCGGCTTATTTTAATATCGCGTCTATGCGCGCCGGGACGCCTAGCGTCGGTCGTGGTGTCGCAAGACGTCGAGTGTGCGAATTCCTTCAACGTTCACTTCGCAATAATAAACCTTAAGCTTGAGATATCAATTGATTTATTTTATTTTTCATTTTCTACATTTTTTGAAGGAAATTCTTCATAGTTCTTACACCCGCTGCTTTTCAAACACCACCGTCAATTTTCTATAATTAAAAGCTTTTTTTATGAGTTTTTTTACAGGTATGGGTAATAAATATTAAAGATTACAAGGTTTAAGTCGAGAATAAGGGGTTGACTTATCAAAACAAACATTTCAGTAACATTTTGTTTTTTAAAATCTTAAAAAGCAAAAGCAGTTTCGTTTTCTAATAAGTCTTATAATTACAAGCAAAGCTCGATTATCCAGGTACTGGAATGATACGTAAGAATAGTGGGGAGGGGTTTGAAAAATCTTACGTACCCTTACATAGGGGTAGGAGGTCAAAAAATGCTAAAATCATCCTAAAATTCATTTTATTTAAATTGATGATATTTAATAAATTGGAGAATAAGAAAAGACTTCAATTAAAGCAAATTTAAGATTTTTTTATTAAATGAACGTTCATTAAAGAAAATGGCACCGAAGAATCAGTTCAGAGGTTCAGAAAACGGCACTCCCACCCTGTTGAATGTGCCCTAGTGGTTTGGGATAAAGGGTAGCTTTACTAGAGGCACTTGACAGCCAGGTCGTAGTTATCTAACCACCTAGTAGATAACAGTTAACCTGGTGAATGCAGAAATATAACTAAGTGGAAGATGATATAAACAACAGGAAACAAACAACAAATATATGACCTAGTGTTTTGGGATAAGAGGTAGCTTTACTAGAGGCACTTCCCAGCCAAGTCGTGGTTATCTAACCACCTGGTAGGTAAAACGTAACCTGTAGAAGGCAGAAATATAACTAAGTGGAAAATGAGATAAACAACAAATATATGTCCTAGTGTTTTGGGATAAGGGATAGCTTTCCTAGAGGCACTTCCTAGTCAGGTCGTGGTTATCTAACCAACTGGTAAATAACAGGTAACCTGGTGAAGGCAGAAATGTAATTAGGTGGAAGACGGTTTTGGGATAAGGGGTAGCTTTACTATAGAGGCACTTATTAGCCAGGTCGTGGTTTTCTTACCGCCTGGTAGGTAACAGGTAACCTGGTGAAAGAAGAAACATAACTAAGTGGAAGATGAGATAAACAACAGGAAACAAACAACAAATATACGTCCTAGTGTTTTGGGATAAGGGGTAGAGCTTTACTAGATGCACTTCTCAGTCAGGTCGTGGTTATCTAACACCTGGTAGGTAACAGGTAACGTGATGAAGGCAGAAATATAACCAAGTGAAAGATGAGATAAACAACAGGAAACAAGCAACAAATATATGCCCTAGTGTTTTGGGATAAGGGGTAGCTTTACTAGAGGCACTTCCCAGTCAGGTCGTGGTTATTTAACCAACTGGTAGTTAGCAGGTAACCTGGTAAAGGAAGAAATATAACTAAGTAGAAGATGAGATAAACAACAGGAAAAAAACAACAAATATATGTCCTAGTGTTTTGGGGTAAGGGGTAGCTTTACTAGAGGCACTTCTCAGCCAAGTCGTGGCTGTCTAACCACCGGGTAGATAAAAAGTAACCTGGTGAAAGCAGAGATAACTAAACACGATAATGTTAACTAATCTTACCAATTAAACTATATGGTGGCATGTCAGACTTACCCACTAATATATACAAAGTCCAAACGGCCAGACCCAGGGGTCTGTTTCAGAAACTCCCCAAAGTGTGACTATTAAAGACAACCTCAGCCTCCGTACTCCTCGTATCCGACCTCAACGAGGCGCTTTTATAGCCAATTTATTTTCTACGTGAGAAGCTATTTAAGCTCGCCTAGAGATCTAACGTACTCACTTTGACCTGTAAAATATAAAACTATTAAATTAATATGTACGGCAAAACTGCCCATAGACAGTATTATTTGCAACATATAGAAGATTTGATACTTTTAAGTTTTTCTTTCCTTATTTTACTTTAGTATTACATTTTTTTTATTTATCGGTGTTTTATTATTTTTGCAGGTGAGTTGGTGGCTACTTTTGTGTACTCTGTAAGTATTATTATTATTATTACTATATAATTTTATTTTAAACGTACTGTCTGCCTTTATGATAGAATGAAATATCGGAAAATCAAGTTAATATTTCGCATAACAAATGGAAAAAAAACAAAATTATATAAATTAGTGGTATTTATTGAACATTCTATTAAATAATTTTAGTAATTTTGTAAATACGAATGAACGGAAATATCTACCTGTTGTTTAAATATGGTATGTAAAATCTGATGAAGTATCAGAGTCCACTATTTTCATTTTCCCTAATTGGACGTCATTTAATTTTACATTTCAAATAATTATTTATAGAGTCAGCAACGAAAAAGGGATGGAACGTTGATTTTACCATCATTTCTAATTCATTATTTTATTTAGTTCACATGACTGGTCGTATATAATTGTTGCAATTCAATAATGTTAATTTTTCTAAACAACAAAAGCACGGGAAACGTAGTATATAATTTTAATAAAGTAAATGCTAAATGTTTTTTTAGTTATATACGGACACGTATATAATTATTAAATAATAGAAATAGTTTGATTTTATATGAAAATGGTTTTTCTAGTTAAAAAATGTTTTTCACTTTAACAAAAATGATTTTATAAATGCTCTCAAAGCTACAAACATGTATCGATTCAAATTGTTAGAAATCAATTTTTTTTCCTACTTATTTACCCAACGATTTTCTCAATATTATGTTGCAAACTAACCTCTCGCCTTTTCTTCCTACCCTGGCAAAAATTCTACTTCTAAGACTGCCGACCACGCCCGAGGCCGTGGCTGGAGAGGGGAGAGGATAACTTTCTTCTCAGACAGCCAGGTTGCACTGCTGGCCTTAAAACAATTCCGGGTTAGTTCTAAGCTGATCTGGGAGTGCATACAAAACCTCAATGAACTGGCTAGACAAAAAAGTGTCTTCTTGGAGTGGATACCAGGGCATAAAGGTTTTGAAGGAAATGAAACCACGGATCTTCTGGCCAAGAAGGGAGCGGACACACGATTTACTGGTCCAGAACTTGTATTAGGACTGCCTAGAGCCTGGGTAAGGACCAAAGTCAGGAACTGGGTCTGGGAAGAGTCGACCAAACACTGGAGTAACACTGTAGGGCTGAGGCACTCGAAGCTGATGCTCAAAGGCTACTCCAAAAAACTCACGTCTGACATACTGGATCTTGGCAGGAGTCAGATCAGAGTACTAGTGGGCCTGCTCACCGGGCATGGACCATTCAGACTACACCTTCGGAGGATGGGGATTCTGACACAGGAACCCACCTTGTGCCGACTGTGTGACATGGACGATGAGACGGCAACTCACATTCTATTCGAGTGTGAGGCCTTGGACCGTAAACAGTTCCTCATCTTCGGTGACACGAACCCTGAATCCTATCACCACCTTGAGGAGCTAGTCACAGGACTCAAATCTCTTATAAAGGGAACTGCCCTGTGGCAACAGTAACTCAAGGAACTTGGGACACCTGGATTCAAGCCTACCTGAAGATCAGCGTGGTGTTGATTTTCAGCTGAGAAAACTAGAGTCCTGCACACATCGGGTGCATGTAAGGACTCTTGGTGCCGAACCTGGTCACAATATTCTCACAGGAAGCAGTGCTCAAACATGGGGCTCCATAGGTGAGACCATGCCAGGTTACTTAGATTAGATTCTATATACGACGTCTGTCGCAAAGTAAACAGATACTAGTAGCGCCATCTTTTATAGGAGCTAGCGTTTGATTGATGCATCTATTATTGATGTTCTGTCAAAATTTCTTGACAATCGAACCACTTCACGCTGAGTTATCGCGCTCTAAGATACAGTACCTTTTTAACATCGGTCAAAAAATTAACATCAAACAAAATGCCAATATTAAGTTCTGTTTTAAACTTGATAATTGTACATATACCGAAACGCAACGATTGTTGATTCAAATTTATATTGATGAGAAGACAACAAACATCTTGGCCAGCCGAAATTCGTGATTACGCCAGAAACTATCGGAACAGTGCGCTTCTTTATCAAAAATGTGCCAAAGTCTTTATTGAGATTCAAATAAAATTAAATATTTTCAAAGATTCGATCTATCGCATTTTGGTCGGGTTTGTTCCACACAAGCTCATAGATGACCAAAAGATGCTTCAGACTTTATTAAAGAGGCCAAGAAAGATAAAACTTTCTTATGATAGTTTTTTGGTGTTGTTTCTTTTGGATCTGGAAATTTGGGAAGGGGCGAGCAAGTGCTCTGCCGGCACTGAGGGTCCGATTTTTATTTTATGGTGCCCATCGATGTTTTTTTATCGATCCTCATCCCTACTCTGAATTTTTTTTTTAAATTAGCTGTGAAATACACTTTTAAATGTTGCAAACAACATGAATTAACTAACTTACAACGTAATTGAAATGTTGTAAATTTCTCATAACTTACAGTTACAATATTTAAATTTCTATGCTAGGAAAACACGTATATAAAGTTATTATATAATAATTGAATAATTTTCAATCCGAAAGATGTGTAAACATTCGCATAGTTACACGCTGTCTCCTTTAAATCTATGATTATATTTTCTCCAGAAACCGAAAACATTTTAATTGGAAAGAGCATATTAATTTACGCTCGTCGAAACAAAAAACCTTTTAATAAATAGCAAATTCCCTGCCGTACATATCCTAAACGAACACCCATATATATCAGATGGTAATTAGAGACGAGAGAGACCCGTACGGGTATACACTAAAAGGAAGACAATCTCGCGAATAAACAGTCGAGATTTTCTGCACTTAATAATGCTCTACTAATCCGAACTTTAATCAAAAGTTAAGCGTGATAAAATACTGTACAAGTTTGGTTTTGTTATGATTTTAAGTGGTTTTACGAATATAACTCTTGTTTTTTATGGTGTTTCAAGATATCGCACTATTTTATTTGTGAAAATCAATTTTCTTTGGTCTTTTATAACCATCACCATTATCTAGGCGTCTCATTCCCTAGTGGGATATTTTCCACTCTTCTACATAGAGCTATTTGATTGGTTTAACTTGGTGCATCAGTTCGCTCTCTTCATGGTTCTTTTTACAAATTATGATACGACTTGGTTTTCTCTACAATTTTCTTCCACTCTTTCCCATTTGTGCATATTTTCCTTCAATTTCTCACTTTCGGAGATTCAATATCTATATTGACCTGATCTTCCCATCTTTCTTTTGGTCTTCCTCTTGGTCTTTCTTTCTCTGGTTTCCATCTTATGACTTTTTTGATCAGGAGGTCGTTTTTTCTTCACTCTATGTGTCCTCTCAATCTCTGTCTTTGCGCTTTAATAAATCTGACAATGTCTTCTCCTATTAACGCATTTCTAATTTTATGATTCATTTTACTTCTCATTTTTCATTTTTATGGAGCCCGCGATTCTCCTTATGATCTTCGTCTTTACTTGTGAGGCACATTGTCTTAGCTACAGGTCTGATTGCCAGTTTGTCTTTCTAGATAAGTTTTTCCTTCAGCTTTCGAAAAAAAAATATACCAGAACTCCACTGAAATATAGGTTTTATCGGCGTCTCATCAGATTATTTTCAATACGTACCTACCTATGTTCCCTTTATAATAAAAAAAAAATAAAAATATGAAATTGTTAAAAATCGTGGAATAAAGTACTTAGATCCCCATATGATTGTGAAATTAACCCGATAAGAAGAGGAAAAAATGGAAAATTAGAAATGATGATGATGAAATGATAGAAATATTGGTTCTGAAAGGTCGTCTTCTGAATCAGTTTTGGATTTGTAAGAAGTAGCTGTAAGTTTTATATTAAAATTTTAGGGTACGAACTTACACCATTTCATTTTGTTATAGATTCGTTATGTCTGTCTGTCTGTCCGTCCGTGTGTCAAAGCAACTTTTTTCCTAAATTTTAAAAACTATACTGTTGAAACTTGGTAAGTAGATGTATTCTGTGAACCGCCTTAAGATTTTTGACAAAAATAGAAAAAAAATGGGGATTCCCCATATCCCCATACTTAAAACTGATACTCAAACCCATACGTGTAGGGTACCTATGAATAGGTCTTCAAAAATGATATTTAGGTTTCCAATATCAGATGGATTATTAAAGATTCATACATTCAAAGTCCCATTGTAATTGACAGTGAATTTTCCTCTATTATTTGAGGAATTTTTGCCAAATAATAAATCAATACGTTGAATATATTATATTTATTCATTTTCTATTAGGCATTTTCAGATTTTAAAGACTACCCTTGACAAATTTGACACATCCATCAAGATTAATAAAATAACATATTGATTTATTTTTCATTTTAGTGGCAAATGTTCCCCAAATAATAGAAGAAAACATAATATTGATGCCACAAAGAACATGAATATTTAAATATTGACAGTGAATGCTTTGACTCCTGTTAGTCTTTGGAATAGTAGAAAATAACATTAAAAAATTCATGAACTTTTTCGATCTCTATCGAATTATATTCAGACCTGTAAATCTAAAAGTATGTATATAGAAATAACTAAACTATATTAGCCAAACAATAGTATAAATCACATCTACCTCAGAATAACAAAAGATGATAACAAAATGACCAAGAAAAACAGGAAAAACAAGAATTTAAATTACGTTCTAGCCACTGCTAATGCCGATTAGCAGAAAAATCGGAAGAAACGTACAAACTTACCAATATTCGTAAGTCATAGTAAAATCCACATCAACACTAAAAGATCTTACAATCTTTAGTTGGTCCTGGATGAGTAAACAGCACACCTTCATTCCTTTCGATTTTGAGGATTCGTTTTCCCTATTGCTTTTAAATCTTCGTGTATATTAACTTTCCATCTAAGTCGCGGTCTTTCTAAAGGGGTTTTACCAGTTGGTGTTTCTTCCTGTTTTCTGACATTTCTTCCACTTCTGATTCTCATTGCTTTTATATCTTGGACAGTATCTGGAGCTCTATGTATTTCTGTGAATTCGGCGTTCGTTCTTATTCCTTATTATAGCGTCATCTCATCTTTTACTGGACCATATATTTTTCGCAGAAGAATTCTGTCCTATACCCTTATTCGATGTTCATTTTGTTTGATCTTGAGGATCCCTATTGCTTTTAAATCTTCGTTTATATGTTATCTTTCCATCTAAGTCGTGGTCTTTCCAAAGGGGTCCTACCTGTTGGTGTTTCTTCCTGTCTTCTGACATTTTTTCCCCTTCTGATTCTCATTGCTTTTATATCTTGGACAGTATCTGGAGCTCTATGTATTTCTGTGAATTCGGTGTTCGTTGTTATTTTGTTTTGTAGCTTTATCTCATCTTTTACTGGACCATATTATTTTCGCAGAAGAATTCTGTCATATACCCTTATTCGATTTTGTTTGATCTTGAGGATTCGTTATCCCTATTGCTTTTAAATCTTCGTTTATGTTATCTTTCCATCTAAGTCGTGGTCTTTCGAAAGGTCTCCTACCTCTTGGTGTTTCTTCCCACACTAATTTTATAAATCTATCGTTATCCTGTCTTCTTACATGTCTTCTCCTACTGAATCTCACTGCTTTTATATCTTGGACAGTATCTGGAGCTCTATGTATTTCTGTATATTTCTGTAATCTTTTTTTGGTAAACTCAAAATATTTATTTGGTTAGGTGCAATTGATATGTTACGGGTATCCGCGATGAAAAGAGAATAGAAGAAGACGACTTATTCTGGAAATAAGTGGTAAATACAGTCACGACTTTTCGACTTTGTAACAGTTTCTAGACTCGACTCGAGCCGAAGTTATTGCTTAATGAATCACAAATGATAAATAATCCCAAACTAAACCTTAAACCTTACGTTGCAAAACGAAATATCAACCCCTGATGGCTTAGTTTCAAAACAAAATCAGTGGTGGATTTTAAAGTAATTAATGTTTAAGTTAAATTTATCTGAGGTTGTATTTTTTAGCTAGATTTCCAGTTTTTATATTTCTCGCTTTTTTACTAAGAACTGTTTTCTTCCAAAATATAAATTGACAAGAGGTCAGCACCCAAAGCAGATATTTTTCATATCTTCACTCCGCACATAACATATCAAATTTCTTTCTTCTTTTTCTGCCGTGCGAGCACAATTCGCATGTGGAAAATCGCCACTCTCTGCTTCAATTTGTATGGCACCCAACTTCCTTGCTCTGAAGTCATTCCCATTGCTTTTAAACGATTTTTGGGGTACTCCAAATAACTCTGCAAGCTCTTCTTGCCTTTGACATGAATCTTCATCCAGTAATTTCTCCATTTCTTTACCCACGATTTTTTTCGACTGACGTGGACACTTTAAAAGCATTCAAACCACTCAAAACATAATGGTCTGCATAAAGTATCATCAACATAAACGTCCACCAGCAAACGGTGACTTTTGGTAGCATTTTTCTTTGCAAAAAAAATATCTTTCCGCAAATACTGCTTTTTCGCCTTTTTTCGAAATAATCCATGCTAAGAAAAAACACATTCATATGCTACAACGTACGCACTAGTGGCGCCAAAAGTTGACAAAAGTCTTGTTTTCAATCTGTACAACTCTCTATCTCGCAATTGGTGTAAAAATGGGTACCAAAATAATAACAAAATTGAAAACCTTTTTAAGTTTTCCTGTAGAATTGATTTTGTTTGCGTTATCAAATCCTAGATTGTGGATAGTATGGATAACTTTTGATTATACTTACAACTTAAACATTTTAATATAAACTAAGGTTAAGCCTGCTTTCTCAAGGAAACTTCCCATAAGATTTTACAACAGGGTTAATACCGGTATATTTAGTAAACAATTGTCTAGGTTGACGGTAATTAAAATTTTCTTAAGCTATTTTGTCATGTAATCTCATTACATTTTTGTAATGAATATCTTAAGGGTTACCGATGCCAATTCCTCTTCCTTAAATTCCGCCTCTGTGAGACTAAAAACATGATTAATTAAGACAAGATTTGTGGTTGAATGAATGAGTTGGTCTGCCATTAAATTCTCTTCCATACAACACGCCACAAAGGCGGGACTAGATTTTTTTTGTCTAAGATGTGCAATATGTAGCTAACATTAACTATACACCTTTATCGTAAAGTGGCTGCAACTTATGGTCATATATATAGTTATATTCAGAAACCGCAAGATCTTCTTGCAGATACAGCAAGGTAGGGCAGCATTTTATATTTTAATTGTAACGGTACAAGATTAGTTCTGTATGTAAAATTTTATTATTAAAATAAAAAAAATATTACATGTTAGTATGTTTTTATCCCCTGGAATAGAATAACTTTACATTTCACATACTTTATTTTTTTAAATGTTGGGGTGAGTCTTTTGGTTTTTTCTCGGATAATTTGTCGGCTATACCACATGCAAAAAAGTGTATCGCTTTTAAATTTCTGTCGTTGACTTTATCTGGAGCGACTTCTTTAAGCCAGTCAATCATTACCTATAAACAAAACAAAAATTAATTAAATAATACCAGTTTTAAAGACTATTTGGATTTGTCTTCGTCGGGATAGAATAATAAGTAATAAAAAATGATTTTCGAAATATTACTGACAGTCTAAAGAAACTGTTAAATATTACGAAACCTGCAAGAAAAGCCTAATAATGTCGAAAATCATAAAAAATGTTTACTGTTTTAAAAAATCGTTAGAAATTGTGAAAAAATGTAAAAATCGTAAAATATTGTTATTACTCTTAAATTGTGGAAAATGTTGGAAAAATTGTGTTGAAAATCTTTAAAAAACGTTGAAAATCGAGAAAAGTTGGTGCAAATCAGAAAAAATTGTTAAAAATGGGAAAAAAATGACGAAAATCTTAAGGAAATTTTAAAAAATGTTAAAAATGGTTTAAAAAATGTTGAAAATCATAAAAAATGTTTATTGTTTTAAAAAATCGTTGGAAATCTTGAAAAAATGTATAAAATCGTAAAATATTGTTGTTACTCCTAAATTGTGGAAAATGTTGGAAAAATTGTGTTGAAAATCTTAAAACAAGGTTGAAAATCGAGAAAAGTTGGTGCAAATCGGAAAAAATTGTTAAAAATGGGGAAAAATGACGAAAATCATAAGGAAATTTTAAAAAATGTTAAAAAATGTCGAAAATCATAAAAAAATTTACTGTTTTAAAAAACGTTGGGAGTCTTGAAAAAATGTATCTTCTTCTTCTTCATCTTAGTTTAGGACAAAGTCCTGTTCCTTTCTACAGTTTACCTTCCTGTTGGGTCTTGGGAATGCGATGTCCAGCTTTCATACCATCGTTTTGGAGGTCTCCCGGACGGTCTCGATGTGTTGGGTTTTTCAGACATTGCAATTTTTGCGAGCCTCTCGTTATCCATTCTGTTGACGTGGTCTCTCCACTCCCTACGTCTTTGTCTGGTCTAGACCATCTTACGATATCCTGTACTCTGCATTGTTCTCTTATTGACTCGTTCCTTTCTCGGTCCCTTACAGTATAGCCTGCAATGGACCTCAGCGTTCTCATTTCAGTTGTTCTTAGGAGCTTCTTGGTTGTGGTTATTTCTGCTCTAGTCTTACACAGGTTTTATATATTCTCACCTTACTTTCTATGCTCATGTGTTTGTTCCTCCAGGTAATGTCGCGTAAGTATCCAGATATCATTGTTGCTCTGGTGGTCTGTGTTTTGACTTCCTTCTGGAGATTTCTGCTGCTGGTGATGTTAACTCCTAGGTAATTGAAGTTCATGACTTGTTCAATACTTTGGTTGTTTGCTGCTAGTTTACATCTCTTAGGTTCCTTGTTAACTGTAAGTGATTGTGTCTTCTCAATAGATATAGCCATATTAAATCTTTCTGCAATGGTTTGGAACTTAAATAGCAATCGTTATAGGTTGTCTTCATCTTCCGATATGAGCACAACGTCATCAGCATAGCAGCATATTTTAATTTCTTTGTTTCCCATTCTGTATCCTCTTTCTGCCGTTTTAACCTCCTTTATGATCTCGTCCATCACCAGATTAAATAGAATTGGGCTGAGGCTGTCTCCTTGTCTTATTCCTGTATGTATAGGTATTTTTCTAGTTAGCTGGTTCTCGGCTCTTACAAATGTGCTGTTGTTTGTGTTCATTTCTTTTATAATTGCTCGAATCTCAGGGACAATGTTTCTGGATCTTAATAGTTTAAGGATATCTGCAAGTCTTACTCTGTCAAATGCTTTCGTAAGGTCCACGAAGCACATGTAAGCAGTTTTGTTGAATTCAATTGCTTTTTCTACTATTTGTCGAATAATGAATATGGCATCAACCGTTGACTTGTTTCGTCGGAAGCCCTGTTGTTCTCACATATTCCAGTGTTTTCTACTTCGAACGATATAATTTTTGTTAACAGCTTCATGATGGCACTTAGTAGACTTATCCCGCGGTAGTTTTTGGGTGCGTTTTTTTCACCTTTTTTAAATACTGGGATGGTTATGCTTTCTTTCCAGACATTCGGTATTTTCTTATGTAGAATTATTTTGTCAAAGAAAACACTTAGTTCCTTAACCAACTTTCCTCCACCATATTTTAGCATTTCGTTTGTGATTCCATCCAACCCAGGCGCTTTTCTATTTTTTAATTTGGTTACCGTTGCTTTGATTGTGTCGGTTGTTATTTGCCATTCGTTGGCGGTCGTGTTTTCAGTATCCTCCAGCTGATCTTCTTCTCGATTGCTTGTTTGCTTTTATATAAATGTATAAAGTCGTAAAATATTGTTATTACTTTTAAATTGTGGAAAATGTTGGAAAAATTGTGTTGAAAAATCTTTAAAAAACGTTGAAAATCGAGAAAAGTTGATGCAAATCGAAAAAAATTGTTGAAAATGGGGAAAAAATGACGGAAATCATAAAGAAATTTAAAACAATGTTAAAAATGGTTTAAAAAATGTCGAAAATCATAAAAAATGTTTACTGTTTTAAAAAATCGTTAAAAATTGTGAAAAAATGTAAAAAATCGTAAAATATTGTTATTACTCTTAAATTGTAGAAAATGTTGGAAAAATTGTGTTGAAAATCGAGAAAAGTTGGTGCAAATCGGAAAAATTGTTAAAAATGACAAAAAAATTAAAAATTAAAAAACGATTGAAGATCAAAACAATGGGAAAAATCGAAAAAAGATTGAAAAAAATGGGAAAAACAAGATAGGAAAAAAAATCGAACAAATTAGAAAAGAAAATGTAGAAAATCAAAATAGGGAAAGATTAAAAGACAAGAAAAAAATAAAAAAAAATCGAGAAAATATAAAAATCTATATCTATCTATACTTAGATATAATAAATCTGTAGAGAGGTCAATTCTGTACATGAAATATATTTCCAAAATATCTATCAGGGGGTGATTAGGGATCGATACTGATGCCAAAAATGCAATCAGTAAAATTTTTGTCTGTCTGTCTGTCTGTCTGTCTGTCTGTCTGTCTGTCTGTCTATCTGTCTGTCTGTATAACCGCTATAGAAACAAAAACTACTCGACGGATTTTAACGAAACTTGATACAATTATTTTTCATACTCCTGTGCTGGTTATAGTATACTTTTCATCACGCTACAATTAATAGGAGAAGAGCAGTGAAGGGAAATGTTGGGAAAACGGGAGAAGTTACTCCATTTTTTAAGCTTCCGTCGCGTGTGCAACCTTAATGGTTAAAGCTATACAGAAATCATCTTATAATTATAATTTGGAGGTCAACTGCGAACGGATTTTACCAAATTTCACCCAAAAGGGGAGATGCGGGGGCGTGAAAAAAAAATTTAAAATCTACACGTACTACTGGTTTAAAGCTTTGCAAAATAGTTATTTGGAGGTCAACAAAATTTCACCCACATGGGGGTTGCGGGGGCGTGAAAAAAAAATAAATCTATGAGTCCTACAGGTTTGACACTTTGCAAAATAGTTATATTTATAATTTTGAGGTCAATTGTGAATTGATTTTACGAAATTTCACCCACAGGGGGGTTGCGGGTGCGTGAAAAATAAAAATTAAAATTTAAAACCTATAAGTCCTACAGGTTTGAAACTTTGCACAATAGTTATATTTATAATTTTGAGGTCAATTGTGAACGGATTTTAGAAAATTCTACCCACAAGCGGGCATGCGGGGGCGTGAAAAATAATCTATACATATAATAAATCTGTAGAAATGAAAATTCTGTACATTAAAGATATTTAAAAAATAATTAGCAGGGGGTGTTACTACATCAATATCAATATAGAACCCAAAAATGTGGTTAGATTTTTTTGTCTGTCTGTCTGTATGTTTGTGAGCGCATCACATTAAAACTACTAATCCGATTCGAATGCGGTTTTCACAGATGTATTTGTCTTCTTTCAACTTAACATCTGGTATATAAAATTTTTCCCCCACCCCTTTAACGAATTCGGGGGAGAAATTTTTATATAACAATCAACACGCCACGCGAACTACGTCGCGGGTACAGCTAGTTGTAAATAAAAGTAAAATGTAGAAAATCGAAAAAAAAACAAATAAAAAATGACAAAACCGGAAAAATTACAAAATACAAGAAAAAAACCTGGAAACAAGACTCAAAAAATATGATAAATTCGACAAGAACGGAAAAACAATATGGAAATTCCTGTAAAGTATTTAATATAATACAAAAAATTTATAAACAGGAACAAAAACAAACCGTAAAGTAATTTGAAGACACACATAGAGCATAATAAATGTGAAATACACAAAATATATTCATCGTTAAAAAACTCATCAATAATGTATTTCAAATTAACAATTTACAAGAATGATTTAACATGAAGGACATCAAATATAACTCTTTTGAGCAGCGGAATATTGATTCCTATATAAAATTTAGGCCAATTTTGTTCTGACATTAAGGAAATATCGAACATTTGTATTAAAATATTAATATTTCTAATTCTTCAAATGATATGAACAAAAGGAAACTTACCTTTGGATCAAAATCCATTTGGATTAGATATATAAATTTAACGATCTGAACTGTTTCCACACCAATTTAGAATGAATTCACGTATAAATGTCAGAATAACAAACATTGAATTATATTTATTAGTTGCTTAGTAATTTAAAATGTTACAAGAAGAAAATAAATACACATATCAAGAAATATCATGTGATAAATATATTTGCTTTTAACCACTTTTAACTTATAGTTCTATTATGCACAGATTAATTAGCAAAGGGGATAGTGATGCAGCTAAACTGACTTTTTATATCACCATTTATCACTGTTTTCTTTATCAAATAAGGCTTTTTGTTCATCATTCTTTTCCATTTCAAGTATAGAGTCTATATATTTTGAGGAGCTTGCCTTGAGGTCATCCATCGTAATTGAAAAATGGCCTTAATATCACCAAAGTCTTTCTCATCAGCTGATATTTTATTATTCAACAAGTTGAAAATTTAGTGAATGCTAACAACTAACTACACTTTGTTAACAAACTATTTTTTAACCACTAAACTCTTTGGCACATACTGTTTACATATATAAAAATTGTCAGAAGATAGAATGCAAGTGGTGTCTGTAGTAGCACAGCAAGTGGCCTTGATTGTAGCATAACAGAAGTATAAAGTCATAAAAATCATACTAACATTATCAACCCTTAATTTTAATAAAGAACACGTCTCTCACACTTACGAAATTGGCAAAAGTTCGCATTCGTACGACTATTCTGTGTAGTAGAAAAAGAAAACCGACTTTGCTCAAAACACGCGAAATTATATCATTCTAAAATTTAGTACCTGTTCTAACTCGTTTGGTTTCGGTAATTTACCATCCTTTGTTTCTTCTCTTAGTCTCTTTAATTCCTCAATAATATCCTGATATTTTAACGTAGGTAGATTTTCTACATCACTATTTAATTCAGCTTCTGTTGTACCAGCTTCGAATGTCTCTATTATTTCTGGTAATAGCTTCCAAGTTTTTTTAGCTTCTTCTTTATCCATTTTTAGTAATTTCTATTCCAGGTTAGTTATTTTATACTTGTAAATTTTGAAAAGTGTCTTTAATTCATCCTCGAAATGTTTATAAATGGATTGACAAGATGATAAGATGAAGAGGTTAGTAAATTGAATTATGCACCTGTCATTCAGTATTAGACTTAATATCTAGACTGCGCGTTCCGATTCAAGCCCATTCTCTCAGTGCAAAAGAGAAAAACAATGCTTCTCCTTTTAATGCACAGCGCATACGAATCAAGTGGTATTGATGTAGGAGTAAGGTAATGGTTTTGCTTTTGGTACAGGAGATTAGAAAGAGAAGCAAACAAGACTCCGATCTGTCGTACCAGAAGAGTGGCTCAAGTAGTGTTTGCTTCTCCTTTTACTGTAAAGAGCATGCGAAACACGTGCGTGGTATCGATGAAGGAGTAAGGTAATGATTTTGCCTTTTATACAGGAGATTGAGAAGAGAAGCAAACAGTACTCCGATCTGTCGCACCAGAAGAGTGGCTCAAATAAAAAAATCATTTTATAATCACCATTCACTATTTTCTTCATCAAATAATGCTTTTTGTTCATCATTTTTTTCCATTTCAAGTATAGGGTCTAGTCTGTCTAGTCTATAGATTTTGGGGAGATACCTTGAGGTCGTTCATCGTGATTCAAAAGAGCATGCGAAACACGTGGTATTGATGAAGGAGTAAGGTAATGGTTTTGCTTCTGGTACAGGAGATTAGAAAGAGAAGCAGACAAGACTCCGATCTGACGTACCAGAAGAGTGGCTCAAGTAGTGTTTGCTTCTCCTTTTACTGGAAAGAGCATGCGAAACACGTGCGTGGTATCGATGAAGGAGTAAGGTAATGGTTTTGCCTTTTATACAGGAGATTGGAAAGAGAAGCAAACAGTACTCCGATCTGTCGCACCAGAAGAGTGGCTCAAATAAAAAAATCATTTTATAATCACCATTCACTATTTTCTTCATCAATTAATGCTTTTTGTTCATCATTTTTTTCCATTTCAAGTATAGGGTCTAGTCTGTCTAGTCTATAGATTTTGGGGAGATACCTTGAGGTCGTTCATCGTGATTCAAAAGAGCATGCGAAACACGTGGTATTGATGAAGGAGTAAGGTAATGGTTTTGCTTTTGGTACAGGAGATTAGAAAGAGAAGCAAACAAGACTCCAATCTGTCGTACCAGAAGAGTGGCTCAAGTAGTGTTTGCTTCCCCTTTTACTGGAAAGAGCATGCGAAACACGTGCGTGGTATCGATGAAGGAGTAAGGTAATGGTTTTGCCTTTTATACAGGAGATTGGAAAGAGAAGCAAACAGTACTCCGATCTGTCGCACCAGAAGAGTGGCTCAAGTGGTGTTTGCTTCTCCTTTTACTGGAAAGAGCATGCGAAACACGTGGTATTGATGAAGGAGTAAGGTAATGGTTTTGCTTTTGGTACAGGAGATTAGAAAGAGAAGCAAACAGTACTCCGATCTGTCGCACCAGAAGAGTGGCTCAAGTGGTGTTTGCTTCTCCTTTTACTGGAAAGAGCATGCGAAACACGTGGTATTGATGAAGGAGTAAGGTAATGGTTTTGCTTTTGGTACAGGAGATTAGAAAGAGAAGCAAACAAGACTCCGATCTGTCGTACCAGAAGAGTGGCTCAAGTAGTGTTTGCTTCTCCTTTTACTGGAAAGAGCATGCGAAACACGTGCGTGGTATCGATGAAGGAGTAAGGTAATGGTTTTGCCTTTTATACAGGAGATTGGAAAGAGAAGCAAACAGTACTCCGATCTGTCGCACCAGAAGAGTGGCTCAAGTGGTGTTTGCTTCTCCTTTTACTGGAAAGAGCATGCGAAACACGTGGTATTGATGAAGGAGTACGGTAATGGTTTTGCCTTTTATACAGGAGATTGGAAAGAGAAGCAAACAGTACTCCGATCTGTCGCACCAGAAGAGTGGCTCAAGTGGTGTTTGCTTCTCCTTTTACTGGAAAGAGCCTGCGAAACACGTGGTATTGATGAAGGAGTAAGGTAATGGTTTTGCTTTTGGTACAGGAGATTAGAAAGAGAAGCAAACAGTACTCCGATCTGTAGCAACGGAAGAATGGGCTCAGGTCAAAACGCTCAGTCTAGATAATAAGATGACAAAGATAGTAAACTGACTTTTGCCTTCTGACCTATCATTAAAGGCATGTTCAGTATTAAACTTATAGACTTATAATACTAAGTCTTAATAATACCTATACTGCGCGATCCGTTCAAATCCGTTCTCTCAGTGCAAAAGTGAAAAAACGATGAAGTGGTGTCTGTTTCTCCTTTTAATGAGAGTCACGTGGTATTGAAGTTGGAGTAAGTTAATGGTTTTCCTTTCTGTAAAGGAGATTAGAAAGATAAGCAAACAGTAGCCCAGAAAGCATGGGCTCAAGTGGAAAAGCTCAGTCTAGATATTATGTCTGTGATTAAGCTTGTTTAAAGGAACTCTTTGTGTTTTTTAGTTTATTTTGTATCTTAATATACTTTTACAAACAAGTTTATATTTTAGAAGGTTCTCTAATTGAAACATAATTTAGTTTGTTGTTGATTTATGTTGTTTATTATGGTCTCCCAAAGATTTCTTGGTACAAAATTATCTATTCGATTTATTTGATGTTTTTCATTTTTTTCTTCTGGACCCACCACTGTTCCAATAGAAACCGCTGTAAGCAATCCACCATCTGGTCATATTATTTTTCACACATTACGAACGACTGAACACAATCGAAAACCCGTCCTCTTGCAACGATAAAAAAAATATACTTAAAGTGTTTTAGAACATTATATGCGTTAATTGAAAGCCTGCATTCGAGAGAAAGGACTTCCCCTTCCAAATAAACCATCGATATCGGTGAAAAAAAGGAATATACAAGAATAGAGGTGTTGTTCATTGTTCTGAAGAGCCTTGTTCACACTTTTTGCAGTATATAATTATGCAATTGTACTTAATTGCGCATATGGATCGAAATTATATATTTTAGCTTTAATTATAAAGAAGCAACCTTTTAGTTTTAGCAACTTTTTAACACTTTCGATGCGGAAAGCGCACATATGCGGCTTTGCTATGTCAAGCTATATGCGGAGGGCGCGCTTGAGCGTCCTGGGTCTTATAGGTTTAAATGAATTAATACAATATCTCGCACTCATCACAAGGTTTTAAAATTTTGGCCGCATATTTCTAAGTATGTAATAAAGATTTCTACATTGTTCGTTTCTTAAATAAGTACACCGCTCCTAGATGGCGTAGGTGTGCATGTAGTTTACAGGTAGTTTACAAAATACTAAAGTTTCAAACCTAACATTTATTTCTACTCTGTGCTAATTAGTTGTGTTTTATTTGTGCTTTGTGCAATTTTTTTGTGTTTTTTCGTTAAAATAGATGATATAAATTAACCAGGACCCTCAGGGTATACCGCATATAAACAATAAAACTTCGAAATGTGCGGAGAGCGCTCATGTGCGTCTTACAAAAAATACATGAAATACTCACCAATCAATGACTGAGAAAGTGATAAGTGATCATTCTTCATTTTGACTCCTCTATCAAAAGCAGTAAATCTTATAATTACATACAATACTAAAAATCAAGATTCCTATCGGAGGCTATGTTAAATTAACTATTTTCTAGTAATAATATTTAGTTGATATTTCAAATTAAAACATTGTACTCATATATCATACTTATAACTAAAACCCATATGAGCTATACTGCTAAAACCTTTCTATTATTAATAGCGGTTTTGAAAATCATAAACAGACTCAACAAAAATTAATTAAAAAATTGTCCCGAACTTTTCCAACATTATAAAGTACGTTTACATTTTGCAAACTCTTCTTGAATGAAATGAGATGGTTAGATCATTTTTCAAATACAGCGACAGCAGCCATTGGTTTTTTCTTCAGACTTAACTATATGATAATCAATCATCTGTTTGCGAAAAATGTTTCAATTAAAGTGGGAAGGTACTGTTCATCATCAAGTAATTCTACGACCCGCAAACAAAACGTTCATTAGTTCCGGACTTGATTTCTTGTATACAATCTGCGAAACTTTTTTCTGCTATCATTTACGAATTAGTGTGATTTTCATGGGACTATGTATTTTTGTAGAAATAATGTTTCTTGAGAGACATGATGATCTCTATTATCTATAATCGTATTTTTAATAAGTGATAAAATATGAGTCTAAGGGCGTATCAGTCTGTAAAAAACAAATTTCTCAATATCTTCCTTTATCGAGCAGCTCAAAACCAAGTTGAATATTTGTTTTTTTTTTATTAAATAAGAATTAGGTACATTTATGTAAAGTTACACTTATAGTCCGGGTTCCCACGTGGGAAAAAAGGCATAAAGAATAACCGGCTGAAACTTTCAGAATCGCTTAATTGCACTTAGACCTACAAACTTCCATAGCAACAATATCGATGGATGGGGCGTTTTTTCTTCAGTAGCGGTCAAACATGTCGAAAGATATAACCCTCCCCGGAGTGATGGATAACCGATTTATTTTTTGTGAATCAACAGTTTTTGATTATTACTACATAATAAAACACGTGACCTACAAAAAGAGGAGGGCGTTTGGCGGGGCCTACGCGCTTAACATGTAATAGTTACGACTGCCAACGACTTAACAAATAACCAGTTAACGCCCTCTTCTTTTGTAGGTCACATAAAATAATAAAAAACTGTTGATTCACAAAAATAAATCGGTTATCCATCACTCCGGGGAGAGTTATAACTTTCGACATGTTTGACCACTGCTGAAGAAAAAACGCCCCATCCATCGATATTGTTGCTATGGAAGTTTGTAGGTCTAAGTGCAATTAAGCGATTCTGAAAGTTTCAGCCGGTTATTCTTTATGCCTTTTTTTCCACGTGGGAACCCGGACTATTATGACAATTAATCCCAATTAATGTAAAAAGAAGGGTTTTTGATACATGTATCCTTCCTGTCATGATCTATGGAATGGAAACCATGACACTTATTAATAATTCTCTCAATAGACTTAGAACAACTCAAAGAGCTATAGAGAGATGTATGACAAATGTAAGCTTAAGAGACCATATAAGAAATGAGGATTTAAGAAGAAAAACGAAAGTAGCCGATGTTGCTGAAAGCATTGCAAAATCCAAGTGGAGATGGGCCGGTAACGTGGCACGAGAGAACGAAGAAAAGTGGACAAAGCGAATAATGCAATGGAGGCCAAGAGAAGATAGTCGAGGTGAAGGGTGACCATAAAAAAGATGGTCCGATGACATCAAGGAACATGAAGGGAGAAACTGGCACCAGTTAGCTTAAGAGAAACGAAGTTGGAAAAGACAAGGCGAGGCCTATGTCCAGGAGTGGACTAGAAGGGGCTGCTAAAGGAAAAAAGAATGTAAAGTTACATTTGAAAACAATAGTTGTTAAATTTTATGTAAAGTGTTATTGTTTTTAGAAATTGTAATAGGTTGTCACTGTTACTTAATACTGATTTGATGTTGTGTGGAATCTTATCGTTTATTCTTTCGACTTCATATAACCGGAATTCCTCAAGAATATGGTCGACACTTAACCGAATATCACAAGCAAAGCACACTGGTTCTTGTTTTCTTGACATAAGAGGTTTGTTCTAACAGACTAAAGAACCATTCTAGAACCGTCCGGGAACTGCGCAATGGACAAATTCTCGTTATCTTTGAAGTTTGTTTCTAGAATAGTTTTTTGGTCTGTCAATGAGTCAAGCGGGTATGTCCCATTTGCAGGCGAGATACTCTAGCAGTCTAGCTGGTGTTCTTCGGTGACTGGGGGGCAGTACAAATTTTTCAACTACAGCTAACTTTGATTGTGAAGTATCCAATTCAACTTGCCATCTAGATATGATAGCTTTTTTAAAATTGGGGTTAGGTCTGTGTGGACTGTATTGATACAGGTAGCTGTTTCTCGTTCAGAGGCTGCTTCTTTTACCATGCTATCGGCTAACTCGTTATCCTTTATCCCAATGTGGGATGGTGCACAAAGGAAGACAATTTTTGCTTAGTTTTGTTAAGAAATATCGAATTTCAGGTTTTTTGTATGTAGGTAAAGTTATGTTGGTAAGAGGTAGTTGAATTTGCCATGGGGAAGGAGATTTAATTTTGGATAAATGTACGGTTTTCGGTAAGTTAAGATTAAGTTGGGAGAAGATTCGGTTTAATCCTTTATAAAAAGGAAGATCAATTCCTTTTCGGTGATTAAATGTCTTTTGAAATCTTCTTGCAAAGACATGAACGTGTACTGGATTTTGCAGATGTGATGATACTTTAACTGCGTATAAATATTTTTCAATTCTGTATATTTTAAGATGTTGCGGTTAGAAAATTTACTTATGTGAAACACACTAATTGAAATTGAAATGCTCAACTTTTCTTAAACACAAATTAAATTTAATATAGAATAACAAAGCCTCAAAAGACGATGTTATAAATATAATATTACGATGTAAAATGGAACGAAATTGAACAACTTATACTATATATAGTATAATATGTAATCATTACCTTAATACTCTGAAAGTATTCATATTCGTTGCGTTCAATAATACTTTAGAGCTTCATTTAAATAGAGAATATTATAAAAGCATCATTCTATGTACCTTCTCTGTTAAGCAGAATTAGTAATAAAATGTTTTTACGTACCTGCTACTCAATATACAATGTTTTTAGTTCCATTTTAAAAGCATAAACCGCTTACAGACTTAATGTACGTCCAATACTAAATGAAAAGTACGGTTAAGTACGTATACTCGTATATAGAGAGAAGAGGGAACATATGAAAATTATTCGAAGTAACTTTGATTTACGTCTATCTAAAGGAGAATATTCATTATGAAATACAATAAAAAAGTATATTACTTCTGAGGGTGCATTGGTCTTTTGATTTTGGTGAAAACAAATTTCGAAATATAATTCTCTTTGATGGTAAATTTTTATCCAGGTTGGGACGACTGGAGGAAAAATTCAATTTTTTAAACAAGTTTTTTACTGATACACCTTCTGGTCCTTGTTTATAATTTCTAACATCTTCAAAGTAATCTAACCAACTATTTGTTAACTTGAGACACTTTCGAACATTGTCTTTGTTGTTACTTAGCTTTTTTCTAGTAGATAGGTATCAGTGCATCTTGTATCAACTGCTTTTTTCTCTTTGTTAGCATTTATATGTTTTTGCTACTAGTTTTAAACAAAGTTTTTTACTGGTCATTGTTTACAATTTCTAACATCTTTAAGGTGATCCAACTACTTGTTAACTCTTTTCTAAAGACTTTTGCCATGGAATTTATGATGACTTGTTTTTATATGTTTTTGCTACTATTTTTAAACCAAGTTTTTTACTGGCCATTGGTTACAATTTCTAACATCTTTAAGGTGATCCAACTACTTGTTAACTCTTTTCTAAAGACTTTTGCCATGGAATTTATGATGACTTGTTTTTATATGTTTTTGCTACTATTTTTAAACCAAGTTTTTTACTGGTCATTGTTTACAATTTCTAACATCTTTAAGGTGATCCAACTACTTGTTAACTCTTTTCTAAAGACTTTTGCCATGGATTTTATAATGACTTGCTCCTTCATTAGTTTTTTTTCTAATTTTTACACTAATTTTTCTTCTTCTATCACCCTTTTCATACTTAAAATACAATTTTTAGATATTATTTAATCTGGTAATTCTGTTGGTCATTGTCTACAACATCTTAAGAAGTTTATTCAAAGAATTTCAGTTTATCTAATACTTATAAATATATATTCGTATAAAAATAGTAGTAGTACAATATATGTTATTAACAATAATATAGTCATTAAATTTGAAGAATTCGTTCTATAGAGAAAACACTCTTCTAAATATTGTATCTGCGGAAAGTTTTTAAAGGGTATCAGTTCTCACATTCGTGTTGGAGATTAAGGAAAAAACTGCAGAAAAAAAACCTTAATCAGAACTACTTGCTGCATATTCAAAGACTCTTGATTTGTGTGAGCCATTCAATGGCATTTTGTGTCAATTCATGTAATTCTTGAAAACCGCCAGCAAATCTTGTAAGATGACATTCATTGACTAAATGTTCAATAGTTTCTTCGGCTATATTGCACGAGCATAATGGGCTTTCTACAACACCCCATTTAAAGAGAGTGGAATTACAGCGTCCATGACCAGTGCGTAGACGGTTCAATTTACACCAGATATTTCTAGGATGTTTGAATCCAGGTAGTGGTTTTGTTGGATCTTCTACTAAACCTCGGTTAAAAACGTTCTCACTTAACCAAATTCTTTTCCAATCTTCATCTATTGAGAAATGTTCGATACTGTTTACTAATAGCCAAAAAGGATTCCTTGATTTTAATCTATTATTTTGGTCATGGAGGTCTTGCAGATGATGAAGTCTTCATTAAGTTGATATTTCTGCCACAATTTTTTCACAGTTAGTTTAATAATATTTTTAGATCCTTTGGTCACTATTAGCATTTCTTCTTGTATCTCTTCTACCATCACTAAAAACTTATGCTAAGAATTTAATATTGCAATAGTTTCATTATCAACTTTGGATTTCTTCTTAAATCTCTGCTATTTCTTTTTCGCATTTAAAACAATTGTTTATTTCTTTACTACGATTTTTGGATACTTTTTTTATCAGCCAATTCTTTTAGCCATTGTCTACAACTTTTAACACTTTATGATGGTTATATAAAGATCTTTAGTTCATCAACTGCAGGTAGTGTTTAATGTTTCTTTTAACTCTTTTACGATCTGCTGATAATAATATTCCTGGACGTTATTAACATTTTCTCTTCTTTATCAACTTTATCTTTGTTTTTATATTTTTACTATTTTATCAACCACTTCCAAAGACTTTATTCTAACTTCTTTTACACGGTAATCTTTCTGGTCATGTGCACCAACTTTAACTTTACATCAATATCGACACGTTTCTCGACTCGATTTTAATGCATAAACTAGATGTTTATAGTAGCTTCTTGTCGGAAAAGGGATCTACTCCAGTCATTATAGGTAACTCACGATTTATTGAGCTGGCTAGGGAAATAACGCCTTTTAGAACCTTTTAACGTTACAAGGGTTGGCTACACAAACAGAGTTTTTAAGAATAGTCGAAAAGTGCATTCCGAACAGACAATAGATAGAAAAATTACAACTCGGTAAGTATTCCAAATGGGTTCAATTTATGTACTCGGGATTTTTGGGGTCGCTGAACACGAATATCATGATGTCGAAAGTCTCCGCGGCACTTGGTGCCTGGGGTTTTTACCTCTACTCCTGAGGTTTTATGTTAATTCTGTACAAAATCAGTGCACACTTGAAACTCAGCGGTTTTTTGGGTCGCTGAATACGAATATGATAATGGCGATGGTGTCCGAAACACCTGGTGCTTAAGATGGACCTGGTCTCCAGGAATTTTATGCAAATTTGATACAAAATAAGTGTGCACTCGGTACTAGGAGGTTTTTGAGGTCGCTAAACACGAATATCATATAATGATTTTGCTAAATTATTCGCATACAAATTTATGAATTCGGGCGCGTGCATAGAAGTATAACTTCTGCCGGCAGTCCCACTGACTGCCACACCCGTTTCTTTTAGTTTTTATTTTTTTTAATTTAGGTATATCTTCGTTTCTATTTAAATTGAAAAATTAATCTTGTGGGAAATTATAGATTTATTCTGTTCGATATTTAGTTCCGAAATCATCGTTTGAAATTTCTGAAACAATAGTGTACTTAACCAGTTTTTTACCTTCCGAACAGCAACGCTGTTATAGGAAGGTATTGTGATCGCGAAAAATTTCGATCTCGGGTTTTTAGCGGAAATACGCGTTTTAGGGTTCCCTGAGCCTAAAAAACCCAAAAATAAAAAATGTCTGTCTGTCTGTCTGTCTGTGTGTCTGTCTGTGTGTCTGTGAACACATTTGCGGCTAAACGGCTAATCGGATCGGAATGAAACTATAAAACCTTACTTATAATCACCATCGGAGGAATCTGATAGAATTTGAGTAAAATCGGCCGACCGGAAGTGGACGTTTACTCTTATCAAAAAATGGAATTTTTTGAAAATATTGGGTTTTTATATAGTTATTGGCAAAATATTTATACTTTGTGGAAAGAACATGTAATTTCCGACATTTTTGAAAGAATACATTTTTTTGATATTTTCATTAGTTTTCGAGATATTGACACTTTTATCAAAAACTGGAAATATGTGAAATAAAAATTGTGGATTCGCTTTTTTTAAACAAAAATTGGTAGTTATTATATTTTCAACATCTGACAGCTGTCAAATTATGTTTTGGCGTATTTCAACATTTAATTTTCTATATTTTGACATCTGACAGCTGTCAAATTATGTTTTTTGAGAGTATCAACTTTTGACTAGTGTCAAATTATTTTTTTTTATATTTTTGACATCTGACTACTAACTAATTAGTTTTTTCGATATTTTTGACATCTCCATACTATGGCCACTCCAATTCTACCACCCACTACTTGTTAATATCAGTCAGATTAGCTCCTTCTATATTTTGACATCTGACAGCTGTCAAATTATGTTTTTTGAGAGTATCAACTTTTGACTAGTGTCAAATTATTTTTTATATTTTTGACATCTGACTACTAACTAATTAGTTTTTTCGATATTTTTTTCCGAACAGCAACGCTGTTATAGGAAGGTATTGTGATCGCGAAAAATTTCGATCTCGGGTTTTTAGCGGAAATACGCGTTTTAGGGTTCCCTGAGCCTAAAAAACCCAAAAATAAAAAATGTCTGTGTGTCTGTGAACACATTTGCGGCTAAACAGCTAATCGGATCGGAATGAAACTATAAAACCTTACTTATAATCACCATCGGAGGAATCTAATAGAATTTGAGTAAAATCGGCCGACCGGAAGTGGACGTTTACTCTTATCAAAAAATGGAATTTTTTGAAAATATTGGGTTTTTATATCGTTATTGGCAAAATATTTATACTTTGTGGAAAGAACATGTAATTTCAGTCATTTTTGAAAGAATACATTTTTTTGATATTTTCATTAGTTTTCGAGATATTGACACTTTTATCAAAAACTACCACTACTTGTTAGTGTTCGGAAGGTCGTGTGGTGCCCACACCAGATTTTTTAGTTCTTAATGCTAAAAATTACGTAAACCACTCGACTATGAAATCTCAAACACGAAGTTGAATAATTTTCATATAATGATTTTGTTTTGAGTGCTCAACGGGCCTGAAGCATTAATTCAGAACAAATATTACCCTAGTTATAACTATGCTCGTTAGGATCGCTTCTATTTCGTACTTATTTGGAAATTTGAAATTTCCAAGCAGGCTTTACGAAGGCCTATCATATCGGATTTGAAACATTTGCATAAATTTTGCTGTTTGTACGTGTTATGTGTGAAGAGTTACACCAACGGATAGATGATAAGAAAATGTAATAATTTTTATTTTTTTTTCACTCCTTGTTATATAGATGTTGTCACACGTATTCTGTATTTTTTGAAGTGGTATTCTGTATATAGATAATGAACTGGGGATTTTTTCATAGGGATTCGTTCCAGACGTGATAAATTGAAGAGAGTAATTTTAAAATATAAAAGATTCATATCTAAAAAACAGAACCTAACAACTTTTAAAAAATGCGTGGGTAAAAATACTGTTAATCGGATTTTCAAAAGTATAGAATATATATTCGTTTATTACTTTTCTATCTAAACTTTTTGAAGTATTATGTTAAAAAAAAGTAGAATGGCAACCTTAATTTGTTCTTGCATAGACAATTCAACCCATTTCCTTAACAGCTAAGTTCATTTTTATGTGTATTTTCAAACTTAACTCATTAAAAAACTTCTTTAAACTTTTATATAGTACCCTACTGCAGCATTAAAAAACTCGTCTTTAATTATTTAAAAATAATCCGCTAAAAATACCGAACGTTACTTGATACATTCACTCCAAGTATGTGCCTGTTGTAACGGCAAAAACTGTTGAATGCTTTTTTTCTCTTTTTTTGTTCGTTTTGTTTTTGCTTTTGGTTGCTCTGGGACCGGTAGACTGAGGTGCGATAAAAATCGCTTATTGTTGATACGAAATACGAAAACAAAATTTTCTTCTTTAGCGTCGATATATGATAATGAAGGAATTATATTTGTTTGACAATAAATCTTTATAATTGTAGATTATTGATATAACCATTTTGTTGAAATTTGAAATATAGATGCATAAGGGGGCAAAAAATCGATCTAGCTGGGTACCAGAGTGTGAAAAAGCAGCTGAATTAGTAAAGAGAGCTAAACAAATTATACTAACAGAAGAAAATGAGGGGACTAAAGAAGAGTATAAAAATGCAAGGAGAGTGATGAAAAATCTGTACAGGAGGAAGAAAAGAAAATCCAATGAAGACAAGTTAAAGGATATTGAAGAAAAATTCCAAAATAAAGAAATAAGATCCTTTTACCAGGAGGTTAAAAAAATGGAAACAGGCTACCAGAACACCAACACTTACATTAAAAACAAAGACGGTCTACTAATAAGTGAAACAACAAAAGTATTAGAGAGATGGAATAGTATATTGTAATACAAGTGTTACAATGACAGGTTTCGTAGTACGAGTGAAGTTTGTGGAACGAACCGCGAAGCGGTGAGTTTCGCAAAGAACGAGTACTACAAACCGTCATTGTAATTCGAGTGTTACATACTATTTTTTATAATGAACTTTTAAAAGTATAAAAAAATAAATAAAATGAGAGTTTTTCGAAATATTTATTTATGTTGGCAATCTTGACACTTTTGACACTTGACAGTTTTAATGATTTTAAATTTAAATGTTTGTCAAATTTGTATCAAATATTCCGAATTTAGCAATAACGCTGATAATGTAGTTAATAATTTACTACAAAATACTTCTTGATTTACTAACTGAACTCTTTCGTTGACAATCAGTGCAGTGCAACCAATTGTGTAAAACAAAAAGTTACCAAAAACAGTGTTACAATGAATCTATTTCGATACTGTTTTTAGTGTCGAAATAGAAACTTTGTGAACGTGAATTATAAAAAGACTATTTACAAGAGCTACTAAACAGCACTACAGAGGAAGAAATTGTTACATTATGTGAAATAGGAAGAAAATGAACTTGAAGTGAAGACACCAACGGAACAAAAAGTTATAAAGATAGTAATTTTAAAAATAATAAAAGCCCAGGAGCGACTGAAATTACAGCCGAAATGCTAAAAAGCAGGAGGGAACGAGTTACATGAGCCAATATATATATTCGCTGGCCTCTAATATATGGGAAGAGGAAATGATGCCAAGAGACTGGACGATGGCAAGGATATGCCAAATACATAAAGAAGGGGATAAACAGACTTGTGAAGATTATAGGGATATAGCATTAGTAGAGACAGGGTATAAGATACTTGCCCAATGCTTACGAAGAAGACTGAATGAATATGTGGAAAAAACTATAGGGGAATACCAGGCAGGTTTCAGATATAATCGTTCTGTGACAGATCAGATTTTCACGCTAAAAGAAATACAAACGAACTGCTATGAATAAATTTACTTTTCGTAGATTTTAAGCAAGCATATGATTAGATAAATAGACAAAGAATGTACCAGGCTTTAAAAGAGTTGAAAATCCCTAACAAGTTAATCAACTTAGTTAGAATGACGCAAGAAGCGAAGTAGTTTGGAAAGGAGTTTCAGAAGACTGAAAATCAACAAGGTCTAAGGCAAGGTGATCCGATGTCGACTACGTTGTTCAACTTTATATTGGAAGTAATAATTAGAAATAGTTCTGTAAAAACTAGAGAAACAATAATAAAAAATGAACATCAATGCATAGCCTTTGCTAACGACTTGACAATGGCGAGAACGAGAAAAGAATAATAAAAGAAGCAAAGCTATTCGGTTTGAAAATAAATGAAATACATGATAATGGAGGATAAAGAGAAAGGCAAAGAGCAGTTTTTAGAGATACAAGAGACCGAGGGCCTGACCTATTGCTTCGAAGGAGTCAGAGAATTTACGTACCTAGGGGTCAAAGTAACAGAAAACTGACATGAAGATAAACAAGTAGAAGCAAGAATTACAAAAGGAAATAAAAAATATGGAATGCTAAGGTCACTAATGAAATCGAATTTTGTCTCAAGGAAAACAAAAGAGAGAATTTATAAAACAGTAATTAGAGCCATGCGTAGGAAACCTGGGTCTTGAAAAAAGCAGAAGAAGAAAAATTAGAGCGATAGGAGAGGAAAATTTTAAGATCTATCTACGGAGGAAAACACACAGAGGTGGGGTGGAGAAGAAGGACTAATAAGGAATTAGAGACGCTCTACAAAGAACCCAAAATTACAGCACTAATAAAAGCACAGCAAATAAGATGGCTAGGGCATGTGCAAAGATTAGAAAACAGTCGAATGACTAAAATAATTTTAAATAGAAAGCCAATAGGAAAGAAAAGAAAATGAAGACCAAGGAAGCGTTGGTATGGCAGTATCTAAAATGATTTACAAGCAATAAATATCAGTGATTTGAGAAACAAGGCAGTGGACAGAACATTTTGGAGAGGAGTGGTAATGAGAGCCCAAGAACAGTAATAAAAGTAAACTTTGTAAAAAGTACATTATATTGATTAGTATTGGATGAAAATGTAAAGTGTTTTTTTTACTAGTTGTTCTTTGAGCATAATGTGACATTGAACAATTTTTTACATCTTCTACTTGTGACAAAACTTTTAAGAAGCCATTTAACATTTGACTAATTATTTTACAAAGATATGAATTAATCTTATTTATAACAAAATTTTGAATTAAATTTTCCTATAAACATCTTATTATTTTTATCTATCCAATTATACTTAAGTGCATTTCTCCTAATTGAAAAAAGGAAGAAGTTAAAGCACCGCATATGATAGTTTACGTAATAAATTGCACAGGACTAGTGTCTGAATCCATTGAAAATGACGATAATCTGAAACAAGCTTGTAAGGATTAGTTAAAATAGGTTGTAGCTTCGCTAAAGAATGCTGACCTATCTGAACCTTGAGCTGTTATACACGGTACCAATCATTTTTTTTTATTCGAATAGTACCGCCATCGTGTAAACAAGGTACGCATAGCGAACTTAAACAGGTACCCACTTTGGACATATGATGGAACAGGGTGTGCCAAAAATTATTCACTAATCATATAAAATTACAATTACTAACGAATATATATAGGGTGTACCAAAAAAAAGTATGTAAATAGAGGTCCTGTCAAAATTTGAACAGTTAATGCTGATATTATTATCAAAAAATGCATTGAGTTCTTCCCTACGTGAGTTTCACGATAAGATATAAAATTGCTCCATTCTTTACACGAATGTTTCATAAAATGAGATTTCTTTACTTAAAAAACAGTCTTTTGATCAACATTTCACTAACTAAAGAACTTTTTGGGATTCTTGCTACACCACTAAAAACGCAGGTGGAGGATCAATGGGATAATGCTATGTAAACCAATCTTTCTATCCTCCAAAAATACAAATTACAAATCATTGATCATGGATCTTCAACCAGTTATAACAGAAAAATCAAGACACCGATAGAACCAATTTGGGATTATTTTTTAAGTCAAGGTGTGATATTATTCCATCATTCATTGTTCTAAAGTTCTTTAAGAATCGTGTAGATATAATTAGGGTGTTGGTTTTAATAAAGCTGCGGGTAGTTCATGGACAGAAACTTTTAATAAAGATCATCGATCCGAACAGAAAGCTTTGTAGCACACCGGTATTATTAAGTACAAATTTTTATCCAGTTAAAAGTTAATCTTTTGAATAGAAAATTACAAAAACTGAATAATAACATACTCAACGATTTAAGAGCGTCAACTGAGGTAGAAAATGTAAAAATTAGCAATCAAAATTGATACAACAAATACTGAACAGAATTGTAAACCATCTTATTCAATCTAAGTTTTCTTAATCTATAAATGTTTCCTTAAGAGGTTAAATAAGAAAAAGAACGTAGTTATAAATGTGGGTTGTTTTTGTACCTATTCAGAAGTAAATTTTTTGATTCGCAAGATTTTTATTTATATTTGTGTTTTGGTTCCCATCCGGTGAGGACGAAAAAAATGACATAAACCTCCATTCCAGTAGATTTCAAGTGCCCTCTGGGTTGCTGTGTCCTTTGAAGATATTATTCTCCATTCTTCGTTCCCTGAATTGCATTGACGATGCCAAATCTCAAACTTTTTTAACTTGTAAAGTTAAATAATTTGAAATGGAATAATGCTACAGAGGATTACTTCTTTTTAATTAAGATAGAAGTAATTTGAAGATTCTTATATATAAATTAATCAAGTTTTAAACTTGTTATTTTTTATTTTTATTTCATCCTGTATATTTGAAAAGTGACGTCGGTATTGCGGATTAAAAATAGGTAGGTCACGGGTTGTGAATGTACATCTGAACGTAGAAGTGCTCACTACCCAGGTACCCACCTTCTGCCTCCTTCCGCATCGTCTAATGGGATCGTAATTGGAAGGTGGAAATTAATTTTAATCCAACCAAGCCAGTCAGCCATGCTGTAGTATTATTATTATAAAGAAAGCAAGCACTGTTATCGATAATTTTATTTTATTTTTACGTATCGGTTAACTAAATTCTTCGAATATTTCCTCGAATAAACCGTTTACTAAAAGTCAACAGTACTAAAAAAACAAAATAAGTAAACCCGTAGATATACAATCTATGTTTTTGATCGATGTCAAACAGGCCTCCGTGATATCTACCCGAAAAGTTGTTGCACAACATCATTTCAGCCAATCTTTCTGCATATCGAATTTCGTGTTTGATGTAAAATTTGTCGCCTCACATTTATTCATGTAGAAAAGTGCACCTAAAACAGCTATCTCGTATTACTTGTTTCACAAGAAAGAGACTTGATATGTGTTAAAATATTGCGGATAAATCAAACATTGGATAACTCAAATCGTTTTAACAATTTTAAATACAATACTTCAAAACACATTTAGGATATTACATTTATTTTCTGTGTTGAGAAATAAGCTTTAAAGTGACATAAAATACAGTAACAGAAGTTTCCAATATTTAAAATTTTATTATATTTGTATTTCGAAGGTGTATTAACTGAACAACTAACAGCTGAATAGAAATCTGTCACTTCAACGTTTGATTAGAACTTATTCCCAATCTGTTTTTTAACCAGTTAGGTACCTAAATAAACAATCTTATCTTATTTATTACTCTTCTTTCTAGCATGAGGGCTTGGAAAATAAAACTATGTATATTTTACGATACACATTTTTGTATACTAAAATAAACTTTAATTCCAACACAGAGGTTAATAATATTATTTACGTCGATGACTGAATACATGTTAGGTACCAGAGAATAGGGACATAAGACAAGACACATTTTTCTGGAAAAGTTGTAATAAATGAAAAAATACAAAAAAAAGTGAGAGGTGTCAAGGGACACGCGGATGGAACGAAGTTCCTTTCGATTAATTAGTGAAGGAATTAGTAATTTGTAAACACAACAGAGAGTTTATACATACATAAGCATTTATTGTTGTCTGTATAAAATCTCTACTTACCTACCTAACTCTATCAGCAATATCCGGAACTTGTGCAGAAACACTGTCAGGATACATTATTGTTATTATTTTCTATTATTTTAATATTTATTATCTACAAAAAACCTGTATAAACTTAACAAAGTCGCGACACTACACTGTTCAAAGCAAAATAGAAAATAGTAAATCCATTATTTTCAACAGTTCGTTTCTTTTAACAAAAGTGTCCATTTATACAATACCAGAGGTTTAGATAATATACATCTACCTAGAATTACTTTTTATTTCAATTTAATTTAAAACAGGAATTAACAATTTAATACAAAATTTTAAAATTAAAGTATTTGACAGTAACTGACAGTTAAGGTAATTTGACGTAGGTACGTAACTAGTCAAGTTAAGAACTATTTTTGAAATGTTTATGAATTTATTGATTTATAAAAACATGATGAAATTAAATTATTTTTGAAGTTATACTTCTGTGGAATGAATTAGTGTGTAGCTAAATGGGAAAAATCATTACATATGTAATGGTGTGAGTAAGAGAGAGACAGAAACACATATAAGGTATCAGTAGGTACATTGAAAAGAGATAGATATACAAAAAACAATCTGAGCTAATGTTTTGGAATAGGTATCATAGTAACGTATTACATTGTGTTTGACAGATTACTTTATAATTCTGTCACGTAAGTAAACATAATATAAAGTTTATTATTTTATTATTTTATTATTACTATAATTAGGTATGTATTCAGTAATTTGCATTATACTTATTTTGCACTATGGGGTTTTGTAAACACTTTTTTTGTACATTGATCATTTTACTGTTTAGTTTTCGTGTTTGAAGTAAGGACACACATCAACTGGTCTTATTTTTCTAAGTATTTATTTAATTGAATACAGTTAATTTAAAAAAAAAATATTATTTCTACTTGCCTGTGTTTGTAGTTATTAAGTTTTATTAGTTAACAGTGCATATAGAAGTATAACTTCTGCCGGCAGTCCTACTGACTGCCACACCCTTTTTTTTTCTACAGTATTTTCTTTTTAATTTAATTTTTTGGTCTGCGAGAGAGAGACAGACAGACAGAGAAACATGCGTGTGTCGTGTCGTGACCTATTTTGGTCTGAATTTTTTTCGGCTAGTCTCTAGCCTCAGTCGTAACTGGTCGTAACGCGCGAAAGGGAACTTCGTTCCAAAAACATTTATTTATGAAAAAAATTGCTTGCTATTATAACAATACATATACAAACATACAATCTCATGTAGGAAAGCACGGCGGGCCCAACTATGCAGAACTCTGGGTCAGACTTTTAAGCCAAACTTGGCCCAGTCTTCGTCAAAGTCTGACCCAAGCCCTTTTACCACGACTGGCCCACTTCTGGTTGCCAAAACTGGGCCAAAGTTAAGTACCAGGTCTGGAACACGCCTGTTTGCCAATAAAGGGCCATAGTTAAGTTTCAGGTCTGACCCATACTTGGTTGCCATGAATGGTCCATAGTTAAGTTTTAAGTCTGGGCAATGCCTTATTTACAATACTTGGTCACGCTTAATTTTTAAAATTGGCCCAAGCAAAATGACCAAAACTGACCCAAGTTTACTTTATGGAATTAACTGAAGATTTACTTATGTATTTATTAATAGTATTAATAAATTGAATGATGTTATAATTTCTATCATAGAATATTGATGACGTAGAAGACTTCATCATAAACTAGATAAAATTGATAAGGATAACGAAGTTTTTATCAACTGATCTTACACAAAACACATTAAGCAATGTTGGCCAGTCTCTGGCAGAACAATGTTTGTCCAGGATTGGATAATCATTGGATTGGCAAAGGCTAGGTTGCCCAGTTTTGACCCAAGACTGGGCTCCCCTTATTTGGCCATTCTATGGCATAACTTTGTTGACCCAGGCTTGGGTAACCATCCAATATTCTAAAGTTTTTTCGGAACCTTTTTAAATCTAGCCCATTCTCTTTATTTGCAGCACCTGCTTGCGAAAGACATTTTCGTTTTTCCAGAACGTTTTTAATTCTAACCCATTATCATCATTTGCAGCTACTGCTTATGAAAGACATTTTCTTAGATAATAAGCTTTACAAGAGGCTATGACTTCTTGATTGATTGACTGAAGAAATGCTGTAGTATTAGTTGGTAAGAAGACTTAAATTTATGGATCAATAGCAACGATCCTTTTTGGTTGTATCGGAGCATTATCTATTAGCAATAATGCTTAGTTTCTTTTATTAATAGTAAAGATGAAACGCAAAACTTTTGTCGGTACTCCCCGAGTGCTATTATTTCTTCTTCTTTTCTTGTGTTATTATAATTGCTTCTTCTATTTTCTATTTTGTGTTACTTATTTCAGATCTTTTCTATATACTTCTTTTCTTGTTGTGATTTTTATCTTTTCATATTGTGATCCATTAAAATGGTAACTTAGTTATTTTGGTTGTTTGCATGGTTTACATATTTTTTTTCTTCTCTTTGTATCCAATCGTCTTATTTGATCAGAAAAGCCATCTTTACAGCTTACAGCCTGCAATTTTCTTTTATGTTTTATTGTTATTCCTTATTTTATTCTTTCAAATAAAGATTTTTAAAGCATTAAAGATGTGCTTTTTTGCATTGTTATTTTTGTTTTGTTAAGTTTGCCTCAATTACGATACTTTCGATATATGTTGTTCATTTTCCTTAAAAGCGTTTCGAATATTGATTTACAGTTTTGTTGCAAAATTTATTGATCTGTAAATAACAATTTAATCATTTTTAAAACTAGATCCAGTAAAAATGATGTCAATCAAATTTTCTGGGAAGAAAAGTTTAGCTTGTCGATGGACATTTTGTCTTTGTTCGTCATGAATAGTTCGAACATTCATAGAGCATGTTTGACATGACAATGGGACTCCATTACATTAAATTTATTATGGAAAACCCTAGCCAGAATATCACTTTAACAATTCATTTCATTTCCAATGGCGCACATTCGAAAATTTGCATGTTTGAAAACCATTTTGAAAAGTTTCATGTATACGTAATCTTACTCTATTTATATATACCAACTTAAAAGTGCTAGGTAACTCTTAACATTAATATTTAAATTAGGGTATATTGTATATTCATGCTGAATTGTTATGAAAAAGAAAAGTTAGATACAGGAATTTCAGGTAACACATCCAAATTTTGGTGTTAATTATTTTATCACCATTTTAAAAATGTTTAAAGGTTTGCACATAGCGGCTTAGAAGGGGCCCACTAATAGTATCTTCTGACACAAATCTAACCTTAATCTTTTGTTGCCATTTGCGAGACAGCAAGTCGTGTAGGTACAGGTAATTTTTGTAATAGGCAAGTTATCCGAGAACATTATCGAGCTGTAATTTTTTACAATTTTTGGGGAGGATTATCCGAACAGCAATGTCTCCTTGAACTGGTTTCTGTGTTTGAGAATAAAGCACCACACCAATTAACTATTTTCCGCTGGTAATGCGAATTTCAACGTGGTAGTTTTAGTCTTAGCGACCAATCCAAGCTAGATCCACCCAAAACAGCAGTCACGCAGAAAAACTGGGAGATAGAGGCTACTTTGAGCCTTTCAAAGACCCCGATCGAAAAAATCCTACACAAACAACTGGGAGTTAAGAAGTTCGTTTCCGTTGGATCCTTCATTTGCTCACAGAAGAGCAAAATCGGTTTGCGTCAATTGGTGTCCGAAACCATTGAAACGGTTCAACAAAGCAATCTCAAAAAACGTTTGTAATATTGGATCTTGGATTTACTCTTACAAAGCGGTCATTCTACATGAGTACACTGCTCAAAAGACAATAGCGTTTTTGAAGCTTCATAACATCGAATTGTTAGACCATTCATCGTATAGTCCCGAGCTAAGTCCCAACGACTTCTTCACGTTTCTACAGATCAAGAATTCAACGCGTGGCAGCGATTTCAGTCACCAGAAGAAGGCATTGATGCCTTTAGGTGCCTTTTGCTGGTGTCAACTGAAGACTGGAGTAACTGTTTTACCAATTAGTTTGAAAGTATGCAAAAGTGTATCGATTTTGGTAAGACATATTTTAAAAAGCAATAAAGTACTTAAAGTCTATATATTTTTTGTCTTAAGGGCTGTATACATAACTAAAAGGACAACCCTCGTTCTGATATGGAAGTCACCTTAAAACATCTTACAATCACTAAAATCTTCAG
The DNA here is from genome assembly GCA_964028335.1 of Altica lythri. NCBI lineage: Eukaryota > Metazoa > Arthropoda > Insecta > Coleoptera > Chrysomelidae > Altica > Altica lythri. The sequence continues at coordinate 8,134,700 of OZ034807.1, read as the reverse complement.
GATGTGGATTAAACACCTTAAAGAAATCTTTTTTTCTGGCTTCGTTGGTCTCTATTTAATGGTCTTCCTTTTCTTGCTTCTTCTGGTCTGTCTTCAATTACTTTTCTTCGTCAATGTATATTTCTTTTTATTTTAATGTATACACTTTTTATTAATATTTAATATAATATGCAAAAAAATATTTTTTACAAACCTAATTAAAATTCCCTTAGATATTTTTTAACTATGTAGAAATCTGAGATTAGGAAATACAATATGCAACAATGTTTTTGCTGCACCTTGCTTTAGTTGTCATGCATGTAATTTGAGATAAGCACGGCACTGTTTTTGCATTAGAGAACGGATAGATTTTCAGGGTGTGTACTCTATCAAGCGGGTAACGGTTGACACATTTCATTGGTTAAAATTCGAACTGAAAATATAATTAGGCGATCGATTAACGGGTGTCCCGACATCACCCAAGACTTTACATTTTCTCCAATCTACTATTAAACAGTGTTGGCTTCTTGTAGTGCATCTATATTAAGTAAAAATTATTCCAATTAAAGTTATGTGTCTAAGAACCAAATAGTTCCACTTTAGAAAGCACTTCTTTTGGATTTTTACGTCTTTTAACATATAAGTGGAATATTCGTAAAACATTCCATACACCTACTCTCAGAATACATTGCCTTAAGTAAATTTAGGGTCAGATAATATGAAATAGAAGAGGAGGATCTATCTAACTTGAAGCCTAACGATATTTTAGACTTTCTAGGAAAGATAGGTCTAGTAGAGCTGCTGAAGTCTAAGAAAACTGTATCTTCACTCATTTCTATTTGCAGCTGCAAGTCACCATCAGTTTTCAATATTGGTCGTTTTCAAATCTTTTTTGCCTCTGTTTGGTTTGCGCTCATTTTCCATCTTTTAGCTTAGCAAAAGCAATTTTGTGCAATATTCATTTTTCCTCCATCCTACTAATGTGTCTTAATTTTCTTCGATGGCGAGCATGCCAAACCTTTCAAGATTGACTTCATTGGGGACATAGTCTTTCCAACATATATTCAGAAAACCCCATAGACAGCGCATATGGAAGGAGTTATTTTTACTTACATACATACATACATACTTATATATACATACTTACCTACTTTTTGTTTAGTTTACGGTTGGATTTAACGTAAACGTGACTTATGTATTAATGTTGATATAGGTCAATCTTGTAGTTGTTAATCTTAGGATTAAGTTAAGGGATCAGTTCTTGGGTCTTAAGGAAAAGGTCATGTTTGGCTTGGCCGATTCTGTACCAAAATATAACCGTTAATAAACGATTAATAACGAAACCACCTTGGGAGTAATTAAAAGCTTTCGCATTATTACTTGTAAGTTTGTGATATACTATCTGGCAGAAATGTTTCTCCGGAAAATTATTCTCGAAAATTTTATAATCAGCCTCCGTATCGGATTACCTTTATCCCTAACCCTGCAAAAACCGTATTAATTATAAGTTTTTCCGGTAGTTCCAAATGAAGGATATTTTTTTCCATTTTCACTGACTCTCTGAAGCTAATTGTTTTTCAGGTTTTCACGCTAGCGGACTGTGAGCAATGAATATTTTGTTGAAAAAAGTTTTTTGTGGTTTTAATTTCTTTTCATAACAGTATTTACATAGTCTAGTTAATACATTACATAAATTACACGCATGACATTAAACGATTTACTAACAAGGAATAAATTAATAGATATTTATTTTTAAAATTTTTTAGATAAATTCTTTTGATTAGTGTTGAACCGGTTTCTAAACTGAAAGATCTTAGTGAAGATTTAATATTATAATATACACTGATGGACTAAGAATTCCGACCATTTGAATATTCTGCATAACGGTGGAACTTACAAAAATAGAAATACTTCCAAAACATTTATGCATTAAAAAAAACAAGTTAACAAAGCACATTGCAGACCATGAATTGTTTATTGAACGTTCTCACTCCTTTACATGCCTGTTTCCATTTCGTTAAATGCCCTATGGGATTTAAGTCTGGGCTAGGTTCTGGCCAATTCATTCTTATAATACATTCACTATATCTGGAAAGGTGTTGTCCATAAATTCTGTCCAATGAAAGGTCCTGCGTCCATATTTCTACAAGACGATTAAATGCCGACCAATTATTAATACATCTATGGGTAAAGTGGTTAGGGCTGTTATCGGCTAAAGGTAAAGACTGCAGCTTCGAGTCCTGTCGGATTCGACATTTTTTCAATTCCTCCTTAATGTCCTTTTCTTGTTTGTGTTATTTAAAAATTTGAAGAGAAAACTATTTACAATTTATTTTAGTGTGGTGAATATCAAAATACGATTTTTCAAAAAAAAAACTGAATAGCAAGACAAATTTCTTTATTAAATATTCAGATAAATAGCGTGTATTTAGGGTTTCTATATCAGCTATTTAGACGTGACAAATTAAAATTGGATGATGACAGAGAAATGATTCAAATAAAATATGGTCTTTACTGGAGATAGCAAAGTTACTTTAAACGCTTTAATGTCAAAATTACTATATCTGCAGCTCTGAAAGTATCATTAAAGCCTGAAGGTCCGTTTGCAGCTTTTGTGAACTATTATCAAGTCATATTAGCGTGGCTTAGTGTTTTTTTGTGGTTATATCACGTTTTTTCGGCGCCACCAGCTATCATTTTCAACCCTATATTTGATCTTATTGATTTACTTCACTAATGGTAGTTTAAAATATATAAAATAAATTCTGCCTTAGAATCTGATAGATTTTATCCAATTTTAACACCAGTTAAAACTATGAAAGTTTCTATAATAGTCTAGAATTTTTCATATCTCTATAAAGCATTTTGTATCACTGAGTCCAGAGCTACGAAGTAACGAGAGTGGTTACGAAGAAGAATTTTATTATTAAAATTATTCTACATTCGAATGCTTTCCTTCAATATACTCACCTCACCACATACCATTCCATACGTTTTTTCCAGCATTGTTCAAAGAAGTCTTCTTTAGTGAGGGCCTGCACGAGCTCTGACGTTTTTTGCCATACCACTTCCATCGTCTCGAATTGGGTCCCTTTCAAAGCAGATTTTATCTTTGGAAAGTTGCACGGTGCCAAATCTGGCGAGAACGGCGCTTATTTGAACACTGGAATGCGTTTATTGGCCAAATATAATTTCACAGATAGCGCATTATGGGCAGGTTCGTTGTCCTGGTGCAAAATCTACAAATTGTTCTTCCATAACTAGAGCCGTTTTTAGTAACTCGTCTATATAAGGCACATTTGTATAACTTTGATAGTACTTTCTTAGATAGACTTTGTTTAGTGTGGTTTTTGGGGTTAGCTTCAAGGCGATTAATTAGCAATAATGTATGCTGTCAAGAGTCCTTTTAGTCCTCTCTTTACCGTAACTGGTAACAACAATTAATTGTTTTTTGGTGCAAAAGTTTAGCAATAAATTCGTTATTAAATCCCAACTGTCTATTTTTCTAGTTGAATAATGTTTCCGTGGTTTTCCACATTTTTGTGTGTGAGTTTAGTGCTTTGGAATGATTGGATTTGTTCATATACTATACTCGGACAGCTTATCAGCTCTAAAGGCAATAGTTTGGGCACAAATAAACTCAAAGCTAATGTGAGACTGCGTTTGGGCCCTAACATATGCCGCAAGTCAGAATTCCCTGACACTAGCATCGATACCAGGACACTCAGGGTTTCGAGGCAATGAGAAGGCTGTTGAATTGGCCCGTGCTGACACATTCAGAAAGACAGCCATTGAGAAAGGAAGGCTAGAGAAGGCCCAGGAGTGGTGGGAAAAATCACCAAACAAGCGACAAGGCAAAGTCTTCATAAAGGGACACTCGACGAAGTTTACCGCGGAGCTGCTATCACAAAGGCGAAACGATGTCAGAATGATTGTCAGACTCTTGACAGGACATTGTAGGCTCAGAAAACACATGAGTTAGCTGAACTTAGCAGATAAAGACATGTGTCGATACTGCCAAGAGGAGGAGGAAACCGCATTTCATGTCCTATGCCAATGTGAAGGCCTTGCAAGGACGCGGTATCTAGTACTGGGAGAGAAGAAACCGGCTGCTCTAAGTTATGCGGAGTGGCCACTGTCAAGGCTACTAAGTCTCATTAAGAGAGTAGGGCTGGACAATCCTATTCTTGAGATAATGGGTGGTCACAATAGATCTGCAAAGGTCGCAGTGATACAGGAACAGCCAACCCAATAAACATCTAATCTAATCGTATGCTATTCAAGTATTAAAATATGCCGTTACGAAGAGTTTTGTAACTCTTTTCTTTCGGGAAAATCTACTGCTAATGCCAAGCTAGCTTTACTGTAATTGGAAATTGCAATAGCAACAGCAATATTTTTTTTTGAGGACAAATAAATAATTAGCTAACTTTGTTAGGTATCTTAGATTTCTTTGTAGTGCAGTAGTGTTTGAACTATTATTTTTTTAGTTTTTATTGTACCTACTTCTTATCAACTTAATACACAATTTTTTCGTGGTAATCTCTTTATTAAAAGGATATTAAACTTTTATTGACACCATTAAATCTAATTGTGTCTTTATCATTTTAATAAAAAAATGTTTACATTTGGTTTGTACTGTTATAATAATAGCCCCACTGCGTTTTATTGGATTTGCTTTAGTAGTTTATCTAATCAAGTTTTATCTGTATTTTAGTATAGTGTTAACAGAAGGCCTGTTTTTGGCTTTTAACCGTTGAATCATTGTTGAATCGTATATTCTGTATGATTATGGATTAGGTTGGATTTCACGCGAATTAAAAGTTTGTGTTAGAAAAGTGGGGAGTAGCTAGCTATTCCATAGGAATCATAGGTTTACTTTTTGATACTACTACAAGTAAGCTTCTTTTGTATTATTTAAAATTCTCAATAAATAATAACCACTTAAATAGCAACTTTGGTATAGTTGCTCCAAAGTCAATGTAAAATTTTTTGCTCTTTGTCGGAGTTTTAATGCCTTTGATAGCAATGCCGACCATTGGCGTGGAATTAAATAAAACGGGTTCATAAATTTTTATTAATTTTTGTTTTAAATTTCAAAAGAAAAACGGTTTTTGTATATTTGTAAATTTTGTATCAATTTGAAAATTGTCAAATAACAAATTAATTCTTTCAAATTAAAACTTGTTAATTTTAGTTATTAATAAGAATATTTGACTCATTATTCTAATAGTACATAATTCATAATGTTTTTATAACAATTGTCTACAAATAATACTCATTTTGTCAGACAATCTTAAAAGATTGTCTGTCCAGCAAGGACCACGAGGAGGTATGAGCCTTCCTTGCCTGGAAAGGAAGGGGTTGTGTATGTTAGTAAGAATATAAAATTAGTTTGTTTTTGAAAACAAGTTTTCAAGATACATCACGATAGTTGTAAAGGAAATTGGTTAGAATGACTAACAAGAATTGTCAGAGTCTTCTGAACTAGAATCGTTCCCAGGTTAAATAACTAAGGGTGCTATTGGCGGTAAAACAGGATATTCTTTTTCTACTTTTATAACATGTGCTTCGCAATTTTTCCATACATTGCTATTAATGCCACTAATTACCTCTCAAATATTATCAAGAACCACTGCGCTTAAGGTTGGTGACTGATTATATTTTCGTAAACGTTTCTTTACAGTACTCCAAACCATTTCGATTGGATTAAAAATACAGTAGTAAGGAGGTAAACGCAAAAGGGTATGACCATGTCTGCTGCAAATGGTGTCAATGACGTATTCATTTTTAAAATTCTGACTTTTGATCATTCTTATTAATTCCTTCTTTACTGGAACCTTTTTAGGAACATCGATATTTTTGATTGCCATAAGTCTTAAAATTTCATTCTTTTTTTGTGTTATTAGGTATTTTGTTTAATATGCGGAAATGATACGACGCATTGTCCATAACAATTACTGAATTGTAAGAAAACCCAATAGATAGTGTTGAATTTCGATTCATAAGTAAATAAATAAATAAACGAAAAACTAAAAGAAAGTGGAAAATTCAAAACAGAAAAAATGCGAAAAAAAATAAAGTCAAAAAATACCTTTCTAAATCAAATAATATAACGCCACCGTAAGGTGGCGCAGTTATTATCTTTTATGTTTAAACGAGAAATTCTTACTATATTAAGTACTATCCAGCCAACCGTAATATATATCTAATATAAAAAATCAATAAAAATCACTAACGCTACTGTGTACTGTAATGGGGAACAAGACTATGCGCGGTATTTAACTCATGTCGCATTTTGCAATTTTTCTCTTTGATGTTTCGTTTGATGTACCACCGCGCTTAGTAAAGGCAGTCGGCATTACTTTTTATTAATATCAAAGCGGTGCGAACTGACTTGGAAATGGAAAACTATATACACAATGTTGCCGTTACTCAAAAATGTCTTTAAGTATAAGTAATATATACAAAATTGATATCAATAGAAGTGAAAACTGTTTAAATATGAAGAACCTAGTTAATTAATTTAAGTATATATTTTTTAAGAATATTTTCATATTATCTTTCTAAGAGTCGTTGACGAACAATTGAATAGTAAAGTAGAGAGAACATTTTCAAAATATATAAACTTAGGAATTTTCGAAAATATATCTGGCAACCTAGATTTGAAAGTCGGTTCCTTTGTTGGGGTTAGAAGGCGTGGTTGTCTTTTTACATTAATATTAGTTAAACTATAATTTATATGGTAATGTATTACCGGGTTATACAGAACAACTAATGTCTCAAAAAAACTATACCTTATTTGATTTTCTTGTTGGTGTTTTATCCTATAAATACCTACCAAAAAAAATATCTTAAACATATATTTATATTTGAAATATTACTCACAAATATCGTCTTATATATTTACCCCTGAATATTATCTCCATGCAATAAATTCCGACAAAACGTCAGTTACACTATCGAGGGCCTAAGTTATGTCGTATGTTATTTTTTTAAAAATGTTGGCGATAACAATAGTGGACAGCACGTTTAAAAAGGTATATTTTCCGTTGTAACCCGTAGAGAATTGTCGATAATCGGGGAGAGAAAAAAAAAAAGAACTAAACGATTTGTGAATCAGGTTCTTGAGTATTAGTCAGACGTATATCGTGAGATATCTACCGGATCCAGTGACGGAACTTCGAGGTAAATTTTATTCTTAGTCCCATACAAAATGATTTCAAGTGGTAGATATTGTCTTAATTTTTTGTATGTTTCGTAGGTTGTTTTTTATATCGGTTTTTACGTATTTTAGTTTTAATATGGCCCAACCAAACAAACTAGAAAGATGTGAATCGCTTTCGTATTGGTCGATCGCTTATTAAATTCCCGAGTTTTTTCGGTAATTTCGCTAAATGGAATGTTTATAAAAAGTATTCTTGAAATTAGCTCTGTTTACTTTTATTTTTAGGAAGTAAGTGTTAACATAGAGGCTTTATATATCTACTTCTCTTAATGGGGAACTTGTGCCACTAAAATCACAATAATAAAATAATAAATCAATATGTGAAAAAGGACCTTTGCTTATTTATCTTTATGGAGATGTCAAATTTGTCAACGGTCGTTTTCTTTTTAAATTGAAAATGACTAACAAAAAATTAAAATAATTTTCCCTTCTGAGCTTTCGACAGCCGGTTGTCGTTTTCAAAGATAAAAAATTTAATGTACTTCTTCTTGGTGCAATGTTTTTTTTTAAACTCCTCTTCTTCTGGCAGTATCGATAGATGTCTTTATTTGCCAACTTCAGTTGATTTATGAGCTTTCTAAGCTGACAATATCCTGTCAAGAGACTGACAATTATTCTGACAATCCTTTCGCCTTTGAGAAGACTTGGGCTTGTCGCTTGCGTGGTGGATTCTGATGGAAGATTGGTTGAAATATTTGTTTTTTCTTTTTTAAATTCACTTTTTTAATATCTATTGATATTTATTACTGTTCATAATACCTTCGGTGGTATCAGTTTTTCTGTTCCCTGTAATTTTTACTTTGATACTAAAATACCTTTTTTTTATTTCAGGTACGTACGACGCTGCTTGGAAAGAGGTAAATCTGTTTGAATTAGAAAACTTCTTTTTGAAGAAAGTAACATTTTTGTTTTACATTTTTGTATTTATTCGGTGCAATCATGGTTATATATATTTATTTATGTCAAAAAGATTTTCCTTTAAATTTAAAGAAAATGTATTTGCTCATTTTTTCGTTATAAAACATCAAGCTCTAATTAACAAGTTTTAGTTTTCTAATTACGGAATTTATTGTCAGATATATAAACTTATTCAAAGGTAAACCAAGATTATAAAATATTTATAAATATTTTATATCGCATTCAAGGAACTTTTTGTCAAATACGATAATTTCCCATGAGGTTCTTTTAAACTGGAGAAACCTTACAATCCAGTAAAGAAAATACAAAATTAATGAAGTTTTGAAAAACATTTTCACCGCTATTTTTAAAGGAATTAATTTCTATAATTCCTGCAAAGATGCAGATACAGGTGAAGAAAATAGAAATACGGGGTCTGGCTGTTAATGAGAATGCCGTTTTTTGCTTTAACGCTTTCATTGACTCAAAGCAGATTTTATCTTCCGAAAAATAAAAAAGTCATACGGTGCCAAGTCTGGCAAGTACGGCGCGTGTTCGAGCACTGGTGTGCGTTTATTGGCCAAATACTGCACGTTATGGGCAAGTGCGTTTTCCTGGTGTAAAATGCACGAGTTGTTCTTTCACAACTCGGACCGTTTCTTATGAAAAGTGTTGCCAAAACTGACAAATAGTATGTCTGGTTGACAGTCTGACCCTCTAGAACCCATTCAGTCATCACGATACCGTTAGAGATGAAAAACGAAAACGATCAACATTGACTTGGACTTTCTTGCTTTTTTGATTCTGTGAGATTCAGGAGTCTTCCATCGTATTGAAAAATCCACGTTTCGTCGCTAGAAATAATGTTTTCATCAGTCTGGAATTTCTTTAATCTTTTAAGGAAATCCTAATCCAGAAGAAACTTACCTAATAAGTATACGACTCTAGAAATGTATGAGTCATGAAGACACGGTTTTAGTACTTAAATTGCTGTTTAGGGATGGGAATGGTGAAAGGAGGTTTGTTTAAGTGTCAGTCGATGGTCAACGCTGTTGTTATTAGTGTTTCACAACAACAAAATGTTGATGTTTAGTGTAGCACCACGTTATTTAATGTAAGGTTAGCATACTAACGCTATGATGTCTCCGTTGGCAGAGGCATGATGGTCCCTAGGCGAAGGTTCCTGTCGTTCCGTTCGTCCTTGCCAAGTGGAAGGACTCCACGACTGAGGAGAGACGCCACAGCGTCAATCTCCCAACCCCACAAACCCGTGGGTTACACTGCAACACACACACCAAAGAAAGACGACTGTTTAGGTACGTTCAAGCTCCATGGATGGAGAGAAGACACAAGAGCTACAGTTAAAGCAATCCAACCTGCTGCAAATGGGGAAGTATTGTGGGAGCGGGACCGATGACAGATACTAACACCATCCAAACACTCCTATCCACTCCCTGAAAAGGACATAAGTCCTACAACAGACTCCTCGTACCTACCATACTGTTATAAAATTATCCCATTTACCTACCAATCTCTTCTTTTTCTTCTGATAGTGTAAAACACTTTTTGGGGTAGTATAAACATTTTCTATAATTTGAATCAATTTTGAGGTAGTTTACAGTTCAAACCTACATCTAGAAACCTAGTTTTGGCAGATATTTTTACACGATTTTTTGTGTATTAATTTAAATCTTATTCCGTTACTGTACTTCTTAGTGGTATATAAAATATTAAATGCACATCATAAAAGATTTAATGGAAAATCTTTATGTTCGTATTTATACAAACTCATCACATTACGGTTCTCCCTTCATGGCAATTTTTATTTTCTGCTGTGTTTTTTACATACATTGTTTTTCTTCTGGTTGCTAATGAGTCATAAAAAAAATTCCTGGCTCGTATATTAAACATATATTCTTTCATTTCACATTTTAGTTTTATATTGACTTTGAGAACAATGATAGTTATGTTTTTTTATTACTTTCTTTAATTTCGTATTTGTTTAAAAAGATACTTTACGAAATAAGTTTTCATGGCAATTACTGTTACTTATACTTAAGATATAAGTTTAAAGCAGTAAATATATGTAAATAACGTATACTTTATAATATGTAAAACATTCTGTAGACAACCTAAATAGGTATACAGAAAAAAACAGTTATTTTTTATATACATAAATGTATAACAAACAGATAAAGATACGTGTGTATTAGTCCCAAGTAATCAAATGGGTTGGTCACTTTCTACATCTAAAAGTGTTAATTGAATTTATTTGAATTATTATCGGCGTATCCATTTATCTAAAACGAGTAAGGCCATAGATATGGGCATGCGTTCTTTAGTTCGAAGCAAAAAGGAAACCCATAACAATTAGTTTCAGTGATCGAAGAGTAAAAAAATCGTTAGCAGCACTTTGTTCCTACACTCCCTATTAGAAAACCCATAAAGAATCATACAATGGCAGAGTTATCTGAGTTATGCCATGGCATTTACATATTTATACCATGGGTGTCGAGATTTTAGCAGACTTCAACAGTGACGTGCTATACACATTTTAATTATCGCTACAACCGCAATTTTATATTTTTTGAGGCCTATTAAGATAGCTAGACATGTTGGCATATTTCAAAATAACATGTACCACAGTTTTTAAACCCCTTATTTAACCTACTTAACTTTGAAAGATCCAACTCGAAAGCCTCAATGTTTAACTCGAAAAAAAACTAGAAGACTTCTTAAAAGCAACCCCTTACCTCTTGAAAACGGTTATTGAGAGAAGTTTAGATCTTAATACTAATATTAACTCTCTTTTCTGTTATCTTAATATAAAATCCAACTAGATATTGAATAACAAAATGATCTGTATCCCCTAAACTGTTAATTTGCGAACATATGTTTACTAACACTTTTTTGCTTATTTTGGAACATACTATCACTCATTTCATTCTTTTTTTCTAACACTTTGTATAATGCATATTTCCCTTCGGTGTGTGTGCTATAATTCTTGAACGGAAGGTCATAGATTAACAAAATTAGGTATATAGAATCTTCATGTCATAAAAAAGAACATTATTGGTCCAAATCGAGTAACGATTTTCCAAAACTCGTGTATAAAATTCATATTTTCCTTCATTGCACCACGTGGGTCACACTATCACACAACACGTACAATCTTACCAAAGAAAGAAGATTGTTTAGGTACGTTCAAGCACCATGGATGAAGAGAAGACTAAAGAGCAATCCAACTGCTGCAAAGGAATATAAAAATAGGAAAATTTGTGAGAGCGGGGCCGACGACAGATACTAACACCATCCAAACACTCCTATCCATTCCCTGAGAATGACATAAGTTATACAACAGGGTCCTCTTACCCACCATACTCCTATAAATGACTCTTTTTACCTACCAATCTCCATATTCTTCAGCCTTACTCGTTTGCACTATAACTCTTGATAGGAAGATCACAGGTTCATAACATTTGGTATACAGAATCCTCATCTACTGAAGAAGAACCCTATAGATTTTGGACCAGATTGGATATCTTAAACGGTTAAATATTAACGGTTTTCCGAAATGGATTAGTATAAATTCGATGGTATTTTCTTACTTCTAACATTGACTTTGTTTTTCTTTGTATAATAGTCCTATTTCTGTACTATATTCTACACAGTCTGTCGTATGGTCTATCTACCTTTTCATAGTATTTATTTCCTTTTTTTTACATTGTTTTATCATATATTCAGCTTCTTACTGACGCATAATGAAACGATGGTAAAAGTAGTTGATGCATTAACATTTCCAGAAACTAAATTTGCTTTTATCGTGTTTTAATGCCTTTAATTAAATAATATTTAAGTTCAATCGATGTTTTCTAACCAATAAATTTCTTTTTTAACTTCTTTATGTCACTATCGAACCCATTTTGAACCATAATATCTTCATGCGTCATTATTTTGCTGGTTGGTTAAGATTTGAATATATTAAAGATGTATGTAGCCATAGGTTATGAGGTCATTTGAGAATGAACAGAGAAACTGAATATGTAGAAACTCATATAATTCTATTACATTCTATATCTACAGTTTTTATATATATAATAATATCGTCACGGTAATTTATCGTGTTGTGATTTCCACTCTATTTCAAGAAATAAATTGAACCTCTAATATTTAATTAAAAAACTGACACATTAAATTGTTTTAGCGAGATTTATTTCTTTGAAATATGTGTTTCTTTGACTTAAAATCCAATTCCATATATTTAATAATTCACGATCGTTTTTGGATCAGTGGATTTCTATTATTTTTTACACTAGTTAAAATTTAGTTTAATTGTAATCTAATCTAATCATGTTTTAGATCCTTTAATTTATGCACACTAATGTTTTTAGAGCACTAAATTGATTCACAGAGATGATAATAATCACAAGATTTACGAGGGTTGTGTTTTTAGTTTTGCATATAGCCATAAAGACAAAAAATATATAGACATAAAGTGCTTTATTCCTTTTCAAAATAACCAAAATCGGTTGATTGGTTCTTGGAATATCGTTGTCGAAAAATTTAGTAAACTAAGGATAACATTTTTAGCACTCAAAAAAACTGCAACGGTGGCCGCCTAGAACAGAATCGCTCAAAATGTTATATTATATATTTTCATTTTTTTTAAGCTTAAAAAGATTAAAACAGAACAAAAAATACCTTCATGATCTCGAGCTTAAAACAGCGGAAACGTACGTTTGTTAAGCTAGCACTGCAAAATGAGCAAAATCAATAATTACCTTGCTTAATTTTTAGTGCTAATTTAGTGCTAATTTTATGCCAGTATCGCAAATTTTGTGCTCTTTCAGATTAATATCAAGCTAGCAGTGTATATGTCTAGAATCCTACATCAGAGCACTAAATGAGCACTAAATGCTCATGTACTGTTGATGCTCCGGTTGAACCTCCTTCGTATTCTATTTTAAAGATATTACTTTGTTAACCTAGCAGTTAACTAGTAAAAAATAAAAATAAAAAAATTCTGTCATAAAAAATTAAATTATTATTGCATAAAATAAGAGCACTAAATTTTCATGTAATGTTGATGCTCCGGTTGACCTCCTACGTATTCAATCTTAAAGATAATACTTTGTTAAGCTAGCAGTTAACTAGTAAAAAATAAAAAAAAAAATATTAAAAAAAATTAAAATATTTTTCGCATCAATCAAGAGCACTAAATTAGCACTAAATAGTTATTAATTGGAGTCATTCTGATGTAGGATTCTAGACATATACACTGCTAGCTTGATATAAAGCTTGCAATTTTTGCAAATCTGAAGGAGCACAAAATTTGCGATACTGGTATAAAATTAGCAGCACTAAATTTTAAGAAGGTAATTATCGATTTTGCTCATTTTGCAGGGCTAGCTTAGCAGACGTGAAACGTTTTTGGTGTCTAAAATTAGCGGAAAGTTGCAAAGATAGCCAGTAGGGTCAACCTCATTTTTACTACCTTTTTATATTCTTAGATTGTTTTCTCTTTATATCTCTGTCTGTCCGGGTGGAATTTTGTAATCAATTTTAAACTTACTTCCCGAATAAGTACAGATCTGAAATTTTGAGGGTAGCTCAAAACTCGATGATAATGTATGATTTAAGTGTTTTTAAACAGTTTTTTTGGTAAACTAGTTCAAACTTTTCTCAAAACTATTATTAAGGTTTAAATGCATGTATAATCTATACTAATATTATAAAGAGGAAAGGTTTGATTTTTTGTTTGTTTGTTTGTTTGTTTGAAATGAATAGGCTTCGAAACTACTGGACCGATTTCAAAAATTCTTTCACCGTTGGCAAGCTACACTATTCCCGAGTGACATAGGCTATGTTCCATTTAAAAAAGTGTGAGGTGTCAAGGGACACCCGGATGGAACGAAGTTCCTTTCGATTAATTATTGAAGGAATTAGTAATTTGTAAACAGAACAGAGTGTTTATACATACATAAGCATTTATTATTGTCTGTATAAAATCTCTACTTACCTAACAGTTCGTTTCTTTAAACAAAAGTGTCCATTTATACAATACCAGAGCTTTAGATAACACATCTTTTTAGAATTACTTTTTATAATTTAAAACAGGAATTAACAATTCAATACAAAATTTTCAAATTAAAATATTTGACAGTAACTGACAGTTAAGGTAATTTGACGTAGGTACCTAAATAGTCAAGTTACGAACTATTTTTAAAATGTTTATGAATTTATTAATTTATAAAAACAGGATGAAATAAAATGTAATACTATTATAGTTAATTATTATTTTTTCTACAGTATTTTCTTTTTAATGTACATTTTCTTTTAATTTAAAATAGTGTCTTTTTAATTGTAATATATCTATCTATGAGAGAGAGGGAGAGAGAGTTATTTATTTTTTGGTCTGTGAGAGAGAGAAACATGCGTGTGTCGTGTCATAGTGTCGTGACAACTTTTGGTATGAATTTTTTTTTGGCTAGCTCCTAGCGTCAGTCGTAACTGTTCGTAACGCGCGAAAGGGAACTTCGTTCCAAAAAAAATGGGGATCCTTACTAAAATGCCTTTAATGTAACCAAAAATGACCTTAAAACCCTTACATCGCGTGTGCTGAGAATACTAGCCTCAAGGTCAAACCTTCCAATTAGTAGGGATCGGTTTTTCTCATGGCCAACCGCCTAAGGCGGGTCGAGTTTCTGAAAATCAATTTATTTTGTTGCCAGAAAATAAAACAACATGTTATATTGTTTACAGGGAAGCGTTGACCCAATATATTTAGTGGCGAGAAAAGGTTTGTTTGATTGTTTGTTTATTTGAAATGAATAGGCTCCGAAACTACTGTACCGATTTCAAAAGTTCTTTTACCGTTGGCAAGCTACACTATTCCCGAGTGACATAGGCTATGTTTTATTTAATGTAACCAAAAATGACCTTATAACCCTTACATCTCATGCGCTTAGAATACTAGCCTCAAGGTCAAACCTTCCAATTAGTAGGGATCGGTTTTTCTCATGGCCAACCGCCTAAGGCGGGTCGAGCACCTGAAAATCAATTTATTTTGTTGCCAGAAAATAAAACAACATGTTATATTGTTTACAGGGAAGCGTTGACCCAATATATTTAGTGGCGAGAAAAGGTTTGTTTGATTGTTTGTTTATTTGAAATGAATAGGCTCCGAAACTACTGGACCGATTTCAAAAGTTCTTTTACCGTTGGCAAGCTACACTATTCCCGAGTGACATAGGCTATGTTTTATTTTCAAAAAAATAGGGATCCTTACTAAAATGCCATTAATGTAACCAAAAATGACCTTATAACACTTACATCTCGTGCGCTTAGAATACTAGCCTCAAGGTCAAACCTTCCAATTAGTAGGGATCGGTTTTTCTCATGGCCAACCGCCTAAGGCGGGTCGAGCACCTGAAAATCAATTTATTTTGTTGCCAGAAAATAAAACAACATGTAATATTGTTTACAGGGAAGCGTTGACCCAATATATTTAGTGGCTTTTGTTATTTTTCTTTAATCCCCGTGCAAAGCCGGGGCGGGCTGCTAGTAATTTATAATTTTATACTGAGTCCTATAAATCATAAAAATGTAGCTATAAAATAGTTATTTATGAAACAGTTCGTGAAGTATGCTTTTTGCGCACGCACGCGATGTTTAGAGCACGAGCGAAGCGAGTGCATATATCGCGTAAGTGCGCAAAAAGCACTTCACGCACAGTTTCATACAATATTTTATCTACGATAATCAAATAAAAAATAATTACAAGAAAGCAATTTATTTTCAATTCATATCTACAATTTTTATACCTTTCAAATTTGAAAATTCAAACTACAAAACTGTCAGAATAACTTTTGTTGCAATTTAATGCTCTGATAGCAACACTATGACAACGCGAATGCTAAGGATAATTGATTATATGAAGGTGTGCCAAAAACAGTGCGAAAAAGTAAATCCCATTTAAAATACATTGTTACTTCACGCACACTTTTAATCCTTCACGCACTGCAGTCCATAATGACAGTTTTTACGAACTAAAAATTGATACATACAGTCGTGCGTAATGAAACGTCATGTTGGAATGACGTTTCATTACGCACAACTGTGCGTTATAGCTTACTTACCCTGCATGGTGACAATGAGTATAAATGACATTTACGGTCAAAGGAGTAGATAACAGTACAGTACGTACGTCATATATTTTTTAGAGATGTCAAATATTTAGAATTGAAATTAAAATATTGAGTCGTAGATAAAGCATAGTACGTAACTCGAGTGGTAAGAGGTATTACGTACTCGTGTAACTTTTCCACTCGTACGTAATGTCCTACTTACCACTCTTGTTACGTAATATACTATTTTATACATTGTGATTATTGTTTTATAGGTACCAATTTTTAAAGACGCACTATCTCTCTCTACACTATATTCGTTTCTTGAATGAAAATGTTTTGTTTATAATTTATTTATACACTTATAATCTTGTTGTTATTAAAATTATCAAAAAGTTATGGAAAATTATCCTAAATAAAACACCGTGAGCTGACTACAAGTTTGATAAAATGAATTTCGAACACAATAGAATCACGCAAGAGAAAGACAAACCTGATCTAATAATATAAAAGTTTTAGTTCATTCTTAATCTCTACAGTTGGGCGGTTCGTTGTCTCTGATAATAGTTTTGTGGTAAATCATTTTGCCTTGGTGTTGGCACACTTGAGTGGTTCCAAGTAATTTAGCACCCACTGACTGCCATTCTGCCTTTTTGTTTTATTATAATCTGGTCTGCGAATCTGTATACCTCGCCCTGTAGATTTTCTCTGCATGCAAAGAAAGATATCTTTTTTTACTAAAGTTGTCATTTAAAGTTATCAAATAAAAGTTTATATAGTAGTGCACACAGTTTTTTATAAAATACATTGAAAACAATCTGCTTACTGAATCGGTAAGATTCCATATAACGAAGACAGTTCTATAATTAAATAGTCTAGTAAGGAAGTGCTTTTTTTTAAACTTGTATACCTAAGTAAAAAATAAACGTTTTTTTTTTTTTGTAAAGATATCTCAAAAGCTAATTGAGATTTTTAAAATTTGGAAAAAGATTCAAAAAAAGAAAGAAATTTCCTATAAAAAAAGTCCCAACTCCCAGAAGAATACAAGGAATAATTGGTTCATAGAGGTGTGATGTTGGCAGATTTTGAGTGTTGTGTTTAAGGAACCTGCTATAGGAGTTAGTGTCTTTTTCAAAAAGTATAGTTTCGAATGAGTTAGCATCAGTCGTCGGCGCCATTCGCCATGTTCGCTAACTGATTTCTGGTTGTTTCGGTCTTTCTCGGTGCCTGTTGGTCCTGGAACGTGCCTAAACTGTCAAAAAATTCTTTTTAATGTGATTGTGAGTATTATGTAGATGTGTATTGCACGTGGTGCAATGTGAGTTTGGGATATTGACGATGTGGCGTGTCTCCTCCTGCGTGAGGCCTCTTATTTAGTTAGGACGACGAGAACCACAGAAACCTTTGCCGAGGTCTCATTTTTTTTGTATCCTGTTTTTGTCCAGTGTCTACCTATAGGAGAGGGGGGGTTACGTCTAGGTGGTCTTCAAGTTCTGCAGGAACCTTCCTGTCTACGGTTTGGAGAACTCTTAGGAATGGAAGAGGATCTTGATTTTCGGAATTTTTGAGATTCTTTGGAATCCTCCATTCCAGTAGGTGTAGAGGGTCCTCTTCGCGGTAATATTGGTACCTGTAGATTCGGAGCGACGTATCGTTGTTGTAGCGTCTGAAATCAAGAAGAAAGATAAAGTATTTTTGTATTTTGGTAGACAAGGTGGCTTCGGTCAAGTTGGTGTAGGTTTTAAGCTTTACAGATAATGCAACTCTCTGTCGCAAGAGCAGAGTATGGCACGGCCTTAAAGACAAGATCTACGAAGGTGTGATTCTTATGGTACGGTTTGGAGGACACAGTGAACGTAAAAAGAATGACAGAAAAAAACCGTTACCATTTCTACGGTAAAAGAAAAACGCGCAGACACACTTCACTTCATTGCGTGTCCCGTATATTACAGTCTGGTTAAAGAATGTGTATTATTTTCCAATGATCCTTCAGTAATTTGCAAATTTCAAAATTCCTGCTTACTGGTATTTGTTGATTCTACCAATTTTCTTTTGCTATTTTAAAGGAAATATTTACTTTTATACCGAAAGATATGCAGTTAAAATACTATACGGCGAATCAATTTTTGTCAGTATTTTACATTATCAATTTTCCTCGAAAATTCTTGTGAAAATCTTTTAAACAAAAGGCAACACAAATTCGGGGAGTTTGACTGTTTAAATTAATAACAATAAGCCAACGATATTTATTCAACAGTACAAAGAAACACTTCAGTTCCTTTCAAGAAGTTTCCTAGAAACAAATCCGTGATAACAGAACGAACAAACGGGCCAAAACAAGCGATTATTTCGACATAACTTTATGATTACAGAAACGGCTTCTACAGAATTACAGCCCTAAGTTAAACTTCCCTCATAAGTTTTAAAACAATAGATTTAGAAGAAAGTCCTATACTTAATGGGTATCTGAACAAAACCTGTGCTAAAATAAATTTTATGATTAATTTATTAGCAAAGTAGCCATTAATTTTCGTATTTAGGTTTATTTCAGTATTAATTTCCATGCATCTTTGGGTATTTGTTAAATTTGCGTCGAAATTATCGTACCTTAACAACCATCTTATATGGGAAAATGTTTTTGGATGAAAAAAGGAATTCTCTCAAACGTGGTACCCAGCTAGATTGATTTCTTGCCCATTTCAAATTTTCTAAAACACAAATTCATTTACACTACATTAAAAAAAATATTCGAGAAAAAAATTAAACCGTAGAGCCTTGGATTAATCGTCCAATTCTTTGCCGACTGTGCTACCTGAGCCATCTTATGTGGGAAATAATTTTGGATAAAAAAAATGGGAAATAACAAATTTTCCTAGATGTTGTACCCAGCTAGATCGATCTTAGTCAAGATATGTTTAAAATTTTCATTTAATCTATTTTCTTATGCCGATTCTGTTGGTTTTATCGTAAAATGAGGGAAGAAGAGAGTATAAAAGGGAAGTCAGCATGTTTATTCGAAAACTTGATGATGCGACTTATATTCTAAACAAAACGCATGCTATATAATTCATCGTAAGTGTGGAGTGTATGTGACAGAAGAACTTTAAGCTCGAAAGATCGATTTTTAATGGTCTTTCTAGTTACTGCCCTCGGTTTCTCGATGAGCTTCATTATTCTTAGAAAAATACGCAATTCACTACAGAAAACTCGGTTTTTCTATTAAAATTAATGTATACACTGAAAGACGATAGTTTACCAATAACAGGCATTATATATTTTTTTAATCTCTTTGAATTTAAATCAATCCCAAAGACACAACAGAGTATTTATATCTACCATTCTAGCATCTGTTATATCTTCTAAATTTAAAAACAACATACTTTTATAACAATAGTAAGCAAATAAATATATAAATTGTGAAAATAAATGAAAATTTCTAAATGTTTAACCGTAAACATCAGACAGACAAACAAAAAATGATCAAAGCTTTCAGTCTCCCATTCAAGCTTCCATTATCTTGACTGCCTGTTCACCGTGATGCCAAAAAGCTTCAATTTGCTTTCGACGAAATAATTCGCATTTAAATGATAGTTAATATTGAATATATTCCATTGAGCATTCAGATTAAACCATTTCTAGGGGATTTCGACATTACTCTCTAACGGGTATTATGCAGTTTGTGGCTCTCCTAGATGGCTTCTAAGCCAGTGCCGTCCAACAATTTTCTACCGTAGATTACTATTATTGAACGATTTGTTGTTATCTATGTGCTGTTTACACGTACTATGTCCTATAAATGTTTGCAAGAGGTCTATAGGAACAATTCTCTATCTCGAGAGAACACTGAAGATGACCAGCGACCATGTCGCCCTGGTCGTTTTAACTCCGGAAACAGTGACCAAAATCAACCAATTTGTCCTGCAGATTGTCGAATCAGCATCCGGATGATTGCCGATAAAGAAACAGTTAGAAAAATTTTACACGAGAAATTAACACATCACAAAATTCTGTGCTCAGTTGGTGCGCCAAAAAAACTTGACCAAAAGCTAGTACGTCAAAAGGTCTGCTCAAATTTCCTTGAAATTTTAAAAGAAGATCCCGGACTGATGAAAAAGATTATTACTTGCGACGAATTGTGCATGGATTTTTCAATACAATGGCAATCCATGCATTGGAAGACGGCTGGATAGCCTAGAATCAAAAAAGCAAGGATGTCCAAATCAAAATTAAAGGCAATGTAAATCGTTTTTTTTTAGACATTAACGTTATCGTGATGACTGAATGGGTTCCAGAGGGTCAGACTGTGAACCAGACATACTATTTGTCAGTTTTGGCAACACTGCGAGAACGAGTTCGTAAGAAACAACCCGAGTTGTGGAAGAACCACTCGTGGATTTTGCACCAGGATACCGCACCTGCCCATAACGCGCTATCTGTGAAGCAGTTTTTGACCAATAAACACACTTTAGTGCTCGAACACTCCCTGTTCTCGTCAGATTTCGCACCATCCGAGTTATTTTATTTTTGTTGTCGAAGAAAAAAAATCTGCTTTGAAGGGACCCAATTTGAGTTGATTAAAGCGGTAAAGCAAAAAACGACATAGCTCCTAAAGGCTCTCACCAAAGAAGACTTCCAGCACAGCTTTAATCAATGGAAGAAACGTATGGAAAGATGTGTGGCCAGAGGTGAGAAGTATATTGAAGGGAAGCATACGACTGTAGAATATTTTTTATAATAAAACTCTTTTTCGTAACCAGTCTCGTTATTTAATAGCCAGACCTCGTAAAAGAAGAAGCTAATTAGTTCTACGCAGTTGATGCTCATGAAATTAAGCAAGCATATTATGTTATTAGATTGAAAAATGCAACCATAAATAAATAAAGGAGCTTCGTCGAGTTTTTCACTTAAAAAATTTCGCATGATCAACAAATCCAACAATAATTAAAACTAAAATTTTTTTTTTTTCATTCTTGATCTTCGTATCACCAACCTCATAATTAATCTAAAACTCCACGACACAAAGTTCTCACATATTTTTTATATCAATCACAATCAAAATAAACTTAAATGACATCGCTACATTATAGTGGGCGATTCTTAAATTTGGATTATCAGTAATATATGCAAGGACAATTTCGTATTTTATAACTCGGCTTGTTCGATTTCTACCATTCGAATGTAACGATATATCGGAATTGGAATTTAAAATACCAATGAAGATTCTTAACAGAAACTAGTTATAGTTACATTTATAGATTTATTAAAGTTTAAACAATACTTATAGGTGGGTGAATATGAAACCGCTGTTCACTCATAGATGGCTGCATAGATAAAAGTGAGCCTTGCCAAAAGGTGAAAACCATTTTTTTCAAATTGTTTGGACATTTGTCACCAACGTTGAGTATAGAACAACACAGTTTTTTATTCAATCAAAAATGTCGAATTTTGTTCCAAAAAAAGGAGCATTTGAGGGAAGTTCTACTTACTTCCTTGCAAAGAAAAACACAGCTGAAACTCATAGAGTTCTTGTCGAAGGTTATATAGTCACGCGAATAGTTTAGAGGCTTCAAAAGTGGTGATTTCGATCTCAATAGCAAATAACGTGAAAGATCAGAAACAAATTTGAAGACGCTGAATTGAAAACAATTTTGAATGAAGATGCAACCAACTTAAGTAAAAAACAAATATCAGAAACAGTAAATATTGATCGTACAACAATTTCCAAATGTTTAGTAGTCATGGAAAAGATTCAAAAAGAAGAAAAGTGGATTGACCGAAAGACAGATGAAAAGCCGAAATCTCACTTCTACAATTTTGTATAAAAGTCAACTTTTACATTGATGGTGATGAAAAAACATTTATTTTAATAATCTAAAGCGCAAAAAGTCATAGGTTGATCCAGGTCAACCAACAACATCGAACGCAAAACGAAATATTCATGACCGGAAAGTTATGCTCTTTGTTTGGTGGGATCAGAAGGGTGCGGTATACTACAAGCTTCTAAAATCTGGGGTCAAAGACTGAAATTTAAAAGAAAAATGACCAGAATTGGCCACCAGATGTAATAAAGATTTTACCTGTATATTTTCTATCATATCCTGTTTATTAATATTTTATGCTGTGTTTTGTCTGTATTTTATCTATAACTTCTCATATATCTGTGTTTTAGATACAACAGTTCATGGTTATCATAGATTTTCGAATGAAAATATTATTGTTTTCATAGTATAAAATTACAGATTCCCAATATACGAGGTCTGGCTATTAAGTAACAAAATTGGTTAACAAAAAGGGTTTTATTATAAAAATTATTTTACATTCGAATGCTTCCCTTCATTATATTTCCCTCCTCTTCCCACACATCTTTCCATACATTTTTTCCATTGACCAAAGCAGTGCTTGAAGTTTTCTGTGGTGAGGGCCTTTAGGAGCTCTGGCGTTTTTTGCTTTACCGCTTCCATCGACTCAAATAGGGTTCTTTCAAAGCATATTTTACTTTCGGCAACAAAAAAAGTCGTAGGGTGCCAAATCTGGCGAGTATGGCGCGTGTTCGAGCACTGTGCAACAATACCAGAAATGATTGACCAAGTCTATGACATTGATTGTAAAGATCCAAGTTTAACTAAGCGTGAAATTGCATTTTCATTCTAGTGTATTTCTTAGTAGTATCAAACAACTAAAGATCTTTATAACAGAACCAGTTACAGACGCCATCCAGTTGAAAATATTAAATTCAGTATAATATGGTCTAAGAGTAGAGCAGATAACCAGTGCTGGAATTGTTTTCAATTATCAGAAATAGTTTTTTATTTGATAAATCTGGAGATTTACAAAGGGGCGTGATTTATTTTAAAATGTTAACACAGTACCTATCACAGATAATTTAATATTACCAACTTATAAATAGATTTTTATTGTTTTCAGAACACACGCTGCACCTCGTTCGTGGTAATTAAGTAAAAACTTATCAATAATCTAAGATACATACATGATATTTTCGGAAATATTGATAAAATAATTTTAAGATTACATGGTGATATAAGAAATCCTTAGACTATATGAAACAAGTTTCGTATAGAAGTAAATTTTAACTAGTGAAAGAACGATTTTTAGAGAAACTTTCAAAATACTCTAACCGATGATTCCCAAAGTGATTCAGGTGCCCCTCCCCCAAAGGTCGATGGAAGACTCTTTTGGTGGTATACGGTGGAGTGAAACAAAAAATGGGGATTCACAAGTTGTAAGTGGTGGGTTCATAAGTTGTAAGTGGCGGTTCACAAGTTGTAAGTTCCAAAAAGGGTTCAGGTGGCGTCAATGGGAGACCTTTTGGTGGTGTACGGTGGAGTAGTAAAACAAAAAATGGGGATTCACGAGTTGTAAGTGGGGGGATCATAAGTTGTAAGTGACGGTTCACAAGTTGTAAGTTCTCAAAGCGGTTCAGGTGCCCCCTCAAAGGGTCGATGGGAGACTCTATTGATGATATACGGTGGAGTGAAACAAAAAATGGGGATTCAAGCGTTGTAAGTGGAGGGTTCGTAAGTTGTAAGTGGGGGTTCATAAGTTGTAAGTGGGGTTTACAAGTTGTAAGTGTGGATCCACGAAAATGTATTTGGTTTCGATAGTAAATGTTGACTTGACCTTACCCTGATTATAATGTATTTAAAGGTCAGCTACTGTTACTTTGTTGGAATATTGAAATTTATGAAGTAGAATATTAGTTGGTTCGAATTCTCCTAGATTCCAAACTTGTCACAGGCAGAATGTCTTGGTAATGAAAATCAGACATACTTTTAATAATTAGATGCACTACAAGACGACCGGAAAAATATATTTTAAAATCTTGTGGCGAGGAAAATATCACACATTTGATAAAAAAGACATGGTGAATATGGTATTACAGGAGGATCTAATTGAGCTTAGCACCACTGAGGAGGTAAAATTTAAAAAAGGCTATCGAACATTTTAGATGTAGGCAGAAATATCCTGCGCTGAAAAAACTGTGTGTCCGTACAAACTTATTAACCAAGAAAATGAGCAGATTAAACATCACAGAACAGGGAGATTTGCCGTTATTTCTGGCCCTTAGATCTTCTTAGATCTTGAAACCCTTTAAACTTTGGGTTGAGTATATGGAAGCATATAAGACAGTTGCAAACCAGATCAGATCATGTCGGTATGGTATTCATCACCCGCTCTTATTAAGTACCATCCAGGCTTGTGGGTCTCTCCATTATCGAGCCCTTTAACTCTTGAACGCAAAGCGCAGGGTCAAGAATTTTGGTATAAAGAATCCTCATGCTATGGGGAAGAACCCTATTTATTTTGGTTTAGATCAGATAGTTCTAAGAGTAAAATTTTAACAGTTTTTCAAAACTCATGAAATTTGGTGTTTGGAATCCTTGTCATAAAGAAGAGCCTTATTCACTTTGGTTCATATCGAATAACCTTACAAGTAAAATTTCAACAGTTTTCTGTATTTAATGCATATTTCCTTCTCTTGAACGCATCACAAGGTCATGCAAATTGGTATATAGAATCCTCATGTCATAAAAAAGAACTCTCTGGACTTTGTTTTAGATCGGTAAATTTTTAAAATTTTCCGAAACTCGTGTAGATCTTTCTTTTTTGGGTCTCCCTGTACGAGAATAAGTTATGTGTTTTAATAAATGAATCATTCTTTAACATTTTTTCGCGAAGGAAGGAAATCCTATCTTTTACCTAAAATAACTGTTTTACAAAGTAAATATAAATTCAGAATTTGCAAATCCTTTAAAACAAATATTTACATATTATAAAGTTTTAAATGTTTTAATCTACAGATTTTTACAGTTCGTGGTTAGCTCTTGATAGTTTAGTGTGGTTTATTTTTTTTATGTAGTGCAAAATAGGTTTGTAAAGATAGCCCAAATAAAAAGTTGTTCAATTTTTTCCATCAATCCGTTTAGTTTGCAATTTTTTCAATGTCTAAAATATATTTGTTGTAGGTATGGTTTGTCCACGATTTAGTTTTAATTGTGTAATGTAAAATTTGTTAAATTAACAATGATAATAAATCTATAAAATCGTAAAAAGTGCTTAATTAGGGGATGAAAACCGTGCCCACCGTTTGTCCATCTTGACCACGTTTATTTACCCTTTAAAAATGTTTGTATTCCTTTTAGAACTATTTATCTGCTTCTTAACAATGATTGAGCATATCTAGATTAGAAATACAAGATCTGGCTATTGAATAACGAGACTGGTTACGAAAAAGGGTTTTATTATAAAAATTATTCTACATTGGAATGCTCTCCTTCAATATACTCCCCTCGTCTCGTCACTCATTTTTCCATACGTCTTTTCCATTGATCACAGCATAGCTGGAAGTCTTCTTTTGTGAGGGCCTTTATAAGCTCTTCCTTTTACTTTACCACTTCCATCGACTCAAATCGGGTACTTTCAAAGAAGATTTTATCTTCGGAAACAAATAAAACTCGCACGGTGCAAAATGTGACGAGAACAGCGAGTGTTCGAGCACTGGAGTGCGTTTATTGGTCAAAAACTGCTTTACAGATAGCGCGTTATGGAGAGGTGCATTTTCCTGGTGCAAAATCCACGAGTTGTTCTTGCACAACTCGGGCTGTTTCTTACGATCTCGTTCTCACAGAGTTGCCAGAACTGAGAAATAGTATGTCTGGTTGACAGTCTGACCCTCTGGAACCCATTCAGTCATCACGATACCCTTAATGTCTAAAAAATCTATTTACATTGCCTTGAACTTTGATTTGGACATCCTTGTCCTTTGGAAACAAAAAATAGTCGCACAGTGAGAAATGCCATATACGTCTTCACAGATAGCTTGTTATGGGCAGGTGCATTGTCCTGGTGCAAAATCCAAGAGTTGTTCTTCCACAACTCGGGCCGTTTCTTACAAACTCGTTCTCGCAGTGTTGCTAAAACTGACAAAGAGTAAGTCTGGTTGACTGTCTGGCCCTCTAAAACCCATTCAGTCATTACAATACTGTTAATGTCGAAAAAACGATCAACATTGTCTTCTAGTGAGGAAAACGTGCTTGGTAGAGAGTCTTCTAGATACCCAACGGATTACTCGTTTTTTCTTTACCCCTCCAGGGCGCCCTCTAGGCGCGCAGCCTCGTAATTTAATAGACAAACTTTGAAATAGATTTGTCTACTATTTAGATTTCGTAATGCAAACTTTTAATTAAGTTTTTAAATATAAATTGTATCACAGCAATTTTTACAAGTTTCTAATAATATTTGTCCAATCCTCAAAACGTAAGTTTGTTAATCAAAATTTTTTTCTGGGAATAATTGAGACAAATGAATGTTAATGTATACAAAAAATGTTAATGATTACACTTCTAACTTGACCTTCACTTTATTATCATTTGTATGTTCTAATTAATTTGATTTCACATTTGCAATTTTTGTTACCTACCAAAGTATTCTATATTACACGCAATACTTCCATTAAACAAATTATCGTCTATTTGGTGTATAAAATTTATTAAATTCGGAAATAATCAGTGTCATGTACTTAATGAAACGGTACTAAATATTTCAATTTTTTTTAAAAACAATTCCCTTGTTCGCCGGCAATTACAAACCAGCAGAGATTTGAAAGATGTTCGATCCTCCTTAATTAACTAATCAGCTACAAGCAAAAATAAAAAAAAGGTCGAAATTCCCAATTCGACAATGTCCGAGAATTTTCTTCTCTTAAAATCTCGATGGAATTTCTTACCAAGGAAGTTCATTACTCGACAGGTATTCTCCTTTACAAGAGTTGCCAGAAAAATATTTCAAGCGTAAGAACTGACGGAAAATTTTATTTTTGTAAAAAGAAAATTTGCCATCGCTTTTACTAACCAAATTTGGTCTTAATTTGTTGTCTGAAAAAACCTTTTACTTCATTGCTGCATTAATAAGTAATTTATAAAAAAATTATGCATAAGTTTCAAACGGTTAGTTATATCTTTAATCCTTTAAAGAAAATATTTTCCATTTCAAGTTCTTCTGTTTGTGTCGATGTTGGAATGTATATTATTTAATAAGCAGGATAATAAATATGCATAAACTCTAATCAAAGAGTAAGTCATTTAATTATCTTCATACCATTTTAGATATTTCATATATAAACAATCCATACTGCCAATTCTCATTCCATTAGCGAATACAATCGGGACCGATACATAAATTTAATTGGTGGCAAGATTAGTCATTCTGTGGGTTTATATCAGACATGAATGTTATTACAAAATTTCGTATAGACAAAACAAGGCTCCCTACCGATTCAAAATCCATCAAATTTAATACAACACATGTTTTGATGTATTTTGTTAGCAATTAACTAAAATTAGAATCTATTAAGTCCAGATCTAGAACACACTTATCATTTATGTACTTTTAATTACGATTAATCAATTCTTTATTTAGCTTATGTCATTTTCGAGTAAACCATATATAGGTCAGCTCTAAATAATAAAATTTTAATTTGAACCACTAGATCCAGAGAAGCAGCAGTTTCAGTATAAAGATTTCAGTTACTTTACCTACAATTTCTAATCTAATCTAATCCAAATAAACCTGTCATGATCTCTCCTGCAGAGCTCTATGTTTTAAACACTGCTTCCTATTGGAATATTGTGACCAGGTTCGGCACCAAGAGTCCTTGCATGCTCCCCATGCGTGCAGGACTCTAGTTTGATCAGCAGAAGATCATCACCACCGCTGATCTTCAGGTAGGCATAAATCCAGGTGTCCCAAGTTCTTGAGGATTTGAATGACTATCCTTGAGTTACTGTTGCCACAAGGCAGTTCCCCTTATAAGAGATCTGAGTCCTGTGACTAATTCCTCAAGGTGGTGATAAGTTTCAGGGTTCGTGTCACGGAAGATGAGGAACCGTTTATGATCCAAGGCCTCACACTCAAATAGAATGTGAGTTGCCGTCCCGTCTACCATGGCACGCAGTCGGTACGAGGTGGGTTCCTGTGTCAGAATCCCCATCCTTCGAAGGTGTAGTCGGAATGGTCCATGCCCAGTGAGCGGACCCACCAGTACTCTTATCTGAATCCTGCCAAGATTCAGTATGTCAGACGTCAGTTTTTTGGAGTAGCCTTTGAGCGTCAGCTTCGAATGCCGCAGCCCTACCGTATTACTCTCTAAGGAAGATAGGACTAGAAGAGCTGCTATAAGTCTGAGAAATCATCAGAAATATAGCAAGAAAAGGGGGTCACAATAGATCTTATAGTATAGGTCGCAGGTGTATCTGTTACCTCTAACTACATACATACCGTATTACTCCAGTGTTTGGTCGACTCTTCCCAGACCCAGTTCCTGACTTTGGTCCTTACCCAGGCTCTAGGCATTCCCAGTACAGGTTATAGACCAATGAATCGTGTATCCGCTCGTTTCTTGGCCAGAAGGTCCGCGATTTTATTGCCCTACAATTTAAGCAGTTGGGAAATTTTTTGCGAACAAATCTCTCTCTACCACTTAACTGATCCTAAAAACTGTATGCTCAACCAATCACACCAAGATTATACTAAAAATGACCGAAAAAGTTGAGCAAAGAATTTGTATCAAGTTTTGCTTTAATCTCAAAAAAATTTGTTCAGAAAGTATTCAAATGTTACAAAAGGTCGTTGAAGACGATTGTATGGGCAAAACTCAAATAAAAGAGTGGTATAAACAGTTTAAAAATGGCCACACGTCTGTTGAAAGTGATTCTCGTTGAGCGTGTGAGAACTGCAATTGAACAAGATCGTCGTTTGACTGTTAGGGAACTAGAAGATGACCTTTCAATACCAAAAAGTACAGTTTTGTGAATTTTAACCAAGAATTTATGCATGACTCGTGAGTGTGCTAAATTCATCCCAAAAATGGTCTCAGAACTGCAAAGAAGCGATTAGAAGTCGCTCAGGACTATCTAGAAATGGTAAATAGCGAAGGTTATTACAGGTGATGAATTATTTGTTTACGGTTATGATCCTGAATCAAAACAACATCCTTTGCAGTGGAACGTTGCTTCTTCGCCCCGACCAAAAAAAGCACGTCAAAGTAAGAGCAAAATCAAATCAATGTTGATTGTTTTTTTCAATTATGAAGGCGTCGTGCATCACGAATATGCTCCTGGCTTCTTCACCACGATAATGCTCCAGCGCATACATCAGACCTTGTTCAGCAGTATTTATCACAACAGAGTGTTGTACAGTTTCGGCAACCTCCATAAGATAGCTCTTTGGCTGATTCTGCGATTGTAAATGCCGCTTAAAAGACACCAATTCGACGACAAGAAGACTGTTAAAACAAATGCAACAAATGCACTAAAGGTGATTCCGATAACTGACTGCTTTTGGAAGTGGAAGCATTGATATGAGCGTGGTGGTCAATCAAATGGGAACTACTTCAAAGGATGCCACCAACCAGATGAAGAATAAACCAAACGCCGAAAAATAGGGGCAGGTCGGATACTTTTGGGACAAACCTCTTACATCTCACGTTTAACAAATAAAAATTTACTTATATAGGCAAATGAATGTGTTTCGGTTAGATTTTGTCTGAATACGGTTATTTTTTGGACTGTACAATTAATTATAGATCATTTTATGAGTCTAGTTAATGAAGACTGAATCTGCGCAACTATTCGTGCTTATTCTAACCAATGCCCCAAGTTTGAGACAAGTCAGACAGAGAGAAAAAAAATTAAACTACATTATATCTCTCTCTGTTTGGAAGAAAGTTAGCGCATATGCAATCTTTTATTTTCTAGATTAATCAGAAGAGAAGTGGGAATGAGTTAGTATATAGTTTATAGTTATTTTTTATGTCTTACTCATCTCGTATTCGGAGTATTGAAAACAGTCACCAAATATATATAATATCAAAATTACATTTAGATTTAGTTTCAAAATTTGTAATTTATAAACTATGTTTTTAATCTGGATGTTCGACTTTCTGTTGAAAAAACAATCTATTAACTTCCAACCCTATTGATTTATTCGTGGAAAATGGCCATTATTTAAATCTCCCTTTCATATTCTTGACATTATCTGAATCTAAGATCTATATTCCGACATTTTTAGCTATTCCATTAACTTTTCAACGCTTTCGGGGTTTTTGGCATGTGTGAAAGGCATTCGTTTTCTATCAGTTTTCAATTCTCGCCTTCATTAGCATCCATTTGCTAAATGTTGTCTGAATAACTTCATCAATTGATTCGGTTTCTTTAGATTTAAAAAAAAAGGTTTATTATATTTACCTAGTTAGCTTTCATGTCAGTTAAAATGTGTTAAAATTTTATTTTGTGTGTTTAAGAGTTGCGTCATCATTGTGTAATTGAACAAATATTATTTAACAATACAAAACAGAATGCGCTAGTTCCTGTATGATGATTTTGTTACCAATTTCTGTCTATTAGTCTTTGATCTTCTGTGGTATTTTTGGTTTTACCAGCTTTCAAAACTATTGATCTTATCATTTTTCCTTTCATTTTATAAATTTCTTTGTTATATTGTTCAATATTTAATCATCATAAGTAATTGAATTATGTGTTTTCTTTTTCCTGTGATGGTTTTACTTTTTGTCGTTTGTCTTTATTTTATTAAAGATTTTTTATTTCAAAGTTTCGTTTAATGTCATAATGATTAAAAGGGTCTTACAGAGGATTGTTTGCGAAAGAAATATCTAAATTAGTCAGATATACATCTACTGTTTTCTTTAGAAAATAAAGCATTATCCTTCCTAATTGTTCCAGAGGTGTGCCATTAACGCGACTTATTGTCCCACAGAATAAAATTGTTTTCATAGCGTTAGATAAATTGTTAAAAGCGACGATACAATGTTGTTTTTATTAGCCGACATTGTGTGCTTATTATTTTTCTTCAAATTGTTTCTTCGAGCTCATAAAACAGACATAAGCAATTATTATTTTGTTCTACGGATTCACAAAGGCTGTTTACTGATACAATAGAGAAAGATAGAGAGCAACCGTTAAAAATTTTATTGAAAAATAAAATTTAATCTAATAACTCAATTTGCTTTTTAAAAATAGTACCTGGGCCACCGAGAAAAAATGGAAAAAACTCATTTTACCAGACGTGGCACCCAGCTAGATCGATTTTTTGTTCCCGTGTGCACCTATATTTCAAATTTCAACGAAATCGTTAGAGCCATTTTCGAAAACACAAAACAAATTTACCGTCAGCCTATTCCTACTTTTTGTTTTTACCAAATTATTAGCTAAAAACTCTTTTACAATGTGCATTTGCGTGAGTAGGTATAGAGAACTACCAAAGCGAAAGATGGTAGTCATTTATATTTTTTGCAGCCCTCAGAATCGGCGAGTTGATCAATCTTATGCCAAAAACCATCGGGTTCTTTTTTATTGACAAAGTCTTCAGGAATTTCGTCGAGTGGAAGACGACGCTATTCATCATCCAAGCGCTGGAGAGCTTGCTAGTTATCGGGCTTGGCTGTTGGCTCTTGACTATTGGCTCTTGAACATTGGCTCTTGGCTATTGACTGTTGGCTTTTGGCCATTGGCTCTTGGCCATTGGCTCTTGGCCATTGGCTCTTGGCCATTGGCTCTTGGCCATTGGCTCTTGGCCATTGGCTCTTGGCCATTGGCTCTTGGCCATTGGCTCTTGGCCATTGGCTCTTGGCCATTGGCTCTTGGCCATTGGCTCTTGGCCATTGGCTCTTGGCGATTGGCGCTCGCCTGTTGGCTTTTGAAACGATGCTCCAAAGCAACTGACGTTTGTTTCGCTCATTTCTTGACACAGTTTTAGATGGATGCAGTAAAGAAAGCATGCTCAATAAAGAATCATAGAAATCGAAACGCTCTTGAATTCCTTTGCAAAGTTGGCGTAGGGCTGTGTGATCAGCGAAGGGTATAAAAGAATAAAAGATAAGAGAATGCTTGCGATAATAAAGGATACCTTATTTCTGATTGGACTTGTTTTTCAAATGTATCTCTAAACTTATTTGAGATATATTTATTACGGTCCAAAGTATTTCAAAAATGTTTTTTTAAGTTTCCTTAAGAGTTAACGTTGAACTCAATACTTGTACTCAACACAATACCAAAACCAAAAATGACTGTTTAGATTTAAAGTTCTGTTTGATTCCATTAAAAAAAAATACTATTTACCATAATTGCATTTCTTGTTGGAACTATTAGCGTGTATTTGATTTCATTATATATTCAATTTGTTTCAGACATTCGGCAAGTCCACTAGTCATGTAAACCAAGTTCGGCGGCCTCACGAGCTGCACACCCACAAGGAACGACGGCGACGTCATCTGCAACACCGTTCCTCCAGCTTCGGGCTGTAGGAATAACGCCAGCACCTCTGGAAGAGGCGGCAACTACACGATGACCTCTTCATTAAGGACGTGGCAACCAGGCCGGCTGCTTTTGCATGCCGTCATCTTCCTAGCCTTCACTTGTCACTGGGTAGTACTGGCAACAATGCCAGCCAGTAATGCCAGATTTTACACTATTTACTGGAATTCGTCGAACCCCATTTTTAGAATCGACAATACTGACAATATCATCGATGTTAATAGAAACAACGTTAAATTTGAATATGATCAGGTAAGGATCTATATTTATATTCTGTTCTATTGTGATGTATGTATGTGCGTAATCAGGAGTGACAGATACACCTCCTACCTATAAGATCAATTATATATTGTTGTTAGGTGGATCTAAAGTGACAGTAAACTACTAAAGAAATGCAAAGGATCTGCCAGAAATGTTAATTATAAGATTTTTGTCTTAAAAGAGCAAGACTTTAGAAGAGTTTAAAAGTAAAACTTCCCAGTTCAAAAAGTAAAAGTTACTGTCTAGAAAGGGTGGTCCAAAAAGGTCCGAGAAGTATATCTACTTCTCACTGTTTAGTACTCAGTTTTCTAACAGAAATGCAGGCATAGAAAACAATAAAAAAATTATGAGGAATCAAAAGATTAATTGCATACATTAGAAGGAAAACTCTCTCCTTTGACAGCTATCTATTATTTCTAAAAGCAACCACCAATATACACTCCCGATTGATACGAAAATATATTAAGCGAATACTGAATAATAAATGAATATTCGATTTAGATCTGCTAAAACAGTTAAATTTTAACATGATCAAGGCTAATGGAAAAACTTAATTGTAACTAAATTATTCAGTGAAAAAGTTTTTCGTTATTTTATTTATTCGCTTAGTTGACCTACTCTTTAATCGAATTTTTTTCTACATTCGTGTGAACAATAATTATATTAATGTTTCAATCAGACAATAAAAAAAATTATATTTCTATTTTGTTATTACTGTTCGTATTTATAGAAATAAAACTGGATTTTAAAATGCTATTAGGATTTATATTTTTGAAGTATATATGTTAAAAAAACGTCTGTAAAGCTAGAAAGGTCAAGTCGACAGAATCACTCTTATTATATCTCAAAATTTAGTGCTCATTTAGTGCTAATTTAGTGCTGATAACAGATATTTGGTGCTGTGATAGGGGGACTAAAAATGAGAACACTGCTAACTTTTCATTAAGCTAGCAGTGTACCATTCGTGACCGCGCTATGATACAGTTGGAGCGAGAGGCACATCAGCTAATAATGTACTGCTCAATTAGTGCTGCCTGTACAAGCAAACAGATTAAAAAACAAAATTTCAGTTTGTAAGTATAGATAACTGCTGATATAACGATACGAGCAATCATAGAGCTGAAAGATGACTTTAAAATCGGTATTGGTGAAAGGAGTTAATAATTAGTGCTCAATTAATGCTACCGGTAAACCCAGAAAAATTAAAAAAAAAACATAAGAGCAATTTTAAGCGTCTAGGCCGCAGAGGTATGGAATTAGCGGGAAGTTGCAGGGATGGCCTTGTATGGTCTCTTTCTAGCTCTTAAGGCTGCTAGCGTAGTTATACTAACAGTAGTTGATTTGAAAAAAAATAAAAAATTATTTTTCAAAAATCTTTTGCTGTACTGACAGCACTAATTGAGCACTATATGGTGACGTCTTTCAATTCCATTAGTTTCCGTTTTAGAGTATTCTCCTCGCTCTTGAGACTGCTGGAGTCGTTATAATAGTAGTAGTTGCTTTGAAAAAAAATAAAAAAAAATCTTTTTCAAAAATCTTTTGCTGTACTGACAGCACTAATTGAGCACTAAATGGTGACGTCTTTTAATTCCATTAGTTTCCGTTTTAGAGTCTTCTTCTAGCTCTCAAGGCTGCTGGCGTCGTTATATTAGCAGTAGTTGATTTGAAAAAAAAAATAAAAAAAAAATATTTTTCAAAAATCTTTTGCAGTACTGGCAGCACTAATTGAGCACTAAATAGTGACGTCTTTTAATTCCATTAGTTTCCGTTTTAGAGTCTTCGTCTAGTTCTCAAGACTGCTGTTTTCGTTATATTAGCAGTAGTTGCTTTGAAAAAAAATATATATATTTTTTTTAACACACACACACACACACACACACACACAGCGGCTACATCTCGAGAAGAGTCAGGGTAGTTTCATGTGACCTTATAACGTTGAGATCTGATGAAAACTCGAAATTTGCAATACAGAATAATAACCATAACTTTTCAATTTTTGAAAATCTTCGATATTCTTTGCGGGCATTTGAAAAATGACTTTTTTTTAATTTTTCTGGGTTTACCGGTAGCATTAATTGAGCACTAATTATTAACTCTTTTCAATTTCACCAGTACCGATTTTAAAGTCATCTTTCAGCTCTATGATTGCTCGTATCGTTATATCAGCAGTTATCTATACTTAAAAACTGAAAAATATTTTTTTGAAAAATCTGTTTGCTTGTACAGGCAGCACTAATTGAGCACTACATTATTAGCTGATGTGCCTCTCGCTCCAACTGTATCATAGCGTGGTCACGAATGGCACACTAGCTTAATGAAAAGTGTTCTCATTTTTAGTCCCCCTATCACAGCACCAAATATCAGCACTAAATCAGCACTAAATGAGCACTAAATTTTAAGATATAAAACGAGTGATTCCGCCGACTTGACCTTTCTAGCTTTACAGACGTGTTAAAAAATAGGATCCACAAAACTCACTACAACACACTAAAAGATTTAACTATACTGCGAGGTCCAATTGTCTGTCAGTGACGTCATTGTGACGTAAATGCAAGTGGAACCAATGCGTGGTTCGAATGAATGCTAGTTGCCATGTTTAACTTAGAAAGACTTACTATCTTTGTCTTATTAACGCGCAATAGAAAGAGATACTTTTAAGAAAAATGTCAACACTGGAGATCATTAAGTGCGCTAGTGCCGCTTGACCTTTGACCATGGTTTTTATTTTTCTTTACCCTAATTTGAAAATTTAGGTATCAACTAAATTTGGTTTATTTTAATTTGTTTCAGGTTGATTTGATTTGTCCTGTGTACACACCAGGAACACGGGATGATGAAACAGAAAAATATATAATATACAATGTTTCAAAAGACGAATATGAAACGTGTAGGATAACAAATCCCAATCCTAGGATAATAGCGGTTTGTGACAAACCATATAAACTAATGTATTTTACTATAACATTTCGACCGTTCACTCCGCAACCTGGCGGACTAGAATTTTTACCAGGTAAGAAGATTTTTTTTATATTAATAAATAAAAGGTAACTTATATCGACATTGGTGTTTTTTTGGTTATCAGTAGTGTTAAAGATACTTGATAAAAAATACTTTGGTTTTAGTTGTATGGCACCTAACCAAATCAAGTGTTACTTTCTTCTTTATCATTATTGTAATTTGATTTAGTTTTATATTTCGTTTTTTCAATTTTGTTTATGGTCATATTCATATACAGATCAAAGACAGAGTCATAACCGGTGACAGAAATCGCATCGGCGTTTAGTGGGTGTGCAACAGAGAAAATATTATTATCACCGGCCATGAGTCGTTCTAAGAGCTGTAGGTACCTCCTCATCTCATATTTGTACTCACTTTTATTTTTGTTCATCTCTTTTCTCTTTGCTATCCCATCTGACTCTTCTAGTATAACACTCATCCTCATCAGTATTTTTTTCATTTTGCTCCTTTATTTCCTTCTTCATTAAATCATTTCACTTCTTCATTTCCTTCTTCATGATATCATTTTGCTCCTTTATTTACTTCTTCATTAAATCATTTTACTTCTTCATTAAATCATTTTGTTCCTTTATTTTCATCTTCATTAAATCATTTTACTTCTTTATTTCCTTCTTCGTGAAATCATTTTGCTCCATTATTTAATTTAACATTTCCATCTTATATTTGTCTTCATCGTTATTTTTGTTTCTCTCTTCTCCCATTGCTATCCCATTTGACTTTTCTAGTATAACACTCATCCTCATCAGTATTTTTTTCATCCCTTCTGTAAATCACTGTAGGTCTGACCTAATTAAATCATTTTGTTCCTTTATTTCCTTCTTCATTAAATCATTTTGCTTCTTCGTTCTCTTCTTCACTAAATCATTTTGCTCCTTCGTTTCCTTCTTCATTAAATCATTTTGCTTGTTCATTTCCTTCTTCATTGAACATTTTACTTCGTCATTTCTTTCTTTATTAAATCATTTTGCTTCTTCATGAAATTATGTTGCTCCTTTATTTAATTCAACATTTCCATCTCATATTTGTCTTCATCTTTATTTTTGTTTCTCTCTTCTCTCATTGCTATCCCATCTGACTTTTTTAGTATAAGACTCATTCTCATCAGTATTTTTCTCATGCCATCTTTTAATCATTTTGCCCCTTTATTTCCTTGTTCATTAAATCATTTTGCTTGTTTATTTCCTTCTTCATTGCACATTTTACTTCGTCATTTCTTTCTTTATTAAATCATTTTGCTTCTTCATTCCCTTCTTCATGAAATCATTTTGCTCCTTTATTTAATTCAACATTTCCATCTCATATTTGTCTTCATCTTTATTTTTGTTTCTCTCTTTTCTCATTGCTATCCCATCTGACTTTTTTAGTATAAGACTCATTCTTATCAGTATTTTTCTCATTCCATCTTTAAATCATTTTGCCCCTTTATTTCCTTCTTCATTAAATCACTTTTCTCCTTCATTTCCTTCCTTATTAAATCATTTTGCTTTATCTTTTCCTTGTTCATGAAATCATTTTGCTCCTTTATTCAATACTTCCATAATAGGTCTATCTCCGACTCATTTCTATCCCTTACCTGACTATCCTGCCTGTCACTATAGTCCATTTTCTCTAAAATTGTATTTTTTCCTCTTTTTAATATCATATAGTTTTTAAATTCCGTTCGCTCGTCAAATTATTTAAACAAATTTCAAAGCTTGGTACTTGACAATAAAGAAAAATTTCAAAGTGCTGAAGCCCCACGTTGGGCGCCAATTGATATAAAACTGCCCCAGGTACACCTTCCAGTAAATAAAAT
Organism: Altica lythri; assembly: GCA_964028335.1. Taxonomy (NCBI): domain Eukaryota; kingdom Metazoa; phylum Arthropoda; class Insecta; order Coleoptera; family Chrysomelidae; genus Altica; species Altica lythri. Next base: position 8,097,050 of record OZ034807.1, on the reverse strand, counting down.
CAGGGGTGTGTGAATTTTGCACCTTGAAGATCTTCATTTATTGGTTATTCATTTATTGACTAAGCAGTGGCGTACTAAAGGAAAGAGAAAAGTGTTAAATTTTCTACAAATAATTATCAATTTCAAATAATTCCAACTTTATTAATTAACGTATCAACCCAAAAAAGGAGGTATTGACAAAACAGTAAAAGCTAAACACTTTCATAATAAACCATCAAATGAGTCGCCGAAATAAGACACCTCGGCTCAGATTTCGCGTATACATACATGGGTTCAATAAAAAATTATACGTCGCTCTTTAATCTTTTATAAAGGAAGTCGAAATTTTGTTTTTGTTTGTTTAATCTCCCCCAAAAATATGTTCTACCAGTAAAACTTCGCCAATGGCGTAAGGTACAAACTTGTCGGCCATATTGTCATCTTTATAGGGTTTCAACAACCGGAATTTTTGTTCCCTTCTTCTTCGGTGTGCGTATGAATATAAAAAAGATGGGAAGTTGTTTGTGCGAAGTGTAAAGGCTTTTGTTTTAACAAATAATGAAGTCAGAAAAATGGGTGTTAACTTATACACCCTAGTTACTTAACGGTATCGTTAAGAATCCATTATCGTCACAATGAAAGTTTATTATGGGTTTTATTATAATAACGAACGAAAAACTAAAATAAAATAGAAAATAATCGAAAAAAGTAAGGAAAAAAATACAAAACTGTAAAAATTACAAACGAGAAAATATGAAAAAATCAACCAAAATAGTTATTTGTGACACAAGGACGGAAAATGACATTTTGCAAGAGCGAGTAAAGTTGTGTAGCCGAGGTGCGTAGCATCGAGGCGAAACAATACGAGCACTTGCAAAATATTTTCCGGACGTGTAACACACACTATTTTTTGGTCCGACTAAGTTTTAATATTTTCAAAAGTTCTGTTATGTTCAACAGTTGACCGTTTGTGCTACCTATACTAAGACCACTGACTAGAAGACAGCCGACAGATATAAGCGGATGTTAATATTATAGTTGTGTTGTTGTGTATTGTGTAATAACTTGTTTAATACTTAATATACGTGTTTAGCTTCAGCAGTTATTAGTGTTTTAATTAACATATGTTGCAAACACAACAAGTTCAAAAACTTTTTACTTTGTGACATACAAGATTAGATGTTTATATAAAGATGAGACGTATGAGACAATGAACTATTTTCATAAATTGACATAAATGTCAAATTTTATAATACAAGTTGTGAGAGAAATTTTAAATGTAAATTAGAATCCTGATTATCTTTAGAAAAAGTTATAGGTAAGTTTAGTATATTATACGCTGTTTTTAAATAAATTTAATTAAAATTTGTATTATTCATTATGTATTTTTGATGACTTAAAATTTTAACTCATAGCGCCATCTCTTTAGATAATCTAAAAGCTACTTGCCGGCCTAGGCCGGATTTTGAAGTAATTAATAGTATTGTTTCTGGACGGAGGACCAAAAAAAAGTTTTGATTATCAATTCTTTTTATTATATTTATCTCCTAGTAGGTCATAAAATCTTGCAAAGTGGCGATGTGGTGGATTTTTATGTTTTCATTTTTATATCTGGCCAGTCATGTCGAAAACGGCTTGTAAAGCAGTAACTCCTTAATTGATAATTATACGAAATGTGCGATATTTCCGAAATGATGATATGTTTGTATGCTGCGAACTATGCGCGAGTAATCATTAATAGTCCAGTAACTGAAGGAGGAAAAAAGGGGAAAGCTAACGTTATCACCCTTCTGCTTTCATATTGCCAGTAATAAGAGATAATGGCAAATAATTGAAAATAAGCCCAGTTTCCACAAAAAAAAATTCCGGGGCGGGCCTGAAAATGACCCCCAAAATCTGGAAAATGAGGTTTTCAGCCAATATCTCCTAAAATATGACCCTTACAGAATTTTTGTTCAAACAAAAAATGAAGATAATTTCATTCTCTACAAAAATGGTCTCTAGCATTTTTTTCGCAACTTTATTATTTTTTGCAAAAAACGCAGGTGAAAAATTCCAAATTTTGAGCTTGAAAAAAAATACAAATTTTTTACTAAATTTGAGGTGGGGAGGGTTGGAAATGAACTGGCCTTGATGTTTTGACCTCTGGAAATCAATTGTAGATGGCGCTACGACATTTCTCCCACTTGCAAAATCTTTGGGATCATAAATGAGAACCGCCGTTAACCCTTTATTTTTCAAGAGTTTTTATGCTTATCGATCGTTTTTTCTCCCCAGAGGTGGGTGTTCAGACTGTGCGTATAAGGGAACAGACCACCAGATGAATTATATAGGGATGGACCTTATAAATTGGCCCTAAACTATTGCGAATCACCTTTTCCCACGTGTCCGCGTCTTGAAGTCCATGAGACTTTACGAAGGGAAATTTAAACAGTTACTTACTTTCGCCATAACGTTCATCATCAATTTATTGCGAATTTCCGGCAATCTTTTCGCAACAATGAATTTTGCAAAAAAGTTAATTTGTTTTCAATTTGCTTTATTATTTAAAATATATAAAGATTGTTACATATGAGAGTGAATCACCACTCTCCTTCTTGATCATCAACATTGTCCTTATCAGGTTCTCGCTGTTGGTGTATTTCACCTGCTTCTACAGTCTCGTTTACTTCCACTTACAATGATGAATAGTAAACATCGGCTCAGTACTTACAGCCACCAATAATGCACTAAAGTAGACTAGAATTGTCCGCTACAAGCGCAAGAACCTCTTGCACAAACCAAAGCACGACAGGTACACACAGTTGTCTACAATTAAACATGTCTTTTTGCTTCCGATGTTGAAACACTTTGAATTGTACAATATTTGCCGCCAGTAAAAAAAACACAAGCATACACAACCACTTGAAATTGAGGAAAAGTATCAATGTTCTTTCACTGTTTGACATTTGTGTGGCCCTGAAAAGGTCCAATTTTTTCAAACACTCACCTCCAATGACAGTTAAATCGGCCAAACTGTACACCTCTTCTTTGGTGTCCTTAATATGCTGTATCACTCTCTCCAGTTGGACAAGAATATGTGGGTCCTTGGGACGTCCACATTTTGAATGGACGGGTGGAGGCGCAAAAAACTTCAAGTGACACTTCTTGTGATATCTTGCTTCCGCTGCGACAAGATCAACAGTTGAAATCCTGTCTAATAAAGTTTTGCAGGTTTCGTCCTGGATTGCAGCTCTCACTTTGTTCAGCACACGCGTCTGATATTCCGCCTTTTGAATGACTACAAAGGGGTCCCCGGACCCATGAATTTGTCTGTTGTGTTCTTTGGACGCTGGCAAAGCACAGAAAACACAATTGGCCTTTAAATCAAAGGGACTCTCGCGAGCCCTTTTTCTCTTAGGGCTGTTCAAATGGTCAAATCTTTTCGTCTCGTCAGGGATGAAATTCTTGTATGGAAAACTGCCATTGCGCTTAAGAGTGTAGCGTTTCCTGCACAGTGGGTGCATACGCACAGATGACTGCTTTTCCAGAAATCTATGGTGATTGTCGTTCCTCTCCTTGCTGACGCAAACCAGGGTTTCCAAGCCACGAGTCACATTGACCCCATCATCGTCAGAAATCTCTTTCTTGCACAGGAAACAGGCCGAAATAGAGTAGTCGTCATCCATCTTCCTACAAACTGGAAGGTACACGAAGTTAAAATATTGTAACATTTGAATGAATCTTTTCTTATGTTTTTTAATAAACAAATGCTCACCTTGTGCTCCAATTTGAGAAGATTTCAATCTTGTCTTTCTCCTCTTTAGGTTTACTATAGAAGTAAGGTTAAGACAAAAACACTAACAATGTCTTTAATTTGACCTCGGAATGATTAATAATTAATATTTATTGTTATAAAAAGTGTTTAAAACACTTGACTCCAAACATTCACTGTTTATAAACAAGAAAATAGTAGCGTGGCCGCGTGGACTAGCAGACGACACGAGCGCCACATGCAGAGCATACACGGCGGACGACGGCACGAATTAAAATGATAGAAATTACGTGTTACTTTTAGTGCCACGGGTTTTCCCCCCCTAATAAAAAGTATGACTTTATATACATGGATGGAAAGGTGAGAACGTCATCTTTCCTTTGGTCCAGGTGAAAAAATGGCCAAAATAAAGAACAAAAAGAAAATAATCACGAAACGAAAAAGTTGGGTTTTCCTGGGATCTTGCATTTTTGGAATTTTATGGGGAATCCCTGATTTTGTCGCAAAAAATAATAACAGAGCCAAAAACTAGACAATCTCACCTTTCAAATGACATATCTTGAAGGGTCATTTTATTAAAATAATAATTAGTAATGGCCCATTGTAAACAAATTTTCCAAGACTCCAAAAACCGGGAAAAATCGGACATTTTCATCCAAGCTTCTTCTTGGAACGCAAGAAAATTAATTTCTACAATTTTCTGGGATGATTATGGACCTTTCGAAGATCAATATTCGGGAAAATTCACAGCGAATCCGTGTACTAGAAAAAAAATACGAGCAAATTTTGTGCAAGGTCAAAATTGCGGACGACCAGAAAGTTTGACCCGTTTTTTCGATATGTCCAAAGAGTCAAAACGTGATTCCAGTGGCAGGGGATGATAGCGACAGATTTTCTCTTTCACATGAACTTTGAATCATGTGAAAATATGCGTTTTTACCCAAGTTATTCAACAATTTGTCCCACCGCACATTGATAAAAATGCAGAGCCCTATCTCCCATGTGTAGCGCAGGAACTCAAAATTAAGCGTGCGCTTGGGCGCGTTTATCTCGAAAACGGCCAACTTTTCGAAAAAAATGCTAGAGACCATTTTTGTAGAGAATAGGATTATCTTCATTTTTTATTTGAACAAAAATTCTGTAAGGGTCATATTTTAGGAGATATGGGCTGAAAACCCTATTTCCCAGATTTTTGGGGGTCATTTTCAGGCCCGCCCGGGAATTTGATTTTGTGGAAACTGGGCTTATTTTCAATTATTTGCCATTATCTCTTATTACTGGCAATATGAAAGCAGAAGGCCGATTGCGATAGGTTGACCCCTTTATTTACTGGACTATAAATATTTTTACTGTTTCTCTCTACGCTTCACGAACAGGAAATAAAATATGGGCACTCCTAAATGTTGAAATTTTCAACGCAAATCACATATTTAAGTAGATATTTTATTTTGAAAACTAGATGAGAGTGATGACTAATAACTTAACACTTGTGATGTATCATATTTAAATTTAGTTGTATTAACTTACTTATACCAGCTTATTTGGGTGATGAAATTGTTTTCATAAAATAAATATTATTTCATATTGTTACACGGCTGCAATAGCTTCTTCATTGGACGAAAAACGCTTTCCACGAAGGAATTATTTCGAGTTTCTAAAGAGTATAGTGAATATGGTGGCTGTTCAAGAAATTCGTTCAGTTTAGACATCGTCAACAAACTTGTGTGAACACGTGCATTGTCTTCTGTAAACCGGGTCTTTTCTCACAAACCATTTTCTCCAACTGGTCCAAAACCTCTTTTGCGTCACAAAAAACTGATCCTATCACCGTTTTTGCCGATCGTTTTGACTTCGCTTGTTTTGGAGTTGAAGAACCAGCTTCATTCCACTTTAAACGTTCTTGTTTCATTTTAGGATGTTGATTGTAGACAGAAGTGTCATCCATAGTTATAAAACGATGCATAAAATCCGCTTATTCTACTTTAAACGCACCAAATGTGCTTGCAAGGACCAAACACAGTAAATCCCGGAATTGGCTTTGTTTACCGTGCATGGGCTACGAATTTTTTATCTCGTACGACGAAAAATAGTCGAAAAATTGACTTGCCTCCTTTTATACGTCAACCAAAATTCATCTTCTTCTTTAGCAGCCCCTTTTAGTCCACTCCAGGACTATCCTTTCCAACTTCGTTTCTCTTGAGCTAACTGGTGCTAGTTTCTCCCTGCATGTTCTTTGATGTCATCAGCCCATCTTTTTTGTGGTTTCCCTGCACCTCGTTTATCTTCTCTTGGCCTCTTGGCTTTGTCCACTTTTCTCCGTTCACTCGTGCAACGTGTCCGGCCCATCTCTACTTGGATTTTGCAATGCTTTCAGCAACATCGGCTACTTTGGTTTTTCTTCTTAAATCCTCATTTCTCACATGCTCTCTTAAGCTTACATTTGTCATAATTCTCTCTACAGCTCTTTGAGCTGTTCTAAGTCTATTGAGAGAATCAATCATAGTTCCCTCTCTTTATGCGCTGCAAGGACGAAACACAGTAAATCCTGGAATTGACTTAGTTTATCATGCATTAGTTACGAATTTTTTACCTGGTAGGACGAAAAATCCTTTTCTTTTTATCCTTATCGAGAATTGGTCAAATGTCAATCTTTTCACTTCTACACTCAAATGTCAAACTGTAACTGTCAATATAATGTCAAATGCCAATCTTGTCACTTTTCCACAAAAATGTCAAACTCTAACTTTCAATATAAAGTCAAATGTCAATCTTTTCACTTTTTACACTTAAATGTCAAACTCTAACTGTCAATATAATGTCAAATGCCAATCTTGTCACTTTTCCACTCAAATGTCAAACTCTAACTGTCAATATAATGTCAAATGCCAATCTTGTCACTTTTCCACTTAAAAGTCAAAATATAACTGTCAATATAATGTCAAATGCCAATCTTGCCACTTTTCCTCTCAAATGTCAACATCTAACTGCCAATATAAAGTTAAATGTCAATCTTGTCACTTTTCTCATTAAAATGTCAAACTCTGACTGTCAATATAAAGTCAAATGTTAATCTTGTCACTTTTCACACTAAAATGTTAATTTCTAACTGTCAATATAAAGTCAAATATCAATCTTGTCACTTCCTCGTAGGTCAAAAAATAGTTTTCTTTCTACTATGATGGAAAATTCGATTTACGCCCACCAAAAATTTTAGTTCCTCCACATGTGTATGCTGTAACGAAACACAGTAAATACAAGAGTATGCTTTATTTGCCACTTATTACTTACGAATTTTCGACCGGATAGGAAGAAAAATCTTATCTTTAACTTAGCATCGAATTTTGTTATTTGTAATGTCAAATTTGAAAAATCTTTGAAAACTCTTCGGAAATCTGATATATCAGAAATTAGCAATAAACAAATATAATATCTAATATATAATCAATTAATGCACTCTATTTTAAATATTCTCTGATATTTTGTTATTTAAAACATTTTCTATTCTATTAAATACAATAATAATTTGTTTTTATTAATATATATAAATTCTGAAAATTACTTTTGTTCAAGTTGTACTGTAATTTCAGGTAATATTCACAAATTTCAATTAGCTGCACGTAACATACAATAATTAAAATATGATCCTCCCTTCGTATACCAATATAAAGCCCTTTTCAATTACAACATATTAAAACAATTTTATTAAATAAATTCGAGTATTTATATAATATAGAAAATGTTTTTGCTTTTATTATATCAAATAGAGTTCGTTAGTATTATTTCCGTTTAAAATACATATACCTAATCAAAAACAGTCCCTAATATAATTTAAATCAAATGGTTAAATGAAGGCTTTGATGTGGTATTTAGCTTCAAATTTTAATAGTTAATTTTTGGAAAATATATTTTGGAATGTCAATCACTTATTTATTTATTAGTAAAAGTTATTTTGTTATAGACATTTTCACTCAGCAACTGTTTCCCGTTATGTTTAATTAAATGTCTAAAAGTGAAATAAAAACAAAATATGTATTATTCGTTGACTGACTAACATTGATATTTGACACTACAAATATGACAATTTTGACAAGTATGGCATTTGACATTCAAATTTTACTATTGAAGTTAAAATTTTGTCGTCCAAACATTGACAATCTTTAAAATATAACGTTGCCATTTGACGTTAAAATTTTGACATTTTACATAAAAATTGACATTTGATATTACAATTATGACATATGATACTAGAACTTTGACAGTTTTTAATATTTGATTTTTCAATGTTTTCACGCTGCATTCAAATTGTTATAATTGGTAAACTAATTATTTGGACTTATTTCTCATGGAATTTTTGAAATGTATAAAGTATACAAACAAGAAAAAGACAAAGGTAAAGGTTGCAGGTTCAAGTTTTGCCGTATGCGATATTTGTCAATTTCTTCCTAATGTCCATTTCTTGTTTTTAAACTTTCTAAATTTTAAAAATTATGATAATATTGACATTTGACACAATAAATGTGACAATTTTGACATTCAAATTTATATTAGACGTTAAAAGTTTGTCAATTTTTGCATTTGACATTACAATTCGATAATATTGACATTTGACACTACAAATATTACAATTTTCATGTTTGATATATCGAATGCCAATTTTTGATATTTGAACGTCTTAATTTGACATTAACGCTACAATTTTGACATTTTATGCTGCAAATATGTCAATTTTGTCATTTTCACTTTTTTATATAATATATTTGACACAACATTTGATGCTACAAATATGCCACTTTTTGACATTTGACACTACAAACATAACAAAATTGTCATTCTGATATATTTATATCTAAATTTTTGATATTTGACATACTTATAATTGATACAAATAGAAGTGTCATCAAGTAGTCTCTGGAAAATTCAAATTTGTAGTGGCAGCACCCACGTTTAGTGAAATTTCAATCGCAATATTAGCCAGCTTGTGGTCAGATTGCTACATATGCTCAATATAACTATAAACATTTTGACACATCGCGATGACATATAATTCTCTAACTAAAGTTCTGTTTCCATTGAATCTAGTAATAAAGTTAAAGATGATCTCACACGTACCCAGCCCACTTGATGACACTTCTATCTGAATCGACTATATATACTGTTTTTTAAAATTTAACACTGCAAATATAAAAGTGTTGACATTTTTACACATGTAACATTTAACACTACAATTTTTAACATTTGACGTTATAAATATGATAATTTTGACATTCGACATACTTATATGTCATTTTTTGACATTTAACACTACAATAATTATGACATTTGACTTTAAAAATTTGTCAATTTTGACACTCTCTTATACTTGTATATTAGATTACTTTACGAACATAACAAAATTGACATTCTGATACATATATTTATAGTTGATTCAAATAGAAGTGTCATCAAGTAGTCTCTGGAAAATTCAAATTTGTAGTGGCAGTACCCACGCAGAGATAATATATATTATATTGTCTCTGTACCCACGTTTAGTGAAATTTGAATCGCAATATTAGCCAGCTTGTGATCAGATTGCTACATATTCTCAATATAACTATAAACATTTTGACACATCGCGATGACTTATAATTCCCTAACTAAAGTTCTGTTTCCATTGAATCTAGTAATAAAGTTAAAGATGATCTCACACGTACCCAGCCCACTTGATGACACTTCTATTTGAATCAACTATATATGTGATTTTTTTACATGTGACACTACAATTTTAACATTAGCCTTACAAATATGATAATGTTGACATGTAACATACTTGTATGTCACTTTTTTACATTTAACACTACGATTGTGACATTTGACTTTAAAAATTGTCAATTTTTACATTTTCTTACACTTATATATTGAATTACACTACAAACATAACAAAATTGACATTCTGATATATTTATCTGTAATTTTTTGACATTTGACACTACAATTTTATCATTGTCCTTACAAATATGATAATGTTGACATTCGACACACTTATATGTCACTTTTTCACATTTAACACTACGATTGCGACATTTGACTTTATAAATTTGTAAATTTTGATATTTCAATTGACATTTAACACTACAATTTTAAAATTTGACGTTACAAATATGATAACTTAGACATTTAACATGCTTATATGTCATGTTTTGACATTTAACACTACAATTGTGACATTTGACTTTATAAATTTGTCAATTTTGATATTTGTTATTTCAATTGTCGATTTGACAAAATCTCTGTCTGCTTAATGTCATACTATATTTGTTTAACAAAATTGTGATTCTTATATATTTATATGTAAATTTTTGACATTTGACAATACAATTTCAACATTTGACGTTGGAAATATGATAATTTTGACATTCGACATACTTATTGACAACTGACCAGTAGGCGGAGCTTAAAAAACATGGCTACGTATTGTGTGCAGTCAAAAAATTAACCATATGTTTACATTGAATTAGTGTTATGAATTTTATTTATTTATGTTTTCTATAAACGAATTTTTTCGATTTGTTGGATCAAATCCAGCTCAGAAGAATATTAAAGACGCAGAAAGAATTTTACAAGCTGGACACTTGATAAAATGTGGTGAAAATAATGACAATCCAAATAGTGATGTTGTGAGTTTTAATGCATTATGTTTACAAACTTCTCATGTAAAAGATAAACCTCATGACATCGAAAGATCGGTTTCAAAATCAGATCCAATATTTTATACGATTGAATCCCTGTTGCTGTTCGTAAATTCTCTTCTGACTTCATAAAATCCATGAATGATGGTTTTATGAATAAAGTTTCCACCTGAACTTCAACATCATTGAATGTTTTTTTAACAGCGTTATCATTGGTAATGCAATACTCATCACTGTTATCAAGCACATTCAAATTTGTAGCACTAGAATCCTCACTAATATCATTACCTATGTTTTTTAACTGCTTCTTTTTTTTAAACTCCGAACACACTCTCATATGTGGATTTGTATTTTTTAATTTTATAGCACGCTGCCAGGCTTTAAATCTATCTATTTTTATTTTTTTCCCAAATAATTTTCAATGTAAACAAAACTTCTACCAGGTTTAGGTATGACATGAAAACTAATTTCTATATTTTTATGTGATTTACTGCCACAACCATTCACCGCACAATAAACTCTACTCTTATTTTGAGTACCTACCTACATAGATTTGATTTAATGAGTTCCATTTGTTATTAAAAAATTTCTATTAATTTTTAAAATTAATTGTAATATATTAGTCAATATACTGGTGTATTCAAGTGCACACTAAAACTAGTAGTTTTTTTGACCACCAGACGTCGTAACCAAAGTGGTCAGTTATCAATAGGTCACTTTTTTACCTTTAACACTACGATTGTGACATTTGACTTTATAAATTTGTCAATTTGATATTTCAATTGTCGATTTGACAATATCTCTCTCTCCTTAACGTCATGCTATATTTGCTTAAGGAGAAGGTTAGTAAATGTCATTCATTAATAGATATTCATAGCTTAGTGGTTAGAGCGTTGCCACGTAGAGACAAATGTTGCGGTTCTGCTAAATGCAACATTTTTTTTCAATTTCTTCTTAATGTTGTTTAATATATTCTTGTTTGTGTACTTTCTAAAATTTCAAAAATCCCATGAAAGATAAAATATTAAAAATCGTAAAAAACCGACAAAGAAATTGATCTTTTTACATGCAAAGCCTCTTTCTTCAGTTTCACGACTGTTAATTTCTTTTTACGATAAAACTAAAATTTATTTATAACTAATTCATAACTAACAATTTTAGCTATATTACCTAAACAAAATATAAACTTCTAACATAACAACCCGTTAATTACCAAAAATATAAATATTGACATATTTTTGATGAACACATAAATTAATCTTAAATATTTTGCAAAAGCACTCACTTCCTTAAATATTAAAATGTAAAATGGAACAAAAATAAATTACCCTTTACGTCGATAGATAATAAAATATTGAAATGTTATGTTGCGAAAGATAATCGATGTCAGGTTACGGCGACGCTAATAAATATTTTAAAATTCACTCCATTAATATTTGCTATTGGAAAAAATATCGAGTCAACAGACGGGATTGAAAAATTGATTTTATACGGGAAACACTAAATATTTTACAAAAATAATTAGAGTAATTACTGGATATACTATTATTAGAAAATAATCATTTACAGGCTTTTTTACATTTCTGTTATTTATCAGCTATAAAAAAACAAATGAATATGTTTATTAAAATCTTTCTTTGCCATAGTTGTGTTTTTAGAGATGCACTTTTTGATTAAGTATACTAATTAAATGTTTAAAGTGGTAGCTTTGAAAAAATCAGATTGCATTTAATTGTAAAGGGAATTATGAGGTCTTGCCCTAGAGGGCGTCCTAAAGGGATGGAGAAAAACGAGTAGTGCGTTGGGTATCTAGTAGTCTTCTCTATGCCCGTACCAAACCACGTTTTGGTCACTATTATAATATTCATTTAAGATCACAAAAACTGATGTTTGGCAAAAGTGAAACTACCTGAAATTAGATGTTAGTAATATTTAAAAAAATCGCCACAATTTGAGAAATTTTTACAAATAAAATAATTAAATGAAACAATAAATTAACTTACTTGTATTGTATAGAAGATAGGTACCACGAAGAAATCAGATAGGAAAATGAATTCGAGAATCTTTCGTAGCGAACAAGAAAGTTTGGTTATCAGTCAAAACCACTATCGGAACAAATTTTTTACGTGCCAAATTATGTTAACTACGAATATATTTAAATTGTACATTTACTGTCAAAGGAGTAGATAACAATACAATACGTACGTCATATATTTTTTTAGAGATGTCAAATATTTAAAATTGAAATTAAAATATTGAGTCGTAGATAAAGCATAGTACGTAACTCGGGTGGTAAGAGGTATTACGTACTCGCCGCTACGCGGCTTCGTGCGTAACTTTTTCACTCGTACGTAATGTCCTACTTACCACTCTTGTTACGTAATATACTATTACATAGACTTTTATCTCTGTGTTAATCGGTTATTTTAATAGATAATTTAGTAATTATTGATTTATTTAAAGACGGCACTGCACTTTAATCACTAAAGGTAGTTCGGTGTGATAAATACAATTAAATTTCAATTTTCCAAAGAAATAAACGGTACTTTCACATGCGGTAAAGGTATAAAGGTAAAAATAAACTTACAGTAGCTTCTTAGTGCTTCATAGGTAACGTAAAGATCAGATTGCTTCATTCTCTCCGTAATAGGTACGGTACGATAATAATGTTAAATCTAGACTATTCTCTGGTCTCGATTAACAGGTAGCTTGAGAATAAACCATCAACTTAATCTTCATAGGTGTATAGTAACGAAATACAGTAATCTGACTAATCTGCAGTTATAATTACTAGATTTTTAAAGGAATTCTTAAAGATAACATTGTCTGGAAATCTTCAGATAAACCTTCAATCGGAAAACACGAAACTAGGCACTAGAAACACTTAATTAAGTTTAAGAAAAGAGAAAAAAAGCGGAAAACTGAAATGGTTTGACTTGGGTTCCACGGTAAGAACCTCGCCTCGAGTACCCCAATTGCATAGGTTGTGTATCTTAAATAAATAGACTTTTACGCAGCACGTGATTAAAAAGAGTGATATGATTGGTTAGAAAACACATCGATATTCTCTAGAAAGTCCTTTTCGATAAAAGTATGGGATGTTTTTATCACGTAAACCAATTTTAACTACTCCTCTTAGGAGCAATTATCGAATGTGAAGGTACTTTTGAACGACAGGGTTGGTTTATACTTAAAAAATGCATTGTTAAAGAGAAATTAAATATCAGGGTTTTTTAAAAACGCTACAATATCCCTTAGTAAACCTGCAGAATACTAAAAACTTTCTAACATTTTTAGGTCACGATTACTACTTTATTTCAACGTCAACAAGCGACGATCTTCATCGGAGGATAGGAGGCAGATGTACCACTCACAACATGAAAATAGTTTTCAAAGTTTGGGGTCCACCTCCAGTACCAGTCACCGTCCCGCCACCTCCGGTGACGTCTAAACCGTCATGGTGGTCAGTAACTCCACCACGCACGACTACTGCATCCACAACATGGACGACCTCTACTACGGCACCATCGTCCACAACCACGAAGAAGTCTAAAGCTTACAATAAGCATCCCAATGATGTAGTGAAAAGTGAGGAACTGACTTTGGGCAGCAGTGCCCCCACTGCCGCCAAGCTTATTGTGCTCGCGTGTTTAGCAGCTCTAGCGCTCCGATGAAAGTCCCCTTTAAAAATTGAACTAATCATAATCGAGAAATATTTGTTGGAACTCGAAATGTGCGTGAGTGTTAAATAACAACTAAAAATTTATGGGAAATGACTTAATGTATTCTCGTGTCCCCTTTACCTTCCCGTTAAAAGTATATGACTGTCTTTTTATGATCTAAAAGTATCCTAATTTATATAAATGAGAAAAAAAAATGAATTAAATCCCATTCGTCTTGGTACAAGTTGCGGTTTTTAAGAAGAAAGTTTTTTTAATAAATTGAAAATATTTCTATACATCAAACTTTTTAATTTAAATTTTAAAATTTCAATAACGATACTAAAATAGGTAATGGCTTAGAAAAATATATTTTTAATAAATTCCTACTAGTATCTCAATATTCTGTAAGAAATATTTTCTATTTGTTATGACTTTTATCTTTGAACAACTGTGATTTTCCGAGATGCCTTAGGCAAGACAACCCTGTATATATATATTCGGTAACTAATTTATAAGATAAATTATTTTTTAGTCATTGGAATTTTACATTTCATATAAACATTGGTTAAATAATTTTACGCGAATATAAACTATGTTTTAATAATTTGCTTCGAATTAATTTTTGCCTAAAACTGTTTTTATCAGGGTTGGATTCAAATTAAGTTTATTGGTGGAACGATTTTTCTATACTTATTTATGTGCCTAGTTGTATATATAAATATTTTTTTCACTACTTTTATTAACATTTTACGATAAAATATATTTGTGATATGTTTGAATTGCAACCCTGAATGCACATTTAACGAATTTACATAAGAGAAAAATATTTCGATTAATTGAAAAGTCAATAATAAATTGTATGTGTTTATATGATATTATTATTGTTAGTTCTCCATTCAATTCCTGAAAATCACTTTTTTGATTTCATTTTAAAGTCCAACATAATTTTCATAAAACCCCATTTTTAGTCGAGGCAATGAAGCACTGAACCGAAATTTAAGCGATGGATTTTAATTTTTTATTTGGAATCAATTCGTGAGAACCTCAAGAAACTTTCTGACCTTTTGCTATCATTGGAAAACTGTATTTGTGCATACAAAAAATGTATTTTTAAAGTGCATATCAAACAGAAATAAGTTCAATTTTGTCACTCATGGGTTTCTGGGGGTAGCAAAATACGAATATGTCATTGATATTAATCTACAGAGTATCTGTTTACACCGCCTCCTGGAGTTTTCGTTATAAAATTAGTCTAAACTCAATACTCTGTTATTTTTGACCACGCTGAAAACAAATATGATATTGATGTGATCTCAGGAGTACCTGGTGCTCAATATGAAAGTGATCTCCGAAGTACGTGTTGCCCAATATGAAAGTGATCTCCATAGGACCTGGTGCCCAATGTATTTACTGTTTACCTCGTCTCTTGGAGTTTCTAAATTCCAGGAGGTTTTGGACTTTCCAAAAACAAATATGACAATGAAAGTGATCTCCGGAGTACCTCGTGCACAGAATTCATACCATTTACCTTTTCTCCAGGAGTTTTTGGTACATTCATTAAAAAGTTAGTCAAAACTCAATATTCGGTTATTTTTGGACATTCTGAAATCAAATAAGGTATTGGAAGTGATCTCCGGAGTACCTGGTGCCCAATATATTTAGTGTACCTCGTCTCTTGGAGTTTCTAAATTCCAGGAGGTTTTGGGCTCCCCAATAACAAATATGACATTAAAAGCGATCTCCGGAGTACCTGGTACATAAAATTCATACCATTTACCTCTTCTCCAGAAGTTTTTGGTACATTCATTAAAAAGTTAGTCAAAACTCAACATTCGGTTATTGTTGGACATGCTGAAATCAAATATGTTATTGGATGTGATCTCCGGAGTACGTTGTGTCCGATATATTTACTGTTTACCTCGTCTCTTGGAGTTTCTAAATTCCAGGAGGTTTTGGCCTCTCCAAAAACAATTATGACATTGAAAGTGATCTCCGGAGTACCTGGTGTACAGAATTCATACTATTTACCTCTTCTCCAGGAGTTTTTGGTAAACTCATTAACGAAGTTAGTCAAAACTTAATACTATGGGGTTTTTGGGCTCGCTGACAACGTTTATATTATCAAATGTGTGCTATGGAGTATCTAGTGCTCAGCACAGCAATCTTTACGTAACATACTAGAGTTTCATTGAATATATTAAGAACAAAATCCATTTTGACCACTTTTACGGTTATATTCGTTTTCAACATACCCAAAAACCTCCAAGTATTGAAATATTAACGAAAACTCCAGGAGATGACGGTAACAGTAGGTTTCCTGGTCACCGGTTACTCCAGAAATGACAGTTTTATTCGTTTTCAGCAAGTCTAAAAAGTTTCGAATCTCAAAGTTAAACTCATTTCCGCCAAATGAGAGGCACTAAGAATACATTTTTTTATACCCAAATGCAGTTTTTCAATATTAAATGATCGCATTTAGTCACAAAGTTTCCTGACATTTTTTATTGTGTGCTCATTTTTTTTAATGTGAACTCTTAACAAGATTCATTTATTTTTTTTAATTGAGCATTTCGAATCGAAATAATTGTTAAATTAATATTTCAATTAATCATATATTCACATACATACTTATTTATTGTTTATTCGAGTCAATAAGTTTCAATCTAATTACTTAAAAAATCATTTGTATTAGTTTGAAAATTTCAATCAATGTCAATCTTGTTTTATTTATGAATTTACATTGGTGCATACAAAAAAAATTATTTAGTATTCAATTCGGTGGAAAGATCTAGTTTCTATCTATGTTTTAAGAGTCAAACTCTCATTATCAGGTAATAGAGGATTATTTTATCTATTTTTTCGTTAACTTAATATGGTAATTCTTGGTTCCGTTTTTTTTATTTAGATTTTTTTAATTTCTGTTATGGTAGGTTTACACGCTTGGTGAGTCTCCGCAAACATCCACAAGCTTCACAAACGCTTGAATGCCATTTGCAAATCTCATCATATAATTTGTTATTGTAATGGTAGGTTTACATGCTTGGAAAGTCTTGGCAAACTTCCACAAGCACAAGCGTGTAAAGTGGGTGTTTGGCTTGGCCTACGTGGGATGGGAAAAGCTTGTGTCAGTTTTTGAACACAAATCAAAAGAAGCTTGCGTTACACACGAACACACTCGCAAGCGTGTAAATGGCATTCATGGGTTTGTAAAGGCTTGTTGGATGCTTGCAGAGACTTGCCAAACGTGTAAATCTATCATTAAGCATCTCAACATATATGTTATCGTAATGGTAGGTTTACATGCTTGGCAAGTCTCGGCAAACTTCCACGAAAACAAGCATGTAAGGGGGTATTTGGCTTGGCTTGCGTGAGCATTTGTGAAGGCATGGGAGATTGTGGATGCTTGCGGAAACTTGCCAAGCGTGTAAACCTACCATAAGGAAATAACAGTATTATAATAAACACTTTATTCCATCTTTTATACATTTTTAATACAATGCTATACAGTGCCGGCTAATATTTTGAATCTTTTCCTTTTGGTAATGATTTTTCAGATTTTTTTCTTATATGCTCGCGAAAGTTAACATTTTTACATAAAGGTCGTTTATCGGTTTCCTCTTGACTGATGATAACTTGCTTTCTGAGATTCTCGCCTTATAAAATTAACAGCTTTCTTCCAAAATTAATTATTTAGGGCTCTAAGACAGGCGTTTCGGTTCGCTTCCAAAAAAACGTCGTTACTGATGTTATACAATATCCCAATTCTTCCTTTTTTCTAATTCTCAACCTTTAAGTATTTTTGTATTTCTTCATCGACTTGTTATGCTAATTCTTTATTCTTTTTTCTATTTATTTGTTATGAACTTTCTCTGTAATCTAAAGGCATTGTCAAAGAGAACGCGATCTAATCGCGCAACTGCAACCAATGACGTCAAATGACATCTCGATCTGAACCGATCACTTCGTCTTTCCACTGTCAATTTGACATTTGGCTGATGCATTAATATGTAGTACAGAGGTCGCGACTATCAGTGCCATCTGATCGCGTGATTGGATCTTTTTCTGTTTGATGAGACCTTTAATTATTTATTTTTTAGAACTTTTTTTAATGTCGTTATTTATTGATAAATTAGATTATTGGAATAAACAATATATATGATTGAAATTTTTTAAACTACGAGTGAAATATGGCCATATAAATACCAGGTATGTGCATATCATACCTTCAACTTGTGATTTTTTGAAGGGTTACTAGTAAATGCAAATATTTTGAGATTATATTCTAAAATGAAATTTAAAGTACATATTTTTAAAATTCTCTTCTACAATATCATTTGAAAATCACACTTTTTCTGCATTAATATATCCTTTATCTCATCTTATTTATAACCAAAATTTTGTCTTATAAGAAACAACATTGAGACTTGCCAAGCATGTAAACTTACCATTATAAAACATCTCGTCATATAATATGTTAATGGTAGGTTTTCATGCTTGGTAAGTTCCAGCAAGTTTCCACAAACACAAGCGTGTTTGGCTTGGCTTGCGTGAGATAGGAGGAGCTTGTTATTGATCCAAGCCAGTTTCAGTTTTTGAACACAGATCAAAAGAAGCTTGCCTTTGTAAAGGCTTGTGGATGCTTGCAGAGACTTGCTAAACGTGTAAATCTATCATTAAGCATCTCAACATATATCGTAAAGGTAGGTTTACATACTTGACAAGTCTCGGCAAACTTCCACAAACACAAGCATGTAAAGGGGGTATTTGGCTTGGCTTGAAGCTTGTGGATGCTTGCGGAAACTTTCCAAGCGTGTAAACCTACCATAAAGAAATAACATTATTTAAAGTACATATTTAAAAAAAAAATATTTACTAAACTATTTAATTTAGGATATAATCTCAAACAAAATAATTTCTTGGCCTAAATAAACTTTGTATAGTAAGTAAAATTTCAACGACCAACTTAGACAATATTAATATAATTTTCGTTCCTAAATTTTCTTTTTGAAATCGAATTGGTGGTGTACAGTTTTTTTGGTGTTAAAAAAATAATAAAAACGAACACAATAATAAAATTATTTATGCGTAACTAAAAAGAATTAACTCAAATAAATAATAATAATAATAATAAGAGAAGCGCATAGTGACCAATTCCGAACTAACAGAGAAGAAAAAAAATGTGTAAATGTTATATTTTTCGGTCAGTTGATTGTTTGTTAGTACATATAAACAGTGTTGAACATTTGAAATAATCGCGTATTTGTATAACTGTGAAGACTGATAAAAGAAACTAGTTTTTATTGTGTTATATATGAAGTATTATCCTTATAGAGTTCGGCTACTGGCGTTTTTAGTATTTGCACTTTTCCTTTCCTCAAATTCCACTCAGATGTACTTATTTTTATTCCTTTTATGGTTGTGAATTTATAATACGAATTATTTTTTTTGTTAAGTAATACAAGTTTTTGCTTTCTAAAAAATTACAATATTTAAATAATTATCAATAAAAAATGATTTATTGTAATTTACAAGTAATGATAATTTAATGATTTGAAAGTATGTAGAATTCAAAAATTTGTATTGACGTAAATTCTCGTAAACCGTTTTTTAAATATCTGTTTTTCATAATTCTTTTTACAGCTGCTATAAACTTTATTGTTTATGTTAAATATTACAGTGAAAATTTCACAAATTTTCTCTTATTAAAGCTGATGTGTTTAAATGGCTTTTGATATTTAAATTCACTGCAACTTTTCCTTCAAGAAAGGTCTAAGATATAACAGTTTTCAATAGTGATCGATCTTAGTTTCAATCTCAAAAACCTTATAGTAGAAGTTCTTTTAGAATTATAAAGGCTGATTTTAGTATTATGCTGATCATCAGTGCCGACTTTAAAATATGTACGGTTGCTTCTTTCTCTTATCGTGTCCCATTCCTAAAGACATTAAGACATGTGTCTTCTCTCTAGTCCTCTTTTGCCTTCTATTTTTCTTTGTATGTCAATTCGCATCAAATCGTATTTCTCGTGTCTTAGTTTGTGACCAAAATAGCTCATTGACTGTAAAATATGTATTTTTGCTTATTCTTCTTAACGTGACCCCTCTATAAGATACTGACGATCATCATGGCAGATTTAACTCTACGTTCTACCATTCTAGATAGTTGTATTGACGTTTTTCCATACCAGTGTCTCAGATTCTTCAAATGGGACGTGGGTTTTCTCTCCTGTTCTCTTTTACCTTCTATATTTCTTTGTATGACCAGCCGCATCAATTCTTATTTCTCGTGTCTTAGTATGTGACTCAAGTAGCTTATTTTTCTTTCCTTTATAGTGTTTATTATTTCCTTATTTTTGCATTCTTCGATATTTGTTTCAATTTTAAAACCTTATAGTAAGAGTCCTTTTACAATTTATAAAGGCTAGTTTTAGAGTTACGCTGACTGTAAAATATGTATTTTTGCTTATTCTTCTTATCGTGTATCCTCCATAAGATATTGACGATCATCATGGCAGATTTGACTCTATCCTTTGCCGTTCTGAATAGCTGTATTAACGTTTATCACCTCCATTATATCAGATTCTTCAACCATAACGTGCGCTTCTTCTCCTAGATCCTCTCTTGCCAAGCTCCTTCCCTTATATGTCCAGTCGCATAAATACTTCTTTAGTATGTGACCAAAGTTGCTCATTTTTCTTCCCTTTATAGTCCTTTATCTTTTTCCAGTCTTCGATATTTGTTTCAATTTTAAGTCCTTATACTAGGAGTCCTTTTACAATTTATAAAGGCTAGTTTTAGTGTTATGCTGACTATAAAATATGTATTTTTGCTTATTCTTCTTATCGTGTATCCTCCATAAGATATTGACGATCATCATGGCAGATTTGAGTCTATCTTCTGCTGTTCTGAACAGTTTTACTTAAGTTTTTCCATACCAGTGTCTCAGATTCTTTAACTGTGACGTGCGTTTTCTCCCTGGTCCTCTTTTGCCTTCCATATTTCTTTGTATGACCAGCAGTATCAATTCTTATTTCTCGTGTCTTAGTTTGTGACCAAAGTAGCTCATTTTTCTTTCCTTCATAGTATTTATTATTTAATTATTTTTGCATTCTTCGATATTCTTCTTCTCCCAAATCCTCTCTTGCCTTGCTCCTTCCTTTATATGACCAGCCGCATTAATTCTTATTTCTCGTCTTAGTATGTGACCAAAGTTGCTCATTTTTCTACCCCTTATAGTCCTTATCTTTTTCCAATCTTCGATATTAGCTTCAGTTTTAAAACCTCTTGGTAAGAGTTCTTTTAGACTAGTTTTACTGTTACGCTGACTGTAAAATATGTATTTTGGCTTCTTCTTCTTAACGTGCCAATCCATAACAACAGTGGCATTCATCATGGCAGATTTGACTCTATCTGCTGCTGTTATAAACAGTTGTATTTAGGTTTTTCACTACATTCTCTCACATTCTTCAACCATAACGTGCTTGTCTTCTCCTCTGTCCTCTCTTGCTTTCCACCATCTGTCCTCAAGAGGCTTCTTTTAATGAATACTTTGTCTTCATTAATATTTTTTTTTGATCTGTATGGTTTTTGTTTTCTTTGTACTCACGCCATTCCATAACTTCCGCAATATTGGCTAATGCGATCAACCAAGATCTGCGTCCTTCTCTTCTGTCCTCAAGGAGGATTGTGTCGTTCGCGTATCTAAGATTATTCAGAAGTGTTTTGTTAAGAAATATGCGTTGATTTACGTCTTCTAATACCTCTTTAAACAATTCTTCTGAATACATATTTAAAAGTAAAAAGCAAAGCACAGGTCTTTGTCTAACTCCTCGATTTATAGTATGGGTATGGTTGCTATAGAAGCGTTTTAGAATTACGCTGCCCGCTCAACGCAGGCAACAGGATTTGAACCCACTTTAATTTTCTTTTCAAGTAATTGTGGCTCCACCTAGTTTATCAGTTAAATGGTGTTTTTGGTAATACTGATAATTCTGACTATCTCAATGTGTCCGATCCTATTCTTCATTTAGTACGCAGCCTAAGTACTGATATCTGCGCACCCTACCTAGAGGTTTTCTTTTAATGAATACTTTGTCTTCCTCAATCTTTTCTTGTTGATCAGCATGATTTTTGTTTTCTTTGTATTCACTGCCATTCCATACCTCTCGCAGTATTGGCTAACGCGATCAACCAAGATCTGTGTCCGTCTCTTCTGTCCTCAAGAAGGATTGTGTCTTCTGCGTATTTAAGATTATTCAGAAGAGTTCTGTTAATAAATATCCCTTGATTTATTTATATAGACCGTTCACTCTCGTGGAATATAGGTCGCTCATTTTTATGAGCTCTTTTAATCCATTTTATGCGGTGGATTGGTCCGCATAGGTCCTTTTTTCCATATCCATTATAGTTTTCCATGCTTTTTTGCTTGCTCGGTAATCTGTTTCCATTCTTTCCTATTGTGTATTTTTTGTCTCCAGCCTGTAATTTCCATATTGGATATATCCTCTCACAATTGATCTTCCCATCTTAATTTCGGTCTTCCCCTGTGTCTGTTTATTACTGGTGTCCAGTTTGTTATCTTCTTATTAGTTCTTCCGGTCCTCTTCTTTGTATGTGGCCAAAGGATTTTAGTTTTTGTGCTTTAATGAATTTAACTATGACTTCTCCTTCCATTAGGTTTCTTATTTCATGATTCATTCGAATTCGTATTGCCCCTTGATCTGTCTTAATTGGACCATGTATTCTTCTCATAATTTTTCTTTCTAGTATTCTTTTTCTTCATCTTTTTTTGTAAGGCTGATTACTTCTGCTCCGTAGGTGATGATTGGTCTAATTGCCGCTCTATATTTCTTAATCTTTGTTTTATTGTCAGGTTTTTGTCTTAAGTCCCTTGATTTACGTCTTCTAATACCTCTTTAAACAATTCTTTTGAATACATATTAAAAAGTAAACCGGAAAGCACAGATCCTTTTCTGACTCCTCGATTTATAGCTATGGTTCTTATAGAAGTGTTCTTTTTGATAATATTTTTTTTACGTATTCTTGTTTCTGAAATCTATTTTTGTAGTCTACAACTGAAACTAATGTTGATCAAATTTGTATGTTCACAGAAAACTAAAAATATTCATGAATAATAATTTTATTGTTAACTAAAATAAACCTCAGTATTAAATAAATGGTCTGCAATAAATGTTGCAACAAACCCAAACAGTTTTGGTTTTGTAATTTAAAATCAATTTTGGGAAATTCAGTAATAGAATTCAACGGCAATTAATTTTTATATAAATGTGCCATATTTCTAATTTAAAGTAAGTAGCTGTAAATAGAAATTTTAATGTTATTTTACAACTTACATTCCATGTGTGTTTTGAAAATATTCTATAATTTGATTTTTCTATACAGATGTTTAAAAATTCAGTTTTAAAAATTTTTCATTAATAATTATTGTGTCAAATATTCTGAAATATATTTTTTTCTTCCTACCCTGATCAATATTTGACTTACCTCTCTACACGAAAGTTGATATCAATTTTAATTCATTGAATAGAAAACTAAAAAATTATAAATTTCAGAATATTTAACCATTTGTATATAACCGAGTATTTTGCTTCGATTTTGTTATTTTTTTTAAATTGGAAGTACTTATATTATTTATGATTTTAAGTTAATTTCTTTAGTGCAATATATCTATCCGAATTTACAATATTATACATTTCCATTGAAAATCATTTTTATTATTCTATATACAATTTTTTATATATTTAATTGTCAATTTGTCTTTTATAAAAATTCTAAATGATTTTGAATAAGATTGTATATAAAAACACAGCACTACATGCCCAGTATTCAATACTTATTTATTTCTTATATTTATTGGTTAAATTATATAATAATACTCAATTTACAGTATTTGTTTAACCATACACTAAAAATACAAATAGAACTGGTAATGAGTTTCCTAGTTTCAGTACTTACATATTTCTCTTATAACAGTAGTAGAATTTGCAATAGTTTTAGTTTAGTAAATAAATAGTAGGTTTTTAGTGTGTGGATTGTCAATGTGTTTTGTTTCATTTGTGACTGATAAAATGTGTATTTTTTTGTGATAAAACTTACATTGTAATAGTGCCAATTATTTAGCTTTTAATTGCCATACAAATTTTCTTGCCATCGTTTGTCAATGACAAATTTTTCTTAAAAAAAAATAGCAGTGTTGTAATTAAATCCCTACCCACAGGAGCACGTGCCCCTGTGAGTGTGCGCAACAAGCATTCCTCCCTCTTAAAAAAAAAAAGGATAGGTTAACATCACTGTTGATCCTTATTTGTGGGTTCTTTTATAACTTATTATGACTTTCTGGAACACAGTGGCTGTATAAGGTTTGTTTCAGCAGACCAAAGAACTATTCTAGAACCGTCCGGGAACTGCGCAGTAGACGAATTCTCGTTATCTTTGAAGTACTGAGTTGTTTGATAACGGTTCTAGAACGGTTTTGTGGTCTGTTGGAACAGACCTATAATTCGTTATTTAAATACTAGTTTCACAAATGATTCTTGAGAACTAAAAAAATCTGTAGTAATAGCAAATTATGTACATTAAAAAATTGCATTATGTTAAATTAATTTGAAAGTAGTTCCCTGGACTCATAAAGATGGGATTTGTTCCGTTCAGTAATCAAATCTTTACTCTTTAATCGGGTAATACCACTGTTGATCCATATTTCTGGGTTCTTTTATAACCTAGTATGTCTTTATGGAACAGAGTGGCGACATGGATGTATAATTCGTTATTTATACGTTTGGGACCTCTTCTACCTAAGGATATATGGGCTCAATCATTGTTGTGTTGTTTTTAATGTCTCCAAATGGAAAAATTCTTCTAAAGTCAACAGGTTGTTCTTAAATATCTTCTTATCTACTAGATAATACTTTAACATCTTTGGAACATCCTCTAGAATCTTTAGCAGCTTCTTAATCAACTTCTCGATTCCCAGAAGTCAATAGGTTGTTCATAAACATCTTCTTATCCATTAGATAATACTTTAACATCTTTGGAACATCCTATAGAATCTCTAGTAGCTTCTTAATCAACTTCTCGAGTCCCAGAAGTCCACAGGTTGTTCTTAAACAACTTCTTATCCATTAGATAATACTTTAACATTTTTGGAACATCCTCTAGAATCTTTAGTAGCTTCTTAATCAACTTCTTGAGTCCCAAAAGTCAACAAGTTGTTCATAAACATCTTCTTATCCATTAGATAATACTTTAACATCTTTGAAACATCCTCTAGAATCTTTAGTAGCTTCTTTGTCTTTTTACTCGAGTCCCAGAAGTCAATAAGTTGTTCATAAACATCTTCTTATCCATTAGATAATACTTTAATATCTTTAGAACATCCTCTAGAATCTCTAGTAGCTTCTTAATCAACTTCTCGAGTTCCAGAAGTAAACAGGTTGTTCTTAAACATTAGGTAATACGTTAACATCTGTGGAACATCCTCTAGAATCTCTAGTAGCGTCTTAATCAACTTCTCGAGTCCCAGAAGTCAACAGGTTGTTCTTAAACATCTTCTTATCCTTTAGATAATACTTTAACAGCTGCGAAACATCCTCTAGAATCTCAAGTAGCTTCTTAATCTTTTTCTCGAGTCCCAGAAGTCAACAAGTTGTTCATAAACATCTTCTTATCCATTAGATAATACTTTAACATCTTTGGAACATTCTCTAGAATAATTAGTAGCTTCTTAATCAACTTTTAGAGTCCCAGAAGTCCTCAGGTTGTTCTTAAACAACTTCTTATCCATCTGCGGAACATTCTCTAGAATCTCTAGTAGCTTCTTTGTCAACTTCTTAAATCCCAGAAGTCCACAGGTTGTTCTTAAACAACTTTTTATCCATTAGATAATACTTTAACATCTGCGGAACATCCTCTAGAATCTCAAGTAGCTTTTTAATCTTTTTCTCGAGTCCCAGAAGCCAATAGGTTGTTCATAAACATTATTTTATCCACTAGATAATAACATCCTTGGAACATCACAAATGATTCTTGAGAACTTAAAAATTTTTAGTAACAGCAAATTATGTTCACTTCTGCTTATTAAAAAATTGCATTATGTTAAACTAATCAGAAAGTAGTTCCCTGGTTCCATAAAGATGGGATTTGTTCCGTTCAGTAATCAAATCTGTATCCTTGAATAGAGTAACATCACTGTAGATCCTTATTTGTGATTCTTCTACAACCTTTATGGAACACAGTGGCGCCATTGATGTATAGTTTCACAAATGATGAACAATCTCTAATAACAGTAAACTATGTACATTTTTGCTGATTAAAAAATTGCATGACGTTAAATTAATCAGAAAGTAGTTTCCTGATGCATATCTCTGACTTTATGGACTTTGTTCCGTTCAGTACAATTGACCAGCACAGTTATCTTAGTCATAAATCTGGTTAACTTAAAAATAAACGATTAAAGTGTATGTACACACTAAAGTGCTGTGTTACAAAGATTTACTCCTCGATATTGTCATTGATATTGTCAACTAGTGATGTATTATAGGGAGAACTCGGATTTATTTACGTTTCGTCACTATTTGGTCTACTTGTTCTGTGAATTACGTATATTTGCATCTACTGTTTGTTGTAACAGTGGTTACAGATTTAGGGCACCAATAAAAAATCTTAGTATCCATTTCGCCACAGTCGTTGCGCGACATATGGAGGGTAGAGGTAAAGAGCACCATCTCATATGATAAATCAGCAGAAAAAGTGTCCGTTAGTAAATAGTAAATTACAGTTCAAAATTCGACCGAAACGGCGCTAATATCGTATGGTATGAATTGAGCAATTATAGAGAATATGAAGTATACAGAGTTCCAAAACTATGGAGGGTAGCATATCCAAAACCTATAAAATTATTGTAAGATAACATCCCTGGTGCTACAATGGTGCCATCTTAATTTAATGAGTTCGAACGGATACTTTTTAATACACACATACCTCTATCCTTCATAGCAAGACATTGGTTCTTAAAGCGCCATCTGTTAACACAAATTTTGAAACACAAAGTGTACATTCCTTAACTTTTTTTATATTTTGGTCCATAATAAGAGTATTTTCATTTAAAAATTTAAGAAAAACTTTTGTATTACCTTCTGTACTGATCCCACTATCTCCTATGAAAATAAAATTTAATAATTTTTAAGAAAAATTTGTTTATTATAAAAATTCTTAAATACTATAAACAAATTATGGCACTGTTTAGTGCGACTTGTTTTCTTTATTCCTATATTTGGGAAAATTAAAATCTGTCGATTGTTTATAAGTTTGTGGAAGATTTATGAATTTAAAATGGATGGATAATGTAAAGGAAATTCCTATTTTTTTATGAATTTAGTACATCGGTATCTTTAAGTTAAGCAATAGAGAATAAATTGAAAATAACCCAAATGTTTGATTTTTTGTATTATCATAAAGTAGTTGTATAGATTATAATATTCTAAGAGTAAAACAGGAAATAGTTTGGTAAACTTTCTTGCTTATCTAAAATTAAATTCCTCTGCATTATCACCATTTATAGGCTATTTTCTATAATTTTACTAAGGGACAAATGTGTAAGAGCAATTATATGATGGATTACGCGGTTTTATCATTTTTTTGTGACAAAAAAATCGGGTGGGGCTGTGCTGGGGCACACAGCCGTTGGTTTTCACGTGAAACGTCTATGTTAGCGATATCGATTGTCTGTTCATTCGTTACGTCCATAAGTACAGGTATTCCAGTGGTAGAGGTGCTCGCGAGGTTGGCGGCAGCAGAAAAGTTCCTTGCGGCGTCGGCGTTTTCGTCGGCAGCGGCTTTGCGACGTTCCCAAAACCGTCTCGCTCGCTCGACGCCGGACATTGTGGTACCTGTGTGTGGCCCATAGCCTCCTCTTTCCAACGATAGCCGTCATTTATATTTCTGGCTGGCTCTTGCACGAGCTGAGGCCGACATAGCAAATGTTTATATATTTTTTTATCACTTTCTCGTTATTTTTAATATGAATACTGTCCAAATTGCACTTATTTTTGTATGAATCAATTAGTTTCAATAATCTTGATAAACACACGAAAGAATCACCGCGCTATCAAGTCAGAGTCACGAGTTACACTGAATAGAAACGAGTGAGAGCGCCGGTTTCGCACAGTTAACGCAGTACCCCTCCCCCGCAGACCCGGACTCAAGGTCATAATAGCGAGCTGACTACATAAGTGAACTATTCACACCACATTTTTGTTTCTAGGACTAATAGTTTTGTAATGTACGATGATATACGGTCCACTTTTTGAACCTGGTACTCGTATGTTTCGGCGCGATTTTAAAGATGTTTCACGTCAAAAAACGTAATCCATTATAAAATTGCTCTTACACGTTTGTTCCTTATTTTACCTCATATTTTTCCTATCCATGATCAACGCTTTAACTACAATTTTGTAAAAAATGTTCCGCTTGCAATACTATAGCTTTTATTATTTAATAAATGTACTAAAAACGCCAGTGAATGATTTGTGTCTAGAAAAGTAGGTTTAAATAATATAATCCGATGTAATAAGTTTACTTGCAAGCCATAGTGATAACTAATTAACCCATGACATGAAAAAAAAAATCAATTTACATACAGACTGTTCCAATAAAAAGTGATTTATTTTTTTTAAGAATCGACATTTTGATTTGGGACATTTTGTAAAGTTTACTCGCAATGGTTATCATCAATTATTTCAGCAAACAACTTTTTTGGTACGACCAGTTTTTGTACAAAAAAATGTGTACTCTATAGGTGATCTCTCGTCCAATTGAATTTCAATTTCTTTTGTAATTGACCAATATTTTAAAATTTGGTAAGAGTATTCTAATATGTTTTCTAGACAGGGTATTCGGAACATATTCGAAAAATTTAAGAGAATGTAAGAATGTATTAACATAAAACTCTGCGATTGAAGGTTCTTATTAAAGAATTGGATTAGGGAAATCTAAGCTTTAAAAATTTTCGTATAAGTTTTGAAAAACCCTGTTAAACATCATTTTTTAAAGCTGTTAAAATCAATTTTAGCTTTTAAAATGAGTGTTATTTTGTATATAAACCAAAATTTTGATTTATATTATCAATCTTGCATAATATATGATTGATTTATTATAAATCGAAGAATACTCTGTATATTCATTATAAATAAAGTTGTTTTTAATAGTGTACTAATTTTTTTCTACTTTTAACCCTGCAAAATTGTATTTATATTGGATATTTTTATTACAAAATTTTGTTGAATAGATGAACACATTGTATGTATAAGAATTGTAAAATGCACTCTATATATACATAATTATATAAATATACATACATGCCATTTTCTTTTGTGGTTTTATTTTTTTCTACCTATAGTACAGCTCGACAAGTGTCTCGTGAAATAAGGTGAAGATGCACCGGCGGTAACAAATTTAAAAGTGGGGGTATGGTGGGCGTACACCAAAAACCATTTGTGTGGTAGTCTTTATGCGGTGAGCATCTCTCTACATCTACACTGTTGCCTTGTTCCATTTACTTGTTCAGAACTTTATTAAAATTAAAAATTGTAAATGATGGTAAGTTTTATTGTGTTATTTAATTGTAGCATGGAGTTTGAGAGAAAATTATCCAGACATAGTCAAAGTCGAGAAATAATTGCTAATGTGTTAGCCTTTATGAAACGGGAAGCTAAAGAAGGTGTCATAATACCTCATCATCACATAAAAGAGCGAGTGGCAACAGCGACAGGTGTGTCCGAAACTACAAAAATTATTCCCTTATCATTAATTTTTAAATGATTTCTTTAAATATCATACTTAAAAATAGCGTTAATGTTCAGGTAAATTCCATCCTAGTCTGACCGAATACTTTCTCTCTCTGTGCACTGGAAGCTCCGCTTTGTCACGACATACTTGTCGGACTGTACATCCTCCCGTGTCTAAGGATATCCACACCTCAGGCTGTCATCAGGCCTAGAGATTTAAAATAGGTTATGAGACTTCCGAAGGGATCTCCCTAACATCCTCTGGTGTAAGCCAGTACTCGCCCAACACGGATCTTTGGAAGCAGAGCAGAGGAGTCCTACATTATATGCTCTACTGTTTCCTCTTCTTGTTCGCAACCTCTGCATAGAAGCGATTCTGTTAATTTCATCCTAAAGAGATGTTTTCGCAATTGGCAATGACCTGTTCGGACGCTTTGTCTGGCAATGCCTTAAATCTTAAATATTCTTGCTGTTTCCTCGCCTGGATGAGGTAAGAACTCTCTGGCCAGTCTACAGTTCGTTGTTTCATTGTGTATAAAGTTTTGGTGAGAGTGCTGTTTGACAAGGTCCACGATAGCGAAAATTGTTAGCTTGGTAGATGGGCGATTAATTGTAAAAAATTATTGATCGAAAATGTTCTCGGCTAAGATCCATTTTACGACCGAGTTAATAATTTCAAAACTAAACGATTTGTTGGATCGCAATGAAACTCTGGATTTATGCCAACAAAAGATTGATAAATTTGTGTCTGAAGGTTCTATTGGTGGCGCTTACTAAGCGGCTATATGCAAAACTAAAAAGACCACCGTCATACTTGAAGATTTTTATACATTGCTTACACAGATCGAATCAATTTTGAATTCAAGACCTCTTACTCCACTCTCTGAAGATCCGAATGACTTTCAACCCTTGACTTCAGGGCACTTTATTATTGGTGAACCTTTTAACATTTGTCTTCTCGATATAAAAATATCAAAATTATGGCACAACATGTGCCTTTCTAGACATGGAGGGGGATTTTGACAATACTCCACATGAGGCTGTCAAAAGAGCACTCAGTGATAGAGGAGTAGATAGAACGACTTCCACCTGGTTGTCGCAATTACTGTCTACAAGAATCGCAGAAATGAAGGTAGGCCATGATACTATCTCCATCAATACGACCAGAGGTTGTCCCTAAGGGGGAGTTGCATCCCCGCTTATGTAGAGTCTCATCGTAGACAGCTTACTCTGGCAATTGACCGAACTAGGTATACCTTGCCAAAGTTACTCCGATGACGTAGTTATCCTCGCAAGAGGGAAATATGAAAACGTCCTCTGCGACATAGTGCAAAGAGGACTGATCAAAGCAAAGCAGTGGTGTGATTCAGTGGGACTCAATATCAACCCCACCAAGACCACGTTAGTAGCCTTTACAAGAAAAAAGAAACCTAAACTAAAAACCATCAAAATAGGTGGAAATACCGTTGAGTGGAAGACAGAGGTCAAATATCTAGGGCTAATCCTAGATAATAAGTTACTCTGGAACAAACACGAAAACGAAATAATACTCAAAGTTACAAAAGCCTCATGGTGTGCAGAAACATTGCTGGGCTATAACCCAAACACATTGCAATGGATGTACACAGCAATAGTGAGACCTATCATGACATATGGGGCAATTGCTTGGGACACGAGAGCTAATCTGATCACTATGAGGACAAACCTCTCAAAGATTCAGAGACTAGCCTGTGCAAGTATCACTGGAGCAATGAGAACATGTCCCACTGCTGCAATGGAATTAATACTAAATCTCTCGCCACTGCATATTCAAGTAGAAAATAATATATAGAATGATCAAAGAAGGAATAATCAAGGAAAACCTCGATAACTCCAACTTGATCAAACTTGGGAAATGCCCCAAGATGACATGCCAAAGAAATTTAACTTTGTAAGGAAATTTACCACTAAACTGGGAAGTAAATCTGAGTGGGACGAAAACACCCAAGCCTCTTTCAAGCGGAAATTCGTGCCATCGAAGGATGTATAGAATTTAATATTGAAAGGAACTATTGTAGACAGAAGATTGTAATCATGTCAGATAGTCAAGCAGTCATCAAAGCTCTGAACTCAGATACAATCAGTTCAAAGATGGTCTGGGAATGCCTAGGCAAATTAAATGAACTAGGACAGAATAACACTGTTACCCTCCTATGGGTTCCAGGACACGTAGGAATAGAAGGAAATGAAACAGCAGATAGGCTGGCAAAAAAAGAAGCTGAAACCCCATACCTGGGACCAGAACCATCCTGTGGAATCAGCAGTAGTACAATCTTAGAAAAACTAAAGAAAAAAATGGATAGCGAAAAGCCCAAGTACTGGAATGATCTAGAAGGACTAAGACAATCGAAGACGCTCCTGGGAAACTACAACCAGAAGAGATCTCACAGCTGTCTTAACCTGAGTAAGAAAAACCTCCGAATTATAACAGGAATACTAACCGGGCACTGTCGATTAAGAGGACACATGAAGAAACTAGGATTAGTAGATGAAGCAAACTGCAGATTCTGTGAGGTAGAGGGTGAAACCTCAATACACATACTCTCAGAATGCATCGCATTAAGTACTTCTAGGTTCTAGGGTCATACGAAATAGAAAAGGAAAAATTACCTAGCTTAAAACCCAATGATATCCTAAACTTTCTAAGGAAGATAGGACTAGAAGAGCTGCTATAAGTCTGAGGAATCATCAGAAATATAGCAAGGAAAAAGGGAACACAATAGATCTTATAGGTCGCAGTTGTATCTGTTACCCCTAACTACATACATACATAGATCATCCTATTTTACGTAAAATACTTAAAAATAACTATAGTTAATAAAGAAAAACTAATAATTTTTAAATAGAATTTTATTATATAAAGATAGTGTTTAATTAAAAAATGCAGCAAATATAATTGTTTAAAAAAATAAACCATCTACAGTAAATTCCAAAATATTATTAAACATAAACAAATACATTTACACATAATATGTATAACAATTTCAAAACGTTAAGCAGAAATTTTCAGTCAGAATGTAATTTACTATCAGAGGTTTAAAACTTAAACAACAAACTTCTAATCATATCAAACTTAAAATACTTTATTTTTTAAACAAAATAAAAATTCTAAAACGATATCCTACAATGTGTATCGTATTGTAAATACAAATAAAACTTAACACTAGATAAGAAATATTTAAATTAAACCTTCGTATTTTAACTTTTCCGTTAGTTCCGGAATTTCAATGATATACTTGAAATCGTCTTCTTCATTAAATTCCTTAAATATTACTTTTGTCTCTGTGCCCTCTGGTAGAATCTCCTGTGCTCGCTTTACGATTTTCTCAGTATCAGGAATATCTAAAAGTAAGATAATTTTATAAAAAATAAAAACTCCAGATTTTTAGGAAACACGTACTGGTAATTGCACATAATATTCCCAATATCGGAATTTCCTTAAGATTTGCTGGGAATCGTCTAATATTTTTCGAATTAGTCACAGTGTATGCTGTTCCATAATCTACTAGAGAGAGATCAAATCCATGTGTTCCTTTATCTAGTACTACAGCTCTACACCAGTATGCTAAAAACAAATTTAAGTCAATTATATGTAAATGTATATTTATGCACTGTTCTGGGTGCTATAGCGATTTGCCTAGCATAATTAAAGGGATTTATAATGCATGGAATGGAGCTGGAGAGCGCTATATATAGGGTTGGGCAAAAAGAAATGTATTTATGATCGAAATTTGACGCTTTATTTAACATACTTAGAATTATCAGATTTAAGACAAATATGCGCTGTTTTGTTCACAAACTTGTTGCCATTTAGAAGGCAACTTCATTATCCCCCCTTATAAAACCCCCTCCTTATTTGCAAAAAACTCAGACAGCCAGTTTTCGCAAGCCTCTTTTGAGGCCAACTTAGTATCACCAAGAGCGCTTTGCATGGACCGGAAGAGATCACTTGGTGCCAGGTCCGGACTATACGGTGGGTGCGAAAAACATCCCATCCGAGCTCCCGTAGCTTCTGGCGGGTCATCAAAGATGTGTGAGGCCGAGCGTTGTCCTGGTGGAACACAACACCATTCCTATTGACCAATTCTGTCCGCTTCTAATCAATCGCCTGCTTCAAACGGTCCAGTTGCTCACAGTAGAGGACCGAATTGAGGGTCTGGCCATTGTTGAGCAGCTCATAGTGGATGATTCCCTTCCAATCCCACCAAACACAAAGCAAAACCTTCCTGGCCGTCAATCCGGGCTTGGCGATGATTTGGGCCGGCTCGCCGTCCTCGATCACGATCTTTTTCGCTTTGCGTTGTCGTACGTGATCCACTTTTCATCACCAGTCACCATCCGTTTCAAAAATGGGTCGAATTCGTTCCGTTTCAGCAGTGCATTGCAGGCGTTGATTCGATCCAAGAGATTTTTTTGCGTCAACTCGTGTGGCACCCAAACATCCAACTTTTTTTGAAATCCAATCTTCTGCAAATGGTTCCAAACGGTTTTATGGTCTACACCCAGTTCCTGGCCAATCGAACGAAAACTCACATGCCGGTCTACTTGGATGATATCGACGATTTTATCAGTTTCTACGACCATTGGCCTATCAGTACGTGGTGCAACTTCGACATCCACTACACCAGAACGAAATCCATCGAACCAACGCTGTGCTGTATCGGGCCCATAAACTTCACATATTTTTGCGGCCGCCTTAGTTGCATTTTTACCTCTCAGGTAGTAAAAACGTAAAATATGACGAATTTCTTGCTTGGTGGACTCCATCTTTGACTCGCTATAACTTGAGACTTAAACGTACGATCACAACATTTTCAAAGTGATACTTGTAGCACAGATTGTCAACTTCAAGTCGCCGTTTAGAGTGAAGAGATACGATAAGTACAACACAAGATATGTTTAAGTGTTGGCCTCTATTGACAAAATACGACACTACTTTTTCCCCAACCTATTATATTGTTATAGCATCATTGGCTATGTTCTGACTAAGTCAACGATTACAATGGCCTGCAAATGATTGTAAACGGATCGCAGAATATGGCTCTCGGACACTATTAGATTATTACTTACTGTCGATGAATTTTTTTGGCCGCCATTTTCGTTTGTATTGTTTACAAAAGATATAGCGTGCAATGATAAATTACCTATTGTTATTTTGATATAAAAGATTAATTAATGCGATGAAAAAAATGTAAATATATTATATTGTCTCTGTGTAGGAACTTGTAAACACACTTGATCACAAACCCGATTACACGAATCGTATCCGAGGGTAAATGGTAAACGATTACAACCGTTTGCAGGCGATTGTAATCGTTGACTTAGTCAGAACATACACATTGTTTCTAGTGTTTTACATCGATTAAAAATAAGAAATGAAGGTTACTAGGAGACAGCTAAGATATTATAAAGGTCTCCTAGTAAATAATATCTGAAATTTACTTTCATTTCCTGATTTATAATCAATTTTACCTCCCTTTTAAACATTTCTGTGAAAATAATGATACTTTAAGAATCAACAATTTTAATTTTTTTTAATTAGAAAACTTGTAGACTTGTAAACAAAATTTATCGAAAATATACAGGGTGTTATGAAATGGTTGCTAGAATGTATTATTGTATTATATTTAGATTATCTCTTTTTTCATTCTCAAAAACTTGCTTTTCTTATCAAATTCGACCGATGTTTTTATCTAGATATTATTTAGTTGTTGGTGAACAATTTTACAAATTTTCTAACACTCTATATGCACTTGGTTATGGTTTTCCCTCGATAAATCTAGGTGTCACATTGTACGAAATTAAAATTACAAAGGTGCCACATTCAGTTTTTATGAATGAGCCATACTGCTGTTTTTGTTAACTTACGTTCAGACTCTTCAGTTGGAGTGTAATTTACCACACACATTTCTAAAACTTCTGGTTCGAAAGGAGTTTCATCTTTAATATCCTGAAAGACAATGGAATTTGTATTAGAAAATTGAAATTAAATTTGAAAAAATCTATCAACTCAACAGATAAACATATAATTACGTTTTTGTATAGAACATATAAAATGAGTACGTTTATTATTTCGAAATGGTGAACTTCAACATTTGATTAAATAACATTAAAAGCAATTAGAAAAGTTGTAAAGGAATGTAGGCTATAAATAAACAAAGTTACTTATAATAGTTACAAAACTATATACAAAATGAAATTTACTATTTTGTAAAAATTCGTTATTATAACGTACCAATTCTGAAAGTGTCAAAAGATGAGCCACAGATTCTGCATTGGTAGGATTCAAAGTTATTTCTGACATACTCTTGATTGTATAACAAATATAATCATCCGTTGAACCTACTTCAGCTGTAGTAAAAGGCATGTCATTGTAAGTAATACGAACTAGAGATTCATCAGCGCCTAAAACTTTAATATACTCAGTGACATTAGAAATGTTGCACCCAGACAGAATAATTTCTTAATCTTAATTTTTTGACAACAGAATGACTATATTTAAAGAATGCTATGATAACAATATCAATGTTATATCTTTAATAGTTTTTGTAAAACTTTTTTTTATCTTAAATTAAAAAAAAAAAACTGGTAAAGAAATTTTTAATTATTGTTCTTCAGTCTAATTGTAGTCAGTGTAACAAAATGCCTCGAGTTCGAGGACATCAAAATTACCACCATTTTAGCGATTTTGACAGGGATAGAATTGTTGCCTATAAAGATATGGGTTTGTCGTATCGCCAAATTGCTCTTCGTGTTAATTGTACGGCAATGACGGTAATGTGTGTGTGTCGAGTGTGGACAAACGAAGGTAGAGGAACACGAAGAAGGCCAACTGGCCAACCAAGGCGTACCACAGAGCGTCAAGATAGGCGCTTCAAACTACTTGCTCTGCGAGATTGTTTTGCAACTACGGCTCAAATCGCTGATCAATACTTTGGAGAGGAAGGTAGACCTGTTACTATGCGTACACTATACCGTCGCATTCGAGCCTTTGGACTGTTTTCATACCGTCCACGACTAGTGCTACTTTTGACCCAGCACCATTGCCATCAACATTTGAATTGGTGCAGAGAACGGGCAGCAATGGGTGGAAGAATGGCATAATGTAGCATTTAGCCATGAATCGCGATTTTGTTTAGACATGCACGATGGCCGTAGAAGGGTAAGACGCCGCCGTGGAGAGCGACGAGATACCGGGTTTGTTCTTGAAAGACATGTACACAGGACAGTTGGCAGTAATGGTTTGGGGGGCTATTGCCTATGGTAGCCGATCACCACTTGTGTTCATTCGAGGCAGTATGACAGCTGCACGTTATGTTGATGATGTCTTACTTTACTGCCTTATCTAGACGGCCGTCGACACGACCTTTTTCAGCAAGATAACGCGCGTTCCCCTATTGCTCGTCGAACTATAGACTTTCTCCAAGAAGCTGGCGTTAATGTTTTGCACCCCGTTCACCAGATTTAAATCCCATCGAACATGTGTAAGATATGATGAGAAGAAGACTGTCCAATTTACACTATCCTTCACAAACTCTGGCACAGTTAATCCATGAAGTTCAAGTTACATTGAACGAGATACCACAAGCAGACATTGATCATCTCATTTTGTCAATGCCTAGACGTGTACATGAGTGTATTCAGTTACGGGGTCGCCAAACAAATTATTATTTTTTTTTTGTTATACGTTATTACAAATTCTTGAAAATGTTATCGTATTATTCTCGATGTAAATCTACCATGTTGCCAAAAAATTAAGATTAGAAATTATTACTTCTGGGTGTAACACTTCTAATATCACTGAGTTTAATTAAAAAGAAAATAAAAGTTTTTTGTTATTTACCTTCTTTAGAGGAAGTTTGTTTTGAAGAAATGGGTGGTGATTCAGTTTTGGTCTTTTGACAAGGAGTAAGTTTAAGAGCTTTACTAGCCTTGTTCAAATCGAATATTTTCTGTTGTAATAAACCGTCTTCAACTTGTAGATCAAAATCATCATCTTCAGTTATCACCTATTTAAATTTAAGTATATATTTTTTGTGAATTAAAATTATATAAATATACATACCACATTAAGTTTTGTCTTCTTTTCTAACAATTCCGTAATATATTCTTTACTATCATTTTCCAAATGATTTAAACACTCAAATTCTGGTGTAAAATGTATTGTAACGGGTTGCTCAGAAAGCCATTTATCAACATTTCTTAAAGATTTTAATGATAATGTATTTTCACCAGAGTAGTCCAAATATTTAACAACTCCTATAGTAGGAGAAGTTTTACTCAGAAGAACTCCTCTAACTAAATTAGGAGTACGGTCCATTGCGCATAGAACTAGTTGACCTTCCTTTACATCACTCATAATCAAATCTAAAATTAGAATTTACTTATTAAAGCAAAGCTTGTAATGTAAGGTTTAAAAAAAGCATTTCCTCCTCCCTCTTTCCAGTAAGCCAATGCCTCTTCCATTCGGAAACAAATCTAAACAGTGAGAAAAGAAAAATACAATGTTTAAACTTACTGGATTTCTCTAAACCCTTTATATATTCCAAAATTTGCTTATTTTTTGCAGCACCATCCTTCGTTCTAACAGCAAATTTATTTTGTAGTAAATTAAGAAGCATTACTTTATCACCATTTTTTAATTCGCTTATAGGCTTTGGTATTTGGAAAAATGCTTCCTCGGTTTTTTTAATTTCGGGTTTTGTTATTAATGGTTTCGCCTCAGTCTCTTGTTCTGGAACTGTCGATTTATCTTGCAATGGTCTACTATTTAATTCTTTAGGAATTTCAGCAGGTTGATACCGTTTTTCTTCAGAGGAAGAATTTGATAATTCTACTAAGTAAGTATCATCATCGTACTAAAAATAGATTACATTTAGGAAAAAAATATATGTATTTTCTAAAAGGGTGCTATCTCAGATGAAATGGTGTGAAAAACTTGGAATTAGTAAAATCTAATCGGTTAGTCACTTATATTGTTGAATGTCAGTTTTAAGAAAAAATAGCAATTCAATATCTATTTGTTTATTAAAAGCAGGAAGTGCCATTTTGCCGATTGAGATAAAAAATTGCCACGTGGCAAGAACTTTCTACACGAAGATTTTTTCTACGATCACATGAAATTACCTTTTGTTTAATAATAATTCGAAGGTCCATGTCATCTGATAATTGTTTTGAATACTTGCTTATACGAATTCTATTAGCAAGTGCCGGTATTTTTCTGAATGTTTCTGGTAATTCTTTAACTAGCTGTACTTTTTCTCGATTGCCATAGTCAATGAAAAGTACTTCTAATGGATCTTTATTAGTTATTCTACAACGATTCCTAAAAAATATGAAAATTGATAAAAATGAAAATATGGAACTTAAATTCTTAATTTTAAGCTAGTATTTTTTAAAGTGAAATGTGGGTTATTCACCAAGTCACATAGTAGCCTTATTTCTCTACCGAACAGGACCTTCGCAGGCGTTTGGCCTGTTGATTCGTTAGTGGCCGATCGAATGGCTATTAGAAATAGTGGAATATGTCGATCCCAATCCCTCTGACACCACCTTTGACAGGTAGTTGGTTATAGTCAGATTCATTCGTTCCACCATTCATCAGACTGAGGTGCATCGCTGTAGTTCTCGTTTTGTGTATGCCTAATCTTTGGCAAATTTCTTGAAACAGCTTGCTCTCAAAATGTCTCTCTTGGTCTGAATGTAATTCTAGTGGTACTCCAAAACGGCTTATGAGTTCTTCAACTAATATACCTGCTAAAGTGGCTTCCTGATTGGGAACTGCGTGGAAGTGGCCCCATTACATCTACTGCGATTCTTTCAAAAGGACTTCCGACCAGGTATTGCTGCATTTCGGCCTTCGGTTTTCGATGCGGACCGTTACTGACAGCACATGTGGTGCATTTACGACACCAATCTTTAACATCGTTAGTGCAGTTTACCCAGTAAAATCTATCTCGGACCTTTTGCAGCGTTTTCGTGATACCCAGATGTCCTTCAGAACTATCATTATGTATCTGTTTTAAAATTTCTGGTACAGCTTTTCTTGGGTCCACTTGTTTCTTTGACCTCGGAATTTTCTACAATTTTTTTAAGGAGCCCACCGTTCAAAATTAAAGAACTCCTTGGGCCCAATATGCTTTTAAAGCAGGAGAGGATGAGGATATCTCTCTCCACAACGGACGACGGTCCATTCTCTTCCATTCCCGAATCCAGCATTCCAGCATAGAGCTCTCGTCTTCTAGCACAACCTTAACTAATGCAAGTTTTTCCTCGTTCTGCTCCATGCGGGTACAATTGGAACAATCAGGTCGACATGACCTTCTAGAAAGTGCATCAGCATTACGATGTCTTGTTCCAGGTCTGTGCTCGATTTCAATATAATATTCCTGCAGCTTTTCGAGCCATCTTACCATCTGTCCTTCCGGGTTTCTAAAGCTAAGTAGCCACTTTAAACTGACATGGCCTGTTCTGATCAGAAATTTTCTGTCATACAGATATTTATAAAAGTGCTCGACGGATTTTACAACTGCTAAGAGTTCCCGCCGAGTTACACAGTAGTTCTTTTCAGCTTTCGATAAAGTTTTGCTGAAATATCCAACCACTCTTTCTTTGCCATCTTGTAGCTGTGACAAAACGGCTCCAATTCCCACATTGCTGGCGTCAGTATCCAGAATAAGCTTACCGTCAGGAAGAATAGGGGCTAACGTCAGCTGTTTCTTTAATAGTTCAAACGCCTTTTGACATTCCTCATCCCAACAGAAGGACTTGTCTTGTTCTGTCAAATATGTCAAGGGTTTAGCGATGTCTACAAAATTCTTGACATACCGTCGGTAATAGGAACAAAGACCCAAGAAACTTAACATGGTATGATTCGCACAATGAATATTTGTTGTATGATAGAGTAATTATAAAACTTACCAAGTGTCTTCAAACTCTGCTAACCCTAAAAGGCCAACTATTGGATTATTAATGGGAGCAATACCAGGGGCTGCTTCATATAAATCCAAAAGCATATCATCAACAT
This sequence comes from Altica lythri, assembly GCA_964028335.1. Taxonomy (NCBI): domain Eukaryota; kingdom Metazoa; phylum Arthropoda; class Insecta; order Coleoptera; family Chrysomelidae; genus Altica; species Altica lythri. The sequence goes on along the minus strand of OZ034807.1, from coordinate 8,056,123 downwards.
TTTTGGATGATTCTAGTTCTTGCACCCAGCAAATATTTTCTTTACCAGTTTCGACATAAGTGACCCGAACCTACAAACAATACATTGTAAATAAATATTAGACATATTTTCCACAAAAGTTAACAGACTCCTGGGATAAAGAATAGAAAATTTAGATCAACTTAATAAAAACTAATAGTCAGCCATTTATCGTCCTTTTGAGCAAATTAAATTTTTAATTATAATTAACATTATCAATAGATGATCTTACATTATAATGTTCATCAACATTCAGTTGGACCTTTGCAATTTCATCAACACTTTCAATGTTTTTCATAAAAGATTTCTTTTTAGTAGAACCATCACTCGTCACAGATTGCGTGTCATTATTCTGAATTTTGAAAGGATTTTGATTTCTATTTTGGTTAAATCTAGACGTATTTGTTGACACAGAGTCCCTAAAAGTAATAAAAATAAAATAACAAGTTAAATAATTGTGATAAAATAATTACAACGAAATCTGAGACGATTTATTAGGACCGCTATCCCAAAAATCTTCTTTTTTGTTTTGTTGCTTCTGTTGTTCAAATCTGGAGTTATTTTCGGAGGCAAAACTATCCCTAAAAAATTAGAGAAAAAAATAAAATCAAGCAAGACAATGATGATTTTTTATCATATAAGCCTAATTTTAGACGTATGTAGTTTTTATATAGTATGTATATAATAAAATAAGCCTTAGAATAAAACTTATTAAAAGTTACTAACCTGTTTTGGTTTCGAGATCTCATATCATTTTTATTACTGTTTTGATAACCATTATCTCTCTGATTTTTGTCATATCTATTATCCCTGTTGTTTCTAAAAATTTAAATGCAAACTCAACTGATTCTGAAAAATATAATAATGTAATTATTACCGATTAAATCCTTGTTGAGTGGAATTGTTAGAGGAAGCATTCCAATTAGATTGTGGTGGTCTCATTGGTGCAGAAGTTTCTGAATTTTGTATACCATGACTACTTAGTCTATTTCTAGATTTTGAGCGATTACGATTATTAACAGTCATAGAAAAGTTTGGATTATTAGAACGTCTATCGTTTTGGAATGAGGGACCAGGAGTGTTACCCAATAGCTGCTGTTTGCACCTAAAAAATATAATTTTATATATTTATATACACACTTGATTAATAATAATATTAATTACAAATGTTTGTATACACCAAAAAGTGAGAATTCATTCATATTTGAATATATAGTGTTTAATAAAAAAATATGAGAAAACTGCAGAAATAGCACGTACAGAGAGACGGTATAGAAACAAACTTCCAATTATTCAAACGTTTGTGCGATTATTTATTATTTTCGTATTTACAATTTGTTAAAATTTTCAGTTTTTATTTTAAACTTAGACGCTTAGAAGCCTTTGAAATGTGGATGCTCCGAAGAATGTTAACGATCTTTTGGACACAACATATAACAAATGGAAGGGTACTGCGAATGATGGGAACCGATAGAGAACTCTTAAGAATTATTCTAATCTAATCTAAATAAACCTGGCATGGTCTCTCCTATAGAGCTCCATATTTTAAACACTGCTTCCTATGGGAATATTGTGACCAGGTTCGGCACCAAGAGTCCTTGCATGTACCCCATGCGTGCAGGACTCTAGTTTGATCAGCTGAAGATCATCACCACCGCTGATCTTCAGGTAGGCATAAATCCAGGTGTCCCAAGTTCTTGAGGATTTGGATGACTATCCATGAGTTACTGTTGCCACAGGTCAGTTCCCTTTATAAGAGATCTGAGTCCTGTGACTAATTGCTCAAGGTGGTGATAGGTTTCAGGGTTCGTGTCACCGAAGATGAGGAACCGTTAATGGTCCAAGAACTCACACTCAAATAGAATGTGAGTTGCCGTCTCATCTTCCATGGCGCACAGTCGGCACTAGGTGGATTCCTGTGTCAGAATCCCCATCCTTCGAAAGTGTAGTCTGAATGGTCCGTGCCCAGTGAGCAGGCCCACCAGTACTCTTATCTGACTCCTGCCAAGATTCAGTATGTCAGACGTCAGTTTTTTAGAGTAGCCTTTGAGCGTCAGCTTCGAATGCCTCAGCCCTACAGTATTACTCCAGTGTTTGGTCGACTCTTCCCAGACCCAGTTCCTGACTTTGGTCCTGACCCAGGCTCTAGGCAGTCCCAGTACAGGTTTTAAGAATTATTAATCTTTAATATGTTTAAAAAATGAGTACATAATCTAATAACTAAAATTAATCAAACTAATTGTATTTTAAGTGTAAAACTACTTACTTTTCTATTGTTTTCAAAATCTGCTGATCTTGAATACAGGTGATGTGATTGTCCAATAAGTATCTAGTAGCTTGACTTAACAAAAACAACTCAAATTCCTTGACGATTATGTTGTTTCTAAAAGTATAATACATACTACTAATAGTACTACAATTACTTTACTTTAATTATAACCACAAAAAACAGCCAACAGTTGATCTACATAGCCATTTATAGATTACAATTTATATTTTGTGAACCCAATCTTGACTAGTTAATGTTATTTCAAGTAGATTCTTATTATAATATCAAACGTATACAAATATTTAAAATGTCTTTTGTTCGTTGTAGATTATAAGCAATGTCGATTGAACCAAATTACCTTACTACACTGCGACCTAAATGATCTTTTGTATACCCTACATCCAATTATGTATCCATAAGGTCTAGAGTCTAGACTTTTAACAAAGTCTATTATCCGCTTATGATGTACTTTAGTAACCTGATCACCTTCTAAGGAAACCTGTCCCAGATATTTATGTCGTTTAGCGAACTATTAACTGTCTTTTGCAGATTCATCTGCATATTCACCGAATTTGATTATTCCACTGTTCACTTTTACCATTTTAAAAAGATGGCACCTTAGTGGACAGTTCAGGTTCATAAAGCTCTAAGAATAATTTAAAGTAAGGCAGTATTAACATTTTTGCTTGTCTTTGACCTCGAGTGTTTTTCTAGTAGGCTGTACTGGGTTCCTTTTCCCAATCAGGAACTTCATTAATAATGCGGCATTTTGAGATGCCATAGAAACGTTCAGGTCTGATAAAAGGAGTAATAGTTCCTTGTTTTGCGAGACTATCAACAATTTCTTTTCTGACAATCCTTTTATGCACGGTACCTACAGCAACCGTTACTTTGTTATGTTTAGCCAGTTGCTTAAGAGACTGTTTGCATTTCCAGGCTGTTTTGAACTAGAACGTGGAAAATTGTAGAGCCTTCAAGGTATCCTAGCCATAGGAGACAATAATTATAATGGTTGAATTGAGGCGTTCTTTCATACACTTTTGGGCAGAGAATTTTATTTGTAAAAGCTCCGTTTTGATGAAGTTGCTTAAGAGAATGTTTGAGTTCCAAGCTGTTTTGGACTAGAACGTGGAAAATTGTACAGCCTTCAAGGTATCCTGACCAGGAGACAATAATTATAATGGTTGAATTGAGGCGTTCTTTCATACACTTTTGAATTCTATTTCTAAAAGCTCTGCTTTGAAGAATGTAGGAATGTTTCTTAGGGCTAACGTTAGGACCTGTAACCCCTATACCTACTCCTTTTGGTGTTTTAGACTCATCAGTGTAATAAGTGAGGCCTCCTTTTGTAAGTTGGGCGATTTCGTTTTGTGTTAATACTAACATTTAGTGTCAGTTCGAAATCTCGGTTTAGAGACATAATGTCTGTAAGCATCTTCATGGATTGGGTTGCTCTTAGAATACAAAAATGTTTTATAAGATCGCCGGGTTTTAGAGACTTAGTCCTTGTTAACCTATAGGAACTTTCCAGAGCAATCGTCTTTACATGAAACAGCTAAGGTGTAGAATTACCTCCAAGGCCGCACTAGAACACGATCTCATTGCGCCATTGTGAGTCTTTGCAACTTTTGCAAATCTATTATTGCCTTTTTTGCGTTGTTCCACCAAACTAGGAGTCTGACAATCGTTTGATATGACCAATAGATCATTATAGGTTTAAGACCCCAAAAAAACTACAACAGGTCGACGGTCTCCGAGGTATTTTACCTCTTCTGAGAATGAAAGTTTCACTCCAATTGTAACAGGAGGTTGAATCATTGATTTTCTTCTATTTTTGAATGAAATGAGTGTCATTTGTTAGGTTTGACTGAATATCCTTTCTTCGAACAACAAGTAGTTATGTAATTTAGGTTTTTTATAACTATACGTGTCCCTTTAATATAATCAGACATCTACTTGAAAAAGTAAGCCGACCACTTATTATAAGCCTGGACTGGTATATGTAATATGTAAATATATTTTATTTAAACATCTGAAGTTTTTCTAATAAATCGACTGTAAATTCAGTTACAGTATCAAATACGAAGATAGCTGCTTTTCTGTTTTTAACAAATTTTTATCTAGAGGCGAAATATAAAAAAAATAAACGGTGGATTCAAAAAGAAGCGAAGCTTTTAATATCTTTGGCGCAGATGGGTCAACCAAAATACCTTTGTGGTCATTTATAAACATTTGCCACTTAAATACTACTTAATCATAATTTAATATAAGAAAACAAGAAGCACCTGTTTTCAAATAGTTAAACGTAAGATATTAAAAGTGGGATAAGAGACTGAGTGGTAGGATGACCGTTCGCTTATTCGAAAAAAGCATCGAAATATAAAGACGCCAGTGGGAGTTCTATTATTCATTTTTGTGAAGATTTGTCTATCCCAAAACCTATGACTTAAAAAAATGTAATCACATACCTAGCTGCCTCAGACAAACGTTTATATTCCGACCGAAGAAATAAGCTGAATCCAGTTTTTGTGAGATCATCCATATTAACATGCATGTTGTCTTCTTCATCTAATCCTACATCCACCGGGTCTCCATGAACGTTTACATAATATAAATCTCTATCATTACCTCTATAATCGTTTTTATACATATTGGAATTTTCTGCTTTTTGCTGTCCGGTATTATTCGGAATGTTATTTTCGAGTCTGAAAAATATAACGTTTTAAATAAACATTTATTAACAACTATTTGGTCAAAAATACCTGGGTTGATCACCTGCTAAATAAACTCTCCAACCCAAAGGATTCTTAATGAAATGTTGTACTGCTTCTTCACAAGATCTAAAATAATCTAATTTTTATTTGTTCCTCATGCTTAGAAAAAAAACTTACGCAATTTGATGAAAGTATACCTTAGCAAATTCTCTACTCGAATCGATATAAATTTTCTGAATATTACCAAATTCTTTGAATGCACTTTTTAGGTAATTCTAAAACAGATATATTAATTTTTATATATTATTAACTGAAGAGCAATTTAGGTTTATGCCTGGAAGAAGAACGACTGATGCTGTTTTTGCTCTAAGGAGAATGATGGAGAGAAATCGTGGAATGCAGCGAGATATCTACTTTGCTTTCATAGACTGACAGAAAGCGTATGGCCGAGACAAGAAGTCTGGGGATCTATGCGTGTTAAAGGTGAGATAGAAAAGAATGTCCGATTAGTGCAAAAGATGTATGAGGGAACAAAAACGAAAACAAAAAAGCGGTGTTGGGGTTACGGAGGGATTTATGGTGAGTGTGGGGCTCCACAAGAGGTTCGTGCTGTTTAGTATATTGATGGATGTTATAACTGAAGAGAGGTGGATGATATTGTAAACCTTGTGAAAGAGAGACTGGAAGGAAAACTTGGGAAATTAAAAAAAGCGCTTGAGAGTATATGACGAATGGTCTTAAAATCAATCTACAGGACAAAATGCTGCCAGCTGTCAAAAACTTCAAATATTTAGGGTATGTGCTAGAAAAGAAAATTAAGTTTTAGGAGTTAGATGCATCATAGAATGAAGTGTGGAGAGATGAACTGAAGAAGAATCAGAATGAAGTTTTGTATGACAGAAATGTGAGTGCAAAAATGAAAGGTAGACTGTACAAGAGAGTTGTAAAAACAGCGATAACGAAAGAGCAAGAGAGAAAGTTAGACTTGGCGGAGATGAAGATGTTGCGTTGGATGTCTGGATTAACGAGGAGAGATAGAATAAGAAATGAGAGATTAAGAGGTACAGTGAAAGTGGGACATCTGAGAGATGAGAATTACGTGAGGAAAAGGTTAGATAAATGTTAGTTTAGAGGTAAGAGAAAAAGAGAAAGATAAAAGTTCTCGATTCGTATTGACACAAATACTGCTATTTGTCCATCGTGGTTCACATGAAAACAAAACAGATTTAATAACCTTTGATCAAATAGAAACTTGTTTATATTTCGTTTATTCGGTTTGTCACAGTTGTACACACTTTGGTGTTATGTCCAGTGTAATTTAGAATTTGACCGTATTTTTTGCAGTTAGCAATTTTCGCTGAAAATGTAAATTGTCCGTTTTTAAAGCGAAGCAATAAAATGGGTGAAAACAAAAAAAAAATGCAAGAAAGGCTATAAATTATTTAAATCTTACCCTATCTACTTCCGCCGAAAAACCAGTAATATAACAATGGTATCTAAAAACGTTAAAAAAATAATTGTAAATAGGTAATACATTTACTTAATCTATCCTTTAAATAACTTGGTTAATTTGATCATACTTTCAAAGGAACTAACTGTTATTTTAACTAAGCCTGAATTAGTTTTATAAAAAATTTCATATTCAACACAACCAGCAATTTTAAGTACCAAAACGAACTGATTCAAATAAATATTCTAAGGTACATTTTTGGTATAACAGTATATATATATATATATATATATATATATATATATATATTTAGAAATCAATCTTAACAGGATGATTTTAGCACAAAAAGCCGATTCTTTGACCAAACTACGAACGATAAAATTATGATTTTTTCACTCCAAAAGGCCATCGTATACGTACTATGCTATAATAATTAAAACTATTATTTAAAGGATATATTTTCAATGTGCTTAAAAAGTAAGCAATATAAATATGAAATAAAACTAATGCACCAATGGTTATGTTAAAGCATTACATATATGTTTGCTTATTTCCAAATAGCAAGACGCTGCATGAGATAATGTAGGTATAACCAAGTTTTCACATCTTACATGCTTCTAATTTCAATGATTTATATAAATCGGAAGTTACTTTATTATAAACCATATTAATTAAACATTCACCAATAAAAACCCATACTAATGAAAATTTATTTACAAAGTAAGCTTAATTTTAAACGAGTACTCTGCATGCTTTTTATACACAAAAGGCATTACAAAAACTATTATTTGCAAATCCATAGAAATAAATATATAGCTTACTGTATCGGCATTTTAGTTTAGAGTAAACTGGAACAGATATTATAAACTTAATCAACTTGACGTTTTGAATTTAAAGTACTTAATATTAAAATTAAATTTAAAAAAAGCCAACTTACCGAAATAACCTAGCAAACAAAACAGGTTTAACAAAATTGTCAGGAAACTGTCTTCTGTCATCTGTCAGAATCAGATTTTTAGAAAAAGGCAGCGCATAACCAGAAGAGTTGCTACGTTTACACATTAACATTATAAGTACAGTATTACAGTATTTGTGTTTACACGCAAATTTTCATGTCGGGTTACATCATAAACAAAATAAAATATACTTTTTTAAAAGACGCTTCAGATAATCTCAACCAGATTCATAGATCTATATATAAAACTAGCTAACACGGTGAATTTATAGTAATTTTTTCTGCTTTTTTCGATTTCTCTCCACATTTTTCGTTTTTTTTTTTTTAATTTCAATTGTAACACTTTTTTTGTACTTATATTTAATATCTTTGTTAATTACTAATTTTTTTTGTTTTTCGATTGTATTTAACAATATAGTAACAAGTGTTAGTCAATAGCCTCTATTTAGCGGTATTGCTTTTATTTACAATTGATGCTCTAGTTTATTAAAAAGTTGCTATTTAATGTATCCTCGGTAGTATATCTTTATTTGTAATATATAACATACATTGTGTTTACATTTGTATGGTAATACTATTTTAATTGCACAACCTTTTATTTCTTTACCTAAAACTAATAAATAGTCTATATCTTAATAACTAAATAACTTTGGTCACAGCTTTGTTTATATTAATGTGTACTAGTTTATTTTGTATGGTTAATTAATAGTCTAGATGTTTGAGTCACGACACTATAGGCTGCCTTTGTTATCATATTTTTGATGTCGTATTTGGTGGCGCCCAGTTCTTGTAGAAGTCTCTCTGTGTTGTGAAATTCCTTCGTTTGGAGGACTTCTCCATAGCATCCAATAAGGAATAGTCCCAGTTCAACTTTGCACCGGTGATTGTGCGTGAGTATGTCGACTAGATTTGTGTCTCTATTTGCAGTAGCATAGTTTTCGTGGGAGATGTTGTCTACGGAGTTTTTGGCATATTTGGTTCTTTTTATGCCTTCTTGCACGAGATAGTTCTGCAAATGGGGGACTGACACCTCGAATAGGTAGGTCTTTTTGCTTTCCCCCAAGAGTTGTACCATTATATCTGGCTTGTTGTGGTGGATTGGCCTTTCTGTTAGGATGCTCTGCCCTGCTCGGATTCTTATTCGCTGGTCGTTTTGGTAGTCGTATTCGACGTTCAGTACAGCTTTTCCAAAGTGCAGTTGTTTTTGGATGTCGTCAGGTGCTTTAGTCGACATTAGGAGTAGCTTTAACAACCAATATACTACTTGGTCGTGTCTGATGTTATAATTGGTAGCTAGGCACGATGTGGCGACATGGTAGGCTGTTTCGTCTGCTTGGCACCCTTTGCGGCATTTCTGTTCTCCTGGTGGACCTTTTGAACGTAATTGGAATAGTTGTTCCTCAGCTGCTGCGTTGATTAGGGAGAGTTTAGACGAGTCCATACGAAAATGGCGTGTTGCGGGGAAGTATATTGTTTTCCGATTTTTTTGGACTAGTTTTGGATAGTTCATACTCTTTGTCCACTCTTCTAACCTATTGCTGCGATCCTGTTCTTTTATTTGTTTAACTAGATGTTGGGTTGTTTTTTTCCTGTCCTCTAAGTCTGATGGTTCATCTAGTTTGTACTTTTCAGCCACGTATTGAAATTCCCCTATCGGTGTTCTCCATCCGGCTCTGTGTAGTTTTTGAAAGGAATCTCTGATTTCTTTCAGTTCTGGATGGGTTATGAGGTAGATGTATTTTCTCACGTATTGTATTTCTGTTTCTGTGGCAATCGATCTGAAGTCTAGGCCACCAACCTCTTCAGGAAGGTATGCTCTTTGGTTGGAGGTTGGACGGTTTTTGATGTTCTCCGCCACCATTAGACTTCTAATCTTTTTGTCTAACTCCCTGCATTTTTTTAGCGATCCTTCGATTCGGCAGTTTGGAAGCATATTTCCTAGGACATACGTGGCTGCAGGTATGACCGTCGAGTTGTAGGCGGCCTTTTTTTGGTATGTGGTGAGCTTTGAGGACATTATCTCTGCAGCCTTTTTTAGAATCTTTGCTTCTAACACATCAATATTTTGCTCGGTGTCTCTTTCGGTTTGTATTAGTCCTAAGTATTTGTAGCCGTTCTTTACTACTGGGATTAGATCTTGTTGGTCGTCTTCTGTTCCAGTTAGTCTTTTTGAATAGTAGCCGCATTTGTTTAAGTTTAGGTCTAAGCCTAGTTGATGGGCGTACTCTCGCAATCTGGTGGTTATTGCGTCTATGCTTTCCTTGTTAGGAGCGTGGCATTTGATGTCGTCCATGTACATAACGATGTCGATTCTACCTCGTGAGTTCTTATTTATTTCTGGATCTTGTAAGATGTTTTTAGCGATTCCAGCTGTCGCCAGTACAAAGAGGAGGGGGCTTAACGAGTCGCCTTGGTAAACTCCTTTCTTGATTGGAATATGATGTTGTTTACCATCTGGGGCGGTCAAGTTAGCATTCCATCTTCCTACCATATTTTTAAGAACTGTTTTTAAATGTTGTTGGATCGGGAGAGCATTGATTAATTTTTTAAGTTTGCCATGGTTAATTGAATCGTACGCCTTTCGGAAGTCAAACCAGGTCGAGTGATGTTCTCTTCTATTAAGTCTGGCTAATTGAGTAGTTGCCTTGTCAATTAGCATGCCATGTATCGTGCCCCACACTTTCCTCCTTGCCATTTGTTGTTTGGGAATTGTGTTCGGGTGTAGTCGACTTAAGATGATGTTGTTAATCACCTTGGTGGCGATCTTATAGTCGACGTTGAGTAGGGAGATGGGGCGATAGTTGGCTGGGTTTTCTGGGTCCTCAGCCTTGTGTATTAAAATCAACCTGGCCTGAACATCTTCATTGGTGAGGTGGTATTCGCCTGATATTACTTTTTTTGTTTGTTCGGTAAGGTATTTTTTTGCCGCTGGAAATATTTTATATAAAGCTGCTGGTACCTTGTCTTCGCCTGGAGCTTTCCATGGAGATGTATATTTTAAAGCCTCTGAAACTAATTTTTCTATGTCGTGTTCTACAACATTTCCCTCGACTGGTGTGCTGACCTCTCTAAGCCATTCTTCGTACCACGGAGACTCTATTTCTATAGAGGGTTGGTATAGCTCTCTATAGAAGTCTGCCGCTCTGTCCCAATCCAGGCTGGTATTTGGGTTTCCTGGTTTTCGGATTGACTTGAGCGAGGGAGTGTCTTGGAATTTTAGTCGGGTACTTATTTTCTCGTGCTCTTCTCTTTGTTCTATTAGTTCAGTTTCAAGGCGTTCTAACCTATCTTTATTGGTCGTTATATATTGGCTTGGTGTCATGCGCAATCTTTTCATTTCTACTCTTTGTTCGTTAGTCTGTTTTGGAATGCCAGCAGCTTTACTGGCTTGGATCAACTTGGCGTTGGCAATGTTTCCTACTATTCCACTTATCTTCTCCTCGGTGTTCTTGTAAAAGGGGGTTGGTCTTTTCCTTCCCATTGTGCCCGTCACGCTTTTCCTAAGTACAAACCCTGCTGCTAAGATAGCATGTTTTGCGGCTTTGTGTCTTTTTGCCGGTCTTTTAATGGTATTTGCTATCTTTTGGAGCTCTTCGTCTAGTATCTCGTTTATGGAGTCTACCTTGCTTTGATGTCTTTGGCTTGTGTGGAATTTCAGCAGCTTTTTAGGAGCATTTGTCGTGTACGTTAAGGTGAGAGCTTTATTGAACAGGAGCCTCAGCTGTAGATTTGGGATAGTCCTATTATTAGTTGTAATCTCATCAGTGAGTATGGTAGGTTCTGATATTTCGGTGAGTGTAGTATCGGGTGTCGTAGTCGTTGTTCTAGTATCCGCGTTGTCCAATTCGGAGACGCAATCTTCTGTTTGGTCGTGCTGTTGTTCGGCACTTTCGGGTATGCCTGGTATTGGATCTGGAGGGATAATTGGTGGTTCTAATTCAGGGGGAGCAGCCTCTTCGGTAGTATAGTGGTCAGTATCCCCGCCTGTCACGCGGGAGACCGGGGTTCGATTCCCCGCCGTGGAGATATTTTTTTTATTTTTTTAAATCACCATAAAACTAAAATAAAAATGCAAAAAAATGTAAAATATTGAATAAATTAATAAATAAAAATAAAAACTGTGAAAACACCGACCACAACTTAAATAACTAAAAAAAATATTTTATATCACCAACAATTTGTTAAAATATGTTGAAGTACTAAAAACATTAAAATACCGAACAAACAATGAAAATTTAAAAACTCGCTAATAGACCAAAATAACATTTTAGAAAAATAAAAAAACGTTAAAATACAGAAAAAAAAGTGTGCGTGTAACCTTTACGCGCGATTGAAGTAAAACTTGTTGACGTACGTATCGGAAAATAAATATTTTATTACAATTCAATCATATTTATTGTCTATATACTTTACAAAAAATGAGATGTTATATTTATATTATTCATTAGAAATAGGAATTTGAAAGTTATCATTATTTTTTATATATGAAATAATAGGTTTGTGATAACTAAAATGTGAAACATAGATTTTACTCTCTAAATACCATTTATGTATTTGAAACCGTTTGAAAATTTTGAAAATTTCATAAATAAATTTAGAAAATTTAAGCTCCTCCCATAGCTGTAATCACACCGTTACTTCCATCAGAATCTTCCGTTAGAATCTAACGTTAGAGTTACCCCTAGTCGCGCCTAAAGAAGTTTTGCTTCAATAATAGGTAAACAATATTAAAAATATACACACATTACGTTTAGAATGTGTGATTTTGTAGCTGTATCTACCTTATTGTAATACAACACAACACAAGAGCCTTCGATAGTTAGATAACCATTTCATTTTGTAGCATTTTATAGCATATTCCATAAAATTTAAAATCCTGAGTTGAGTTTGTTTTCTTCACGTCTACGAAGGATCTGTTATTGCTGGTAAAAGATCAGCCATCCTGACTAGTGGTTTTATGGCCTTTATGGCTACCTAACCAAACCACATTTCGAATATTATTATTTTATGAACAAAAACGTGCAACATGCTTCTTTACTTAACGTAAAGCTTCCCTATAAATAATTATTTACTATCATAATATGTATGTATGTATATAAACTTACTTAATCAAATCATAATGAATGTCGCTCTCTCGTCTTTTTTTCATTTTCATTTTTCTTCAAATCTTTCTGGCGCTTATAATATGCCCTTTGACGTTCACAATTTCTTTTTCTTTTTAGCTCTTTAAGTCTATAAAACGAAAATAGCTAGGTATAAATAATAGGTATAAATAGTTAGGTATAAATAGTGTAATTACACACCAAAAATAAAATTTATGCATATAGAGTACCTACTCACCCATTTTCATTCAATTTTTTTTCATCACTTTCTTCATTAATAAATCCACTTTGTTTATTCATATTTAAAACAAACACTTTATACACAAATTTAAACTATTTACCACCAATGTATTTTGGTTGACAAGATGACAAGCTGTCAATTCATACAATTACAGATTTAACTTTTATTTAATATAGTAGGCAGAATCGTGTTAGGTATTTTGTATCAGGTTTTGTTTCCGGTACGCGGTACATTAGAATGACGTAACGTCCGTCAGTCTAATTTAAAAAATAACTTTATTTCATCCTGTCCAGTAAATACACTTCCCTATAATCAATTTGGCGCCGGTAAGTAAAACATTACGGTATCAGGAACTGTAATGTGTTGCCTAGCAACGCTGCTCTGATTGCTTAAGGGAAGACACTTACTTTTAATTTTTGACATTTAAAAATACTATAATGACTATAAAACAAAAATAAATTAATTAATTACTTACTTTTACTGCCATATTTAAAAAGAAGTCGATGTTATTTAATTTTATATTATAACAATTAAATCTTAATAATAAAAAAATTATTTGACAGTGACAGATGGCTTTTAAGGTAATTTGACCTTACTAATCAAGTTACGAACTATTTTTAGTCAAGTTACGAACTACTGTTAAAATTTTTATGAATGTATTTATTTATAAAAACAGGATGAAATAAAATGTAATACGATACATGGTCGTTAGGTGTTATTACAGTACTCCTTTTTATTTCCGGACTTGGCTCCTACGTCGCCTCGTCCGTAAACTAACTCGTACTGTAATAAGTCACCTACCGACCTTGTAACGTATAATACTATTACAGAGCTTTTTAGTTTTCACGAAGTCACTGAAGAAAATATATCAAAGGTCATCATGAACATTAAAACTAAGTCATATGGTGTGGACAATATTAATATTGACATAATTCTACTATTCTGTCCTTTCATCATACCATATATTACTCATATTGTAAATCAATGTATTAAGGAGTGTTATTTTCCTTTACACTGGAAGGATGCTCTTGTCTTGCCGCTTCCGAAAGTAAGCCAACCCACAGAACTCTATCAACTTAGATCCATTAATATTTTGCCAGTACTTTCAAAAACTTTAGAAAGGATTATGGAAAATCAAATCAGAGAACACTTAAATAAAAATAAACTGCTACCTTGTAAACAGTCGGGATTTCGGCAGGGTTATAGTTGCGCTACAGCTCTTGCTGATATTGTAGATAACCTACTTCAAGCCGAAGATGCTAACAATATAAGTGTACTTATACTACTGGATTACTCTAAAGCCTTTGACATGTTAAATCACCGAATTTTGTTATTAATCACTCATTATTTGGGATTTACAGATAACGCCACAACATTGATTAAATCATTTCTCAGTGACCGATACCAAAGAGTTCAAATTGGAGATGTAAAGTCACAAAGAATTAAAGTAACTCTTGGAGTACCTCAGGGTAGCATCTTAGGACCATTGCTTTTCACTATCTATACTAGCAGCTTTCAGAACTCACTTCAATTTTGCAATTATCATTTTTATGCCGATGATACACAGATATATAAATCTTTTCCACCCGAGAATCTTAATGAAGCCTCTGAACTCATTAATCATGACCTTACGAAATTAGCTGAAATAACATCCGATCACCTTCTGAAATTAAATCCTACGAAATCCTCTGCTGTGCTCTTTTGTAAGGAGCAAATGCGACAGGAAATTTTATCACAAGTAAATTTAAAAATTGGTGCGGACACATTACCGTTCAAAAATTCGGGAAAAAGTCTAGGGCTTATCATTGATACTAAACTTCGTTTTAAGGAACACATCATGTCAAAACTTAAAGTAGCTTACAGCTGTATAAAAATGATTTACGCTCACAGATGCTATCTTGATATTAGGTTAAAAAAAGAATTATGCAACTCCTTAGTACTCTCTTTATTTGATTTTTGTGATACAGTCTATGGCCCTTGTTTAGATGTTGTGGATAAGAACCGTATACAGAAAATCCAAAATTCCTGTATACGTCTAATATTTGGAATACGGCGCAGACTCAGAGTATCACATAAACTAAAAGAGCTTAATTGGCTAAATATGTACTATCGACGAAAACTACATCTTGCATTTTTTTTTTCAAAATATTAAAATACAAGGTACCTTCCTACCTACACAATAAACTTAAATTTCGAACAGACGTCCATAACTTAAATATACGACGCAAACAGTAGGTACTTAACCATTCCGAGGCATCGAAAAGAAATCTTTAAACGCTCCTTCTCATACAACATGGCTAATCTACCAATGAATTACTCTCATATAACCTACTGGATGTTTCTGTTGCCCCAAACACGTTCAAACATAAATATAAAAGCTTCTTGTTTATGCAACAACTATAATTATACAAGGTTTTTAATTCAATAAGTACTACATTATATTATTTTGTAATTTTTTTTGTAATTTGTTAATTTAAAACTTATATTTAGGATTATATATCATTTTGTCTTATTAGTGGGTTTTAGTGGAAGAACAGACTTCTAAGTCCTTGTGGCTTTGGAGAACTGAACTAATTACCCATTACTCAGTAACTATTTGTAAACACAAAAATTTAAGTATCTGTATAGATTTCTTTTTCTGAGTAATAAACGTATTTATTATTATTATTATTATTATTATTAGAATTACTGAGTTACCCTTAGTGCCGCTAAAGAAGTTTTACTTCAAAAAACGTTAAAAATTAAAAAACTCGTTAATAGATAAAAAAAGCATTTAAATCACGAAAAATTATTACGAAATTTAAAAACCGTTAAAATAGGTAGGTACTGAAAACCCTTTTAAAAATCGAAAAAACATTAAAATATCGAAATATCGAAAAAACGTTAAAAATGAAAAATTGACCAATAAAAATAACCAAGAAACTATCAAAAATATTAAAATACCGACAAATGCTTTAAAAACACAAAAACTCGTTGAAAGATCAAGAAAAACCAAAAAACCTTAAAATACGTTAAAAATTTAAAAACTTGCTAATTGAACCAAAAAAAAAAAAAAATGTAAATTTAGTGAAAAATTGTTAAGAAAGCTTTAGAGTACAGATCACCTTTTCTCCCCTTTCCTATACATTTCATCAAAATTGTGCTTTTTGTGTTTTAGATTTCATTGTATCCGCTAAAGGGGTTATCATTAAAAATTAAGGTTAAAGAGTCTTTAACTTTAAAGTCTACCTGGGAACAGCGGGTTGTCCGTAAATCTGACCATTTTCTCGACCCTTACAGCATCTGCTTGTATGCATTCATGATTTTACAATCTATTGTTTAAATTTAAAAAATATATGTGATTAATTTTTTATAACTAAAAATAACTTAATACCAGATGCTGTGAGGGTTGAGAAAAGGGTCGGATTTACGGACCGCTCGCTGTTCCCAGTTAAGGGGTGACTTCAAAGACTCTTTAACCAAAATTAATAAGTGAACAAAGATTTTGATGTAAGATGCAAGCTTTGATATATGTTGGACGGTATATTAATGAATTTGCATTTCAAATGTTTCATTGAGTTAAAAAATTGAGTATGTGCGATCCTGCACAATCGATATTTATATCATCCACGTGCTTTAGTTAATCAATAACAAATCAAGTGTCAAGAATAAAATAACAAGTAATAAATCGACACATAAATAGTCACGTGGGGTACAAAAAATAGAGAACTTGACATTTGGTAGGTGTGTTATACAACTTAGTACAATGTAGTTATATTTTTATCTAAATATTATTGATATAGAGAGTTAAAAATATAATTTAAACAATTGTATTGTTTATTATTATATGATGTATCCATAAATATTTTTCTGTCTTTTTTGAAGTTATACTTCTATTCGGACACTCTGTGGAATGAATTAGTGTGTAGCTAAATGGGAAAAATCATTACATATGTAATGGTGTGAGTAAGAGAGTGACAGAATCACATATAAGGTATATTGTTCGGTAAAAACAAAGATGAAATATTTACTACATGTTATTAGGTAGTCATCACTATAAGTCCTTTGAATACCGTTTAAACATTCATTGCATTGAAAAGAGATAGATATACAACAAACAGTCTGAGCTATTGTTATTGTATTACATTGACGTATCGCATTATGTTTGACATATTATTTTATAATTCTGTCCAGTAAGTATACATATTAAGTTTAGTATTTTATATTAATAATAATATTCAGTAATGAGTATTGTAGTCTAAAATACCGTCACATGGTTGCATTATATCCTTCACTATGCTTTCGAGTCGAAGACATGCGTGTGAGTTAAAACCTGTTCCTGCAAAGTTACTGAAAAGTGCAGTTCAAAGTGCGTTAAAATTTTGTAAAAGTTTGTACCTATATGTTGTTAGAAAATGTTTTGCATTGTTTTTTAGTGTTTTAAAATCTGTAATAGCCCACGGTAAGCAAATCGGGTTTTGTAAACACTTTTTTTGTACATTGATCGTTTTACTGTTTGGTTTTCGTGTTTGAAGTAAGGACACACATCAACTGGTCTTATTTTTTTTAGTATTTATTTAATTGAATACAGTTAATTTAAAAAAAAATATTTCTACTTGCCTGTGTTTGTAGTTATTAAGTTTTATTAGTTGAATGAAAATTTAATTTATTGTTTGAGGTCCCTTTTGGTAGTCGACTTTTTTCTGCACTGATACGCGGGAGAAGTACTATAAACTTAGGGTTTCGGTAAGACGAATCTACAAAGTTCGCAGTAACCTATTGAGTTAAGCACGTATAGCGTTTTCAGTATGTTCTTATGAGCATGATTATAGGAAATTGTTGCCTGTCGGCTATTAAAGAACCGCCGCTGTTTGACCTTCCTATTCTTCCTACTTACCTATCCTTTTCAGACAAAGGTTGCTCACACCTCCACGTGGTCTTTGCTGGATAATTAACTAAGATGAGCAAATATCTTACTCCTATTATCAAATATTGATGTTAAGAATTCCAACCGAACCTGGTGAGTCATTATTATAATTCGAGGGTTATGAAGTTAGCGCTGTAATGCAGATCCAAGTCCAGTCTGAAGTTGGCGCATCATCAGGTAATCATAATTTTTTACAATTTTTATATATTATTTAAATAAACATTACGCTTATGTGGCTTAAATCTTTTCGACTCTATTGACTGGTGATATAACGAAAAATCTTTTGAAAATATACCTTCTGATAACGAATTGGTTTCTATTTACAATTCTTAATAAACTGTAATTTTCACCGTAATTTTATATGTCACGTGACATATCAATACGGTCTTTTTGACGCTTCTCCTACCCTATACAGCAACCCCTTTACAATGATACATCATACATCGAAATCCGTTCGGCCGTTTACGAGATACAACGTTAATGCCTTTTTGGCAATATCAATACGGTCTTTTTGACGCTTCCTCTTACCCTATACAGCAACCCCTTTACAATAATACGTCATACATCGAAATCAGTTCGGCCGTTTACGAGATACAACGTTAATGCCCTTTTGGCAATCGAAAACTATTGATAGCGCCCCCTATAGATTTAAAAATTCAAATTTGGCGCACTTTAGCCAAGTTCCGAACCATTTAGCACAGATTTCAACCAACAGCGCCACCTGTGGCGACATCTAGCGGCGAAATTTGAAAGCAGTGAGGCCGTGGCGGCTTTGCCTCACTACTTACCATCACGATCCTAAACTCAAACAAGAACGTTTACAGTGGATCGAAGCTGGTTCTTCAGCTACAAAACAAGTGAAGTCAGAAAGATCGCCAAAAGAGGTTGTGGCATCAAAGACTTGGTTCTACCATCATGATCCTGAACTTAAACAAGAACGTTTACAGTGGATCGAAGCTGGTTCTTCAGCTACAAAACAAGTGAAGTCAGAAGGATCGCCAAAAGAGGTTGTGGCATCAGTTTTTTGGAATGCAAAACAGGTTTTTTTGATTGATTATCTTGAAAAAGGTAAAACAATTAACTTTGAATATTATGCAACCTTTTGGACCAGTTGGATATAAAAAATCGTTAAAAACTACCTGGTTTACAGAAGAAAATAATTATTTTTTATCAAGACAATGTACATAAGTATGTTGACGATGGCTACCAACATATTCACCAGATTTGGCTTCCTCTGACTGTTACCTCTTCAGAAACTTGACATAATTCCTTCGTGGAAAGGGTTTTTAGTAGAATGAAGAAGTTATTGCAGCCGTGGAACAATATTTTGCAGAGCTTCCGGAAAATCATTAAAAAAATTGGTACAAAATTTATTGAGGTTCACTGTGTTCAAAAGCTGGGGGAGATTATATTAAATAAAAAAAACAATTTCATTAAAAAATACACATTCTTTCATTAATGCATTTAAAACTTTTCAACCAACTTTTAGATATCATATGATGACATTATGAAAGCATCTAATGAATAAGCTCTGAAAATAAAACCAGGTCTCATCGTCTCCGAGACTCATTAAAAGGAAATTCTTCAAATCCCGATAAATAATCAAAATAAAATGTCTGACATTGCAAAGCAACCAGCTAAGTAACAAAAATAAGTTCAAGTACAAGGGACCCCACCACATCAATCTTTATTTTTTAGGTCAGTTGTTTACTGAACCGCGAACAAATCCTATAGAACTGACCTCTTTGGTTATTTTTCGAAAAAGTTTTCCAGTTTCGTTAGTCGAATAAAAACCGAAAAAATGCCTTTCAATGTTATGTTACAATTGTGTAAAATTACACGAGCCAGTAAGTTGTTCCAGCGAAATTTTTATCTACCACTTCTTAAACCTTTATCACCGAAAGATGCTTTACGACGACATATTATTACTGGAAAGAATGTTCTTAGTAGAATGGAACATTATATTCCTGTTCTTGAAGAATATCTAGCGAGACAGACGAGAAAAAAATACACTCCTAAGGGATTGGGAAAAAAACGACAAAGGAAGAAGGCATCTATGAGATATGTAATGCCATTTTTCGACGAAGATATGGAAGGACATACACGATTACAATCGTTACTAAGTAGAAAACCTAAGGGTCGAGGTCAGTGTTATACTTATTATGTAGCTGATAAGAATTGTACTCTAGTACTGAATCATCAATTTGAAAGAGCTATTAGAGATAAAGATATTGTTGATATTATGATGGCTCAAAGAACTGAAAAAATAGTCGTAATACTCAAGGATGGTATGAAAATTAGTTTACCTATAGTTACTTATGATGGAAATGCACCCTTTTATGCTGGGGAGGGATGGACTAGAAAGGAAATCGAAGAATATCACCATCATGGTAAAGAAACTATGTCTGTAGCAAAACTATTTGAAGCTAAAGAATCTGGGGTCGAAGAATGGGAGTTAGAAATGATGAGAATGGCTTCTAAACGTAAGAAAAAACATAGAGGTGAAGGTACTGCTGATTGGAAAGCCATGATGGCCGCGCAAGCTGATAACATCGATTGGGATAAATTTGAAGACGATGCTAAACAGATGGTTGAAGAACAACATGATCCTGTAGATGATCAACCTATAGCAATGGAACTCGATGATATAGATAAGACAAAGAATGTTACTGAAAAAATAAAAGCAGCTGGTGATGAAATAATCAATCTTCTACCTACAATGCCTGAAATTCCAGAAATAATTCAAATAATAAAAGACGAGGGAGAAATTACTGAGATAGCAAATGTGTCAGGGTTAAAGGTAGAGTTAAAATCTTCCAAAAAAGAACGTTTTGTGCCTGGTCAAATGGTAAAATCTGAAGATGGAGACTTATTCGTACCTGGACAAACAATAGTAAATGAAAGTGGCCGTGAAGAATACACCCCTGGTTTCACAGTAATGCTCGAGGACGAACCGGTGCTAATTCCGGGCTTGGTCATGGGCGACGATCCAAACAAAGCTGTTTTCTTGCCAGGGGAATCTACCATTACGAAATCTGGCGAGTTGCAATTCACTGAAACCGAAGACGACTACAAAATAGACAATTCCCCACCTATACCTGAGGTAGAGGAAGTAGAATTAGAGGAGGAGCAAAATAGTGAAGACGAGGAGTTAGAGATTCGGCCGCCCCCTAAACGAGAAAAGAAGGAGTTCGTTTACGAGAGGCCGAAGAGACAGTTCAGTGAAAATATGGGACCTAAACGTCGCGAAAGAGGCCCTAAGGTTAAAAAACTTTCTGTGTCGCATATTGAACCACCACCGGCGATTGTAAAAACACCACAAATAGAACCGGTTTTATATGATTTAAGTGTACCGATTTTAGAAAAAGATTTGTTACAACAACAAAAAGAACGTGTCGAAGTTTTCACCGAGAAAAAAGCCAAGGAGGAGGTGAGCATTGATAAGAAAAGAATGGAAATTAGAAAGAAATTAAAAGAAATGGCTGCTAATAAACCTCCTAAACCGAAATATGTTCCGTTGGAGCCTGTAGTTAAAAGTGAAAAATTGAAGGAGCTTGAAAAGAGCATAAGACGAGGGAAATTTTTCGATGTTGACCATAAAAAATATCTCCAGAAAGAACGAAGTCAGCCTTTCAATTGGTTGGAACCCCCAGAGTATCGAAATATTTTTGATACGGTGGGGATTATGCGCCACCGCATATGGAAGTCTGTTATCTAATAATGGCAGTTGCCAA
Source organism: Altica lythri (assembly GCA_964028335.1). NCBI lineage: Eukaryota > Metazoa > Arthropoda > Insecta > Coleoptera > Chrysomelidae > Altica > Altica lythri. The sequence continues at coordinate 8,034,734 of OZ034807.1, read as the reverse complement.
TTAGATCACTCCATCGCAATCTATTTTTAAAAACAATTAATCGGGCCAAGCATCGATTACAATTATCATCCGCATTTATAGAAATCCATCACAATTAGAAACATCTAGTTCATTACCGTTGCTTAGCTCGATAATGCGGTGGACAGAGTAGTACTTACTAGTTCAAAACAAAATTATAATCGACTTGAATCGGGGTCAAGATGCCTATCAATGTGAAGATTTCCCTCTGCAAAATTACTAGAGCCAGTAAATTGTTTCAACGCAACTACTACCTTCCCTTACTGAAGCCTCTCTCTCCAAAAGATGCACTTAGAAGAAAAATTATCACTGGTCAAAACGTACTGGGAAATAGAATCGAACATTACATCCCAATACTCAAACCTCATGATGAAAAGGCAGCTGAAAAGAGACGTAGAGAGAAAGGCAAACCTATAGTTAAAAAGCGTGTAAAAAGACACGAAAATGAACGCTACGTTGAACCATTTTTTGATGAAAACATGGAAAACCACGGATTGCTTCAAAATATTTTACGGCGAAAACCTAAGGGTAAAGGAGCTTATTATATCTATGAGGTTCCTGATAAAAAATGTACCCTTGTTATTGATTCTCAAATGGAAAGGGCTTTAAAAGATAGAGATATTGTTGATATAATAATGGCTCAACGTAGCGAAAAGATTGTCGTTAAATTAAATAATGGGACTAAAATAAGTTTACCTATAGCTCCTTTTAATAATAACGTGCCGTTTTACCGGGGAAGCGGATGGACTAAAGAGTTTGTAGAACAAGAGCACCACCATGGTAAAGAAACAATGTCAATTGCTAAATTTTTTGAAGCTAAAGAATCTGGGGTTGAGGACTGGGAGTTAGAAATGATGAGACTTGCTAATAAAAGAAAGAAGAGGCATAAGGGCGAAGATAATGCTGATTGGAAACAAATGTTAAGTGGTTGTTTAGAAGAAATGGATTGGGATAAGTTCGAGGAAGACACCAAACAAATCGTCGAAGAAAAGGAGGAGACAGTGGAAGAGGAGGATATACCTATGGAGGTTAATGATATGGAAAAAACAACTAATGTTGCTGAGAAATTGAAAGTCGGCGGATCTGTAGTACTCGAGCAACTACCCGAAATGAAAGAAATTCCAGAAGTTATTAGGAATTTAGAACAAGGTAATATGTGCGAATTACTTAATGTATCTGGTGCTAGGATAACTTTACCAAGTAACCAAAAGGAGTGCTTCGTTGTTGGTCAAATGGTAAAAACTGATGAAAACGAAGTATTCGTTCCTGGTCAAACTATTATCAATGAGGATGGTAATCCTGATTACACTCCAGGTATAACTATCAACGACGACGGCGAGCCGACTCTGATACCTGGCCTAGTTATGGGAGAAGAGGAATCTCCTGCTATGTTCTTGCCAGGTGACTCGACTATAACCGAAGAGGGGCAGTTGAAATTCGAATCGACAGTGGAGGATCGGCCTAGGCGTTACCGATCTCCTTCCGATAGTCCCCCTCCTCAACCCAAACCAAAGCCAAGACCTAAATACGATGAAGAAATTGTTATTCGTCGTCGAGTTATTGACGAACCATCAGAGCCACTTATTAAAGAAAGATCCAAACGCAAACCAGCAGCACCCACTGTTGAAGCTAGAAAAGCTACACCTCCTAGGTTAGTTTTTGAACCTACTAAGAATCTCATAGAAGAATCGCTGAAAGAAATGGAAGAACAGAGAAAGAAGCGAGAGGAAGAAGAACGTAAACGTATGAAAGATCGTTTAGAAGAAAAGATCCTAAAAGAAGAATCTAAAGTAGATAAACTCCGATTAGATATGAGAAAGAAATTCAAAGATTTGAAATTTGAAAAGCCCAAATATGTTCCTATAGATCCTGTTAAAAAGAGCAAAAAACTGGAAGAGTTGGAGATGAGTATCAAAAAGGGTACGTTCTTTGATGATGATAAAACAAAAGATATTTTAGAAAAAGCCAAGTCTGCTACAAGATTACTTAAATACCAAAACGTACTTAACGCATATGGCAACGATTTTGGAAGACGATTTTAGCCGAGGAAAATCAGTTCGAAGAGACGCTGAAGCAGAGACGTCGCGACGTCTAAACTTCAGTTATACCGACGACGCGGCGATGGTAGCATCTGACGCCGAACGAGCCGAATCGAAATCGAAATTCAGTTTTTTTGATTGACATTGTTAATTTATTTTATTTTATCACCAAAAACCATTGTGTAGTGAACGGTCATTATTACTTATAAATAGATATCACTGTTCATAATTAATATTGTAATAAAAAATTAAAACTGAGTGTTACTTTTTTCAACAAAAATGGTAAATTTTGTGTTGTCTTTTTGTAAAATCACAGGTGCTAGTAAGATTTTCAAAAAACATTTTTACTTACCTCTTCTTAAACCTGTGAATCCCAAAGAGGCTTTACGTACCTTAAGAATAACAGGGAAATGGTTATTAGGTGCTAAAATACAAAGATATATTCCAGTGTTATTAAATCACTCACAAAAAAGATCTAAAAAATTAAAAAATTATGGTAAACTACCACATACTAAGTGTAGCGATTTTACTTATATGGCACCAACTTTAGATCCTGATAACGAGAATCATAAACTTCTATTACAAATATTAGAAACTAAAGAAAAAAATGGAACTTATGTCTATAAAGTCGAGGATAAAAAATATAACATAGTATTTGAATCAGATTTTGAAAAAGCCATCAGAGATGGTGATATAATTGATGTTTTAGTTTCTCAAAAAAATGATAGAATTCTAGTTAAACTAAAAGATAGAAAAAAAATCCCTGTGGACATTCAATATTTCGAAGGTGACTTTGAAGAATTAAAATGCGGCGAAGGAGCAACTACAGAGGCAATTGAAAAAAATCACCATTACGGTAAATATACTATGAGTTTAGCTAGAGTGTTTGAAGAACGAGAAATGCGTGAAGAAAAATGGGAAGAAGAGTTAAAGAAAATCATGAAACGTAGAAAGAAACATAAATGGGAAAATTCTAAAGCATATAAAGAAATGATGAAACGCAACATGAAGAACTTAGACTGGAATAGATTTGAGGAAGAAGCTAAAAAAGTTATTGATGAAATATCTGATACTCCTACAGAAATCCCGATAGAAATGGAACTAGATGATTTAGAGTCTACTAAGCATGTGAATGAAACTATATTAAATAGAGGTCCAGAAGTACTAAACCAGTTACCAACAATAACAGAAATACCCGATGTAATCAAAAACATGGGAAATGCTACTGTTACCGAAATCGAGGATATACCTTTAGATGAAAACCAAAAGAGACGTAGAGTAAGTGGTGTTAAAGTAACCTTACCATCAGGTAAAGAATGTTTTGTTAGTGGTCAAATGGTTCTAACTGAAGAAGGTGAAATATTTGTACCTGGACAAACAGTACAGAATGAATATGGAGATGAATATATACCAGGTATAACTACTAATGTAGACAATAAACCTACCCTTATAGGAGGTTTAATAATGGGTGAAGAAAATAAAGAACCAATGTTTTTACCCTCTCAAGCAGCTATAACTACTGATGGTCAACTAACATTTGCTACAACACCTGAAGAACGACCTGCACCACAACCTGAAAGTGAAAGGAAACTAAAAAGAAAGAAAAAAGTAGAAGAACCTATTGAAATAATCATTATAGAAGAAGAAGAAGATTCATGTTCAGATAGCGAAGAAAAATCATCCAGATCAAGAGCATCTAGTGTTGAGTTAAATAGTTCTGAAATTGAAGAACTAGATATGGAAGCTATAAGTTTAAGACAAGAACAACACAGATTAGAAATGGAAAAGTTAAAACAACAAATGTTTGATAATATGGACGATATAATCGCTAGTTTAGAAGAAAAGAAATTACAATTAAAGAAAAAATTAGAATCATTACGTCTACAACATATGGATAATCAAAACAATTTAGTAACCTACGTAAATGAAAGAGACGCTCAGGAAATAGCTATGAAAATAAGCAACGACCAAAACACTATAAATAAACTAGTCGACATACTATTAACAATGACCAGAAGATCATCGACTTTTAGAGATAAAAATAACATACGCGCTGACAATATCGACTTGTCTTACTTAAGTACAAATGCTGCTGATTCTGAAATTAAACTTCATTCTTGTTCTAATAAATTAAAAATCTTATTTAAAACAGCGCTTGTAGCTGCAAATGATGTCTATAAAAATAGACCGAAAGATCAAGTACTTGCCCTTAAAGCTATGGGAGAGATTCTCACTGAAACTCTAAAAAAAGATGTTAAACTTATATTAGAGCTTACTAATTTAATGAAGACCCAAGTAGATAGAGATGATATTTGTGAGACTGCTTTAAAACAGTTAACTAGAGTTATTGAGGATACAAAAATATGTACTTTAGCTATGATAGTCGATAAACAGATGTGTGTTACAGATTTAATAGAAAGTATTGAGAAAATATTGGGACATGATAATATTATGACAACAGCTTTTGTTAAAATACTTAAAATTAGTTCTGTAGTAATGCATTATCTTGTTGAAAATATAGGAGATCAATTACAAGATGTAGCTTCAGAAGAAGATGCTGTAAAGGTCCTTAAAAAATCTATAGTCAGTGCTACCAAATCTATAATGGATTTAAATTTGGAAAAGTATAAGAAAGGATCATTATATTTAGAGCTTATAGAGGAGGCTTCTAGTTTTGCTAAAGCTTTAGGATTTGATGATATTGTTGAGGATTTATCCAATTCGAATCAAGAGTTTTTATTTGATGAAACTACCGATATGTTAAAAAGAATGACATTAATGAAACAACTATCAGAAAGAGATTATTCGCTTAAAACAGCTATTACAAGAATTAAAAAAAATCCAGAAGTCGCTAAATCTGATCCTAGGATTAGACAATTAATCAGAGAAAGTGCTGTACTGATGTGCAATCCGTCTCTAGTAGTTACTTCAAGAAGTATCCCATTACAACTTATGAAAAAACAAAATTTACTAGCTATAGAAGATTGGTTGGTAAAGAAAACAAATTTAGAATTTCCTGTTTTAATATCCAGAGGTTCATTACAAGCTGTTATCCCTAAAGATGCATCTAGAGGAGTGCTAGCTGGAAGGGTTCCTTATGTATTAATAGATGAATCTGGTGTAACTAACTTTAAACCAATGCATATGATGTCTGCTATACATGTAAATAAAAATCGCGAAAAACGTATTGATGATTATTTAAGTGCTGTACCAGATAGTGACACTTCAACTTATCATCAACAGACAAACAATGTAAGGAGACTTAAAAAGATTATTAATAACCGTAAAAATGCATGAATATATTCTTAAATAGTTGTAAATAATTTTTGGTGTTGTGTAGAGTGACTGTAAACAATACAATATTACACAAGTTATACATAAACGTAAATAATATATTTTTACTTCCCACACATTGTACATATTTTTGGAATCAACGTAGAAAGGTAAGTGTGTGATTTTTTTTTAAATGCATACTAACAGTGTAGGTATGAATTTGTTTTTATTTTTAATATACCTACTACAAAATTTACAGTTTTAGAATACATACACAAAGTTTGCGTTATGAATAGATTTATTATTAGGGGGCGTCCACAAATTACGTGAGGCATTTTTCTGGATTTTTCGACCCCCACGTCCCCTCTGGTGAGATTTCATAAGATTTTCCCTAACTCCCTCCCCCCTCCCCAAATCTCACGTGAGATTTTTAAAAAATTGGTATATTGATTGTAATCGCGTTGGATTAAAAAAAAATACAAGAACATAATTTGTTCCATTACTTTTACTTTAAAAACTAGCAATGACTAGTATTTGATACTAAAAATCAATAATATTTATTCTAATTCAGTCCATGGGCAGTAGCCACAGTGGTGCTGCTCTGCGGGGTTTGGACAAATACGAGAAATACTATTTTGTGTATTTTTGCCATATTTTCATTCTAGAAGCATTTTTGTACTTTAATTTAATTTTACTTTTACGTAACTTTACACCGTTTCTACTTGAAAAAAAAATTACGTGATATTTGGTAAAACCCCCCCTCTCCCCCAAGTGAGATTTAGAAAGATTAAGCTTGACCCCCTCCCCCCTCTGAACACCTCGCGTAATTTATGGACGCCCCCTTATGGTTAAAGCGGTGTTGGTAATTTCGCCACCAAGTATCATTAAGGCGTTAGTACTACAGGTAAATTCGCCACCAATCTTTAATGGCATGCTAAGCCTACCAGTAATTTCGCCACTGCACTTCTGAGAATTTTTATCCTTTCACCTGATTTAATTGTTAATGGCATACCTACCTATTTTGCTTATTCTGGTATTTTCCTTGATAGACTATTCAAATCAATCGCACTGCACATGAAGTAAACATATCTATTGCTAGATACTTTGTTATTGTCTCATGTTAACATAATGTGACATAAAAAGGAAAATGAAAGCAGGAGTATGTAGGTAGTATAGTTTTATTGAAAAAATACAAAATGAATACGAAATCATAAGACAACAGATTCCAAAATAAAACAGCATTTATTACTTAGGATTACAATGGAACTATACACATTTCAAAAAATGCATTCTACTTATTTCCTTATTGCTATATCGCCTTAACATACTGTCTATAATTTTTTGTCTATCTCTAACTGCTTTGTTATGTACTTTTGTTGGCAAATGTAAGCTTTGTATTTTTACATATGTGTCTATTTGAAACTCTTTAACTTTTTCCAAAAACAAAAATAAATTTGGATATAATTTATACATTGACTCATTAAAATTGTGGTGAAACGATTCGCATGCATTTGTGGTACGTGTAATGCATGCAGAATTTTCAGCCCAAATTGTTGGTGGAAAAAGCGAATCCTCGGAGAGGTAAGTATCAACCAAATAGTCCGCGTATTCTTCTACTCTGCTATCTTTTGGCATAGTTTCAAACAAGTCCATAGCAAAATAGTCGCCTACTTCGGAAGGGTCCAAATACATTAGTGCAAACGTTGTACGGACCCACTGACCAATGGCACTAGATTTATCTTCGTATTCTTTTATTAATCCACACCTCTGAATTTTTCGGTACCATGCTTGGGCAAGATGAAACCGACAACCTATGATGCGAATGTTCGGCCAACTCTCTTCAACCGCTTTATGGATGCCCTTTTCAAAATCCACTACTATTTCAGATATGTTTAAAGTAACTTTACACTCACTTTGAATTAAATAAAATAGTTTTTTATAGGTCTCTACTTGCTTATCTGGTAATAAGCAAAATAAAAGTGGTATATAATGTCCATTCTTAAAGCCGTGGATTGTAAAAAATTGACAAAAGTGTCGTGTACAATAATCAAAAGTGCCGTCAAGATTAATGCGTGTCACAGAGCTAAGAATGCCAATATTTGTTTCACATGAAAAAACAACAATATTTTTACGATCATTGTTTAAGAACAGAAATGATTCGCCTTTGTCTGTTTTTATGTTCAATTCACTTAAAACGCGGTGCACTTCACTGACACTTTTTGGAGCAGACGGAAGAAATTTCCGGCGAGCGTTGTACATACTTTTCCTTATATATTCGACGTCTGTGTTGGTAATCGTTGGCGGCAGGTTCTTCTTTAGCGTCCTTCTTATAATTTTCGCGGGTTTTTCGGACAAATCTTCGGTTGCCCTTCTATTACAAGAAGTAATGATGATTTGTCGGTTCAAAACAGCTAAATTTGCAGGATGACAGTGTTGAATGCTCGATTTTGTAATGACGACGTCTGAAGGGTTCTGAAGTTCTCCAAGTGTATGAACTGTACACTTGCACTTCCTGTCGACACATTTCCACAAACTTTCATTTGTCGATTTTAGTGTTTTGTGAAAACCAAACTTATAGTTGTCAACGACTAACATTGATCTGCCACGTATACTTTTAATGATTTTAATATCCATACTGGAGTCTAGAAATATTTACTGCAATAGCACCGATACTAACAAGAGGTGTATTCGTAATGAGCACTGAAGAAATAATTTCGACTATTTATAAAACATTTTCCCAACCCTCTGACTAATCACTAATTGTATTGGGGATGTACAGGTAAATACACTAATCCATCCTTATCAAGAAAGAGCGTCATTAATAACTCATGAAAATATCGAAATTACCCATAGGATTAAATATACCTGGTGTGGGCAGAGGATTTACAAATTTACTAGTGGCGAAATTATCTGTGCCCGGTTAAAGAGTCTTTCACGTCACCCCTTACCTGAGCCCAGTAGGGTGCTAATAAAATAGCAATAAAAGAGACCTTTTCGCCTACCCTCACCGCATGTGGTTGTATGAATTCACGATTTTACAATCTATTGTTTATATTTATCAATATATATAGTTGATTCAAATGGAAGTGTCATCAAGTAGTCTCTGGAAAATTCAAATTTGTAGTGGCAGCACCCACGTTTAGTGAAATTTGAATCGCAATATTAGCCAGCTTGTGATCAGATTGCTACATATGGTCAATATAACTATTAACATTTTGACTCATCGCAATGACATATAATTCCCTAACTAAAGTTCTGTTTCCATTGAATCTAGTAATAAAGTTAAAGATGATCTCACACGTACAAGCCCACTTGATGACACTTCTATCTGAATCGACTATATGTGTTTAATTTTTTATAAATAAAAATAAATAAATAAATAAATAAATATCAGAAACGTAAAGATAATTTTTTTCTGATTTCAACCATATATAATACTTACGCAAAATTTTATAGTTTACAAATATGACACCAAAAAATTCTAAATTACACTAAGAAACAATCTCATAGATAATCTCATAATGTGGTACAAAAATGCCCAATGATTATTAAATTTAAATCCAAGGCAGCAAGGGATAATCTCATAGTAATGTTTTGAAAATAATATATAAGTAATAGAATACCTTAATACTACAAATTCGTTTCTAGATTTTTCGACACTTCCTATAGTTCGGTTGCTGATTATTTTAGTAATGTGGATTAAGGAGTATCCAGTCACAGTAATAGTAGCGGAAACTGGAGTTTCCAGGAAAGTTGTGGGTCGCTGCCTTCAACATTTCAGAAACCTTCTATTTCAATGGATGCTGGAAATCGATGAGCAAATAGGCGGTCCTTACGTTTGTGCCTAACAGAAACGCTATCACATTACAGCGTGTTATTCAGGAAAATGTTTTGCCTGGATCCATTGTAATGACTGACTCGTGGAGAGGATATACTGGTTTAAACCACCTTGGATACCATCACTATCAAGTCAATCACCAACGACATTTTGTGGATCCAAACAATCGACGTATTCACACCCAAAATATCGAAGGTAAATGGTCTGTCATTAAGAGGAATCTTCGTCGACGATTGGGAAGGATGTGCATAACTAGATTTGAAACATATTTGGTGGAGTATGTTTGGCGTAAACGATGCACCACACATGAAGAGCAATGGACGGATATTACCAATGCGATACAACATTTTCACCCACTGATGAACTAATCACTTTTTTACATTGACAAGTACTATTGGGTACATACATTTGCTAGAGGTATTGTTATTTTTTTTTGCATGTTGGTGAGGGGTATATTTATTGCTATTAATATTTAGATAGGTTAAATACAGGTATTTTTATGCATTTTTGGGGTATTTAAGGGTCTTTTCTATTTTGATTTCTTTTTGCATTTTAGTGATGGGTATATTTGTGACTATTAATATTATTAATATTAATTGACAAGTCCTGTTAGATACAGGCGCTAATAGTTATGTATCAAGGGCGTAAAACAGGCGTTTATGGACCGCAACGTGTAAATAAGATCCCGAGCCGCAGGCGAGGGCTATTAACACGTAAGGTCCATAAACGCTGTTTACGCCCGAAATACATACAAACTTTTATGCACGACCGATTTAATAATCATTTATAAAAAAACTTGCACTGTCAATTGAAAAAAGTCAACTGTCAATTGACAAATGTCAACTGTCAAATGTCAACTGTGAAATATCAACTGTCAACTGTCAAATGTCAATGTCAACTGTCAAATGTCAACTGTCAAATGTCAACTGTCAAATGTCAACTGTCAAATGTCAACTGTCAAATGTCAACTGTCAAATGTCAACTGTCAAATGTCAACTGTCAACTGTCAACTGTCAAATGTCAACTGTCAACTGTCAAATGTCAACTGTCAAATGTCAAATGTCAAATGTCAACTGTCAAATGTCAACTGTCAAATGTCAACTGTCAAATGTCAACTGTCAAATGTCAACTGTCAAATGTCAACTGTCAAATGTCAACTGTCAAATGTAAACTGTCAAATGTCAACTGTCAAATGTCAACTGTCAAATGTCAACTGTCAAATGTCAACTGTCAAATGTCAACTGTCAAATGTCAACTGTCAATTGTCAAATTGCAACTATCAAATGTCAACTGTCAATGGTCAAATATCAAACGTCAGTTGTCAAGTTCCAAATGTCAAATGTCAAATTTGAAATGTCAAATCTCTACTGTCACATGTAAAATATTATCTGTCAGCTTTCAAATGTCAACTGTCAATGTCAATGATTGTTTTAATAATAAAACTTATAAAGGATATTTTTTTTGTGAACAATTTAATATAAATGCCATTTCAACTTGCATGAAATTTATACCTCAATATTATTAACAACTTACCCTGTATAATCATTCACCTAAAATTTGTATTCATTCGTTATTTAAAATAAATAATTTGATTGAAAGTAATATGCACAGAGGCTAGAGATAATATTTTAAAACAATAATCTATATACCTATGTATACCCTTACCCTTACAACAAAGTCAAAATAGGTGGTGGCCATTTTTATTTAGACTCATTGTCAGTTTAGATGATTGCAAGTATTTCAATATTTAAGACAAAAAAATTACTTTACCGCCCGCCATTTACACTTTATCGCCCGGCGGGCTGTAAAGTAGTCCACGGGCGCTAAAGTGGCACTTTACGCCCGCTAAATGTATGTAATAATCTGTACTTTACCGCCCGGTCGTGCATAATAGTTATTTATGTATCAAGGGCGTAAAACAGGCGTTTATGGACCGCAACGTGTAAATAAGAGCCCGAGCCGCAGGCGAGGGCTATTAACACGTAAGGTCCATAAACGCTGTTTACGCCCGAAATACATACAAACTTTTATGCACGACCGATTTAATAATCATTTATAAAAAAAATTGCACTGTCAATTGAAAAAAGTCAACTGTCAATTGACAAAATTCTACTGTCAAATATCAACTGTCAAATGCCAACTGTCAAATGGCAACTATCAAATGTCAACTGTCAATGGTCAAATATCAAACGTCAACTGTCAAGTTCCAACTGTCAAATGCCAAATTTGAAATGTCAAATCTCTACTGTCACATGTAAAATATTATCTGTCAGCTGTCAAATGTCAACTGCCAATGTCAACGATTGTTTTAATAATAAAACTTATAAAGGATATTTTTTTTTGTGAACAATTTAATATAAATGCCATTTCAACTTGCATTAAATTTATACCTCGAACCTCGATATTATTAACAACTTACCCTGTATAACCATTCACCTAATAATTTGTATTCATTCGTTATTTAAAATAAATAATTTGATTGAAAGTAATATGCACAGAGGCTAGAGATAATATTTTAAAACAATAATCTATATACCTATATTGTCGTTACCCTTACAACAAAGTCAAAATAGGTGGTGGCCATTTTTATTTAGACTCATTGTCAGTTTAGATGATTGCAAGTATTTCAATATTTAAAACAAAAAAATTACTTTACCGCCCGCCATTTATACTTTATCGCCCGGCGGGCGGTAAAGTAGTCCACGGGCGGTAAAGTGGCACTTTACGCCCGCTGAATGTATGTAATAATCTGTACTTTACCGCCCGGTCGTGCATAAAGGTATTTTATGTTATATTAGGTGTTGTTTGTTTCTCAGTGTAATTTAGAATATTTTGGTGTCATATCTGTAAACTACAAAATTTTGCGTAAGTATTATATATGGTTGAAATCAGAAAAAAATTATCTTTAAAAAATTTGAGGCAGATCAAATCAAATCAAACCAAATACAATTTATTGATTAGTAAAAGAAAAAGTACATTCTAATATACAATATAAAAAAAAAGAAACATTCATAAAACCTTAACTAAAATTCAACCTGATTCAATAAATGACTTAAAAAGTCAAGACATCAGCACCAACAATTACAACTGAAAGGCGCTACTCACTCGATATGTAAACTAAAAAATAAACCAATCCGTCACGAGACTTAACTTTGCAGAAGATGCATCCTTACACGCTTGCGAAAATTTAACGGACTTAGACTTTTCCATTCAACGAAAAGAAGACCACGATGGTGTAGGTTTAGATTGTGATTGTCCGTTCGAAATGTAAGAGGTGTAAACAAATATGGTGGACTCTTATAAACTAAAATCCTGTAAAAGAAACTCAGCATATGAATCCTACGCCTACCCTCCATATTCACCCAGCCAGAAATCCTCAGGGTACGAGAGACATAATTATCTACAACGAACGGATACCATAGATATATAAAGCGCAAACAGGAATTCTGACCTTTTAAATCCTAGAAGAAGTAAAGCGATCAAGACAAGGGCCCTAAAAAACATCGCAGAAATAAAAATGACTCAGGATAAGGGAGTCACATAGTGTCTTACTTACACCAATTGGTAAACACTTACGAAAGTGATAAATTTGCATTTTTTGACGGAATGTGCTCTCTAAACCACCATCAGACCCAAATCCCTGCCCAAAGGACTTTTGAGGATTAATTTTTAAACAATAATTATTCGCATATAACATTAGACGAGTTAAATCTTCATTAATAATGTACTTTGCCATTGCCACCTCCTTAGTGCAAAATGGAAAGTATAACTGCATATCATCGGCATATAGATGATATCTGCAGAACTTCAAACAACGATATAAATCTGAATTATATATGGTATACAGCAAGGCACACCAGCAGACAAGGGCAAAGGGTTGGAAGATCACCAGATATCTCAACTCGCAGCGACCTTTTCTGGAAATAATAAGTAAAGAATGAGAAAGGAATTACTTACATAGACCAATATGACGAAGAATACTCAGTAACAACTCATGATTGATAGTTGATAGAGTTAAAAGCTTTTGAAAAATCTATAGGGATTAAAGCAATATTCAAAAACATAATCTGTTAAACAACATAGAGCAGTTGCACAAACATAACCTGGTCCAAAACCTGTGTTTCAAGAAGCACTCTGAAAGTGCCCAAATGTTTCCGCAATTCACATTCAATAATATTTTAAAAAAAATTCGAAATTGATAATAAAATACTTATGTTGTCTCGATTTCGAAAAAATTTTGGCACTCTCTATTGTTCGAGAAGACCTATTACGCCAGTCTTGATCAGTCTCGTCTGTCTTAGAGAAATTTCTCGAAGTCTTAAAAAGTATGCACAAAGAGTTTGAGTTACCACTTTTAGTATAAATTGCAAACCAGTATTTTTTTAACACAAAAAGTTTCTATATATTCTAACAATTTAAAACCCATTTAAAATATGTCTAAGTTAATTTCAAGTGCAAATGCGTGCCATTGAAAGATAGATGTGCAGAATTTATTATTGGAAGGAACTATCGTAGACAAGAGATTGTAATCATGTCAGATAGCCAAGCAGCCATCAAAGAACTGAGCTGATGCAGTTCAAAGATGGTCTGGGAATGCCTAGGCAAACTAAATGAACTAGGCCAAAAGAACACTGTTACCCTCCTATGGGTTCTGGAATTCATAGAAATAGAAAGGAACGAAACAGCAGAAAAGCTAGCAAAAAACGAGCTGAAACCATCTGGTGGAAACAGCTGTAGTACAATCTTAGAAATACTAAGGAAAGAAGTGGATAGAGACAAATCCAAGCACTGGAACAATCTAGAAGGACGTAGACAAGTGAAGATCCTCCTGGGAAAATATAACCCGAAGAAATCTTTCAGCTGTCTTAACTTCAGTAAAAATAACCGTAATATTAACCAGGAACTGCCGGTTAAGAGGACAATGAAGAAACTAGGACTGGGAAATGAAGCAAAGTGCAGATTCTGTGAGGAAGAGGACGAAACCACAATACACTCATTCTCAGAATGCATTGCCTTCCGTAATTGTAGGATCAGATACCTAGGATTTGGATAGGTATTTTGGGTGACCGGTTACTAGGTCCGATTGTACTACCTAACCGATTAACGGGAGCTGATTACTTAAACTTTTTGCACAACACATTGGGTGATTCTTTAATATAAAGAAAGCAAATGTGGTTCCAGCACGATGGTGCTCTGACCAATTTTTTAATTATACTCCTGGAAGACTACAACCCAAAGAGATCTTTCAGCTGTCTTAACTTCAGTAAAAACAATCTCCGTATTATAACGGTAATATTAAACATGCACTGCCAATTAAGAGGACACATGAAGAAACTAGGATTGGTACATGCAGATTCTGTGAAGAAAAGAACGAAATACAAAAGGAGGATCTACCTAACTTGAAGTCCAACGATACCCTAAACTTTCTAAGAAAGATAGAACTAGGAGAGCTGCTATAAGCCTGAGAAAACATCAGAATTATAACAAGAAAGTGGAAGACGATTAACAAATGAACGCTAATATTTCTTCGAAAAGAGACAAGTTAACATAGGAAGATGTAAAAGAGAATACCGAAACTGATTTTTAAATTACTTTTTTTTGTGTACTAATTTATATTATTTAATTTTTACTTGGTATATTTTTAGTAACTTAATATAGAGCGTTAATATCTTACTGTTTAAATTTCTTTCAATTAACAGTGTTATCAACCTCTAGAATTGTCCTTGTAGCTTTCCAAAATACACACATGTGTTAACGAAACAGAACAAGTAAAAATACTTTTTTTATTTTACCCGGAAAACTTTTCGACTTCCTTGTGTTTTAAAAACCGAATTCCAGAATGTTTTCCCAGTAAACAATAATTAAAATTCAGCTGCCAGGAGCTGATTAAAATTAACTTGTACATAAATAGATCCTCTGCACTAGATAACTTGACTATTCTTATCCTTAATTGTCATTCGTATAAGTGACCGCACGTCGACAACTTTGAAGATTTATTTTTAAAGTGAGTTATATTTAATTCTATTTATCCTCCAATGCCCTCCCCACAATTTTTGTGATATTTAATTATCACAATCTTAAACAATCACAGTTATTCTTTGACTTGAAATCAATCAGCATATCAAAATCTATAAATACTTCCAATATATTCTTTTTTTTTATATATATCTATATACCTACCTTTTTAGTTTGAGGTCTTTTCAATTCGATTATGGTTCTATACTTGCACCAGTTTCTAAGTCTGGTTTCTTTGTATTTCTTTATATATATTTTTGTATATTAACTCGTATTCTATTCAATTCAAATTGCATTCAAAAAACTCCCTTATATTCAATTCAATTTAATTGTTCTGTCACATACGAGGATGGGGTTGTTTTACTCTACGTAGATTTCAAGACCAGCTTCTTCTCCATCCTAGTTTATTACTAGACTCCTTC
This sequence comes from Altica lythri, assembly GCA_964028335.1. Lineage (NCBI taxonomy): Eukaryota > Metazoa > Arthropoda > Insecta > Coleoptera > Chrysomelidae > Altica > Altica lythri. The sequence continues at coordinate 8,019,129 of OZ034807.1, read as the reverse complement.
CTGTTTTACTTCGATTTTTGCCTCAGTTGATGTTGTCTGACCATTTCTTCCTTGATCTTCTTCCATTTGGCGATTTGTCTCTTGCTATTCGTACTGTTCTATTTTCTGTAATTTTTTCTATGTGTTGATTCCTAAGACTTTCATTTCTGCTGTTTCCAGTAATCTTTGTGTTTTCGCTGTATCTGCTCTTGTTTCCGCTAAGTACGTCATTATCGGTCTTATTGTTGATTTATATATCCTAGTTTTCGTTTCCTTTCTGAGGTATTTGTTTCTCCAGATTGTGTTGTTGAGACCTCCTTTTTTTCCTAACGTTCCATTTTTTAATTTATCTATTCTTTGTTTCACATGTTTTTGGGACATTTCGGTCCTTTCGTCAGTTATTATATATGGCGTTTCTGGTAAAGATTCTTCGTTTTGTTTTTTAAACATTTCTTTCAGAAAGGCCACCCAAGTATCCTCTTTTATCTGTTCCAGTTCAACTAGTTCTACGTGGTAGTGTGAAGCTGTTATCTTATAACTTTTTGTTATGCAATGAGCCCTGAAAGAGAAACTGGAAACTAGAATATAAACCATAAATTTAGATTTGATTTAGTCTTACAATTAAAAATATAATATTGGAAACCGATTGTGTCGATACTTCCGGCTAATCTATTTTAAATTCAACGTTGTTATATATTTTTTAATCCAAGAGAAATTGATTGTATACCTCGTCATTCATTCGAGATTTATTTATCTACTACGATGTCTAATAGTTTCTAATTCAATGTTTTGGTTAGCAATCATCTCTTAACTAAACAAATATATTGAGGTTATCTTACCAAATTTTATATTCTGCCTACGTTTTTGTTTGTAATAATCCCGTATACACTAATGAATTATCACTTAAAATCGGATTGTAGACATAGTAAATTTTATCTTTTGTATTCTCTTTCAGTCTTAATTTTTTGTTGCTTGTTTTACGAAACACATTCAAAACGGAGCGAATATATCCTTCATCTCACCCGAGGTCGTTGCTATACAGACCCCATCGCCAAAAAGACGATAAGAAAACCATGCACGAAGCTTTGATTCCTATGGGAAGACCTGCACCTTCTCCTCCACCAGAACCTAGAGCGCTGTCTCCACAACCGAGTACTAGTCATGATGATGATGGAGAAGAGTTTAAAAGTTTACCGATGCTTATAGCTAGGTGAATAAATATTTTGTTGTTTAGTAACTATGCAAAATTAATAATAAAAAAATTAACTTTATATCTACAATCAATAAACTATTAGAAGAAATACGGTTAGTTGAAAAGTTTTGAAAGCAAAAATGAAAGAATGTGTATTTTTTAATGAAATTGATTTTTTATTCAATATAAGCTCCCTCAGCTAAAGGCTGAAGGTTGAATGAATTTAATTCTTGAGGCTAAAAACTGAAGAATATATACTTAGGAAGATAAGTATGATATTTTTTAGGAATTTGGTATGTAAGGGGACCCTGTTGTAGGATTTACGTCCTTTTCAGGGGATGGATGGAGTGTTTGAAAGGAGTTAGTATCTGTCTGTCGTCGGCCCCGCTCCCAAAAATTTTCCAATTTGCATTTCCAGTGAAGTTGGATCTTCTGACTTCTCTTCATCCATGGAGCTTGAACGTGCCTAAAAAGTCATTTTTCTTTGGTGTAAGTTTTTCCCTCAGCTTAAACACACTTATTCCAATGACCCACTAGTAAATTTATTCCATTTTTACTTCATTGGGCAACTATTATAATCGAAAGTGTAAAATCTATCGTTGCCCTTCATTTCTGATCGTCCATCACTCGGTTTCTTTCAAAATACCTACGCCTCAGTGCCCTGAAACATCCAGGTATTCTTTCTAATTGTACCTGGGGGTATTTAGGACAATTTTTTCTTTTTCAAAAATCAACGTTTCTTCTGAACAAAATCTTTTGCAGGATCTTGTACGATACATTAAAATGGCGACCTAGCTTTCAACTATAGATTCCAATTCTGTGCACTTTCTACCAATCTATTACCTACCTCTATCAGGTATTCCAGTTTTCGGCAAATTAATGCAAGGTTTACCTTCTTCACAGTCTTTTATTGCCCGTTAAAGGGTTGCTTGGCTAACATTTTGATCTCTGAACAAGTTCACATTTTGATCTCTGAACAACGATTGTTTAGCCTGCATCAGACATTAAAATCTGGTAGAAATTTTAGGGCAAACTTTTTCTCAAAACTTGTCTTATACGTTAGAAATATATTTTTTCTTTCGCTGAGAAGTTGAGCTGATTATTGCATTGTTTTTACAAGATTATTATGATATACAAGTCTAAAAATAATTATATACAAATTTTCTCACATAGTTATAAAATAGTGGTACCAGCAGAAGCTACTAGAGATGTTCTTTCTGGAAGAGTACCGTATATTCTGGTGGAAGATGAAGGTGTAACAATTTTTAGACCTGTTCATATGTTTGCTGCCCTTAAATTGAAAAAAGAAACTATTGAACATTTGGAAGACTACAGCTGCATGGGTGCACACGAACGATTTTTGGAGAAAAGACCAAAAAAGAGGGTTGGATTGGGTTATAGAAGAAAGTATATTTCACCTGAGCTGATTGGCAAAGGAATTTTTGTAAGTGTTAACAATCAGTTTTTTCAAGGTAAACATTTTTTTCTTGAATTTGTAACAAGGAGTTACTATTCTTGAATTTATATTGTAAAAATTATAATTTATATAATATAATAATAACGCGAATTTAACATTTCTTTGCTGGAATTAGGAAGAAATATATAAATAAAATATTTTACTTCAATATTTTTTCTAGTATATTTTATAAAATCAAATAATCCTCTGCAATTATTAGTTATAAATAAAATAATACTCAAAATTCGGATACATTTTTTGAATAACATCTGTTAGTGTCGTCTGTCGTTTCCTGATTAGAACCAAAAACAAGACCAAAGAAAACGAGGGGTTCCGATTTTTGCACCTGTCGAATACCCGACAACAGGTGAATAGACTTCTTTGAACCAACTCTCTTCAGTTGAGCACCCGAAGCAGCTAACAGAAAACAGAACCAAAGAACCACGAACCACGACATTCAGTCGCGATCAAACAACGGTAGATACGCGTGTTCTCGTCTCAAATCTTGTTTTCGACTTTCAAATTTCGAATTTGACAGTGATTTTAACTTTGTTGACAGATTCAGTGTGGTACCTAGTTTAGTTCAATTGTTTAGTAAGGCTGTTCCTAAGATCGTAGATAATTATAATGTAAGTAATAAAGGAAAACTTAATGGTTATTAGTATTTAACATTGTTTGTTTTATGAAACAGTGGCGTATCTTTGGTAGATTTGTTCTATTTCAATAACTTAAAAATGGAATCTTATTCTACATTTTTTATTCTATTTCATTTTATACTTAATTTGACACATATTCTACATCTCTTGTAAAAAGGGATACTTAATGATTTCTATTCTTTAACATTGTTTGTTTAAGTGAGCAATATATCTTTGGTAGATTTCCACTTACTTCAGTTAAACAGTTCACTTTAAAAAATGAAATCGTTTTCTACATTTTCTATTCTTTTTGTTTTATTTTATTCAGTGAGTTCTCAATTTGACACATACGTTACCTACATCTCTTGTTAAAGATTACTTTTTTAGCAATAAGGTAGATAAAAATTTAGTATTTTAGAACCAAAAAAGGTATCAAAGGCAAATTATTATTGCCTTAGGTACCTTTTTTTGGTTCGTTTTTTATTATTCTCAAGGCTACTGTTAATAATGCTACTAGCAAAATAATGATATTGCAAATTCGTGTAATAACCATAATTGCTATAGCAAAATATAAAAATAGATATATCAAGGATAATGATTTATCTTCATAAGGATATTGTTAGAAACCAAAATTTTTGGTTTCTGAAAACACATAAATACCAATATCAAGAAAAACTTGTGAAATTATAGATAAAGAGATAGAATAACAAATGATTGACCAAAAACCAAAAGAAGAGGACCAGGCCCCAATTTAGGTTATTGGCGCCTTGGGCTAACTGAACACTTGGCGTGCCCACTTCGTCTCTTCCAGGAGTTTATCGTTTTTTAATTTAAAAAAAGGCACCAGGAGCCACAGAAGATAGAAGTAGAAACTGATTATATTAGAATGTTTATTAATTGATTTTTCTTTGGCAAAATTGTCTATAATATAAGTGAAGTTTGTGTTCATTGTAATGTCATTTTCGCAGGACATTAACAGTAGGTAATGTGTTTATTTTATTTTGGAGAAGGTTTGACCTCTTTGCATTTTTCACTCTTGTCAATACCAAAAACCCCCTTTCTGGTCTACAGTTAGTTACTGGTAATGTTAGGAAGATTCGCAAAGCCACTTCTAAATTAGGGAAAGTGTTGGTTTGACGAAGTACCATCTGTTTCCCAAACAGATGGTACCAAAAGTACTAAAATCTCAAAACGGTCTGCCAAAACTTCACAAACAACTTTCCTTCCTGAAAGGTTCGAAATTAATGGGTCAATGATTTTTAAATATACACCAATTCTAAAATCTGTTCTACCATAAAATATTTCTTCGGTACCAGTGCGATAGTGAGAGTCTTTTCACATATAGCAGCAACAAATTTCTCATATTCCTCAAATTCATCTCTTTTTTCACGTAAAACCCCTTCTAAAGTTTGTATATTTTTAGAGGCTGCTACGAGGTTAAGGGATTTTGTTTAAAGATCTTTACTACTCTTATCAATACTCTCCAAAATACGGACAGAAAAGTGGTTTCAAAGTTTTTAATTTTGTGCCTCTACTCGATCTATAAGTTTTACACTAATATCTTCAGATACGCGGTTTAGAGCATTTTGGATGTTTACATATCCTTATACATCTGCTCTAGCTGACCATCTGATATCAGATGAAGACCTGTTTTTTGTCCACCAAGGGCACCAAATATTGTTTTAAAATATCCCATCCATAAGTGAATAAGGAGAAAAAACTATACAGCTCTTTTACAAAACTAGAAAAGTTACCTGCCTGTGGGATTGTAGTGAGAGGATAGTTAAAGCGCCTGTATTGACCCAAAATTAGATGAAAAAACTGACTTTTTAGTACCTTTGTTCTACCATTAATTACTGAAGTGATAGAAATCTGCTTCGTAGATAAACTCAGTTCAGTAAATAACAAAAGTTTGAACATTATAATTTAACTTTAGAGTTTATATGAACGTTTATTAATATTTATAAATTTTCTTCACCGATGGCTTTTTCATGGTTCTGTTCTTGGTTGGGAGTTTTAATAATAGATATTTAGATTTGAAACAAATATAACCTAAATAAGAAAAGTGTAGGTACCTATTGTATATTTGCACCGTTAAGCTATGTATTTGCATAACAGAAATAGCGGATGGTTTTTCATAGATGACATTTATGAATTTAGAATTATTAACATTGTAAATAACCACAGAAAAGATATTGATGACTTGTTTATGTTGTAATATAAACGGTGTTACAGTTAGAGAAGAAGCTGGCACAGTGGTTAGTATCAATTAACTGACACGACTTGTGATAGAAATAAAAAAACTGTAGAGTGATTCAACTAAAAATGCTAAACTTCATAAAAGAAAAAAAAAATACAGTAGAACAGAAGTCTGATGTTGGTTTGAGGTTTTTAAAGATGTATGGAGGAAAGAGTTTGAGAAGGAGTTAGTATCCGTTTTTCAGAATGTTTCGGTGTTTCCTGGTTCCTATAACGTGCCTAAACTGTCAAAAATTCTTTTTGGTGTAAGTGTGAGTGTGTGCAATGTGGGTTTTAGAAATTGACGCTGTGGCTCCCATTTGGCAAGGACGAAGGGATTCAGTTTTTTTTGTGTGTATTTTGTTGTTGTCCTGTATCTACCTGTAGGAGAGGGGGTTTCATTAAGGAGGTGGTCAAGTTCTACAGGAAGTCTCTGTCTACGGTTTGAAGGAGTCTCAAGGAGGAAAGGGGGATCTTGATCTTTGGAATTCTTGAAGTTTTTTGGAGTCCTCCATTCTAGAGGAAATAGAGAGTCCTCTGGGTGGTAATTCTGGTTCCCTGTATAGACCGGGCAACGTATCGTTGTTGTAGCATCTGAAATCGAGAAGTCAGAGGACGTATTTTGTATTTTGGTATACAAGGTAGCTTGGTTAAGGTGGTGTAGGTTTATAGTTTTGCGAATAATGGCTCCCTTTGTGGCAAGAAGCGAATGGAGGAGTCTCTGAGGAAGAGCAGAATATTGCACGGTCTTATAATCGACAAAAGAGTGAATAAAAGTTTTGTAGGTATGAGACACCTAGTTCCTTCCACTCTCCTCTATGCTTAACTTTTTTCCTTGTCAATGCCTATTCTCTGATTATTCTTATTTTTCAACTACTGTCTGGCCTTTCTTTGTTTCTTTTTGCTTTGGACTGTTATTCAAGTGCTTGCTTCGTTAAGTTATTTTTACTTCTCAAGACGTGGTTTATCCATTCCCATTTTCTTCTAACATATGTGCTGTCTTGTGATGTTCTTTTCCATAGTTTTGCTGGTGATTTGATTAGACCAATGTATCTTCAGAATCTTTTTTAGACATCTATTCTCTTTACTTGTTCGCCTTTCATATTATCGTTTGTATTCTCGTTCTGGATCTCCATTCTTTTTCATAATTGATCCCAGATTTTTGAAATTTAGAAATTAGACAAACAAGAAATAACATTAAGGAGAAATCGAAAAACTGTCACATCCGGTAGGACTCTAATCTGCGATCTTTAGAAGCAAGATTTAGAAAGATAGAGGTCGTGAGCCTAGAAACCAGAACTAGAAATTTAGAGGACTTGATAGAAATAGTTTAGTTAGCAAATATTGGAACAGAAAGAAAAGAAAAAAGTGCTAGAATGTATAAGAAATGTAAGGACACTTTATAAAAAGATTAAATACATAAATTTTCTTATAACTAGTTCTTACAATGCAGGGGATACTTTTTTTGTGCCTTGTCTTTTATCGTTTAAGAGACCGGAACCATAAATTTGTAAACTTATTATTTTAAGACATCTTTGTTAGGATTTTTAAAATAAGAAATTAGAGAAACAGGATATGTAAACTTGTTCGCTAGTCGTCTCTTCTGTTTCCTTTCCTTTTTTTATGTTGATTGTTATTGGTTTTAAGATTCTGGTTTTGTCTGCGTTTATTTGGAGACCAACCATGTCGCAATAATATTTGTGTAAATCCGGTGGTCTGTTAGGTAATATTGAATATTCAAAAAATATTTTTAATAAATTTTAATTTTGTTGAAATATCTACGAAAATATTGCTTTACTTACTTATAGCAACCATTTTTTCATGCATTTTCGTGTAAGTTGCGGAATTAATATCATATAAGTAAAGAAATATTTAGGATATACGAAGTAACTAATAAAAGTTAATAACGTAAATGTAAAGATATATTATTTTTTTAATAAAATATCCGTTCGTTTCGCTAGAAACAACGTTGCTTACCTATCTGTGTAAGACATAATGAAATGTTCTTCCATCCTGAATAGAATTAAACGTCATGCTTGGCTGATACTTGTCTTATCTTCTCATCGTCCGAAATTACAAACTGAGATATTCTAGTATTTGAATCAAAATTATTTAAATCACATCTTTGTTTAGTAGTTATTTTATAAAATTATTTACATTATGGTTATTGTGGATTAAAATCAAATGATTATTGTCTTGCACGCGTGGGCAATAGAAAATTTATTGTTGTTATGTGAGGTCTATAATTTGTTAAAAGGAATTATGTGATTATATAAAAATAGTTATATATTTATTTAACAAGAGTTTATATATTCAATCAAACAAAAAATTAGTATCCAGTCCTTTTTTATTGTATATAAACATGATAATAAAGAAAAAACGACTGATGCGATGTTTTATCAAAGGTAATACCACGAGTCCTTAAAATTTTATCGATAAATTTTTAGTTTCCACGAAAACTTTTTTATTTGGCAAAAATACGAAAACAAACTGAAATGTGATAAAATCACGAGTCCGTAGGACGAGTGATTTTATCATATTCAGTTTGTTTGAGTAGTTTTGCCTAAAATAAAAAAGTTTGAGTCTGGAAAATAAAAATTTATCTAGTAAAATTTTACAGGACGAGTGGTATTTGAGAAGATTATTTTTTGAACCATTCTGTACAAAAACTACTTTATTTAAAAAACTTCCTAGAACAACTTATGTTTCATAATTAACACAAACCTAATACCGTTACCCCTATTACCCCTATTAACTTATCCTGTACACTAGATAGTATTGACAGTTGTCAGTTGTCGTGAGCATCGTGAAAACAGGGTTATAATTTGAATAAATATTTATTTTTATACCTGCCTATTTATACAATTATATTATTAAAGAGAAAATTACCAAAATAAAAATTATTAGGTAGGTATATCTATTTAAAGTTTACCTACAAGACCACATTTGAATGTAGGCATATAAACGTTTTAAATGCATGCAGAACCAGGAAGCAGGTTAGTTTTAAAGTACCTACATATTTAATTTTTCATTATCGTTTAGATTTTAGATGAATTGAATTGTGTTAATAATAATAACAAAATATATTTCAGAATATTTAGATAATATAAATGAATGTTGATTTATCGTAGGGTACTTATAAAAAAGAAAATTGATTGTTTAATATTGTTATTGAATTTTTGACAGTTCTATAATTTTATCAATACTAGTAAAACCACTAGTGGTTTTATCAGTATAAACCGAAATGATTGGCTAGATTTAGCATAAAACATTGAAGATTAAGCGTTTTCATTGGACGAAATTACAAAATTGTGATATTTTGACAGGTGAAATAAATAATCAAGTAAATTTTGTGTTCAGTAGTAAAATCAGATTCTCCGGTTATTGTATTTCGTAAAAAATAAAAAATAAAACTTTCTGTTGGACTAGCAGAAGTGCTGAGGGAAAGAATTCTGCTCTTATTGAACAAGAAATGCTCCCAAGAGACCTAGCGGAGGTAGTAATCATTAGCTAATGTATGGTCTCGAAAATATATGTCAGCTACTTGGTACTACGTAAAGTCCATAGAGTGACAACTGAATTGCTAGAAAAAAATTCAGTGTTTCTCACTTAGAACTGTAATGACTACTACTGAAACCTACAGCTGTAAACGTAAATGTTTGAATTAAAACCGCCCTTAAGGGTTGTACAGTTGGAGAGACTTAGGCCTTCAGTCCACGGGATCTGGAAAGCTGCGAACAGCGATGGTTCGAATTCGGATATGAGCCCTTATAACGAAATCGTGCGAACATTGATCGTCTATTGCTTCCACATTCGTCCGAACTCTATGGTGTTAATGATGGCTCTACGGAACGCTCTTACTGATTCTGATAAAGAATTTTTCTTTGTGCAACAATTTTCTTTGATTTGTCGACGTGTCAAGCAATATAGAAGAAGAAGAAGAGAAGTGTGGGTGAATCGTAAATACGCAAAAAGAAACGAGTTTGGGGAATTTGCTCATTACCACCACTTCTCCTATTTTCAAATGGGAAAAGATATATTCCAATACATTTTCGAAAAACGATGTCTCCAAGCTCTTTCATTTCAGTAGAAACCTCCTTCCACAAGAAGAGAAGTGTGGGTGAAACGTATTTACTCAAAAAGAAACGAGTTTGGGGAATTTGCTCATTTGTGGTAGGATGATAACTGCCACTTTTCCTATTTTCGAATGAGAAGCAATACATTACAATATATTTTCGAAAAACGATGTCTCCAAGCTCTTTCATTTCAGTAGAAACCTCCTTCCACAAGAAGAGAAGAGTGGGTGAATCGTATTTACGCAAAAAGAAACGATTTTGGGAAATTTTCTCATTTATGGTACGATGATAACTACCACTTCTCCTATTTTCGAATTGGAAAGGATACATTCCAATACTTTTTCGAAAAACGATGTCTCCAAGTTCTTTCATTTCAGTAGAAACCTACTTCCACAAGAAGAGAAGTGTGGGTGAAACGTATTTACTCAAAAAGAAACGAGTTTGGGGAATTTGCTCATTTGTGGTATGATGATAACTGCCACTTCTCCTATTTTCGAATGAGAAGCAATACATTACAATATATTTTCGAAAAACGATGTCTCCAAGCCCTTTCATTTTAGTAGAAACCTTCTTCCACAAGAAGAGAAGAGTGGGTGAATCGTATTTACGCAAAAAGAAACGAGTTTGGGAAATTTTCTCATTTGTGGTAAGATAATAACCACCACTTCTCCTATTTTTGAATGAGAAAGGATAAATTCCAATCCATTTTCGAAAACCGATGTCTCCAAGCTCTTTCATTTCAAAAGAAAACTCTTTCCGTAGGAAGAAAAGTGTGGGTGAATCGTATTTACGCAAAAAAACGAGTTTGGGGAATTTTCTCATTTGACCGAATTCGGACGAATTGATTTCAAAGCTTTCTGTATCCATTGGACGGAACACCTTACAGATCCTACAGGCTAAATTGGTGCTTTCAACACCAAAACTGAACTATTAAGAATTGACACAATGTTCTTTTCTTAAATGAGACCAGAATTAGCCTAAGATCAGATGGCCATTAAGCTCAAAATGAATACCGACATTCATTGTAACTTGTTTCCATTTACAGTTTGCTTTGTTTTTATATTATTGCTTTGTTTTGAATTCTTCTTAGTAGGTAATGATAAATTTTAAGTCACAATGATAAAGTTGTTTATGTATGTTGAAATGGCAGAAAATATAGCTTTATTACAAAAAATATTTCAATTGAAATCATTAAACTATTAAAGCTAATTAACCAATGCTTATTTTACATTTTTCTGTGGAATTTCAATTTACATTTTAAATTTACCGCCAACCTCAAGCTGGATACGCTTGTGGCAAGAACCGCCTACCAATAATCTTTAAAAAAAAACATTTCGAATTTAATTAGAATACATTTTAATTACTGAACGTTCATATTTTATAGCTTTTTTTCTGGTTATTCTACATGGATGGCTTGCAAATATATATGAAACAGTATCTCTGTCATGGTCTGGGAATCTTTCCATTTCCATTATTTTTCAATAGTGTAAAATTAGCATTTTCTGCTCCGTAGGATGCTACAAGCAGATTAAAAAACTTACTTAATAATTTCATTGGATTTTTTTGCGCAAAGAAAGTTAAGTGGCAGTAAAGTGATACGTGAATAGTGGTTTAGTTAGAATTCCAACGCGTTTGATTGTATTTTAAATTTATTTTATTACAGAAAAATCAAGTTTTCTATACTTATAATAAATCTGTAGAGAGGTCAATTCTGTACATGAAATATATTTCCAAAATAACTATCAGGGGGTGATTAGGGATCGATACTGATGCCAAAAATGAAATCAGTAAAATTTTTGTCTGTCTGTCTGTCTGTATAACCGTTATAGAAACAAAAACTACTCGACGGATTTTAACGAAACTTGGTACAATTATTTTGCATACTCCTGAGCTGGTTATAGGATACTTTACATCACGCTGCAATCAATAGGAGCAGATCAGTGAGGGGAAATGTTGGGAAAACCACTTTTACGGTGTGGGGGAAGAAATTTTTATACAACAATCTATACGTCACGCGAACGACGTCGCGTGTACATCGATATAGAACCCAAAAATGTGGTTAGATTTTTGTTGTACGTCTCTCTGTCTATCTATATGTTTGTGCGCGCATCACATGAAAACTACTGATCCGATTCGATTGCGGTTTTCACATGTGTATTTGTCTTCTTTTAACTTAACATCTGGTGTATAAACATTTCTCCAACACCTTTTTTACGGTGTGAGGGGGAGAAATTTTTATACAACAATCTATACATCACGCGAACAACGTCGCGGGTACATCGATATAGAACCCAAAAATGTGGTTATTTTTTTTTGTACGTCTGTCTGTCTATTTATATGTTTGTGCGCGCATCACATGAAAACTACTGATCCGATTCGAATGCGGTTTTCACATATGTATTTGTTTTCTTTTAACTTAACATCTGGTGTCTAAAAATTTCTCCTCCCACCCCTTACGGGGTGAGGGGAGAAATTTTTATACAACAATTAACACTCCACGTGAACGACGTCGCGGGTGCACCTAGTTTGATATAAAAATGTATATTGCTTTTAAGTCTATTTGTCTAGTAAACTACATTTACTTTTTCGTTGTGTGAATCATATATTTTCTTCTATCATGTGGGCATCATCTACCTGTAACAAAGGGGGGATTCATCTAGGAAGGTTTCCAGGTCTACTGTTTGGCGGAGTCTCAGGTTGGGAAGGGGAATCTTGTTTTTCGGTACCCTGGATCTTCTTTGGAGTCCTCCATTTCAGTGGGTATGGAGGGTCCTATGGGCTGTTGTGTTCGTTCCCTGAAGAGTCCGAGTAACGTATCGATGTTTAACGTCTGAAAACTAGAAGGGAGAGGCAGTAGGTTTGAGTTGTAGTAGATAAGGTGGCTTGGATAGAGGAAGTGTAGATTTTTCACTTTATGTATGATCGCTTTCTCTGTGGCATAAATAGAGTGTAGAAGAATCTGAGGGAGGGCAGAGTATGGCACGGCGTTATAATCGACCAGAGGTCTGATAAAGGTTTTGTATGTATTTATGGAGTAGGGTTTTGGACGGGAGGATTCACAAAGGGCCATATGTGGCGTCAGTGCAGGCAGAGCACTTACTCGCTTCTCTCCAGTTTTCCAGATCCAGATAGGTCACATCGTTAGAAATTCTATGATTTTTATCTATTAGGGCGATTTTGTACTTCTGCATAACTATAATATTATTTTTGGCATTAAATGATCTCGTAAAAAAGGATTTTTTTCTTTGATATATACAAATACAACCGATTTTGATTTTAAAAATATATTGGTCGTATATTAGAAGAATATTCAACTAAAAAAAGTTTAGAATTATGTATGATTCTGATGTGTCCGCCCTAGTTTTCATAGCTAAAACTTCTTTTAATTATTAATATTAGCGTTCAAAGTTTTTAATTTAATTGTATCGTTTATATACAAAACTAATGGACCTAAAATGATTTGAAATTATAATATAAGATTATGTAGGACATATATATCTCGTTCACCAACGGATATTCCAAGACACCAAAAGATAAAAAAAAACACAGAACCTTGAAGTCACGTAACTGCATTTGTTGATATTGCAAGAAACAGATGGCCTCTTAAAATTCACTAAGATTTCTTTTAGTTCGTTTTTTATAATTAGTTAAATATTACTTTTTTTTAATCGTTTAACACACTTTTAGAGTATGCGATATACCGTTCGCTTTACTAAAGAAACTCATTTCTATAGAAATCAATTTCAAGTTAGTTTAGGTGTAAAGCATAAGTGGATATAAGTGGAGCACAATAGAATTTTTTTCGTAATGAATTGTTTATTTAATTAACTTTGATATGACCTACAAATCTTTATTTATCATAATAAACTCATATCTACTTTTCATTTTTACTTTTAATTTTTGTTTCACTTTTTCTATTACAATTTTATTTTTATATTCCACTTGCTTTCACAATTTTTACTTAAGTTCTCACTTATTTCTAATAGGGATTAAATGGAGTTTAGAAAACTAAGAAACTTTATTCATCTAGTAGAGTATAAATTTTTATCTAAAATGGAGTTATCACAAATTAGTAGAAACAAATATTTATAAGCCTCTTCTTCTTCTTCTTTCTCCTTCGTTAAGGATTATCCCTGTTTTTGTGGTTATTGTCTGCCAGCTTTCTCTCCATCTTTTGGGTCTTCCTTGAGGTTTTTGTTATATGGTTTTTTGAACCTGGAAATTTTCATGATCATTGGTTCTGTTTTTCCTTCTGGTGTTATGACTTTTGTTACGTTGTTATCGTTAATTTCTTTTATCAGTTGGATTATATTAGGGTTTATTTCTTGGTCCCGTAATATCAGTTTTACTTACTCTGTCAAAGGCACTCTTCAAATCTACAAAGCACATATATGCCGGTTTATTGTATTCAATCGATTTCTGTTTTTCCTAAAGCCTTTTGTAGTTCTTCGGTTATCCTTATTTCGTTTTCAATATTGTTCCCAAGAATTCTAGTCAGTCATGTCAATCAGACTTATTCCTCTATAATTTTCAGGTTGTTTTCTTTCTCCTCTTTTAAATATAGGCAGCAGTAGGGACTCCTTCCAGTCGGCCGGTATCTTCTTCATTGTTATTATATTATTAAACAATTTTTGTAAACATCCTTCTCAGTATATTATGAGCTCATTATAAATCCCGTATGAGCCAAGTGATTTCCTGTTTGTTAGACTTTTTATTCCCTCATTTATTTCAGTCTCTGATATCTCTACTTGTTCTTTCGTATCTCTATCGTCATTTTCTTCTTGATCGTTAATGGCATATAATCTTGTTCAACCCATGTTTCATACATAACACTTTCAATTCTTAAGAACCTGTTCATGTCTGTTCTTTACCTTCGTATCATTTTTCATATTTCTTTTTTATGCTCCGTATAAGTCGAACTCCATATTTTTTTGTAAATCTTTCCCAGTGTTCTCTTTTGATGTTATCTATTTTCTCATTTACTCTGTTCCTTGTTCTTATGTTTTCTTCTCTAGTATTTTGGGACCTTTCTCTTTTGTATTTAAAGAATGCTTGTTTTTTTTCTTTTGCTAGGTCTTTTACTTTAACATTAAACCAAGGAATCTGTTTGTCCTTTACTAGCATTCTTTTTCCTAGAGCTTCTCCCGCTGCCTGGTGTATGGAACTTTTTACTGTTTCCCACATTGTGTCTATGTTTGCTTCAGTGTCCAATTCGTATTGATTCAGTGTGTTTGTTAAACTGTTTTGGTATAAGATGTTGGTTCCTTCGTTTTGCAAGCTTTCGATGATAATTTTCTCTTCTTTTATTTGTGGTTCTTTGGATTTGGTATTGTTTACTTCTAAATTTAGTGTTAAATAGTCTACCATGGATGTATGACCCCTGGTATTCGACCATGTGGTTTTGTGTTGCTAAAAGGCATATTTCTATGAGTCGTTTACCATTGTCGTTTTGTGTCTCCTCATTGAATCTTTGCTTCACTCCGTCTACCGATATGTTACCAACTCGGGCATTGAAATCGCCTAAAATGATTGTTTTACTATTCGTTATTGTAGTATCTAGAAGATTTTGTAGGTTTTCATAAAATATGTATTTCTCTTCCTTGGTTTTTGACCTATCTGGGGCGTAAACTGTTTAAAGTTTATTATTTTTCTCTTGTTTTAAGGCTACCAGCATTATGTGTTCATCTACATATTTCATCTTTATTATGTTGTCTTTAAGATCCCTTTTAAATAGAAGTCCTACAACTCATTGCGCTCTTTTGTCTCTTCCTACTCCACTGTAGACCAAAATATATTTGTCGTTGATGATGTTTCCTTTACCTTTCTACAAGGAAATGTTTTTGTAAACCTGCCAAGAACTTGCACTGACGATGATTTAGGAATTGCACTTCTTCTTTGCTAATGTATCTTCAAGTTCTGTACGAGCAGATTTCCCAATATTTTAGATGAAAAAACTTTTTGTGTTTAAGGTCTGATATTCTATCCGTTGGATTACAGGAGAACAAGTAGAAGATATTTTTAATATAAAATTCTCTTGTAAGCTACCTTCGTGAAAAGAGTGTTGAGGCAGAAATCTAATCTAATCAAAAGAATATTTGAGAAATTTTATTTTAAACTGTTATATCATACATTTTTCAAAGGCGTAACTTTATTGAACACACCACATACACATAAATAACTAGTATTTTATCTATAAAAAAATTACAATCTTGATTTATAAATTTCAAACAATCTCCGCTACTGGTAATATATGACTGTTACGTTGTTTTTGTACCTATACGAAGCTCGTCGGTATGCAATGTGCATATTTTTCTAATAGCACCTTCATAACTACTTTCGTCCATTTCCCAGGTAGTCGCAATCTCTTCACAGTTTGCACTTATAATCGTTACACAATCGGCCACGCATGTATGTTCCCATCTAGCTAGTTACTGCTTTCTAGACAAGCATCTTTTACACTCTTTAGTTTTTCTATCACAGGGTCGGTTTTGCTACTCCACGATTCTTGTCCTCTATGCACTCTTCATGAGGTAGATTTGTCTTTTATTTCTTAATAGGAAGTAAATGTTTTTTTTAAGTAGTCTCTCTTTCTTTAGCGTGTTAAACCGGTTGGTCACGGATGATCCTATCGGTTATTTGGCGTTTTCGATAATATATTTATTAAGTACTTTATAAGATCGGCTTGTATGTCCCTCCGTTCTCATGTCATTGGGAAGATTCCTATTGATTTTGGTCCAGATCGGATAAGGCTAACGGTAAAATTTTAAGGTTTTTTGAAACTCGTGTATATATTTCATATTTTTCTTCGTTTGTGTGCGCTATAACTCTTGGACGGAAGATCACAGGGTCATGAAATTTGGTTTATAGAATTCTCATGTCATGGGAAAGAGAAAGAACCCTATTGAATCATCCTTGGTATTTAAAAATATAAGCTACTGATTATATTTAAAAAGGATGAACAATCAACCAAGAAGAAGTATGGTAACATTTAAGAAAGAGGAAAAGAAAAACTTAAACTAGTATTACCTGTCTTGTTACTGGCTGAAACCGGGACTGTTATTAGACTTTCCATCTATTTGCGACTTCTGCTTTTTGATACGACCCTGAAGATACGAAGAAATTGAAGAAAACATCCAATGCGATCATCACCGGAATCACCGGCGACCTTGTCGCGATGTCATTGAACTAATCATTACCATTTAAGAAATCATATTAACACTGTTATCACGTTTTAAGGCAAATATTTAACTGTTTTTGCATTTGTTTAAATATTATTTCAATAATACATATATTACAATTTACATTGCAATACACAACTTAATATACTCTTTCGGCAACCGTCCGCGAAGTATGTTTTGTTCAAAGTTAATTTTTGCTTTTTTTGCATTCACCCTTCAGCCGACAAATAATGCCGACAAAGTCTTCATGCCGACAAAAAATGCCACCAAAGGAAATCTTTTGTCGGCATTTTTTGTCTGCGTGAAGTGTGAATGCAAAAAAAGCAAAAATTAACTTTGAACGAAACTTTACGTACTTCCCGGACGCTTTTTCTTTGAAAAAGTACCCCTTTTTCTCTTCCTCTTCTTGGCTGTTCGGTTTTCCCTTTAGTCCACGAAAAATTCCTGTTTTGCTCGTACCAGCTTTTGTTAAGGTCTGTCCCCCATTTCCTGCTTATATTTTTTTTCTCTTTATATTTAACTGTAACTATTTGCTTTCCAAATTTACTCCGTCTGCCAAAACTTCCCATAAGAAGCATTGCCTAAAACAATATAAGATATGAGTCTTTGGATTCAGTATTTTAACTATATATATATATTTATTCTAATCTTCCTAAAGCTCTGTATTTGTATTTTTCTGGCTACTTTAATCCGAGGTTGTCAATAACAGGTGCATTGTATAGATTACACATTTCTTATGACTTATTCTTACTGTTCAAAACAATGTAGTTCAAATCTCGAATCTGGGTCTATAAATTTATTTTTGCATAAATTTTGTAATACTTGATGCAACTGACCTCTCTAATAGTTATTTTTGTTTTATATCCCAACACCTACAGGCACAGAACTTTGACTTTTTTACTATAGTTCATTTAGCACGAAATGAGAACATTGTTTTAGAATGTCACAACAGTTAATATTATGCATCTAAATAAATTTACGACCAACAGCTACGCTTGAATACTAAAATGTAACCAATATATATAACTAGACCGAGTTATTGCTATTTTATTATGTGAAATTTTATTAGACTACAGAATGTATATTGTATAAGCTTGTATTATGTTTTCTACCCTTTTTTGCTGATTTGGAAGTTTGACTTTAATTTTTAATTAAAAATCCTTCCAAGGAATAGATATGAGAAGTACCTAGAAAAAAATGAACCAATTAAGTAGCATTTACATCTACCACTAAGCTACATTTACAAGAAAAAGCTTGTCCGTCTACAGATCTCCTCAACTTCTATCAAGAGGTTAGATGGTTAATCTGAATTGATGCAAATTATTATCACTTCCGATAAAACTGGCATATCTTAATATGATGTTGGAATTAAGCGACAATCTATGCAATGGAAAACTCCTGCTTCGCCAAAAATTAAAAAAGTCATGCTAATCATTTGTTTTTGACATTAAAGGTAACGAGATGACTGAATGGCTCAAATATTAAACCAAATTGAATATTTGGGAGTTTTGGCAGATATGGAAAGACAATCCATGGATCTTGCTTCAGGACAAAGCACTAAACAACATATTTGCATGAATGATTATCACTCTGTGTCTGAAGATCAAATCTACCATAAAGGGAACCCAGTTCGAGTTAATGCTCGAAATGTTCTTAACAAAATAATTCCAGCATTGCTATGGCTAATAAAACAAAGAAGTAGAACAGTGTGTAACGATGTCAAAGGAGCACATTGGATGGAAGCATTTTATTTTTTTGCATAAACAGTTTCTTTATTTAGAAGCCAGATCTGGTATATTACATAATTTTCCTTGAAGATTAAGTAAAATTGATGTAGAGGGTTAAAAGTGAGTACGATGAAGACTGAGTATATGACAACAGATGAAACGAATGGACTTAAAATCAATCTGCAGGACCTAGTGCTGCCAGCTGCCCAAAAATTGAAATACTTGGGGCATGTGCTAGAAAAGAATAAATGGTTAAAGAATCATAGAATTAATGAACTGGATAAAAATGAGTGGACTATTGTGTGACAGGAATGTGAGTGCAATACCTGATCAATAACGAAAGAGCAAGTGAGACAAGTAGAAGTGGTGGAGATGAAGATGTTGCGTTAGATGTGTGGATAGAGGAGAGATAGAGTAAGGAATGAGAGAGTAAAACGTACAGTGAAAGTGGGACAGCTGAGCAATAAAATCCAGGAAAATAGGTTAAGATGGTTCGGTCATGTAGAATGAGACTCATGTGAGTAAAAGTGTAGATGAATGTGAGATTGTGGTAAGAAAAAGATAGGAAGACCGAAATTGAGATAGAAGTGTAGAATAAATGAGGATCTAAAAGATAAAAAAAATGGATAGGAGAGGATGCGTTAAACAGCGATAAGTGTAAACAAATGCTAAAACCGACCCCAACTAGGTTTGGCATCAGTTGGAGAGAAAGAAGAAGAATAATAATATATTTTACGGCTTCCAATGTTTTCATATATATCACATTAAATTGCAACATTTCTCCTAAACTAATATGCTTTGATTCATTACGGCAAGATTTAAATGTTCTTCATGAAAGTTATTCATAAGTATACAGATTTAGCCAGTCCAAAAATAATTTTCAGATCGTGTAGGCCATCAAAATGTAAATTATTGACCCCGGAGTGAACGTTACAGAAAAATATAAATATAGTAGCATGCTGCTAAAAACTTAAGACGTCTGCTTAACTAAAATTAAACTGATGCTAAACAAATATGTAAACATGCAGTGCTCATTTCCTTTAATCTTTCAAATCAATGGCGTAGTGATTTACCTTTGATAATAAATACATCAAAAAAGAGTTTTCAGAGTTGCCTTGGTGTCGAAAATAAACTATAATAATCCTGCTCTTTAGACAGATAGAAAATGTTTCCGGCAATTATAATCCCTTGGCGAATTTAAAATATTGTTATGGATACAAATTAAGGATGTTAAATTAAGTTAATGCATTCTTAATAAAAATCCCCTTTTCCTTGAATAACTTCAGGATTATTCTTATCGATTGCATTCTGAGTAGAATGTCTATAGAAGTAACTACCCTTATCTAATTGCAGATTTATTTGTCTGCCCCACTCTTAAACGCACAAGTTTTATATTGTGCTAATAGAAGTTTATGGAGCGGTCATTCCAGTTTTGTATGCTCTGCTTCCAAATAAAAGTATACAAACTTATGACTCGTTTTTAAGACTGGTCACTAAAGTTGCTCTAAACATGCGTTCAACAAGAATTATGTGTGACTTTGAAATAGCCGCATTTGGTGATTTCCCACAGCAATTTCCAGAGGCAACAATATTTGGATACGCTTAGAGGAAGGTACAACAACGAAGCAGACTTTGCATTATATGTCCCAATTCTGCACCTAGATGAGATAGTTGAGCAACTCTCTGTAGAACTTTCAAAGAAATTACAAGATCTACTAAATTATTTGGAAGACAATTATGTCAGTAGACTCGGAAAAACACTCAACGCAAGACTCCCTCCCATATTTTCAGTTACTATGTGGAATCTTCATCAACGAGTTCTCGATGAAGTCGATCGTATCATCAATCATGCTGAAGCAGCTGAAAATTCAAAATGAATTAATTATGGACCATCCAACTGTAAGATGTTTCATTAAATCAACCAAAGAAGACGTACATTTACAAGCTCTCCTACAAACAATAATGGGAGGGTCCCAGAAAACGTCAACGAATTACCACTCGAATTAAGACTTCAAAGAAGAATTAACACATTATAAAGGACTGATTTTCAAAGGAGACAAAATACTAGTACCAAAAGTGTAACTCCCCAAAATGCTCAATAGTATCCACAAAGAACATCTAGGGATCCAAAGTTGCATAAGAAGGGCCAGACAATTCCTATATTGGAAAGGACAAACTGACGATATTGCGAAACTAGTCAAAAATTGCTCAGTGTGTGAACAACAAAGATACATTATTGGTGAAAAAGATCCCAACACTACCATTGCAAATTGTAGCAACCAACTTATTCGAACAAAAAGGATAGGATTACAGCTATTCTGGCTACATGGACTTCCTTCCAACCATTAAAAGACCAATCATCAAGGAAGGTAATAGAAGAAATTAAGAAATTGTTTGCTACACACGGGATTCCTGAAGAACTACAATCCGATAACGGAACTCAATACATGTCGAGGAAATTCAGAATCTTTTAGAAAGAATGGGGTTTCAACCACGTCACGTCCAGTCCTCACCACCATCAAAGAAACGGCCATGCCGAAAGAGCTGTCCAAATCGCTAAAAGCATTATTAAGAAGTGTCAGATGGACAAATCAGATTCAAAAGGGTTGTGATTTATTTCTGCAGCAAATTATTGCTGGTTGGCATTGAATCAGCCGCGCCGAATATTCACACCTCCCTAAAATAGACTCTTGGGTCTGAACCGTTGTGACTCTTGACATATTTTCCGTATGTGTGACTTGCCACAATGAAGTATAATTGGTAGGATTGTTTCCTGCTGTTTATCTCATCTTCCACTTGTTTAGGTTTCTGCAGGATACCTACCAGGTGGTTTGATAACCACGATCTGGATGGGAAGGGCCTCTAGTAAAGCTAATTCTCATCCCAATCTTCTTGGGAACATCATTTATCCTCCCAGGCGTGACAGTATAGAAAGAGTCCCCAATTTAATACTTTTTATTTGGTTAGTTGACAAAGATACAAACTAATTGAAATTCCTTAAATTTTCCTGTCAGTATGTTATGCTGTAATGATCTATTATTATATGCGTCAATATTGAGAAATTGGTTGGTGCGCTCATGTCCAATTTAATCAATGTATAAATCCTACTTTAATACCAAGAATCATAATTCTAAAACGTTGTTTTGACTTTAGAATCAAAATTAATTACAGCATTTATAGATTAATGAAAAATATTTAATCCAAATTGTTCAAGGAAAAATAGCAATTTATATAAGTCACCTTTTAACAATAAATGAATAGCTTAAATAAACCGTGAATAAACATATCTTTATGATAGTCAAATTTCAGTGTAACGAATGTCTATCCGGAAAAATATTTTTATAGCCGTTTGACAGATAAATTACTGATTTGTTCAATAATAAATCTATAAATTGAACTTAACGGTCTAAACGTGACTATAAAGACATTTAATTGTTGTGATATAATAATTTTATTACTGTCACATCACTCTTTAGCAGATGTTTTTTAAAAACGCATAATAATGTTTTTAACCAAAATATATTATACAGGGTAAACTACAAGTAAGAAATGCGGACAAAAACAGTAAATGGCAAGTGCAAACTTCACAGAAATATATGAGATGGCATCTGTCAGCTTTGATAGAATATCATTCGGTCTATTTTGGACTATTCTCATTTTTTTCTATACTAAGTCTGCAGTTTTTAATTACTGGAATTCTAAACAAAAACTTGAAGATGAAACTCCACTCTCTCCAAAAACAAAAATAGAGGTTTAAGAACAGACCCTATTGAAACAGTTACTGGAGAAAATATTTTATTGGTTAACGACCGAATAGACTATAGTATATAGTGTAGTATCGTAGGTTTTGGAACCAGAAGACACAGGAGCAACAGTGGAAGCAACATCAACCTGCTACAGATGGAGAATTTTGTGAGAGCGGGGCCGGCGACCGATGCTAACACCTTCCAAACCTTCCCATCCACTCCCTGAAAAGGACATAAGTCCTACAACAGGGTCCTTACATCCAACACTTCCCACCAACACCATACTCATTGGAACTTCATCTTCATTCATTCATTCATTCATTCAGTATCCTATGGATGACCGAAGTGTTGTTTGACAATCTTATACATAAAATTATGAAAAAAATGATACAAACGTATCTCGCGCCATGCTGTCAATATACTACATCTATATATAACCTGGATTTGTGCATGGTTAGAATTCCTAACTCTAAGCTCAGAATGCTGCGACATAGATCATCATCTTCAACACTTCATCGAAGGGCTTTCGCACACAAATTCAAGAAGCGCTCTAGGGTTGTATGTTAAGACCACCAAAAATGTTATTTACTATGATAATGTTGTGATTTTAGACAGAGAAACCAACAACAGCAAACTGTTATTTCTGAATATGGCGCACATAGCAGCGAATAGTAATGTGTCAACAAACGATCAGTAATCGAAAATTTAAATGACATTTAAGCATATAAACAATTAAGTGACCAGGCGTCCATCTCTTTGGTTTGTGTTGTGAAAGTGATTATTTACGATTAACCATTAACAATCTTTGTAAAATACTCCCATAATCTTATTAATTGATTTGTTGTGATGAACATCACCAAGAATCTCTACAAACAAAACAACCTACCCACCAAATACTAGACTACTAGACACTTATTTCTTTTATGCGGTCTCATCGATTGTAGATCGATCGTCATCTGTCATCTGTGATTCCATTCTTCAGTTTCCTTAAACGTGGTTGATCTGTAAAATAAACCAAAAAAAAAAAATTTCGTTAACAATTTCTAGCTCGTCGTATTTAGTGTTAGTAAATCTTTCCACATAACTGTTTCTATTCCAAAAATTTCTCTACATCCACTTAACATTGTTGTCAACATCCAATGACACATCCTCAACTAAATGTAAGTTGTATAACACTAACTTTTGTGTAAATAAAAATACTTTTCCATCTAGATTCTAGATCCCTGAAGATGACCCCCAAAAAAGGAACCCCACTGAATTTAAGCCATCAAGTACTGGCAATTTGAAAGGAGAAAAGTTAGATATTACAATTTAATGATACATCAGTCCCCATTTTACATGTTGTGGATAGCTATGTCAGTAGGTCTTTCTATTGTGGATGCATTTTGATTGGAATATAGACCCTTTTCTTGATTTTGATATAAAAACAACTTCAAGGAAATCGAAATCAGATGCTTAGTTGCTTCCAATTTTTTTAAGAAATAAAGATTTTATTTGTGGCTTTTTAGTGCATTTTTCTTTTTGAAGACGGTTCAATTTTGTTAAAAAAGTTTTTATTTTTGATTGATTCGTATTTATTTACGTTATATACCATTTTTTATAAATAATTCATTTTGTCACTAGCTGTACCCACGACGTCGTTCGCGTGGCGTGTTGATTGTTATATAAAAATTTCTCCCCCGACCTCGTTAAAGAGGTGGGGGGAAAAATTTTATACACCAGATATTAAGTTGAAAGAAGACAAATACATCTGTGAAAACCGCATTTGAATAGGATCAGTAGTTTTAATGTGATGCATGCACAAACATACAGACATACAGATAAAAAAATTATTATTTTTTAAATATCTTTAATGTACAGAATTTTCATTTCTACAGATTTATTATATGTATAGATTATTTTTCACTCCCCCGCATGCCCCCTTGTAAGTGGAATTTTCTAAAATTTGTTCACAATTGACCTCAAAATTATAAAAATAACTATTTTGCAAAGTTTCAAACCTGTAGGACTTATAGATTTTTAATTTTTTTTTTCAAGTCCCCTTGTGGGTGAAATTTTGTTAAATCCGTTCACAGTTGACCTCCAAATTATAAAAATAAGATGATTTCTGTATAGCTTTAACCATTAAGGTTGCACACGCGACGGAAGCTTAAAAAATGGAGTAACTTCTCTCGTTTTCCCAACATTTCCCTTCACTGCTCTGCTCCTATTGATTGTAGCGTGATGAAAAGTATACTATAAGCAGCACAGGAGTATGAAAAATAATTGTACCAAGTTTCGTTAAAATCCGTCGAGTAGTTTTTGTTTCTATAGCGGTTATACAGACAGACAGACAGACAGACAAAAATTTTACTGATTGCATTTTTGGCATCAGTATCGATCCCTAATCACCCCCCGATAGATATTTTGGAAATATATTTCATGTACAGAATTGACCTCTTTACAGATTTATTATAAGTATAGATTAGCTCTTTGCTTTATTCAATTTTTTCGAGTAGATGTTTGTAAATTTGTGTCAACATGTTGTAATAAAAGTTGACTGTAAACTTTTTTATTATTATTTCATAATTTATAAACACCTTTCAATAATCTGTTATTTACTGCTCAGAAATATTTCTCAGATATTTAATAAAATACGACAATTAGATACAAATAAAATCCTACGTTAAGAAATAAATAATAAATCTATTAATAATGCAACATTTTTTTATACCTGTCTATACAATGACTTCTTCCAAAAAAAATGCCCCAGGCAATCACCTCAAAGAAAAAGAATCTTCGCTTGCCATATGGTGTTCCTATCACTTGTACTTGTTTAAATTTTCAAATATACAGAATTTAACCTGGTTTAGAAAAAAAATATACCCATAACGATATGGTCCATTTAAATATTAATTAGCCAATAAATTAATAAGATAAATTAGTTCCAAGACATTAGAATAATGACAAAAAATGTGAGCCGTCACGGGACGCCTGGCAGATGTGAAACATCGACATTATTGTGTAAAAGTAATATGCAGAAAAGAACAGATTGTGATAGGAACTAAATATGTCATAATGATAAAATAAAATATTGCGATTTTTTCCAGATAACGATGACTATTTATTGAATAAATTTAAAAAGTGATTTCGTTTAGCTTTTTATTTAATTGCCTTAAATTCAATAATCTTAAAAAAGGAAATTATTAAAACACAAATTTATATAGAAGTACGTTACTATATTAATATAATTGTAGTTACTTCATAATTTTAGTACAAACAAAAAGCGATACTAAATAAAAAATAGGAAAATGATGAATTTAACTATGAATACAACTTTATCGTTGAATAACTTTTAAACGGTATTTAAATGGGAAATGTATTATGATTTAGGCACGGGTAAATGTGAATATTAAGGGCTGGTTTGGGTCTGATAATTTTTGTTAGGTCATAATCTAAAAATTTGATGGGTGTTTGGAGAACAAAACCAAATCTGGGAAATAACGGACACCCCAATGTATATAGGTACTCACTCATTTTTATTCATATTTTTTCATCACTTTCTTTATTAACACTTTGTTTATTCATATTTAAAACTAAATACACAAATTTTACGCGGACAACTATATGACAACTATTCACCAACAATCAATTTTGATTGACTAGCTGTCAATTTTACAGGTCAGCAAAATATGTAGGTATATTATGTTGCCTATACAAACAAACATTTTTAGATATATAGAATAGATAGTAGGCGGAATCGAGTTAGGTTTTTATGAAACAATTCATACCCTGTCCCGCCAAATTTTTGAATCGATGAGCTTTTCCCCCCTATTGTTGGCGCGCCACCGTCGCGTCGCTCAAAACATGACACCAATTTCATATAAGATATCAGTACATCTCTTATCGATTATTATCGATGCGTTAGGTTTTTTACGTCATGACGTCACCGTCACCACGCGAGAAATCTGATTTACGTGCCGCTATAGATGTTTCACATCAATAAATTTGCATTCAAGACACAATTCAATAAACAAATTAATAACAAAAAAACGACAGAGTTCCATATGGATATCTGGCTTCATTATTTCTGTTAACTTTCTATATTAGTTACTCATTTTTGATTGAAAAAAAATAGCATTACTATCTTCTTCTTCGGGTACCATCCCCTATCGAAGATTGACGATAACCAATGACAACTCTTCTCTGTTTTCCGCTGTTCTTATCAAAGTTTGGGTGTCCATTATCGCCCATTCTCTGATGTTGCTTATCCAGGAAATTTGACATCGTGAAGGTCGTCTTCTTCCGTCTATTTTACCATTCACAACAATTCGTACTCGAAGAATGTGACCCATATACGCTGTTTTTCTCCTCTTTACTGTTGTGAGCAATTCTCTATCTCTGCCCATTCTTTCTAACATCGAGCCATTAATGGCATGTTTAGCCTTTGGACAATGCCTTCCTTCTTTAGGTATCTATACATTTTTTTATCTGTTTTATCTGTTCTTTAAACAAGCAGCAATTGGTTCTCTAGTACACATCAAATATGCGAGTACCGTATTCAAGAAATTATTTTCCTTATATTTTTCTTTCTGTCTGCAGAGAAATGCAAACATCGATAACTGATACAAGAAGTATACCTCAATAAATCATTTTGAGATACTATTAATGTTCAACAGGTGTTAAAAGCAATATATTACAAAGTCTACACATAGAATATATACTCAAATCGCACTATGCTTGTTATATTAAAGTATACAACTCTATTTAACAGTATTCTTTATCAATGTTGGTTTATAGTTATGGTTGCTAATATATTTTTTATAAAAGTATTACCTATTTGATTGATTTAAAATTTAATATCTTTTCAGGGTTCCGACAATAGAACGATGAGCTCGAGCGCCCTCTTACGGGGCTACGGGCCACGTGCCTAACATTATGAGGGAAGAAGAACTTGAAGTCGCCCTGAAGGTAAGTACTCTGAATTTAATAATAGTAAATTAACAGTATTAGTGTATATTTCTCATTATAGTGTCTTTACAAATCTACGAATTTTGTCATTTTTCAACTACAATTTTCTTGAACACTATACATAAAATATAGGATCTTCTTATGTCTTTTATGTCAATTTAATCTTGTTCCTTCCGCATTTCTTGTCCTAAGCCAATGTGAACGCCTTGCAAGGACACGGTATCTATTATTGGGAAATGAGAAACTGTCTGATCCAAGTTACATGGAGAGGCTACTTTCAAGGCTATTAAGTCCCATTAAGAGATCAGCGCTAGGCAAGGTGCTCTAATCCCCTACATGGACTCGGTATCTATTATTGGGAAATGAGAAACTGGCTGCTCCAAGTTACATGGAGAGGCTACTTTCATGTCTTAAGTGTCATTAAGAGATCAGAGCTAGACAAGGTGCCCTAAAGCTAGACAAGGTGCCCTAATCCCTTGCAAGGATTCGGTATCTACTATTGGGAAATGAGAAACTGGCTGCTCGTAGTTACATGGAGAGGCTACTTTCAAGGCTATTAAGTCTCATTAAGAGATCAGGTGCTCTAATCAATTGCAAGGACGCGGTATCTAGTATTGGGAAAAGAGAAACTGGATGGTCCAAGTTACATGGAGATGCTACTTTCATGTCTTAACTATCATTAAGAGATAAGGACTAGGCAAGGTGCTCTAATCCTATTCTGGTGATGATGGGAGTTTATAATAGATCTGTAAAAATCACAGCAAACAGCCAACCCAACAAATATCTATCTATGAACCGTAGAATGTGCTGCATTTCTTGAGAACTTGCAAGTATTAGAACTGATGTAGAAAGAATGCGTTGAGACTATCCAAAGAGATAGGTTAGTAGAGTATACTTTGGACATATTATGAAAAATCAAAAATATAGCTTACAGCAACTAGTGGTGTAATTGAAGAATGTCGCACCACAGAAAGAAGAATAATTACATGGCTGAAAAATCTTAGGGACTGGTATGAAATATCTTCAATTCAAATATTCCGAAAAACGGTACTACGGCTAATGATGGCAATTACCATTCTTCCTTCTACTTTACAACGGATCTAACATATTTATTTTCCTAGCTGAATATTTATGTTCACCCTTTATTTGCAATTATTTTAATTATTATTATTCTTCTTAATATATTTTTATTTATATAGATAATGTATGAGATAATACTGACAATGGTTTCAATCTGAAACTATTATGGGTAAACTTTGAGCTTCCTCTAGTTTCTACCAAATATTCCCGCAAAATGAATAAGCCTATAATAATTTTCTCATACTCATGTAAATATTTTACTTGAACTAATTAACCATCGCGTAAACTAGGTAGGTATTGTATTTTTACGACAATGTAAAACTCATGCAGAACAAGTCTACTTTTATATTTTATCTTAAGATATGGTTGCATTATATCGGGACAACGGCATTGCTGACATTCTTGTCTTAACTGCATCTGAATATACACGTAATCAACGCAACATTTAATCATAAAGACAGTCCACTTGAACAGAGGCGTTGGTATCTACAAGACTTCGAAACAAGAACAATTCTCAACTAAAGGTTAATAAAGCTTAAATTGGTGATTACATAAACTGAATAAAAACTTGATGTTCAACAAAATTGTTTATCTATTTTTCACTTAACGGCAAATGATTCTGTTCACCATATTTGTACATCCATTCAAACGTATTTGACATATATTTAAGTTTAACACATATTTAAAACAACAGTTATGGTAATGATGGTTGACTGATTATTCTTCCAAAAGCCATATTGATTTTTTGGTAGAAATTTCTGAACCTCTGTGTAAAGCTTCACACTGAAAAACTATTTCCAAATCTCCATAATTTTTTTTATATACATATGTAGCTCTACAGGCCTAGTTGGCCCAAAACTTTTCGTGTGATGGTTGCCCATTTCTTTCTGTCCAGACTTTCCTCTTTCCAGTTTCTTATTCCCAATGCATCCAAATCATTTACCACCTCTTTCTTCCATCTTTGGGTCTAACTCTCCTTTTTTTCCTTCAATGCTTCTCTCTAATAAAACCTTCGGTATCCTTCCTTGTGTCATTCTTTGAATATGACCCATCCACATAATTCTTTGCGCCCTTACTACCGCTGTTATACTGGGCTCATTATACAAATCTCCTTACTCCTGATTTGTCCTTCTCTCCCATTTTCCGTTTACTTGCTTTAACCCAAATATTTTCTTAACACCTTCCTTTCCCATACTTAAAAAAGTGGTTCAGGGAACTGGTGACTAGTTTTCGAAATGCGTTTTTTCTGAATATAACTTTGGATCAGCTTTTCTTCAGATCTAGTCATTATTAGACAGAAAAGAAATGTTCATACTTTTCATTCGATTCTATTTTAGGTTAATACCTTTTATAACGTTCCGCTTATGTCTATACCTAGCTGTGAATATAATTTTACTATAATTTCCCATTATTAAATCACTACATGATCATTATTGGTAAAGGATATTTATTATACAAGATTTTTTCTTAATTATTAATATCCCGCTAACTGCAAAACCCACAATTAAGATTTTTTTTATATAAACAAGACAAGTTGATACGTTTACTAAAACATCTAATTATTCAACTATAACACTTAGCAACTGGTATAACTTCATAGTTGAAATTATTTGCTATACTTTTACTTTTTTGCAGTATCAAAGACACTGTTGATTAGAATTGTATCCTTAACATAATTAACGGTATGTATGGAGAGAATTATAAACAAGAATTAGGAAATTGAAATTTGATTCTAATCCCTTTATTATCTTTACAATTACATTCTACAAAATATAGCCCAGTTGTAGAGGTTCCTCTTTTCAGTGTATGGTTGTTAATCTTGTCTTTTCAGTACTGCAGGAGCAGCTTGAGTATTCTGAGCGACGTTACCCATTTGGCTTGGGCTCAGGGAAATACCAGAAAAATTGAGTCATAACTTCGTCGTTATTCTTCTCGTGCAGTCTTGGAGTCAGATTGGGGCAGAATGGCAGCGTGGACTGAAGTGGAGGCAACAGTCAGTTGTGTTATCGTGTAAAGCCACTTCACACAAAATGAACATCGGGCAGAGACGAGGTGTCCTTTCCGCTTCTCTCCTATGTAAACAAATGGTACAAATTTCACAGAAGTCGCCTTCCTGTCCTCGCCCGGTATCTTTGCCGTCTCTCCTGGCTTACAAGAAGGAGTACGTCAGTTCCTCACCACGTGTTTCTGTGTTTATCCTCAAAAATGTGGGTTTACTTTAACATACAATTTTGTGAAGTTGGCAAAGTACCCAAGACCTGCTTTCCCACCACCCTGTGTGCATTGCGTATGCCTCGGGTCCTCTATGTCTGTATCATGCCGAAGACTCACCACTGCCAGACGTCCGTTCTATGTGAATTGGACCTAAGGTTTTTGCGTGGCGCTGGCAGAAGAGGTGGATGGCATCTGATTGATAAAGGGGCTACGTTTAGATGTACTAGATATTTAGCGTCTGGTATTTGGAGGATCTTCATTGGGCATTGTAAGTTTTGGTTTGTTGGTCTCGTTTTTGGTCTGTCCATGATATGACGAAGTTGGCTTGGGTGGCAATGTTGTTGTTTACGATGACGTATTTTGATTAAAGTGTTTGCAGTCTAGAAAGAATCGGTTATATTTTTAAATTAATGTTCACAAGATTTGATGAATCAACTATTTGATTTACTTTTTTGGTCCTAACCATTTAACTGTTTTTAAGAATTACACTATTCGTAAGTTACTTTTTCTGGTATGCATAATTACCCATCCGGGTGAAAATTTATTATGAAACTTTCCATTGAAAAGTCTATTTAGCGTAGATATTAATAAGTAGTTAATTATAAAACTAAATGAATACGTTAAAACTTTTACCTGTATACCAATGAATAATTAAATTAATTATTTCTCACTTTTTTACAAATAAGATTAAAGTAAGCGTGAAGCAAAAGTTTTTTGCTCCGCGTCGAAATGCTAATTAACAAAATAAATAAATTAACCTCTTCAAATACAAAAAAAAACTATGTCGTAATCATTTAACCAACCAAAGCTATACAAATATCTTTATTTATAATGATAAGAAGTTATGATTGCGTATTGTATTTATTTAGGATGCTGGAATGGACCAACTTGAATTTGTTTACTAAGTTTGTTTCTAAGTGGTTCTCTTCTTACCAATTATATGAATATCAGCTTATTAGTTTACTTTTTAAGTTGAGGTACGATTACAAATAAACTCTTTCTGAATAAATAATTGATTACAGAAATTATTATTATTAGTATTCAGTTTATGGGTAATTGAATGTGATACCAGTCGTGATTCGGCGTTTTTTTTTCTTGTTTAAAAGGACTCACTTTAACACAAAACGAAAATCATAGGTGCTATGTGCGTATGTGTTATAGTCTCACCCTAGGTTGGGAAATTGACCTGTGGCATGTCTTTTCCAGTGTGAGGCCTCATATTTGCCGGGAGCAAAGGAAACCACAGAAGGGTCAAATTATTGTTGGTGGTAGGATTTTATCAGTAGGAGAGTAGAGAAGAGGTTAGTATAGGAAAGAAACGTTGAATGTTGATTTTTGGTTTTAACGTCCTCTTCAAGTTCTAATCACAGACATATAAAAAGCAAATATGTCTGTGGTTGTAATAAGACACAATACCAGTCGTCATTTGTCGTTATTATTTTCGTGTTGAAAAGAACGCGCTGAAACAAAAATGTATATCATAGATCATAGGTGTTATGTGGGTGTGTGTTGTAGTGTCACCCCAGGTTGTGCAATGTGGGGTTGGGAAATTGACCTGTGGATTTTTTTCCAGTGTTAGACCTTCTATTTGTCGAAGAAAACCACAGAATAATTAAATTATTATTGGTGCTAGGATTGTAACAGTAGGAAGGTGTACTGTTGTCCATCAGATCATCGAGCTCTACATGGAGTGCCCGATTTACTGTACAGAGGAAGGAAGACGTCTTCTTCGGTTTTCTTGTAATCCCCTGGAGAGGTCTATTTCAGTGGATTTGAAGAGTCCTCTGTACTGCGTTGTTGAGTCCCTGTGGTGTTACCATCGCGTATCTATCTTGTTGGATCTTAAACTGAGAAACGAGCGGCAGTATTATGGTGTTTTCGTAAACAAGGTTACTGGTGGGATTGTATCAGTAGGAGGGTGTACTATTGTCCAGTACCTATATCATTAAGCTCTATATGGAGTACCCGATTTACTGTATAGATGATGATTTTCTTGTAATCGTTTGGAGGCATCTATTCCAGTGGGTTTAGAGAGTTCTCTGGACAGCGGTGCTGTGTCCTTGTGCTGCGAACATAACGTATTTGTCTTGTAGTAACTTAAACTAAGAAATGAAGGGCAGTATCATAGTGTTTTCGTAAACAAGGATACTGGTAGATTTTTTCAGTAAGAGAGTGTACTGTTGTCCACTAGATTGTTGGGCTCCATATGGAGATTTATTGTACAGAGGAAGTAAGTTGTCTTCCTTGGTTTTTTTCTAATCCTTTGAAATCTGGAGCTGTAATTGGCTATAGTATCTTCTTTAGTTTCTGTTTGTCTGTGTTTTGTTATTACTAATAGAATTATTTACCACTGTACCATTAATGGTATATGAAAAACAAAAAACGCATTTCTTCATTTCTCAATTTATTCTATTCTTTTTAGCCATGTTATCTAACGGTTACTTTTTTTCATGCTTTCTGTATTTTTATAATTGCTTTTTCTATAAACAAGATTTTTCCTTGTTTTATTATGTGTTTATATGATAATCATTTTCAACAATTATTTCATTCCTAATCTCTTTTTTACTTGAATCCAAATGCTACTTAATCTATGATACTTACTTTATTTTTTTAAATCCATTTATTTTTAGCATTGTTTTTAAACAGCTTTTATTCTGTACGATTGTTTTTGCAGACATGTGTACCTACATACTTCAGAGTACTATCTTCCGTTATATCTTCTCTTTTAACTATGTGGGTATTTAATTAAATGTTAGCTGAAGAAATACGTTCATAACTATGATCTTAACTTTCTCTATAGTTTTGTTGTCATGAGTTACTCTCAGGCAAGTATTACAACACGATTTGTTCTCAATTTCCTTATAACAACATACCTAATTTCAACTACAATATACTTATTAGCGAATTATCATTTTTGTTCTCAATACAGCAATCGATTATTCTTACAAATGATATGTTGAAAATCAATATAAAAACCTTGCAGACACATTTAAAACAAACTTTTTTTATTAGTGATAAATTTTAACAGAAAGAAGTTTTCCATAAAATTTTATAGCCCTGAACCATCCACATTACCAGAGATAAAATTTTACACAGTTTGGAGAAATGAAATCACGTTATAATATTTACAAGCTTAAACTTGCAGAATGCGATGAAATAACAACATTTTTGCAGTCTTCCTGTCGTTGGCTACCATCCTTGGGAAGACCTGTTATTGTTGGGATGGGAGTATCAAAGAAGACCTCTCCATTCCTCGATTGATACCTTTCTTATTCTTTGAAACAGACCCATACTATACTTAGTATAAAGGACATCTTCTTTCTAGAATGTACAGAGCAAGCATCCCGTGGATAGCGTCTTCTTTGAGTGAATGTTAAACATTCAAACATCAAAACTATAACTCCGTCTTAAAACATACAACAACAACTATTAAAATTTGTTAGAAGATCAGCACAAGATGGCGTAATATAGGTGGATAATCTGATGGAGTACCATCTGATGTTGGCCTTGGACCTCAAGAGATGAAGCCATGGGACCCTTACAAAATCAAGAATGATTGTGTTGATGAAGTTGCAGATAGACCAACATTGCAAATATGGATTCTTCTAGATTCTTCTAGAATATATATTAATATATATATTAATATACAAATAATACATGCGAAATATGTTTGCTTATGTAGTTATGGCTAAAAAAGCCTTGTATTTAATTTATTTTCAGGTGGTGATCGTGGGTAATGGTGGGGTAGGCAAATCTAGTATGATCCAAAGATACTGCAAGGGAACATTCACCAAGGACTACAAAAAAACTATAGGAGTAGATTTTTTAGAAAGGCAAATAGAGTAAGTACCTTAAAAGTTTTCTTTAGTTAACATCTAAAAAGTTGACAATATCAAATTGGCGGAAACGGCACTTTTTTTTTAATTTAGTGTTGCATTCGCGAATTTAGTTCTTTTCTTATTCATTTGACTGTTTCTATTGTAATTAGTTTTATGAATTTCTCACCAGCAACTCTTTTAAGACGTAGGAGTTGTTTTATGTTTTTGTTGTTTAAGTATCAATATTGTTAACAATCAGTTCTCAATGTCTCACTTCGAGGATGTTACTTTATTTATAACTTTCAACAAAACCAATGTTTATCATCAGACAAGCTTTTATCTGTTGCCAACAACTCTTAAAATAAAGAATAAATAATTCACAACACGCGAAAGACCGTGCATATCCTGACAGAGCAAGATTAAATACAACTCTTTTGGCCAAGTTTTCGAAACAAATTATTATAAATTAGTGCTTTACTTTGGTTATCAATTACCCGTATTTACAGTAATTTTTTGTCGTAGTTGAATTAGGTCTACTTTATTTTTCTTGGCTATGTCGTTGTATTGACGTACATATATATATATATGTATCAACATAAATGTGTAGCAAATACTCATTAAGAAGTATGTATTTATAGTCAAGTCCATTAAAATATTTAAAAAAATAGGAATGCCGGAGTTGTTCCTGCAAAATTAGAGCAGATATGATAAAATAGCAATTTTTTACAATAACAATAATTAGGAGTTAAAGATATTAATTATAACGGTATCTCTATATAGTTGAGCCAGTTGAGGAAATAAAGCACTAAATTCGGCCAAACCTGCTGTAGGATGGATCCATATGATTTTTGTGACGTAATGGAATCGATGCATTTTGAAAATTGCATTGTTGCAGGGGAAAAACTGCATTTCGGATAAACAAATTTACAAAGTAATAAAAAAATTTATTGCTCTGTAAATATTGATGGAAAGTAGGTTAATTTTGTTAATCGAGGGTTTTTGGAGGAATACAAATATGATTCCAGTTACGACCTACGAGGTTCATGGTGCCAAGGATACACTGCATTCACCTCGTCTCCTGGAGTTTTATAGTAGATTGCACCAAAATTGGTCAAAACACGATACTCGGGGGATTTTTAGAATCGCAGTACACGAAAATCACGATGGCAATGATCTCCGAGGTACCTGGTGCCTAGGGTGACCCTCGTCTCATAAAGTTTTATAGAATTTGCTTCAAAATTAGACGGAACTTCGTACTCGGGGGCTTTTGTGGTCGTTGATTATGGATATTACGATGGGAATTGTCTCCGATGTATCTGGTGCCCAGGTTGGACCTCCTTTTCTGCAGTTTTGTAAGAAATTACAACGAAATTAGTAGAAAATTGTTACTTGGGGTATTTTTGGCGAGCACGGGAGATCAGTGTCTCTATAGGCAGACCTTTAGCTCTTCTAAGAAACTCTTGTTTGGATATTTGATGGTACCAGTCGTAAATGTCTTTGTTGTGTGCGCTCAAGAGTTTTAATATGTCTCATATATGGAATCCAGGTTTCGCATGTGTATAGTAGAGTTGGCAGGACAGTTGCTTGGTATACTGCCATGTATTTCTTTGTCTATATTTGATTTGGTATTTAGAATGCTGCCAAGATAATTAAATGAGTTCACATTTGCCCTTGCAAAACAATTTGCACATCGTTGATGACTGATAGAATCTTAGTTTTCGATGAATGCAATTTAAGACCAAGTGCTTGATACCTAAGTAGACGTCAATTATTGTCTGAAGTTGGTTTGAAGCAAAGGCTATTAATGCACATTAATAGTCGTCTGGCTACATTAGTTCTGTTATGTAGAAGTTTCTAGTTTTCGTTTTTGTCTTCAACCGTGCCAAATTGGAGAAACTGGTGTCATGCCAGTATTTGATACCCATTCCTCTCTCATCCAACCTTCTATCGACAATCATGGAAAGAGCAGCCTTATAAGAGCAGCCTTATATATATAAAAAAGAACCCTGTGGAACGCCAGCGTGCAAATGGAAGGGGCTGATTACTTTTCCGTTATGGTCAACATTGGCGTAGTTTTTGTGTAAAAGCTGTTACACAATCTTGTTATTCCTTACATAAATTTAAAGTAAATTGTCTGGAGAATTTGGTTTAAATTTAAAATTTTATTAATCTCTTAACCAAATATTTGAAAATTTTATTCAGGTCTTTTAGGAAGAGGTTTCTGTTTTATTTTTCATATATTTTAACTTTAGAATCATTGCAACATACGTAAAGGATTTGAAACTGAAATGTATAAATTTATAGTTATCACTTTATTATTAGCGCGAAGACGCATCTCGGGTTAATGACATCGGTATTTGAAATTAATTACAAACGTGAAAACTACTTATATTAAGTATTTAGTAAACTAAGTGACAGAAATCCGAACACCCACTGAATGATAATTTATTTTACCAATATTTTGTGTACAGTTGAAATTTAAAACTGCTGTGAGTCTTTAACTTTTTTGAAGTGTAGGTACCAAGTGCGTTTGTAAACATTCTTTAGAATGAGATACGAAGAAATGCAAATTACCGATATGAAAGGGGTCGGATGGTTGTACTTTCCTTCCAGGAAATTATAATATAGTGCATAGAAGTCTAGACACTGTGGACAGATGTTGTCAGGCTTAGCATACAGAAGGCCAAACACAAGAGCTATGGATACAGGAGGAAGGCTCAGAACAACAGAATGAGAAGATCGCAGAATAAGATTACTGGCTTAAAGGTTAAGAAGGCGGCTTGGTGAACGATGTGGTCCTCAATTTCTTGTTGAACGGTATGTTTCTAACACTGTTAAAATAATGGTATGGGGTGCAATCTCTTATGGATCTATATCACCTCTAGTCTTCATAAGATAGCCTTCTCTTGTGCCATATCTCAGGACACACCAAAACCCATCCTTATAACAAGATAACGCCTGGGGTGCATTCGTCTTGGACGCTCACACGCTTTCAGCGCACTCAATCGTCTTTTTCAGCGTTCGACTTGGCGCTGTGAGTAACAAAAAGTCACGCTCGCGGCTAACTTCGTGGGATTCATCTCGTGCTCACAGACGCTAAATCCACAGAGGTAGGGCAGCAAAAGCGTGAGCGCTTAATGGTACTGTTTTTCTAAACGAATCATGCATGAGCATAAGCTAACCAAACTTTGTAATCAAAAAACAAATTGTTAATATTAAAAATGGCGAGATTTAAATTCTTTGTTCGTAAAAGCTGGTATAACCTGTTCAACGAAATGTTTAAGCCTTTATAAGCATTCTTTTTATTAAATAAATTTAAATATGTACAACAATATTCCCATTCCATTTCATTATCACCATCTTCTATCATATTGTATTCATCATCACTATCGTCAGAACCATTTATAATTTCCAATAAATTATGTATTATCTAAAAAACATTTCCTTTATTCGCCATGTTGATACAAACTAACGCAACGCTCACAACGTCCAAAACGAACGATATTTTCTAAACGATTTTAAGCGTTCTTAGGCCAACACGAACAACAATAATTTGTGGTTATAAGCGTGAGTGCTCAAAGCGTGTGAGCGTCCAAGACGAATGCACCCCTGGACTCATATTGCAAGAATAACATCAGGCTACTTTGACCATGATGAAATTGATGTGTTGCCCTTGTCCCCCAAGATCCCCTGCCTTATCCCAGATACCTAGAACAACTATGGGAAATTATCAGTAGGAGGCTACAAAATTAACAACATCCTCAAACCTTTGGGGGTATGACAATTATAATTATTCAAAATATTATTGAAAAAAAAAACAAGTGTTCGGATTTCTATGTCACTTAGAATAGTTTGTTTTCAACACAGAAATTAGTATGACTTACAAGTTCCTTAGGAGAACTATGTAGTATACAATACATAAATTTTCATATATGTGATATTTATATATAAAATTATTAATTTAGAGTAGATGGAGAAGATGTTCGGCTTATGTTATGGGATACAGCCGGACAGGAGGAGTTTGATGCAATTACAAAAGCCTATTATAGAGGAGCCCAAGCTTGTGTTCTTGCATTTTCCACTGTAGATAGGGATTCCTTTGAAGCTGCGCATTCTTGGAAACTTAAGGTAATAAAGTGTGATGTTTTTAATTAATATTGTAACTTTCAGGCATAAACAAAAAATAAGATAAATATATTGAAATGGATCCTCCTTCCGGAACACCCTTCTTCAATACAATTATCGGTCGTGGATTCCAAGATTTTCAAATTAATTGTCTTTAAACACAAAAATTATAAATAAGTATATAAGAAAAATTCTTCTCTTCTTTCTAAATCTTTCTTCTTCTGTTGTTCAACTCTTTCTCTATACCTTCCTCTTCCTACTACTTTCCAACTCTCTGCTTTTCTGTACCTTCCAAGTTCTGGTTTCTTTCATTTGCTCCTTGCTTTATTTATAATTTTTCTAATATTTATTTTGTTTACTTTTTACTTTTTCTTTACTTTTTGTATTTATAAATTCAAATCCATTTAATCAATTCAATATTTTTTTATTATGAAGAATACAATACACGCTTCGTTAAAGAAAAATACTATTTTTCCTTCCTTCCTCTTATTTTTTTATTACTTTCTGTTAATGATAACTTTTATATTTCACATGACAATCTAATCAATAATAATCAAAAAATCAAAAACAACTTATCATCTAAACAAAAACAATCCAAATACAAAAATACTTAATCTAGACAACCAATTTAAGATAATGGATCACGTTCCAACATTCCATTGAAGGAACATGCACCATGAAGAAAAATCCATATCAATATATAATTGACAGATGGTATCAAACATTCTTTAAGTTAAAATTTTATACTTCTTATATGATACGAGGGTTTTGCATGTAGCCATGAAGACAAAAACTAATCGATGGCTTCTTCTGGCAAATGGAAACGTTCCCGACGCATTGAAATCTTGATCTTTGGGAACGTGAAGAAGTCTTTGAGACTTAGGTCGGGACTATAAGCTGGAGGGTCTAACAATTCGATGTTTTAAAGTTCCAAAACCTCGACAATTATTGCCACACCAATTTTAACACGAACGTTGACAAACTTACACAGAGGATTGACGTTTATTCTCCGGTTCGTAGGAGTATATCCAAGATTCACCGCCACTAACAACTTTTTTTGAGCGTCCTTTGTTGAACCTTTTAAAGTTTTTGGAATCAACTATAATCGAAAAATTTGTGATTTCCTTTGTATAATTTGCATACCTACATAAGCTCCAATATATTCTCCACGAGTTTAGACATTCACATGAATAAAACGAATCATTTAGTCAAAAATGAAATTTATTGAATTTTTTTTGCATACTCATTTATCTTTTTGATGTACGATTGAAATATTTATCACCTGGAGTTTTTCCAACAAAATAAGTTAAAAAATAAAGTATCTAAAAATTTGGTTTGACTTGTTCCTTCTATTTTTACCGTTAAATTAAGTGAGTCATTCAAACATTCGTATCGTGACACATATTTGGATATTTTAGTTTTATTTTTTTTATCTAAGTAAAGATTGGCATGTTGAACGTAATTAAGATTTTTTAAATGGTGCACAAATATTTATATAATTAGTTTAAATCTATTTTTTTATCTTAACAATTGTAGGTGTATTTTCTAGGAATACAGATATTATTATTATTATTATTATTAACATTCAATAAGAGTAGAGGATTATAATCCTATTATACTCTAGAAACTAAACAAATTTTGCTACTTAGCTGTTTTGCACTTAGCTGAATTACATATAATTAAATTAAAAAATACAATTAATTATTATCGAGTCTATTCTTAAAACTATTTGTACTCGGAGCCATAGCGACATAATTCGGTAATGAATTCCAAGCATGAAAAACCCTATTTGTTAAAAAGTTTAACCTGATGTTGGCTCTGCAGAGTTCTCTTCTTAGCTTTCTGGAATGACCTCTTAACCGCTCATCTGTATTTATTATAAAGAAATTTCTGAGTGGGGAAGTTTCGTAATGAAATGCATTAAATGTTGTGATTAAGTCTCCTCCAAGTCTGCGGGCGGATAACGGAACTAAATTCATGATCCTTAAACGATCTTCACATGAGGGACGCACCAATGAATACGGGATCCGTGTTACTCTTCGCTGTACATTTTCCAGCATATTTACGTCACGCTGAAGAACCGGGCACCACACTGAATTAGCAAATTCTAATATAGGTCTCACATAAGTTTTATACAACTTTGCTCAGGTTCGACTGTCACAGGACGAAAAAACTTTACTAATAAGGTAAACCATGCGATTGGCTTTATTACACTGTTGCAATGTTTGAGGAGTCCAGGACAATTGTGAGTCTATTAACACGCCGAGATCGGAGTGACAATCGGTCTTTTTTAAAACGGTGCCGTTGATAAAATAATTTAACCGAGGGTTATTTTTGCCGACATGAAGAACGACACATTTTTCTATATTAAGCGGTAGCAACCAGTCAGTACACCATCGAGAAATGCTGTCCAAGTCTTTTTGCAAACACTGAGAGTTTATTTTAGGATTGTTGTACAGCTTTGTGTCATCCGCATAAACCGAAAACTTTGATGAAATGATGTATTTTAGCTCCGATGTAAATATATTAAACAGTAGTGGTCCTTGGGGGACTCCACTTATTACGTCATGTAGGGGGCTACTTGAAGACTGTATTCTTACTGAAAATTTTCTTTCACTTAAGAAGGTTGAAATCCAGTTTAACAGTTGCCCGCGAATTCCAATCCTGTTTAATTTTTTCAAAAGCCTTTCTCTTGGAACTTTATCGAAAGCCTTGCTAAAATCTAAGTAGATAATATCAATATCCTGTCCCATATCTACTTCGGTAGTCCAGTCATTTAGGCAACACAACAAGTTGGTAACAACCGATCTTCCACTGGTAAAGCCATGTTGTTCGTTCGGGATTATTTGGTGCTGGTTTAAAAATATGTGTAAATTATCCACAATAATTGATTCCATAACTTTGGATATAACTGGAGTGAGACTAACAGGCCTGTAATTTTTGGGGTCGAGTTTATCTCCTTTCTTAAAAATTGGTTTCACCCATGGTTCTTTCCAAATAAGTGGGAGAGTAGCATAGTGGAATGATTGTTCCATAAGCAGATGGAGTGGGTATTTTAGAGCATTTGCACATGATTTCAAGAAAGTAGGAGAAAGATTATCTGGTCCTGGAGATTTTTTGGTGTTGAGTTCTTTAAGTTTCTTAAAAATATCATCAGGAGAAAATTCTACTGAGGTAATAGAACTATGATTTACGGGTTCATAATGTAAGTCTGAGAGCGGACCATCAGGTTCTAAAGTAAAAGATTCATAAAAGCTCCTAGCAAAAGTTGTAACCACTTTCAAATCATCATTTGTAATATCACCTGAGTCTGTTTTTAATTGAGGAACAGAAACTTTTGTGTTTATGGAAGTTCTAATATACTTATAAAACTTCTTTGGATTATTGCTGTCTATAATATTTTTTTCATAGTCTCTCCTAGCATTGCAAATTTTTGTTTTCAATAGATTGGCAACATTCCTATGCGTAACAAAATCATTCTCCAAACGTGATCTTTGATACTTTTGCCACAGGGCTTTCTTTCTCTTAATCAATCTTTGAATATCCCAATTAATCCAGGGTTTAGAAGGAAATGTAGTTATAAGTCTTGAGCTTGTATTCTTTTTTATGATGTTGCTACATTGTTCATGAAAAATATTCCAGTTTTCCTGTACATTTGGTAACGATAGAACGGAAGCCCAGTCAACCAGTGACACATTATGATCAATACCTCTATAATCAATGAAATATCTTGATGAGTATAGTTTTTTTGGATTTGTAACAAGAATCAACTGCATTTGGAACTGAAGAATTGCATGATCGGATTTAGCAAAAGGGGGATAGTATTCTAGATTGTTTATTAAATCATTATCAGAAGTAATAATTAAATCCAAGATGGAGGGTTGCTGCCCAGAACGGAAACGAGTTGGTTCAGTAACGATTTGTTGGAGATGTGAATCTTGTACAAAATCAAGAAGAAGTCTAGATGAAGTATTTTGAGATACAGGATGTGGCCATTTTAAATCTCTATGATTGAAGTCACCGGCAATAATTAGGTTTTTGTACGTTGAAGCTAGAACGGATAAAAAATTAATAAGTTGAACATAATTTATTCTAAGCAGTATCAGGCGGTCTGTAAACACAGCAAATCGTAAAAGATAAGTGTTTATTATGAAAGAGAAGACACATTGCCTCGAAGCCAGGAATATTGAACGGTAAAACAGTTATTGTAAACTGAGAAAAAACAGAATCTAACACATAAATGCATACTCCACCTCCAGTCGAAAGCCGGTCGTTGCGGAATATAGTATAACCTTGTACATCTATGATAGAATTAGGTAGGTATATGTGGTTTAAGCCAGGATTCTGTTATAAGCATAATAGTAGACTTCTCTAAATCCATATAAGGAACAAATTCATTGAGTTTTGCCATTAAAGAATCAATATTAGTATAAGATATAGAGTAATTAAGAAAATTTGACTGTTTCAGTTTTTTGATGGTACAATAGAGGGGGTTCCTTTGATAAACTTTATAGTAATATCAGTCTCGCCTTTAGCCTTTCGATCATTTAGCACCTTTCTCAATATGAATAAAGATATTTACGGTTGAAAATGTTCTTGTTTCAGTTCTAAAATTACTAATTGTTTTTTGAAATTTGACAATATACAATCAAGAAAATAACATTAAGAACAATTTGAAAAAATTTCGCATCCGACAGGACTCGAACCTGCAATCTTTACCTTTACTCGGGGAGGCTCTAAAAACTTCATCTACAGATGCCTTAGTAATTAGTCGGCACTTTGATCGTCCTGATTCAATTCATCTTCAGATGTCCTCCTTAAGCATATGTATGTATGATGTTAACGAAAGAAACGATTAGTCAAATCGATAATTGAGAAGTCACTTTTTTTGCCCTGTCCTATATTTTTATTCGGTTAAGAGACCCAGGCCATGGTTTTTTATTTTTGAGATATTTCTTATGGGATTTTTAAAACTGAAATCTCTCTTGTTAATGTTATACATACAAGAAGTGAAGAACTGTTAGTTACCTCCTAAAAGAGTTACCTTTAGTTATTTATCTCGAAATGAACAAATTTAAATTTCTTAAATAAATAACGTTTCATCAGAGCTAATTAGAATTAGATATTAATAAAATCCATTAAAACTGTTTCTACGTCTGTTTCATTTAGTTAACTATTTTTTTATACTTTTTTAGGTTGAAAATGAATGTGGAGAAATTCCAACTGTGATTGTACAAAATAAAATCGATCTTCTAGATCAAGGTGTTGTAAATCCGTAAGTATTTTTGTAATAGAACACTTCTTATAATTTAAATCTATTTATAGTTACAAACGTAACGGTAAATAAATTTTTCTTCATACCTCGGTCGAAAGTACGTTATTTCGTCCCTAATTGCAGGGAAGAAAGTTTAACATTTACTCCCTGTTGACGGCGGGACGAAAGTTGAATTTTCGGCCCTGCGCGTCATGGTGTTTTGTCGTTTATAACATTTACTCCCTGTTTACGGCGGGAGGAAAAATTTTTCATGCGTAGTTACACTTGTAACTAGGGACTGTTTATTCTCGTGTCATTTCTATTTCTATCTATAACCTTAAAAGTAATCATCAATGACAAAACTTGACTCTTCGAATGTATTTGATGCCTGTCCCACGACCACTGCACTCGCTTCGCTCGTTCCGCAAGTACTTTCGACCGAGGTATGAAGAAAAATAGTATACACTACACGGGCCAAAAGTTGAAATCTCGGTCCTGCGCGTCATGTTGCCCTCGGCTTTTCGCCTCGGGCATCATGACGCGCAGGGACGAAAATTTAACTTTCGTCCCTTGTAGCGTAATATACTATTAAGCTTTCTTTGAGTTGTTGCAATGAATTAAATTTTGAATATCTTATACCAATTCGTACTTTTAGCAGGAGAGCTAGAGCCGAAATTTCTCTTTTGTCATATATTCATTCCATACCGGTATTTACGTTCCTGCTCAGGCGGACACCCTACTGGATACAAAGGGTAGCAGCTATAAGGGTTGAACGTTTTCATTTTTTTACGGAAAATTATCGTCATCAATGATATTGATGAAAATTTTCCCAGTCGAAGGTAAAGAGGGCAAAATTTTGACCCTCTTTACCCTTGTCCGCCACCTCTTTTGTATTCACCCAGATTTCCGCCATTTTGGATTTAGACTTTTCAGAGGTCGATGACGATGACTATTTTTTGCCCCAAATTTTAGCCCTTTTTATCCTTGTCCCCCACTTTTTTTGTATCTAGAACGCTGTGAGCCATTTTGGATTTAGGCATCTCAAGGGTCCAACATTACGTGGTAGAAATGGCGGACATACTATCGATTTTTTAGCCCTTGTCCTTCACCTCCTTTGTATCCACTCAGGTGTTCGCCCGGCGGAATTTATAATTACCGTATCCACATTTTCGACTGAGATAATTTTCATCAAAATTATCGATGACGACAATTTCCCGTAAAAAATTGGTAACTTTCACCACTTGTAGCTTGTAGCTACCATCTGTATCCAATAGGGTGACCTCCTGAGCGAAAATTATCATTATGATAGAATACAGATT
Organism: Altica lythri; assembly: GCA_964028335.1. NCBI lineage: Eukaryota > Metazoa > Arthropoda > Insecta > Coleoptera > Chrysomelidae > Altica > Altica lythri. The sequence continues at coordinate 7,974,142 of OZ034807.1, read as the reverse complement.
TCTTTAATCAGTATTAATTAAAAAAAAAGTAACAATAAATTGTAAACCACAGTGAAGACATAAATTAGGTAGTCCAAATTTAATTTTTGTTATTATTTTTTTAGCGAAGAAGCCGAACTTCTAGCTAGAGCCTTAGGTTGTCGACTGATTCGTACTTCAGTGAAAGAAGACATAAATGTAGCCGGTGTTTTTCGTCATTTAGCCTCTAAGTGCCTTGCAGAACTTAGAGATCCTAGAGATGATTATTTCAGTACTCCCACTTTCCACGATTCACTAACTATCAGTAAGTTTTTCCATAATATTTAATTTATTTTCTTATCTCTTCTAGCAATATTGTTTACACAACAATATAATTAAAACTTTAAAACAATACATTGCAAGGAACGTAAGTCAGTCATTCCTCCCGACGAATGAATTTGTCTAATCCCTTCACTATCCTGGAGGTATAATCAGACTTTCTTTCCAAATAATGTATACTATTTCTGTCTGGTCCAAAATTCGTATTTAAAACACGGTTGTGTGAAAAAAGTAAGTATGTAAAAGAGAGCATATGGATAAAAAGTTCCAAGAGATTGAAGATATATTAATAAAAACGCAAGAAACTTCTATGAGGAGGTGAAAAGAAACAGTGACCAATGTGCAAGCAAACATAATTACTTAAAAAGTAAAAAGGGCACCTAATAGAAAATAGGCAGGGGAAGCTAGATAGATGGCAGGAGTATTTAAGAGAGCTGCTTAATGAAGAACAGGATGAAAATTATGAGGGGCAAGTGGAAATGGTAGAAGAATTTAACGACCAGGCGGAAATGATGGAGACTTCAACCGAGGAAGAAACGGTATAAAAACGGTATGAAAAACAATAAAAGTGCTGGCAGCAATGGTATTTCTGCTAAATAAATTAAGCATGAGGGAGAGGTTTTTTAACGCGGTTATGTAGCCTGCTGACAAAAATCTGGGAACAAGAGGAAACGGTACTCGCCAAAATCATAAGAAGCAGACTGGAAAGGCACTTAAACGAGCAGGTTGGTGAATACCACGAAGGATTCAAAAAGGGCAGATCTACCATTGAACAAATATTCGTGTTGAAAATGATTCAGAGCAGTACTTACGAGCAACAGTTAAAGCTAAACTTCCTCTTTATAGATTTCAAAGGAGCTTACGATTTTGTGATAAGAAGGTGGCTGTACAATGCCCTAAGATTACTTGGAATTCCGAAAAAGATGATCAGACTAGTCAAAATGACCTTAATGGAGACCGACAGTAGAGTAAGGATAGAAGGAAGCCTGACAGGAAAATTTGAAGTTAAAAGGGGATTAAAGCAGGGAGAACCGCTGTCCATAGTATTTTTCAGTTTTTTGTTGGAGGCAATAATGAGAGAGAGTGGGATACGAACCTCGCCGCGCAACGACTTGCCTCATGCTCAAGTGAATTCCCGACTTTAGTTGCCTCAATGTAAAGCCTGCTTTAGTTCCTTTAAGATAGATAGTTATTTTCAATTGTAATTAATTTTTATTATTTTTAGGTGCTTTTAGTCCTAGTCATTCTTCCAAAAACCACAACGGAACCATAGTTCTTCGACCTACTAAACAAAAAAAGAAGAAAAATGTTATACGCCATGCCTGTAGGATATTATAAAGTCAATAAATGGTAAACTTGTACATTAATTTTTGTTTTGGATATTTTTTTGCCATGTATAGAAATTAACATATTAATATGAATATTGAAATATGGAATATTTTATTTAATATTCCATATTTTATTTTAATTTAACTTTTCAATTTCAATATATTATAAATGATGTGTATATTTTGCCCTAAACAAGGCCACTGGTGAAGTGCTAATATATTTTAGTTCTATGTAGTACTTTTATTTTTACTTGTTGATTCAGTTTGTATTATATATCTTAGTTATTAGGTTGTAATTTATGTTTTTAAGAGTTACTCTGATTTCGGTATCTTTGTTTTAAGTTCTTACCAGTATAGTTTGAAAATAAAGTTGCCAATGAATTGAAATTGTCTTTTAATAACCCAAACATTTATCAGAATAGCACTTGTCTAAATTTGTATTTGCTACGTTGTAGACTTATATTACGATTGGTGGTAGAAGTGAATACGGAAAGAGCGACAGAAAATATCAATACAGATTCGTTAAAAAGTTTCGAAAGCAAAAATGTGTATTTTTTAATGAATCTTCCTCCACTTGAACACTCTGATTCCCTTGACTCTCCAGTAATTTTATCATCACCATTATCATACAACCTCTTTATGCGTCCATTGGTATACATATGACTCTTCTAATCTTTTCCAATTTTCTCCGTCCTGAGCAGCCATGATCCAGTTTATTGAAATTCTTTTTATATCGTCTGTCCAGCGAGTAGGGGGTCGTCCTCTGTTCCGTTTATCGGTTCTGGGTCTCCATTCGATAAGTTTCTTTGTCCATCTCCCGTCTCTAAGTCTTACAAGATGTCCTGCGCATTTCCATTTTTGTTTTGATATGCGTTCTATAATATCGTCCACCTTAGTTCTTCAGCGTATATCTTCGTTTCTTACTTTATCTTTTAGTGCGAATCCAATCATAGACTCTCCATTCGTCGCTGTGCCACTCTCAGTTTTTCTGCCGATGGTTTGGTGAGGATCAATGTCTCTCTCCAATTTTCTCTGTCCTGAGCTGTCAGAATCCAATTTATTGAAATTCTTTTTATGTCGTCTGTCCAACGGGTAGGGGATCATCCTCTGTTCCGTTTATCGGTTCTGGGTCTCCATTCGATAAGTTTCTTTGTCCATTTCCCGTCTCTAAATCTTCCAAGATGTCCAGCCCATTTTCATTTTTGTTTTGATATGCGTTCTATAATATCGTCCACCTTAGTTCTTCAGCGTATATCTTCGTTTCTTACTTTATCTTTTAGTGCCAATCCAATCATAGACTCTCCATTCGTCGCTGTGCCACTCTCAGTTTTTCTGCCGATGGTTTGGTGAGGATCAATGTCTCTCTCCAATTTTCTCTGTCCTGAGCTGTCAGAATCCAATTTATTGAAATTCTTTTTATGTCGTCTGTCCAACGGGTAGGGGATCATCCTCTGTTCCGTTTATCGGTTCTGGGTCTCCATTCGATAAGTTTCTTTGTCCATTTCCCGTCTCTAAATCTTACAAGATGTCCAGCCCATTTTCATTTTTGTTTTGATATGCGTTCTATAAGATCTTCCACCTTAGTTCTCCTGCGTATATCTTCGTTTGTTACTTTATCTTTTGGTGCCAATCCAATCATAGACTCGCCATTCGTCGCTGTGCCACTCTCAGTTTTTCTGCCGATGGTTTGGTGAGGATCAATGTCTCTCTCCAATTTTCTCTGTCCTGAGCTGTCAGAATCCAATTTATTGAAATTCTTTTTATGTCGTCTGTCCAACGGGTAGGGGATCATCCTCTGTTCCGTTTATCGGTTCTGGGTCTCCATTCGATAAGTTTCTTTGTCCATTTCCCGTCTCTAAATCTTACAAGATGTCCAGCCCATTTTCATTTTTGTTTTGATATGCGTTCTATAAGATCGTCCACCTTAGTTCTCCTGCGTATATCTTCGTTTCTTACTTTATCTTTTAGTGCCAATCCAATCATAGACTCTTCATTCGTCGCTGTGCCACTCTCAGTTTTTCTGCCGATGGTTTGGTGAGGATCAATATCTGTCTCCAATTTTCTCTGTCCTGAGCTGTCAGAATCCAGTTTATTGAAATTATTTTTATGTCGTCTGTCCAGCGGGTAGGGGATCGACCTCTGTTCCGTTTACCAGTTCTGGGTCTCCATTCGATAAGTTTCTTTATCCATCTCCCGTCTCTAAGTCTTACAAGATGTCCTGCCCATTTCCATTTTTGTTTTGATATGCGTTCTATAATATCGTCCACCTTAGTTCTTCAGCGTATATCTTCGTTTCTTACTTTATCTTTTAGTGCCAATCCAATCATAGACTCTCCATTCGTCGCTGTGCCACTCTCAGTTTTTCTGCCGATGGTTGGGTGAGGATCAATGTCTCTCTCCAATTTTCTCTGTCCTGAGCTGTCAGAATCCAATTTATTGAAATTCTTTTTATGTCGTCTGTCCAACGGGTAGGGGATCATCCTCTGTTCCGTTTATCGGTTCTGGGTCTCCATTCGATAAGTTTCTTTGTCCATTTCCCGTCTCTAAATCTTACAAGATGTCCAGCCCATTTTCATTTTTGTTTTGATATGCGTTCTATAAGATCGTCCACCTTAGTTCTCCTGCGTATATCTTCGTTTCTTACTTTATCTTTTAGTGCCAATCCAATCATAGACTCTTCATTCGTCGCTGTGCCACTCTCAGTTTTTCTGCCGATGGTTTGGTGAGGATCAATGTCTGTCTCCAATTTTCTCTGTCCTGAGCTGTCAGAATCCAGTTTATTGAAATTATTTTTATGTCGTCTGTCCAGCGGGTAGGGGATCGACCTCTGTTCCGTTTACCAGTTCTGGGTCTCCATTCGATAAGTTTCTTTATCCATCTCCCGTCTCTAAGTCTTACAAGATGTCCTGCCCATTTCCATTTTTGTTTTGATATGCGTTCTATAATATCGTCCACCTTAGTTCTTCAGCGTATATCTTCGTTTCTTACTTTATCTTTTAGTGCCAATCCAATCATAGACTCTCCTTCTTCGCTGTGCCACTCTCAGTTTTTCTGCCGATGGTTTGGTAAGGATCAATGTCTGTCTCCAATTTTCTCTGTCCTGAGCTGTCAGAATCCAGTTTATTGAAATTATTTTTATGTCGTCTGTCCAGCGGGTAGGGGATCGACCTCTGTTCCGTTTACCAGTTCTGGGTCTCCATTCGATAAGTTTCTTTATCCATCTCCCGTCTCTAAGTCTTACAAGATGTCCTGCCCATTTCCATTTTTGTTTTGATACGCGTTCTATAATATCGTCCACCTTAGTTCTTCAGCGTATATCTTCGTTTCTTGCTTTATCTTTTAGTGCCAATCCAATCATAGACTCTCCATTCGTCGCTGTGCCACTCTCAGTTTTTCTGCCGATGGTTTGGTGAGGATCAATATCTGTCTCCAATTTTCTCTGTCCTGAGCTGTCAGAATCCAGTTTATTGAAATTATTTTTATGTCGTCTGTCCAGCGGGTAGGGGATCGACCTCTGTTCCGTTTACCAGTTCTGGGTCTCCATTCGATAAGTTTCTTTATCCATCTCCCGTCTCTAAGTCTTACAAGATGTCCTGCCCATTTCCATTTTTGTTTTGATACGCGTTCTATAATATCGTCCACCTTAGTTCTTCAGCGTATATCTTCGTTTCTTGCTTTATCTTTTAGTGCCAATCCAATCATAGACTCTCCATTCGTCGCTGTGCCACTCTCAGTTTTTCTGCCGATGGTTTGGTGAGGATCAATATCTGTCTCCAATTTTCTCTGTCCTGAGCTGTCAGAATCCAGTTTATTGAAATTATTTTTATGTCGTCTGTCCAGCGGGTAGGGGATCGACCTCTGTTCCGTTTACCAGTTCTGGGTCTCCATTCGATAAGTTTCTTTATCCATCTCCCGTCTCTAAGTCTTACAAGATGTCCTGCCCATTTCCATTTTGTTTTGATATGCGTTCTATAATATCGTCCACCTTAGTTCTTCAGCGTATATCTTCGTTTCTTACTTTATCTTTTAGTGCCAATCCAATCATAGACTCTCCATTCGTCGCTGTGCCACTCTCAGTTTTTCTGCCGATGGTTTGGTGAGGATCAATGTCTCTCTCCAATTTTCTCTGTCCTGAGCTGTCAGAATCCAGTTTATTGAAATTATTTTTATGTCGTCTGTCCAGCGGGTAGGGGATCGACCTCTGTTCCGTTTACCAGTTCTGGGTCTCCATTCGATAAGTTTCTTTATCCATCTCCCGTCTCTAAGTCTTACAAGATGTCCTGCCCATTTCCATTTTTGTTTTGATATGCGTTCTATAATATCGTCCACCTTAGTTCTTCAGCGTATATCTTCGTTTCTTACTTTATCTTTTAGTGCCAATCCAATCATAGACTCTCCTTCTTCGCTGTGCCACTCTCAGTTTTTCTGCCGATGGTCAATGTCTCTGCGCCATACGTCAGGACTGGTAGATTAAATGCTTTTCTTGTCTGTTTGGACTTACTCGATTATTGCTGATCTCACTAGTTTTATGGCTTCTGTAACTATCCATCATCTCCAGAAGCTTTATTGTTACTCATATTCTTTAGAGCATTTTGAATTTCGTCTGTGGAAAGATCAAGAATATCTTCTGATCCCTGATTTGGTTTTTCGATATAGATATTCTCTTTGATTTAAGTTCCGTTGGTTCTATTACAGAGTTTTGTAAAACTTTTCAACTATTTAAATCAATTTTTCTTTGTTGGATGTTGTTTCTCCTGTTTCGTCCCTAAGTTTGAAGATTTCGTTTTTTCCACTTGCAAGTTTTCTTTTCATTACCTTATACTCTTATTTTTTTCAATGGTCTCTATAATTTCATTGTTTTTAAACCCTCTTAAATCTTTTCTGATTGCTTTGGAGATCTCTCTGTTAATTTTAACACTTTGTGGACTAATGTCTCTATTTCCTTTTAATATTCTTCTTTGCTGTATTTTACGTTTTGTTTCCAAGTTTTTGCTTTTTTACTTTTGCTGGGGAAATTTTCTTTCTGGTTTCGTTATTGTGTCGACTATTTAATTGTTTGGTATGTTGATGTCATTTGTTCTTGGTTCCTTATTTAATGACTTACTGATGTAATTTGCAAACACTGTTTCACTTATGGGTGACGTCCATTTTTTTCAACCTTGAGTTATTTGTATTCTTGCTCTTACCATTCTATGATCACTGGCATTGGTACACTTATTTAACACGGTAACGTCGTGGAGTATATCTCATTTTGCCATCTGGACTTTTCCAAGTCCACCTTCTTTGTATCTTTTTATTTGGAACAGATTATTTTCTAATAGAAATCCTAAGAGCGAGGTTTCATAAACTTTCCGTCCCGGTCTACCAAAATTGCCAAGAGCAACTTCTTACCTATAATAAATATGTATAGATAGGTATTAATTATATATTATGAAATTAAATACAACAATAAATTTTAATTTATTAAATAAAACACTGTAATTCAGTAATGAGAAACATTTTATGTGTGCATATTGTTTTAAATCTTCATATTTTTGTCCAAAGTTTCTCTTGTTAAATTGTTTACAACTTATAGAGTTAGCGAAGTGTTATTATTTTTTATAAACTGAAAAATATCATCAGATGTCAAAATACCAACTGGAGTTTTTCCTGCTTCTGAAATTAATATGAGTAAGACAAGTTATAACATGAGATTGCAGCAAAATATACAACCTTTGGAATCTAAAATAACAACATAAGATTCAAGCTCCAAAACTCGTGAAACTAGTCCAAGATTACTGCAATTTGGCAATTTTGAGAATATAGTTTCCATGCAACTAGAGACTTGATCATTTGGTAAACTTTTTCCAGAAATGAGTTTATTTAAAATGTTTCTTTGAACAGTCACTCCGCTTATATTTCTACAAAAGGTGTTTATGGTTATAAAATAAAATATCTAATTAAATATATTTTACCCAAAATCATCCACCACTGGTAAATAATTTATCGAGAATTCCCCCATCTGTTCTAAAACATCTTCAAGTGATTGGTTGGTTTTGATATTTACAAATGATTTAAATTTTAAATCAGTAACTTTAATATCCCACCACCTACAAGCAAAAAGGAAGATAATACCATTGAATATTAAATAAAAATCTTAAAATTTACCAATGGTTATGAGTGTTAATAGTATCCATAAAACCTCTTTGTTCCATCCATTGATCATGTACAAATTTCGTTAGATAATTCGTTGTTCCGTCTGGTAGTAGAATTACAACTTTTTTCCCTTTACCTAATTTAAAATCTTTAATAGCTTTTATAGCACCGCACATTAGAACTCCACTACTTGTTCCTACAAAATATTCATAAATTTAAATCGAACCTGTGATCCCTGTCTTTACGCTACAGCGTAACTATTGTAACGGGATATCCGAACAACCTAGAAACAGTCTTTCATGTCAGGGTTGGGGTGAAGATTCAAGAATGCCTGGAAAGAAGATAAATGAACTATTGGTGGCTGAGCTCAGAAGAGTGCTCGAAGAAGTAGAGTTGGAAACTACTGGGACCAAATTCGTATTGTTGAGGAGGCTCCGTGAATACCACCTAAGTAATAATTTGGACCCTGATGGTATGGAGTTGGAAGAACCAAATCAAAAAGCGAATTCTGAACTAGCCCAACAACTTTCCTGGCTACAAGAGGAGCTATCGCATCGAATCAAGAGCCAACAAGGGGAGCTATCCAGTCAGATAAGAAGCCAGCGAGAAGATATGTCCCAGCTATCGCAAGAATAACGAGCCAACAAGAAGAACATTCTCGAATAACCTAGAAACAGTCTTTCATGTAAAGGTCCTTTCCTTTTAATTGATGACATTTCTGTTATAAAAATTAACAAACTACGTATATAACAAAAATTAATTCTCACAAAAAAATTAAATCTTAGCAACTGAGTTCCTTAAAGGCGATTGACACTCCCGGAGAATCACCGACAGAGTGCGCCCCTGGAGAAAATCCATATCAATATATTTTTAGAAATAATTTGTATCTATCTGATTAGCATACCTACTAATAGTCCCTCCTCTTTTATTAACCTTCGAGCCATAATTAATGATTCCTTATCATAGAATTTGTACCATTTATCAACATTTGATCTATCACATACTGGTGGTTGAATATCATATCCTATTCCTTCAACTTCAACAAACTTAACGTCTGTTTCATTTATGCTTGGTGGTTGAGCAAATGTTGAACCATAGGGATCAGCTCCGATGATTTTTGTATTTGGAGATATTTCTTTAAATTTTCTACTGATTCCAGTTAGAGTTGCTCCACTGCCACATGCTATTACCTAAGTTATGTTTGGTAATTAATAAATATAGGATTAATTTATTCTGGATACACTTACAATCATATCTACTTGTCCATCGCACTGATCAAAAATTTCTTCTGCAGTTCCATCGTAGTGTGTTAATGGATTAGATGGATTATGAAACTAAAACAAAATTGTATTAAACTTATATAATTTCTCAGTATTTCCTTACTTGATCTAGTATAACAGAATTTGGAATTTCTTTGTGCAATCTATGAACAGTTCCGAATAAACCATCTGGGGAACCTACTGGAATTGACATCGGACATCTTATTACATCTCCTCCTAGTGATCGTATAATGATTTCTTTTTCTTTTGATATCTTATCTGGCATCACCACAACACATTTATAATCTACAAATTAAGATTTAATTTGGTAAAGACCGCTTCTTGTTTTTTTTAATGTACCTTTAATTGAGCAAGCCCATGCTAAAGCAATACCAGTATTACCAGATGTTGCTTCAATTATTGTTGCTCCTGGTTTAATTCTTCCAGATATTTCTCCATCTGCTAACGCTCTGAGGACTACACGGTCCTTAATTGAACCAGCAGGATTTAAAAACTCACATTTTGCAACTATAAATTTAATTGATTTAAGTTTAAAACATAATTACTTTAATATATCTCATTTTATAGAAGTAAACTATTTTTGTGTTATTGGTTTTATACTCACAAATATCGCATTCAATGCCTTCAGTTATTGGTATTTTGTTTAATTTTACCATAGGTGTGTTTCCTACTGCAGCAAGAATATCTGGTAAGATTTTGCTTCTTGTTTGGTGCCTGTTACAAAAAGGATATGAACTCAATTTACTGTTGCTCTACAAGAATAATTAGAATATGAATTGGCTATAAAAGCCTGTCATTGTGGTCGGTCACGACGAGTCCGAAGTCTGAAATTGTCTGTAAGAGTCACCCTTTGGGGTGTCTCTAAAACAGATTCCTTGGGTCTGGGCTGTTGTAAAATACCTGACTTTGATAAGGCTGTGAAGTATACACCAGACAAAAGGTGTTCATATAGTCTTAGCTCCAACTTGCTTATAAAGATGATAAATCAGGGGTTTAAGGCAATGATCCTGAAACAATACAACAGTCTTCATAGTGGAAGCATGCTTCTTTGTCCCTACCATAAAAAGCACGTCAAAGTCGAAGCGAAAAGTCAATGTTGATTATGTTTTTCGATTATGAAGGTGTCTTGCATCACGAATATGCTTCTGCAAGTCAGACTATTCACAAAGAGTACTACTGGCATAGTTTGACAAACCGGTGACTAGCTTCTTCGCCACAATAATGCTCCAGCAGTATTTATTCAAACACAGCGCTGGGGAGCCTTCATATAGTCCCGAAATAGCTTCTTGCAACTTTTGACTGTTTCCTCGATAAAAGGACACCGATTCGGGCAAGAAGACTGTTGAAACCAATGCTACAAATGCAAGGTGATTCCGATAACTGACTTTTAAGACATGTTGCAACAATTGCCTTAGAAGATCGAAGGACAGTTACTTCTGTTTGGAATAGAAACATTTGTTTACCAGAAGCTACCGCGAAACTCAAAAAAAGAAAGACACAACGGTGAATCATCCTACATCAGGACAATGCTAGCGCTTACACTACCCAAAAACAATCGAGTTTTTATAACTTCAAAACATCGAATTGTTAGACCATCCTACTTATAGTCCCAACCTAAGTCTCAACGACTTCTTCACGTTCCTAAAGATCAAGAATTCAATACGTGAGCAACGATTCCAAGATAACTGTTTTACCAATTGGTCTGAAAGTACTTTAACTCATATACATGTTTAGTATTTATTTTTTGTTCTTAATTCCTATTTAGATTAAAAATAAATATATATAATTAGAAAAAGACTATTTTACCAATCCCATTTAGTATGCGGCGAAGATACTTCTTTATGTAAATCCTTTTTCCATGGGCACTTAAATTCTGCGGAGAGGGTACATATATTCTCTTCTAAGGGAGATTTAAAAGAATAAGTAGAGTTTTCCATTAAAAGTAATCAGGTACTGACGAACTTTTTGAACACGTATTACAACAGTACTAAAGCAGAAAATTATACCAAAATATATAGACTGTAATAAGTGATAAACAAAAATTTTACTTACAAATTAAAAATAATAATTATTTATTTATATGTATAAACAGATAAACACACAAAAAATCGACCAAGCTTATAATTCAATGCAAAATATTTTCACAAGTTATCTAGTAGTAGTATTCCTTTAACTATTGGCCCTTGAATTTCAATTAGATTAGGTCCAATTTTTGTAAAATATGAATGTTTTTTATTTCTCTATATGTTATGATTTTAAACTTCTATACATTAAAGCGATAAAAAGTAGAATAAATTATTATTTACACTGAGTGAGTTTGCATAATTTACAATTAACATCAGAAATAATAAATTTTCATATGTTCAATGAAAAAGTTTTTAACAAAAATTAAACTAATTGCGTTTTTAACTGACGAAAAAGGGACAAGGCCCTCAAGTCGACGTATTTACCAGTTCCTTTTAGATTTCGCCAGCCAGAAATATGGAATGGCACTCATAGGCAGATATAAAGTGGCACTCAGATTGCATGGCTAGATCCTTTTTCTGCTGATAAATTTCTGTAAGCATAGCATAAATGTACAGACAAGGCAGGGAAAGAATTTTGTGCCTTTTAAATAAGGGCGCGCAAGGGTCACGATAACCTGCACCTTAAGTAATGAAGGCGAAAGACATCCACTGCTCGAGATGCATTTCCCCAAAAAACAATGCCAAAGTTTAGCGCAAAATAAGCAAATTTTAAGACATCAAAGCTTAAGCAGGTCTTTAAACTATGGAGCAGTAATAGCATAGAAGCCAATTTTTGGGAGTTCCAGGATAATGCATCATCCAGGTGGACACCTATAAGTTTGATTGACTTACCGGCTATAAACTCATGAGAAGTAGCACATACTGTTCTTTAAGTTTTATTGAGTAGTAGACGGTCTTCCGTGATAACCTCAAGAGCTTTCGTTAATACTTAACTTAAACTGATTATATTCCTTGCCGAAGCTTTTATTGTAGTATCACCAGCAAAACTTACACAGTCATTTAGTAAAAAAATATAAAAAAGGTCGTTTATATAAATGATGAACAAGAAAGGCCCTACAATCGACCCCTCAGAAACTCCTGTGTTCAAAGTTTTAACTCGCGAATTTAAACTATCCAATTCAACGTATTGACAATGATCAGAAAAGCTACTCACAAAAACTGAAAAAAATAGAACACCTGACACCATAATATTTTAATTTTTTCATCAGTATATCATGGAAACATAATCAAATGCCTTAGAAAGGTCGCACAATGTAAGTATTGTCTGTTTTCCTCTTTCAAAAACCATGGACTATAACTTCCACTATTCTTAGTAAAGTTGTAAGTTTCTTGAAGTGGAAGATTAATTGTTTAGCCACTGATTGTAATGTATGACCACGCAAAACTTTTTACAGAGTAGTCTGATTTTGATAATTCTTTTGTGGATAGCGATATTGACTTGATTTTGATGCTCCCGAACTTTTTCCATTAAAACTTCGACCATTTTCCATAATCAAATGAAAGCTACTAAAAGCTATAAACTCACAGAGACAAAATATGAGCAAGCGCAGGAAACAACAATGTGAAATCACACGTGAGGCCTGTGACGTGACGTGATATAAATGAGGTGACTTTGGTTTGGTTCTCGTTCATCACAAAAAATGCAAAACAACAATGCACACACTTTGGCCGTGACGTGAGTCTGCGTGAGGTCACTTGAAATCACGTGACGTGATTGTAGTCTGTTTCTGATTTTACGAGTAAAACTATCATTATTGCTTTCAAATAATTATTGCACTCCGCTTTGCGTCACGCTGTAACACACTTTTGGGCAGTAATCTATCACTTTTCGCTCTTAATACATAAATAACTATTATGTTCGTATATAATTTGAAACTTTATTCAATAATGATATTTGTGTAAAAGTTAAGTCACCACTGTATAAAGGGACAAAAAATGTGAAGCAATAAAAGCGACAAGAATCAGCAAAACAATTGATGAAGATATAAGCCAAAATAAGAAAATTGAAGAAGTGAAGTGTTCACGAATTAACAAGAAATTTTTACTTACATATTTATCACTAATTATACCAAAGTCATCTACAAAACAAATAATACTGGCAAAAGACAACAGTTTTATAAATTTCTAAAAATTTATTTAAAAATTCACATATTTTATTCTTAATCTAAATAGTTAGTTTCTTGAAAATTTATTGGTAGTGGCACTACTTTAACAAAAGGGTCCCCAGCAGTAGTTTGTACATAGTATGTACCTCTTGCATGAGATGGTGCTGGTTCACCCATTGCTACAGCTCTTCCTGTACAATTCGTTATGGAATAAACGTTATACTGACATTTAGTGGCTACAAAAGGTTCATCTAGAAGTACACTATATGCAAACAGCTGCCAACTTCGACGATGACTACAAGCTTCAGCTATCTGTAAAACAAACAACAAAAAAGAAAAGTAAGTAAAGGAAAATTAAAAATAGAGATTAATACTTACTCGTAGTATAGAATCACATCCTGGCTGTGGAGGACCTCCTCCATTTGGATAAAAATCAGCATGGCCGATAGGTGTTTTTATACCCAAAAATCCTGCGCATGTATGAATAATGTCAACAAAATCTGCATCACTTGATTGCAATCGTCCACCAGGCACAAATGAGGGTTCAAATCCTGGAAGTGCTGGATCTAATCCTAAATATTAACCAAAAATAATAATAGATATAATAAATGCCAAATACTGATAATTAGAAAAAAATGATAAACTTTAAAGCAGGCTTTAGGCAAAGAACAGCAACATGATAGTGAACGGGAATAGAGAGGTAGTTGCGAATGACGAAAAATTTGAGAGACATGGAAAGCACACTTCAATAAGCTTTTAAATGTACAAAATGACACTCAAACAACTATTCTATACCACAGAAGCTAAAGTTAGAGATCCAACAATAGAAAAAACTCTAACTGCCATTAAAAAACTTAAAAACTGGAAGGCTGCGGGGAAGACACGGTCCCAGAGGAATTCATAAAAATGGGAGGCAGACAATTAGCAGAAGAACTCTATAAACTTAAAAATATCATATGGAAAAACCAAAAATTCCAATCAGTTGTTACGAAAGTGTAGTCATACCCATATACAAGAAAGACGATAAGACATTTTGTTAAAACTAGAGAGGGATTAGTCTGATTAATACAGGGCATAAAGTCCTAGCCAGTATTCTCCTATTCCTGAAGACATCATCAGGGTGTACCAATGCGATTGTAGAAAACACCGTTCTACAGTGAATCAAATCTTCACAATCCACCAATTGGATTGATCAATTTAACAAAAGCATGCTTAGTCGGATCTAGCAGCAAAGTTAAAGTGGAACAACTGCTCTCTACCTCTTCCTCATAGATTTTTTTTACTCTATCAATCATGAGTTGTTACTGAGTATTCTTCGTTATATTAGTCTATCAGAGGTTACTTTGTCATTCTTCACTAATTATCTCCAGAATAGGTTGCAGCGAGTCGATACCCTTTTTCCTCGTCTGCTGGTGTGCCACAGGGATCTGTTTTGGGCCCCTTGGAAAATTCTAAGTCCGTTAAATTTTTGTAAGCGTGTAAGGATGCATCTTCGGCCATGTACAACGAGTTTCATGAATAGAGCTCATAATCGTATATCTTAATTTTGTGTGTTCTTAGCACTTTTTATTTTAGTCTACATATATGTTGCTGGATGAACTGATTTGCTCCCTTTTAGTTGTAATTGTGGGTGTTGTTGGAACATCAATGTCTGACTTTTCAAGTCATTCATTGAATCAAAAAATATATTTTAAGGTATTTTCGACGATATGAATTGTTTTTAATTACATTACATAGATACCTGTAATTCTCCCTGGTTTTCCTTTGATTGTCCTTCCTGCAAATCCAGTTACATGTGCCCCTAAACTATGACCAATCATGTGAAAATCTTTGGGATTGGCATTCAATTTTGAAATAAGGTAATTTGCAAATTTTCCGTATTCATTTCCCACAGGAAAAGTAGCTTCCATAGGTATATTGTAAAACACATTTTCTACAAATAAATACATATGTTATAGTAGATTTAATTAATAATTCAGTTGTAATATATTTACTTGCTATGGGATTCCAATCCATTACAATTACATTTACATCAGATTTGTTAAGAAAAGCATTTTTTATTTCTATACAAATACCAGAAGTCCCACTAGACAACCATCCGTGAGTTATAAATTTTGTTTTTTTATTCGGATCGTACCGATTAGATAAATCTGTAAGATTAGTTATAATCCATCCATTGGGAAGATCTCTATAAACAAAAAAAGCCTTTGCTGTATATGCTGTTTATGATTTTTGTAGTGAAGTAATGTAATTAAATACCTATTTCTGTTATAAATATTGGTACAAGGTATTTACCTCAAAAAAAACTATTGATTTGATTGAAAAAAAAATTAAGGAGAAAGTGAGTAGGCGATTTGATGGCTAAGCACCTATAGCTTAGTTGTTAGTGCGTCAGCTGAAGGTTGCGAGTTCGAGTCTCGCTGGGTGCGAGATTTTTTCAATTTCTCCTTAATGTCATTTTATATATTCTTGTTTGTATACTTTCTAAAAATTTTCGAAAAAACACTTACCTGTTGTATAAAGTATAAGTTAAATCGTTGCTAACATTACTAGGTGCAAATAAACTTATTCGAACATATGGATTCATTTTAAGATATCCATAAATTTCTTCTCCATTATCTCCGCTCATAATTATATAATCTGTTCCAAATCCAGGAAATTTTTCTTGTAAAAGCTCCCGACTGTAAGGAATAGTTTTGTTTTCATCCCCAAAGGAAATTACTGAAACTAATATTAGACAGTATACAATTTATTATTCAATATATTTTTTTAAATGAGCATAAGTAAATAATTGATTAAAATACATTTTATAGTGAACCAAATAGTAAATCTAAACTATTATCGAATCCAACCGCCTCTCACACTTCATAACCCTCGGGCTTCTCACGTGTATGATTCTATATTATTATAATTGTTATTCTTATTATTTATAAATAAGCTGTACAAGGGCAGAGATACAAAACCTATTGTAACCCAAAAAACAAAGAAAACATTAAGTTTAAAGACAACAAAGGTATTATCACTTAAATATGCACACAGTTATCAGATTTGTTTTTGAATGAGTTTACATTGTGGCAGAAACAACTGAATCCGATAAAGTGTCCCAAATAACAATGACTTTGTCAGTAAAACAGTTCTGCTTATAATTTGTCCTAAAACACTGTCTTAAAAGGTTAAATATGAATCCTTGTAGGTAGGTATGTATGTGCGTAATCAGGGGTGACAGATATACCTGCGATCTACCTTTTCTTGTTACAATTCCTATGTTTTCTCAGACTTATAGCAGCGCTTCTAGTCCTATCTTTCTTAGAAAGTTTAAGATATAGTTGGATTTCAACTTAGGTAGATTTTCCTCTTCTATTTCGAATGATCTTAGGTATCTGACCATAGAATTACGTAATACAATGCATTCTGAGATTATGTGTATTGACATTTCTTCCTCTTCCTCACAGAATCTGCAATTTGCTTAATCTACCCATCCTAGTCTCTTCATGTGTCCTTTTATTCCCGTTTTGATTCGGAGGTTGTTTTTACTAAAGTTTAGAGATCTCGTTTGGTTATAGTTTCCAAGGAACTTCTTCGCTTGTCTTAGTCCTTCTAGATGATTTCAGTACCTACTTGTATTTTTCTCTATCCGCACTTCTTTTGTTAGTTTCTTCAAGACTTTAGGTACTACTGCTGATTTCACAAGATAGTACTGGTCCTAAATATGGGGTTTCAGCTCCTTTTTTTGCCAGCTTATCTGCTGTTTTCTTTCCTTCGACTCCTATGTGTCCTGAAACCCATAAAAGGTTAACAGTGTTATTCTGTCCTAGTTCATTTAGTTTGCCTATGCATTCCCAGACCATCTTTAAATTGATTTTGTGTGAGTTCAGTGCTTTGATAACTGCTTGAGTATCTAACGTGATCACAGTCTTTAGTCTACGATTATTCCTTTCGATATTAAATACTACACATCTTTCAATGGCGTGGATTGTTGCTTGAAAATGCTAGCGTATGCGTCCAGTTTCTTGATACGTCGTCTTGGAGTCGTCCGTATACCACTTTACGGCATTTTGGTTCAAAATGAAGAGATGATATAAAATCGGGTGATAGCTTATTGTATATGAAACGATAAGTTAAAATAGGATCATCACGCTCTCTTCTATTCTGTAGGAAAGAAAGCATTAACACCACTCCTGTATGGCTTTTTAGTCTTCCCATAGAAGTGTATAGTTGAAAGGTGGATTTTCAAATAATTTGCTGATATCCGAATGGACTGTACTGAACTTGACGTATACAAGAAACAGTCGTGGACCAAGAACGGAACTCTTAGATATACGCCAAATATAACTTAATATTATTCTAAATATTTGACTTCTACTGTGGCCCAATTTTTTTCAAAAGATTGAAAAGTTTCTATTCCTCTTTAGAAGATTACCTCGGATGAAAGAGGGATCCATCCGTTCTGAAATTACAATCTACCACCCTTTAGTTTTGATTCTGGTTACGCCCTTGTTTTATACATAAAATAAATAAAAGAATAATAAATATGAATATAATTTGTGGCCAACCCATAGAGAGATAATCTTTGAAGTAGTATAGTGCCGATGCTGCTCTTTTTGAATTTATCTTGGAAAAAGAACAAATGAAAATGAAACTAGATCTAATTTGTCGTATCATTCCTCTTAGTTTCTTAAACTTTTTTTACAATATACTTAGTTATGGTACTTACCTATCATTACGAAAATAAGTGAAGTTTGATATATCATTTTGAATTTTCAACTTGTTACCTTTCTACTTTTATTTTGATACAATTTCATACTTCACTAACTTTATATCCATCACCTTTATATAATGATGATAATAACTAATTTAAATATATTATAATGTAATGCGTTGTTTCGTTTAAACAAAAACAAAAAAAAACTTAACTGAAATATTTAAAACATTATTAAGTGTGACTTTTAACTAATGTCGGAAATATGTAAATTTTAACCCTATTCCTATTTTTATTTAATCTTTTCGTGTCAGACTGTCGCTAATCAAAAATCAAAACCCTAAAAAAATTCCCAATATCAAAATATATTTAAGTGTGTCATATTGGTAGATTTATGTTCAAAAAATGTCTTAAAGATAAGATTTTTAACAATTCTTAATCTTTTAATTATTATTCATTATTGACAGCAAGTTGATTTTCTTTTCGTAGTATCAAATATTTTTCTTCTTCAAATTTAATTGTTTGAGACATCTCTCATCGAATTTTTGAAATTCAGGAATTAGATCCACAAGTAATGACATTAAAGAAAAATTTTCCGGCAGGACAGAACCTGGGATCTCTATCTTAAGCCAATAGCGCTTTAAACCATTTGATCACTGAGGAGCGATGTTTTTGATAATATCTCATGCCTTCTACGACACTAACTTAATTCCTTCTTAAGCACATGTATATATAGCTTTAACAGGCCTATTAGGTCCATTGCTGGATGGATAATTTTCTGTCCTTCCTGTAAGATTTCAAGTTCTGATTCCTAACTTTATGACATTTTCCATCACTGCATCTTTCCATGTTCTTCTTGGTGTCCCTTTCTTTTTTGCCCTCATTGGCTCTCCAGCAAAAATTCTGCTCTTCTTATAAACGTGGACGTCCAGGACCAGCACGAAGCATCAACTACTTCGCTGCATCAGAATTCTTTGAACATAATTCAGTTACTTTTTGCTTCTTATTTTTTCTGTGCATCATAGAGTACTTACACTCTTTGTTTTTCTTTAAGCTTAAACTTCTTCTCACAACTATCAGTTTCGTCGCTGATCACAAGAGGATGAGTTTTTTGATTCGAAACGCCTGTGAAGACCAGAAAATGACGAAAACTTTGCGTATACAAAGGGAGACAAATACTAACCCGCCGGTTGAGGGCCAATATCAAAATCTCTTGGCTGCTGACCAGTAATCTACTCCTGAACCACAGATTCCGTGTGTTGAATATTATGAACGTTCATCCGAGCCTGATCTACACCAAGTTTCAATAGTATAGTTCTTAAAGTTTAGTAAAAAAGTGGCTGTGACATACGGACGGACACACAGACAGACAGACATGACGAATCTACAAGGGTTCCGTTTATTGCCATTCGGCTACGGAACCCTAAAAACTTTCTAGAAAATAGAAATATTTTTAATACTTCTTATGCCAAAATTTAAAATAGTATTATATTTATTTGAGAAAGGCCTTCTTCAACCGATAACTTGGTTTACATAAAAAAGCAACCGAACCTCAGAGAAAAATAAACATATTTATAAATAATTAAGCGCTACAACAATAAGTATATCAAAATTTATTGGCAATTAGTAATTGGCTTAAATAAATTACAAAATTTGTCCACTACGCTTCAGTGAAGAACTTTCCTAAACTTGAAATCAATCTAAATTAAACAATTGCGTTTATAGTAGTTGTTACTTAAGCGAAATTTTGCGTAAAATAAAAAGTAATGACTTGATCCGTGATCAACTTCCTTATTGACTAATAAAATTTGTTGATTCGGATAACTAGTTTCTATTTTATATACATTCTTCCGTAGGTAGGCCTTATTAGCTGCGCCTATCTTATTTTATATTCACCTATTGAATGGATGATTTATTTTGAGAGTTGGAATGAATGCTTGGCAATTATTACAAAATTAGAGATCTGTATGAAACTTTCTTTTGCACAAAATATATAACAATAAAATAAATACCAACAAAAAGCCAAATCTCGATCGAGCTGCTTGTTTATCTCTAAAAAGTAATGAAACCTCCAGACCAAGTTAAGCCAAGTCTAAGGTTCCTAGCTTGCTGTTTCTTATTATTATATTTAATGTTATATGACTGGCCGTTGTAACGATCTATCGGATCGTTTTAGTTAAAGAATTCACCAGACTATTGTTTCCGGGCCTATATTTGGTGAGATTTATTTTAATGTAATCGCCTTTATTATAAATTGTATCGCTAGTGGTGTTACTGTATAACGGTCATTTTTTCATGCTGCAATCAGAATTTTAAGTTCATTTTACTATCCGATTTCTAAGTGGTCCCTCCTCTTCAAAACAAGGTCAATCCATATCTATGAAGAGGGCTACGTTAGAGTTACATATTTTTTTAAGGCAACACCAAATTTGTAACAAAAGAATTCCCAAAAAGGGCGTAAATCCCCTAGCTATCTCACTAGATCGTGGCTTCTTTAAGGAGTTTTACCAGACCTCCCCAAAAATGAAATATAAGGGCGCCAGAGTACCAACTAAACAAATTATATGCAAACACCCGTTTAAATGATTTATTTGAATTAATTATAGAATCAATTATTTAAATTTATAATAAACAATTTGGTTTATCAGTATATTAATATGGTTAATAAAAGTTTTTCAAATTTTAGGAAATCAGCCTCTGTTGTTATCGGGATAGTTTCTCCTGGGAAGAATTTTCTTCAATTTCTATATTAGTTGTAACCAGGGTTTCCAATGTGTTCACCTTTCTCCACAAAATGGAGGAAATTTGCTGTCGCCTCAAAAAAATATGAAACTCTAACGTGGCCATCTTCACATATATGGATTGACCTTGTATTGAAGAGAAGGTACCACTAAGCAATCGGATAGTAAAATGAATTTAAAATTCTGATCGCAGCATATAGTCATATAACATTAAATATAATAATAAGAAATACCAAGTAAGGAACCTTAGACTTGGCTCAACTTGGTCTAGTCTAGAGATTTCATTACTTTTTAGAGATAAACATCAGCTCTATCGAGACTTGGCTAATTTTTTACAGAATGTTTTTGGTGAGATTTCACTTCTTTTGCAGAAAGCTGACGTGAACTGATTGACTTACTAGATATTCTTATTAAGCACAGTTTTTTTTTTCTTTTAAGAAGTAGAATTTTTTATTACCTACAAATCTTTCTTTTCTTGTCTTTCCGGTTCTGATTCTTGTACACTAGCAACAGTTTTTCGTATTGCCGATTATTGTTCATTATTAATTCTTTTAGGCGATTTGGATGGTGCCCCCAGATTTTTCAGTGTAATTTGTCCGAAATTTTTAAGCAGAATACAAATAGTTTTCTTGTTAATAACGACAGATTGATCGATACCGCAGTTTTGATTGTTTGTTCTTTATGTCGACGTTAACCTACCTCTGTACCAAATTTCAGTGCTCTAGGTCTATGGGAAATACCAGTTCTATTTTGATGATTATGAGTCAGTGAGTCAGTCAGTGTCGAAAATGCAAAACTTTGCATTAGCTTAACTTTGGAACTAAATGATCTACCGACTTGAAATTTTTGATTTCCAGTGTGTGATTAGAGTTTAGTAGATGACAAGAATATCAGCGTTCTAATCCTAGCTAGAGGTTTTCAAATAGGAGCTGAAAAAGGCGGCGAAATGGTTTCAGAAAAGGAATGTACGACTTGGCGGGGGCACTGCGTGCCCCCGATAATATTTTCATATGGAAACTATATCGAGTGTTATGATATTCGGTGATATAAGAATAAAGTAACACTTTCACTCAAATAAATAATTTAGATCCATTTGTATTTTATTCAAGCCTAAAGAACAATAAAATCATCGATTACAAGAGTTGAAAAGACGATTTTTGTTGATCAATTAAAAATTTTCGTCTATATTTTCTTTTATGTAGTACTGCAAAAAAAAAAAAGAAAAATAGAGATGCAGATCAGTATTAAACTTAAATTTTATTTTTCTAACATTGCGGTCATGATACTCGACTTCGTTAAGATCAGGTTCTTATAAATCCATTATAAACATTTAATCTAATACTAACAGTACTACGATACATAGAGGGAATAGCAATGAATGCGGAACGCGAATGAATTTTTAAAAGAAAAAAATGTGTCATTCTTCCGTTTGCAATTTTTTTGATTTGTAAATTGTAGCAACAGTTTCCATAAAAGTTTTATGTGTTTATTATGTTAATAAGTTTTTCTTAAATATGTGGGGGTGTTTTATTATTATTAATATTATATTTATTGGTAAGTACAATTTTATTTTTTCATAATCTATAGCTATAGTTGATAAATTTGTATGTTTTTTGTGTGTGATTTTACTTTGGGTTTTTAGGTACATTTTCCCAAATAGTACCTGACGAAGTAGAATATCAAAATTTTCCATTACCATTTAGTTTAAACAAATTAAATGGCAATCAAATTCGACAGGCATTTAATTTTGGAAGTTGCAGGATAGTTTATAATCAGTAGGTATAAATGACATTTTTATAAAATTTGCTGTTATCATAATTTTTTTACTTTTTTAAATTTTACATTTTTATCATTTCTTTTTTTTTTGGTTTTTCGATTTTTTCCAATTTTGCGGCGTTTTCAATCTTTTTCTTTTTTTTAATTTTTTTCAATTTTTCCCCATTTTTTTATACCTACTTCGTTTTATAGTTTACCCACTTTTTTTACATATTCGATAATTTTTCACGATCTTCAATTTTTTCTTCATTTTTAACATTTTTTAGGATAATATTTTATGGTTTTACATGTTTTTTTTAGGATTTCCAACTATTTTTTACAATTGCCAACATTTTTTTTACCATTTTCATCAAGTTTCAAGACTTACAACTTTCTACCATTTTTCACGTCTTTCCAGATTTCTGTATGGCTTTCGACATTTCTTATTAGTCATTTTCAATAATTTTTCAAGATTTTCATGGATTTCTTATAATTTTCAACAATTTTTCACTTCTTCAACATTTCTGTACGATTTTCGAAATTTTTTCACCATTTCAACCATTTTTCAAGATACCCACAATTTTTTACTATTTTCATAAACTTTTCACAACTTAATTTTTCACGATTTTTAACATTATATCGAGATTTTTTTATATTTTTCAGCTTTTTTTTAAGATTATTAAAAAATCTTACGATTTTCAACGTTTTTTCAAGATTCTCTACAAAATTTTTCACCATTTTTATCAGTTTATCAGGAAAACGGAGTAGTTTTTAAATATTATACATACAAAGTTCCAACTCCTTATTTACACCCTTGGGGGGTGAATTCTAATAAACCATGAAACCCGTGTTCAATGAAATATTTTGAAGAGTCAGAATTTTAATTTTTATAAAAATTGGTGCCGATTTAAAGATTTTTTCATATAAACTTTCAACTCTTATTTCACCCCTTCAGAAATTTTTCAAAAGCTTCTCTTAGTGGGTATTCACATTATAAAAATGAAAAATCTGTCCAAATTTCACGTTTCTTCCATCAGTGGTTACGGCTGTGCATGCGTCTATAGCTCAATCAACTCCTTTTATTTACATACAACCAAAAATAGACCAAAAAAACCGTTCTAGAACCGTTACGAAACAACTTATTCCATCAAAGCTATCGAGATTTCGTCTACAGCGCAGTTCCCGGACGATTTAAAAACGGTTCTTTGGTCTGTTGGAACAAACCTATAGATTCTACAAAATCGTATGCGTGCGCCTTTTTTCTTACTGAGATAGTGAAGTACTGTCGCTCTTTCTATGTTCACTCTGTCTACCAAAACGTTCCAGGAGAAGCAAAACAGTGCCATTTTTCTCAGAGGCGCAGCTTAACCAAGCCAAATCTCGAGAATACCGTGGATAGAACAGCAGTTCATATCCCAATTTGATCAATTTCATCGTGGCGACGGAGGAAGTGTGTGTCATGATGGAAGAGCACTTTTTCTTCGCCAAGTGGGGCCGTTTTTCTGCAATTTGACATTGAATCAGCCCAATCAGTCGCAAACTAAATTCCTGTGACCCTTTCGCTCTTCTCCAGAAACTCGATTTATATCATACTCTTCCTTGGTATTTGGTATGAACCAGTGGATCCAGTTTTCGTCGACGACCACGAATAGACTCAAGATCTCCTTTAAACGATTTCCAACGCGACAACCATCGCACCGTCAGCTTTCTCATGCAAGATAAGACCCTGTCTTAGCTATATGCTATATCGACTACCTTTAATTGGCTTTCGGTTAATACGAGATCTTGTATTTTTGTCACGTTATCCTTCATGGTTGCTGTGTTAGGGACACCTGGACGTGGTTCATCAAAAACCGACGTTCGATCACGTTAAAACTCTTTAAACCAATTTTTAATGGTCGCCATTGAGGAAGAGAAAGAGTCAGCGTACACAGCATCCAAATGCTCTTTGATTTCACTGCTCCAATCAGAGTTGGACGAGGAACAAACGATTCTAGTTTGCAAGAAACGTTATTTGATGCAAAGAAACCTTCTAAAATTATTATCCATGGATATAACTCAAATATGCTTTCTTCTTCTTCTTCTTCTTTTGGTACCTATCCGCTTCATGGCTATATGCACCTTGCTTAAAACAGATCTATGATTTTCATTGAAAACCATAAACGTAAAATTTAAGGCCATGAGACTCGTCTACAACCAGGACCTCTCTTCCCCATAGCTTTCCCTTTGCTGTGCCAATTGTAGAAACCCATCGCGTTCGTTGTTTCTAATAATATGAACCAAGTACTCTAAATTTCCATAACTTTATTTGCCAGTAACTATTTAATTTAAGATGATTTTAAGAGTTTGTCCAGATCCAGATGTGACATTCTTCCTTTTTACTAAACACCAACCAGAGTATCCAGTTCCAATCAGAGTTGGACCAGGAACTAACGATTCTAGTTTGCAAGAAACGTTATTTTATGCAAAGAAACCTTCTAAAATTATTATCCATGGATATAACTCTAATATGAATATCATTGCTTTCTTCTTCTTCTTTTGGTACCCATCTGCTTCGAATATGGGCAATCATTATGGCTATCTGCACCTTGCTTAAAACAGATCTATGATTGTCATTGAAAACCATGTACGTAAATTTTTGAGCCATGAAACTCGTCTACGACCTGGACCTCTCTTCCCCATAGCTTTCCCTTTGCTGGACCAATTGTAGAAACCCATCGCGTTCGTTGTTTCTAATTATATGAACCAAATACTCCAATTTTTACTAATTTGCCAGTAACTATTTAATTTATGATGATTTTAAGAGTTTGTCCAGATCCAGATGTGACATTCTTCCTTTTTACTAAACACCAACCAGAGTATCCAGTTCCAATCAGAGTTGGACCAGGAACTAACGATTCTAGTTTGCAAGAAACGTTATTTTATGCAAAGAAACCTTCTAAAATTATTATCCATGGATATAACTCTAATATGAATATCATTGCTTTCTTCTTCTTCTTTTGGTACCCATCTGCTTCGAATATGGGCAATCATTATGGCTATCTGCACCTTGCTTAAAACAGATCTATGATTGTCATTGAAAACCATGTACGTAAATTTTTGAGCCATGAAACTCGTCTACGACCTGGACCTCTCTTCCCCATAGCTTTCCCTTTGCTGGACCAATTGTAGAAACCCATCGCGTTCGTTGTTTCTAATTATATGAACCAAATACTCCAATTTTTACTAATTTGCCAGTAACTATTTAATTTATGATGATTTTAAGAGTTTGTCCAGATCCAGATGTGACATTCTTCCTTTTTACTAAACACCAACCAGAGTATCCAGTTCCAATCAGAGTTGGACCAGGAACTAACGATTCTAGTTTGCAAGAAACGTTATTTGATGCAAAGAAACCTTCTAAAATTATTATCCATGGATATAACTCTAATATGAATATCATTGCTTTCTTCTTCTTCTTTTGGTACCCATCTGCTTCGAATATGGGCAATCATTATGGCTATCTGCACCTTGCTTAAAACAGATCTATGATTGTCATTGAAAACCATGTACGTAAATTTTTGAGCCATGAAACTCGTCTACGACCTGGACCTCTCTTCCCCATAGCTTTCCCTTTGCTGGACCAATTGTAGAAACCCATCGCGTTCGTTGTTTCTAATTATATGAACCAAATACTCCAATTTTTACTAATTTGCCAGTAACTATTTAATTTATGATGATTTTAAGAGTTTGTCCAGATCCAGATGTGACATTCTTCCTTTTTACTAAACACCAACCAGAGTATCCAGTTCCAATCAGAGTTGGACCAGGAACTAACGATTCTAGTTTGCAAGAAACGTTATTTGATGCAAAGAAACCTTCTAAAATTATTATCCATGGATATAACTCTAATATGAATATCAGTGCTTTCTTCTTCTTCTTTTGGTACCTATCTGCTTCGAATATGGGCAATCATTATGGCTATCTGCACCTTGCTTAAAACAGATCTATGATTGTCATTGATAACCATGTAAGTAAATTTTTGAGCCATGAAACTCGTCTACGACGTGGACCTCTGTTTCCCATAGCTTTCCTTTTGCTTGACCAATTGTAGAAACCCATCGCGTTCGTTGTCTATACTACTGTTATAAAGAGGAAAGGTTTGTTTGAAATGCATAGGCTCCGAAACTACTGGACCGATTTCAAAAATTCTTTTACCGTTGGCAAGCTACACTATTCCCGAGTGACATAGGCTATGTTTTATTTTCAAAAAAAATAGGGATCCTTACTAAAATGCCATTAATGTAACCAAAAATGACCTTAAAACCCTTATATCGCGTGCGCTGAAAATACTAGCCTCAAGGTCAAACCTTCCAATTAGTAGGGATCGGTTTTCCTCATGGCCAACCGCCTAAGGCGGGTCAAAGACCTGAAAATCAATTTATTTTGTTGCCAGAAAATAAAACAACATGTAATATCGTTTACACTGTTTACAGGGAAGCGTTGACGCAATAAATGTAATGGCTTTTGTTATTTTTCTTTAATCCCCGTGCAAAGCCGGGGCGGGCTGCTAGTTTCTAATAATATGAACCAAGTACCTACTCCAAGTTTCCCTAACTTTATTTGTCAGTAACTATTTAATTCATGATGATTTTAAGAGTTTGTCCAGATCCAGATGTCACATTCTTCCTTTTTACTAAACACCAACCAGAGTATCCAGTTCCGATCAGAGTTGGACCAGGAACTAACGATTCTAGTTTGCAAGAAACGTTATTTGATGCAAAGAAACCTTCTAAAATTATTATCCATGGATATAACTCGAATATGAATATCAGTGCTTTGGTAGAAATACGAAAAGGTATCTAATAGATTCTTTAACGTAAATATTTTGAATACAATTATATTTTTTTAGAATATTTAAGCACAAAGGATTATAATATTTTTGCTGTAGATTGGAGTCCCTTAAATCAATCACCTTGTTATTTAGGAGCTTTATTTAATTTACCGCACGTAGGAAATTGTTGTGCGCAACTAATAAAACGATTATTAGAAATTGGTAACACGAATATACACGTGATAGGTTTCAGCCTCGGTAAGTCATGGAACTTATTTTAATAAGTACATAATTAATACCAAAAATGTTTCGAATAGTATTAAAGAATGTGTAAACAATGGAAAGTTATTTCAGGAAATATAAATATTTTTTAAACGTTTTAGGTGCTCACATAACAAATTATATCGCCTTGTCTCTTCGTCCTTATGTTTTACCAAGGATAACTGGGTTAGATCCTGCTCTTCCAGGATTTATCACACCACAACTCGATAGTAAATTAGATAAAACAGATGCAGCTTTCGTTGATGTTTATCATACTAATGCTTTTATTCAAGGAAAAATTGAAGAAAGTGGACATGTTGACTTTTATGTAAATGGAGGAGTTATTCAACCTGGTTGTTGGGCAGAAACCAGTAAATATTCTTGTTTAGCATTTTAGACAAAACTAATTTTTCATATTTTAACACTTCTATTATTGCTTTCTATATAGGCATTTCCTTCATACAGAACTTATAAATTAAATTTTATTGTTAACATTAATATTATAAGTTCAGAAGATAACTAACTAAAGACTCTTCGAGGATCTCAGCACGGATTATCGCTTAGATACTTCTTCTTCTTCTTCTTCTTCTTTAGCAGCCCCTTCTAGTCCATTCCTGGATATAGGCCTCCCCTTGTCTTTTCCAACTTCGTTTGTCTTGAGCTAACTGGTGCCAGTTTCTCCCTGCATGTTCCTTGATGTGATCGGCCCATCTTTTTGTGGTCTTCCTGTACCTCGTTTATGTTCTCTTGGCCTCCAGTCTATTATTCGCTTTGTCCACTTTTCTTCGGTCTCTCGTGCCATGTGTCCGGCCTATCTCCACTTGGATTTTGCAATGCTTTCAGCAACATCGGCTATTTTGGTTTTTCTTCTTATATCCTCATTTTTCACATGGTCTCTTAAGCTTACATGTGTCATAATTCTGTCTATAGCTCTTTGAGTTGTTCTAAGTCTATTGAGAGAATTATTGGTAAGTGTCATGGTTTCCATTCCATAGGTTATGACAGAGGAAGGATACATGTATCAAAAACCCATCTTTTTAAGTTGTTAGCCCCATCTTCTCGGATACTTGTTTGAATTCCGTTAACATTTCTTGCAACTCATCTACAGAAGAGCTTATCAGTATGATATCGTCCGCAAATCGTAAGGCTTTTTGAGTATTTGGCTTTAGGTACAAAAAACCCTGCTCCAGTTCCTTCATCTGTCTTGGAGCCATCCGTATACCATTTTATTGCATTTTGGTTTAGTCCAGTCACATTTACTACCCAGTTTTGTCATCAATTTTCTCATAAAGTGGAATGCCACCTGGGGGCATTTCCCAAATTTGATCAAATTGAAGTGATTGAGGTTTCTTCTTGATTATTTCTTCTTTGACCATTCTATTTTCTTCTTAGCATTTTTTACTTGAATGTGTAGTGGCGTGAGATTTAGGATTACTTCCATTGCAGCAATGGGGCATGTTCCCATTGATCCTATGATGCATTCACAGGTGAGTTTCTGAATCTTCGAGAGGATTGTCTCAATTGCTTGAAGCTTCCTAATAGATCCCCTTGGTTAGTGGCTCTTAATAGATGCGTCTATATTTCAAAAAAAAAAAATAATTAAGAAGAACAGTATCTTCTACATAAATCAATTTAGGACAATTGTTTTAGAAAATGATAACGATACATGAGGCGCTTATAATAGTTTTTTATATTTAATTTTCTTTTAGGATTTTTTGCGTGTAACCATCATCGTGCCCCAATCTATTTTGCAGAATCAATAAATACTGATAAACATTTCTACGGTTGGCCTTGTCCCTCTTATTTTGATTATATAATGGGACGATGTCCCCCAAAGGAACCACAAATTATAATGGGAGAATATGTTAGAACAACAGCTGTAGGTGTATATTTAGTCATCACAGAATCTGTAGCTCCCTTTGCTGTTGGAAAATATAATGGACCTACAATTGAAATTTATAGAATTTATGAAAAATATAGGATGAATGTTCTTGATAAATATAAGAAATATATTGTTGGATATGTTTATGAAGATGAATTAT
This sequence comes from Altica lythri, assembly GCA_964028335.1. NCBI lineage: Eukaryota > Metazoa > Arthropoda > Insecta > Coleoptera > Chrysomelidae > Altica > Altica lythri. The sequence continues at coordinate 7,944,659 of OZ034807.1, read as the reverse complement.
TTGAACAATTGGGTGATGAAGAGGATAATAACAATAATAATAATAATAATGGTAATAATAATACAATTAAAAATTTTAGTAATCACTTATTAGAGGTGGTTTTGACAGGAAAAAATTCTGATTTGTTAAATGTTTTATAGTTTATAATAATAAATTATTTATTAATTATTTTTGTTTAGTATGTATATAACCTTAAAGTAGAATAACTTAACGTGGAGTTTCTATAAAAATCATTTGTGATAAACTGACCCTTTTTCTTCATTTCCATTTCGTCTGCATTGGCCGCAATGAGAGTTAAAAAACGACAATGGTAAAGTTTATCTAATATTAATGTGAGAAGCCAACCACGCCTCCTAATTCTAACAAACATTTCGAATCTAGGTTGCCAGATATATTTTGAAAATGTTCTCTCTACTTTACTATTCAATTGTTCGTCAATGACTCTTAGAAAGATAATATAAAAATATTCTTAAAAAGTATATACTTACATTAATTAACTAGGTTCTTCATATTTAAACAGTTTTCACTAATGAAATCAATTTTGTATATATTACTTATACTTAAAGACATTTTTGAGTAACGGCAACATTGTGTATTTAGCTATGCATTTTGAATTTTTTTGCCTGCCGCTTTGATATTGTATGTAAAGAAATGCCGACGCCTTTGTGAGACTATTACCGACAACAATGTTTTTCGAGACATACAGGAAAGTCGCTAATGTTTACGTGGTGGTAACGCGAAGATAGTTAAATTTCGGAGTTGATTTAGCAGAGCCACTCTGTACCGAAATGGGACTCGGTACAGCGAGTGGTTCTACTATTCTGACTGACCTTTGACCTAGCATAATGTTTCATTTTAAGACTATTAAACAGTAGCGTCAGTGTGTTTATTGGAGAAATTGGTATAATAAGAAACTATAATACTATGGCGTGTTGGCGACCATTTGAAACGCGTGATCAAGATCCATCGTCGTCGCAATCATGGAGACTAGACAAGGAGTACGAACTCCATGTATGCAAATAGGGCTACCAAAATAAGAGGGCGCTGGTGTTCCATTTGTACCAAAATGGCGACCAATGAGGACGTAGTTTGAGATAAAATAAATAATTTTTAATTATTTCATTATTAATTTATTTACACAATGAAAAAAATAGTTCGATCTTTCAGATATAAATAATAAAAACCAATTTAATAATTCACGATTATTTAATTGTCTATATTCATTGTAACGTTTGTAAACGTTATTTGTGGCCTGGCCTATTGACTATTAAATTTTTAGAATTTCCTTGTTAATTGTGCGGCGTCGCATCAGTTTTGGTAGGAGAATGATCATTTGCTCGTATGTTTCGACGTTAAATATTTTTCTTTTTTATTTTGAGAATTCATTAAGTTTAGTTGATTCTTCACTTTCTACTACCCTCGTTTCGGGCTGATGCCACTTTTGAAGAGGGTCCTAGGGAGATTGTGAATTCTCGATCCAACCATTTTTTTTGAAAACATCTTTACAACTTTACCGTAATCGAAACCACTATTCCTGAATTCTTCTAAACGACCAATTACGGTTTGTTCCGAGGACCACAAAAATAGAAATCCAGATACTACTTTTATTATCGAAGACTCCGACAGAAGACTTCAAATAAAAAACAAAGATAAGATTAAATTAATTACCATTAATTTCAATTAATTTTGCTTAACATCAAATCAATTTTTAATACTTTGAATAAACAAATTTAAACTGATTTTTTCTCTATTATTTGTGTGTCTGTATTTGGCGCCCTTATTTAATTGTTTGGGGAGAGTTAAAAAAAGAAAGCCAGAAGGAAGCCACAACCCTGGAGCTAGCAAGGGTATTTTCACGTTACAAATTGGCGCCCAACGTGGTTGAACAATTACTTTGAAATTTATCTTTACCTTTATCTTTATCTTTTTCTCAAAGGGATTGTTTTGGCCGCTTGGGTTACAAATTGGTATTTTCACGTTACAAATTGGCGCCCAACTAAAGACTTCTCGCTTTTCTTTTTGAAACTTTTCCTAACATTCTCATTAAAATAAATTAATTTTAAATTTTTTCCATCAATTTAATACAGACATTCAAATATTTTATAAATTGTTTTAATAACAACTAGTTTTTTCTATTATTACTTTATTTGGTTTAATTTTATTATCTATAGATTCAAGGTAAACCATTATGGAATTGGTATATTTCAGTTTTATTAACTTAACTGGTTTTATTTATCGAAGAATATTATTATCTTTTCTTAAATTGTTTTACCTTACAATTATGTTACAGTTAGTAATTTTTCTATACCGATTGTCTCTTTCGATGTTATCTTTATATATCGTATTTCAACAGCGATAAGACTGTCAAGTTTTGTTTTGTTCTGAATATCAATCGATTTTCTTTTAGTGTTTGGACACATTTTCGTTCGATTGATATTTGGTTTCAACTTTTTTCTCGTTCATTGAATAGTCCTTTGGCCATTGGCTTATTTGATTACTCTTTTGGAGTATTTTTTTGTTTGTATTCAATGATTCTCTTGATGTCAGTCTTATCTTGTTTTGGTTATTTTGGAGACATATTTTTGTTTTCTCGCTTTGTTTACAATTGCTTTGTGAACAAATTATCTTTTGTTCTTTTGACATCGCGTCAAATCATTGTTGACTACATTGATTAGGATAGTTAATAATATCTTTTTACTGATTTTTGGGGGGGGTTTATTTGATTTTTGATTTTACTATTCAAAAGTTTTTAGTTGGGTGTGGACTTTATCACACTGGGTCCCTTCAGGTCCCGGGCTTAGGCCCAAAACGTCCCTCCGTGTTCTTTTTCTTTGGCCTTAGGTTTTGGTGGGTGCTGGGGCTGCACGGGGAGTCGCCTTTAGTGGAACTGCATTGTTACGCTCCGTCAGTGGGAGGTGGATTGCTCGCCGGCAGGGACCTGAAGGAAAACTGTCACTATGCGGGGGTCCACTACTGCTGGCAGAGTCAGATGACCTTGTAGGGCGTCCCGTGGAAGTCCCAGCAGTACCATAATCTTTGTTACCGTTAAATTGTCTTTTGTTATTTTTCCGGCGGAGGTCCAGATGTGGGTGGGGACTGTGTTCGTCGTTTGCTGGGTGAGAGGACTTTGCATACTGTATGGTGTGAGGTCCAAGGGTGTGTAACCATGACGCGATTAACATCTTTCGCGAGGTCGCCCTTGGAAGTGTGCATTGATACCGCTCACTCGGTGGGCTTCGACCACGGTTCGCCGATACGGATGGACCGACGTCGTTTTAGTCTGGTGCGTACTTTAACGCACTGGGTGCTTGCTGCCGAGTTTTCTCAAAACTATTTTTTTTTCCTTCCCTAGAGGTAAAGTGTAGTAAGGTCTCGTGTTCTTGAATTTTTTTATCGAGAATTTTTTTATTTTTTCATTTAAGAATTACATCAATTTTTGTGGTTACCTAATTAATTTACTAATGTTGTATTTTTTATACCTATTCACCAGTTTTGGATTATTATTATTTTTTTTAATTTAAATTTTAGTAGTTTCTCTTTATAAAAAAAAAAGAATCTTCGATTCCTTTTTTTTCTGCCAGGTTACCGTGGTGTAACGTTTGTAAACGTTATTTGTGGCCTGGCCTATTAACTATTAAATTTTTAGAATTTCCTTGTTAATTGTGCGGCGTCGCATCAGTTTTGGTAGGAGAATGATCATTTGCTCGTATGTTTCGACGTTAAATAATTTTTTTTTATTTTGAGAATTCATTAAGTTTAGTTGATTCTTCACTTTCTACTACCCTCGTTTTGGGCTGATGCCACTTTTGAAAAGGGTCCTCGGAATTCTCGATTCAACCATTTTTTTTGAAAACATCTTTACAACTTTACCGTAATCGAAACCACTATTCCTGAAGTCACCACCAATTCTTCTAAACGACCAATTACGGTTTGTTCCGAGGACCACAAAAATAGAAATCCAGATACTACTTTTATTATCGAAGACTCCGACAGAAGACTTCAAATAAAAAACAAAGATAAGATTAAATAAATTACCATTAATTTCAATTAATTTTGCTTAACATCAAATCAATTTTTAATACTTTGAATAAACAATTTAAAACTGATTTTTTCTCTATTATTTGTGTGTCTGTATTTGGCGCCCTTATTTAATTGTTTGGGGAGAGTTAAAAAAAGAAAGCCACAACCCTGGAGCTAGCAAGGGTATTTTCACGTTACAAATTGGCGCCCAACGTAATTGAACAATTTCTTTGAAATTTATCTTTACCTTTATCTTTATCTTTTTCTCAAAGGGATTGTTTTGGCCGCTTGGGTTACAAATTGGTATTTTCACGTTACATCATACCGGTACAAAAGGAAAACTAGCGCCGCAAGTGGTGAAAAAAGTAAACCTAATATGTACGATACCGTGGACAGATTTTGGCAATTCCGCCGGTCGAGTGCGTACTCCTTGTCTAGTCTCCATGGTCGCAATCATCAATAGATGACAATTATATTAATGACTGTCTCGACTTAAAACACAAAGATTTACACGTTCAATGTCAACGCCTTGTTTTAAATATGTATCATTGTTTGAAAAAAGAAAATACTCGAATGACTGACAATGCAATTATTTCGAGAATTCATGAATTAACACGAATTGGGTATACGACGATATATAAAAATTTTAAATTAGGAACTGTTACTGATCATTCTTTAGAACGAAAGCGACCAAATAAATAAAAAGTGAGATGTGTCAAGGGACACCCGGATGAAACGAAGTTCCTTTCGATTAATTAGTGAAGGAATTGTAATTTGTAAACACAACAGAGAGTTTGTACATACATAAGCATTTATCATCGTCTGTATAAAATCTCTACTTACCTAACTCTATCAGCAATATCCGGAACTTGTGCAGAAACACTGTCAGGATACATTATTGTTTTTATTTTCTATTATTTTAATATTTATTATCTACAAAAAACCTGTATAAACTTAACAAAGTCGCGACACTACTACACTGTTCAAAGCAAAATAGAAAAAAAAAGTAAATCCATTATTTTCAACAGTTCGTTTCTTTTAACAAAAGTGTCCATTTATACAATACCAGAGGTATTGTATATTCTACCTAGAATTACTTTTTATTTCAATTTAATTTAAAACAGGAATTAACAATTTAATACAAAATTTTAAAATTAAAATATTTGACAGTCATCTCTGAGTCATCTCTGAGTCATCTGTGGGTCATCTGTGAGTCATCTATGAGTCATCTATGAGTCATCTATGAGTCATCTATGAGTCATCTATGAGTCATCTATGAGTCATCTATGAGTCATCTATGAGTCATCTATGAGTCATCTATGAGTCATCTATGAGTCATCTATGAGTCATCTATGATTCATCTATGAGTCATCTATGAGTCATCTATGAGTCATCTATGAGTCATCTATGAGTCATCTATGAGTCATCTATGAGTCATCTATGAGTCATCTATGAGTCATCTATGAGTCATCTATGAGTCATCTATGAGTCATCTATGAGTTATCTATGAGTCATCTATGAGTCATCTATGAGTCATCTATGAGTCATCTATGAGTCATCTATGAGTCATCTATGAGTCACCTATGAGTCACCTATGAGTCATCTATGAGTCATCTATGAGTCATCTATGAGTCATCTATGAGTCATCTATGATTCATCTATGAGTCATCTATGAGTCATCTATGATTCATCTATGAGTCATCTATGAGTCATCTATGATTCATCTATGAGTCATCTATGAGTCATCTATGATTCATCTATGAGTCATCTATGAGTCATCTATGAGTCATATATGAGTCATCTATGAGTCATCTATGAGTCATCTATAAGTCATCTATGAGTCATCTATGAGAGAGAGAGAGAGTCGTGTCGTGACAAATTTTGGTATGAATTTTTTTGGCTAGCTCCTAGCGTCAGTCGTAACTCGTAACTGTTCGTAACGCCCGAACATAAATTTTTTAAATTTAAACAATGTAAAATCGTGAGTGCATTAAAGCACATGCTGCGAGAGTCTGTTAGGGTCGAGAAAAGGATCTCTTTTATTGACCGCCAGCTGGACGGTGACTTGAAACACTCTTTAATATTGATAATTTAGATAATCCACAATTATCTCAATTTTATAATTTTTATATTTATACGTAAATCGCTCCAAAAACTTGTTGCCCAGTCATTAGAGTAAATTACAACTTCAAAAAAGATTTTATAATTCCCTCGTACATTAAAAACTATAAAAGATATAAAAAAATTAATACAATTTGAGATTCCTAAAAAATGATAACATAAAACTATATAATTATATTCCTTTTTTCTGTTCCCGTGGGATGAAAAGTAGATTATGTGCTATTCCCAACTACCATCTATCCTTATTTCAATTTTCATCCTACACCGTTCAGCCGTTTTGGCGCGATTCAAGATCAAGATTCAATAACAACTGTAATGATTTGCTTATAATAAAACTAGGATAAATATAGATATATCCCGTTTATCTAGTTCCAGACCATAATCTACCCCTGTCCCCTGTACCAAATTTCATCCCGATCCTTCCAGCCTTTTACTTAGTGGTAAAAATTGAAGCTTATTTATTCCTATGTGTATAGAAATTTTGTACAAAATTAATGAGTCATACCAATTAAAACCAGAACAAAGGATTTATTTATTCCAAAATACTAAAGGAAAAATTCTAAGACCTATTCAATATAAAACTACATCAGTATTCACGAACTGTATTAATAAACAAATAAATTATCAAATCTTTGATTGCTGTCTTCAGGAGTTTTTAATTTGAACACATTATTTATTACAAATTATTTAAATTTGTAAACAATGGTCAATTGCAACAAAACAAAGGATTGGATTCATAATGAAATAATCACAATTTATTAAAGAACTTTTTATAGTAGAAAGTTTTTTTTGGTGATTTATAAGTCATATTACTATTATTAAATTATTACTCCCTTGGCAAATAGCGCTTTACAAGATAGATTACGGCATAGTCCACAGAGTCTAAAATTTTCTAAATTAGTTATTTTATTAACAGTTAAAATAATAATTACTGTTGTCACATGTAAAACAAAAAAAAATTCTCTCTCGCGTAGTCGATCCCATTATGATAACATAATAGAACTGTCACCTTGATTCATATCCGACGCTTAATCAACTAGGCTACGAACGACATATTTAAAAACTTTCAAAATGATAACATGTATACACAATTTATATCATATTTCATATCAATTCAGTATAAATTTCGAAATTAATGTATATGCCCAAACACACTTGAAACATGCATTGTCATCCAGATCTTAGCTATCCTGAAAATTTCAGAGCTCTAGGTAGTCGGGAAATAGGTTTAAATTCGATTACAAAATTCCGCAGAGAGACAAAGAACACGGTGAAAATATAAAAAAAGTGAGAGGTGTCAAAGGACGCCCGGATGGAACGAAGTTCCTTTCGATTAATTAGTGAAGGAATTGTAATTTGTAAACACAACAGAGAGTTTGTATATACATAAGCATTTATTATCGTCTGTATAAAATCTCTACTTACCTAACTCTATCAACAATATCCGGAACTTGTGCAGAAACATTGTCAGGATACATTATTGTTTTTATTTTCTATTATTTTAACATTTATTATCTACAAAAAACCTGTATTAACAAAGTCGCGACACTACTACACTGTTCAAAGCAAAATAGAAAAAAAAAGTAAAAAAATTATAGTTTTTCTGCTCGCTATAATGTTTGCAATTGGGGACGAAACACATCACCATTTTTACTGCAACAGAATACTATTTAATAGTTAAAGAATACATAATTATTTACAAGATTACCATAATAAAATTTATAAACTTTGAAACAAAACATAACCTCAATTCCACTAAAATGCATATAAAATTTAAACACTTACACTAACTTTCAATGTTTATTCACTATCACAAATTGGATACAATAGGTCGTATGAAAAGTGTCCGGAAAACGTTAAGATTTTTGATTAGAAACCACTACAAGTAATAGAAAAATCTTTTATGGCATTTTCAATACAAATATGTTTTGTTTGTAGTTTTGTGTTTTGTTTAGAAATAGAAAGATTTGTAAGCTCCTCCCATAGCTGACGTCACACTTTTCTATGCATTGTATTATATCTATCTATGAGAGAGAGGGAGAGTTATTTATTTTTTGGTCTGTGAGAGAGAGAAACATGCGTTTGTCGGTGCATTGTGTGGGTGCATAGTGTCGTGACAAATTTTGGTATGAATTTTTTTAGGCTAGTTCCTAGCGTCAGCGTAACTGTTCGTAACGCGCGAAAGAGAACTTCGTTCCAAAAATTAGGTAGGGTTGACACTGCTGCAAATGACGCACACGCAACGCACAGTTTTTAACTTTTACAACGAAAATAGAGTGCCTATTTTAGAAATGATTCGTGAAAAATTGAGAGATTTTCCTGAAGTTTGGAAACACTGCGCGAGGTTTTGTTGAGTTGTGGATTTAAATATAAGAAACTAGATAATCGGATGATAATAATGGAATCAAAGCGTATCGTTGAACTTGGACAAGAGTGTTTTTGCAAAGTAAAAGAATATCGCAACTCAAACATAAATACAATTTATTTAGACGAAACCTGGTTCGATACGCATGATGTTGTCAAGTACGGCTGGGTTGACCACACAAACAATTGTGCTTTAAATGCACCGTGTTCAAGAGGACAACGTGTTATTATTCTTCATGCCGGAAGCAAAGACAGTTTTGTAACTAATGCGTTGCTATTGTCGGCCAAAAATATAACAAAGTCTTCTGCCGATTATCACGAATATATGACAGCCGATTTATTTGAAAAGTGGTTTGTCGAACAGCCCTTGCCTAACATATCGCCGAATGCGGTAATTATTATGGACAATGCGTCGTATCATTCCCGCATATTAAACAAAATATCTAATAATACGAAAAAGAATGAAATTTTAAGATTTATGGCAATCAAAAATATCACTGTTCCTAAAAAGGTTCCAGTAAAGAAGGAATGATTAAGAATGATCAAAAGTCAGAACTTTAAAAATGAATACGCCATTGACACCATTTGCAGCAGGCACGGTCATACCCTTTTGCGTTTACCTCCATACTACTGTATTTTTAATCCAATCGAAATGGTTTGGGTCACCAACCTTAAGCGCAGTTGTCCTTGACAATATTCGAGGGGTAATTAGTGGCATTAACAGCGATGTATGGCAAAATTGCAAAGCCCATGTTATAAAAATAGAAAAGGAATATCCTCTTTTACCGCCAATAGCACCATTAGTTATTTAACCTGGAAACGATTCTACTTCAGAAGACTTTGACAATTCTTGTTAGTCATTCTAACCAATTTCCTTTACAACTATCTTGATGCATCTTGAAAACTTGTTTTCAAAAAGAAAACTAATTTTATATTCTTACTAACATACCCAACCCTTTTCTTTCCAGGCAAGGACGGCTCATACCTCCTCGTGGTCCTTGCTGAACAGACAATCTTTTAAGATTGTCTGACAAAATGAGTATTATTTGCAGATAACGGTTATAAAAATATTATGTTCTTATTAATAAATAAAATTAACAAGTTTTAATTTAAAAGAATTAATTTGTTATTTGACAATGTTCAAATTGATACAAAATATACAAATATACAAAAACCGTTTTTTTTTTAATTTAAAACAAAAATTAATAAAAATTTATGAAGAGACCTCTTTTTCTTTAATTCCACGCCAATGGTCGGCATTGGTCTCAATGGGTTTAAAATTCCGACAAAGACCGAAAGTTTTTACATTGCGATTGGAATAACTATAAATACATTGGAAGGACTATAAATGGAGATATGAAAAACAAAATCTATTAAAAAAACTCTTTATTACAAAAACAACATACAAAATTATTGATACAAAAAAACATAACTACTTACTTTGTACCGCTTTATTTACAATAACTCAAAATAAAAATGTACACTCTATAAAATATTAATTAAATTAAATTCTCCTTATTTCTTTTCATTATTTAAAACAACAAAAATATTTTTTTTTTTATTTTATAACTACCAACAGCTGAATAAACGATCATTCAGAACTTGCCAAAATCTTGTTACAGTAAGTTGAATATTTTTCATTTAACAATTTTTCCTCTCAATTTCCAGCTGGTGCATTATATAGTTTTATAACACCTCTCCACTATTTATTTGATAAATTATTATTTTGAGTCTGAAGGGTATTTCAAGACGATGATAAAACAACAGAATGATAGAATAAAAGGTTCAAATAAATAACTGCAAACGATATTTCCAATAATACTAGGACAACTTTGCCTGCCTTCTTTGTACCTCATTTTGCTCCAGTTTGCCTACGTTTTTTGTGCAGTTTTTTGAGACACTGGTAAGCAGCGATGCCAACTCTACCGATTTTTTGGTAGATCTACCGATTTTGGACGTCAATAGTGGCGACGAAAAAAAAAAATCATCAAATACACCGCTCAAACTCAAAATTTAAAATTTAAATTTTATCATGTTTATAAATAAATTTGTTTTGTTTTATTGCAGACAAATTTTTAGACTAGAACTGTAAACTTAAAAAAATAATAAAACTGTGAACAAACATTAATATTTATAAGTTTAAATAGAAACTAAGAATATTTAAATTAAAGTGCAAATATATACACAAACCTTCATATTAACATAAATTTTACTGTTTTTAACTATAAACAATAAAGACCAAATTTAGTAAATAATAATCAAGTTATTGTCCATAGTGTTTTGTTTTATAAATATATGAAAGTTTAGAATAGTACAAAAATCCTACATAATATCTATCACAAAAAAAATAAAAAAATAAGTTTAATAATAGTTTACAAAATATCTGGATATAAAAACTTCATACAGTAAAGAGATTAAATTTCGAAATTAAAAGAAAGCTTATTTTGTAGTCTAGAGCTTTTTTCATCATGAAAACTGAAGTTGGCTTACGTAAAAAAAAACGAAACAAATGGCCAATAAAAATTTGAAAAAGTGTATTAAAAACGACGATTAAGATCAAGATACGGAAGATTGGGAGCAAGAGTACGGTCACACGGGTGGGATTTCACGCTACGTTTTCGCCCAAAATGTATAAGTTCTCCCGCTCAGGAATAGGACTAGTTCCATTTTTGAGTTTCTATTCACACTGTATTTGGGTTGCCACAAAGATCGAATATCACGAGGATTAAAATCAAGATACGGAAGATTAAGAGCAGGAATACAAGGAGAGATGCTAACTCCACTGTTAGGCTACGGTCACACGGATAGGATTTTACGTTTCTGCCCAAATGTATAAGTTCTCTCGCTCAGGAATAGGAGTGGTTCCATTTTTTAGCTTCTATTCACTCTGTATTTGGTTGCCGCACAGGTCGAATATCACGAGGATTAAGATCAAGATACGGAAGATTGGAAGCAAGAGTACGGTCACACAGGTGGGATTTCACGCTACGTTTTCGCCCAAAATGTATAATTTCTCCCGCTCAGGAATAGGACTAGTTCCATTTTTGAGTTTCTATTCACACTGTATTTGGGTTGCCACAAAGATCGAATATCACGAGGATTAAAATCAAGATACGGAAGATTAAGAGCAGGAATACAAGGAGAGATGCTAACTCCACTGTTAGGCTACGGTCACACGGATAGGATTTTACGTTTCTGCCCAAATGTATAAGTTCTCTCGCTCAGGAATAGGAGTGGTTCCATTTTTTAGCTTCTATTCACTCTGTATTTGGTTGCCGCACAGGTCGAATATCACGAGGATTAAGATCAAGATACGGAAGATTGGAAGCAAGAGTACGGTCACACAGGTGGGATTTCACGCTACGTTTTCGTCCAAAATGTATAAGTTCTCCCGCTCAGGAATAGGACTAGTTCCATTTTTGAGTTTCTATTCACACTGTATTTGGGTTGCCACAAAGATCGAATATCACGAGGATTAAAATCAAGATACGGAAGATTAAGAGCAGGAATACAAGGAGAGATGCTATCTTCACTGTTAGGCTACGGTCACACGGATAGGATTTTACGTTTCTGCCCAAAATGTATAAGTTCTCTCGCTCAGGAATAGGAGTGGTTCCATTTTTTAGCTTCTATTCACTCTGTATTTGGTTGCCGCACAGGTCGAATATCACGAGGATTAAGATCAAGATACGGAAGATTGGGAGCAAGAGTACGGTCACACGGGTGGGATTTCACGCTACGTTTTCGCCCAAAATGTATAAGTTCTCCCGCTCAGGAATAGGACTAGTTCCATTTTTGAGTTTCTATTCACACTGTATTTGAGTTGCCACAAAGATCGAATATCACGAGGATTAAAATCAAGATACGGAAGATTAAGAGCAGGAAGACAAGGAGAGATGCTATCTTCACTGTTAGGCTACGGTCACACGGATAGGATTTTACGTTTCTGCCCAAATGTATAAGTTCTCTCGCTCAGGAATAGGAGTGGTTCCTTTTTTTAGCTTCTATTCACTCTGTATTTGGTTGCCGCACAGGTCGAATATCACGAGGATTAAGATCAAGATACGGAAGATTGGAAGCAAGAGTACGGTCACACAGGTGGGATTTCACGCTACGTTTTCGTCCAAAATGTATAAGTTCTCCCGCTCAGGAATAGGACTAGTTCCATTTTTGAGTTTCTATTCACACTGTATTTGGGTTGCCACAAAGATCGAATATCACGAGGATTAAAATCAAGATACGGAAGATTAAGAGCAGGAATACAAGGAGAGATGCTATCTTCACTGTTAGGCTACGGTCACACGGATAGGATTTTACGTTTCTGCCCAAATGTATAAGTTCTCTCGCTCAGGAATAGGAGTGGTTCCATTTTTTAGCTTCTATTCACTCTGTATTTGGTTGCCGCACAGGTCGAATATCACGAGGATTAAGATCAAGATACGGAAGATTGGGAGCAAGAGTACGGTCACACGGGTGGGATTTCACGCTACGTTTTCGCCCAAAATGTATAAGTTCTCCCGCTCAGGAATAGGACTAGTTCCATTTTTGAGTTTCTATTCACACTGTATTTGAGTTGCCACAAAGATCGAATATCACGAGGATTAAAATCAAGATACGGAAGATTAAGAGCAGGAATACAAGGAGAGATGCTAACTCCACTGTTAGGCTACGGTCACACGGATAGGATTTTACGTTTCTGCCCAAATGTATAAGTTCTCTCGCTCAGGAATAGGAGTGGTTCCATTTTTTAGCTTCTATTCACTCTGTATTTGGTTGCCGCACAGGTCGAATATCACGAGGATTAAGATCAAGATACGGAAGATTGGGAGCAAGAGTACGGTCACACGGGTGGGATTTCACGCTACGTTTTCGCCCAAAATGTATAAGTTCTCCCGCTCAGGAATAGGACTAGTTCCATTTTTGAGTTTCTATTCACACTGTATTTGGGTTGCCACAAAGATCGAATATCACGAGGATTAAAATCAAGATACGGAAGATTAAGAGCAGGAATACAAGGAGAGATGCTAACTCCACTGTTAGGCTACGGTCACACGGATAGGATTTTACGTTTCTGCCCAAATGTATAAGTTCTCTCGCTCAGGAATAGGAGTGGTTCCATTTTTTAGCTTCTATTCACTCTGTATTTGGTTGCCGCACAGGTCGAATATCACGAGGATTAAGATCAAGATACGGAAGATTGGGAGCAAGAGTACGGTCACACGGGTGGGATTTCACGCTACGTTTTCGCCCAAAATGTATAAGTTCTCCCGCTCAGGAATAGGACTAGTTCCATTTTTGAGTTTCTATTCACACTGTATTTGAGTTGCCACAAAGATCGAATATCACGAGGATTAAAATCAAGATACGGAAGATTAAGAGCAGGAATACAAGGAGAGATGCTATCTTCACTGTTAGGCTACGGTCACACGGATAGGATTTTACGTTTCTGCCCAAATGTATAAGTTCTCTCGCTCAGGAATAGGAGTGGTTCCATTTTTTAGCTTCTATTCACTCTGTATTTGGTTGCCGCACAGGTCGAATATCACGAGGATTAAGATCAAGATACGGAAGATTGGGAGCAAGAGTACGGTCACACGGGTGGGATTTCACGCTACGTTTTCGCCCAAAATGTATAAGTTCTCCCGCTCAGGAATAGGACTAGTTCCATTTTTGAGTTTCTATTCACACTGTATTTGAGTTGCCACAAAGATCGAATATCACGAGGATTAAAATCAAGATACGGAAGATTAAGAGCAGGAATACAAGGAGAGATGCTAACTCCACTGTTAGGCTACGGTCACACGGATAGGATTTTACGTTTCTGCCCAAATGTATAAGTTCTCTCGCTCAGGAATAGGAGTGGTTCCATTTTTTAGCTTCTATTCACTCTGTATTTGGTTGCCGCACAGGTCGAATATCACGAGGATTAAGATCAAGATACGGAAGATTGGGAGCAAGAGTACGGTCACACGGGTGGGATTTCACGCTACGTTTTCGCCCAAAATGTATAAGTTCTCCCGCTCAGGAATAGGACTAGTTCCATTTTTGAGTTTCTATTCACACTGTATTTGGGTTGCCACAAAGATCGAATATCACGAGGATTAAAATCAAGATACGGAAAATTAAGAGTAGGAATACAAGGAGAGATGCTATCTCCACTGTTAGGCTACGGTCACACAGATAGGATTTTACGTTTCCGCCCAAAATGTATAAGTTCTCTCGCTCAGGAATAGGAGTGGTTCCATTTTTTAGCTTCTATTCACTATGTATTTGGTTGCCGCACAGGTCGAATATCACGAGGATTAAAATCAAAATACGGAAGATTGGGAGCAGGAGTACCACAAGGAGAGATGCTATTTCCACTGTTAGGCTACGGTTAACGATAAGATTTTACGCTACGATTTTGCCCAAAATGTATAAGTTCTCCCGCTCAGGAATAAGACTGGTTCCATTTTTGAGCTTTTATTCACTCTATATTTGGGTTGATACACAGGTCGAATATCACGAGGATTAAAATCAAGGTACGGAAGATTGGGAGCAGGAGTACCACAAGGAGAGATGCTATCTCCACTGTTAGGCTACGGTCACACGGGTGAGATTTCACGCTACCTTTTCGCCCAAAATGTATAAGTTCTCCCGCTCAGGAATAGAACTTTTAATTAATCAAATCTGATAAATGAGATCTATAATGACTAGAGCATACGTTTAGTATTCATCAGAAACATAGTGCATTGAAAATAAATTTGTGTTAAATTTTAAAGAAAAGCTTTTTTCTCTTATAAAATTGCATGAAGTAAACCGTTAAAGATTGACAAATTAAACAACGTATTGAGAAAACAAAATAAAATTAATCTTATTTTTTAAATCTCTTGAGTGTTAAGACAATTTTTTTAGAGATTCATTCCCAAAAAAATCCTACTAAATTGTTATCAATAAATTAAAATTAAAGATAGCTGTGTGAGCGTATAAATATTTCAATTTGGAAAGTGGAATATAAATGCGGGGATTTAAGTATGGATTAAACTAGTCAATACAAAAATTTGTCACCAAATCAGAAGACTAAGGTTCACATATAATGGTAGGTTTACATGCTTGGCAAGCTACCACAAACACAAGCGTATAAAGAAGGTGCTTGTTGTCGATCCAGGCCAGTATAGTGCTGAAAAAACTTTGAAATATACGTCTTGCGTGTCCGTAAGGCCCAATTCACACAGAACAGACGTCGGGCAGAGATGAGGCGCGTACCTTTGTCCCTTTGCCGTCTCTCTAAGGCCCAATTCACACAGAATGGACGTCATGTAGAAACGAGACTTCGGCATGGCACGGACGTGGTGGATGTGCGTTCTGTGTGAATTGAGCCTAACACACTAGCTCACTCACAAACGTGTAAATGTCATTTAAGCGTTTGTGAAGGCTTGGAGTTTGTGGATGCTTGCGGAGACTTGCCGAGCGTATAAACACAGATCAAAGGAAGCTTGTGTTGACGCATGTTAAAATATGTCAAGCTAAACGGAAGTGCTAAAAAAAACTTTGAAGTCTACGTCTTGCCTGTCCATAAAGCCCAATTCACACAGAACGGACGTCTGACAGAGATGAGGCGCGGACCTTTGTCCCTTCGGCGTCTCTCTAAGGACCAATTCACACAGAACGAACGTCTGGCAGAAACGAGGCTTCGGCATGGCACGGATGTTCATTCTGTGTGAATTGAGCATAACACACTAGCGCACTCGCAAGTGTTTGTGAAGGCTTGGGAGCTTGTGGATTCTTACGGAGACTTGCCGAGCGTATAGACACAGATCAAAGGAACCTTGCGTTGACGCATATTAAAATATGTCAAGCTAAACTTAAGTGCTGAAAAAACTTTGAAGTCTACGTCTTGCCTGTCCGTAAAGCCCAATTCACACAGAACGGACGTCTGACAGAGATGAGGCGCGGACCTTTGTCTCTTCGGCGTCTCTCTAAGGACCAATTCACACAGAACGGACGTCTGGCAAAAACGAGGCTACGGCATGAAACGGACGTGGCGGATGTCCATTCTGTGTGAATTGAGTCTAACACACTAGCGCACTCGCAAGCGTTTGTGAAGACTTTGAGCTTGTTGATGCTTGTGGAGACTTGCCGAGTGTATAAACCTACTATAACATAACGATGGCCAAGTTGGGATTATTATATAAAAAATATCCAGATTCTTGTAAACTATTATAAACATGTATATAAGGAACTTTGTTCGACTGGACTACTTTAAACATACAAACCTTAATTGACTAACCAGTGAAACAAAGTAGTGCGACTTATTTTGTACTTATTACCCAAATATATACATTCAATAACACCTCTTGATTTTATAAATATATATTAACAATAAATAAACAAATAATGGCTTTGGTAGATGGGAACATCATCGTGGTATTAGTAAAATGAAAGTAAAGAGTAAATCTAAAATTAGGCATGTTAATATATTTTGACTAACGCTGAATTTTTGAATAAAAATTAACTTAAATTATATTTATAAAAAATGTACATTATTTGCAACCATTATAGATAAAGTGTCTGTCAGAAAGAATACTCTCTCCAAACTTCTTGTATGGCTTCATTAGACCGAATCTGATGTCATTTTCCTCTACAAATTTTGTCTAACGTAATATGAGATCATTTTAAGTGTGTGACACCTCAAACATGTATGAAAAACGACTCTAACAAAATTTTTTCAAAATACTTTCGTTAACATTATTAAAAACAACTTTTTATGTTGTTTGACGAAGATTGTTTTCCAAAATGACTGTCTGACTCGTCAATTTTGTGGTAGGTACTCGGGAAATCGACAACTTTGGCGCCTTAGACAAGAAGTTTGCAGAGAGTATCTACAAGGTGTGACATAATGTTCTGCTGTTTGTAGAGCGCATTAGTTTGGCAACGATGTAGAGCAGGGGGTCTTTAGCCACGTCAAGAGACATTTTTTCCAGAAAAACCTATTTCCAAGTGGAGGAACCTACGTTGGCCCCCAAGAAGTCCCGACCTGTGACCTCTCGACTTTTTTTGATGGGCTATCTAAAGTCCAAGGCGACATTTTTTTTAGAAAAACTTATTTCCAAGTAGGGGAACCTACGTTGGCCCCTAAGAAATCCCGACCCGTAACCTCTCGACTTTTTTGGTGGGGCTATCTAAAATCCATGGGAGACATTTTTTTGAGAAAAACTTATTTCCAAGTAGAGGAACCTATGTTGGCCTCCAAAAAGTCCCAGTCTGTGACCTCTCGACTTTTTTAGGGGCTATCTTAAGTCCAAGGAGACATTTTTTTGAGAAAAACTTATTTCCAAGTGGAGGAACCTACGTTGGCCCCTAAGAAGTCCCGATCTGTGACCTGTCCACTTTTTTTGTGGGGGTATCTAAAGTCCAAGGAGACATTTTTTTCAGAAAAATTTATTTGCAAGTGGGGGAAGCTACGTAGGCCCCCAAGAAGTCCCGACCTG
This sequence comes from Altica lythri, assembly GCA_964028335.1. Lineage (NCBI taxonomy): Eukaryota > Metazoa > Arthropoda > Insecta > Coleoptera > Chrysomelidae > Altica > Altica lythri. Next base: position 7,926,684 of record OZ034807.1, on the reverse strand, counting down.
TGCCCTCTCGACTTTTTTTGTGAGGCTATCTAAAGTCCAAGGAGACATTTTTTTGAGAAAACCTTATTTCCAAGTGGGGAAACCTAAGTTGGCCCCCAAGAAATCCCGATCTGTGACCTCTCGACTTTTTTTTGGGCTATCTAAAGTCCAAGATGTATGAGACACCACCACGCATTTTGAGAAATTTAAAATTTCGAATTCGAGCTGCAATATACGCTATTCCAAAAAAAAAATTATACGAGATGTTTTTCTAGACTACAAGAAAGTGTGGCACGGGACGGAAGACATCTTGATAACAGTATGTTTAAATCATTATGGGACACCCGTTATACGAACCTTTTTTTCCTACGGACACTCTACCTATTATATAAAATACTGTATAAGTTTAAATAAATTTTGACTGCCAATAAGCATTTATATAAATTACTGCTTGTATAAAATTAGTCAAAATGTAAAGACGTGCGTTACAAATTATATTAAGTGTAAAATCACACAAAAGTATATAAATATATTAGTCCGGGGTTAAAATTAAACAGTTATATTTTTTAATATTATAGAAAATAATTATATAAAAAAAAAGAAAATTCTTTAAAATTTAAGGTTAAAGAGTCTTTGAAGTTATCCCATACTTGGGAATAGGAGGCCGTCCATAAATCCGAACTTTTTCTCGACCCCCACAGCAGGCGATGATTCCAAAAACAATGCAAAAAAACGCATCTTGATACCTTTTTTCGTTTTTAAGATATGGATTTATCGATTTGAAAAAAATAGTTGATTGTGTTTTATCCTTTTTAGAAAAATTGCTGTAATTCGCTTATTTTTGGAAATTTTTAAAAAATTCAAAAAGTTTCTGAATCAGTACAAAATTCTCTATCAAACTCAAAAAACCTTATTATGACATCATTTTTGGTTTTTGAAATATTAAAAATTAGGAAAAAGATCGAGCGTTTTTCTAAAAAGTTAAATAAGTCTTGAAATAAGTAAAAAAATCCAAAAACAACACAAAAAACCGCATTTCGATACCTATTTTCGTTATTAAGATATGGATTTATCGATTTGAAAAAAATAGTTGATTGTGTTTTATCCTTTTTAGAAAAATTGCTGTAACTAGCTTAATTTTGGAAATTTTTAAAAAATTCAAAAAGTTTCTGAATCAGTACAAAATTCTCTATCAAACTTAAAAAACCTTATTTTGATACCATTTTTGGTTTTTGAAATATTAAAAATTTGAGAAAAGATCGAATGTTTTTTTAAAAAGTTAAATAAGTCTTGAAATAAGTAAAAAAATCCAAAAACAACACAAAAAACCGCATTTCGATACCTATTTTCGTTATTAAGATATGGATTTATCGATTTTAAAAAAACAATTGATTGTGTTTTATTTTATTTCTTTTTAGAAAAATTGCTGTAACTCCCTTAATTTTGGGAATTTTTAAAAAATTCAAAAAGTTTCTGAATCAGTACAAAATTCTCTATCAAACTTAAAAAACCTTATTTTGATACCATTTTTGGTTTTTGAAATATTAAAAATTTGAAAAAAGATCGAATGTTTTTTTAAAAAGTTAAATAAGTCTTGAAATAAGTAAAAAAATCCAAAAACAACACAAAAAACCGCATTTCGATACCTATTTTCGTTATTAAAATATGGATTTATCGATTTGAAAAAAATAGTTGATTGTGTTTTATCCTTTTTAGAAAAATTGCTGTAACTCGCTTATTTTTGGAAATTTTTAAAAAATTCAAAAAGTTTCTGAATCAGTACAAAATTCTCTATCAAACTCAAAAAACCTTATTATGATACCATTTTTGGTTTTTGAAAGATTAAAAATTTAAAAAAAGATTAAGTGTTTTTTTAAAAAGTTAAATAAGTCTTGAAATAATTAAAAAAATCCAAAAACAACACAAAAAACCGCATTTCGATACCTATTTTCGTTATTAAGATATGGATTTATCGATTTGAAAAAAATAGTTGATTGTGTTTTATCCTTTTTAGAAAAATTGCTGTAACTAGCTTAATTTTGGAAATTTTTAAAAAATTCAAAAAGTTTCTGAATCAGTACAAAATTCTCTATCAAACTTAAAAAACCTTATTTTGATACCATTTTTGGTTTTTGAAATATTAAAAATTTGAAAAAAGATCGAAGGTTTTTTAAAAAGTTAAATAAGTCTTGAATTATGTAAAAAAATCCAAAAACAACACAAAAAACCGCATTTCGATACCTATTTTCGTTATTAAGATATGGATTTATCGATTTGAAAAAAATAGTTGATTGTGTTTTATCCTTTTTAGAAAAATTGCTGCAACTAGCTTAGTTTTGGAAATTTTTAAAAAATTCAAAAAGGTTCTGAATCAGTACAAAATTCTCTATCAAACTCAAAAAACCTTATTATGATACCATTTTTGGTTTTTGAAAGATTAAAAATTTAAAAAAAGCTTGAGTGTTTTTTTAAAAAGTTAAATTAGTCCTGAAATAATTAAAAAAATCCAAAAACAACACAAAAAATCGCATTTCGATACCTATTTTCGTTATTAAGATATGGATTTATCGATTTTAAAAAAACAATTGATTGTGTTTTATTTTATTTTTTTTTAGAAAAATTGCTGTAACTCCCTTAATTTTGGGAATTTTTAAAAAATTCAAAAAGTTTCTGAATCAGTACAAAATTCTCTATCAAACTTAAAAAACCTTATTTTGATACCATTTTTGGTTTTTGAAATATTAAAAATTTGAAAAAAGATCGAATGTTTTTTTAAAAAGTTAAATAAGTGTTGAAATAAGTAAAAAAATCCAAAAACAGCACAAAAAACCGCATTTCGATACCTATTTTCGTTATTAAGATATGGATTTATCGATTTGAAAAAAATAGTTGATTGTGTTTTATCCTTTTTAGAAAAATTGCTGTAACTAGCTTAATTTTGGAAATTTTTAAAAAATTCAAAAAGGTTCTGAATCAGTACAAAATTCTCTATCAAACTCAAAAAACCTTATTATGATACCATTTTTGGTTTTTGAAAGATTAAAAATTTAAAAAAAGATTGAGTGTTTTTTTAAAAAGTTAAATAAGTCTTGAAATAATTAAAAAAATCCAAAAACAACACAAAAAACCGCATTTCGATACCTATTTTCGTTATTAAGATATGGATTTAACGATTTTAAAAAAACAATTGATTGTGTTTAATTTTTTTTTTAGAAAAATTGCTGTAACTCTCTTAATTTTGGGAATTTTTAAAAAATTTAAAAAGTTTCTGAATCAGTACAAAATTCTCTATCAAACTCAAAAAACCTTATTTCGATACCATTTTTGGCCCACTGTTCCAAGGTAAGGGGTGACTTCAAAGACCCTTTAACCAAAATAATAGGTTTGCAGTATGATTTCAATTTTAAAAATAATTGGTATAAGGCCACTTGTTTTTATACAATCAAGGCAACTTTTGTAAAACAAAAATAAAAAAGTAGTTACTTAACTGAAATTCAAAATATTCACCGAAGCAAATTTAATAAAACCCAAACATTATATTCCTTCAAAGTTTTGAGAATTTTTTTTGACGATTCAATAAGTATGTTGAGCAACATTAAAATATAAAAAAACTTGCCTTCTACAACTTAAACTATTGGAGATTAATAACTCCATTGGACGCTAATCTCAAACAAGAAATTTTAGAAATACTGAATAAAAATTTTGTAGATTTTGATTTAATAAAAATAATTTCTAAATCTAATGCTCAACTTCATGTTTGAATTGTTTAAGTCGTAACCTCCCTGTTTAAACAATATCACAGATAATCCGGATTTAACCCGGGATATAATTAGGACTTATTAAACACTCTTACCGTGTACTCTAAATCTGTAAAGACAAGTATAGTTCGGGTTACCATGATTTGAAATGATCCTCAATTCAATAATCTCAAACACTTGATTATCTTTTTCTACATCGAAGAATTGTAACGATTCTCCATCATATTCATACAGGTATTCACCTAGAAGTACAGGATCTTTATCGTACTCATCTTGTAGACCATAAACTTCAAAGTGTTTAGGAGCTGAATCTATATCACCATTTGGTACAAGTAGTTTACTGATATGTTCAATTGAGAAAGATTCAACTTTGATTCGTTTTGATAAACGAATCATTATAAAACCAGGGAAATTTTGAAAAGCCCAGCATTGACCTGGATGTATACCAGGTGTTAATATTGTTCTTGGTGAATTAACTGGATACCAAAGTGGTATACCAAGTACAGATACCACAGCTTTACCATAATGATAATTTTCTGTACAACGAGTACTTAGTACTTGCGCTCCCATTGATTCCATTGCATAATCTACTAATCCTGTTTTATCAGCATCGTATAATTTTAAAATTCCTTTTACTATTTTTTTTACTCGTTCTTCTGAGATATCACCTACAGTACCAGTATCAAATTTATCAGATTGTTTATTTATTTCATTTTTAATTTTAACACTAACTTCATCCATTAATTTAAAAGTGCTATCTTGAATTAAATCGTTATATTTTGAATTTAAATTAGATGTAATATTATCCAACTTTAATTCTAATTCTTGCCTAGCTGCAAATATTGTTTTGAAGTAATTTGATAAACCTTTCTGATCTTTCAGAAATTCTGGATCATTTAACATATTCACAAGTAGCCGATTTGTATATTTTTCAATATCAATAACTGAATTTTTACAACAATTATTTCTACGATAAAATAAATCTGCTCGTATTTTATTAAAATCAATCTGACGTTTTTCTTCAGATTCTATCATTTGGTATCTTAATTTTGATATTTCTTCTTTTAAATCGTCTATCAATTTTTGTTGGTTGAAAAGAATATCATTTTTGTTAAAATCTATCGGGGTTATAGGATTACTTTGAATTATATTTTCAGTAAGAGGTATATGTTGCTTCTCTATTATAGGTGAGTAAATTGAGGAAATCCAGCCAATAGTTAAGCTGCCTAAATTTGATAATATCCACCAACCTATAACAATAGAATTGTAAAAATCAACTAATCATTGAACTTCGTATAAGATTTAAGCTATTAAAGCTTTTTTTAGTGAATACAATTTAAATAAAATCAGAAACTTTAAAAAGAGGATACTTAAATGAACTTTTTCTACTCCCCTATTTTAAAATGTCAATTAAAATTTCAACAACTGTATCTAAATGGATCTCATTAAATGTTTATAGTGCCTTAATTAAAGTACAGATTTTCATTTAGATACAAGTTTTTAACCAATAAAAAAGCATCAGGTGGTGACGTCATATTAAAATTACATAGCTATTGGTTATATCACATCTGTCATGAACAGCAGAAATAGATCATTTGACAGTTCAAGTTTAAGCAAAGTGTCAAAGAATCTTGAATTTTAACTTGAAAAACTTTAAAAATGATTGAAGTTGAGAGTGATGAAGAGAATTTAACACCACCAGAAATAACAGAACGTGCCAACTGCACAGCAAACAACTTGTTGCCACAAAAATCGAGAGAAGCATAAGAGAAAGTGTATGTACAGTTTATGAAATGGCGAAATACGAATAAGGTTACCAGTTTTTCTGAAAACGTTTTAATTGTTTATTTTGATGAATTGGCCAAAAAGTTTAAATCTCCAACTTTATGGACCCAGTATTCTATTTTGAAATCTACGTTGACAATTAAAAACAAAGTGGATATAAGCAAATATACCAAATTACATGCTTTATTAAAAAGAAAATCTGAAGGATATACATCCAAAAAGGCAAAACATTTTCTTCAAATGAAATAAAAAAATTTATCACAGAAGCCCCAGATAAACAGTATTTATTGTTGAAGGTTGTATGCATTTTTGGAATTATGGGAGCATGCCGACGACATGAGTTATATAAGTTGGAACTTAATGACGTTCACGATTTTAGGTTTGTTCTCACAGCTTGTTGGCAAACAGTTATCTTACAAACTGTAATGTATTTTATTGCGCATGTCGTATCAGAAATATGTTAGAAACTTGTTTTGATCTAATGTGAGAACAGCTGTTTGATTTATGCATATAGTGGGTTGCAGACGCTTCAATCTTCCACAAAGAAAGTGCTTTTGTGTTGTTATCAAACAACTAATTTTTTTTCATTATAAAATATATTTTAATTTCACAATGAGCAATTCTAACTATCATTTTTGGGTCTAACCCTGTCTTTCAAGTTTCAACAAATCTTCTAGATTTGAATCGTCCGTTCCTGATAATTCAGATAGTTCACTATCATAAGAGGAAGAAATCGCCCATATTTTGTAATTATTTTCTATTTACTAGTACAATTACACCTTATTCTAATATAGTTCATAAAACGACACAGCATAAATTAGGACCTAACAAAATTTCTTCTAAAACAAAAAACGCATGCGCGCCCAATAAGTTGCAGTTTACTGGAAAATAATCCGCAAACCTTTCTGACTGTTACCAACTCATCAGAAATGTTTGTGCGAACAGTGAACTACTTACTTGATTACAGTTAGAAACTGACGTGAGAACACATAAACTAAAACAGCGCACACTCCTGACGTCAGCAACTGTTTCTGGCGTGCTGTGAGAACAAACCTTTTGACTCCACTCTTTTAATAACAATAAAAGATACAAAAACTAAAACAACACGCAAATTTACCATCACAGGGAAGTATTATCAAATTTGCAAGAATTATATGAATCTACGCCCAAAAAATTGTATTGCACCAAACTTTTTCACAAATTACCAAAATGGAAAATGCACTGTCCAAAATGTCGGAATCAATAAATTTGGCAATATGGGAAAACAAATAGCCACTTTTTTAAATCTTCAGAATCCGAATTTATCACTGGACATTGTTTTCGTCGCAGTTCTGCGACAATATTAGGCAATCCAACGACCTGTCAAATAAATTCCAATATGGCGTCCCAGGGCAAACATTGAAAGTAAATTACGTTTATTTGTATATGACCGTGGCTGTCTGTAATAGATAAATTGTTTGATTTTACGGCAAAGGTGTGTTTTCGTGTTTATTGAAGGTGTTTAAGTGTTTGATAAACGATAAAAGCTTAGCTTTTATTAACTTTTTGACTTTATTTGTGTGTTTTGTTTAGTAGAAAATGCCTACAACTTGTATTGTAGTTGGTTGTGGAAGCCGTTCAAACCGCGATCAATTAAGCTTTTTTGCGGTGCCAGCTATTCAAAAGAACAAGTTTTTGTTGTACAAAAACGAGTTAAGTAAAAAACGAAGAGAAAGGTGGTTAGCAGCCATTAAAAGAGATGATCTTACAGAATCAAAGCTTAAATATCAGGGTGTGTGTAGCAAGCACTTCGTTACAGGTAAGCTTTCAATAGTACTTATGTTTTTGTAAAAATGTATGCAACAATATTAAAAGTTCCTTGTACAGTCTGATTCAATTATTACAAGGTATAAGATTTGCACAAAAAATAAAATAATGTATAAATAATACAAAATCTTTCTGATATACGATAATTAAACTTAACCCCATCACTAAATGTATTTTCTTTAAGAGGAAGTTTGAATGATTTTAGGTAAACCAGCAGATTTGGAGGATGAGAACCATCCTGATTGGGTTCCTTCACAATTTATGGGACACAAGTCCCAAGCAGTTCGAAGAAATCATGGAGATGTTGACAGAAAGGAAAGGTTGGAGAAAAGGAGAAGACTACAATTTTCTAATGTGAGTGTTTACATTGTGTAATAAAAACATTTGTATAAATATTCAAAAAATAAATTTGTTAATGCATTCACTTGCTTACTCCAATGCATGAGTTAGAAATCAGTTTCAAAACTAACATTTGCATAAAAAATAAGCTAATCATTAACTTTTTTTACTATTACTTTTGCCAATGTGTCACAAGCAATATAATTTGTGATAGTTTAATTTTGTTAACAGGAAACAAATTCTGAAATTGATGAAAGTACCAGTACTTGTGTCCAAGAAGAGGATCAATCATCTGGAACATCTGTTCAGACAGATTTGACCATGGATCAACTGGCTGTACTCTTTGAACAGATGAATTTTGCAGCCAAAAAAATTGAAGATTTAAAGAAAAAGATAGAGAATTCACCATATGGTTTAATGGATGCAACTTCAAATATAAACAAATGGAAATATTATACTGGTTTTGAGTATAATATTGTCCATTTAGTAATATTTGAAAACATCGAAGAATATATTTCTGTCACAAGTACCACAGCTTTAAGTGCTTTCAATCAGCTGATCCTTACCCTTATAAAGTTACGATTGGATTCGAATTTCAAAGATTTGGCATATCACTTCAAAATTTCCCCAAGTACGGCATCTAGCTATTTTGAAAACATAATACACATTATTTATAAAAGATTTCAATCCTTGATCTATTGGCCTGAACGTTCACTATTAAGAAAAAATATACCTGGTTGTTTTAAAGAAGTTTTTCATGAAAAAACAACAATAATTGTGGATTGCTTCGAGATCTTTATTGAAAAACCTCCTGTTTTAATAACCCAACAACAATGCTGGTCAAACTACAAACACCACAATACCGTAAAATTTTTAATTGGTATTACACCCCAAGGTTTAATTTGTTTTATAAGTAATGCATGGGGAGGGAGGGCTTCTGATAAACAAATTGTGGAAAATACGAATTTTTTAAATCATATTTCACCAGGGGATGTTGTATTAGCTGATAGAGGTTTTCTAATTAAAGAGCCTTTGGCTGTACTTCAAGCCAAACTATTGATTCCTGCATTCACAAAGGGTAAGGATCAGTTACATCCAATAGATCTGGAAGAAACACGACACTTAGCCCATGTAAGAATACATATTGAAAGAGTAATTGGACTCATAAAAAATAAATTTCGTATTTTGAATGGTACTATTCCAATAAGTATGTTGAAAAAAAATGATGGTGATGGAGAACATAATTTATTGGACAAGATTCTAATATCATGCTGTGCACTTGTTAATTTGTCTCCGCCAATAATAAGTCTTTAAATTAGTTTAATTTAGACAATATCTTTTCATTTTAATTATGTGGATATGATTATTATATAAATCTTTTTATTTAAGAATTTTAGAAAATAACTTTTTAAGAATTATTTTTTTAACAATTAGTGTTTGTGAAAGCGTATTAGGTTTATCAATTTTGATTATTATAGTTCGAGTTCACGGTAATGATTATATTATAACGTTTTCTAATTTCTGATAAAATTTTTAATTAGATTATGTTGATCCCATCAGTTTATTATACATATTGATTTTTTCAATGATTATTTTTAATTTTTAGATTTATAAATTTTAGGAGTTTAATTTATTCTTAAAGTAGTATAAATTTTGGGTTGGATTTAATATCTTTTAGATTAGTATTATTAAGGTTTTGAATTTGTTCTTTAATAATTATAGCAAGATTTATAGATGATAAAGTAGATATTTTGTACAATGATTTTTAATTAAAAGTGAAAAATAAAACAAAATTGTTTTATTAAAAAAAGTCTTTATTTAATATTACCTAGATATCTTTTAGATTACTATTATTAAGGTTTTGAATTTGTTCTTCAATATTTATAGCAAGACTTATAGATGATAATGTAGATATTTTGTACAATGATTTTTAATTAAAAGTGAAAAATAAAACAAAATTGTGTTATCAGAAAAAGTGTTTATTTAATATTACACAGTCATTGCTTTGGTGCAATTATTACAATACCAAGGTTCATTGGGAACAGTGTCTAAATTGATACACTCAAAATGAAACCATTTTGTTTCACATTCATCTTGATCACATTGGATCATGGGCCTACCATCATCAATTCCATTACAAATACAATAATAGCTTATTTCTGCAGCACCCATTTCCCTTGTAAAGAATTTACCCAAGAGTTCCGGCATTATAATTTCAGCATGATAATTTATTGCAATTTCTGAATTTTCAAGCCAAAACTCCCAATTTGGATAAATTCTTTGTTTAAAAAATATATTGGGAGACCATACAACAAAATCGCAATATAATAAATTTGATACAAATATTTGCATTTGCACTTGGAAATAATACGTATGGTCAGTTTTCAAATAAATTTGTTCATTATCTTTGTAAAGACATGAACTTTTCAGTTCAAGGTAATCATTGATATCTACCATGTCTTTTAATAAATATGGGCATTTCACTTCCAAACACCCTCCCATACAACACTCACAAAACACTAGTCTGTCAGGTGATGCACCTAGCTGAGGCCACTTTTGACTTACTAAAAAGCCGACCTCATTTATAACCAAAGACTGGTGTGTTTCCTCTTCCTCCATATATTTTTCATACCTGTTAACTGCAACATGTTCATGAGATAATCCCCACATTGTTGCTTTTGTGCTAAATAACACCTTTGTTGGATAACAAATTGCCTTTAGTAAAGACAACGATGGTTTCATCTTATTTGTTCTACAAACCAATTTAAATTTGGATGCAGTGATTCTGCCAGCTCTTTGGGCATACCAGATTTTATTTTCACTCTGCTGCCTAGAAGCCTTCTCTATTTCTGAAATTTCTTCCTTTGTAACAGAAAAATCTATGCCTTTTGCAACTGAAATTAATTCAGAGTATGTTTTTGTTAAATATATCTCATTAAAAATATCAAACTTGGATATTACAGTTTTGGGAATTTTTTTCTCAATTTCTGAGGCAAAAGGATCAATAACATACATTAGTGGTGTCATACGTCCTAAATCAGAGCATGTTTTTAATAATTTGCCCACGTCCATAGCTGATAATGCTGGTATCTCCCTTTTATTTTGTGTAATATTGGAGCATTTGCCCCAATTCATGTCAGAAACAGGAACAACAGGAACCTTTGTGGATTCGGGTGGAGACATAACCTCACTAAAAAGACACGGTGGGTGGAAGTCCACAACAGTTGCCGAAAATTATATTGACGAGTCAATACAAAATAAAATTAATGTAAGTAACCAAATATTGAACTCTATTGAGTGCAATAATATTACCAACGAAGTACATATTGCTCCTTCAACATCAACTGATGCTGTAGCAACGTCAGCATCGTCTCACTTTAATTTTAATAATTGTACAATACAAAATATAATTACGTACAACAAATAATTAATTTTAGATCATAATATGATTTGTATTCGTTTCTTAATTTAATAAATTTTAGTTCATATAAGTTGTATGTTATTATTGTGAAAGGTCGTAAAAAAAATAGTGTATGCTACTCGCATTTAATGGCCATTAAACTCTCGTTGCATAATATACTATTTTGAATAAATCTAACAAAGAAGTCCCCGCACAAACTCAATGAAAAAGTACTCTCCGTTAAACTGTCTAAAATTTTGTAAATAGTTAGAATTGAAGAAATTAGGTAATTAATACTGAAATACTTATTTAAAAAACAGCCCTATTATCATAACTGTTAGTACACACGCAATAAGGAAAACCTCAGTGCCGAAATTATGCTCCAGTAGAACTGACTGGGAATTATTCCGAGATATTCTAAATGAAAAAATCAGTCTCAACCACTGCATAAAAAATAGTGATGAACTAGAAGAAGTAGTACAGTACCTAACACAAAATATTCAATCTGCCTCCTGGACAGCTAACCCTGAGAGACATAAAACGGAACAAGAACAACAAAATATACCATTCTAAATCAGGCAAATGATCTCAGAAAAAAGAAGAGCTAGGCGAATCTGGCAAAGAACCAGAAATCCGTTGGACAAACAAAACTTAAACAGATTAAATCGCCAACTTACAAGAGTTCTACAAGATGCAAAAAATGAGAGCTTTCACTCGTATATTACGCAGCTATCCCCTGATGACCACTCATTATGGAAATCAACAAAACAATTTAAACGCATAGAGATATAAGATATAGAGCACGTGAGCCATAGGAACGCACACAAGTGAAAGCCAGCACGGAATAGAAAGAGAGAGAGAGCAACTAGTGCGTCTGGTTGCGCATGTGATTAGACAAAGATAAACCGACGCACTAGTTGTCCTCTCTCTTTCTATTTCGTGCTGGTCGGACGCACTAGTTGTCCTCTCTCTTTTTATTTCGTGCTGGTCGTATCGGCTGGCTCCCGTGCTCTATATCTTATATCTCTATGTTTAAACGACCAATCATGTCAATCCCACCATTAAGAAAAAATGACAGAACATGGGCACGTTCGAACTCCGAAAAATCCACAGTTTTTGCAGAACACCTAACAAATGTTTTCACTGCCAGCCAACAGCAAAATAACATTGAAGATGATATTGAAAACTTCTTAAATGCTCCTTACCAGTTATCGCCTCCTATTAAAGCCTTCTCTCCAACAGAGACACTGCAGGAAATGAAACTATTAAATTCTCGCAAGGCACCTGGTCACGATTTAATAGTAGGAGATATCTTGAAGAATCTGCCACGTAAATCGGTAGTGTTACTAACAACTATATTCAATAGTATATTGAGGATCGGATACTACCCGATGCAGTGGAAACTTGCACAAATTATTATGGTAGCAAAACCTGGCAAACCACCAACCGAAACTAGCTCCTACCGGCCGATTAGTCTACTACCAATTATGTCAAAAGTATTTGAAAGACTATTACTTAAAAGGATAGAAGAAGCAGTGCCCTTAAACGAGCTGATACCTAATCATCAATTTGGTTTTCGAAGAAATCATTCAACGGTACAACAGTGCCACCGAATTGTCAACAAAATTAAAAGTAGCTTAGAAAGAAAAGAGTACTGTACTGGAGTATTTTTAGATGTCCAACAAGCATTCGACAGGGTCTGGCATGAGGGACTCCTGTATAAATTAAAAACTTACTTATCTGATAGATTTTATATCATCCTGAAATCATATTTAACTGATCGATACTTCCAAGTGAAAGTAGATGATACTCTCTCGGAATATAAACCAATAAAATCAGGAGTCCCTCAGGGTAGCGTGCTAGGTCCTCTACTCTACCTGATGTTTAAAGCGGACCTCCCACAAACTGACGATATTATAACAGCTACATTCGCAGATGACACTGGGATAATAACCTCGGATATAGACCCGGAGAGAGCATCTCAAAGGCTACAAAATCACTTAGATACCGTTTCTCGATGGCTTCAAAAATGGAAAATTAATGTTAATACCAACAAATCGGCACAAATAACGTTCACTACAAGAAGAAGCAGGCCTCCTCAAGTTACCATAGATGACAAGCCTATACCCGTGAAGACTGAAGTCAAATATCTTGGACTACACCTAGACGAGAAACTTACGTGGAAAACACACATAAAATCAAAAAGACGACAACTTGACCTAAAAGTTAAAAATATGTACTGGCTAATCAATAGAAAGTCCAAATTGTCTCTTGAAAACAAATTGATCATCTACAAATACATACTTAAACCAATATGGACGTATGGAATTGAACTGTGGGGCTGTAGTAAGCCATCAAATACAAAAATATTACAGACATTTCAGTCCAAGACACTTCGTATGATATCTGGGACACCTTGGTACGTACCAAATCAAACTATACATGAAGATCTGAAAATCCCATTAATAAAAGACGTCATAACTCCTAAACTAAATAAATACAAAGAAAGAACATCAGATCATGAAAATTTGTTTATACGAGATTTATTTACCCAACCCTTAGAAGAAAGAAGATTGAAAAGAATCTGGCCAGAAGACCTTCTTGATGATGAGTGACTGCACGGAGAACCATTGATGGATGGTACCCGACCCACGCCTAATATACTATCACATATTTACTTATTACTCTTAATATTAGTGTATAGTAGATTGTAAATTTGCTACTATTAATAAAAAAAAAACACTGGAAACAGGGTCATAAAATTTGGTATATAGAATCCTCATGTCATGAGAAAGAACCCGACTGAGTTTGGTTTAGATCTGATAACCCTAAGGGTATAATTTTAGCGATTTTCGAATACTCGTGTATATAATTCATATATTCCTCTCTTTGTGTACGATATAACTCTTCACAAGGTCATTAAATATGGTACCTACATAGAATCCCCATGTCATAGAAAAGAACCCTATTGATTTTGGTTCAAATCGTATAATTCTAACGTTAAAATGTTAACGGTTTTCCGAAACTCATGTATACAATACATATTTCCCAACATTGTAGATTGCTGCGCCATCTAAAATATCTGCGATTTCAACAGTTTCAGGTACGCGTTTTCTCCAAATAGTGATCATTTTTTGATATTAGGCACACTTTTTTTAGCCATAGAAAACCAACTTCATATGTTAGAAGTGCTAAATTGTTGCAAATATAATTCTGTCATCCCAAAAGACAAAAATGGTTCTCTTCACGAAGAAAAAGAAACCTAGGGAATTACAAGCACCTATTCTTCTTAATTCTTATCCTTGACAGCAAGCTCACGTGGAACTCAGACATAGAAAGCAGAGTTAAAAAAGCAATACTGTTGAATCATAGGACAGACCTGGGGATTATCCCCCAAGGTCACCATGTGGATTTACACGGCAATCATAGGACCTATGCTAACATATGGTGCTGTTGTGTGGTGGCCTAAAGTGCAACAAACGACAGCTACCAGAAAATTAAACCAATTGCCGTATTTAATAAACCCTACAAAATATTACTATATAAGACAGCAGATCCCAACCAAGTAAACGGATGGATCAAAAACGCAGCAAAGTGTGGGAAGTGGAATATACTCTATATCACTGAGCCTAAAAATGAATGGCTTGTCAAGTGTAGTTCAATCAGAACTCACAGGCATAACTATAGCTGCAAAAGAAGTATTCAATAGGAACATAAGAGGCAGGAATGTAAATATTTACACGGACTGCCAACAAGCACTACTGACCTTAAGTTTAGTACTAGAATGTCACCAAACTCTAACTAAGGCCAGTCAGAATAACGTGGTAACTCTGAGCTGGATCAAAGAACATAGAAACTCTAAAGGCACCGCAATTTAGTAAGGAGGGCTGCGGGCTACAAATATGTTAGCCATAGCCCATCTACCAAGCTAATAATGTCCGCTGTCGTGGTCCTTATCAACAACGTAGACTGGCCAGAGAGTTATTACCTCATCCTGGAGAGGAAACAGCAAGAATATTTAAGGCATCTTCGAACAGCTGTAGGAATCTTAACAGGTCACTGACAATTGCGACATTTCTTTATGATGAACTTAGCAGAATCGCCCCTATGCAGAGGTTGCGAACAAGAAGAGAAAACAGTAGATCATATACTGTATGACTGCTCTGCTTTTTCTAAAATCAGAAGATCCATGTTGGGTGAGTACTGACTTACACCAGCCGTTGTCAGGAAAATTCCGCTCAGGAGTCTCATCACCTATTTTAAATCTTTAGGCCTGATGACAGCATGAGGTGTGGACACGAAAGATTACAAGTAATATTTGATAAACTATTTGATGATATTACTGATTAACTAAGTGCCATGGTTAGGTTTATTATGGAACAAATACGATTTTTTATTTCATTATTATAATTAGATAAAAAAATTAACGGAATGATAGAAAACACGTTAAACAATGAAAAACTAATTTGATGTTAATATATTCCTATTACTTTTCTATTGCCTCTTCCTAACCACCACAAATTTTATTACAGGAATAGAGAAACTAACAAATTGCATTCTATTAAAACTTTATTAATCAATACAAAAACAATACAAATACCATGAATAGAAATAATAACGCAATATATAAAATATTAAAAATAAGTAACGTAGAGGGATTGATAATTAAAATAATACTAATAATAAAAATACTTATTTCAGATTATTCAGTTATCAAAATATTTAAATATCAATAAACCACTAATTTCAAAAATCCAGTCCCACCACATTAAACTATAATCTTCATATTTCAGTCTATAATAATTTAATAATATTCGAAAAATTTAAATAACTAAATATATGATTAATCAACTATTTAACTATGAAATTTAAAGCATAGTAAAAATTGTGAAATCATAAACGTGAAAAGTTTTTGAAGTCTGTAAAAATCATTGAAATTCTGGAAAAACCACCACGAGATCAAGAAGAAAAATGTCAAATAAAGCACGTCTAGGTGAAGTACATTCACAGATAAGTAATTACATACTAATTAACTAACATCTACTGATTTCCCTCTAAGTAACTTTAAAAATTAATCTAAATATTAAATGCATAGACAATGAATTACACTGATTCAGTTTTGTTAAAAAAATTGTAATAAGCACTGTCTATGAGTGAATAGATGTAGTTAGAGGCAATTTTTCTGCAATTAGGGTGGCAGGAAGGGACAAGAGAGACTCCACTAACCAACAACAAGTGCATACCTGAAATATATGTAAACAAATTAAAATTGTTTCTATTACTGTCTCTTACAAGTTATAATGAAATCCCCAGTTAACTATTATGATTCAAAAAAAACCTTACTTACCTCCCAAAAGTAATAAAGGAATTAGGCACAAAGCTACCAATTTGTAGCCTTTATTTCCAGCATTATTCTTCCACAGCAACCACGTATCCAACATCATTACATTAGATGTGAATTTATGTAGTTTAGATAACCATGATCTCTGTACTCGAAATCCAGCATAAAAAACTGATATAAGAGTTGTTAAAATGGTTGTAATGGTAGTTATAGTTGTAGTTTTAACTCTTGACCACAACGTAACTGATTTAATGCTGGTTCTGGCATAAGTATGCTCATAATTATTGTTGAATAACTGTCGTGGCATATAGTTAGCATATAATTGTGCCGCATTTTTTGAAAAGTATGATGAGTCTGTATTGGTTTCTTTGTTTTCAACCTCAGTGGATCTACTGCCTAAGGAATGAATTGTTTTCCGGGACATATTTGGCATTGCTACTACCCCAGGTGCCAATTCCACTCTGTCTTTTGAGAATGGGGAATACGTATAATCGGTTTTTGGATATAACCTACAAAAAATATGATATTAAATACATAAATCAAGCAAATGATTGTAAAAAAATTCTGTGTTTTCTCAATGAAAAAATTTTAAAGTTAAAACACTAATTTGAAATATAGCTAGATGTAACCTTCGACACTGAGAGTTTTTACAACGGTATCCGAATGGGAATATAACTCATTGTATATTTGTTAAATCAAGATATATCGATCAAACCTTTTTATCTGTATTATACCAACTTTGGCTTATGGTTATTTGCGTAGTGTATATGTTACGGGAAATTTGATTAACCGGGCAGTATTAATATGGATTGACCATTATTAATAATGGCCAAAAGCATTGGTTATATTAAAAAATTATTACTTTGGCCGGTCCTTATTAATAATGCTCAATAACTAGTGGTCCTTTTGATAATTCAAGGTTTGAGATACTTAGAATTTATCACTTTTACCGGGCATTATGAATTATGAATACTTAACTTCTAGCGGGATTCGGGGAAATCTACGAGAGCAAGCAGCGACATGTTGGTTATATCATTTTCATTTAGTTTATAATTATATGTGAATAAGTGCATGTTTAAATGACGGAATCTCTAATTATGATAATAAGTTTTGACGAAGAAAATTCTAAATTAAAATTGGCAAAAGGAAAAAATACGCCATGAGCATTTTTCATTTTTTGCCAAAGTACAAGAAAAACTCCCGAAGAATATCGGCGATTGTTGAGATCTGGTATTGTAAAGATTGAAGCAGTTCAAAAAATGAAAGACATTCAAATAAATATTACTGTTACATGAAAGAAACGTTGGATATTATTCACGAAACTCACATTTCTGTTGGGCATGGAGGGCGAAATAGGATGTTGAAAGAGCTTAAACTAAAGAAGAAAAACATCACTAAACAGTTTGTGATTTTGTATACAGAGTATTTCATTCGAAACAACCTAAATTTAATTGGTCAGTACATATTAACATTTGGTCAGCATTGGTTTCGAAAACAACTAAATTGGAAAAAAACTATAGAAACATCTTAATATTGCCTCGAAAACAGCTTAAATAGTTGGTCATCATCAATATTAAAATGTTCCCGTATTATCGATGTTGAGCCTAAATAACCCTAAATTTATTTTTAATATAAAACTAGCAAACCCGGCGAACTTGCGTTTCGCCACCATATGGCTTCGTTTTTTCTAACATTTTGTTTGGGGATTAAAAGATGAAGAAAAATTTTTTGTTTTATATTTGAAAAGAAAAAAAATTATTTCATTTCACAACAGTAATAAATTCATTTCGATTACAAAAATGAAGTGTAATTTAGTTGAACTTCTCTAAGTAAAAAATGAAAGTGAATCCAAAGTACTTAAATACTGAATCGAAGCGTTATACGATATTGTTTTTTCTTCGCTGAACGACAATGTCTCGTGATGTAGTTGGATCGCCAACAATAATTGCAGCAACATCATCAACGATGGGTGCATTGAATCTTCGCACATGTTCACCTGTTGGTGTACGATCCGCTCTTATGACAAATTTGTGCGTATCCGATGGCATTCGTTCCAATGCTGTTTTGAACATATTAACCACAGCGTTATTAGTGTAAAAAAACGCTTGCAACTGTTCAATAATTCGTCTCTTTAACTGTTGTATTCCCTGTATATTGCACCGCACATTCAGCTGATTCACCATCGACGAAATGAAAGGTTCATCTGGTGTTGGCATCATTGAACCATGCAAATGATATATTTGTCCTTGCATCTCTGATGGCAAACAATTAAGATAGAATAATAAATTTATTTATTTTTGAAGACTTCTGATCGTGTGATGGTGTAGTGTGTGGTGGTGTATGTGCAGTTGTTATGTGTTGCAATTGATTGTGTTGGTGTGATTAATTGGTGTGAGTGATTGGTTGTGTGTGTGTTGTATCTTTTACCTTGCAAGTCGGCATGAAGCCGCCTTCTCGAATGATATTAGCTCCAAAGGAAGTCATGCGAAAGCAGTTATTGTATTCAAGGATGCGTTGAAGAAAATGGTTGGAATCGGGATCAGTTCCATCGAACAATGGTTTCAGTGGCTGTGGTGGTGTATGTAATGGATCCAGTTTGACTTTTCCACTTGCGCAGCACAATCCAGCCGTTTCTCTTTTGAACTTTAACGCATTGCAATATCGGCATACAGTCGTCATTGGTCCAATATCTAAATTGTCATCATCACTGTAGTTCGCAGTGGGATCATATTGGAAGGCCAAGCGATTGTATGATGCCAATGATCTTCGTGTGCTCTCGCGTTGTCTTAATCGGGCATTTTCTCTTATTATATTTTGTCTTTCTTCGCTTAAGTTCTGTGAATATACTTGTTGCTGGCTTGCAAGTCTTGTGCGGCGGCCGATGTTCGCACGTTGTCCTCTCGGCCTTTTGGACTATGGACACACTGGTGAATTTAACCTCAAATGCACGATCCACATAATTTACACATAGACATATGAATTTACACAGTTCAACTTAAAACCGCAGAGTACAATGAGTAGCTGTCAAACAATGTATCACGCACCGGCGCCATATGAAAAATATGGCGCTGTATGTGAAAAATGATTTTCCCTGTTTTCCTGCTTTTTTCTTGAAATTTTTCATCATTTTTCTTTGCTATAAACCTCGCGGAGCCTGAGACCTTTCCAACGAATGCAAAACCGTGGAAATCGGTTCGTGCGTTTTGGAGTTATAGTGCCAGGAAGGAAAACCCGACTTATTTTTATATTATAGATAAATCATTATTTGATTAGGTTTGTTTTCCAGTAAGAAATAAGAAATACTTGATTGATTCGCAAAAGAAGAGAAAGCTAAGGATGAGAAGTTTTCCGACGCCGCTATATTTCTGAAGAAAAACATCCCTTAGTCAAGAAACAGTAAATTCTTGAAGTATATTTCATGGTTGTTCTCATTTCATAAAAAAATGTGACCCATAGCTCAAACATTTACGTTTGCATAAATATGATTAGTCAAAATCTACATGTACATCTACATTCGTATACAATCTATATTTTTTATTTTAATTACTAATATGCACACAAACTTTTTAAATTACATCCACTTAATAATTATAACTTTCTTATTAGAAAAAAAAATGCTTCAGACTTTTTTAACCTTCGATAATGTTCTTATGTAAAGTAAAATCGTGTAATAAAAACAAATGCAACCTTCATTAAATCAAAAGCAAGGTTCTTTAAACCGAATTTTATTCTAATCATTTATTAAAATATTTCAATAACGTTTTTATGATAAAATTATGTAAATGGCTTGCCTTTCCATAATCTAGAAATCAATAATAATCTACCGGATTATCATAATGTTTAATCAGCCTTATAAGTGTATTAGTGAACTTGTACAGTACCTTCAAATGAAATTTTTACATCAAAAGATTAATTTTAGATAAAAAAAATATTAAACAATAGTAACAATGTATATGATTACATTTCTTTTAAATAGTTATATACTATTACTCAAAAATGTTATTACCTGTAAATATTAATTAAAATATCGAAATTTTGCACAAATAACACTATTAATAAAACACAGAAACAATTCGTGACTCCATAGTGTCTAAAATTTTTTCTACTACTGGATAAAAACTAAGCAAAAAAATGTTTGTTCTACATGTACAATGTGATTCATTTTTACATCTTTATTGGCTAAAGTATATTATTAGGCAATATTCATGATGATAAATAAATTATAATAATAGCAAATTATAGATTTTAAATTTAGTGCAACCTCAAACAATACGATAAAGTTAAAATTAATTTATCCGGTGAAATTTATTTGCTACTAAATAAATCAAAATACGAGTATTTACACTTTTTATCTATCAAACGGTGATAAATATAGGAATAAAACCAGTTAAGTACAAAATAAAACGGAAGTATAAACGTACTTAGATAAAAAAAAAACGATAGATCATTTCGAATAAGAAAAAACTACTTACTCCCAATATGTTCCTGCTTGTTTGTAAAGACTTAGAGCTGACACTTCACCTGTACCATTTGCAGCTGCTTTCGCGTCCTCTATCATTTGATTTTTTTCATCCTGAGAAAGATTTCTACTCGAACTAACCTCATTTTCACCTTCCTCAGACGAGTAATCGGATGTTTTGTACCATCTACTTTTTTTCTCTGATCCTTTTGATGCTCCTTTTAATTTTTTTAATATTTTACTGGAAGATGTTACTTCATCTATAGATTCCGATTGACTTTCCTTAACCCTAATAAGATTATTAACACTTTAATAAAAATGGTAACATAAACAAAATTTTTTCCTACTTAGATGTGATAGTTCTCCTTGTTACTCTTACACTACTTTCTGCTAAAGCTTCCTTTTCGAGGAATTCTTTACTGAAATCTTCCACTTGGGTAAAAGGTGTACTTGACCGTGATTTCCTTGATCTAGTATCCATAACTATTAAATATTAGCAGACCTTTCCTAAAAGTAATCATTATTAATTTACATATAATAAGCATCTGGTTCAAGTATGTTTACAGAAATGAGGTCTCCCTAAGAGAATCTAAAAATATCTACCCTCATAAGTTTCAAAGTTATGCTTTTATTTGAGACAGAAATAAACTGCCCATGAATCCTAGAATCAACAAACATAAAATGTTTACACTTACATTAGATAATAAGCAAAATATTACCAGAAGATACATAGTTCATCAACTTATCAGTCAAATTGATCCAATATTTATTTTCATATTTAACATCAAAATTGTAATTTACTAAAGGTATGGATTAAAAGTTTAACTTATTTTAAAAACGTATTTAATGTTTTACTCTAATTATTAAAATTCCTAAATCGTCAAATGCATGACTGAATTATAAAAGGTCGTTACAATAGTTAAAACCTACACTACTCTAAACTTACAAAAATACTCACATAAAATTATTTAATTAGGTTACCTCATTTACGATATACGGTGTATTTATACAATGTCCTCAATTTTCATACAAAATCACACCTAAAAACGTTTTCCCTAAACGAAAACTTTAAATGCAATGGTGACGTCATACAGACAAAAATAAACATTTATGACTCAATGTTGCCAAATATAATCTCAGAATAAACAGAACGTTATTTTTGTTCAAACTAAGATCGGTTATGGTTTAAATATATTTAACTTGAAAAATCGTTGTATTATTAAATAATAAATATTGTAATAAGTGGGGATCTTACATCAACTAAAAATAGTAGGGTCTGGGAACAAACATTATCGGCAACATAACACTTACATAATTATCTACTCCTAACTTCAATCCAGTAAATTTGACAATTTTCTATCACGTGTCGTGATAACCACTGTTGACGTTTCACCGGCCAAACGTCAGAAGTTGACGTTTACAGCAAAACCACATCTTGTGTATTACTGAAATTTTAAATTACAATAATTCAATGGGAACTGACGAAAAAATTAATCCTGTTCCTACGGATGAGACACCTAACAAAACAGCAGATGTAGTCCCACTTTTTACACTGGAAAGTATGTTAATGAAACAATGCAGATTAACCCAAATTTGTTGACATCTGTTAACTTTTTAGTTTTGAAGTTGATTAAAGACTCCCAACAACAACACGGTCTTCGACATGGTGATTATCAAAGGTACAGAGGATATTGCTCTAGAAGAATTAGTAGACTTCGTAAAGTTTTAAAAATTCCACAAGGAGACAGAAGACATTTTAAAAAACGTGATGTAACTGAAGCTCATATTTTAAATCCAAGAGCTGATGATAGGTTTCTACATATTCCATTAATTTTGGCTGAGAGATGTTGGTCTTATGCAATGCAGTTAAGACAAGAAGCTAATACAGAACCTAGAAAAAAGTTTCATTTAGTTCAGAAACTACGCAAAGCTTGCGTGTATGCAATACAATTAGATGAACTTTGCCAGGTAGATATTACTAATTTATGATTATATCCGGTAGAAATGTATATTTTTTAGCTAGAAAGATGTGATGTACGTACTAAACTTGAAGCTCAAGCTTATTCAGCTTGGATTCAAGGTACATTGCAGTTTGAGTTACAACTTTGGCAACAAGCTGCAGAGAATTTGAAAAAAGCACAAGTTATTTATGAAAAAATTGCATCCACACTTCCAGAAGAAGAGCAGCTTCCTTACAAGCAGAGAGTAGAAGAAATTAGTCCAAGTTTACGTTATTGTGCATATAATATTGGAGATGAAAAGGCTGTGGATTTATTAGAATTGCGCAGTCAGGGAGTTTTAGAGAATTTTGATGCTTTGGTTACTCAAACTAAAGAAAAAACTGAGGATGTTTTGTATGAGGTAAGTATCTATATTTATTTATTTTATTCCATGTGGAACTCTATAAGAAACTAGTCTTGAGGTCCGTTTTATTTTTTTTACAAGTTGAGTTCAGTTTGTTCTATATAAATGGTTTCTTTTTGCAGATTAAATGGTTCAATTTAATAATACCTGTGCGAATTGAGAAAATTAGGTTGTTTTTAGTGAGTATTGAAGGCTTAAATGACTCACTTGAACATGCTGAAGATAATCAAGGTAGAATTAAAATTCTTGAGAATCTTTTTATCGATCTTAGAGATATTATCTCTCTGGCTAGAGATAGTGCTAGAGCTGAGAAAATAACTACCAAACAAGCCAAGGAGTATCAGCTACTGTTAGCGTATTTATTGTCAATACGTATTGAAAGAACGTCTCAGAGGAATTTGATATTAATTTTACAAACAAGGTAAATTTCCTAATAGAATCTAACTAACAGTTTTTTAACCACATTTTTCTTTGTTAATAGAAGAGCCCAGGATTGTGTTCGTTTACTTGACATCAATATTCAACAAACTAATGAAATATCACAGAATGATGCAATTAAAGATAATACTGGTATTCAAAAGTATTACGAATCCCAAATTAAAGCATATAAATGTCTTAGGTCGTTTTATTTGGCTAAAGTTCAAGTATCACAAAAACGTTGGAAAGAAGCTGCAGTTTTGTTTAACTCTGCAAATAAAGCTGTTAAATCTTTAAATCAAGGTAAAATTATTGGCGAAAAAATATACAGTATTAGATAAAATCTATTTTATTTTTGTAGGTGATTTTGTGTTGGAGCTTAAGGAGTTACTTAAAATAGTTAACGAAAAATCTGAAGTTGAACTAGCTGTGGCGAAAGCCAATTTGGTGTTGGATCAGAAACCAGATGAATTGCCTGTTCAATTTCCACAAAAAACTTACAAAAGTAAAAAGCCATTGGTGGATAGACTTGATGAATTTAGAGAGGATGCACAATTACTTTCTAAGAATCCAAATTTGGTCACTTTGCCACCACCGATGGAACCCGTGCCAGCTAAACCACTTTTCTTTGATTTAGCTTTGAACTTTGTAGAATTTCCAGATCTTACAGAAAAGCTTGAAGGATCGCAACCTAAGCAAAAACAAGGCGCTGGTATTTCTGGTTTTGTCAAAGGACTTTGGGGATGGGGTAAATAAAGTACATAAAAGCATTTTTATTTTATATAAACAATTTTTCGTATGAACTTTAAAAATAATAAAAATAACATTAAGATTAAATTTTATTTTATTACCTCAACATTACCTTCATAAAATATATCAAAATTGAACAATAGATAAATATTTTATAAGATATACTTTGAAAAAAAAACAAGATTTATGTTTCATATACTTGCAATAAAACCCGTAAAAGTTCTTTTTGTTCTTTTGATAAGATTTTCCAAAAATCTGTTTCCAAATCTACCAAACTACTGGTATCCAGTGACTGACAAATCATCACAAGAGATCGTAGCAGATAAAAAATATTTTCAGTCATCCTACAAACTACAAAAACTAATTAGGATATGCAAAAGAATTATATAGATTAAAATTTGATTGTGACTATTGGGCAAATGTACCTGAGATATTTACCAACTTACGTACACCTTATACAAAACAAATTAGTCTAATCAACTTACCTTTTAAACTATCATCTGTCACATCACCCCACGTATACTTTTCCAAAATCTTTGCTAAATGTACTGGTAACTTTTGAGGACTTGGTCTGAGTATTAACAATAATAAAACACTGTTTATTTCACATTTTAACAATATATCTGAACGAGCACCATTAGGAGCACACTTTTCCAATATTTTAAACATTTCCAAAAAAGTTTCAAGTGCTGCTAAGTAATCGCCTAGAAAACTAATTATAATAAAAAGTGTTATGGAATTAATATTTCTCCACATACCAGATTTTATAAAATGTGTTGCAAATAATTCTAAACAGTAAATTCGAGAATCGCATCGATCTTTACATAATTCTAAAGTATCAACAAGATAACTTTCTATATACTCAGTCTTATTTATTTTTCTTAGAAAATCAACTATTTCCATATCTAAACAAATAGGAATCGAGCAGTTTTCAGATAGTCTGCTACTAGCATGTGCATAACAACTTAACCCAGCCTAAAAATACATATTGGCATCATAAGAAAATTTGTAAATAAAACGTACTTGCAAATATTCTCCATAAACATTTTGGCAATTCAATTCTACATCACTATCTTCAGCTTTAAGTAATTGTCTGCCAGATTGTATTAAACAAGACGTTTCTCCTGTGTTATTCAATACAGAACCTTCGCATCGTGCAGCTGCTATCCAACATAAACCTGCATACACTGGCAATTCAAAAGATTCACACTGTTTAGCTAGTCCAACAAAAGATTCGCAAGCCTCAGCCACATTGGGTTTCTTCAAAAATCTCCTGCAAAAGGTAATTGTATTTGTTTTATTCAATAACAATTATATCACTCACTTTTTGAGTTTGTTCGATATCTGCATGTAGTTGTCTAGTATATCTGGATTAGAAAACGAAGAATCCATTTCAATTAAGTTATTTATAATTATTTAAAACGTATTTTGCTTACTATCTAGTTGTCAAAAGTAACAAGTTATGTTTCTTTTATTTATAAAGGGATTATTGATGTTAAATAATTTTGGTTTAGTTTTACGCTATTAGTTTCTATAAAATGAGAAAAGATACTTATCACCATCACATATTTTCTAATAATATTATAGATTTTACACTAATAATTAATAACTTTTGTATGTTATGTTCTCGGAGACGTCATGTCATAATTGTCATATTTTCTACACTCTGCGATTTTTACGCCTAGTTGCCAGATTTATATTAGAATTTATTGCAAATTAATTAATATTAATATTTTTCACACTGGTTTGATTTAAACCGTTTGAAATAATTAAAAAATTAACCCCATATGAGAATTACAAGATAGTTGTGCATTACATCTTTAAAATAGTTTTTTAAACAGCTTTTTATTGAGCGTATGCATAGAGCAATTTTTGGTAAATATGTAGGGCATTAGGTTATTGTTCATTAAGAAATATCGAAAACGCGTTTGAAACATCAAGTGTTCTTTTCCTGATACACGAAATAATTTTTATGGAGGGTCCAGTTTCGAAAAGTGGGTCATTTTGGTTAGTTTATGACATGTAATTCAGAACAAAAAAAGGTTTTAATATTTTGGGTGAATGTGTATTTATTACAAGTGAAATTTTTTTCTGTTATTTTTTTTTAACTCTTTATATAATTTTCAATTTGATAAATAAATATTTTCTCAACATTTGGTTTTATTTTATAAATATAAATCTGGCAACCTAGGCGAAAATTTATGTCATTAGCACAGTGCGTGACGTTTGACGTATTGACGATATTTCTGTCTCTCTCCAAATAAAAACTAGAAACTCCATTCAACAAGATTAATAAAAACACAGATATGTATTAGCAAAATTCTAATCTTTTAAAAATATAAACAATTACCAAAAGATTCGGAATTAATTAAGAATTTTCGAACTTGCAAAAACACGCCAAAAAAAGTGAATCACCTTCAATTTTCAGATCTCAAACTGTTGCTCAAAGATTAATTTAATCTGTGCTGTTGCTTGTTCCATCCAGAAAAATGGATATTTTCAAAGATGTACCAAATGATATAATAAATAATGAAATTGAAAGTTATTCTAAAGTATTGTTATCAGGTATTAAAACCGAAGAAGTTGATCTTTTTGATGAACCCAAACTTGAATTAGAAAATTTGCATCAGTTCGAAATTTGTAAGATCAAAACGGAAAATTGTGTAGAACATTTTTCTTTAACTACAAGTGATAATGTGTTAATCAGCAGAGAAAGTATAAAAACCGAAAGTATTGAGGATATTCAAAAAACAAGCAGTGATATCGATATTAAGACGGAAATTGTAAAGGGTCGTGAAAATCTACAAACAAAGCAAACTTGGAAAAAATGTAAGTATGTGCATTATTTTGTATTTATTTTTATTTTTCCCCGCAGCCTTAAAAGCAGATAATCTGCGATTAAGACACCTCCAACATTTTTTCCAATCTGGGTAATTGATATTATTTATTTCAGGTTTCCGAACTGCAGCAAAAAAATGGAAAACTCATTTTGGAAAATTCTGCGGAACATGTTCCTTTTGTGGACAATTTTTCTCTCATAAATTACTATTTTTAAACCATTTTTATATTTACCACATTTTATTTAATACTCAAAAATCTATTAATTCAAGGAGGACTAAATCTATTAAAAAAGACATAAATATTAAAAATCTTGGTACTTTAAAAGAACATATAAAAACTCACAGTGAACAAAACTTATTTAAATGTAAAATTTGTTTTAATCGATACAAGTCATACTATTATCTAAAAACGCATATTAGAACGCACACCGGTGAAAAACCTTTTAAATGTGAAATTTGTTCAAAATCTTACACACATTCGAATTCTTTAAAAGTTCATATTAGATCTCACACTGGTGAAAAACCTTTCAAATGTGAAATTTGTTCAAAATGTTTCACACAACGTAATTCTTTAAAAAGTCATATTAGATCTCACACTGGCGATAAACCTTTTAAATGTAAATTTTGTTCAAAATGTTTCATAGTAAATAGTTCCTTAAAACAACATATTAAAATTCATACCGGTGAGAAAAAATTTCAATGTAACTTTTGTTTAAAATATTTCACACACTCAAATTCTTTAAAAATTCATATTAGAACTCATACTGGTGAAAAACCTTATAGCTGTGAAATTTGTTTAAAATCTTACATCCAATCCAATTCTTTAAAAAAGCATATTAGATCATGTCACACTGGCGACAAACCTTTTAAATGTAAAATTTGTTCAAAATGTTTCGGATTAAATAGTTATTTAATACGTCATATTAGAACTCATGGCGAAAAAAAATTTAAATGTAAAATTTGTTCAAAATGTTTTACACACTCGAGTTATTTAAGAATGCATATTAAAACCCACTCTGGTGAAAAACCTTTTAGGTGTGAAATTTGTTCAAAATCTTACACACAATCCTATCGTTTAAAAACGCATATGAGAACTCACACTGGCGAAAAACCCTTTAAGTGTAAATTTTGTTCAAAATGTTTCTCACATTCCTATCAATTAAAAAGGCATACAAGAACTCACACTGGCGAAAAATCTTAATTGTAAAATCTCATTTGTGTTATAATACGGGTGAAAATACCCTTTTTCCTGCCATTAACAATAATGAACCGTCCCAGACACCTTAAAGATACCCAAAACCACCACCAATTCGGATAAATCCACCAAATCTAAGCAACAACCATCAACAAGCTCCATAATCTACCCTCTCAAAAAACATCCACTGCTTCTTCCCCTGTCTCCACCAACCCCAATACCCTTAACAGTAACTCCCCGGCCTCTATCACTCCTCTTTCTTCCCCAAACTCTCCACAACCCATCTCACTGCCTCTTAGAACTACCACTCCCACCAAACACAATACCACCACCAACCTTCTTCCACAACCTACTTTACCTCCAAAAACCCAAACCCACAATATTAAAAAAAACATTCTCCTTCATCATAACTCCCTGGTAGATTTATACCGTATCCTTAACCAATATGAATTCCTTCATAACTAAATCTAAAGTTAACCCCAACTGCACTGCCCTAATCAAAACCACCTCTCCGAAAACTCCAGACCAAATCCACACCAAAACTCTTTAAGAATAGTTCTTGGCTACCCTAGGTACTGGTCATCGCCTTTATCACGAGTACTATAGATTCCTCCGTCTCTGATCATGCTTTCGCTGAGACCTGAGACCCTCAGTGAAATAAAATTCCCCTTCACCAGGACCTGCAGAATTATCTTCAGAGTAACCAATAAACCCACTTCTATGTTCAGAATCCTAACAAATTCTGAAACCCACTTCATCTCCTGTGTAAAATAATTTATAATTTAAAAAATAAATATTTTCTCAACATTATTGTTTTTATTTTAAGTCTGGCAACCTAGCGTACAATTTATGTCATTAGCACAGTGCGCGACTATTATTCCTGTCTCTCTCGAAATAAACTGATGAAAGATTAAGGTAATCTTTGGAACTATTATAATCACAAATGAACTAATTAAGACTATAAAATTTATTCAACAAGAAATACGTGAAATTGGCAAAATTCTAAACTTTTAGAAATCGTGAAAAATTACCAAACCAAATTAACCGAGAATTTTCGAAATTGTAAAAGCTCGCCAGAAAAAGTGAACCATAACCTAACTTTAGATTAATTTAATCTGTGTTGTTGCTTGTTACAACCACAAAAATGGATGTACCAAACACATTAATGAAAAATGAAATCGATAGTCATTCTAAAGAATTGTTATCTGATGTTAAAACCGAAGAAATTGATATCTTTGAGGAATCTAAACTCGAATTAGAGAATTTGGATCAATTCGACCTGTGTAATATTAAAACTGAAAATTGTGTAGACAAATTTTCTCCAACTAAAAGTGATATTGTGTTAACAAGTAGAGAAAATATAAAAACTGAAAATGTTGATTCAAATGAGGATATTCAATTAACAAACAGTGATATTGATATTAAGACAGAAACTGTACTGCGTACATTTGATTTCCCCCTTCTTAAAGAAGATGTACAGGATTTTGGTGAAAATCTACAAACAGAGCAAACTATGAAAATGTATTCTTGGAAAAAATGTAAGTGTGTGCAATATTTTTTTATTTCTTTTTCTCTGTCATTTGAAATTCATTAAAACAGGTTTTAACAAATATGTCTCAAATATTGAAATAAGAAAATAGTTTTATTCTTTAATGCCTTATTTTTTATTAAAAGACTTGATTTCTATTTAATTGTATCAAAATTGTAATTACCATTGCATTTATGTACTTATTTAAACCCTTTGGGGTACTATAAGGGTATTAGATCAACAAAATATCAATATAAGCCTTTTATAAGATTTTAATTCCACAAATATTGCTGTACAAAATTTATATTGGAAAACCAGCCGCAACTTCCAGTAATCACTTAGTTCTTCGAACTATTACTTTGAGAAATGTTGGTGTCCAAATTGGCCTACAAGCTCCTCGAATTTGAATCGAAAATTTTCTTAATCGAGTTACTAACAAAATTGCTATTGACTTAACGAAAACGAGCAGCAAACAGAATTTTATATGGAGATTCTGGACCCTTCTTTGCCTTAGTTGGTTGTTAGACTACCTTTCGGAACCGATATTTTAACTAAAGACGTAAAAGTTTGTTGGTTAATAAGAGAAGCAATTTAAGTTAACTAGACAAATCAATCTATCGATGTAGACAACAAACAGCTTAAGAATTCTTGAATTACTTTGGATGATTTATAATTTGGTAAATCCTTGGCAAAAGGAGTTGTATATGCTGCAAAATTGAAAAACTGCGGTGAAAAATAGGTCAGATTGTTCCTGAAACTATTCCAACTGTGGTTACGAATTTAGTAAATCTATTTAAAGACTGGTCTAATAAATTGTTTGAAATAAATATGTGATCTTTATAAATATTTTAATGATGAATTGATATGATCTTATTTATTTCAGGTTTCCTTACTACTGCTAAAAAATGGAACATTCAGTTTGGAAAATTCTCCGGAACATGTTTCATTTGTGGACAATTTTTCTCTCATAAGTTACTATTTTTAAACCATTTTTATATTTACCATTTTTTATTTAATACTCAAAAATCTATTAATTCAAGGAGGAGTAAATCTATTAAAAAACACAAAAATCTTGGTACCTTAAAAGAACATATAAAAACTCACAGTGAACAAAACTTGTTTAAATGTACAATTTGTTTTAAACGTTACAAATCATATTATTATCTAAAAGCGCATATTAGAACGCACACCGGTGAAAAACCTTTCAGATGTGAAATTTGTTCAAAATCTTTCACACTACGTGTTTCTTTAAAAAGTCATATTAGATCTCACACTGGAGAAAAACCTTTCAAATGTGAAATTTGTTCAAAATGTTTCACACAACGTAATTCTTTAAAAAGTCATATTAGATCTCACACCGGCGATAAACCTTTTAAATGTAAATTTTGTTCAAAATGTTTCATAGTAAATAGTTCCTTACAACAACATATTAAAACTCATACCGGTGAAAAAAAATTTCAATGTAACTTTTGTTTAAAATATTTCACACACTCGAGTTCTTTAAAAATTCATATTAGAACCCACACTGGTGAAAAACCTTATAGCTGTGAAATTTGTTTAAAATCTTATATACAATCCAATTCGTTAAAAAAGCATATTAGATCATGTCACACTGGCGACAAACCTTTTAAATGTAAAATTTGTTCAAAATGTTTCGGATTAAATAATTATTTAATACGTCATATTAGAACTCATGACGAAAAAAAATTTAAATGTAAAGTGTGTTCAAAATGTTTTTCACACTCGAGTTATTTAAAAATACATATAAAAACTCACTCTGGTGAAAAACCTTTTAGGTGTGAAATTTGTTCAAAATCTTACACACTACGTAATTCTTTAAGAAAACATATTAGATCTCACACTGACGAAAAACCTTTTAAATGTGAAATTTGTTCAAAATCTTTTCCAATAAGTAGTTATTTAAAAAATCATATTAGAACTCATACCGGCGAAAAACCTTTTAAATGTAAAATTTGTTCAAAATGTTTTACACATTCGAGTT
The DNA here is from genome assembly GCA_964028335.1 of Altica lythri. Classification (NCBI taxonomy): domain Eukaryota; kingdom Metazoa; phylum Arthropoda; class Insecta; order Coleoptera; family Chrysomelidae; genus Altica; species Altica lythri. The sequence goes on along the minus strand of OZ034807.1, from coordinate 7,894,721 downwards.
ATTTAAGAATGCATATTAAAACTCACTCTGGTGAAAAACCTTTTAGGTGTGAAATTTGTTCAAAATGTTTCTCACATTCCTATCGCTTAAAAACGCATATGAGAACTCACACTGGCGAAAAACCTTTTAAGTGTAAATTTTGTTCAAATTGTTTTTCACATTCCAATCAATTAAAAAGGCATACAACAACTCACACTGGCGAAAAATCTTAATTTTAAATCTCATTTGTGTTATAATACGGGTGAAAATTCTCTTTTTCCTGCCATTAACCATAATGAACCGTAGCAAACACCTTAAAGATATCCAAAACCACCACCATTTCAGATAAATCCTCCAAATCTAAGCGACAACTATCCACAACCTCCAAAAACCTACCCCCTCAAAAAACCACTTCACCCACCTCATACACTGCTTCTTTCCCTATCTCCACCAACCCCAATACCCTTTACTCCTCTAACAGAAACTCCCCTGTCTCTATAACTCCTCTTTCTTCCCAAACTCACCACAACCCATCTCACTGCCTCATAGAAATACCACTCCGACCAAACGCAATACCACCACCAACCTACTTTACATGCAAAAACCCAAACCCTCAATATTAGAAACATTCTCCACTTCATCTCCTCCGTAAACAGAGGAATCCTGTTTTATGCAGAGGTCCACCACTGTGAGCCCTCATATATGAAATACAAGAAAGTTGTGCGTTACATTTTTTAAATTAGTTTTTTTTTCATCAAGAAAACTTTGTTGATCCCAATAACCGTGATGTTCACATACAAAATACCGAAAACGCATGGTTGCGAGCAAAGAGAAAAAACTCTTTTACCAGTTTGGAACATCAGATGTTCTTTTTCCGTCATACATGAAAGAATTTTTATTATGGACGCACCAGTTTCGAGAAATGGGTCTTTTTGACATGTAATTCGGAGCAATTACGGTTTTTAATCTTTTGTGTGAATGTGTTTTTTTCTGTTAATTATTTAATAATTTTTAATTTGAAAAATAAATAATATTTTCTTAACATTGTTGTTTTTATTTAAATATTCTCTATAGCTTCTTTGTGGTATAATAACATCTATTTACTTCTTTAGTTGGTAATCTTTTGACACTAAAAACAAACTAATAAAAAATATAAATCAATATTTTGAAAATGACCCTTGCTTATTAATCTTGATGGATATGTCAAATTTGTCAATGGTCGTTTTTTAAAACTGAAGATGCCTCACAAAAATGAAAATAATTTTTTTTAAAATGACTCAGCTTTCGACAACCAGATCGGTTGTCGTTTTCAAAGGTAATAAAAAATTATTTATTTATTTATTGATACACTTTACATACACCAAAGTTTGGTAATTACATGTAAAGGGGCCTTACATCTAAAAAACAAAACTAATCAACTAAAGCAACAACAGAGCGAGAAAAAAAAAACAAGTAACAAGCAGAAAGAACAAACATATCTAGTAGAGTAAAACCAAGCCTATCTACTTTAAAAAAGCTCCTTAATCTTACTTATTGTTGTACAAAGAATATCACAGTTTTTCTTATATATAACTAGCTGACCCGGCGGACTTCGTACCGCAAATCATTTATGTCATTCTTCAATTTTTCGTTTTTTCAATTTATTTTTATTTGATCGTTTTCAACATATTTTCTCGTTAGTTATCAGGTTTATACTATTTTTTTTCCGTTTTATTTTGTAGTTTATCGAAAAAATATATAAGATGCATAACAATACTTAATTTAGTAAGAATTTCTCGTTTAAATATAAGTGATATTAACTGCGCCACCTTCCGGTGGCGTCACAATACTTAAGTAAGGATTGCTCGTTTAAATATATGTGATATTAAATGCGCCACCTTACGGTGGCGTGATATAAAATAATCAAATAAGTAGTGGTTGCTCGTTTAATGGAAGCGCCACCTGGTGGTAACTTCCATTAATACGAATATCATATTCATCTTACCCATTAAAAATACATCATCATACTGATTTTCATGACAATCGGTTGAACTGGGCGGAAGTCGATACTTTACAGCGCCGCCTGGTAGCGAGTTACATCAATGGGCATAGCATATAAAGCTTCTCCGTGGAAAAATACATGTACATACCAATTTTAATAATGATCGGTCAAATAGTTTCTGAGTCTATCGATTTCATACATACAAACATCCTTTTTTATATATATATATATATATATATATATATATATATATATATATAGATAGAGAGGATTCTCGTTTAAATATATGTGATATTAACTGCGCCACCTTACGGTGGCGTGATATAAAGTAATCAAATAAGTAGTGGTTGCTCGTTTAATGGAAGCGCCATCTGGTGGTAACTTTTATTAATACGAATATCACATTCACATTAACTATTAAAAATACAGCATCCTACTGATTTTCATGAAAATCGGTTGAACAGGGCAAAAGTTGTGACTCTGCAGCGCCACCTGGTGGCGAGTGGCATCAATGAGCATATCATAAAAACCTTCTCCGTAGAAAAATACATATGCATACCAATTTCCATGACAATCGGTTGAACGGGGCAGAAGTTGCTAGTTTGCAGCGCCACCTGGTGGCGAGTGGCATCAATGTGCATAGCATATTCGTTTTCTCCGTGAAAAAATACATATACATACCAATTTTCATGACAATCGGATAAACGGGACAGAAGTTGCTACTTTGCAGCGCCACCTGGTGGCGAGTGGCATCAATAAGCATAGCATATTCGTTTTCTCCGTGAAAAAGTACAGATACATACCAATTTTCATGACAATCGGTTGAACGGGGCAGAAGTTGCTACTTTACAGCGCCACCTGATGGCGAGTGGCATCAATGAGCATATCATATAAACCTTCTCCGTGGAAACATACATATATATACCAATTTTCATAATAATCGGTCCAGTTGTTTTTGAGTTCATCGATTTCGTACATAAAATACATCCTTTTTTATATATATAGATTTCATTGCAATTTATTAAAATATTATTAAAAAAGGAACAGCTCAATAATTCAGTCTTGAAGAATTTGTGTTTATTTAATCTTAGGTAGATTTTAGGAACATTAAAATAAACTTTATTAATAAAGTTAAAATCCTTATACTTAACATTATTAATTATATAATATACAAATATAAAAGAACGAATTAGTCGCCTATCAATTAGTGATTGTAAGGAAAAGGTTTCCAGCATACTTTTGTATGATACCAACAGTGGATATGCTGGGTAAATGTTATATTGTTTGTAGTACAAATTACAAATACCTAAGAAATTTTTTTTGCACCTTTTCAATATGATTTTTATTGGACTCCGCCATTGGTGACCAGATGATAGAAGCATATTCCACATGTGGTCTAACAAGAGCATTGTAAAGCCTTATCAATGTGCTTATTTTATAAAAGTGCTTGGTATTTCTTATTAAAAATCCAAGCGCTCTATACGCTTTATTAACTATACAATCATAATGCTGGTTAAACTTTAAATTAGATTGGAATGTGACTCCAAGATCCCTACAGACATCGTTCTTGGAAAGAATAGTTCCATTGATATTGTATGGATAATTCAAATAGTTTCTGCGCCGGGTAAAAGTCATAATGCTACATTTGCTAATATTTAAAGACATGTTATTGTTGTCAAACCAGTCAGTCACACGTGATAGATCATTTTGCAGAGTTATGCAATCAGATTCAGTGGCGATGGTCCTATAAATCTTAAAGTCATCTGCAAACAAAAGACAGTCAGACCTATTAAGAACATCTGGCAGATCATTTATAAACATGATAAACAAGAGAGGTGAGATATTACTACCCTGAGGTACACCTGAAGTTCCTATATACTTATCAGATAAATCTTTTCCAACACGAACAACATATGATCTCTCCGACAGGTAAGACTCAATCAGATCCACTGCACTTTGTGAAAAACCCAAGTGTATAAGCTTATTCAATAATAGAACGTGGTTTACTTTATCAAATGCTTTTTCAGCATCAGTGTAAATGACATCCAGCTGTATTGTATTGTTAATTGCTTCAGCTGCAACATTGGAAAATACACTTAAATTTGACACTGTAGATCTGTCAGGAATAAATCCGTGCTGCTGAATAGCTATTCTATCTTTTACAAAATTAAAAATACTATCGTGAAGTATATTCTCAAAAATCTTAGCAAGAGGGTTCAGAATGCTGATTGGTCTGTAGTTTACAACTTCAGAAATACTACCTTTTTTATGTATGGGAACAATCACTGCTTGCTTTAAAAACTGTGGAAAACAGCCTTTTTTGATAGCTGCATTAAATATATGTGCTATGGGTTTTGCCAAGATCTCAGCACAGCCTTTAAAAATATATGCATGAATATTGTCTATAACTACCGATTTTTTAGGTTTAAGCTTTTTTATGCTGTTTTTTACTAGGTCCACAGTTATTTCAGGAAACTCAAAGTTACCCCAAGCTTTATCCAATAAACTTTTATTATCTGTATTATTAAAAACTCCCCTGAAATAAAAAGCAAAAGCATTTGCAATTTCAAAACTCCCCGTATATTTGTTTTCATCAAATGAAATTACTTCTGGGACCCCAGATCCCTTAGTTTTTGAATTAATATACCCCCAGAAAGCTTTAGGATCCAAATCAGCATTCTGTTCTATCTCTTTCTGATATGCCACGAATTCGCTCCGAGTCTGACTTTTTATACTATTTCTGAGCTGTTTATATTCAGTAGAATCCGCATTGATTTTGTGAAGTCTATTTTTTAATCTTATTTTTTTAATCAAATCCATAGAATACCAGAAAGGAAATTTTATTTTGCTATCATCATTAGAGACAGTTTTAAGTGGAACTGTTTTATCTCTGGTTGTATTGAGATGCTTATAAAATTCAAAGAGACACATATCCGGATCAGAAATGTTTTCTAAATAGTCCCAATTAATGTTAACAAGAATTTCATAAAAAGCACGAAAGTCAGCTCTACTATAATCATGCATGTAGGCTGATTTAATTACATTTCTGTCACCAACTAAATTAGGAAGGATGACATTCAGTGCAGGATGATATGAATCTTCACAAACCAATGCTGACTCATCGTGACTGATGGTTATATTGCGCATATTACTTAAGACTAGATCAAGTTTCCTATTTAAACTATTGCTAATATGATTTATTTGTACTAAATTGTTTACATTCATGAAATTATAAAGTAATGTTGTTTTATCACAATTGGCAATATCAAGATTTGGCAAATTAAAATCACCTATAACTAAAATTTTATTATTACTATTAAGAATACTTTCTAAGGAGCTAAAATATGACTCATAACACTCAATAGGCAAATTTGGTGTAAAATATACATCAGACAAGTAAAATACTAACCCCTTACACTTTAATTTCAATAAAATACATTCAACATTTTGTGGACAATCACAGCTAAAATCTTCCACATGAAATGACTTTTTTACAGCAATCAAGACACCGCCGCCCCTGCTGTAGACATTGATTCACTTCGGTCTCTTCTAATCACAACATACCTGTCATCGAACAGTTCTGAACTATATATGCCCTCTGTAAGCCAGGTTTCTGTTAGAACTACGACATCGTAGTCTTCATTAATTATATTATTATAGAATATTTCCGTTTTTGTGCGTAGGCCCCGCACATTTTGATAATTATTAAGAAGTATACAGTAGAATTTTTTTCCAAAGCTTTTTTAGTCAACCCAGGTAGATCACCTGATCCTGAGGGACATTTTCCAGAGGAGGAATATCGCTATCGTAGATGGTATAAAAAGTTGGGGCTAGGATTGATCCTTGTGGAACTCCTGAAAGGGGGGTGAATGGATCAGAGATTGCATTTCCAACCTTGACTTGGATAATTCTGTTGGAAAGATATGAGTGAATAAGTTTTATGGCTGGGATGGGGAATTGGATGTCAATTAGCTTTCTAATAAGGCCTGCGTGTCAAACTTTGTCGAAGGCCTTTTGAACATTCATAAATATGACAGAGACGACTTTTCTCTGATTTAGAGCTGAGGAGGAGAAAGATTGTAGTTCTAGAATCGGGTTTTGGGCAGAGTGGTTTGGTCTGAATCCATGTTAAAAAGGGGGGATTATGGAGTTAGTTTCTAGAAAGTCCCTGATTCTATCTAGGAGTAGAAGTTCAAAGAGTTTACCTATGACATTAAGCAGAGAGATTGGTCTGTAGTTGTGAGGGTTAGTGTGGTTTTTGCCAGGTTTGGGAATCAAGATGGTGTTTGAAGTCTTCATGATGGTGGGGAAATAGGATTTGCCGTGACAAGAGTTGAAAAGAAGAGTAAGAGAAGGCATAATCGAAGGAAGGAATTGTTTTAAGGTTCGTCTAGAAATAAAATCTGGACCAGGGGCTGAATTTTTGCCTTTTTGGGAATCAGTGAGGATGTCTTCCTCAGTAAATGGGGTTTGAAATGAGATGTTCTCAGGGGGGGAAACCTATCTATCTCTAAGACTATATTATTCAGTAGTTGATTTTTTCAATGAGTGACAAGAAATTGTATTAGTTTTTCAAATTAAAGTAGATTCATGTAACAGTGGGTAGCATATACAACAGTCTCAACTTGTTAGATTCTAGGGCTTATTTTGCAATAGTTTGTGTAACTTTTATTTTTGTATCTTGTTAATATTACATAGGAAATTTTATGTACTTTGAAATTTTTAAAGTTTTATGTGTAATTACGTACTTTATTATTCGTTTATTCTTTGTAAGCATTGTCCATAAAATTGTACAACTTTCAGTGGCAATAAAGTATGTCATTATTACTGTTAATAAACCAAAGAAAACACGAAGTCTAGTACCACACAAACTAGTTTGTGTGGTACTAGACTTCGTGTTTTCTTTGGTTTATTACCATTTTGACCACATTTGAGATATGGATGATATTCTCCGTTTTTTTATTATTACTGTTACCTATTAGATAGATATTAAAAACATCAAAATCGGAGTAATTATGATTTTTTCCTAGAAAATCCATTTTTTATATAACGTTCTTTTCGTATTAATTATTAAGCAAAACCACTGACAACATCTTATAAATAAAAAATATATTTTTATAAAAAAGTTATTTATTTAAATAAAATAATACAATCTACGTCACTATTATTACACTAAAATTTAATATTATTGTTGAACAGGAACAGGGTTAACAGGAGAACCTGGAATTAATGGTACTGGACGTTTCAAGGTAATCCATGGGTTAACAAATGCCTGTTTTTGTTGAATAATTGATTGCCAATAACTTTTCCATGGGCTAACTGTGGTAGATTCTTCAGGAACAGTTTGAGAAGCTTGTTCTTCTGGTACTTGTCTATATGTATCTCTGAAAAAAACAAAGTTATAATTACAGTTATAGGCCAAGAGCCAGTGGCCAATTTTCAGTTGTCATTTCAAAAGTGTTCGAAAATCGGTTTGAAAATAAACTAGTTTTGGCGATTTTTATAAAAACAGTCAAGTTTTTATATCTCAAAAACCAAAAAAGATATCGAGATGCGATTTTTTGTAATTGATTCAAAATTTTGTCCTCATTCAAATTCTGTTTAAAATAAAAAAAAAATTGAGCGAGTTATGCGATTTTTATCAAAATGCAGTTTTTTGGATTTAATTTGGGAGTTTTTACTTATGAATTTAGCTGTCTCGTTTGCACTCGCCCGTTTTTCCATCTGGCAGATAGTAAGTGATGGAATTTATTTCTGACAAGCAATATAATATATTTTTCATAACACATACACTGAAACAGTTAGTTTTGATCCCTGTTTTGCCTGTCGAAACAAGACAATTTCAGACCAATATAACTGGCAGTTGTTTCTGCCCTAGGGGAGAAACAACGCTGCTTCTCCTCTAGGGCAGAAAAAAGGCTTTTTAACTCTGACAGAAGGTTTCTGACTGACAGTTGCATTGCTCTGAAATTGTCTTGTTTCGACTGGCAAAACAGAGATCAAAACTATTTGTTTCAATGCATGTGATATGAAAAATATATGGTGTGGCACGGGATGAAACAAAGACGATTTCTGACCGGGCGATGACAACTCTCGCCCTAGTCACAAATCGTCTTGTTTCACCCCTTGCCACCCAGTATACTATTCTATATTGTGTTAAAACTAATAACAAAACTAAAACTATTTTCTATAAATATTTATAGAGTTCTGTCAACAATTAGGAAGGACCCAAATGTTATACATTTAGTATAGGTAGGTACTCTTAAAAATAATTTCTAGAAATTTCGAGACTGATACTTTATCTAAAATAATTCTTATTTCCTGCCCTCTTTACAATTTTGGGAAATTTACCCCGGCCACTGGGGGCTGCCAGAAGTGATTTCTATTGTCTAGCAGATATTAAACAGTGAGTCAGTAAATTTTCAACACTTTTGAAATGACAACTGAAAATTGGTCATTGGCTCTTCAACTATTAGTACCAATAAATATTGGTAATATTCGTAATTTGTTAAAAATTACTCATTAATAACGTAACGTTTAAAATATTCTTACCTTACACCAGAGAAATCATCGTAGCTTCCATAGGCTTGATTGTAATATGGGTACTCTCCATAAATTGGATACTGTCTGAAAACTGGATATTGTGGATATTGTCCATAAACTGGGTATTGTTTAGAGTATGGGTACTGTCCAACAGATTGGTCAGGGTATCCAGTGTATGGTACTTGGTTTCCATATTTTTCAAATAATTTGAAGTCTGGGTATTGTTTAGGGTATTGGTACTGTCCAACAGATTGATCAGGGTATCCAGTGTATGGTACTTGGTTTCCATATTTTTCAAATAATTTGAAATCATCTAAGCTACGTAAGATACTGTATACAGCTGGGTTCAAGTCACCTTTTTGAACGAGAGAATCAATTTTAGTAAGAAGATCGTTGTATGATTTTACATCTACAACTCCTTGATATGCCTTAAAAATATCAGAAAGAATGTCTGATTGGGTTTTTTTGGAGTCTTTAGAGTCTTTTGTGTTTTTAGAGTCTTTAACTTCTTTTTCTTTGGATGATTTACTTCCTAAAAGTATTTAAAATTTTAGTTAAAACATGTATTTATTATTATTATTAATTATTTACCTTTTACATCCTTAACACTGGCTCTCTTGTCCCTGTCTTCATCTGGGAAATTGTAATCATCTAATCCTAAAAGATCTACAGTCTTAACTTTAGATTCCTCATCGAAATGAATTTTCTTAACTGGTCCATTTGGTCCACCAACAGATATTTCAATGTCTTTAGGTCCTGGGTATCCAATAGCTTTGGAGATGACAATTTTCTTTCCACTATTACCAGTGATCGTAATGGTACCGTCTTCGTCGATGATAACGTTTTTACCTTCACCAAAAGTGATTGGTACAGCGTAGGCAAATGCCACAAGAGACAAGAGAATTAAAGCACACTTCATCTTTAATTAGATTAAACCTGAAGACTGGCTGTGTATTCCGTGAGACTAATATTTATACTTCTTGGACTGAAGAGATAACATATAAATGTTAATCGTTGAGGGCGTGAACTAATATTGTTTTTTTTTAAAGAAATATTAAATATTATTTTATTTTTCTCGTTATAAATTTAATGTAGCTTAACAATTCCATTAATTTATAGTAGTAGAAAAAATTTCTGTTTTGGGTTTTCACATTTTTTGTTTTTTGAAAATTTTAAAATTTCTGATTATTGATATATTTTTTAAGCAAATTTCTTAATAAATATTTTGAACACTATGAATAAATATTTAACGTTAAGCAAACCTAGTTTTGTGAAATTATATTTTTTATCGGATGAAATTCATATAAAAAGACGGCAGTAGTAAAAAGTGCAAGGGCGCACACCTACGATAGTTTATCAAATTTTGACTCAACATTCTGTTGCAAACGAACAGCTTTTCTTAAGTAAAGTGTATATATAATTAAAATTGATTTTTCTCTGGGGCGCCCTCTGTCGATGACTTTCCCGGAAGTGTAAGTCGTCCTTAAGAAAATCGGTTGCTAAGATGAGGAGCTTTGAAATTTTTGTTATTTTTTTTTTGAAATGTGATTGGAATTGAAACGAATTCAATGAAATAATTATAAACAAAAGAAACAGGGGAGAAAAGAGTTAGAATTGAAATCTTTGTAATAGCGGTTGATTTCCATAAGGTGCAGAATCCACACCCCAGAGGAATTTCATATTAATATATGTTTTCGGCGTTGTCAGCATTTTCCCAAATACGACACTCAATTTTTTTATTCATTATTTGAAAAGTGAAATTAGTCTTGAAAATCGTGTAAAAATCCAACTTATAGGTACATGAGGAAAGAGAGACTCAAAAAGAAATTGCGAAGTTGGTGAAATATGCGCTATGCAATCTGCTATTAACACTTTTTCTGAGATTGACACTCAAATAAACCAAGAATTGGCTGAAAATTACTAGCAGTCAGAACGGGAAGCTTATCCATAGGTGTGTGAAAGACAGAAAAAAATTCTTCGTAGCTTGCTGCGACTTTAACTGAAGAAACTGGTAGCTACATAATTGCTTGGATTGCAAGACGGAGGCTAGTAGAAGCCGACTTAAAAGGTTGCAAAGCCAAGAAGAAGCAGTGGCTTTTAGAAGAGAACAATAGAAAACGACTTGATTGGGCTCTGAAACACCAACTTTTCACTGAGGAGCAATAATCCAATGGAATGTGGTCAGATGAAGTCTATAGCACAATTACAACGATTATTGCTACGACTTTAACTGAAGAGACTGGTAACTACATAAGTGCTTGGATTGCAAGACAGAAGTTAGTAGAAGCCGGCTTAAAAGGTTGCAAAGCCAAGAAGAAGCTTTGGCTTTCAGAAGAGAAGAAAAGAAAACGACTTGATTGGGCTCTGAGACACCAACTTTTCACTGAGGAGGAATGGTCCAATGAAGTCTATAGCACAATTACAACGATTATTAAAGTTCTAGTTTTCAAAGCGAAAGATTTGGAACACCAGGTGTGACTTTCGTGAGGGGACGCAAAGGCGAAGAACATCGCCCAGATTGCATAGTTCCAACCATAAAACACGGATTTGAGTCAGCAAAATGTTCATTTGCGGAGAAATTAATCTCATACATCCGTTTTCGTGTGTTTTTGATGGCACCAATTTAAATGGTGTTAAATTTCAACAAGACAATGATCCTTTTGTCATAAATCAGCGACTACGATTCGCTGATTTACCGATAATCGGATTGACCTGTCAGATTGGCCTGTCCAGTCCCCGGATCTAAATACAATTGAACATTTTTGGGGTATTTTGAAGAGAAAAATAAAAGAGCAGCCAATCACACCAAAGACTGCTTTAAAAAATACTGCTTGGTGCAAGAATGGGAGGCAATTTCTCCAGAAAGAGTGGCTGCTATAATATAAAGTCAATGGGTGTCCCAACAAAATATTAATAACCTTGAATAGACCACGTATCATTTCAAGTTTAGTACTAGAATAACAACAAACTCTAACTGAGGCCAGCCAGAATAACGTGGATCAAAGGGCTGGATCAAAGGACATGGGAACTCTAAAGGCAACCTCATTTCTGACAATTTAGCAACGAAGGCTGCGGGCTACAAATGTGTTAACCCTCGCCCATCTACCAAGCTAACCATGTAAAAGGTCACTGCCAATTGCGACATCTCTTTAGGCTAAAATTAGCAGAATTGCCGCTATGCAGAGGTTGCAAACAAGAAGAGGAAACAGTAGAGCATATAATGTATGACTGCTCTGCTTTTTGTGAAATTAAAAGATCCGAGTTGGACGAGTACTGGCTTAGACTAGCCGATGTCAGGGAGATCCCCCTTGGGCGTTTTGTCACCTATTTTAAATTTCTAGGCCTGATGACCGCCAATCTCTTACAGGTAGATGTTTGATGGTGCCAACATGATGAACTGGATACAAAAAAAATAAGTCCTTGGCGAAGATATCTGTGGTTCCCTAGGTCCTCGCCAAATGGGAGGCCTAATGACGGAGGAGACACGCCACAGCGTCAATCTACCAAACCTACATTGCACAACGTGGGTCACACTTCCACACTGACACTAAAAAAAAGAATGACGGTTTAGGCACGTTCAAGGAACTTTGGAACCAGAAGAAATCCACAGAGGTGCAGAAGAAACAACACCTCTCCCTGAAAAGGACATAAGCCCTACAACAGGGTCCTTACATCCAACACCACACTCCTCCTCTATATCTACTCTTTTCTATTCTATAGATAGAAATCGCAGAGTCGACTTCTACCAGATATGACATTTTTCTCCTTAATGAAATTTTTTTGTATGTCTAATTTGTAAAAAATCGATTTTTTTTTAATTCCATTTATCCCTAAACATGAAGTATTTTCTCTTTAGGTACCGTTCCGGAAATATTATACCAACAAATTTCTATAAAAAAAATTAAACAATCGTTAATGATGAAATATTTTAAATACATGTGAATGCCCTGTGTGTGTAAGACTTTAGCCTTATTTCTTACCAAAATATAAAATTCGGAAAATATATGGAGATAAGGTGTTAATAATTACTTTTTATCATTTTAATTACTGTTTACTTCTATTGTGGAAGATGTCTATAAGTTGAGATTGCTTCATTAAATGTTATCGTATTTTTTTGTTTGTTCAGTATTGTTTTAGTTGACAAACATATTACAAAATTTGTTGTTCATATTTTTTATATCTTAATAATTAATGGAATATTTGGAGTATCATTCACCTCTTCCAAAAATACAAACAAACAGGATGAAGAATTATGGTTATGTCTATGGAGTTTATATATTTGATATTAAATATTAAAACAAAAATAAAAAGTCAAATAAAGAAAAATAACTTTATAAGTGGGAACAAGTCAATTATAGTAATAATAAAAAAAATATATACAATTTTTAGATTTTATTTAATTTTTCTTGTTTTTTACCTATTTTACCCATTCTTTTTATATTTGTTTGGTTTTTTTTTTTTCATTATTCACATTTTTTTAATTCTTGTGATTTATTTCTCGTTGGTTCGCATTTTCGATTTTTCCGTTTTTTATTTTTGATTTCTTTATTTTTCGTTTTTTTAAATTTAGTTCAATTTGAGCGATTTTTCTCGGTTTAATCTAATATTTTCGTATGTTTTCACTTTTTTACCCATTTTCCGATTTATTTTGAAAATTTTCTACTTTTTTGATTTTCCCATTTTTTTTTATTTACAAAAAACGCATCAACCTGTAAGGTTATTAGCGTATATGAGTTACAAAACGCACTATATTAGGTCTAATAGATTAATTTTGGACAAAAAAAAGTGAGATGTGTCAAGGGACACCCGGATGGAACGAAGTTCCTTTCGATTAATTAGTGAAGGAATTGTAATTTGTAAACACAACAGAGAGTTTGTACATACATAAGCATTTATCATCGTCTGTATAAAATCTCTACTTACCTAACTCTATCAGCAATATCCGGAACTTGTGCAGAAACACTGTCAGGATACATTATTGTTTTTATTTTCTATTATTTTAATATTTATTATCTACAAAAAACCTGTATAAACTTAACAAAGTCGCGACACTACTACACTGTTCAAAGCAAAATAGAAAAAAAAAGTAAATCCATTATTTTCAACAGTTCGTTTCTTTTAACAAAAGTGTCCATTTATACAATACCAGAGGTATTGTATATTCTACCTAGAATTACTTTTTATTTCAATTTAATTTAAAACAGGAATTAACAATTTAATACAAAATTTTAAAATTAAAATATTTGACAGTCATCTCTGAGTCATCTCTGAGTCATCTCTGAGTCATCTCTGAGTCATCTCTGAGTCATCTCTGAGTCATCTCTGAGTCATCTCTTAGTCATCTCTGAGTCATCTCTGAGTCATCTCTGAGTCATCTCTGAGTCATCTGTGAGTCATCTCTGAGTCATCTTTGAGTCATCTCTGAGTCATCTCTGAGTCATCTCTGAGTCATCTGTGAGTTATCTCTGAGTCATCTCTGAGTCATCTCTGAGTCATCTGTGAGTCATCTGTGAGTCATCTCTGAGTCATCTCTGAGTCATCTCTGAGTCATCTGTGAGTCATCTGTGAGTCATCTCTGAGTCATCTGTGAGTCATCTGTGAGTCATCTCTGAGTCATCTGTGAGTCATCTGTGAGTCATCTCTGAGTCATCTCTGAGTCATCTCTGAGTCATCTCTGAGTCATCTGTGAGTCATCTCTGAGTCATCTCTGAGTCATCTATGAGTCATCTATGAGTCACCTATGAGTCATCTATGAGTCATCTATGAGTCATCTATGAGTCATCTATGAGTCATCTATGAGTAATCTATGAGTCATCTATGAGTCATCTATGAGTCATCTATGAGTCATCTATGAGTCATCTATGAGTCATCTATGAGTCATCTATGAGTCATCTATGAGTCATCTATGAGTCATCTGTGAGTCATCTATGAGTCATCTATGAGTCATCTATGAGTCATCTATGAGTCATCTATGAGTCATCTATGAGTCATCTATGAGTCATCTATGAGTCATCTATAAGTCATCTATGAGTCATCTATGAGTCATCTATGAGTCATCTATGAGTCATCTATGAGTCATCTATGAGTCATCTATGAGTCATCTATGAGTCATCTATGAGTCATCTATGAGTCATCTATGAGTCATCTATGAGTCATCTATGAGTCATCTATGAGTCATCTATGAGTCATCTATGAGTGTGTGTGAGAGAGAGAGAGAGAGAGATCTCTTTTATTGACCGCCCGCTGGACGGTGACTTGAAACACTCTTTAATATTGATAATTTAGATAATCCACAATTATCTCAATTTTATAATTTTTATATTTATACACATACCGAGTGTTTTTATCATTCGATAACCAATGTCACTTGTGCAAACAAACCTCGCACCTTGCAGCAAATTGCCCTACAAAACGTCCAACATCTTCAACTACAACCTCATCTCAAAACCAAAACTCTTTAATTCCTACTCCTGCTGTACAACCTCTATCTAAGATAACTATTATTAACAATAAACCTGCTGAAAACGGCACAGTAAACCAACAGACTAAAGATCCAACCCAACCAAACACTATCTCTCAAGGCCTTTTACATCAACCAAATATCGAAAAAAATTCTGATAACTCAAAAAATGAAGAAAACGATAAACAAAAAGGTAACATAGAACCTGAAATAACTGAAATGGAAACTACTGGATCTCAATTGAAACGCACTTTTTTATAATTCACGTTCACAAAGTTTCTATTTCGACACTAAAAACAGTATCGAAATAGATTCATTGTAACACTGTTTTTGGTAACTTTTTGTTTTACACAATTGGTTGCACTGCACTGATTTTCAACGAAAGAGTTCAGGTAGTAAATCAAGAAGTATGTTGTAGTAAATTATTAACTACATTATCAGCGTTATTGCTAAATTCGGAATATTTTATACAAATTTGACAAACATTCTAATTTAAAATCATTAAAACTGACAAGTGTCAAAACTGTCAAGATTGCCAACATAAATAAATATTTCGAAAAACTCTCATTTTACTTTTTTTTATACTTTTAAAAGTTCATTATAAAAAATAGTATGTAACACTCGAGTTACAATGACGGTTTGTAGTACTCGTTCTTTGCGAAACTCACCGCTTCGCGGTTCGTTTCACAAACTGAACTCGTACTACGAAACCTCTGTCATTGTAACACTTGTATTACAATATACTATTTCAGAACTATCTACATCCCCAACAGATCCACCAGATGAACCAATTTTTACAAAACCAAAAAATAAAGACAAAAAAATTAAATCTTCTCAGGAAACGGAATCATTGGAAAATATGCTAAAACATGCAAAACCGATATTTGAAGATCCGGACGCTAACTATCCCATTAACTTTGATCAATTAATAAATTTATTCGAAAATTGTGAAGGAACAAAAGACACTCTTAGCATAGTAAAAATTTATACCGAAGAAATCACTGAAATAACCGATCTCCTCACAAAAATTTATCCAGACCTTAAACATCGTAAAATAAAAAGTAGATGCACCCGTATAAGAAATAAAATTTTAAGACAAATAGACCCTAGCTACAACACAGAAGCAGAAAGTGATGCCTCCACTGAAACTTTTTAATCTTTTTTTTACATTCACTAGTTTAATCCAATGGAACCTAAATGGGGTATATGCCCATTTAGAAATGCTTAAATTATTAATAAATGATCATAAGCCAATGCTGATATGTTTACAAGAAACGAATTTTAAAAATAACGAGTCCTATAACTTAAAAAATTTCAATTGTTTTTTCAAAAATAGAGAGAATACCAACAGAGCCAGCGGCGGACTAGCAATTTATTCCCAAATTAATTTGGACGTTGAACAAATTCAACTAGAAACAAATATGGAAGCGGTTGCAATTAAAGTGAAAGACACAACTACATTCTATGTATGTAATAATTTATACATCCCATCAAATAAAGAACCTACCTTAGAAGAACTATCCAACCTATTAAACGAAATTCCCACACCTCGAATAATTCTTGGAGATTTTAATGCCCACAATCCAATTTGGGGCTCCAAAAAATTAACCGCACTAGGTCAGAAAATAGAAACTATAATTGATCAACTGAATTTAAATCTTCTTAATGACGGGCAAAACACTCGTTTTGACATAAGATCTGGGGATGGCTCGGCTATTGATCTCTCCATTTGCGAACCATCTATTGCAGAAAATATAACTTGGGATGTTCTACCCTATTTGTATGACAGCGATCATTACCCCATCATAATACACAATGAACAAGAATCAGCTATATCCCCAAAAATTAAGTGGAACCTAAAAAACGCAAGCTGGAACCAATTTCAAAATTACATTGAAGATAATTTAAAAATAGATGATGGTAAAGACATAAACCAAGTAGTAAACTCTTTCTCAGAACTAATTATAGACTCAGCCAACAAATTTATCCGGAAGTTAGAATTAAACACTCATCATCGTACAGTGCCTTGGTGGAACCAAGATTGTAAAGAAGCTATAAAAGAGTCCAAAAAAGCATTCAATAACTTTAAAAGACATAAAACGGAACAAAACTGTGTGGAATTTAAAAAACTTCGGGCTAAGGCTAGATATACTATTAAAAAGCTAAACGAGAATCGTGGACAGAATACGTCTCGACAATTAATAGCTCCACTCCAATGAGTACTATTTGGAAAAAAGTAAAAACCCTCTCGGGATCAAAACCTCATAGTTCAATTCGGTTCTTACAACAAAACAATACCATTTATGAGACACGCCAGGAGATATCCGATCTAATGGCTAATATCTACGAAAAACACTCAAGTAACGAAAACTACACACTTGATTTCTTAAATAGGAAAGAAACTGAAGAAAACATTCCAATAGAATATGAAGAGCAAAGAACCTGCGATTTAAATACTCCAGTAACAATGGACGAACTAGAATCTGTACTAAAAAACAGCAAAAACTCATGCCCAGGTCCTGATAATATCCCGCTTATTTTTATTCACAACTTTACCGTGAAAACCAAAGAATATCTTCTAAACATATATAATACAATACTCACAAAAAATGTATTTCCTACCTCCTGGAGAAACTCCACAATAGTTCCCGTCCCGAAACCACACAAACCAAAATCTGATCCGGACACATACAGACCTATTTCACTCACTTCTAATATGGGAAAAATTCTTGAAAAAATCATCAATAATCGATTAATGTTTTATTTAGAATCGAACAAACTTATAGTGCCTGAACAATGCGGATTCCGAAAGAACTGCTCAACATTAGATAATTTAGTCGACTTGGAATCACTTCTCACTTATTTTGACTTAAGAAATTTTAACAAACTTAAGTTTCATCAAATACTTCGAACAACCACAAATGAAAAAGCTTTTTTTCACTACTAACCTGAGAAATTGCTATTATTTACTCCATTCCCCTAACGAGAATTAATATTTACAGTTCTATAATTTTTAAGATATTGACATAATAATAGCTCACTTCTCACTCTAAGTATATAATATACTATTTTTTACATAAAACGTTATAAAAAGATGTATTTCCCTTAAGCTCTCATTTAAACAATGTGCGTTTTGCCCGGCCTACCTCCGTCTCTCTCTCGGATCTCTCTTACTAATGTTGGCCGCAGAAGCAGCTGTTGCGAATATGGGAAGCGGCCGGTCCATTTGTATTAATATGTCAATGCTAAACACACTTGAAACATGCATTGTCATCCAGATCTTAGCTATCCTGAAAATTTCAGAGCTCTAGGTAGTCGGGTAATAGGTTTAAATTCGATTACAAAATTCCGCAGAGAGACAAAGAACACGGTGAAAATATAAAAAAAAAGTGTGAGGTGTCAAGGGACACCCGGATGGAACGAAGTTCCTTTCGATTAATTAGTGAAGGAATTAGTAATTTGTAAACATAACAGAGTGTTTATACATACATAAGCATTTATTATTGTCTGTATAAAATCTCTACTTACCTAATAGTTCGTTTCTTTTAACAAAAGTGTCCATTTATACAATACCAGAGCTTTAAATAACACATCTTTTTAAAATTACTTTTTATAATTTAAAACAGGAATTAACAATTCAATACAAAAAATTTAAAATTAAAATATTTGACAGTGACTGACAGTTAAGGTAATTTGACGTAGTCAAGTTACGAACTATTTTTAAAATGTTTATGAATTTATTAATTTATAAAAACAGGATGAAATAAAATATAATACTATTATAGGTAATTATGTTTTTTTCTACAGTATTTTCTTTTTAATGTACATTTTCTTTTAATTTAAAATAGTGTCTTTTTAATTGTAATATATCTATCTATGAGAGAGAGGGAGAGAGAGTTATTTATTTTTTGGTCTGTGAGAGAGAGAAACATGCGTGTGTCGGTGCATTGTGTCGGTGCATAGTGTCGTGACAACTTTTGGTATGAATTTTTTTGGGCTAGCTCCTAGCGTCAGTCGTAACTGTTCGTAACGAGCGAAAGGGAACTTCGTTCCAAAAATGTATAACATTTGAAACATGTGTCTTATTATTTAAAATGTCTTTCAGAGATAAAAGTAGTTCAAACTGGTTTCTTTCTTGGCGATACTTCTGGCACTGTATAAGTAGATGAAAAACTGATAGAGGCAAGTTGCACTGGTCACATATAGGAGGATCACTTTTATTCAGCAGGTATTGATGAGTAAGAACGGTATGCCCAAGTCGTAATCTGGAGATTATCACTTGGCGACGTCTATCACTGAAGAAAGTTTTCCACTGGCCCAAGTCAGGTTTTATTTCCCTTAATTTGGAAGGTGTTGCTGTCCACTTTTGATTCCAATTGTCAAACAGTTTCGTTAGTAATAGTATATTGTAATACAAGTGTTACAATGACAGAGGTTTCGTAGTACGAGTTCAGTTTGTGAAACGAACCGCGAAGCGGTGAGTTTCGCAAAGAACGAGTCTGTCTGTCTGTCTGTCTGTCTGTCTGTCTGTCTGTCTGTCTGTCTGTCTGTCTGTCTGTCTGTCTGTCTGTCTGTCTGTCTGTCTGTCTGTCTGTCTGTCTGTCTGTCTGTCTGTCTGTCTGTCTGTCTGTCTGTCTGTCTGTCTGTCTGTCTGTCTGTCTGTCTGTCTGTCTGTCTGTCTGTCTGTCTGTCTGTCTGTCTGTCTGTCTGTCTGTCTGTCTGTCTGTCTGTCTGTCTGTCTGTCTGTCTGTCTGTCTGTCTGTCTGTCTGTCTGTCTGTCTGTCTGTCTGTCTGTCTGTCTGTCTGTCTGCCTGTCTGTCTGTCTGTCTGTCTGTCTGTCTGTCTGTCTGTCTGTCTGTCTGTGTCTGTGAACACATTTGCGGCTAAACGGCTAATCGGATCGGAATGAAACTATAAAACCTTACTTATAATCACCATCGGAGGAATCTGATAGAATTTGAGTAAAATGGATTTTTTTGAAAATAGTGGGTTTTCATATAGTTATTGGCAAAATATTTATACTTTGTGGAAAGAACATGTAATTTCCGACATTTTTGAAAGAATACATTTTTTTGATATTTTCATTAGTTTTCGAGAAATTGACACTTTTATCAAAAACTGGAAATATGTGAAATAAAAATTGTGGATTCGCTCTTTCACTTCTTGTTATTATACATGCTACTGTTCGGAAGGTCGTGTGGTGCCCACACCAGATTTTTTATTAATGTTCTGTCAAAATTTCATGACCATCGAACCACTTCACGCCGAGTTATCGCGCTTAAGGTGACAGTACCTTTTTAACATCGGTCGAAAAATGAACATCGAGTTGATGTTTCAATTGTCGATTTTACAAAGTCTCTCTTCTCTCTCATTAACATCATGCTATATGTGCTTAGGGGAAAGTAAGTAAGTGTCACATGTGGCAGGAGTAGAATTTAACGACCAATAAGCGATTTGATGGCTAGGCATTCAAAGCTTAGTTGTTAGAGCGTCAGCGCGTTGAGCTGAAGGTTGCGAGTTCGAGTCTCGCTGAATGCGACATTTTTTTAATTTCTCCTTAATGTCATTTAATATATTCTTATTTGAATACTTTCTAAAAAATTTCAAAAAACGTTTGAAAAACACTTTTGCTAGCTGCTAATATAATATTTAAACCTTTTCGATAAATAAAATTCATTATACATTTTGTTCCAAATAAAATATTTATTTCTATACATTTACAAAATTACAATTTAGCATAGAAACTTTCATGAACAACAAAATCTGGTTCGATCTCACTAATTTTTGAGTATCCTAAAAAATATAAAAAATAAGAATAAAAAATATACAATATTATTACAATTATACCTGAAATAGCTAAAGCTGTAGTTAATTCTTTCTTGAGTATAGACAAAACTTTTTCCACACCTTGTTGACCACTATGAACCAATCCCCAAAGTGCTGCTCGTCCAATAAAAACCATTTTAGCACCCATACTTATAGCTTTGAGTACATCGACTCCATCTGTTATACCACCATCCACATACACTTCAACTTTGTCCCCTACAGCTTTTATGATCTCTGGCAAAACCTCGATCTAAAAATAATACAAAAAAGATATACAGTGTTAATTAAAATTTTTAATCAAGACTTGATATCTTTTTACTAATCATAAATAATTTACCGACGCAGCGGTACCATCGATTTGTCTAGCACCATGATTTGAAACTTGAATAGCTGCCACTCCAGCTTTTACACCAAGTAGTGCATCTTCAGCTGTAAGAACTCCTTTTAATATTATAGGAAGAGATGTGATACTTTTCAACCATTTAATATCTTCCCAATTGATGCTAGGATCAAAGAGCCCTGTAATATAGTTATTCAAACCAGAACCTTCTGTACTATCAGTGATTTTTGTTGATTTTAACCCTTGGAAATTTGCCAGTCTAAAACAAGATATTCGTATGAAGTGATTTTAATAAACATATAAAGTTTGACATCAATATAAAGACACGCGCTTAGGGAGAACAAAAATCAAGAGAACAACGAACAACGAGGATGTTCGACCGGTTATGAACGCAAATTCCAAGACTACATGCCAAGAAGTGTTCTGAAACTATTCGTTTGCATCTTCATTAGCTAGGAAAGACGTGGATCGTGATTGTTTAGCAAATGGTTTTGTTGTGTATTTGTTGGACAGCAACTGGAATTGTCCATTATGAGATTTTAGAAAGGAGTCAAACCATCACTGCTAACTTATATTGTGAGCAGCTTCAAAGAATACAAGCATCCAGAAACTATCCTCCTTGTTCAATCGGAAGAAAGTGTTAAAAGGGAGTCAAATCTGGGGACACAGAAGTGCCCCCTCCAAGTCAAGAGCGAAGTAACACTCCATCCTTTTCTGGAACCATTCTTCTGCAATTTCCAGCTCGCTCCTATTTGAGAACCTCTGGCTAGGATTAGAACGTCATCTAGTAATCTATAATCACACACGATGAATCCGAAATTTCAAGTATGTAGATCGATTAGTTCCGAAGTTTTTAGAGAGAAACAAGCAGCACTATCGAGGCCTGGCTGTTTTTTTAAAGAATGTTTTTGGTGAGATTTCAATTACTAGATTTGACCCAAATATGGTCAAGCTAAATAAAACCGTTTAAAAAATATATTCTTATACATATTAAGGAATAGTTACCAATAACATAACCAAAGATAATAAGAAAGGAACAGCGTCATACTGGATGATATTAAGATACGTAATGAATTATATAAAAATCTGTAGATACCTCAAATGAGAAGGAAGGCTAAATTTATTCTTCAAATCAGCTAAACGTAAACCAAAAACAGGAGCATCTACAGTCAGAACTAATGCCTTAAAACCAGCTTGTTCAGCTCTTATTACTAAGTCACGAGTTACATTTCTAAAAAAAAAAACAAAATTATTTAATATCTATATAAACATACTTATTTTTTTTACCTGTCTTTGTAGATATAAAGTTGGTACCATTTAACAGCACGTGGTGCTGCATGAGCTACTTCTTCAATACTACATGTAGATAAAGTACTTAAAGTGAAAATTGTTCCCATAGCTTCAGCAGCTAAAATATATATTATGTTATTGTATAAATAAAAAGGGAGATAATAGTTATTTATGATATGAGTGTTAAAAGTGAGGTTTTATTTTGTGAGTGAAAACGTTTGTGAAATGAGCGGAGCGAATTGAACAATTTCACGAACAAAATAAAATCACTTTTAACACAAATACCATACAATGTTTTTTGTACAACTTCCCTATTTTGATAATGAAACGAGCGAATTTGCAATGACAATAAACCAAACCGTGTTAAAAGTAAACTAAACCGTGTTAAAAGTAAACTTGTTTACATGGCAACGTGTTAAAAGTATTTTTAACACGCTGCTATGTAAACAATCGTTTTTAACATTGTTTGCTATCATTAAAAGTGTCACTTTTAATGACAGTTGTACAAAAAGGTATTTTAGTTACCTCTAGCATTATCACATTCTCCTTCAGGATGAGCCATCTTTTGCATTGCGGTTGGTGCTATTCCTATTGGAATGGAAACTTTTTGTCCTAGAACAGTGGTAGATAGGTCTACACTTTCTACGTTTCTTAAACATCTCGGTCTTAGTTTATACCTGATAAATTAATAATGAGTTATAATTAACACTCCACATAAAAGTAAAGTAAAATATCGGGCTCCAAATCTCCAAACGACTTTACATTACTTCTTTTTGTTATAACTTCGTTTTCAGACAAAGAGCTTTAATTTAAGATATCATTTTTTGTGTCTCTATCCTATGTTAACGAAGGGAGATGTGTTTGCAGAGAGACGGACGGACAGATAAAACGATTTCTACGTTATATAATAATGTTAATTGTAGGAACAAGGTATACACCTTCAACGCAATAATTGAAGACACAAGGAGTTTTAAACTATGAAGACTATCTTTGATTTGAACATCTTATCTTATGGCATGATCGCTTGTGACTCAACCAGGGCAGTTCCACGTGGTGTCGGTGCGATTTTTCCAATTTTCATGTGTTTTTTTACAATCTTTTTAGATTCAAAACGACTTATGATTTAAGTACATAAAAATTATGAATATCAAAGATCCACAGTTTTTTTAATACTTAAACATCCAATTTTGACTATTTAAACAAAATTGAAGGATATGTGGCCTAAACTGACTAAAAATTCATATTCATGGGGTTGAAAAACATGCCCTTCTGTTATAATGAATTGGGAACATCTATTATTCATAAACTAAATTTTGTATATTGAATATTCTTAGTCGTTACTTGATGAAAATCCATATTCCAAGAATATTAAAATACTAAAAGTATTCAGATTTTCACAATATTTATTTAATGTATAACGCGTTTCACTATGTTATAGCTTCATCAGATACATAATTAAAATCGAACTTACAAAGTTATGATATAAATAAAATGAAATGTGACATAATGACACAATGATGGTCGAAAATCATGTGGTATAAATAAACTGAAATAAAACAAATGTACTACAAATTGCAATAAGGACAAAGTTAATAATAATAAATTTTTACGATAGTAGTAATATATACAGGATTAGTACATAGACTTTTATGTAAATAAATTTAATAACGGTGAATTATTTAATTCTGTTTGATCATTCAGTAATGTATCAGAGTGTTTACATTTATTAATTTCTAGACTTTCTAATAAATTTAATTTAAAACCTTTATTTTCTTGGTGTAAAATATCAAAATTATTATTAAAGTTATGGTTTTCAGAAATTAGATGATTTGAGTATGTAGAATCAGTTTTTTTATTAAGGAAGCTTCTTTTATGTTCTGTAATACGCTTTTTAAAAGTTCTACCTGTTTGTCCTATATATACTTTATTACAAGAACCACAATTAAGTTTATATACACCCGATTTTTGATCTTTTGAATTTTTAGTTTTATTGTTCTTAATGTATTTCCCTATTGTATTATTGGTTTTATATGAAATCGTAAAATTTTGTTTCTTTAAAAAAGATTTTAATTTAGTACTACTTTTACCTAGATATGTTAAACTTTTGTATTGTTTAGTTTCTTTTATGTACGGATAAACTTCCTGGATAGCTTGTTTATAAGCTTTTTTAGAACTAATGTTGTCAATTAATTTGTGGTCGTAGCCATTATTAACTGCTTTGTTAAATTTTATATCTATTTCTAAAAATGCCTGATAAATGGCTAAAAAATTTTGAAAAAGTATATTAATAGTAATTTAGAATACTTACTTAGCAAAAGATTTTCTATTAGCAACCAAGGATTCTTCTTTTCCTGCTCCGCTTTTATAATAATCCAACGCATTTTTCGGTAAAACATTATAAGCATGTTTTTCAAAATCCAAAACACTTACAAAATCAGTCATTTTTGCAAAATGTATTTACTTGCCTGGCAAACCAACCAAATTGGAAAATTTTATATACAAATAGGTCAGATGTCACTCGATGTGATAAGAAAGTTTCTTAAGTTATATATTATTTATTTTTAAATATTCAATATCACTATATTAAAATATTCCGAATTAGTTTGGTATAATTAGTAAGTATCATGCTTTGTATATATGTACTTATCTAAATCGTATTTAAATTTTTTTTCAGATAGCATTGTCGTAGTTGTTTACTGGTGGATTCTTAACGATAGGTGTAGTTAATAATAACAGTTCATGTAAAACGTATTTATTTAATAAATAATTTAAATAACATGAAAATGTATAACTAAAAACATTTAAAACAAAATTCCATTATTTCGGGATTTCTTCCTCACTATCTTCGTGACCTAATATCTGTGCCAATATTGGTGGAATAGCCACTATCTTTTCTTCAGTCTCCTTTTTATTATTGTAATTCTAGTAAAAAATAACAGACAAAAAATATTTTTTGCACTTCCGGGACTAAAGTGACAACTTTAGTCCCGTATAACAGGGACTAAAGTGTATCTTTTAGTCCCTAGGGAGATAAAGTTGCATTTCAAATCCCTAGGGACATAAAGTAAGAATCAAACTTTACCGCAGCTACATCACTATTTATAACTAGGACAAAAATTAGGAAATATTCCATTATGAATTTTTATTGATTGAATTGACATTGTATCTATATCAAAATATGTAGTTTCATTCATTTCTTGATTCATTTTCTTGATATTCTATTAGTTAAGTTGCGATTCGTTTTAAATGTCAGCATTAATTGAAATGTCACTGAATTGAAAAATTTTGTTGACACTGTTGCTATAACGTTACCTACTGAGTAATCCAAGTACCGTGTTTATATAACTCATCAAAATTATTAATTGTATCAAAGTTAAAAGTTATAATACTGGGAAGTGCAAAAAATCGCGTATATGCTCAGGACTAAAGACATATTTTATCCCTTACGTGATTATTGGCCCTCGGGCTCTACGAGCCCTCAGGCAATAAACATCACGTGCGGGATTAAAACATTCACTTTAGTCCCTTGGTATATAATATACTACACTGAAGGAAAAAAAAAGTGGCGCACCCAAAATTTTCAGAAAATATAAACCTTCGAAACTTTTGAGTTGGTGGTCCGATTGCAATGATTCTTTTTTTATTTTAGATAATGGTTCTTTGGTATTACGACGCGGTTATAAGAGGTTTTAATAATTTTAGGTTTATAGCCAGTATTGCTTAAATAACAAGTACACGTTTTTTACGGTATTTTTAAAACACCCTGTGGACGTTGCTGTTACTCTAGTCGTACTAAGTCTTTTATGGGCATGTTGAGTAGAGCCTCTTTTACATTTTTGTTCTTTAAATCGTGTCTCTATCTTAGATGGTTCAAAAGATAGAGGCTTTCAAGCAAAGTTTTACTCCCAACACAAAAATCCATTTTTTTTTCAATAGGAAAAAGTAGGCCGAGAAACGGCTTATTTGTGACAGTGTCATTTTGGCTAAACTTCTAACTGTCAGTAGTTTGTGTAGTAATTTTTCGCGAAAATTTATAATGGTTCAACAAATTAGACTCGAGAAGGTTGCACGAATGATGGCTCTTGTAGAGGAAGGTAAAAGTAAAAGATATGCAGCACGAGCGGTTGGTTTTCCCGAAACAACTGAACGGCGAGCAATTCAGAAACTGGCCAATGTCATAGAAGAGCTGGTTCAGGGCGCACAGGAGTACCTTCAATATTGATGATCGATTTATTAGATTGCAAACTTTGCGCAATCGTTTCCAAACTGCTGTTAAAACAAACCATCAATAAAGAGAGGTACGCGAAACGCATGTAAGTGATAAAACGATTTGTCGAAGATTGAAGGAAGTTAATCTAAGAGCTAGGAGATCAGCAACAGGACCAAGATTAATTCAAAGACATAGGAAAGCTCGTCGTCGCTTCGTCGGGGAATATGGGGATTGGCGTGATCCCGAATAGGATAGAGTGTTATTTACCGATGAATCGAGATTCTGTTTATATTCAAGTGATGGTCGTCAAAGAGTATGAAGAAGACCTAGAAAACGATATGAACAGGATATGATTGGAGAGCGAAAGAGTTTTGGAGGTGGTTCCGTAATGGTCTGGGGAGGAATTTCAATGTAAGCCCGTACAGAACTTTGCGCGCTTTTAAGAAATGCTCTAACGGCCAATATGTACATAGAGAACATTTTAGAGCAGCACGTAGTACCATTTTCACCATTCGTTGAAGATGCATTTTTATTAATGCACGACAATGCAAGGCCACACACTGCCCAAATTGTTTGTGAATATTTGAAGTTGGTATAACAACCATAGTACGGCCTCACAAGAGCCCCGATATGAACCCTATCGAGCACTTGTGGGATGATTTAGGGCGTCGAATTAGGTCTCGTCAGATTGTTCCACAAAATCTTGTTGCTTTGGGTGATGCACTTGTTGAAAAGTGGAACAATATTCCTCAGGAAAGGATTGCAAACCTAATTCATAGCATGCCGAAAAGAATTGAGTCTTTAAAAGAGCAAGGGAAGCCAATACCCGATAATTATTGTTGTTTGTGTTATGTTGTCGTTATTATTGTTGTTGTTCTGTAAACTTAATAAAATTCTTAATAAAAGCAAAACTTTGCTTGAAAGCCTCTATCTTTTAAACCAATTAAGATAGAGACATGATTTAAGACCAAAAATGTAAAAGAGGCTCTACTCAACATGCCCATAAAAGACTTAGTACGACTAGAGTAACAGCAACGTCCACAGGGTGTTTCAAAAATAGCGTAAAAAACGTGTACTTGTTATTTAAGCAATACTGGCTACAAACCTAAAATTATTAAAAACTCTTATAACCGCGTCGTAATACCAAAGAACCATTCTCTAAAATAAAAAAAGAATCATTGCAATCGGACCACCAACTCAAAAGTTTTAAAGGTTTATATTTTCTGCAAATTTTGGGTGCGCCACTTTTTTTGTCCTTCAGTGTATATGAGTAGGTACACAATTTGTTATGTTAAACAGAAAGATCAAATAGGTATTCGTCATGAATTGGTAATCTGTTAAAAAATGATAAAATAAAAACTTTTTTAGAAAAATTGAACAGCCTTCAAAAAAAAAATGCAATAAAATCTTTATTTCTTAAAAAAATTGGAAGCAACCAGGCATCTGATTTCAATATCCTTGAAGTCGGCTCCACAGGTTTATATCTTTGTAAAAGATTTGAGTCACTAACATTCGAAATCTAGATTAAATAGCTAAGATTAAAATAGAGGGTAATTTGTTCATTGTCAACTTGATCGGAATTTATGTACCTCCACCATTATTTTTTGGTCTAATTTGACCGGAGTATAACAAAATTTTAGATATATTTTTAGAAAAATTAACAGTATGTGTATTTACCTCTTTTGCTATATCTCTCAATCGATCAGAGACTCCTGGTCCAGTTTTTCTTACCATTTCAGATAAAATTCCTTCCTTATTTTGTAGTAAAATATGGGGATGATCAAATTCAATTAGTTGACCAGCATCTAGTACTAAAATCTGTACATAAAAGGTATAAATTACTATTTTACAAATATCTGTTATTAACAATACTAACTTTGTCATAATCCATCACTGTATTCAATCGATGAGCAATTGTAAGTACAGTACAATGTGCAAACTTTGTTCGTATTGTCGTTTGTATAAATCTATCAGTTTGAGCATCTACATTAGCAGTTGCTTCGTCCATTACTAGGATTATGTTATTTCTTAATATTGCTCTTGCAAGACAAACCATTTGTCTTGAACCAACACTCAAATTTGTACCTCCTTCAGTCATAACATCATCCAGACAGGCTGTAAATTTTTTGTCAAGTTAAACTAAACAGCATAACAATATAATTGATTTTTGATAAAGGTTTAAATTCCACTGCCAATTACGACAACATCTCTTTAGGATGAAATTAGCAGAATCGCCGCTATGCAGAGGTTGCGAACAAGAAGAGGAAACAGTAGAACATGCATATAATGTATGACTGCTCTGCTTTTTCTGAAATTAGAAGATCCGTGTTGGGCGAGTACTGGCTTACACCAACCGATGTCAGGGAGATGGGTATAGGAAAATTCTTCGAAAGCAAATCTTCGAATCACAATTGTTCGAACACAATTCTTCGAAAAACAATTTTTCGATTGCTCAATTATTCGAATACACAATTCTTCGAAAAAATAGGTTTTAGGTTTTAACTAAACTTGTTGCGTACCGAGAATTTTTAAATCTTGAAGTATTTATTTCTGCCGGAATTAGGAATTAGGGATTAGGGTTTTTCCCATTATTAAATATTCATTCTCTGATTGGTGGTACCGGACCTTTTCCTAAACCGAAAGGAATAGGAGGGCTTTACTGGATTTAATTATATTATTATAAGTATAAAATAGGCCACCACTACCAACGTTAATCCTAAAGAATTCTTTATTGTGAAACGTGTAGTAATAACGATAATAATGTCTGTGGAATACGTGAAAAGTGAAAAAGGTAAATCAAAATTGTCACTGGATGGATTCTTATTTGTAAAAGGTAAGCAGCTAGCAAATAAAATTTATTGGAAATGCGAAAATTTTCAAAAAACAAAATGCAAGGCTCAAATAATAACTGATGGAATTAATACAAAGTGCACAAAGGAACACAACCATGGGGGAGATGCTGCATCGGTAGAGGTTGCTAAGATTATGGAAGATATAAGAAATGCTGCAATAACAACAAGAGACACGCCTCAATTTATTATATCCAACCATGTGCATAAAATAAGTTCCTCGTCTGTTAACAAATTTCCAGAAATTAAAAGAGTGAAAAGTACCATTAGAAAAATACGCAACCGTAATGAAATACATTCGTTACCAGCTTCCAAAGAAGATATGGTTTTACCAGATGAATACAAGCAAACAATGAGGGGAGAGCCATTTTTACTATTTGATTCTGGACCGATACCATCCCGCATTTTAATATTTGGAACGGCAAATTCACTAAGACTACTTGGTGCAACAAGACATTGGTACATGGACGGAACATTTAAAACAGTTCCACATCTTTTTTGTCAATTATATACCATTCATGGTTTAAAAAAAAATGTATCCATTCCGTTATTATACATTTTGCTGCCAGACAAAACAAAAGAGACATATGTACGCATGTTAACAGAAATCAAGAATTTGAAACCATCTTTAAATCCATCAACAATAATGTCAGATTTCGAAAATGCTGTGATAAGTGCGATTTCAATTGTTTTTCCGAACTGTTTGAACAGGGGTTGCTTTTTTCATTTCTGTCAGTGCGTCTATCGGAAAATTCAAAACCAAGGACTCAAACAAAGGTATGATTCCGACCCGGAATTTGCATTGAACATAAGAATGCTAAATGCTCTAGCATTTGTACCCACTGAGTATGTTGTCGAAGCCTTTGAGTCTTTGTGTGATAATAATTTATTGCCTTTGGAAGCTCAGGGCGTAATTGATTATTTCTAAGACACTTGGATTGGTCGACCACATAGAAGAAATCAACGCCGCGACCCCATTTTTTCCCATTCAATGTGGAACTGTTACAATGCCGTGCAAAATGATCTACCAAAGACCAATAATTCAGTGGAAGGCTGGCATAGGGCATTCGAATCACAATTATCAGCCAGTCATCCTTCGATATGGAAATTTTTAGATGCCCTTAAAAGGGAGCAAAACCTAAATGAGGTAAAAATTGAACAATATGTAGCAGGGGCGGTTCCAGTTCAACCAAGGAAAAAATACAAAGAAAGCGGTGCACGAATTATTAGATTATTGACTGAATTTAATCCTTTAAATTTAAATGAATATTTACGTGGAATAGCTTATAATTTTGTTTATTAATAATTACCTACCTATTTCTGTAAAACTTATAATAAAAACAATTTAAAATTTAAATATTTTCCTTATTTGCTACTGCCCAAAAATACTTAATTAATTTGATTTATTTAAATATTTTAAAATATTGTAACTTAATGGTTTTTTCGAAAAATTGTGTATTCGAATAATTGTGCATTCGAAAAAATATTTTTCGAAGAATTGTGTTCGAAGAATTGCGTTTCGATGAATTGCGTTCGAAGAATTTACCGGTACCGCAGGGAGATCCCCTTCGGGAGCCTAATCACCTATTTTAAATCTCTAGGTCTGGTGACAGCCTGAGGTGAGGATATCCCTACACACGGGAGGATGGAAAATGGGCCATATGTGGCGCTAGTGCTGGCAGAGCACTCCCTCCACAAATTTCCAGATCCAGACCACTGCCACAATGTGCTATCTCACCAAGGCCTTCGATTGTGTCAACACTGATTTTCATTTGTGTAAATTAGAGTACTGTGGTATTCGGTCTAAAGCTCTAAATTTGCTATTTGGAAAATATAATGCAATATATATTATATCAAAATGTACAATCAGGACTAGTTCCAGTTAAAAAGGGTGTACAACAAGGATCTGTTCTGGGACTCTTACTGTTTCTAGTATGTATTAATGATTTATCCAATTTTCCTAACTAAGCCATTAGCCTCTTTACAGACGATACTACATTATTGTAACGTGAAACTTCTGATAATTAAATGGTTCGTGTTGGTGAATGATTTTCTTCAAATGAATTAAAAATTAATGAGTCCAATCAGAGGATCAAATTTTCATCAAGTAAAATCTGTACTCGCTCTGAGCCAATAAAAATGCTATTGAAGGTTTTTGCTCAAGAATGTCTAGTCAGATTTATGCGATAATAACACCTTAAGAACTGTTTACTTTGCCCTATTCCATAGCCATTTATCCTATGCAGTATTATTCTGGAGAAGAAATCATTATGCACAGAAAGCATTTTTCTTCCAGAAGGCAAGTGTACGGATCATCGAAGCAGCAGAATATAACACCCCATGCAAAACCTTTATTTATGAAACATCGTATATATACAGGAAAGAATAAGGGAGTTTAATTAACCTAGCTCCATTGTCCCATAGAAGTGGAAGTTAAAAAAAAAAGAATAAACTTAAATAAGAGGAGCTGAAACTGAAAAACTGAAAAATTGGACATGGAGAGAATTAGAAATGTTTTGAAAACATAAAAAAAACATATTTTGAGACTGCTAAATATATTTTTAACTTTTTCTTACCTATACCACTGACCATAGCATTTTTAATTTCTACATCCATTAACGACGCAAAAATTTGCTCGTCGGTATATTCATTAAAAGGATCCAAATTATATCTAAGCGTTCCACTGAATAATACTGGTTCCTGTAAACCAGTAATCAAGACTAAAATGAATAGACCAAGGAAAAACTGAAATATTTATGCGTCGAAATGCAAAAAGAATAAAGGAAAATATATAAGAACGAATATTACATTATGTAATCTCACCTGTGGTATTATAGAAATTTTTCTTCTCAAATCATGAAGACCCAATACACTAATATCCAAATTATCAATCAATATCATACCTTCAAATGGTGCCAGTCTGAACAGAGTTGCTATCATTGAAGATTTTCCTGCTCCTGTCCTACCAACGATACCAATCTAAAATAGGATATTTTTTAATATTGAGTACAATCATTTTGTTTACTACACCTTTTCCTTTGGTTTTATTATAAAACTGAGATGTTTTAATACAGGTGGTTCAAAATAATTGTATCTCATGGTGGCATCTAAAAATTCCACTCTTCCAAAACGAGGCCAACTGAGAGGAGGTTTTCTGTCAGGAGTCTATAAAAAATGTAACTTATTGATAAAACTAAAATAAATTTCTGACACCTTAGATTACAAAATATGTTTCAGGAAAATTTACCCTAAGGCTTATGGTTTGAATCAAATGAGACGATTAGAATACAGTAATACAATTGCAGACAAGTCCATTATGGCCACGTCTGGTAGGCCCACACTGGTTGATAAGCGAGAACTTGGCACGGAAAATTTGTATTTTTTAAGTAACAAAAATTTTGAGTATGTGAAAATGTGTTTGCCATTTTGTCTTGCACGTCAAAACGAATTAGCAGATTGGTGTAATTTTTATGTGGCGGTAGTTGAAGAGCTGGCAACTTTTTGTCTCTTTCTATTCCCCAATCTTCGTGAAATATAGGGTGAAAGTTTGTATGTAGCATTCCGCAATTTTCAAGGCAGAAAGTTATAACTGGGTATACAGACTTTTTGTAGCCAACGAACCATACTTGCACCAATATTTTTTTGAATCTGCCATCATACCCTTTATTGAGGGGAAAAAAGCAAATAGAGTTATATGATAGGGTAAAGGCGGATCAAATAATGAGGATAGTCCCCAGGTATAACTTTGCGAGAAACTTTAGAGTAGAATTACTGGAAAGGGTCTCTCAATTTAAGAGTAATCAATCTGGTATACCGATGGCTCAAAGACTGTATTTATGGTAGAAGACACAGGATACAAGTCCAATTAAGTCCAGGTGCGTAAGTCCAATTAAGTCTAGGTGTTTCAGGCTGAAGTAATGACCATACAAATCTGTGCAACGGAGATCGTAACTCAGGGTATAACGGGAAAAACCGTAGTCATATACTCGGACAGCCAAGCAGCTATAAAGGCAATAGTGTCAGCACAAATAAGCTAACAGCTGGTGTGGGACTGCGTTGGGGCTCTGATATATGCCACAAGTGGAAATTCTCTGACACTGGTATGGGTACCAGGACACTCGGGATTTCAGGACAATGAGAAGACTGATAAATTAGCCCGAGTGGGAGATAATATCCCAATGATTGGCCCGGAACCATTCGGTGACGTTGCTAAAACCTTCAAAAAGGCAGCATTGAGAAATGGAGGCTAAAGAAGACCCAGGAGTGGTGGGAAAAATCTTCAGGCAAGCGACAAACTAAAGTCTTCATAAAAAGACACTCGGCGAAATTTACTGAAAAGCTGTTATCACAAAATTGTTTCATTAATTAGTTGTACGTTAAACAAGACTTACTGAAATAAGATCAGGTTCGTGCTCTATTTTAGTAAATTCCAAAACTCTTTCAACGGAAGTCATTTGGTTTTCAAGTTCTGCAGATTGTCTCATACCCCATTGTACAAGACCACTCAGACCTATGCATTGAGTAATGGCTAAACCAACTGCACTCCCATAGTAATCTACAAGGAAGGGAATTTAGAACCCTTAAAAAATCAGTAGCTAGACTGACTTTGATAAATTGTTGTTTAGGTAATAATAATGTTTTTACTAACTTTCACTAAGCAAAATGAAGCTAAGTGACACCAAACCAATATAAGTACTACAAATTAGATCCAACCAAAGTCCAAATGCTCTCGATGTATACAAAAACATATACCAAGCGCTACTATGAATATCTTGTAAAGCATCAAATTCATCTGCTAATATTATTTCAGCTGAATTAGATCTTATGGTAGTTAAACCTTGTAAGGTGGCATTTAGATGAGCAAAAACTGGACTTCTTGCTAAAAGATACAGTAAAATTACCTAATAGAGAAAGTAAATTTCAAATAGATTGCTTACTTATTCCTTCTAATCGTTTAACATTTCGACTAGTGGTAAGATATACCTTCCGTAGAAAATAGAATGATATAATCATTACAGCAGTTGGTATTAATAGAAAAGGCTCAATTATAGCCACAACAATTATAGCACCTATAAGATTTAACAGTAACTAAAAAAAATATGCGTCTATGTAACGTAACATATACTAATTTAAAGGCTCGTTTACACCAAATGAGCATGTTTGCAAACGATTCCAACACTGACCCGCGCCGAATAAGGTTCATGAATTTTTGGAAACAATGCTCAATTGATGTAAATTGACCTTAAGAAAAAAATATCCGTCTGTGTCACATGTACTTATTTAAAGGCCTATTTACACCAACTGAGCTAGTTTGCAAAAGATTGGGATTGGATCCGACTTTTTGATAATTTATATAATCAGAAATTTAATACCTGAACTGTATCACAAAATGCATTTGGTAACATTTCATCAACCGCTCCTAAATCTTTAGAAAATCGGTTTAGTATCCTACCAGAACTGTTGACATTGAAAAAAGACATGCAAGCGTGGATAACACTTGCAAACATACGATTATGCAGTCTGAAAATTGTTGTTATTAAGCATAAACTAGTTATAGATTTCATTTACTTTTAAATAGAATAAAATTTATTTTATTTACCCAAAAATATTTTAGTTTGGCTAAACTGTTGAACTTCGAAAAGCGAAAAAGTAAATTAAAATTAACAAACCTTTGTGAAGATCTCATACAAATCGAATAGTAAATTAAGGATCTTGTGATTGCCACTATTATCGTTCCAATCATAAATACGTTATAGAAAATTATAAACTGTTTGCGTGAGAAACTATCCCAATATCCCATTGATTCAGCTGATCCTGTATGATATCGAAGTTCTTCAACATTTACCCTTAAATTAAAAACCTCTATTACGTTCCTATTTGTTTTTGACGGAACTGTTTTGAAGAGCAGGCAGTCGGACTCGCGCACGAAGGGAACTTTCGCTTCGTGTGAAATTACAATTTCTGATTGGCTAGCCGATTCAAACCAACTTCGAAAACACCCAATCCTTTTGACGAAAGTCAGACTTACGTTCTGAATTTCATCAACGACTTTCGTTTCACTTACGTTAGGGTACTAATAATGGCCGCTATGGAATTTTGATCTGCATAGAATTCCTGGCAAATTATCGAAACATCTGTTTATAGTAAGTTCTAAATAAAGTGAATATCGTCCTGAATCTTTCGTACTAATTTTTAAAGTACGATCTACGTTATTTGTGATGAAATTAAATGAAATTTTCCGGTTGTGAAGCGACGCCATATTGGTATTTTTTGATAATTTATATGTTTGAGAGGCCAAAGAAGACCTGTTTCGTCCCGGAAATCATTATAACGACTGTCCAGAAGTATTGCTATGGTTGCTATTCTTAAGCTATAAATCAATAAACCGTCTCCTTCCATTTATTTGTCAATTTAGTCATTCTTATGTTTAATTTAAAGCAAAATTTCAATTGGAATATCTTACCATTGAGCTAATAGATAATCCCCGCTACTGGCGATTACTTGTGCAAAGAGGAACATAAAAATCATACAGAATACACCACATCCATTAGCACCAGCACGGAAATATTGCCGGTAATTCTCCAAATCAACCGAACCAGTAGTCCGCATTTCTGGTGTAATTAAAGGTCGCCTCTAAAATTATTTTATTTTGT
The DNA here is from genome assembly GCA_964028335.1 of Altica lythri. NCBI lineage: Eukaryota > Metazoa > Arthropoda > Insecta > Coleoptera > Chrysomelidae > Altica > Altica lythri. Next base: position 7,858,590 of record OZ034807.1, on the reverse strand, counting down.
GATATAACCTACATAATCTAGATAATATTGTACCTTTTTCCCATCAATATCTATCATGCTATTAAATGCAGCACTTGTCACAGAAATTCCTCTCAACAATTTTTCAACTTCCTTCTCTTCGATTGGTGAAGCAGTGGATGCCTCTTTTAATATATTAGCAAAATGTGACAAATCTGGTTGACCCATTAATTCCAAATAAGGACCCTGCATCTGTATTATCCCATCTTGCATTATTACTATGTAATCTGCCCTTTTCAAATATTGCAACTGATGGGTTATAAGGATTACAATTTTATCTCTAAGATATCTAAAATATAACAAACTACATAGAAAAACAGACAAAGGATTATAGCCAATACAATGCACGCTCAGCCAATGGAACTTATGAAGTTTGAGATCTTGTATGGTTGCATAATCCATAAAGACAACGAGGTTTTCCTCTTCAAACTACAGAGACCATAAATTGGAAGGTACATACAAGGTGATAAAGAGAATAAATGACATGATTTGTCACATTAGACGAAAACCTAAGGTCCAATCACAACGAAAAGGTTAGAAATGTTCGAGAGGAAGCGGATAGTTCTGGATCCGAAACTAACTTCAAAGATTTTATGGCTAACTATGAACTTCATTTTGAAGTTACTGCGGAGGTTAGCCAAAGTATTTTCAAGATTCCAGCTGATGTTTTCATTGCTAATTGCTTGGTTGAAGACCTCCATGTGGATAGAGAACTAACATCCGACTGTAGAAAAAGGGTTGAGTGAGTAGACGAGTTGGCTAAAAATCATTGTTACACTTGGTTTCCAAGAGAGCAAGTCTACTTATGAAAATCTTTGGTCTGCTTTGAAGCACAAAGAACTTACTGGAAGATAGTGCGAACCATGATTGAAGTGATTTTCAGAGGCACTGACTGTGTGCTTCAATCCAACCGTGGAATGCCACTCCTTGAGGAAAGGTATTTGCCGAGCAGCGCAAATTGCAGATTCCGACATGTGGAGTCACAAGATCTTGTCCCTGCAGTGGATGAACACGTTCAGATTTAAGAAGTGGCAGTTTAATAAATTTAAATATGAATATATTGGTACGCCATTGAGGATTTCTGGAATCGCCAATTTTAGATATGCATGCCGACATTCTGCCTCTTTAGAGAAAAAGACGAGGAAGGTACAGTCATTCTAAAACAGGGATGACGTGCTTAGAGTTTACGGGACAATACCAGATTCTTCGAGAACATCGAAGTTGTAGGATAAAACCTCGATGTGCCACAGCAGACGATAGTCTTTTACGAAGCTCAGTTGCGTCCGATCTAGATTTTATCTTATAAATTGTAAAGTTCATAATATTTTACTGGGAGTGTAAAATGGAGAAGAAAAATAAAAATGAAGCATCCAATTAAAACTGACCTGTGGATTTAGGGACTTACCTTTTAATACATGCTTCAAACAGTTGTTGTCCAACTTGTATATCAACAGCTGAAAGAGGATCATCTAATAAATAAATATCTGCATCTCTATAAACACAACGAGCTAAATTAACTCTAGCTCTTTGTCCACCACTAAGTGATACACCTCTTTCTCCTACTATAGTCCTATCACCAAAAGGCAATATCGAAAAATCTCTAGAGAGCGCACATACTTTAATTACTTCTCTGTAACGATGATACTCAAAGTTCCTACCAAAAAGAATATTTTGTCGAACAGAACCAACAAATAACCATGGTTCTTGGGATGCATATGATATGGTTCCTCTTACATTTATTCTTCCACTAAATGATGGTAATTCTCCCATTATCAAGTGTAATAGACAACTTTTACCTGCTCCAACTGGACCAACTATTGCCACTAATATGCCTGGGGTAAAATCCATATTAATATCATCTAAACATAGCATATCTCCGTATTTAGCTATACCATGAACAATTTGTATAAAAGCATCACCCAGAATAGCAGACTGTATTCTAAAATGAAATAAAAAATATTCTATAACCAGTATGGAATGCGCAGAAACGTTTACAAGTTACACGAGCGTGGAAGGCTCTACTTCATACGAGTCATAGACTTTACTTCTTGTAATAGTTGTAACAAAAGCACAGAAATAAATGAAAAAGTAAGTGCAGGCATTAAAACGTACTGGAAATACCAAAAAGTTCTGAAAGATAGGAATTTTAGTAAAAATACTAAGATCAAGATATGACTTGAATCACATATGCAGCAAAGACAATGTGCCTGACTAGCAGAGATGAGGATAGATGGAGAATAGTAGAAAGGAATCCTCGGACCAAAGAAGATCCAGGAAGGAGAGTTCAAGAAACTTTTCAACTATAAAATAACAGCACAAATGAAGGGAGAAGATATTGTTAGACACAGAAATGCTCAAAGGGTGAAATGGTTTGGGTAGGAACAAAGACAGGAGGAAGATAAATTAATAAAGAAAATACTAATGTAGAAACCAGTAAATACGAGACTAAGGGGAAGACCAAAGTGTAGAAGAGAAGACCAAAGTGTGGAAGGGTAGACCAAAGTGTAGATAGAGGAGTAAGAGGAGATATAAGCAAGATAGGTTTCTTAGAAGAATCGTCGGACCAAAGAAGATCCAAGAAGGAGAGTTTAGAAGACTTTTCGACCATGAAATAACAGCGTATTTCCTCTACCAAAACCGATAAGAGGATAGCTCTAATAAAAATAAATAAAACTGACTATAAAAAAATAAGAAATCTGTACTCTTTACTTTTTGGGATATTTTGATTGCTTTAAATGCCAATATTTATCTATCGGTGTTGGGTCTCCAATATTTGTTTCATCGGAACACATGAATTCCCGAATACGACTTATAGAAACCCAAGCTTCAGCCATCTATAAAAAAAACAGTGAAAAAATTGACATATTTATTTATTACGTATTTATATTACGATCTTACCATTGCAATACCTTGAGGAAAATAAACAGTCATAGTTTGTCTTAGAATTTGATAATAAGATATAACAATGAATGTTTTTTCTGCGCTAATATGATTACCCAAAAGTATATACGATACAACAGTCAAAAATATAGCAGATCTTGATGTAAACATTATGAACGACATAGTCATTCCTCTAATATACGAAGTATGTTTTAGAACAGTCAACTCTTTTCTAAAAAAGTACAGGATTTATTTTAATTTTATTTTTTATATTAGTATCGTCTATACTTTCTTAATTGTCTGATTAACTCTGCAAAAGCATTTTCCCAAGCATACATTTTTATAACTTGAATAGACTGAATAATTTCATTCATTTGTCGAACTCTTTCATCAGTTCTCGTTCCAGCTCGCCTTCTCAATACTGCAGTTCTAACGCCCATTAATACTACAAATGTAAATAATTTCTACAGTTATTTTTAAATTCTAGATGGAAAGTCTGTTATATACAAGGGTGGTCCGATAAGTACGTAGCCTCAAAGCCCGATGATTTTTTTAAATTTAAATTTTTTAATAGAAGGCACTAAAGCAAAATCAAAATCCATATGTAAACTTTAATCATCCAATATCTCGAGGTATATGTTGGGTTAAATCATATTTTCAGGTCTATAATCTATAATTGGACATTCTGAACGAATCACCCTGTCTAAAATCTACTGTAAAGAAACTCTTATACGTACATTGGGCAGGCATAACTATGAATATAGCAATCACCCCAATCAAGCCCGCATTGTCGCATTCTCTGTATAAAAAATATATTACAAAACAAAGTTGTAATGGGGATATCCATATATAGTGCACAAAGATCATTGCTAAATCGAATCGAGTTACATCATTTGACATTAGATTAACAACATTTCCTACTGTGCTACCTCCCAATGATGTTAACTTTAATCTAAGTGCCTGTAATTAATAAACATTTTTTAATACCGTATTCCAACACATAATCAAAAGAATATTGCAAAGACAAGACAACACAAGACTAGAGAGAAGAGAGAAGCAGAGAGAAGAGACAAGAAACAAGAGACAAGTGACAAGAGCCAAAAGACACGAGACAATAAGAGACAAAAGACAAGATACAAGAGACAAGACAAGGACAAGACAAGACAAGAGGTTGATGGGTAAATAAAAGAAAGTTGATAGGAGTGTTGGATTTGAGGACCCTGTTGTAGGACTTATGTCCTTTTCAGGGAGTGAATAGGAGTGTTTGGATGGTGTTAGTACCGGTCGTCGGTCCGGCTCTCACAAACTTCTCCATTTGCAGCAGCTTCATCTGTTGTTATTGTATCTTCTTGCCATCCATGGAGCTTGAACGTACATAATAATAGTCTTTTCTTTTTTGGTGTGAGTGGAAGTGTATGTAGAGATGTAATCCACGTGGTGCAATGTGGGGTTAAAAAATATCAAGCTAAAGTTACCAAGAATGTTTTATTCTGTTAAAAAAGTTATTGAAGATTGAAGTTGTGTTACCAAATTTTTCATCTTATTATGAGAGATGAAAAATTCGAATAAGCCAAAGATACTAAAGGTATTACCTTTCTATAAATAAGAGAACAACAAGCTACTCTAATTTTCATTCCAAGATGTAAAACTGCTAACATATATGGATGAGTTGCCATTACAACGATAAAATTAATGATCATAATTCCTGCAGCAAAAAAATATGCTTCTTCTGTAGTAATTGGGCCTTGGTTAGGTGCCCAAAAATTAAATACGCGTTCAAAATATTGAGGAGGTCTTGGTCTAAAATGATATTTATAAAAGTCCCATATTTATTTAAGAAATGAAAATTGGTACTTACGGGTCTTTGTTGTTTTTATTTGCTTCGTTAAAATACCTTATGAATAACCCCACAAAAATTGGTTGAAAAAGCCTTTAAAATAATTTATTTATTTTATTTATTTATTTATTTATTGTCAAGTATCTACAGCAAAGCCAATTACAGATACTAACTTAAATTAAATTGTAAATAAAGATTAAAAAGTTAACATAAATAAACTTAACCAAATCTAATTAAAACTTAGTCACTACTTAATTTTAAACTAATAGTTTCTTTAAACTGGCTTAGGCTTATAAGGTCAATATCAATATCTGATGCATATAAGTTAAACAGATTACACAAGCTATAGAGGGGAGAATTTTTAAACAGATTAGTCCTCGGACAAGCAAGGTAAAATACATTTTTATTTCTGAAGTTAAGTCGGTTGACCGCAAAGGGCAGTTGAGCAAGTATATCTGAACAGTCAATGTTCCCTTTAAGAATTTTAAACATTGTACAAAGAAATATTTTTAACCTTCGTTTATCCAAAGACATCCTGTCAAAAACTCCCAACAGATAGGAATTATCACAGCCACGTTGATAGTCCGGGTTCCCACGTGGTAAAAAAGGCATAAAGAATAACCGGCTGAAACTTTCAAAATCGCTTAATTGCACTTAGACCTACAAACTTCCATAGCAACAATATCGATGGATGGGGCGTTTTTTCTTCAGCAGTGGTCAAACATGTCGAAAGTTATAACTCTCCCCAGAGTGATGGATTACCGATTTATTTTTTGTGAATCAACAGTTTTTTATTATTTTATGTGACCTACAAAAGAAGAGGGCGTTAACTGGTTATTTGTTAAGTCGTTGGCAGTCGTAACTATTACATGTTAAGCGCGTAGGCCCCGCCAAACGCCCTCCTCTTTTTGTAGGTCACGTGTTTTATTATGTATTAATAATAAAAAACTGTTGATTCACAAAAAATAAATCGGTTACCCATCACTCCGGGGAGGGTTATATCTTTCGACATGTTTGACCGCTGCTGAAGAAAAAACGCCCCATCCATCGATATTGTTGCTATGGAAGTTTGTAGGTCTAAGTGCAATTAAGCGATTCTGAAAGTTTCAGCCGGTTATTCTTTATGCCTTTTTTACCACGTGGGAACCGGGACTATGAGGGTACACATTAAATTTTCGAAAATACAAACATTTTAAAAATTTTCTCTGCACTCCTTCGATAATATTTTTCCAGAATACATACTGTGGAGACCAAATGATACTGCCATATTCAAGGATTGGCAATACAAGACTGTCAAATAAGTAAAGAGCAATGTCAACACCAAAACCTCTGGAATTTCTCATTATAAAGCCCGCTATTTTTTGAGCATTCATGACTTTTGAGATTATATGGTCAGAGAAAGATAAAGCAGAGTCGAAAATTACACCTAAATCTTTTGCTCCTTAACACGTTCCAATTTATTATCCTCCAGGGTATAGTCATAGAGAAAAGGTTTTTGATTGCGTGTGAAAGACATACACGAGCATTTGCTCACATTTATTTTAAAACTGTTGTCCCCACATAAGTTAGAAAAATTGATGAGTTAATTTTGGAGTTGAATACAATCATCAACCGAAGATATTTCAAAAAATAATTTAAAATCATCTGCAAAAGCCAAGGACTTTACACAATAATATTATTAAGTAAGTAGATGTTTTAAAATGTTTACTTTACCTAATAGGAATTTCTACTATGCACATTATTAATCCGTACAATGCAAATTCTTTACAAAATGTACGAGTAATGACTTTAAACATACTAGGTTTTCTCTTCTGCCGAAGGGCATTGTCATATTCTTCGATCCATTTTACAGCAATTTTATCACCCAAATATTTGGACCTATGTTCATCCAATGGTTTAGTTAAATCTTCTTCAGTCAATTCTCTTTGTCTACCTTCATGGAATGTTTTGATACTAAAAGACAAACTGTTAAAAGCAATGATTCCTAATTATTTTCAAAGTGCCTCTCGTCTAGTAAATACCGATACTGTGTGTTATTTGTGTTGTCTACCGATCCAAGCTTCCATCCGGCTACTGACCGTACGTTTTATTACCCCTAGAAATGGTTCTGGATCTGGATATATGAGGAGGGGCGAGCAAGTACTCTGCCGGTACTGTGGCCACATATAGCCCATTGTGCATCCTCCAGTATGTAAGGGATATCCACAGCACAGGTTTTCATCAGCCCTAGAGATTTAAAAAAAGTGATGAGGCTGCCGAGGGGATCTCCCTGACATCGGCAGGTGTAAGCTAGCAGTCTGATTTAAGAAAAAGCATAGCAGTCATGCATTATATGCTCTACTGTTTCCTCTTCTAGTTCGCAACCTCTGCATTGGGCGATTCTGCTAATTCCATCCTATAGAGATGTTTTCGCAATTGGCAGTGACCAGTTAAGGTTCCCACTGCTGTTCGGAGATTTTGTTTAGTCAATGCCTTAAATTTTCTTGCTGTTTCCTCGCCAGGATGAGGTGATAACTCTCTGGTCAGTCTACAGTTCGTTGTTTCATATCATCACTGTATAAAGTTTTGGTGAGAGTGTTATTTGATAAGGTCCACGGCAGAGGATATTGTTAGCTTGGTAGAAGTCAATTCGTTGCTTTGTATTCCTTCATCTTCAACTGGTTTTTCTCGTCACTAGTGTCTCGATACCACCTTAGAGTTCTTTAATGCTCCAATAACTACCTGACTATCTATGCACATACTAGATTCAAAAGTCCCTAAATTGTTTTCTCTTGCACATTGCACATTGCTCCTGAAACCCTTTCAGTGAACCAAGTGCAATCTTCAAACTTGGGTTAAGCGCTAATATTAGCTGTTCCTCATGTTCATGTAGGTATATCTACTTGGAATCTTATTTGGCAACCATTTGGTCTGATATCAGATCCCAGATGCCTTTTGCAATTATCTTCTTCATTTTGTTGTACCCTGATCTGACAAAACTTTTGCTCAGATTTTCTTGTCGTTAACACGTTTAACCTCCCTCTCTTTCTTTGGGATATACTTAGTTTAGAGCAATTTAGAGGTAGAGGACTTGAAGGGAAGAAGAAAGATATTCCACATTTGTTAATTATTATAATCATTTGAGTAACATACAAATTTTGAAAGCAGATCTTTATGTTTGAGTGCTTCCCTCTTCGCGTAACGCCTCAAATGGATAGAAGAATCGTCAGTGGCCTCTAACCTTTAAGGAATATAACGCTCTCAATTATGTTGTTACAAGTTTAAATATATTTTTGATTCCTACCCTGGTTGAAAATTCGACTTCTCTCCCTACATAACAGTGAATATATATTATTAGCTGTGTTTTTTCGTACATTTATTACAAGTGTTCCACTGAATGAAAAAAAAAATAGTATACGTTACTCGGGACGAAAGAACTACTTATTTTTCCCTATTTTTAATACGCCAACGTAATAATACAGAAACTACATTTATAAAAACTTTTCTTCTTCAGAAATAACTTTAAACGAATGTGTCTAATTTGATTTTATAATTATACTGTTCTTAAATTTATACTTACCTGTAGAAAAAAGTAAAAGCTGATAAAAAATTTGCATGAGCTCTACGCGAATCTTTGCGTTCTCTTTGTTCATCCAATGATTCGGGTCGCATTTTCTTTATCTTTTTAAATTTAATTTTATTTAAAAATCTGATAATGCAATTATACATAATATCATTTTAGATTCGACCAAGATCGTATTAGTTTCTGTAAATTGGAGTGTATTTTTTCTGCTTTCGGTATCCCAAATTTGACAGATACTGTTGTCATGGAAATCTTAATTTTAAATACAACCTTTGATTATAAATTACAAACGAGAAAATACATAAAAAAGACCAGTCGAGGTTGGAGTTCCCCCGCAGCACAGCCCCGCAGAACAGCATTTAAAATTTTGAATAATTGATACCAGCTCCACCTAGCATAGAATTTTAAACTAAGTTACGGTTTACTACCGCATATAAATCTTTATTTTTTGGATAATCGATTGAACCTTTAATAATATAAAAACAAACTGTGATAGCGATAGACTGCAAAATATGTTGTTAAATAAATTTATTAAAAAAATAATTTATTTGTATTGAAACTTAGTGCCAAATAAACGCACCTGAATATTGACATTTTAAATTTAACTGTCAGATCATATTTGTTTACAAAAAAATGTCAATAAATATATTATTTTCTTTGAATTATTTTTTAAAATGCAAAATTTACAAATTACCTGAATGAAGAGCAGTCATGGAACATCATGAGCTGTTCATGCAAGCTGTGTATAAATGTGATTTGTCGTTGATGCACTGTTGTATGTCCAAAGGTAAAATATCTTTACAAACACAATTATTTTTTTAAGTAAGCTCAATTTTTAGGGGTAAATATTAATAAAATATGCTCCAATGGTATGACCCCCTTAGGGGTGGCAGCTCAAACAGGGATTTTAACTATGATAAAAACACTTCTGGATCATCATTCATCTATGCACCTAGATTTTCGTAATGAAAATATATGTAAACCCCAATATTTACATTTAGATTCATCAGAACAAAGAAGACACAAGAATATAGGGTATTTTGTTGTTTGTAAAGATGTTGAAGATAACGAATTTGGTGATGGTCCAACTCCTGATGGAATGGAAGCTTTAGAATGGGATATGGAAGTTACCGAAGGTGATTTTTCAATAGGTAAGAATCATATGATGAAATTTTCAGTGAATAAATGATTATTTTTAGAATCCGGATTGGATGATAGCGATTTAAATATGTACAAATGGTATGCCAATATACTCACTCGCACGTCAATTTTACTGGATTCTCCAGAACGTGATATAACACGTTTAGATCGACATGGACAGAGTGTATTACATTATGCTGTGAATTCAGGAAATGTAGATTGTGTAGTTTATTTATTAACAGTTCTTGGCAAAGATTTAAGGTAGTCATATAACCTTTTATTTATTAATATTTCTTTAACTAGAGTTATTTTTAGTGTAAATCAAGTTGATGCTTGTTGCTTCACACCACTTCATATGGCTGCTGCAAATGGAGATTTAAAAATGACACGATGCTTAATAGAAAGAGGAGCAGATGTTAATGCAGTAGGAGGCAGGCAAAGACAAAGTGCTTTACATGTAGCAGCTAGAGGAGCATATTTGGAAATTATTAAATTATTAGTAGAAGCAGGTACATTATTTAAGTTTGATGCTTTAAAAAGCAAAGCGAGACCTCACTATTTGGCATCATTCGTGATTGTGGTTTCAATTTTGTTTTGAATAATAATTCCGGTAGATATCGGCTTTGTAGTATTATTTTTTATGATTGTAACTTGTAATACAAAAATTTCTGATGTAGGTGGAGATTTAAATGCAGTGGATGTAGAAGAACATTCTGTTTTAACATGTGCTGTCCGCCAAGGAGGTGAAGAATGTATTAAATTTTTGGTGAAGAAGGGCGCAAGAGTCAATCATGAAGAACCAGGTGGTATCACTGCTTTGCGTTTAGCAGTTTGGGCTAATAATACAGCAGCAGTAAGTTTGAAACCTTTTTTTATTAAAACATTACCATGGAGTTCTATGTCTTTTAGGTAAAAATTTTGTTAGAAGGTAGAGCAAGAATCATACATTCTAACCATTTACTACACGATGCTGTATCTAATAATAACTTAGATATGGTAAAGATGCTGGTGGATTCTGGTGGCATGGTCAATTCTAGGGATGAAACGGGTCAAACACCTCTGATGCTAGCTTGTTCTAGAAAGAATTTGGCTATAGTTAAGTATGTTTATTTTTTAAAAATCTTATTATTAACTGTATCTAATTAAAGACATTGTGGTATATTTTAGATATTTAATTTCTCGAGGAGCTGATGTAAATGCTGCTAGTCATATAAATGGAAAAACGGCACTACATATTTGTGTTCAAGATGTAAGGGAGGCGAAATGTGTTTATCAACTTATTGACCTCCTCGTTAATCATGGAGCTGATATGAATGCTTCTAGTTATGAAGGAAACGTTCTTTTCTATTCAATTATTTTGGAAAATCGAAATGCATCAACAGCTTTAGTGCAACGAGGTGCAGATGTTAGTTTAAAAGACGAAAGAGCCTATGTAGATAATTTAAGTTTGGCTAAGAGACATGGGGATTTGGATCTTGTTAAATTATTGGTAAGAAAACTTTCTTAATTATATATTGTTGATTATTAAGAATTTTTATTACCACCTGGAAAAATAACTTGGTAGCTTCAGAGTACACGTTTGGAGTGTATGTTAATAGTTTTTCTCCGATCATAAGCGACTGATCTGTTGCATTATCTCCAATAGTTTTTTGAAGATGTGAAAATAGCTCGCCTCGGACTTTCAAAGCTCTCGCGGCTTTAATAATGAATATCTAAATAAAGAAGGTCAGAAATGTAATCTAATGGTGTTACATTTTTTCTCTTTCTATGGCCCAAAGGGATCGCTACTTTTTTAGCCTGTAAAGAGGTCGTTTATTCAGCAATTTTGAAAAACACTGGTTTATATGTTTAAATTTGTGTACTAATTTTTTTAAAGTTTTTTTACATCTCACTCTTTCATTTAAAGGTTGAAGAATATATAGTTAGGAAGATATATAAGTATGATAACTTTTAGGAATTTGGTATGTAAGGGGACCCTGATGTAGGACTTACATCCTTTTCAGGGGATGGATGGAGTGTTGGAAAGGAGTTAGTATCTGTCTGTCGTCGGCCCCGCTCTCACAAACTTTCCAATTTGCATTTCCAGTGAAGTTGGATCTTCTAACTTCTCTTCATCCCTCCATGGTGCTTGAACGTGCCTAAAAAGTAATTTTTCTTTGGTGTAAGTGTAGGTGTAGTGTGAAAGTGTGACCCACTTGGTGCAATGTGGGGTTGGGAGATTGACGCTGTGGCGTGTCTCCTCCGTCGTGGATCCTTTCCATTTGGCAAGGACGAAGGGAACCGCTCTTTAATTTAAGTTTAGGTGCTATGAATACTGATTGTATTATTTCTTTACAGGTGTATGGAGGATTCAAATTATCTGACATGACTTGGGATCCGCGAGCTTTAAGAACCAAATCTCCTGACGCTGCCTGTGATTTTCTTATTAACGTAAAAAGTAACCCCTTAAATTTAAGAGAAATGTGTAGAATAGTTATTAGAAGAAAAATTGGACCCAAAAAAATGATATCCCGTATTTTGTCACTGCCCCTTCCTACCTTTTTACATAAATACCTCACTTTGGAGATACTTTAAATATTTTGTAAGTATTATTACTTATCATCTTTTTAATTGTGAATTGGTGGCTAGAGTGTGGATTTTATCTTATGTAGTGTTTAGAATGGATTTAACGAATAGTTATCTAACCATTTATGGAAGTTTCACTGATATGTATGATCTAGTAAATAATTGGGAATATGTTAGCTATATAAACACGATCTCTTAAAAAAGTTTTAAAATTATTTATTACAGTATACAAAAACCTGAATTCTTTTGATAACTTTAGAAAAGTCAAACTTACTTTAAGTAACATTTGTGCAACTGAATTAGTCGATTGTGTAATATTTATTTCTAATAACTTAGCATCTGTTTTTCATCTTTTTTATATTGTATGTTTATTTATTCAAATATATGGTACACTAAAATTATATTTCATTACCTTCATCACCCCTTGGTGATGCCTAGAATTAGAATGCCTAAGGAAGATGGCGAGAAGGGCTTTTAACAAGGCAAGTATTACAAAACTCGAGGAGGAATACAAGAAAGTTGTAAGACAAAAACAGGTAACGGCCTGGAGAACCTACTGTGAAGAAATCGAGGATTTTTCACAGGCAGCGAGCCGAGGAATTAGTATACTTACGAAACAAACTACGAACCTGGAAGAAAGTCTTCATCTCTTGCGAGAAATACTGTTCCCCGATTCCGTTGCCACAGTATAGAAGAACACCACATACATTCGGTAGAGGATTGGTACATTGTTATCGAGGACAAATTTAAATTGGCAATATCTAGCTTCTCCCCCTTCAAATCACCGGGACTGGACGAAGCTTATCCAGCCCTGCTGCAATGGGGTCTGGAGGGCTCCTTCTTCTCCTAGTGCAAATATTCAGAGCTTTCCTAGCTCTGAATTATATAGGTACCGAAGATGTGAAGAGAAGTAAAGGTTGTCTTCATACCAAAACCTGGAAGAATGAATTACTCCATTCCAAAAGCTTATCGACCTATTAGCCTAACATCAGTCTCATTAAAAACGCTAGAGAGGCTAAATGAGAGGTACATAAGGGATACAATGAGTAACACCAAACTATTACCTCTCAATCAACACAACAGGGAAATCCATACGACCCTACATCATGTGGTTGGTCAGATCGAGCGATCATTGGACAGGAAAGAGTCTATTTTGGGCGTATGCAGAGATATCGAGGGAGCTTTCGATAAAACCACGTTCCCTAAAATAATACACTCGCTTACTGCCCGAAATGTACCTACAGCAGTAAGCGAGTGGATTCTCAGCATGCTCTCCATGCGTGCAATAGAAATAACAGTAAATGACGTCAAGATACGAGGCAAGGTTAAGAGGGGCTGTCCACAGGAAGGCTTTTTATCACCTCTACTGTGGATCATTGTTCTAACAGCCTCATACACCGCATCAATGAACATGACAAAATTTATACAGTAGCCTAGGCAGATGACATTGTAATTCAGCCAACAGTAAAGTTTTAAAGCACTCTATGCGACAGAATGCAAAAGAATTAATCAATAGACAGGAATGTAAATATTTATACGAACTGCCGACAAGCATTACTAACCTTGAATAGACCACGTATCACTTCAAGTTTAGTAATAGAATGTCACCAAACTCTGAGGCCAGCTAGAATAACGTGGTCATTCTGATCTGGATCAAAGGACATGGGAACTCTAAAGACAACCGCATTGCTGACAATTTAGCAAGGAGGGCTGCGGGCTACAAATACGTTAGCCCTCGCCCATCTACCAAGCTAATGTCCGCTGTCGTGGTTCTTATCAAACAGCACTCTCACCAAAACTTTGTACAGTGCTGGGATGAAACAACGAACTGTAGACTGGCCAGAGAGTTATTACCTCATCCTGGCGAAGAAACAGCAAGAAAATTTAACGTAGTGACCAGACAAAATCTACGAACAGCTGTGGGAACCTTAACAGGTCACTGCTAATTGCGAAAACATCTCTTTAAAGCTACGGTTTTTAAGAAGTGTGCGCGTCGCGCGTCTTACGGCTTAAGCAGAATAAGCTCAGCTTGACTCACAGTCAGCTTCGCGCGGGTCGGTTTTTATGAATTCTCAGTTTTTAATATTCTGTTCAAGTAAACGGATAGTGCAGAATGAATAATGCTATAGTTGCGTTTTTGATCGAAGAAATTAAGAACGATGAAGAAGACTTATTGTTGCTGACAATGAAAGAGCCCAATAGAAAAGTTGATGATTTATTTTCCTGTCGCAAATCCGAAGGAACGTATGCAGTTACAGTAGAAACTTTTTGGGAAAGAAATAAAATTTCGAGAATATTTTAGACTTTCTAGGGAATTGTTTGAGATTGTTCTAAACTTCATAAAAGAAGATATTGTTAAAAAACCTTGTAACAGATATAGTCATCCAATCACACCAGAAGAAAAGCTGTGCATCAAAAATATGTAGTAATGTGTCTTTAACAACTTAATTTTTGTGTTTTAGTGTAATTGATCACTCTTTACTAGCCACCACTTCGATATAATTTGCTTCAGCTTATGTCGACGTCTGCGTCCAAACCCAACCAAATTGATCTCAGCGCACAACTCAAACTCACACTGCTTTGTTAAACTCATCCGTTCAACTAGACAGACTCTCACAAACCGCATGCATAAGACACCTGATGTTAAATTAAAGCGCACGTGAGCTCTGCTCAACTTACTGTCGGCCGTACGCCGCGCATTGTTCTTAGAAACCGTAGCTTAAGATGGAATTAGCAGAATCACCCAATGCAGAGGTTGCGAACTAGAAGAGGAAACAGTAGAGCATATAATGTAAGGCTTTTCTGCTTTTTCTGAAATCAGAATATCCGTATTGGGCGAGTACTGGCTTACACCAGCGGATGTCAGGGAGATCTCCCTCGGGAGTCTCGTCACCTATTTTAAATCTCTAGGCCTGATGACAGCCCGAGGTGACGATATCCCTACACACGGGATGATGCACAATGGGTCATATGTGGCCTCAGTGGCCTTCTCAAATTTCCAGATCCAGAGATCCCTAAATAAAACAAACTGTAGCTTCATTTAAAATCGTTTATTATTATAGTGCCAACTTATTATACACGTAAAATAATGAAATATATCGAAAATAGGCTATAGACTTTTATAAATTAATTTCGATTTAACATTTCGTCAATCAATTTCGAGTCTATTTTATTCCCTCGATTATCAATCATATTACCAAGCGATGGGTTTACTTTTAGTAATTCCTTACATATCTGATAGTGATGGTTCTCAGCTGCTCTATGAAGTGCTGTTTTACCGTCGGAGTCTTTAATTGAAGGATCAGCGGACATTGAGAGCAAATAGTCTACAATATCTTCTTTTCCTATAATAAAACATTGTTAAATTAAATCGATTTTATTTTCTGACCAAAAATAACCTGTTATGGCTGCACGACTGATAGCTGTTACACCTCCTTTGGTTACCGCATCAACTTGGGCTCCGTTTTCAATTAAAACTTGACAAACTTTTAAATGACCGTTTCGAGCAGCATAATGCAGTGCAGTATATCCTCCAGAATCTCTTGCATCTACATTTCCTTTGGTTTTTAAAATTTGCTTTACTTTTTCTACATCACCATATTGAGAGGCGTACCATATTCCTCTTTCAAAATCCATTTCATCTAATGACTGAGCCGCCACGGCATGTTTGGAACACGTACAGGCTTTATCGTTATCACACATTTTTTCAGCTTAAATCTCAGTCTCCAATAATTAATTACAAGTCTTTAATACAAAAACAGTTATTTTAAGTAGACAAATATATAAGAGGTGATCCAAAAATAAGACATTACTTAACATTACAAAGTGCACCTACTTAAAATAATTAAGTTATTTTAATTTGTAAGTAGAAAAATATTCACATATTTCCATTTTTATAATCATTAACGATTTAAAAATAAACTCAGACATAATTTTTGGTCTAATATAATTATAGCAAAGTGGTATAAATTTGAATACAATATAAAAGTTCCCACATATTGGTTTTTATATTCATTTTATTAACATCTAAGATCTAAATGATTAACTAAAAGCATATATTATATAATAAAACGTGGGAACTTCAAAATTCTGTAAAAATTAATAGTTCTTAATACTAAATTTTAAATTTATACATAACTCTTTAAAGGACATGTGTTAAAATTTATAAAAAATACAAAGAAGCAATCACAAACATACATAACTATATATACTAATTAAATTTTATAAAAATAAAAACTTTTATTATTGATGTATAAAAAAGTTGTAGATATCAATAAAGTTATTATAATTATAAAGTACAGAAATATATAAAATTATTGCAAATATAATATGTTTTTAGTTTTGATCTAACTTGTAAAATTGATTTTGAGTAAACAAGTTTCGATAATTTTCTTAAACTATTGTACAAACACTATTTAGTTGAGATAAAAATGAGAGATTGCTTACAGGTAATGGAATGTAATTTACTAATTTTGATATATTATTAAAATGTGTTATTGAAAAAGTAGGTATATTGACTATTTAAACACTCTATCTCTATATTAAAATTTTCTGGCACAAGATTAAAACCTTAGACAGTTCTCTGCATGGTCCAAATAACTTCAGCTTCTCCGGTAGTAGCTACTACTTTGTACCCCAATTGTCCCAAAGCATTAACTACATCAACTGGGGGAGCGTGTAACATAATTCCATTTATTACCTCTCTTACGTCATTTGTGCAATAAGGATATTTCTTACAAAGTGCTTTCTTTTCTACATCGTTTAACCCAAATACAGCACTATCCGATGCATGAATAGATCCTTTTACCACCACGTAAGCAAGACAACAAGCAGACATAAGCACACTAGGAGGTATATCTTTAATATCCATTTCTATAAATCTTCTGTAGGAGATAACTTATGTTCTAAAATCTTTTCATCTGATGGAACAGGTTCTGGTTCAGAAAAATCTTTTCTCATAGTCCACATATACTCATTATAATCCTGCTTTATACTAGTAGATGATGAAGCAACTACTCTATAACCTAACACTTCTAATGCAGTCAAAATAACACAGGGATGTACCATATAAACTATAGTAGAATCATCACAATAACCACCTGAACCAAATCGTTTCAGCTGCTCAATATCGTCTGATTTTAAACCCGATACTAATACTCGCCAAGGAAATCTTTGTCCATAAGCTGCAAGGTTTCCGCGAATTATAATGTAGGGCATTTGGAAAATGAAAGATACTTAATAAAGGATTCGATCGCGAATGTTTATTAGATTACTTTTATCGATTGAATATATAATAGAAATAAGACAGATCGTTAAATATCACTCACTAAGATTTAACACATCCAAAGGTCAAACACTGTTGCACCACCCACACATTTAGGGTGGGTTTTATTGCTTCTGGACTTCTACCTACCTGTTATTGTCATCTTAGAAAAAATATTGAATTGGTAATTATATCAAACATTACTTCAATCCATAAATTCTTAATAAGGTAGTGAACTACACCATAAACTTAAACGTATTTAATACATATATGTAATTTAATAATGAATTATTTTATATTTCATTTACCTGTCACAACTCAGAGGAAATCGATCTCTTCTATCATAGACACAATAACAACTTGTGAGGTGTAAGGTGTAGGAATATTATTAAATACTTAAATAAATATAATTGATTGTAGACAAAAAATGTACTTATTGGAACTGTATTCTTATTTTCAACTAATTTTTAAAGTTAAAATTCACAACTGGTTACTTTCCTGATTAAGCTGAGACCACAATGATATATTTGACATTTGTTTTTTTTGGAAAGGGTGTTTTTATTTAAAAAACAGACGTGAATGTGAATACCGCCGCAGTGGCGACAGAAAAATTGATTTTTTTTCTTTCACCTTAAATCCTTTGGATTTGAATTAGCAGATATAATCTAAACATGCAAAACGTAATTAATAGTGTTAAAGGTACAGCTTTAGCAGTAGGTGAATATTTAACACCAGTGTTAAAGGTAAGCATTAAGCAAAGCTTGTTTTCTGGTATATATATTTAATGTGTTTATTAAATAGTAAAGTATCGTTATATAGGAGTCAAAGTTCAAAGAAACGGGTGTATTAACTCCTGAAGAATTTATAGCTGCTGGTGATCATTTAGTGCACCATTGTCCTACATGGCAGTGGGCTGGAGGTGATGATTCTAAAGCTAAACCATATTTACCAAAAAACAAACAATTTTTAATTACAAGAAATGTCCCATGTAGTAGAAGATGTGAACAAATGGAATATTCTAGAGAAATGGAAAAAATCATAGGTAAAATCGTTTTTGTTCTTTAAGACCGATTAATTTAGATAGCTTTTAGAATCCGATGATGCTGATAATGGTTGGATAGATACTCACCACTATGATAAAGAATTTTTGACTTCAGTAGAAAATAAAGTATCTGAAATGACCCTTGAAACTACAAAATCTGAAAGTATGGAAGAGGCTGCTCTACATGACAACGATAAAGAGGAGGATGAGGACGATGATGAAGAAGCAGCTGATATGGAAGCTTTTGAAGAAAGTGGAATGCTTGAAGATGATCAAGTATGTCACCATTTTTATCCCATTTAAAATAATCTGATAATCTGACCAGATTAGATGTCAGCTTAATCGTGTACTGTAGTTTGTTGATTTAAATAGAACTGCAGTTAACAGAATTTGTATTATCAATATTTTTTAGATTGCTAAAGTTATTGAACCTGTGGAACAGAAACAGTCAGAGGAAGATGGCGAAATAATACATACTAGAACGTATGATTTACATATAACTTATGATAAATATTACCAAACTCCAAGATTGTGGCTTACAGGATATAATGAGGTATAAATCGATAATATTCACTTTTTATTTTATTATAGCGATTCTTATATTGTAGAAACATGAACCTTTGTCGGTCGATGAATTATATGAAGACGTTAGCAAAGATTACGTTCAGAAAACTGTTACAATGGAAACACATCCACATCTTAGTGTTCCTAAAATGGCATCTGTTCATCCATGCCGGTAATTCTGAATCAATAATATAAACATTGTAATTTAGTATATATTTACTTTTTTCAGTCATGCTGAGGTGATGAAAAGCATTATAGAAACTGTGATGGAAGGTGGTGGTGAACTAGGAGTACACATGTATTTGATAATATTTTTGAAATTTATGCAATCTGTTATCCCAACGATAGAGTATGATTATACTCAAAATTTTACTATGTAAAAAGGAAATTGTTTTATTACGTTTATTTTGCTGTGGCGTAAAATTTTGAATTGTTAAATGCTCCAAAAAGGAATTGTTAAATGCTTCAAATATGAATTGAATCGTTTGTAATTATACTTTGTAAAGATAAATTTTGTTTTCACTATTTGTGTTAATTGTAACATAAAATTTGTTAAGAACATTATTGTTTTGGTATTTTTAAGTTTAATAACTGAAAATTTACTCATTTTATATTTGGAGCAAAATAAAATTAAATATTGCATTACTGGTCTTAGACCCATTTAAATATTTTATTTATCTAGAGGGTTTTAAATAATCTGAAAGGCTCATTTACCTACAAATATATTTTGCTTTATTGATAAGAAATAAAATATTTTCAATACTGTTAATGATTTTTCTTATATTTCGCAAAAAAGCAATGTAAAACGATAACAGAAACAATGGAAATTGAAACTCAAGTAAAGGTAAACAAATTTATTTTCTGAAAAAAATTCAAATAGGTAGGTAAACAGTATTTTTCAGGATATGCTTTTAAGAGTTTTATCTATTTTACACTTTTTGCCTATCTTGTTGCACAAAATTTCTTTCATCTACTTAAAAAATATTCCCTAGCTGCCAATTTGATTTCATCATTTTTTTTTCTTCAAAACTGGAATCACATACAAGAATATTTTTTAGGTTCAAAAATGATTGCAGGTTTGTTTTGTATTAATTAATTAGAGAAATATTTCTTTTTTTGTTGATGGCTTTTGCAAAGTTTTTTTGTTATGAAGAGGTGAAAAAACATCCTTTTGGCTTAACGAGACATATTTTGTATTTCAAAAAAAAATACATTAAATAACACTAAAATTGCATCAAAATCGGTTAAGCCGTTTCTGAGCATGCACAAATATACAGAGATACAGACAGCGATCATACGATTTATTCAGAGCCTAGTTCTTGAGTAAGAGCACCATCTTCTTCTATGGAATATGTTACTAGACATACTTCCTCTTTCGCATTATTACCCAGAAGTTGAAAATTAGAATTTAAATTCTCTATAATACCATCAGAGGAAGAAATTGTATCAGAATTCTCCAAAAACGCTAGCGTTGCATATAATGGTTCTTCCTATAAAAGATGAACTCATTTAGTAAGTGATAAGATAAGTAGTAGTTGTGCTTACCATCGAATATTCCTTATCTTGTACAGAAATGTCAATAGGTACCAATGTTCCATCAGGTAATAATCCCTGTATATTACTATCATCATCACCAGACGTTACTACTGTGACTGTCTGGCCATCCTGGGTAGTTACACTTATGGGATTTCCGTGTTGGTCGACTAGTTGAGTTAACTGGAAGCGATCATCTGAATTTTCTGTTGCATTTTTAAGTATATGCAATTTGGAGTGTTTTAGTTGATTAGATTTGTCTAAAAGATTACTTAATGATATAGATATAAAATTAGAAAGATTAATTATTTAATATGCAGTAAAAGCTTCATTACTCGCTCTTCCTTCTATCGCTATTTAACTGGAATAGGGAACATATACCCAGCAAATAAAGAGCTTTTCCTGTATTAAATATGTAGACATTTTTTACCTGCAAATGATTTTGGGCAATATTCGCATTTAAACGGTTTTTCTCCAGTATGAACTTTGGAAT
Organism: Altica lythri; assembly: GCA_964028335.1. Classification (NCBI taxonomy): domain Eukaryota; kingdom Metazoa; phylum Arthropoda; class Insecta; order Coleoptera; family Chrysomelidae; genus Altica; species Altica lythri. The sequence continues at coordinate 7,837,693 of OZ034807.1, read as the reverse complement.
GTTTTTTTAATGATGATAAGTCCGTAAAGCATTTTTTGCATATACTGCATTGATAAGGTCTATGGTTTAAATGTCGATTTAGATGTAATTTATAATTTTCTTTGTGCAAAAAACTACTACTGCATAATTCACATTTCCATGGTTTTTCTCCTTAAAAAATAAAAAAAATAAATAAATTGGATCTCAATTTTAAATCACATTATCAAAAATAATTACCTGTATGTCTTTTAACATGAATTTTAAACTGAGATGAAGTAGTAAAACGTTTTCCACACATTTCACAGAAAAATGGCTTTTCTCCTGTATGTATTCTTTTATGTTCAAGTAGATTTCCGTTTTGGGAAAACGATTTCTGGCAAAACTCACACGTGTACGGTTTCTTTCCTTCATGCCATCTTTGATGTAAACTGAGAGACGTTTTGTGTATAAATTTTTGCGAACACTGCTGACACTCGAATTTTTTCTCACCGGTATGAACTGCTTCATGATTCATTAAGTTAGCTGAAGTTTTGAATCTCATGTTACATACGGGACAAACGAATGGTCTTTCATCTGAATGAACAATCTGAAAAAGAGGTATTCTGCATTTCTGAATCCAAAAATTGGCAGAGAAATTTGAAAAAAGTAGAGCTCCTTTCGGAATAAATAAATAAATTAAGAGAAAAGAGATGATTAGGAAGAAGAATTATAATAAAGAAGTGTAGACTAATGCCCAAGAAAATCAGATTTTAATAAGAATAATTAACGTACCTGATGCCTTTGAAGAAGTTGTTTATGTTTAAAACTTTTATCGCATTTATTACAAACAAATCTTTCCTTATTATGATCAGTTGCTTTATGATACAAAAGGCTGCTTTGGTGTAAAAAAACTTTACCACAAATGTCACAAGGATATTTTTTAGTTTGACTATGTTCTTCCATATGTATTTTTAATATTTCTTTTGATGGAAAGCACTTCGAACATTTTGAACATTCGATTTTGAGTTCTTCTGATTTTTGAGTTGTCTCTGAAGATAATTTATTACTGATGATATTGTCTGTAGTGTCTGCAGCTGTATCGAAAGACTCCTATAATGTATAATTTATTTTTGATTTTATATTTTAATTAGTTAAATCCTAACACTTACAGATGATTGTTCAATACTAAACTCAATTCTAGCATCGCCAAGTTGACTGAAAATAATATTTTCACTTTCATGATGTTTCATATGATTGTTGAATGTAATTTCGTTTATAAATATTTTGGAACAAATCTGGCATTGTAATTTTTTTATTTGCGATTGTTTCAAAGAGTCTAAAAAAGAGTTTAAAAGTACAGTATTTAAAATCATGTAATAATTGAAATATATAGACATACCTATTCTAGATTTTATAAGATTTCTGTTAATAAAAACAGGTTTATTTAAATCATCTCCAGTTCCTTCTATTCTACCTATAACTTCAGAAAAAATATTTTTTCTTTCTTCTGTACGTGTTGATTCCACTTTTAACTCTTCATCAAGGACGCCCTCCTTTTTTAATACATCTTCGAGTTCTTTGCCCTTTAAAAGTTTATAATATAATGTTTCACACCTTCTGTATCAAATTTTAACAACTAATTATGTTACAAATTTTATATTTACTTGTATAACATCAACAAATCTCTGAGGGACTCTAATTTTTCTCTTCTTACGACCATCTATACCGAATTCATCAACATTTTGTTCAATTTCACGAGTTTGTTCTATTTCTTCTATTACCTCGTCTTGTGAAACTAGCTGTTCTTCTGTAACAACTTTTTTAGCTGGTCTACCTCTTTTTCGTTTTGGCCTATCTAATCCTTCAACTAACAATTTTAATTGATGGTGATCTGTATATATAAACTCATCCTGTAAACCTATAAAGGGGGCAAAAAATGAAAAAAATATAATTATTATAAGGACTTGTATAAAGAACCTTGTAAATTTTCTTCTATTTGCTTTAGTTTGTTTTGTTTTGCTTGTTGCTTTTTGTACATTTCTCTCAGGATAGTTTGTCCATTTATTAATAAATCCATAAAATACTTGGTTGCCTCTAATTGTATGTGACATCCTGGACATATATTTTTTGGAAATTTGTCGTCTTTTTGTACCTGCAAATATTTAATTTTGTCTATTTAAATTCTTTAAAGTACTGACGGAATCAAAGTAAAAACTAAATACAGAAACCACTTACTACAATTGGTAAATACTTGTTGATAACTTGTTGTATATTTGTAGAATTTTCATCAGGGGTGAATATATCAATGCCATTGTCATTTCCTTCAGCACATAATCTACAAAACTTTGAATTGCACAATAAAACCGTTTCCTCCATTTTTGTTTTGGTAAATGCTTCAGAGACTGTCACATTTGACTATTACTATTTTAGTATTCAGTCCAATAATTTATCTCGGAAATTTTTATGTCAAATTGATTTTGAAATATGAGTACTCCGGTATTAAATAAAGTTGATAAATATGAAGAACTGGTACGCGATAAATTTACCGAAGGCCGTATTGAAGTGATTAGAAAAGCTTTTAAAAAGTTTATGCTCAAACAAAAAAAGCCTAAAGAGGGTGAAGAAAGACTACCAGACAGAATGTTAACTATGGATATAGGTCCTCTTATGAGAATTTTGAGATATAATCCGTTGGAATCTGAGATTGACGATATGGAACAAGAAATGGATCCAAATGAAGAGGGCACCATTACCTTCCATCAATTTTTATTTCTATTGTGGCGCAAATCGTTGGCAGGTGATGATGATGATGTTATACCTGCGTTCAAAGCATTTGATTTTGATGAAACTGGCTTTCTTAGCTTACAAGACTTAAAAAAGATCTTAACGAAAACTGGTGAACGGCTAAATGAAGAAGAATTTGAAGCATTCGTAGTTCATGCTGATATTCATGAAGACGGACAAATTGATTATGTGGATTTTGTTAATAGAATGAATGAAGAAATTGAACCTGCTGGAAAATCAAAAAAATCAAAGGGAACTAAAAAATCAAAAAAATAAATTTTATAAAGATTATTTATTACTTTTTAAAAAGAAATTTAATTAAATAAAATACTGTAATTTATTTACTGGATAACACGGTAGCCGATGACTAGGTGGCATGTATCATGTATCTAACTTCAGTCAGTTATATCTACATAAAGGAATGACAAGTGAAGTGACGTTCATGAGGTATTTTTCAACAAAATTTTGCAAGATTTGGACAATATGATATAATTAACACTTCCACATTTTCAACAACTCATCAATCATCATAGATTGCCACCAAATCCCTTGTTATGAAAATATATCGAAATGGATTTAACTAACGATCACGATAATAACGAAAACAGAGAGAATCTACAAAGTACATCCCGGGAAGATAGGCCTCCAACACAAGGTACTGGAACACAAGTACAAAGTAAGGAATCTACAAGGTATTGTTGGGTTTGTTTTGCAACAGATGAAGAAGATAGGGATGCCCAGTGGGTACAACCTTGTAATTGTAGGGGCACTACAAAGTGGGTAAGTATAAACATATCTATCAAGTAATTTAATATTATTAAAAAAATACATATGATAGTGTTTTAAAGGAAATTATTTAAAGATTACCGATATGATTTAATGTATTATTACAAATAAAATAATTGATATAAATGTGTTAAAAGTAAAAGTGAATTATTATGGTAATGAATGTTATTTAACTTTCTATTTCTTGTTAATTGAATAGGTTATTGTTACCAATTCTTATATAAATTAATGTTTATTTGTAGATATTTCACCTAATTTTAATTTAAAGTAATTTTTATTATTATGAAATATATTTTGATAACTTTAAAGAATATTAATTCAATTGTTCTCTGTAATTATAAATTTGTATTTAAAGGTACACCAAGCGTGCTTACAAAGGTGGGTGGACGAAAAACAAAAAGGAGGCAATATAGGCAAAGTAACGTGTCCACAATGTCAAACAGAATATATAATAGTTTTCCCAAATATGGGTGTTCTAGTATTGGTTTTGGATACTGTAGATAGTTTTATATATAAAGGATGTCCATTTCTAGCAGCAGGTATCGTTGTGGGTGCCATTTATTGGTGCGCAGTAACTTATGGAGCAATTACCATTATGCAGGTACCTACTTAAATTTTATGTGCACTATCGCATAGTTTCTGTTTAAATGATTTATCCTATTAAATATCCAGTCACTTGCAAAAACCGATCCTATCTTTATTGTTAATATAAAAAACTGATGTTTGGCTAAAATGAAACTACTTGATTTTGGTTAGTATTAATAAAATATCAATCACTCCTTTTGTAAACTGTCACACTAAATAAACTATTTAAAAGAAACATTATTACAATCGACTTACTTCTATTTCCAATAACAGAAACCAATTTGCTTGACGTAATAATTCGTCCTGGCCAAGAATTACTAATCACAACCAGAAAGAGTCGAAAATGTCACTGTAATACCGCTCACGGCACATTTTTGAATTACAACTATTAAACTAAGAAATTCTTACCGATATAGACACGGAAACAATAGTTTGGTGAATTTATTTTTTATACAAAACGATCCGATAGATCGTTACAAATTTTAGTACAATGTGAAAAGTTTATGTTATATACAATTAGTTTCTTTTAATTTTATTTATTATAAATCTTTTAGGTGATCGGTCAAAAAGAAGGTTTAGCTATTATGGAACAAGCAGACCCACTAGTATTATTGATAGGTCTTCCTGCTATTCCAGTAGCCTTAGTACTAGGGAAAATGATAAGATGGGAAGATGCTGTGCTCACTTTTATGAGGAAAAACTTATCAAAAATTCCAATTGTTAGAAATATATTACCATTTAGGTAAACTAATAAGATGTTAAACGTAATGACCTCTAATTACTTTTCATTATAGTGCTTGTGCAAGATTAGAACCAGAAAATAGCCCAGACGCTCCCAATGAAGATATTCCACCTTTATCTAATCCAGTTTCTGCTACAAGAGTACTTTGCGGAGCGTTATTAATGCCAACAATAGCTAATATGTTTGGAAAGTTCTTCTTTGACTCCATAAAATCGAATTTTCATAAAACTGTCTTGGGCGGTTTAACATTTGTAGCTATCAAGGGATGTTTAAGGATATACCATAAGCAACAACAATATATTAGACAGTGCCAGAGAAAAATTTTAGATTATACTGAGTCTAATATTTCAACGTATTTGCACAGACGAGCAGCAGAAGAATGAATGTATTTCTCCGGGTAAATTTAATTGACCTGTAAACCCAGTTTAAATCAAAAATAAATTATTACGAATTTGCATTAAAAGGATATATTGTTTTGTACAGTGTTGTTTGAAAGTAGGTATGGCATTGTTAATAACTTTATGGTGTTACACCATTGCATATGTTCTGTTTATTTTTTTTAAATAAAATATTTGAGATAACATGTGTAAGCATACATAATCCTTATCCTTGATCCCAAACAGTTTTTGGAGATATGAAAAAGTGTTTGTTTCTATAAATTAAATTTTATTAACAAACAATTCTTTCAGAATATATAAAAATAAAATGCATTATTTACATTTTATGAAGTTAATTCTAATTTAACTTTATATAGTTTTAAAATTTAACGATGAATTTTGGACATGTGAGATGCAAGAAGGTTTGATTGAGAAAATGCTTTATTACAAATTTGACAAACGCATGGTTTTTCCCCCGTGTGTATACGTAAATGTACTTTCAAAGTGGAAGCCTGATAAAATCCTTTATCACAAAACGTACAAATATGATTTCTATCACCTAAAATAAAACTGATTGATTAAAAATAAACAGAACTTTAGTACGACAAAAAAACTGTCTTACCGGTATGAGTTTTAATATGTATCTTTAAATCTTCGCTTCTAGGGAATGATTTTGGGCAGATTTTACACTGATATGGTTTTTCTCCAGTATGAATTCGAATATGTTTTTTTAATTGGGATGAACTTATACATCCTCTACCACAGGTTGTACAAACATATGGTTTAATCCCACTATGTGATCTCGAATGGACAGTTAAACGTGATATATCAGGAAATCCTTTACCACAAGTAGTGCAAATGTACGGTCTTTCACCTAGAATTGGAAAATTGGTTACAATTTTATGATACAGTACAGTAAAAGTACTTCAAAAGAAAGCGAAGGAAAAGGGTTTACTAATAAATCAAGAAAAAACTAAATACATATATGAGATGGACAGATGACGACTTTATGGCAGGAGTAAACATAAAAGTAAAAATGGATGGAGGTAAAGTATATAATTTTGAAGAGGTCGATCAATTTGTCTATTTGGAAGCAACATTCACAAGAAAACCGAATACAAAGGAAGAAATCAAAGCAAGACTGGGGAAGGGAAATAGATGTTTATATGGTCTAAACCATCTCCTAAAAAGTAAGTTAATAACTAATAAGCTAAAAATTAGATTGTACAAAACGGTAATAAGACCAACAGTTACATTTGCTTGTGAAACGTTGATATTAAGGAAAGCAGATATAAGTTCCCTAGAAATATGGGAGAGAAAGGTACTAACGAAAATTTTTGGAGGAAAAAGGAACAATGGGGTATGGGAAAGAAGAACAAACCAAGAGCTTGCGGATATGTACAAAGAACCAAGTATCACAGGATATGCTAGAGCACAAAGGTTGAAGTGGTTAGGACATGTCGAAAGGATGGCAGAAAATAGGATTCCAAAAATGATCATTTGCAAAAGCATAGGAGGAAAAAAGAGAAGAGGGAGACCAAAGGAAAGATGGAAGAGCGAAGTGGAGGCGGATTTGAGAACCTTAGGTGTACAAAACTGGAAACGCATGTGCCAAAATAAGAAGAAATGGAGAGAAATGACAATTAAAGCCTTAAGCCTTTCAGTACAGTAAAATACAGTAAAAGCTCGTTATTCGCGGGGTATATGTTTCGTTTGACTTCCAACAGGCATTCGACAGCATATACAGACAATTATTAAAGAAAATAAAAAAATGGAGATACCGGCAAAATTAATAAGACTAACTAGAATGACAATGAAAGACGCAACAGCAAAAGTTAAAACAAATGAGGGAGATACAAACGACATCAAAATAGAACTTGGGATAAGACAAGGAGACAGTCTATCAACGACAGTTAATATCGCTCTAGAAGGAGTTATTAGGGAAACAGGGCTGAAAAGGACAATTATTCACAGATCATAGGATATGTGGAAGAAGATAGTAGAGAAGACAAAAAAAATATCGCAACCTATGAACGACGACCTAAAGGAAAATGCGGACTAATCCACCGCGTGTAATGGATTAAAATAGCTCATAACATTTGAGCGACCTATACTCTAACAAGAGTGAACGGTCTATATAAGTTTCGTAAATATGCCCGGAATACAGAAACCGTGTAAACGGAATGGAAATCGTCTGCATTAAATCCTTGCTCAGGTTTGTTTTTTCGGGTAGACAGACCTTTTAGGCTTGACAAAATCTTCAAAGAAGTATTATAGTAAAATCCGAAACTTTATGTACCGAACAACCCTACTTCTTATTACTAATTTTAAATGTAAAGTTTACTCTACTTTGCTGTTGATAGTCCAATAAATAAAAGTTACCTGTATGCGTACGTTTATGTATAATTAGATTACTTGGTGTTGTAAAACCTTTTCCACAATAAGGACATTTGTGATCTTTAAGACCGGTATGTGTTTTCATATGTGTTGCTAATGATCCGGGACCACATAATCTAAAAAGTGTTTATTATTAATGACTAAAATACCTTATTAGGTATGATAATACTAACCCTTTGCCACATACTGTACAAATGTGTGACTTGATTCCACTATGAGTCTTAATATGAGCTGATAAACTTGTACATCTGGAAAATGCTTTGCCACAGATTGAACAAATAAAACCTTTTTGATTTTCATGGGCTCTAATATGCTCTAAAAGTCTAAAAGATTGAGCAAAAGATTTTCCGCATATATTACATTTAAATGGTTTTTCTCCTGAAAGAACCGTATATTTAAAAATACATTCAATCTGTTGAAATGTTTAATTTTACATACCTGTATGGATTCTCAGATGCCTCGTAAGATCATCAGATCTCGTAAAACCTTTACCGCATTGGCTACATAAATGTTTTTTTGTTCCGTTGTGTGTCTTTTTGTGTCTACAAAGAGTACTTGCACTAGAAAATTTTTGGTTACATACTTTACACAAATGAACGGTTCCCGTTGAATGGGTTTTTACGTGAGCCTGTAACATATGAATTTTTAATAATTTTTATAAACAATTCGGTAGTGTAAATACCTTTAAATCAGTCTGTGTTGTAAAACAAAGAGTACACTCTTCGCATGGATATATTGGCTGTTCTGTTTCATCTTTTTTATTGTTAGTTGCCTTTAGTTTGGTTTCTTCATTATCACATTTTAATTGTCCAGTATCCAGCATATCTTCACTGGAAACTATACAACAATCAATAAAATTAGATTTACAAGTAGTTACTGTTAATACTTACAATCATTATTACTGGAATTTAAAAAATTAGTCAAATTTTCTTTAATATGCTTATACTCAGGATGACTCTCTTCATAATCTGTATCACTTTCTTTACATTCAGAAATATCATTTCCTGGGTTCTCCAAATACGACTGTATTGACTCTACGTTTTTTAAACTATCTTCAACAGGTGCCAATGTTTCATTTATTTGATTTACTTGTATGCTATTATCAGTGTTTATATTTATCGTTGCTACAGGTTTCCCTTCCAAAAAGTTTTGTATAGGACGGTTGATAAGTTCTCTAAGTGTATTTTCAGAACGCTCACAAAGTTGTTTAAATGAAAATGATCTAGTTATATAATGAACACACTGTAGACATATATGGTTGGGTAAATGATCGTTTACAAGAATCTGGAAGAGAAAATTTTAAGTATGTACTAACGTAATATAGTTTTACTACTGCTTACCTGAACTGAAGCAAACGACATTAACATTTCAACTAAAGGTATACTTTCTCCAGTTGAATCATCAAAAGTAAACACAGATCTCATAGTATTACCTTCTGATAAACAAGTTCTGCAAATTTTATCGAATTGAATTTCTTCTAAAGACATTTTCAAGATTCGTCTGCACAAATGAATCTTTAGATCTGTACAGATAATTAAGACGAATGTTTCAACATCAGTAAGTTTAGAGCTGATATCTGTTTACAACTTTAGTTAAAAGTTTAACACGATAGTGAAATCATTTAGTAAGTGAAATATACACAATACAAACACAAGTATCTTATTATTTATATAGAGATTAAACGCAGTTTTGTTTTGTGATTAAACGTATTTAAATTATTTACTTTTGTTGTCATTTAACCTCTGTAATCTGTCAGTACATTTAAATACTAACAAATAGTTCCAATGTACTAGAGGCCTTGTTCTATTAACAGTTTTCAGCCAGCTTTAAAATGAATGGCTAACTTTTAACTATTTTTTCTAGTTGTTATACGGGTGTTTATGTAAAACTAAGAGTATAAAGAAAATATATTTATTCACTTTTATACAAGTTCTGGTACCTTAACTTAGACACCAATTCATCATCTTCATTTGTACGTATAACTTTGGGAGGAATCATAGCCCCTGCCACATTTCTACCTTCCGAATTTAAAAAATTAAAAGTAGAACAAGCTTGGTCAGTGGGTAACACTTCTAAAGGTATTTTATATTTTCTTGAAAATGGAAGTATATTTTTATAAAAATTAAAATTTTCTACCCTATCGCCTATACCTAACACTAATATATCTATTTTTGGTTCTATAACTGCAAATATACTTAAAGATTCTTCAGTGACTTCGGAGATATCTTCTACGTTCCAGGATAAGACTGACCTACAAATGTAATAATATAATTTTTTTTTTAAATAATATATAGTAATGAAAATTATATTACTAACCTTGGAAAAATAGCCATAGCTCCTAGAACTGTGAAGTTATTACTTAACCTAAAACCCACCTAAAATATCAATTATATAATTGAATGAAAAAGAAAATGATTTATCTACTTACTTGACTGAAAGAATCTATTAATATTCCTAACTCTTGATCTTTGTTCAATACATGTACAGTTGTTTTTCCTGAAGCTTCGTAAGCCCCCGGTCTTTGTAATTTACTATTAGTATGAACATACCTAAAACTTAAATTAGTGAATGGTTTTAAGGGAATTCGATTAAAATATTTACCTTATAGTGTTGGTAATCGATTGCTGACATAAACAACGTCTTAAACTTGTAGGATTAATTAATTTCAACATTTTAAATGTTCAGTGTTAGTGTTCACAATCAAACACTTAACCTATAAAATTTATATAAATACCAAAATTACAGTTTGGAGGTTTTATGAAATCGGGATAGATGGCACTATTGTAATGTTATAATTTTTTTAAAGGTAGTGAATCAGGTTGGACCTTAATTTGTCTATGGGTTGGACACCCTGGTGGGAATATTGTTTAAATTTTTTTCATTCTCTGTTTAGTGGAAGTTATTTGTTATGTTCATATAATAAAAAAACATTATCAGCTTTGATCCTTAGGATAAATATCTTTAAGGTAATCTACTGTTCTATTATTTGGGCTCTAGAATATATTAAGCAAATATTTAATTTAATCTGTGTTAATATACGTTTTTATTATCGTGTCCAATTGTCCATAATTTCAAAACCATCACTTTGATAACGTTTGAATTTCGTTGTTGGATGGTGAAATACTTATCTATGTTTAGGGCATGGACAAATTTAATTTATTATCTCTGGTTTAGGCACTATTAGTGTTGACATATATTTCTTTTTAATACATTTAAACATCATTGGATTGACGCATTGTTATAATTGGTTTTATAATTTTTTACACCTATTAATTTTGTGTTTTCTCAATGATGAGTAAAGCAGATAGAATATCATATCGTAGTTTTAAGCAAACTTACAAGCTTACGTCTACTATAGTGGATTACTTTATTCGTTAATATTTCTGTAAAAGTAATTCGCATCAAATTGCCTCAAATGTTGTGAATAGATAGTGAGTAGTAGAGTCCCTGTAGTCCCTTATAGTGAGTAGAACTAAAGTTTCAAATTAGCACCAAGCTCAAAAATTGACATTTTTTAAGATATATAGGTTCGAACTTTGACTAAAATAGTGATTTACTGAACAAGTAAACATTTGATACTCTGAGTATTTCTAGATCTCGCTGTTTGATTTTTCTTAAAAACCCAGGATACTTTTGGTTTTTGGGGTCGCTGATTTCTAATCCGGGGTCGGTTGATCTCTATCATGTTAGTTTTGAAGTCATTATATAGATCCTATTACGGCCCTGAGCTTAAAAGTCAGTCCGTACGAACATAACTTACTCAAATCTGAAATAATTTAAAAGTGAAACGCTTTCTGTCTCAGAATGTGATCCATTCTTATGCAACTCTCTTATGGCTTATGTGATTCAGTCGTCAAAAATCGTCTTTTAAACCTTGTTTTAGTTTAAAAATCATGAAAATTTGATTGTAGATTGCTCGATTATTAAAAAAAATATAAAGATCAATCGAAATAAATTGTAAGTAGGTAACTAATAGGCTAAACTTTTTCTTTAGATTAACCTACATAAATCGACAAGTGCTCTTTGTTTAGTTGTTCCCAGAGTCATAAAAATAAGCTTGTATACAAATGTACCTGCCATATAATCCTGTGTAAACCATTGTAAATGTTTAACCTCTTATTCTAGTCAAACGCCCCCAATATTCGTCCATTCAGCTACTTATTCGCACCTGTTTTTGAAAAAAATTTCATTCATCATCGTGAGAATTCTTTGCGCAATCCGTCTTGCTTGAAACCTAGAGGGGTCCAATTTTTAGTGAAAATGAGCTCATTCGTTAAATTTTTTAAGTCGAGTTGACGTTTTGAATGCGGGGAGAACAATTATGCTTTTAAAATTGTCTGCGATTGATTTTTATCAAATGAAAAGGGAGGCGTATCGTTTTAAGAGAGGACTTTTCTTTTTATAAGAAAGATTTTTTTGATATCTAAGAATTTAATGATTGATTGTTATTTTTTATTTCGTTATTTTTTCACGTCTGTTTGTTGTAAGTATTGTAGTAGGCTTATATAGGGAACGCGTGTAGATATGGAATATTGTTTTCTTTAAAAACCACTGAAAATATTTTTGCAAGCTAAGTCTGTATTAATTGTTTAAAATATAGTAATGAGACAAACAAGAAATAACAATAGATAAAAATTGAAAAAAAAATCACATTCACCACAAATCGAACTTGGATCTTTGTCATAATACGACAGCGCCTTAAACGCTTAGCCACGGATGTACCTACAGTTAGGTATCACTTTGATCATCCCTTGCTTTAACTCAAATCTAAAATATCTTTTTAATACTGCCTTATAGTCCATTAATGTGCCGTTTTTCCATTAAATTTAAATTAACATCGAATACTTTCTCTCTCTGCGCACTGGAAGCTCCGTCTTGTCACGAGATACCTATTTGCTGTTCATTTCCATTTATAATTTTAATATCTTCACTTTTTAATGTTTCTAAATTTATTTCACTATGTAATAATTCTTTCTTGATTTCAAAATCTATTGTACCTACTTTCATATTCTTCTTTAATATTTGTTGGATCACTATTAGATGAAGTACTTTCTATTTCTGTTTTTATATTATTGTCTATTAATTCCAAATCTAGTGTATTTAAATCAATTTCTGATTAATCTATTTCTGAATCGGAATTCGAATCATTAAAGTCCATTTTTTTTGGAAATAGATATTGTAACTGCAAATTGAAATATGTATTATAAAATATGGTAGGTATTCGTTTAAAAATTTTGATATAATTTCTAATTTATCAATTGTAATACTGACCTTGAATAAAAATTTAACACGATATTTATAAAATATAAACAAATAAAAAGCGTGCAAAAAACGATCTTAATACTTCGAGTAAATAAAATCAACTGGCTTTGCACAGAGGCTAGGTGTGGCTTTGCTTTGCTGTGTTGTGAATGACATTAAGATTTTTTTTATTAAGGATGTCCTCGTAGGTATAGACCTAAATATAAATGTACCGAGAACATCTATTGGGGCAGAAGAGGTAATTTATTATTTGGGATTTAAAGGCCTGCAAGTTAGGACGAGTGGGGAAGACGTGGGGAGGTAAGGAGTTCCACAATCTGGAGACTCTGGGGATGAAGGAACGATCGAATCGATCCGTTCTCGATGTCGGGCACTGAACAGTATAAGGGTGCATGGAGTTGGCACGTCGCGTTGCTCTGGCTGGTCTGGTAAGTGGAGTTCTTCTGGGCAAAATCTGTTTATGTATCGGTAAAACAAGGAAAGATCAGCCACTGCTCTTCGGTGGGATAATGGGGCTAGGTTTTTGGTGATACTGGTGTCGTTTATTAGTCGAACTGCCCTTTTCTGTATTGCATCCAGAACTCCGAGCCTTGACGGAACCGCCGAACCCCATACATGCGAGTAGTATTCAAGATTAGGCCGTATTTGGGCTTTGTAAAGAGTAGCCAAGTTGGATGGAGAAAAATATTTCCGGGCTCTAAACAAAGCCTAATTTCTTTCCTGTTGCAGTTGCTATGGATGCAATATGTTCGTTCCAGAGTAAGTCCTGGGAGATCGTTATACCAACCATCGTAATGGAGTCGCCCGCTACCCAGTGTCTGATTGTTGATTGTAATGGATAAGTCGCATGTTTGCCTCTTGTCTTGGAAGCGTTGAAATTAACAAGATTCTTTCTTCCCCACTCGTCTACAATTCTCAAATCTTGATTGAGAGAAGCCGTTGTGGATCTGCTGTCCTCTTCCAGAATATCTAGAGGTATGGGACGGTTGTGCGCTTTGCTACAGTTTAGGTTGCTTTCATCTGCAAAACCATGTATCGGGTTATTGGTGGCTTATTCTAGTAGATCATTAATATGTAATAAGAATAGAGTAGGAGCTAGAGCCGATCCTTGGGGAACTCCAGCGTTGATCTTGTAGAGATTTGCCTGTTGGAGAGAAAGTTGGATATCCATCTGCAAATGTTTTGCGAGAGTCCGTATGAAGGCAGTTTGTTCAAAAGAGCTGCATGCCACACTTGATCAAATGCTTTTGAGATGTCTAGTGATAATATTTGGGTCTCCCCATAGCGGTGGATGGCATTACTCCAGACATGAGTTACATATGCTAGTAGATCGGCTGTTGACCTTTGTTGGCGAAAACCATATTGCCTGTCACTTAAAAGGTTGTTTGTCTCAAGGTAGCTCATGATCTCGTGATTGACGTATTTCTCCATAGTTTTGCTAATAACAGATAGAAGAGCTATGGGTCTGTAGTTAGAATGCTGGGTTTTAGAGCCTTTCTTGGGGACTGGTTGTATTCGAGTAGCTTTCCAGGATTCTGGAAAAATACCAGTATCATATGATAGTTGAAATAGCTTAGTGAAAACTGGCGCTAGTTCAGGAGCACAACATTTTAAGAGTAAAGCAGGTATTTCATCGAGGCCGCTTGCTTTGTTGGTATTTAGAGTAGCAAGGACTCTCTGCACCCGCTTAACCCTAAATATGATATTTTTCATTGTGTGGTGAGCCCGTGGAATAGAAGGTAGCTCTATGTTGTCCGGTGGGTTAAGTGTCGAGTTCGAAGAGAATATTTTGGCAAAGAGTTCTGCCTTTTCTGTGAAGGACGTAACTATTGAGCCGTCATCTGATGTGAGTGGAGGGAACGAACTAGTAGTGAAATTATTGTTGATATGTTTGGCGAGAGTCCAAAAGGACCGGCTTCCATTAGGGTTTGACATTACTTTCTCTCTCATTCCAGCGTCAAAGAGACTTTTGGAATTGGAAATAGTGGTGTTGTATCTGTTTCTAGCGTTTATATTATCCTGTTTTGTTTCTTCTGATGGATTTTGTATAAATAACTAGCTGACCCGGCGGACTTCGTACCGCAAATCATTTATGTCATTCTTCCATTTTTCGCTTTTTCAATTTATTTTAATTTTATCGTTTTCATCATATTTTCTCGTTAGTTATCAGGTTTATACTATTTTTTTTTCGTTATATTTTGTAGTTTATCAATAAAATATATTAGATGCATAACAATACTTAATTTAGTTAGAATTTCTCGTTTAAATATAAGTGATATTAATTGCGCCACCTTCCGGTGGCGTCACAATACTTACGTAAGGATTGCTCGTTTAAATATATGTAATATTAACTGCGCCACCTTACGGTGGCGTGATTAAAGTAATCAAATAAGTAGTGGTTGCTCGTTTAATGGAAGCGCCATCTGGTGGTAACTTCCATTAATACGAAAATCATATTCATATTAACAAAACAGCATCCTACTGATTTTCACGACAATCGGTTGAACAGGGCAGAAGTTGTTACTCTGCAGCGATACCTTAAACCTATATATATATATATATATATATATATATATATATATATATATATATATATATATATATATATTTAGCTCTGCAGGCCTAGAAGGCCCATTGCTTGTTGTACTATTTCTCTCCATTTTTTCCTATCCATCACTTTATTTCTCCATCCTTGTATAGCTAGTGTTTCAATATCATGCTCCACTTGAGTCCTCCATCTCTCTCTTGGCCGCCCTCTTCTCATCTTTCCTCCTATCTTCCGCTCAGTGACTAACTTGGGTACTCTCTCCTGTTCCATTCTTAGTACGTGCCCAAACCATCTAATTCTTTGTGCCTTTATGACTGCCGTTATACTAGGTTCATTATAAAGCTCATATAGTTCTTGATTTGTTCTTCTCTCCCATACTTCATCTATTTTTTTGCCACCAAAGATTTTCCTAAGTACTTTCCTTTCCCATACTTCTAGCATACTAATATCGCTTTTTCTTAAGACCCATACTTCACTGGCGTAAGTTACTACTGGCCTTATCATAGTCTGGTACATGCGTATCTTTAACTTTCTTGAAATTAATTTGTTTCTAATCAAATTATTCAGACTGTATAGACATCTGTTACCTTTTAATATTCTTGCCCTAATTTCATCTTTTGAATCAGACTTTCTTGTAAACGTCGTACCCAAATACACAAACCTGTCCACTTCTTCAAATTTATATTCTTTGCCATGCCTGGTCCTTATCGTTATATAGCGACCTCTCTGAAAGTCACTGTCAGTCCATGCCATATATTTAGTTTTCTCCGCATTTATTTCAAGCCCTAAATCCCGACCTGCTTCTTCCAGTGCTACTACAACCTTTTGAAGCTCTGCTTTACTTCTGCATACAATTGCCAATCATCTGCGAAACCCAAACATTGGTGCTTCTTCGTATAGAGCATTCCCGATCTGTTAATATTTGCACTTCTAATTACTTCCTCTAGGGCAAAGTTAAACAGCACAGAAGAAAGCGGATCCCCTTGCCGCAGTCCGACTTCCACATTAAATTTAATTGAGGTCACTCCATTTATTTTGATTCGATTTTCAGTCTGCTGTTAAACTTAAACCTTCGCCGTGGAAAAATACATATGCATACAAATTTTCATGACGATCGGTTAAACGGGGCAGAAGTTGCTACTCTGCATCGCCACCCGGTGGCGAGTGGCATCAATGAGCATATTATGCAAACCTTCTTCTTGGAAAAATACATATACATACCAATTTTCATGACAATCGGTTGAATGGGACAGAAGTTGCTACTCTGCAGCGCCACCTGGTGGCGAGTGGCATCAATGAGCATAACATATAAACCTTCTCCGTGCAAAATACATATACATATCAATTTTTATGACAATCGGTTAAACGGTGCAGAAGTTGCTACTTTGCAGCGCCACCTGGTGGCGAGTGGCATCAATGGGCATAGCATATTCGTTTTTTCCGTGAAAAAATACATATACATACCAATTTTCATGACAATCGGTGGAACGGGGCAGAAGTTGCTACTTTGCAGCGCCACCTGGTGGCGAGTGGCATTAATGAGCATATCATATAAACCTTCTCCGTGGAAAAATACATATATATACCAATTTTCATAATAATCGGTCCAGTAGTTTTTGAGTTCATCGATTTCGTACATAAAAACACATCCTTTTTTATATATATAGATTTGTGGGACTCGATCTTAGCTTTCCGAGCTAAATCGCAATCTTTATTAAACCATTGCTTCTGTTTGGCTTTTAAGCGTTTGGTAAACTGAGGAATGTGAGTTTCCATGGCACAAGTTTGACGTAAGTGCTGTACTGCCAGCTTTAATAAAAAACACAAATTAGTGGGTATAGTATAACTAGACCCACTTGGATAGGAATTATTTTTACGATTTTACCAGGGGAAGCTCAAAAGAACGTCATTATATCAACGAACCTACTAAAATATCTATTTAATGTTGCTTTTAACTTCCCGACTCACACCTCTACGCCCGTGAAGAGAATTCTTGGAAATTCAAAAAGAGCGTTGTCCATTCAAATGTTTTGGATAAACTATAACTAAATTCTTCTTTTTTTTCTTCGGGTTTTTTGGCAGTTGTTCAGCTAGGATATTTAACCAGTACCTTCTTTACAAATTTAAACTTTTTTTATAGTTAAGGAAATAGCTAGAGAATACGACTTTGACGAAATGTAAATACATAAACAGAAGAATAAATGTTTTTTTCGTTGGGGGTTCGTTCCTAATTTACATTTTTAATAGTTTATATTCGATTTTAGGGCAACAATTGAAATAATTAAGACTAGAAAAAAATCAGACAAATGAATTTAAAAGATTGCATTCTAAATCCGCCAAACAAAACTAAATTAAAACAAAAGTTTGTGATTACAGAAAACGTAGGTAGGTAATTTAACTGGTAACTTATAGAGCTATATGTTTATATTGTTTAAAATTTTATAGATAACTGTAAAAACATCACTAGCGATTATTTTGGTCACAGAAAGAATACTTCTCCAAAACCTTCAACAGTTCCATCTTCAGCTTCAAAATGGGGAAGTGCTTGTATAAGGTAAAAAAAAATAGTTTAAAAATGTCTTTTTGGTATCAATCTCTAATTTGTAGTGTTATAACTTCTTCTTCAAGTCGGAAGTCAACAGGATCAAAAAATAGTGAACAGTCATATTGTAAACTTATTGTTGGTAAAAAATCTTTATATAATATCATTTAAAGTTTTATAATATAAGTTCATTTCTAGCTCTAACAGAAGGTAGAGGTCAGGCAAGATGTGAAGTAGGAATTACTGCTATCAGCATATCAAATCCGAATTTAGTTATATGTCAGTTATCAGACGCACATAACTATACAAATACTTTGGCTAAAATCAATGTATTCAATCCTACAGAAGTAATAATTTTATCTTCTTTATTCAGTATCCGAGGGTTGTCTTAGTTTTGCATATAACCGCTTAGAATGCGCCACTAATAGAATCTTTAGACCCAAATTTAACCTTAGGGTATGGACTTAACGGGGACCATCGATCCTAGACCATAACATAATACCCTGGACCTTTGCTCTGACCCTCGCTCTGACACACGCGCACCTGCGGTCACATCGAGGCTTGGAGCACCGCACTTTTGCTCCAGTTAAAGCGTGAACGCTCGTCTATAAACATGGATTTTTCGACATCCTCTTCTTCGAACGAGGAATATATTATTTTGAATTCAAGTGCTAAAAAGTGGTAACTATATAAAGGATCTCAAAATACGAAAGTGCACCCCTTAAACAAAAAACGTATGTTGTATGGAGAATTTCATCATCCAGATCAAGATTTAAGAAAAGATCTGGATCGGTTTTTTGACTACATAAGAATGAAAGAAGAAACTTGATTATAATTTAAACGAGTTTGGAGATAAATTAACAAAAATTGTCAGAATTGCCATCGTCAGCCAATTGGATCTCAAGAACACTCATGGTACCCTGATCGAGGGTCAAAAACTACTAAGCTCAGTTTTTACCCTGACACCAAGTATCAAACATTAGCTCCAACCTATGCGCGGAGCGATGGTCGGTGCTCCGACGTAACCACATAGATCTAATATTATGTGTTTATTTTTTTTTTGGTGAGCTGACCTATGGTGCGATGCTATGGTCGGAGCGATGGTCGGCGCTCCGTTGTGGCCGTACATTTAATCTTTTGTTGACAAAAATTCAGAGTTTCATTGCGATACAAGTCGTCTAGGTACCGTAATTTTTTGAAATCAGCAAAGTCAGTCAAAAAATGGATCTTAGCCGATCATATTCACGAGCAATATTGAAAATGACGTCCAAAGATAAATTATCAAATTAAACGCTTTTGCTATCTTTTTGAAGCTACTCTCGTATGCGTGCGCGTTTTTCTTTTATGGCGAAGGTCAGCTACGTTTACTCTGTCCTATAAGACGCATAACTTTAAAAAATAAGTAGATAGTGAATATTTAAGTATAAAGTTCAATTTATCTATTTTTTATTTTTTATTTTACGTTGCTATCAGATCTTTTATTTCAGTGATGCTGGTTTAATTGTGACTGCAGAAATATAGTAAAAGTGATATTTAAAACTAGTAGTTCAGAGCGGTATCTATTTTTATTTTAAATTTTTGTACACCTATAGCTACTAGACTATGGGGTTTCTAAATAATCAATTGATTTTTAAATACAGCACCTATCAACTTGCAACTTACAACATTGTGTTAGGGATAACATCAGGAAAAAAGTCTAAAATAGAAAAATTGGTGAAAATGCAAAATTGCATCAGAGGGCATGCAAAAGTGCACACAATTTTTAAAATCATATCGAATTTTATGAAAACATGTCAAAATCATTATATCAAGGGCCAAAATTTTGTTACTAGGAGGT
The DNA here is from genome assembly GCA_964028335.1 of Altica lythri. Taxonomy (NCBI): domain Eukaryota; kingdom Metazoa; phylum Arthropoda; class Insecta; order Coleoptera; family Chrysomelidae; genus Altica; species Altica lythri. The sequence goes on along the minus strand of OZ034807.1, from coordinate 7,817,875 downwards.
TTTTTGGGTAGCTAAATTAAGAATATGACAGCAGAGCCAACCCAGAAACACCTAGGGCTCTAGGGTTACTACTGTTACGGGCCACTGACAGTGAGATGTGAGTAAATTGCGTTCGTGGAATTTTAGAATCTTCGCGTAACTGGTGGATCGATCAAACTTCGAGACTCTTCCGTTCTAGAAGGATTGTCTCTGTGGGATCTTTGTAGATGTTTCGAGAAGGAATTAATTTGGTATATAAGGACCGCTTTCGACGGGTAAGGGACAGTGTTATGACGGTAGTTGGCGAATCCACGAAGGAAAAATTTATAACAATTGGTGTCAGAAGTGGGATAAGTGAAAGAAGACGTCGAAGTCAATGGTAAACACAAGAACAACTAATTACGACGAAATATTCATGAAGATATTTCGTGATATGAAAGAAAATAAAGTGAGTAAAAGGGAATTCCAAGAACGAATCGAAGCAACAGAAGAAAAGTTAAAAAAAAACAAAGAAGAGCTTCGAGACCACCTTTAGAAAACCAAGGAAAAGTTTCCAGACCTCGTAAAGGAAACCAAGGAAGAGCTTCTACAGCAAATCTAAGAAACTAAACAAGCTATTCTTCGACTCGAGGGACAGAATGTAAGAAAATCTGCTCCATCTACGATTGTGACCCCATCTACGATTGTGAGTCCATCTCACCAGGGTATAATTAAGTCCTCTACGTTTCATGGTGAAACCCCCTGGAACATCTACAGAAGGCAGTTTGAAGCGGCTGCAGAAAGTAACGGCTGGAGCAATGAGGAGAAAGCAACAGCTCTCATGCTAGCCAAGAGAAAAGCTTCCGAAATATTGCAAATTATACCGATTGAAAAGCAGCGCAACTATGAAGCAGTAGTATCAGCCCTAGAAATTAGGTATGGCAGTCAACACCTAAAAGCAAGTATATCAGAGCCAATTAAAATCAAGAATGCAAGGAATATTCGAGAAACTACAGGAGTACGGTGCTGATATAGAGAGACTGGTCAGATTTGCCTATCCAGATGCACAGGAATTAGTTTAAGAAATTGCTATCTATTTGTGTTTACCAATAAATTGTTAAGTTTGTCTGCTGTTTATCACTTATCCCGAATCCACGAAGGAAAAAAATTATATTAAGGCACGTGATCTTTTAAAGTTTCGAGGGTTTTCGGCATTAAATTAATGCAAACAGATTGGTTGGAGGTTTTTGGGGTTGCTAAACATGAATATGATATCAGAACCGACGCTCAAAGAACCTAGTGCCCAGAGTACTCATGGTTTTTGGCTGTTGATGAGTACAAGAAGATGATATGTGTTAGCATACAAACCCTCACAATAATCTGCATGCATCATTTAAGTGCTGGAAAACCTCAATATTCCAAAAGATGACTTGCTTCGCAGTAACCCTGAGTACCAGATTCTTCTGGGCTAGTTCTGATGTCATAATTGAGTTCATCAGTAACATAATCTGCCCCCTTAATATACTGATTTTGACATGTTTTCATCAAATTTGATATGGCCCCAAAAACTGCATGCACTTTTGGATGCATTTTATGCACTGAAAGTGTAATAATGCATTTCCACCCATTTTTCTTCTGACGTGATCCCAAATAAAATGCAAACGTTGCAAGTCGATAGGTGCTGTATTTAAAATTCGATTTATTCCGGCAACTTTTGTTCTTAATGTTCTGGTCTATAACCAGCACAGTCACCATTAGAATATTAGTTTTAAAAAGTCCATCTTTATTTCGTTAACATATTAACGGAATTACTGACAGGTCCAATACAGCAAAATGTAAATACGCGAAAGTGACTACACACAACAGTAACAAAATATGTTTTTATAAGTTCTGTTCCAACAAACCAAAAAACCGTTCTAGAACCGTTACGAAACAACTCAGTAGGTACATCAAAGGCATTAAGATTTCGTCTACTGCGCAGTTCCTGGACGGTTCTAGAATGGTTCTTTGGTCTGTTGTAACAAATCTATTTTAATACTGTAACCATAAAAGTATCCCAGGCTAGCTCCCGAGGGTCGTGGCTTTCCTTCTGTGTTTTTGCTTAATTTCCCCCCCAAACAAGTTATTAAAGGGCGCCAAGTACAGACACACAATTAAAATACTTTAGATCAGTTTAAAATGGTTTATTACTTTAAAAATTGGATTAGTAATGTTTGGCAAATATGAAAATTAATTAATTCTTTTAACTTGGTTTTTATCTGTGGTTTTGGACGGAGTTTGATCCTAAAGCACGTGCTGTAGAAGGATGGTTTCCTTTCGAGGGACTTCTAGACTGAATTTTCCACGCTTCTACGCAGTGGGCTTGGAACAGCAACGGAGATGGAATTTCACTGTAGAAATTTCTTTTCGGCTTTTCTAACCGAGGAATCGGAACCGCAACGGAATCTTGTCGGAATCTTCTAACAAGAGGAAAGGCACAGCAAAATGGCGTCGGCCTCACTGGAAGATGTCAAAAACGTGTAGTTTTATATAGCACTTGTAGACCTTAATAGGGCCCTTCTTCTAGTTGGCAATAACCCAGAGACAGAAGGGCAAAGATGGTCGGAAACTCTGAATTACTTAAAATTCAACGATAAAATGAACGAAATAAAATCAAAAACTAACTACGAAACCATAACTCTCCTTCCAAATAGCAGTCCCCACTCGTCTCAACGCGGAAACAATAGATAATTTAAAAATATTTATAGTCCGGGAGGATTGTTCGAAAACTAACGGTAAAATCGTTACAATACCAAGGAAAAACTCAAAGTCTCGCACCACAAAAATATTTAATTTAAGGGCTACTAGTTTCGGGAATTTTCCCATCAACAGGCCCTCAAAAGTATGCACAAAAAAGAAGTAACATTCGACAATGTGGAATTGAAGCCAACTATTTCCGTTTGCAGTTAGAGGGACAACATAACTTGTAGACAAGTTTCGATGTATTTGCACCTCTTCAGTACAAGGTATATGTTGTCGTCAGCGAGCTTAAGGCATAATCGCTGACTGAAGAATGCACTAAAATCACGATCTATTTATAACCACGGAGTAATGGATTATATCTTAAGCTCGCTGACGACAACATATACCTTGTACTGAAGAGGTGCAAATACACCGAAACCGGTCTACAAGTTATGTTGTCCCTCTAACTGCAAACGGGAATAGTTGGCTTCAATTCCACATTGTCGAATGTTACTTCTTTTTTGTGCATACTTTTGAGGGCCTGTTGATGGGAATATTCCCGAAACTAGTAGCTCTTTAAATTAAATATTTTTGTGGTACGAGACTTTGAGTTTTTCCTTGGTATTACCAATGGACCACATTTGAGATATGGATGATTTTCTCTTTCTAAATCTATTTTAAACATGTGTTTTTAGATTATATTTCCCAATACTTTTGGTTCCGATAACAGATTAATATTAAAAGTTAAAGAACAATTTCCAAACATAAAATATACAGGTCTACCTAGAAGTACATTTAATAAAATCAATGCTTTAGATATGTTATCCAAATTATGTATTCCTTCAATGAATGGTATTGTTTTAGTTATACGTGATAGGTAAATATATATTAGTTTAAATTTGAGAAAATTATTTAAAATTATTTAACTTCTTTAGGTATTATGCACTGGCAGCTGCTTCTGCTTTATTAACTTACATACAAGATAGCTTGTATGTATATTATGCCGCAGGGTCTTTGAAAATTGATTATCAAGAATCTGAGGGACATACCCTCATCGGTAAGAATTGAGTTTATGTTAAAATTTTTAAACTGTTTTATTCATTTCTTTGGTTCAAATACTATAGTTTCATACCAATCCTTTGCTTCCTTTGTTAGATAGAGTTGGCTGTTGGCCTGTATCACTGCGAACTTTACAGATCTATTGTGAACACTCATCCTCTCTTGGATATGATTAGAGCACCTTTTCTAGCCCTGCCCTCCTAAAGAGACTTAATAGCCTTGGTAGTGGCCTCTTCACGTAACTTGGAGTAGCCGTTTTCTCCTCTGCTTCTCTTGGCAGTATCTACTTCTTCTTCTCTAGGTGCCTTGCCCTACACGGACGTTGGCTATCATCAAAGCTATTTGTACCTTGCTAACTGCTCTCCTGAATAAGGTACATGTGTTTACTCCAAACCACTCGCACAAGTTCTTAAGCCAAGAATGTCTTCTTCTCCCCGGTCCTCTTTTACCTTCTACTTTACCCTGGAGTATGTTCTGTAAGACTCTGTATTTCGTATTTCTCATGATGTGGCCAAGATATTCTAGTTTGCGCTTTTTTATTTCGTACATGATTTCCCTGTCTTTACCAAGTCTTTCCAGAACTGTGATGTTGCGCACTTTGTCAGTCCAGGGTATTCTCAGTAATCGTCTATAACACCACATTTCAAATGCCTCGATTTTTTTGACAGAGTACGTAGTAAGTGTCCAAGCTTCCGATCCATATAGAAGAACCGAAAACACATAGCATCGGAGCAAACGCAGTCTTAGGTTCAGGCTAAAGTTTTTGCAACTCAAAACCTTGCTCATTTTCCTGAATGCAGTTCTTGCCTGTTCTATTCTGGCTCTTATTTCAACGGAGTTATCACCTTTGCAATCAATGGTGGATCCTAGATACGGATGCCTTAATTTGCTAAGTTTTGCTGATTCAGGTGTTTTCTGAGCCGACAATGTCCTACCAAGAGACTGACAGTTATTCTGACATTGTTTCACCTTTGTGGTATCAGCACTGCAGTAAAGTGTTCTTTTATGAACATTTTGGCTGGTCGTTTGCCCTGTGATTTTTCCAATCACTTCTAGGACTTCTCTAGCCTTCATTTCTGAATGGCTGCCTTTCTCAACGTTTTAGCAAACTCGCCGAATGGTTCTGGGCCAATCATTGGGATATTAGCTCCCAGTAATTCTACTAGCAAGTTTCTCGCAAAATTATACCTGGGGATAATCCTGTCCTGAAGCATACTCATTATTTGACCCACCTAAACCGTATAGCTCTGCTTGATCTATTCATATAGCTCTTCTTGCTCTATGAAAAGATCAATTACTCAAATTGGTCAATTTTTTTCTGAAACGATTGACTTGGAACAATTTACTTCACTGTTGAAATTGTGGAAGGTGCTTACTATATCATCAATTTAAAATATTTTTATACATGAATTTCTATAGACGTCGCCACTGCAGATCGTTTGGAGTTAGTATGTAGTGCTAAGCCAGCACGTGCTAATAAATATTCGAGTCTTTTTGGAACATTGAATCATTGCTATACAAAAATTGGAGCAAGAGCATTGCGTTCTCTAATTTTACAACCTCCGTCTAAAGTTGAATATATTAAAGAACGATTACAGTGTGTTGATGAGTTGATAAAAAATCGTCAATGCTTAAGTTCACTCCAGGTATGGAGATAAATTAGTATATTTACGTTTAGTTATACCAATCAATATGTTATTTTTAGATTTTTTTACAAAAATTATACAACATTGATTCATTATTAACCTTAGCAACGATGGTACCAGATGATCCTCAAAAATGTTCTGTACGTCAATTAAATTACATGTTAAATCTAAATAGTATAATCGACCTTATCAAACCATTGAAAGAATTGTTAAAAAACATGAAGGAACCATTTTTTCGAAATATAAAAGAAACTTTAAACGACAAAGCTTTTATTGAAATTCAAGAACTTGTTAGAGAAGTTGTTAATGAAGATGCACAACCGGCTAAAGGTCCATTGGCTGTTCAATCAAGATGTTTTGCTATTAAGCCAGGATGTAATGAATTACTAGATGTTGTCAGGAAAATTTATTCTGAGAGAATTAATGATATGACCAGTAAGTACGATTTTATCTTGTTCCTCAATACCACCGTTTTTGTTTTTGGATGCTTTTATATATTAAACTAGCTGACCTAGTGATCTTCGTATCGACTAATACTGATATTTTTTACTAATTCCTGTTTTCTTTGTCGTTTTTTATTGTTTTCAATGTTTTCGGAACATAGTTCTTTATCGCGCGTTGCGATGGAGACTAGACGGAAAAAATTCAGACGAAAAGTTGAGACACTTTAAAGCCGTGCGGCGTGCGCATGTTTCTCTGTCTGTATGTCTCTCTCTCTCTCTCTCTCATAGATAGATAGATAGATAGATAGATTGATAGATAGAGAGATCTTTATTTAAATAGGAAACCCTAATATACATAAATATTAATAAAAGTTGCCACGTATTTTTAATGAAAATAAAACAAAATCAAATTTTGAAAAATTAATAAAAAGGTTAATCAATTTATTCCAATTTAAATCCAACTCCAGCTGAGATCGGTAGTGGTTTCTCTACTGGCAAATTGTGCCCAGCTCAGCCGTAGAGGGTAAGTACCAAAATAAAGTGAGTGCGCCACCGATTTGTACGGTTAAAATCGGAAACCCCTGATGTTCCAGGCACTACTTCACCCACTGGAGATAATTAAATAAATTTTGAATATTAAACAGTTCTAATTGAATTACACAATAAAAGAAAACGACGATAAAGTGAGCTAAATAAAACAAAATCTCAACTTGACCCTTCTTTAATAAAAAATATTAAGAATTACAAAACTGTCAAGCCTCGTGCTTGACAACGCTATTGATATTTATATAAAAAAAAGAATATATGAATAATATTGAAAGGAAAATTAACCAATCTGTGTGATCACACTCAATACAAAAAAAAAGACAAGAAAAATAGATCTTAACTAAAACTATAGTTGCGCCTTAAATCTAATTAGCTTATCTGATAATCTAGATACAATTCCTCGTCGTCCTAGGCTTCTCCAATACTTAGGCCGGTACCAAATTCAAGCCTGTTCCCAGAACCAATAGGCTTGCACCAATCTCAAATAACTTAAGCTCGACTAAGTATCAGGTCAGCAATCAAATATCAACCAATAACTAGGACTTAAACCCTTAACTAGGATTTACACCCGTATCTCTGATTTACACCTGTATCTAGGATTTCAGCCTATAACTAGGATTTCAGCCTATAACTAGGACTCTAAAATCGTAATTTGGAATTAATAATAGCTCAAACAAATGTAAATGACTCCTCGAATTAATTGACTTTACTGACTTTAATACAATTTGAACACATTAGCTTATTTTTGCACAACAATGAAAGAATAAAAATGAATTTAAATGAATAATACAATATTTAGAAGCTGACTTCTCTGAATTTACAATTAATGATCAAAAATAATGATTTAAATGTACTTAACAACTTAAATTTGACTTGCTAGTCACGACAAAATTATAACAATAAATTAAATCAATATTTAACATAAAATTAATTTATAATAGTAAAAAAAAACTAAAAGGAGTCTAGTTTCACATAAATAAACCTACATACAAGACACAAAGAAATACAAGTAAAATAAAGATATTACAACTAAAATTGCGACCACATGGCGTTACTAATCTTATAAAAATAAAATATCGTAACTCACCTATTAAGATAGGGTTTCTTTCATTAAACTCGTGACACCCCTAGCTGGTAAACGGGTAAAACAATTTCCTCGTTGCTAACTGCAATAATGGGGAATTCTGACCACGATTTGCTGTCTAAACGGTTTTAAATTACCAATTTTCCCTACTGTCTGCTCTATGGGCTACCTACACTTCACGGGGAACGAAAGAACCATAAGAATCGAACAACCACATGAATAAATAACGTTTTACTCACCACAGAAGATTTCCTAAATATCCCTTCACGAGGAATTTTTCCAACGAATCCACCAAAATAACGGAAAATCTCACTCCAATACTATTCGATAGGAAAAACTGAGGTTTAATTTCGTAAATCCAAAATTAATTGTCTCCGATGAACAGAGATTACAACTTAAACCCAGAAAATCTTCAGAAGCATCTGCTCGAGACTAAGGTTGACAGTCAAAAGGAAGTTTTCTACGTTTCACAATTCATAAGATTGACACAGCTCAAAATAAATGGCCTCTACTACTATAAGGACAATACCCGTAGGATCTTCAGCTACCAATTTACTAACAAACAGTGGTCGTCCGACACGACCAATCCTATTATTTATCAAGATATCATCAAAAATCTCAACATTACTTAATTTCCTCGTTTATTTTAAATCTTATTACGCAAGTAACTATTCCACGAAACAGCTGGCTGTAGAACCGCAATATCAATAGTTATCGACAAAAAGAAAGAGATAGTACTTCAGTCAGATGAAAGTGAAAGATGACAGTAATTTAAAAAAACAAATAAACAGCTACATGAAATTTACTTCCAAAACAATATTAGCAACATTAGGAATAATTTATGGCCAGAATATATTTATAAGTTGACGATTATCTATTACCGAACCAGATCAACCGGTTCCCGACCCAAGTAAACCTTTAATAATGGGAAATTTCAAGGTAGGAAGACACTTATGTTTACAAATTAAAATATTTATCACTTACGAGAATTTAGTCCGTGACAAAGTACACTCAAAAAGACACTAATTTAAATTAAAAAGAAAATGTACATTAAAAAGAAAATACTGTAGAAAAAAAATAAGTAATACTTATTAAGTTTATATTACATTATATTTGTTAATAATAAAAGAATTATTATTTTATAACTTAAAAGAAATAAAAAAAAATTATTACAATTCTTTCACTTATTAATCGTGTAACTTAATAATTTTCCCTTTTATGGGATTATAACCCTTGGCTTGCACAATTGAGTTCGTGGCTCTTTTCTGAGCTTTATCAATTTTTTACAAACAAAAATTACAGGGCGCCAGAGTACAAAACAAAGCAAATAACACTCAAACACCAGTTTTAAATGATTTATTAAAAAAAAAATCATTCAATAATAACATTTATAATTAATGCAAAAAATTAGTTAAATCTCTTATCTTTGATTTCCTCAAAGGGTTTCCATAAAGGTATTTCTCCTTGGGATGGACTGCATACTCTTCGGAATATTATCAGACTAAATTTCTTCCAGGGATAGTATTGATTAGGCTTCGGTAAATTTCAACAATCTATAAGTCAGATAACTTGCCACAAAATGAATGACGGCTCGACACGTCCTCAAATTAAAATTTCTATCTCCTACTTGGACTCCTCTAGATGTGGCATAAACCCTAATAATGAAATCAGCAATCAAAACTCCATCCCTTAATGAATTACAATCAAGTAGAATCGCTGTCTGGTTTCTCCATATTATCGAGAAATAATTAATTTAAATACACGTGTATTATTCAATCTATGATCAAATAAAAAACTGATGTTTGAGGATAGCGTGTCTACTTGAAATTAGGTGTTAGTAATATATTTAAAAAACAAAATTCACCACAATTTGGACAATTTAATACAAATAAAATTAATAACTGAAACGATATAATTACTTACTTTATACTGAGGAGTTGTTCAAACGGAAGCAGATATTAAAATGAACGCGAAATAACTGTTGAACGACGAGAAAGCTTCGGATCGGTTGTCTCTCACTTAATAACGGCGAAAAACATTAAAATAAATCTCTTCGAATAGTCAGGTGACTTTCTGTACTAAAACGATACACTAGGTCGTTACAATCGAAAGGAACTTCGTTCCATCCGGGTGTCTCTTGACACCTCTCACTTTTTTATTTTATTTTGCCGTTTCCATCATATTTTCTCTTTAGTTTCTAGGTTTTTACTATTTTTTCCGTTGCTTTTTGTAATTTATTGGTTACATATATTAGATAATAACTGCGCCACCTTACGGTGGCGTCACAGTACCTAATCTAGTAAGAATTGCTCGTCTAAGTATATGAAATATTAACTATGCAAACTTAGTGTGGTGTCATAGTACTTAATTAAGATTTTTTGGTTTAAATTAATGAGACATCAACTGCGCCATTTTACATATTTAAGTGAGAATTGCTCGTTTAAATATATGAAGTATTAACTGCGCCACCTTACGGTGGCGTCATAGTACTTAGTAAGTATTTTCTTAGTTTTATTTTTTCCACAATACCCTTCACTTTTATCCTTTGCTAAGTTTTCAATAGCCTTTTTAAGATGTTTTGTTGTTAAACCAGGATCTAATGAATTACTAGATGTTGTCAGGAAAATTTATTCTGAGAGAATTTTTATTGTTTTCAACGTTTTTTATTTTATTTTGCCGTTTTCATCATATTTTCATTTTAGTTTCTAGGTTTTTACTATTTTTTCCGTTGCTTTTCGTAATTTAACGGTTACATATATTAGATACCAACTGCGCCACCTTACGGTGGCGTCACAGTACCTAATCTAGTAAGAATTGCTCATTTAAGTATATTAGATATTAACTATGCCAACTTACTGTAGGGTCATAGGGGAAATGTGGATATGATGGCACCCTTTTCTTAATTATTAGTTTAAAATGTCTAAATAAACTGCCATTTAGATCAGATTCGGGATTTAGAATAGGTTCACCATGGATACGATAATAGTGGCATCAAAATGAGCAATAATTGTTTTAATTATTTACTTTATTATCTTTTTGATTTTAGGTAAAGGGTGCCATCATACCAAACCAAGTGATATGACGGCACCCTAGTAGGAACATCAGCTAAAAAAAGTTATTTCAACATAAATAAAATTCTACTAAACCGTAAAACTAATAAATTGTTTTAGATAAATAACTGGTAACTAATATAAAATGTAATATGTATAAAAGATATACAAAAATAAATATTTTTTCCTGAATTATGAGACGAAAATAGAGATTTGGAAACTAAAAAAAAATTATTTGCTTTCGCAAAGTTCACAAACAAAGTTTTTTGTTTTTCTGTTCTTATCTGCGCAAACTCCATGGGCCCACAAACCACAGGAATGGCATCTCAGCCAAAATTCTTTACTTTTTGACCAGGAGTAGAGCTCGTTACAATACAAGCAGGCGACGTCTTCATCGCCATCATCTTCTTCTAAAAGACCTTGCGTGTTCTCTTCGTCCGATGACTCTTCAATAACTGCAAGCTTTCTCTTAGCCGCTCTTGCCAATTTTGCCCTTTCTTTCTCTAGCTTGGCGTTTTCCACAGACTTTATAGCTTCAATTTCCGGTGTCGAATTTATAACTCCCATTTTTCCTTTCTTTCTAGGTTTTCGTTTCTCTGATGGTGCAGACACTTAGGGCACAGGAGCAATTTGCTGGATGCTGACTGATAGTTTTGACTTTGTGATCGCTATTTCTGAAACTGTTTTTTTGGATGTGATGGTTGAGGTGCTAGGAGTAGAGGAGGTTCCTGCTATTGTGTCTGAGACTTCTTTTTTTAATGCAGTAGTTGTGGGAGATTCATTTGAGCTGCTTGGGAGATCAACAGATGTTAACAGATCACTGGATTGGGACTGGACTTTTTCTGCTTGTGTAGTTGTAAGATTAACTTCTTCATTATCATCGACAAAAGGTTGGTTTGTTGTCTCAGCTGGAGCAAACATCCAGTCAGGGAATATATCTGAGTTGTATGGAACTATGCCTATTGTTTGAAATGCCTTTATGGCTGTTGCAGGGGTTGCGGCTTTAAGGTATGCTTCACTAAACATTTGGGCCACCTGCATGTGTGTCACTACTCTTCTAGGATGTGACTTCAGCCAAAGACGAATCTGCTGGTTATAATATGTCTGGAGTGGACCAAAGAACCCTGTATCTAATGGTTGACACCTGTGTGTGCAATGAGCCGGAAAGCAATATAATACTATCCCGTGTTCTTTGGCCTTTTGTAGAACGTTGAGATGTTTGTGGCTGGCGTGGCCATCTAGTAACAACAAAATTTTGTTTTCTACAGTTGGTTTTGCAAACCGTATGAAATGATCCAGCCACTTAACCATGACTTCAGATGTCATCCATCCAGTTTCTTGACAAAAGCAGACAGATCCAGCGGGGGCATTGTCCAAAAGTTCGTTTTTCATGTTTTTTCTAAGGAATATAAAAGCTGGAGGTATAAAAGACCCAACTGCATTCATTGCACACACCACGGTATAATGCTGGCCTCTCTCTGCACTAGTTAGAGCGCCTACCTGTTTACGACCTTTTGTGGCATATATTTTATCGGACTTGTTCTGGACAGTCGAAAAACCAGTTTCATCCATGTTGTATATATTCTCGGCGGAAAAATTATACAATGTCAAAACCTCGTCTAGACTTTTAAAATAAGCTGCAATATTGACTTTATTAAACGCCTGAGCACGCGCAGCGGATGTGTTCTCTGGTGTGCGTAAGCTTATTTATGGATTTCGCTTTAGAAAATCATGTAACCATGCCCACCCAGCTTTCTCATTTACATTACTAAACTTATTTTTAATGGATTTTGTTTTGCTATTTGATAAGCCAGCGACCTAACATCGGATGTGGTGAGTCCCAAAAATCGAGTTTCCATGTTCGTAATATGTGCAACAATTTTCTCTTCTACTTCTTTGGAAAAAGTTGGACGGCACCCACCAAGGTCGCCTTTCTCATGACCCACTTTTTTGCTTACTCTGTGTCGCAAAGTAGTTGCAGGAACACCGAATGTTTTTGAAGCACGCTTCCAGCCCATTTTTTTCAGCTGTACATTTTTAATGGCTTCACGCATGTTTTCTTCTTTCCAAAGTTGGCGGGTGACTCTTCGCTTTACTTTCGGCATCTTTATGACAATAACAAATCCTGGAAAGGTAAATCAATCTCAAAACAAATTTCTGAAGCCGTGTGATATGATGGCACCCTATGCCATCATTTCAAAACAACCGAACTGCAAACATCGATGAATTTAGATATTCTAACCTCAACATAATTTTTAAATTAAATCATCATTAGAAACTCTATTAACATGCTTATAATATGAGCCTATAACATTTGACTAATAACAAAGCATACGACCGCAAACTAGTGAAGTTAGTAAGGTAATAAAAACTATCATACTTACAAATAATAACAATTATTTTCTGCAGCGTCTAGATGCACTTGAACGCGCCCACAATGGCATAGCAACACTGTTGCAGTTTGTTTGGCGTGCGTGCACGTGCCAAGTAGGTATAGGTATTTCAAATAAATAGCGCGAATTTCAAAAGGGTGCTATCATATCAAGTATGCCGTCATATCCCCATTTCCCCTAGTACTTAATTAAGATTTTTTGGTTTAAATTAATGAAATATAAATAGAATATAGACAGAATGGATTAAAATCTTTTATTTGCAAATTGCTTTGTGAATGTGGTAAAAGAAGATTATTTGTATTGCAGATTATGTGAAAATATTGACAGAAAAATATGATTTACCATTTACACTTAATAATAATTTAAAAAAAGGATTTCATCTTATCTTGACTTTGAATAAAACACAAAGAAGAACTTTTAAAAAGAGTGATCTACCTGAAGAATTTATTGAAGTTAGTCTTATTTTTATTTTAACTATGTCTTATATTTATAATTTGTGAGAAAACTTCCTCAAAATTTAATAATATGTGTCATTTGAAGGTTCAGTGTTGTTCAACATATTGGACGATGAAAACACCAGATTTGGTGAACTTTTCGACAAGAGTGGATGATATTGTCGAAGATATTTTGTCGATTAGTAATGAGTAAGTAGAGAAAATTTTGTTCGCCATTTCTACCATGTAATGTTGGACCCTTGAAGAGCCTAAATCCATAATAGTGAACAGCTGGGTGGATGCAAAGGAAGTGGGTTAAAGAGGGTCAAAATTTGGGCAAAAAATCGATAATATCTCCGCAACATCTTTTGTATCCACTCAGGTGTCCGCCCGTTTTGATTCCAAGAAAATTTGGCAACTTTCACTTCTTATAGCTACCCCCGTATACCTACACTACTACACTACGGCACTAGTAAATACATGCTACCATTCTAGCCTTAGGTAAGATTTTTTCTTTTAGAATTGTCTACAGTTCCATTGTCCACCTAAAAAAGCATATCCACCTATTTTATGCGTTCTGTGAAGGAATTGCTCAATTGGATATTTACCAATCTCTAGCTCAATCGAGTTTAGAAAATAGTTATATTCGACCAGAATTTGCAAATTTTACAAACATTGTATTTGGTCAGCATCCTTTACTAAATTTCTTATTACCATCAAAACCAGTGCCTAACTCAACAGTAAGTTTCCTTAATTTTGTATAAATCCTTTAAACATTTTTTTATTAAGGATGTCCTCGTATGTAAAGATCTAAATACAAATGTACCGAGAACATCTATTGGGACAAAAGAGACAATTTATTAATTTGGGATTTAAAGGCCTCCAAGTTAGGACGAGTGGGGAAGACGTGGGAAGGTAAGGAGTTCCACAATCTGGAGACCCTGGGGATGAAGGATCGATTAAATCGATCCGTTCTCGATGTCTGGCACTGAACAGTGTAAGGGTGCATGAAGTCGGCACGTCGCGTTGCTCTGACTGGTCTGGTAAGTGGAGGCACTATAGAGCGGAGTTTTTCTTAGCAAAATCCGTTTATGTATCGGTAAAACAAGGAGAGATCAGACACTACTCTTCGGTGAGACAACGGGGCTAGGTTTTTGGTGATGCTGGTGTCGTTTATTAGTCGAACTGCTCTTCTCTGTACTGCATCAAGAACTCTGAGCCTTGACGGAGCTGCGAACAGTATTCAAGATTAGATCGTATTTGGGCTTTGTAAAGAGTAGCTAAGTTGGACGAAGAGAAATACTTCCATGCCCTAAACAGAAAGCCTAATTTCTTTCCTGCTGCAGGTGCTATGGATGCAATATGTTCTTTCCATAGTAAGTCTCGGGAGATCGTTATACCAACCAGCATAATGGAGTCACTTGCCTCTAGTGTCTAATCATTTATTGTGATGGATGAGTCGTATGTTTGCCTCTTGTTGGATAGGCAAGATTTCTTTGTCTTGGAAGCGTTAAAATTAACAAGATTCTTTCTTCCCCACTCGTCAACAATTCTCAAATCTTGATTGAGAGAAGCCGTTGTGGATCTTCTGTCCTCTTCCAACTTAAAACAAGCAGTGGCGTATCAATTCTACGTTTAAAAGTAATGATACAAGTGCTAGAAGGTCCTATAGATATTTGGAGCTAACTAATTTTTTATAGGAAATAATAAACATCTTGTATCTAAAATAGGCGAAGGGTTATAACAACAATGTATGAACATTTTTGTGATCAAAATTGCCTCCTCTATCCACTGTCCTAGTTTGTTATACCCCTTATAACTCACACTGTATGTTTGACATTTAATTTCTTGAATAGGATGATATTTTTGTTTACTTTTTGCTACGTATGTCTATCACTACTTTTTAGTTTTGTTCTGACGACTACAATGTTAATATCATTACCGGCCCAAATGGTTCTGGTAAAAGCATATTTATAAGACAAGTTATGCTTCTTCAAATAATGGCACAAATAGGTAGTTACGTACCAGCAGAAGAAGCTACGTTTAAACCGGTGAATAAAATGTTTGCTAGAATATATCTCGATGATAATATGGAATGTAATGCTTCTTCTTTTGTATTGGAGGTACCTACAGCTACAGTGTTGTTTATTTTGTAAATTAAGATAGGTTTCTTTTAGGTGAAGGAGTTAATGTATATAATGAATACTATGCAGAATAATTCTCTTGTTATTATTGATGAATTGTGTCGATCTACATCTGTAGAAGAAGGAATGTGTTTAGCTATTGCTATTATTGAAAAGTTAGCATGTTTTTCATCTCATATATATGTCACAACGCACTTTACAATGTTATCGAAAATTTCTTCTGTTTATCCAAATATAAAAACGTAAGTTATTCCAAAAGTAATAAAGAACATCTTGGCGCGGCAGTTTGGGCTCGGACCCTTTTGGGAATCATTGTTGTATCTTCCCAGAAGATGCAACTCTTTTAAATGTTTATTTTCAATTAGATCACATTATTTCTGTCTTCGGAAATGCTGCTTTCAACGCGTAGATGGTCACCAATTTAAAATCTCAGGATATTTTTTTGGGGTGTAGATTCAGATCACAAAGTCGATTACTTTGGTTTATATTCATGTCTGCTTGTTTTCGGAGAAGGCCATATGCTCCGAAAAGAATTTCTCCAAATCTCTTTTGGGAATCATTCTTGTATCTACCCAGAAGATGCAACTCTTTCAAATATTTATTGCCAATCAGATCACATTATTTCTGTCTTCGGAAATGCTGCTTTGAACGTGTTGATGGCCACCAATTTAAAATCTCAGGAGATTTTTTTGGGATGTCGATTCGGCTCAGAAGATCGATTACTTTGGTTTATATTCTTGTCTGCTTGATTTCGGAGAAGGCCATACGCTCCGAAATGAATTTCTCCAAATCACTTTTGGGAATCATTGTTATATCTACCCAGGAGATGCAACTCTCCCAAATATTATTTAACATTAGATCACATTATTTCTGTCTTTAGAAATGCTGCTTTGAACCCGTTGATGGCCACCAATTTAAAATCTCAGGAGATTTCTTTTTGGGTGTAAATTCGGCTCAGAAGGTCGATTACTTTGGTTTATATTCATGTCTGCTTCTTTCGGAGAAGGCCATACGCTCCGAAATGAACTTCTCTAAATCTTTTGGCCATAGGAATTAATTTCAATACCAATAATTACAATTTTGTTCCCAATAATGTAGCATTTATCACAAGTGGGTATAATAAAATAGAAATTCAAAACCAATAATTGCCATTTCAATCCTGATATGTTGCTTCAATTCGTTCTTGGAATTCCTGTTTATTCACTTTATTTTCTTTCAGATCAAGAAATATTTTCATGAACACGTCTCGTTCTTCCTTTCTGCGCTGTTCTTCAGCATCTCCTTCTTCCTTTCTGCGTTGTTCTTCAGCCTCACTGCGCTGTTCTAGCCGTAATTCCATAGCTTCACGTTCTTTTATTATCTCTTCTTGTTCTTCTTTTCTGAACTGTTCTTGACGCAGTTCCATAGTTGCCAACAATTTTCCAATTTCTTCCATCTCGTCGTAATTTGTAGTTCTTGTGTTTACCATAAACTTCGACGTCTTCTTTCACTTATCCCACTTCTGATACCAATTGTTATAATTTTTCCTTCGTGGATTCGGGATAAGTGATAACAGCTGACAAACTTAACAATTTATTGGTAAGATAACAATTTCTTAAACTAATTTAAACAACTTTGATACAGTCACAATTACTGAATAACGTCTTTAAAATATCTCTTACAACAATCCACACTTTATTGCCAGCTATTACAATTACAATTATTCTTCCCCGTCCGAAGCTGTCCCTTATATATAAGATCGAAGACGAAGAATATAGAATTTGGAAGATAAATCTGATAATTTTTAGGAATTTGATATGTAAGAGGACCCTGTTGTAGGACTTACGTCCTTTTCAGGGAATGGATGGGAGTGTTTGGGAGGAGTTAGTATCTGTCGTCGGCCCCGCTCTCACAAATTTTCCCATTTGCATTTCCAATGTGCAGGTAGGATCTTATCTTTATCCATGGTGCTTGAACGTAGTCTTCCTTCTTTGGTGTGAGTGTATATGTTGTGTGGAAGTGTGACCCACCTGGTGCAATATGGGGCTAGGAGATTGAAGTTGTGGCGTGTCTCCTCCGTCGTGGAGCCCTTCCATTCGGCAAGGACAAAGGGAACTACAGAAACTCATTTTTTTTGTATCCAGTTGTGGAGTTGGGGGCACCATCTAGCGGTAGGAAAGGGGGGTTTTGTCCAGCAGGGTTTCCAGGTCTTCAAGAAGGTCCTAGTCTACTACGGATTTGAGGAGTCTAAAGTTAGGAAGGGGGATCTTCTTTTTCGGAACTCTGTATCTTCTTTGGGGTCCTTCATTTCAGTGTGTATGGAGGGTCCTCTGGCCTACGGTGTTAGTTCTCTGCAGAGTCCGGGTGACATATCGGTGTTGAAGCGTCTGAAAACGAGAAGGGAGAGCCAGTTTTTTTGTGTTGTTGTAGACAAGGTCTTGTATCTTAAATTAAATCCTTCTAGAAGTATCTCTGTAATTACATCTCGAACATTCTCGAATTATTTCGACGTTCTAACAGCCACTAGAACTTTCGATAGGTCGGAAAGCAAGTAGAGTCTTCGAAATTTCTAACAACTGGCGTTGGTCTGGCGCTACTTCCTGTCTGACAGGTCCGGACCGGCTCGTAACAATATTTTAATATCGGGATTGTGTCGCTGTGCCCAAATGGCTCGTCACCCAAATGCTGTAATTCCCAAACGGCCGCGCCAAATGGACGGCTACGTAAACATAAGAGATTCTTAAAAAAGTGTGATTAAAGGTGGCAAATGGAAACAATTTCCCATGGAGATGATCCAAAAACATTCAAATTGGACTATAAATATGTTTTAATACCTGGTATTACAAAAGTTCAAAGGTATGGAGTATATATTGTTAGAAATATTTGGCCAGATAAGATTGTCGAGGATGTATATGACTGTTTGGATCGTCTTGGTGACCAACAACCAGTAAGAAAAAAAAATATACCTAAACCCTCATTTTATTACAGGTTTTCCTTATACTTTTCGTGGTTAAAGAGTCTGTGAAGTCACTCCTTACTTGGGCCCAGCGGACGGTCTATAAATGAGCTATAAAAGAGACCCTTTTCCGACCCTAGACTCGAGATCCGGCATGTGGTTGTATGTATTCATAATTTTACAATCTATTGTTTAAATTTAAAAAACATGCTGTATCTCGAGTCTAGGGTTGGAAAAGGGTCTCTTTTATAGCTCATTTACAGACCGTCCGCTGGGCCTAAGAAGACTCTTTAACCCTTTTCATTTACGAGAATTATCAAGAATTTTACATTTTTCTTTCAGAAATTTTTGTTTACTCCTATGGATGAAAAATTCGTACTCAAATATAATACAGAAAGTGAGATTAGATTACTAAAAGATCTTGGCTTACTAACTGTCACTAAAATCAAAGAAATTTTAATTGAATATCAAATGGCATTAAAAAGCCTGAATTACAATGTATCATTTTTAAATCCTGAATATGTAGCTGAAAATTATGAACCTTCAATCACTTCTCAAGAAATTGAATTACAACAACAAAGAGTCCAACAAATATTTACTCCAGAACCAGAAGTTAGAAATATTAGTTTTCAATCAGGAATGTTCAATAACAGTAATCAGTCTATAAGTTCTAGTCAATTAGAACATAATTCTAATTTTCTTCATTTACTTTACCCACAAATTTATCTTAATGAATCTCAAAGTTCCAACATACCTTCTCAACTAATCGATTCCCAAACTTTATTAGAATATCACTCCGTTCATAATATTCGATCTATGGATGAAATTCCAAACCAGTTTGCTTTTCCTTCTATACAAAATTTTCCTGCAATTTCAAACAGTCTTCCAAGTAGTCAATATGAGTCTGAAATCAGCCAAGATATACCAGTAGAAAAAACTAAATGTTATCATCCATCAGAAATGTCTTTGATAACACAATGTTTTGAAGAAAATTCAAATCCTCAAGAGAGCCAAGATGAGCCTGTATTGAATTCTACATACGATTCTAATAATTACGAAAAACATTACATATCTCCAATTGTAAATATTGTCGAAGGTTTAAATAATACGACAATATCTGTTGATCAAAATGATCGTAATTGTCTAACTTCAAAGGATAATGGTGTTAAAATACTAGAAGAAGAGACGGTAAACAAAGAATTTGGCTCACAAGAAAATACTAGTATAAAGAAATTTACTAAAAATAAGTTAACCAGTGATATAGAAGATAATAATCAGTATTCATCTTTGCAAAAACAAAATATAAATCCTGATACCGGTTATGACACAATCGAACAAATATCTGAGAATCAAGAAGTTTCTACAGTTAATAAGGAAGGAAAGCAGAAATCTTCTACTAATATTGATACAAATTATAAAAATTTGGAACACTCATTAATTGATCCTTTAGAAAACGAAATAGAACTAGTTCCGAATAAACTAAAGACATCTAAAAAGTCAATTTTGAAACCCAGTATTTTAAGTACGTCTACTACTTTTAACGAAATGTTTACTTCCATAAAAGAAAAGCAAAATTCTACATTTCCAGAAACAGTTTTTAAGTTTCCTACAGAAAATCAGTACAATGTGCAATCTAACAACTTTGATACAGATACTCGAGATATAGAAATACCACTTTCAGAAATTGGAGACACAGATTATACTAAAAAAAATAATGGATCATCTTCAAAATTAGAGAATCAAACGGATCCTTTAGTACTTCAAACTCAACATAAACAAATAGATGAAAAAATACATTTTCAAACTAAAAATAAAAAGAAGTTTATTGCACCTCTTATAAAAAATAAAGATACTCTAACTCAAGAAAATGTTAATACATCACAGAAAGCAGAATCTGTAAATAAACATAAAACTAGCAAACGTCGTCAAAAAAGTTTGGGTTTGATTCGTAAAAGAAATTCCGAAACTCAAAATACCAATGAGCGAAAAGATTTAAAATCTGAAATTTTAATACCTCAGAAATCTTTAGAAAAGAATCGTAATTTGCAGAATAAATCAGTAAATGCTCAAGCTAGTAATGAAAAACAAAACTATATTCGTTCAAACCAAAATTTTGATATTATCGAGGAGATACCAACAAATTCAGAACTTGATACTTCGAAAAAGTCTTTAAACAATATTTCCTTTACAAAATCTTCCCAAAGGAAAACCATTGCTAATGCTTTCAAGGAACAAAATATTAATAATGATGAGCAACGAAATTTAGAAATCGAATCTAATTTGAATATAAAACAAAACTTAAAACACCTTTCAACTTCTTTAAATGATCGTAATTTTGAAGTTTGTGTTTCAAAATCAGATACTAAGTTAACTAACGATGAAAAGAACTGCAGAAAAAGTTCAACGATGTTTTCTAGCTGTCCAACAGAATTTGTATCTAAAAAAGATTCCAGTTCTTCAGTAGATTCCAGTTCTTTAAAAAAACGTAATCAGGAATGTGATGATGAATCTTCATCAAGTACTTCCAATACTTTAAGAAAAGAAAATTTAGAAAAGGGTGTAAATGAATCACCAATAAGTGTTACTAATACGTCAAGACAACGTAATATAGATACCAGTATATCAAGTGCTTCAAAGAAACGTAATTTGGAATGTGGAGAAGAGACTTCATCAACTAATACCCAAAGTTTAAGAAAAGAAAATTTACATAATAGTAATTCTTCCACAACAAATATGCAAGAATCTTCAATAAGACAACGTAATATAGATAGCAGCATATCAAGTGCTTCAAAACAACGTAATATAGATAGCAGTATATCAAGTGCTTCCAAGAAACGTAATTTGGAATGCCAACAGGAGACTTCATCAAGTAATACCCAAAGTTTAAGACAAGAAAATTTACATAATAGTATGTTAGATGCTTCCACAACAAATATACAAGAATCTTCAATAAGACAACGTAATATAGATAGCAGCATATCAAGTGCTTCAAAGAAACGTAATTTGGAAGGTGATGAAGAATCTTCATCAAATAATTCCCATGAAAATGCTTCCAGAACAAATATACAAGAATCTTTAATATGTATTTCGAATATTTCAAGACAACGTAATATAGATAGCAGTATATCAAGTGCTTCAAAGAAACGTAATTTAGAAGGTGATGAAGGATCTTCATCAACTAATTCCAATATTTTAAGGCAAAAAAAATTAGATTCTAGCATTGCTCAAGAATCTCCGATAAGTGTATCTAATACTTCAAAACAACGTAATTTAGATTCCAGTGCTTTTAATAAACGTAATCTGCAAAGCAAAGATGGATCTCTGATGAATAAATCACATGATTTAAAGCATAACAATATTTCTAAAGAATCTCCACTAAATGTCTCAAATATTTCAAGACAACGTAATACAGATACTAGTATATCTAGTGCTTCAAAAAAACGTAATCTGGAAGGTGGGGAAGAATTTTCAACAAGTAGTTCGAATATCCTAAGACAACAAAACATAGAAGTTTGTAAGGAAAATGAACAAGAAATAGCATCTAATACTTCAAAACATCATAATTTAGATAGCAGCACTTCAAGTACTTCAAAAAAACGTAATTTGGATGGTGAAAAAGTATCTTCAACAAGTATATCAGAAGCTTCACGTCAACGTAATTTGGATTGTTGTACTTCAACTCCTGCTACAGTGAATCGTAATGATATAACGGAAAAATCAAAAAGTTTTAATCATTATAATGAGACAACAATACCGATTGAAGAAACACATATTTTTAAATCTTCTTTTAATCCATCTATAAATCATTATTTGCTAAAAAATCTTGAGAATAGAGGTCTTCCTTCTTTTGAATTTCAGAATTCTAGGTTTACTACTTCTACACCAATTTTGAATAAGATGATAGATTTTCGTCCAAATGTTTCAATTCAATCTTTAACAAAGCAAGATATTGGTTGCTACGATGAAATAACGGTACTGAATGAAGATATTGTACAAGAACGTAAACCTTTTTCTTTAAAATTAACTGATGATATTCAAACATCAAAAACAACGAAAAAGAAAGTAAAAAGCAATAATATAAATTTTGTACCACCTATGAAACTTACTGCAAAACAAATAAAAGAAGAATTTGGAGAACAAGATCGGAAATTGTTTGAATGTAGTCCTAATTCTGCTAGTAAATATTTGCAACAAAGAATCAATCGTCCTTCTGTTCATCAAATTCAAAATTCTACACACTTGGGAACTTTCCGGAAAACTTCGTTAGGGTTCAAAAGAATCCCAGCTAAACCACAAAAAAGAAGTAATCATCCGAAAACAATAACGAAAACATTTTCTAAAGAACATGTAGACATGACTATGTTTAGCGATAGGAATGCACAAAGTTTTGAACAGTTTATTAATTCCAATGAAACTGATTTTCGTAATTTTCATTTTAATAAACAAAATGATGGTGACAATCAACTACAGTTTTCTTTTACAGAAGATAATAATAAAAATAAACTTCAATTTTCATTTAAAGAACAAAATGAAAATTTTGACTTTTTCGGTAATAACAGTTCAAATCATCAAGCATCGAATTCAGGTAGTAGTCGTATGACTTTAACTCCTAATGGATATTATAAAGAAAATAAAGAATGTGTTGAAAGTATTATTAGTAAATATATACGTTTTAATAAAGATAATCTATTTGAAAATAATAATTTAAATAATGATGATTATAATTTATAAATAAGTTCTTAACGTTATCTTCAAATGTTGAATTTGTTAGTTCATTTTCTGTTCCAAATGTTATATATTGTTCTTATTTAAAAGAAATAAATGATTTCCTTGCTTATTTGCTTTAATTTTCCCTTTTTTTGAATTATAACCCTTGGCTAGCTCAATTGGGTTCGTGTCTTCATTCCTGAGTTTTATCAATCTTTTCCAAACACAAATTACCGAGCGCCAGAGTACAAAACAAAGCAAATAACACTCAAACACCAGTTTAAATGATTTATTAAAAAAATCTTATCTTTTTTCCGTAATGGTATTCATAAAGGAACTTCTCCTTGGGATGGGTTTGATTACTCTTCGGGATATCATCAACTATATTCCTTTTCAGGGATGGTATTGATTTCTCTTCGGAATATTATCAACTATCCTTAAGTCGGTCTTTAAAATGGCTAACGGCTTGACACGTCCTCAAATTAAATATCTTTCCCCTACTAGGGCCCCTCTGGATGTGGCAAAAAACCCTAATAATGAAATCAACAAACAAAACTTCATCCCTTAATGAATTACAATCAAATAGAATCGCTATCTGGTTTCACCATATAATCGAGAAATAATTAATTTAAATATATGTGTATTATACTCTCTATGATCACAAAAAACTGATGTTTGCGATAGCGATTGTACTTGAAATTAAGTGTTAGTAATATTTTACAACAAACAAAATTCACCACAATTTGGACAATTTAATACAAATAAAATTAATAACTGAAACTATAGAATGACTTACTGTTATTGAGGAGCACTTTTCAGGAATACGAAAGAAGTTGAAATGAACGTGAAATTACTATCGTCGCGCAAGGAAACGTCGGATATCAGAGAGTCTCGTCTCCCACATAATAATCGTGGCACAAAACAATAAAATAAATATCTACCAATAGTCAGGTGGATTTCGGAACTAAAACGATCTCTGATCGTTACATTGTTCGATTTTTACTGTTATTGAGGAGCACTTTTCAGGAATAAGAAATATGTTGAAATGAACGTGAAATTACTATCGTCGGATATCAGAGAGTCTCGTCTCCCACATAATAATCGTGGCACAAAACAATAAAATAAATATCTACCAATAGTCAGGTGGATTTCGGAACTAAAACGATCTCTGATCGTTACATTGTTCCATTTTTATTAGGGTTCCGTAGCCGAATGGCAAAAAAACGGAACTCTTATAGACTTGTCATGCCTGTCTGTCTGTCTGTCCGTATGCCACAGCCACTTTTTTCCGAAATTTTAAGAAGTACACTGTTGAAACTTGGTAAGTAGATGTTTTATGTGAACCGTCTTAAAATATTACACAAAAATAGAAAAAAAAAACAATTTTGGGGTTCCCCATACTTAAAACTGGTATTTAAAAATTATTTTCAAAGCACTTAATGAAATAAAATTTCATGTGTAAATACGCCACCTTATGGTAGCGTCATAGTACTTGATTAAGTAAGACTTGCTGAGTAAATACATGAGAAATCAACTGCGCCACCTTACGGTGCTTTCATAGAACTTGATTAAGTAACAATTGCTGTGCAAATATATAAAATACTAACTGACCCCGCGAACTTCGTACCGCGTATCATACATGTTTTATTTTTCTTTTAGTTATTTTTTGTTTTTGACTATTTTATAATATTTTCTTACTTGTTTCCAGGTTTTTACGTTTTTTATGGATGTAATTGTTCATTATTCCGTTTTTGTCTGTTTTTAAAACGTTTCCAATAGTTTCTGTTTGTACGAGTTATTCCATTTCTAGGTTTGCTACCTCTACATCAATAATTCTTTTTATCTAAAAGAAATACATGATTTCCTTTTCTATTTTTTGCTTTTATTTCTTCCATTTTTATACAAAAACTAGCTAACCTACATATAGACTCCTTCGCCTTATGGTGGTTTCATAGCAATATATGAGAAATCAACTACGCCACCTTAGGGTGGCATTGTAGTGTTTGATTAAGTAAGAATTGCTCCTGTAAATACAGATTTAAGATATTAACTGCGCCACCTTACGGTGGCTTCATAGTACTTGTTTAAGTAAGAATTGCTGTGCAAGTATATGAAATAATAGCTGACCCGGCGTAGGTACTTCGTACCGTCTAACATACAATGATTTATTTTTTTCTTTTAGTTTTTTTTTTGTTTTTGACGATTTTATCATATTTTCTTGTTTGCTTCCAGGGTTTTACGTTTCTTATGGTTAAATTTTGTGTACATTCCGTTTTTGTCGTTTTTAATAACTTGTTTGTGGGAGTGTATTATCCATACAAATTTTAACCCCTTTTTAACATTCTTAGTAAGTGAATTTTAGTACAATGAAATAACTTTGAGAATCTGAATTTCAATTTCCATAAAAACAATCAACCTCTATTTCATCCCTCCAGAGTTAAATTTTTTTAAGATACCTTCTTAGTGGGTGTTATCATTATGAAAACAAACATCTGTCCAAATTTTACGTTTCTACCATCAGCGGTTACGGCTGTGCGTGCGTTTATACCTCAGTCAGTGGGAATGTCTCCTTTTATGTATATAGATTAACTGCGCCACCTTACGGCGGCGTCATAGTACTTGATTGAGAAAGAACTACTGTTTAAATATAAAAGATATTAACTGCGCCGCCTTACAGTAGTGTCATAGTACTTAATTTAGTAAGAATTGCTCGTCATACATGAGATCTTAACTGCGCCACCTTCCGGTGTCGTAATAGTACTAAATTAGATAGGAATTTATCGTTTAAATATATGAGATATTAACTGAGCACCTTACAGTGGCGTTATACTACTTAATTTAGAAAGGTATTTTCTTGGTTTTCTTTTTTCTGTTTTTTTTTTCTATTTTCCATTTTATTATAGTTTCTCGTTTATCTATTTATTTATAAATCGAAACACAATACCATCTACTGGGGTTTTCCACAACCGAGCTGTTGAATTATCTAAGCAAAACACAATGCCCTCTACCAGGTGTATATCCAATTTTTCTTTTGCTGTAACCAATATTTCTTTAATTATAACTTGTTCGGTAGGAGGAGAAGAAGATGAAAACGAATACTCAAATTTTTAAAAAGAGAGCGAGTCGTGGATATCAAACAGAGAAGCTAATGTGTAAGATTTTAAAAAAAGAGGCACAAAGTTAACAATCCTGGGTAGTGAAAATTCAAGTAAGGGATATGAGTAAATTTAACAGGAATTTAATAATAATTTATAACAATTTTCTTATATTTAATCTTTCTTATAATGTGAATAAAATTTTCTTGATGTCAATTTGACCGGTGGATGGAAAAAAAGAAAACGGACACTCAGGTTTTTGAAGGAGAGCGAGTCGTGGATTTTGAACAGTTTAAGGAACAAAGAAGCTAAAGTGTTCTGGGGTAACTTTGCTACTATGCTTTAATTGGATTAAACTAGAGCTAGTCGAGGAAAGTGGAGAATAAATTTGTTATAAGGTCCAAGTTAGGAAACCTAGTAGCAAAATTATACTATTCATTATTATACTTAATTGTAGGAAAAATTGTAGAAAAAACAAAAAAAATCGTAAAAAAGTAAAGATTCACTGAAAACTGGAAATGGTCAAAGAGAGCTCCAATAACTCATTTTTAAATGTTGAATAGAATCATAGTTTCTGTCGGTCAGTCTCACGACTAGACTAGAATCGGAAATCTGGGGTAACGATGGTCGTAACTTTCTATGGTTCCACAGATTGTCAACTTTTATTTACTCTTTCAGTACTTTTTGTTTTTAAAATTACTTTTAATTAAACTTCATTGAATCATACACGACGTATAGTTTTAAAATAAAGTAAAATTCCCAATTCTCGCGTAAGATAAGATATGTATCTAAAATCATTAATATAATTTCACAGATATTTGACGTAATGTATTAAACTCTTTTCATTGAAAAAATATTTTGCTTAATAAATTGTCTGAAAATACATAAACCGTCAAACTCAAATTTTACAATAGCAAAAGCCATTGAAAAGTCTGGTCTCATTGTAGGGAATCCCCAAAGTGATAGAATGACAAAAGGCTCTAAGTAAAATATTGCGAAATAATTTGAGAAGATTGTACATATGATGTGTGTGGTCTCAGAAAGAGAATCATAAATATGAATTTGTCAGGTACTTTTTGTTGTGTGAGTGTTGTGCCGAATGAAATCGTAACATAAAATAAAATGGAAATGTCTTTGAACTGGATATGGTATCAATGGGATAAAGAATAAATTTGGTTTGTGTAGAGTTTCGGATTTTATTCGTTTATATTGGATTTTCTGGTTACTTACGCTTTCTAATAAATCGTCTCTTATATGGAAATAACAAGCATCAGTTCTTTGTTAAAACGTAGTATTGTCTTGGTATTATCTAAATATATTGGGAAATTAAAGCGATAGTTTTAATCTAGTGCAATTAGCATAAAGAAGATAAACAATATTCGAATTCTGTACCTAAAAAATGAATCGTTACGAAATGGTTTTCTGAACTTCAACGATGGAAATGACTTTGTTCCAGAAGAAAACCTTAAAAAAAGTCCAAAAAATAGTTTCAAGTGAAATTAGCAGAGACCTTAAAGATATCAAAGGAACGCGTAGGACATATCGTTCATGAATATTTGGACATTAGAAAGCGTGTGCAAAGTGGTTGCGTATCTTTTGGCTTATATACCTATATTTATATTAATTGATTTATTTATCTACTTCACCCATAGGAAAATGTGTTACGTTCTATAATACGAAATGAGATTACAAAGTTTTCATTTTTATTCGTTTTATACATGAAGCTAAAACTTAATTCGCATAAACTGGTCGTAAAATGGTCTCTAAATATTTTTGTGGTAAGCCATAAAATGAATGACTTGTACCCCCTGTCGACTTTACTAAATAACTTGTCATTTTGTTATTGGATTATAGTGAATGAATAAATACGAACCGCAAAAAGGGAAAGTTGGATAACAGGGACGTGCTGCTAAAGCTCGTTTTAAATAATTTTGTCGCGTCTTGTTGTGCAAATTTTGACATGCAATTAATAATTTTATGTTTATCATTGAAGAGCATAAGGGTGATGATCTCAATTTTTTTAAAGTAAAAAAAAATAATATTTCAAATAAAAAATCGGTTTCTTTAGGTTTAAGAGATGTCCCTTGACTAATTTTCTTATACCTTGAATAGTTTTTTATTTTAAATGCAAGAAGGTTTCCAATTTTTAGAAGAAAATTGATACCACAAAGAACTTATGCATAGAGAGTATTTACATGTATCTAATATATAATTTAATCAGAAGAATAACAGAAAATAACACTCATATAATAATAAATATTCGGAAAGCTGCTAGAAATTATGAATATGACCTCCCTCAGATGCAACTCTTTGCCTCATTGCTCTCGTATTCGCGCAAATATTCCTGGTGTATATCTTATTGTTTCACAGATAACTATAATTCAATGCTTCAAGTGTTTAACATTTTCAACGGAAGTGGAAAAATCTAGAGGATTTAAATCTGGCGATCGAGCAGGCCAAGGTTCCGTACCCTCCTGCCTATCCGACGATTTAGATGTTTATCTAAGTGGTCACGTATATTAATGATAAAATGAGCGGGTTCACCGTCAAGCATAAACCAAAAGTATTGACTCGTTTGTAGATAAAATTATTCTTGTAGGAGTTATTGGCGGAAGCTATACATTTACTAAAAAATAATGTTAAAAATGAGCTTCAATGATTGCGAATTTTCCTCAGTTCATATGGGATTGTTTATCAGTGCCAAAGACTTATTTATAGATTACGAAAAGGCATTTGACACTATAAACCATTAAAAGCATTGACTGAATGTCATATACCATCGCTATTCCAATCCGACTATCCGAAAAAGAAACAAGAAATTCTGTATAAGTACAATGAGGAGTACTACGACAAGAAGATACAATCTCTCCAAAACTCTTCACGGCATTTCTAAATTATACTTGCAAGAGGGCGGATTCAAATGAACATGGTATCAACATAAATGGAGAGAAGCTAAGCCATTTGAGATTCGCAGAAGACATCGTCCTTATAGGCGATAGTGTAGATAATGCAAAAAAATGTTGGAAAAATTATAGCATGCTTCTATGGCAGTCGGACTAAAAATCAACAGAAATCTAAATATTTCTGTCACAGTAATGGACATAGAGCAGATCACGTTGTATACATACTTATGACATAAAATCCGGTTAAGTAAAGATAACCAGACATGTCAGCTCTTCCGTCGCATAGGATTAACTTAGACAGCGTTTGGTGAACTAGATATGTCTTTAAGTCGAATCTACTCATGTGCCTCAAAAGGAAAGTCTTTGACTAGTGTGTGTTTCTCTTCCTCACTTATGGAGCCGACACATTAACCCTTACAAAAAAGACAGTAAACAAGATTCGCGTGAATCAGAGAGCCATAAAGCGGCAAATTTTGGGTATCTGTCTTAGGGATCGAATCCCAAATGAAGAAATACGTAGCGGAACAAAAACTACAGACGCTATCAGACGCTCTTTTGTAAACAAATGAGGGATCCAACGGGAAACCAACTTCTTAACACCCAGTTCTTCATGTAGGATCAAGGTCTTCAAAATACCCAAAGATACCTCTATCTCCCAGTGTGTTACACTGGGATCCAACGGGAAACCAACTTCTTAACACCCAGTTATTCATGTAGGATCGAGGTCTTTAAAATACCCAAAGATACCTCTATCTCCCAGTGTGTTACACGGCAGTCATCCTTGATTAGCTGACGAACCGCATCAATGTTTTGCTGTGTGACCTAGCCTGGATTCGTCGCTGAGGCTAGGGCAACCACGTTGAAATTCACAATACCAGTTGGAAATAGTTTACTGGTGTGGTGCTTCGTTCTCAAACACAGAAACCATTTCAGCGAGACATTGCTGGGAAATTCCTCTCCGAAAATTTTAAAAAATTTTTGCTAGAAAATGTTCTCGGCTAAAATCCATTTTTCGATCGACTTCCTAATTTCAATTATTCACTGTATCTACACGACTTGTTATATCGGAATGCAATTCTAGATTTATGTCAACAAAAGATTGAGCTTAGATTTGTGTCTGAAGTTTCTATTGGTGGCGACTTCTAAACAACTATATGCAAAACTAAAAACACTCCTCTTATACAGTAGTTTTTATTTTTTCTATATTTCACCTTGGTACCCACAATCTAGGCACTATTAATCTATATCTATACAAATGTCTATTCAAAGCAGACAAATTTTTATTGCGAATATACATAGAAAAACCTTCTTTTACAATACAGCTTACACAAAAATGTCGAATTTTAATCCTAAACATTAATCAATCTTTTATAACAATCAAATTTTTATATTTCGACGCCTGTAAGTAAAAAAATGGAACCGCCCAATATCTTACGCTTAGAAATAAAAAATTATAAATATAACAAAAGACCAACCACACAATACGATTCTTAAGATGTGTTGTCCAGTGGAAATAATTTATACAATTTTTATTCACTCTTACTTTCTGGACCCACTTCATTGATACATTCATCGAAAATGTTGCTAAAGATACCGTTGACACATTTCTTTCTGTCTTCTTAAATCAACGTGGGAGGTTGAAATCAATTTTGGGTAATTTATGTGGTTTGGTGATGTTACGCTTTTAGTACCTTTGGGACTTGATTGTATTTTATTTTTCCCATGATACTTTTGATAAGTTTCTTGGTCAAATTTATGACCACTTGAGATTCAACAATGTAACTTCTTAATTAATATCGATATACTAGTTTACAAAAAGGTAACTGCTCTGGAGAAGTAAAACAAGTAAATCATACATAATTTTTTCTGGTAAGTTAATTAATATTAAAAACTTGAATGTTATATCAAAGAATATTAATTATCATAATTAAATGATTAATTTTTCTCTTATCTCCTTAATGGAAGTCTTAAGAAACCCTTGAATTGACTCATATGTACCTCTTCTATAGGGATGATGTTTTCTTCCAATTTCCAAAATTCCGGGCCAAATTCGGGATTAAAATTCTTTTCCTTTTTCTTAACAAAATGGCTGGAACTTATCCAATCTAGTCATAGTTTAGTAACTCGGGTGGACCTCATCGAATAAATCTGGAATTACCCTTAATCAATCCCTGATCGAGTTTACAACCAAGTGGAATCAATTTCTAGCCAAATCAGATTTATTGAGAGTAAATTAATTCTTAAAACACGTGTAAAAACAGGTCCTGACTTTTATCAATAATAAAAAAAAACTGATGGTTGTCTAAATTGAAACTACTTTATTTTGGTTAGTATCAATAAACTATCTTTCCTACAAAATTAGCACTGTACGATAGTGTAGAGTATTTTTTTAAGAGTTATGACAATTTTGCAATGATTTGTCAGCGATGAAAACCTTATTTTCGGTAATAGACGAATCCACCCTTTGTCAAGCTATTTTAAACAAATTTCGTGGGTTTAAATCAAAGTTTGGGGAAAAAATACTTTGCAAATGATTTCCCTTTCTGTGAAAACAATCGCAACTCTGTTATTTGTAGACCAGTAGATATTTTCAGCTTTCGGCTTTTGATCTAGACAAATAGGTATACGTAACAAAGTATGTAACTAATATTGCAAGGGTAGTTTTTACACACATCTTGAATCTAAATTTATTTTAGGTACTTTAATCTAACTTAAAGTTTCAATGTCTAGTTTTACTTAAACAAAGTTTTGGAGGTCCTTTTTGGTCCAAACCGTAAAAAACCGATATAAAGTTTAAGGATAACTAATAGCTTTTATCGGCGAAGACATTTTTCAGCCTTGATCCAAATTTCGGTTGTTTCGGGTCTCTGGATCGAAACAATTAGAAATATCAATCAAACTTTCATCTTTTGTGTACACAAAGCATTCGCTTTGACGTTCCAGTAAAGTTTTCATTCAGTTTCAATCAGAGACGAATTAATTCGGAAATGCAAGCAAACAGATTAATTTAATTCTTGATTGTTTTTCTTTATAATTCGTTAATCATAATGATTTTATGCTTTGGGGTCGATTTCTAAATCTAAATTTCAAAATGAGAAGGCGTCTTACAGTATAGATTTCACCAGGTCAGTTAAGATGTATATTATTGATCCTTAAAGGGTCTTTATGAAAGTCAATTAGTTGTGATTTAATAAAAACAATGGGATTGTTGTGAAAACAATATTTTTTGCACTTCCGGGACTAAAGTGACAACTTTAGTCCCGTATAACAGGGACTAAAGTGTATCTTTTAGTCCCTAGGGAGATAAAGTTGCATTTCAAATCCCTAGGGACATAAAGTAAGAATCAAACTTTACCACAGCTACATCACTATTAATAACTAGGACAAAAATTAGGAAATATTCCATTATGAATCTTCTGTTATCATGTCAGCTGCCTTATCTATATCAAAATATGTAGTTTCATTCATTTCTTGATTCATTTTCTTGATATTCTGTTAGTTAAGTTGCGATTCGTTTTAAATGTCAGCATTAATTGAAATGTCACTGAATTGAAAAATGTTGTTGACACTGTTGCTATAACGTTACCTACTGAGTAATCCAAGTACCGTGTTTATATAACTCATCAAAATTATTAATTGTATCAAAGTTAAAAGTTATAATAGTGGGAAGTGCAAAAAACAGCGTATATGCCTCAGGACTAAAGACATATTTTATCCCTTACGTGATTATTGGCCCTCGGGCTCTACGAGCCCTCAGGCAATAAACATCACGTGCGGGATTAAAACATTCACTTTAGTCCCTTGGTATATAATATACTATAATACTATCGAAATAATTT
Source organism: Altica lythri (assembly GCA_964028335.1). NCBI lineage: Eukaryota > Metazoa > Arthropoda > Insecta > Coleoptera > Chrysomelidae > Altica > Altica lythri. The sequence continues at coordinate 7,784,918 of OZ034807.1, read as the reverse complement.
GTATGTATGTATGAGCAAGTTAGGGGTAACAGATAAGGTACACCTGCGACCTATAAGATCTATTGTGTTCCCTTTTTCTTGCCATATTTCTGATGATTTCTCAGACTTATAGCAGCTTTTCTATCTTCCTATCTTCCTTATAAAGTTTAGGATATCATTGGGTTTCAAGTTAGGTAGTTTTTCCTTTTCTATTTCGTATGACCCTAGGTATTTGACCCTAGAATTACTTAATGCGATGAATTCTGAGAGTATGTGTATTGAGGTTTCATCCTCTACCTCAGAGAATCTGCAGTTTGCTTCATCTACCAAATCTAGTTTCTTCATGTGTCCTCTTAATCGGCAGTGAACGGTTATTATTCCTGTTATAACTCAGAGGTTCTTCTTACTAAGGTTATGACAGCTGTGAGATCTCTTCTGGTTATAGCTTCCCAGGAGCGTATTCGATTGTCTTAGTCCTTCTAGATCATTCCACTACAGGGATTTTTTTGCTATCAATTTTTTGTCCTTACTTTTTCTAAGATTGTACTACTGCTGATTCCACAGGATGTTTCTAGTCCCAGGTATGGGGTTTGAGCTCCTTCTTTTGCCAGCTTGTCTGTGTTTCGTTTCCTTCTATTCCTATGTGTCCTGGAACCCATAGAAGGGTAACAGTGTTATTCTTTCCTAGTTCGTATTTTAAATTTGAACAAATGTTCCTCTTGGTTGTATATTAAAATTTGTCTTGCTTTAAGCTTTAAAAAATTTTTCTTAGACAAATTTTTTCTTTGAGAAATCTATACTAATATTATAAAGAGGAAAGGTTTGTTTGTTTGTTTGTTTGAAATGAATAGGCTCCGAAACTACTGGACCGATTTCAAAAATTCTTTCACCGTTGGCAAGCTACACTATTCCCGAGTGACATAGGCTGTGGTTTATTTAAAAAAATGGCCCTTTTGGCGCATCAGTAGGTTTATATTAATTGAATATATTAAAAGTATACGTTTCAGAAAAAAATGTTTTAGATAAAAGTTGTAGGTCTCTTTAAGACAAACAAAAAAGTCTTCTAACATTTTTTTGTACAGGGTGAAGTAAAAAAGTTACGAATTTTTTTGATTTGATGTCACGCCCAAACGGCCGTACCGATTTTGCCCATTAACGAACTTGACCGAGATTTTGGGACGATTGATTTTTGTACCAAATTTCATTTCGATCTGTTAAGAAATGCGACCGCTATCGTGTCCACAGATTTCGTTATATCGGTTCTATACATACATACATATCATAATCACGACAGATACCACAAATTTAGCATGTGCAAAGGGGCGAGGCTACTTATAAAGGAATTAATGGACAATTAAGTTGTAGCAACCAATATAACTGAACCACCAGCTGGTTAACTAGCTCATACACTGAGGATACCTATGTTCCCAACTGATCTATCAAATCTATTTAAACCGCTTCAATTTCCTATCAAAACATCTTTCGCTTTTACTAATAATAAGTCTCAAGGTCAAACCTTCCAAATTGATTTTCAGGTGCTCCGACCTGCCTTAGGCGGTTGGCCATGAGGAAAACGGATCGGTTTTCCTCATGGCCAACCGCCTAAGGCTGGTCGGAGCATCTGAAAATCAATTTATTTTGCTGCCAGAAAATAAAACAACATGTAATATTGTTTACAGGGAAGCGTTGACCCAATAAATTTAATGGCTTTTGTTATTTTTCTTTAATCCCCGTGCAAAGCCGGGACGGGCTGCTAGTATAGTATATTTTGTTGATAACTTGGGGGTGGATTATTACTGAAAAAAATGTTAACCAAAAACTATCTCTATCCGTAACTCAGTTGGTAAAAATAATGACTGTACAACAGTAAGTTTATCTGGCCCAAATAACAGTATTGTAGCAAAATACAAAAACTGATTGATTCGATTTATTTATGATCTATTAAACACTAAACTAATAACTATTACAAAATTGGCTGAGTTGAACTTGGTTGACATGTGGTTTCATCAAGACTGTGCCACATGCCACAGAGTAGGTGAAACAATGAACATGTTGAAAAATGAATTTGAGCAGCTTATCTCTCAAAATGGCCTTGTGGATTAGCCTTCAAGATCATGCGATTTAACGCCTCTTGATTATTTGTTGTAAGGCTAGGTAAAGTCTTTACAAGCCGAACACAATTGAAGCTTTACAGGAAAACATATCACGCGTTATTCGTGGGATACAGACCGAAATGCTCGAAAAAGGGATGCAAAATTGGATCTTTCTAATGGACCATTTGAAACAGACCCGCGGTCAACATTTACATGAAATTCCCTTTAACAAAGACCAATTAATCGATTTCAATAAAAATTTTGAATATATGATGCAAATTTGATTGTTTTATTAATAAAAAAATACTACGCTTTAAAAATCACCTATTATTTAAATGCTACTTTTCTTCTAATACCTTTTGAAATACTTGGATGGATATTAGAAACTATGTTGATATAGATAAATTGAAATGTGACAACTAAAGTGATATTAAAATGTTAAATTTTTCTCATATCCTGAGAAACCTTTGTACTCAAATATTTGTGGAATAATAGCTATGGAGGCTAAATTGAATACATTGTCGCATACAAACTGTTGCATAAAAGATTTTTCAGTGTTTACAAATAGATTTTGATTTTTGTAGGAAGTTCACAGAGGCGTGGTACATAAACAATTTTTACAGACTCCTTCTTCCTAATATAAATATATAAAATTTAATTGGTGAAAAATAAATTTTGATTTGTTCAATTTTGCTTAGTTAAAAATTAATACAAACAATCTGCTTCACATTCTGCTGAATTGAAAGGATATTCTAGTATAAAAATAAAAGAAAAGGTTAAAGGTTAAAATATCGGCTTTCAGTTTTATCTTAGAAGTCGAATATAAGGCGGAACAAAAGTTACGAATTTTGGAAGAAGGAAATATTAAAAAGATAAGTGGCACAGGATAAATAAACGCTGCTTTTATTGTAAATATGTTATTATGCAAGTGAGAAATAATATAAAATAATAATAAATAAAGGAGGAATCCATTGAGACGTTATCTCCTCGACACTTTTCAACCTAATATTAGAAGGAATAATAAGGAAGACAAAGAGAGACAAAGCTAGATAAAAAGGTTTAGAGATAAATAAAAATAAAACAAAATACATAAAGATAGGTACGGAAGAGACAACCCCACACGAAAAACTGCTCATACAAAACTATACGATTGAAGTCTGTCTAGGAGTCACAATAGAAAAGATCGGCAAGGAAGTAATTGGTTTATAGGAGTGTGACTTTGGTGGATTTTAGGTGTTCCGGTTTAAGGTCCCTGATATAGGACTTAGTGTCCTTTTTATGGAAGAATGGTGAAGTTTGGATCCTGATTTTCTGATTTTTTAGGTGTTTCCTGGTTCCTCGTTCCTGGAACGTGCCTAAATCATCAAAAAAAAAAATCTTTTTGGTGTGAGTGTGTGTGTGTGTAGGTGTATAATCCCACGTGGTGCAAAGGGGGTTTCGGAGATTGACGCTGTGGTCGGTCTCCTCCGAGATGAGGTCTCCCATTTGGCAAGGACGAAGGGAACCACAGAAACCTTCGTCAAGGCTTCAGTTTTTTTTTGTAGGAGAGGACGGTTTCGTCACGTTCTGCAGGAAGATTCTTGCCTACGGTTTGGAATGTGGGATCTTGATCTTTGGAATTTTGGAGTCCTTTTTTTCAGTGGGTATGGAGGGTCCTCTGAGCGGTGATATTGGTTCCCTGTAGAGTCCAAAGTGCGACGTATCGTTGTTGTAGCGTCTGAAATCGAGAAGGAAGAGAAGTATTTTGGTAGAGAAGGCGAGTTGGGTAAAGGTGGTGTAGGTTTTTGCATTGCTGATGATGGCTTTTTCTGTAAAAAGAAACGATTGAAGGATTCTCTGAGGAAGAGCAGTGTACGGCCATATAATCGATAAGAGGTCAAATAAAAGTTTTGTAGGGTTTTTGGGAAGGAGAGAGTAGAAGAAAGAATCTTAAACAGCAAAAACAAAAATTAATTTGTATAAGATCCTGATACGACCAGTAATTACATATTTATTGGAGATAATAACAATAAAGTATAATAATAAAGGCAATTACATTATTGAATAAAGTTTATTAACGGTAATAACATTTTTTAATTTGTTTCATTCCAAAAACTGACAAAACCTTCTGGTAAATTGATTTTGGTATCTTTAAAAAAATTTAATATAACCGTTTGAATCTGCGACTTTGCCACGTATTTTTAGTGAAAATAAAATAAAGTTTTGAAAAACTAAGCAAAAGGTTAATCAATTTATTCCATTCGAAATCCAACTCCAGCTGAGATCGGTCGTGGTTTCTCTACTGGCAAATTTGTGCCCAGCTCAGCCGTAGAGGGTATGTAACCAAATAAAGTGAGTCGCGCCACCGATTTAGACGGTCTAAATCGGAAACCCCTGATGTTCCAGGCACTACCTCACCCACTGGAGATAATTAAATAAATTTTGAATATTAAACAGTTCTAATTGAATTTCACAATAAAAGAAAATAACGATAAAGTGAGCTAAATAAAACAAAATCTCAACTAGACCCTTCTTTAATAAATAAATATTAAGAATTACAAAACTGTCAAGCCTCGTGCTTGACAACGCTATCGATATTTATATAAAAACTTAAATGTGACTTGCTAGTCACAACAAAATTATCACAATAAACTAAATTAAGATTTATCATAAAGTTAATTAATGATAGCACAAAAGAACTAAAAGGAGTCTAGTTTCACAAAAATAATACCTACATACAATACACAAAGAAATACACATGTAAAATCAAGATATGAAAACTAAGTTTGCGACTATATGGCGTTATTAATCTATTAAAAATATAATATCGTAACTAATTAAGATAGGTTTTTTTTTCATTAAACTCGTGACACCCTAGCTGGTAAACGGGTAAAACAATTTCCTCGTTGCTAACTGCAATAATGGGGAATTCTGACCACGATTTGCTGTCTGAACGATTTTGAATTACCAATTTTTCCTACTGTCTGCTCTATGGGCTACCTACACTTCATAGGGAACGAAAGAACCATAAGAATCGAACAACCACATGAATAAAGAAACGTGTTACTCACCACTGAAGATTTTCTAAAATCCGCTTAGGCGATTTTCCTACGAATCCACCAAAATAACTGGAAATCTCACTCCAACACAATTCGATAGGAAAACAGGGGCTTAATTTCGTAAATCCAAGATTAATTGACTCCGATGAACAGAGATTACAACTGAAACCCAAAAAATTCTTCAGAGAAGCATCCACTCGAGACAAAAGCTGACAGTCAAAAGGAACTTTCTACGTTTTACCTTTACCATTCATGAAATTGACAAACTTCAAAATAAATGGCCTCTACTACTATAAGGACAATAACCGTAGGATCTTCAGCCACCAATTTACAAACAAACAGTGGTCGTTTGATACGACTAATCTTATTACTCATCAAGATAACAGCAAAAATCTCAACATTACTTAATTTCGTCGTTTATTTTCAATCTTATTACGCAAATAACAATTCCACGAAACAGCTGGCTGTAGAACACAATAATAAGAGTTATCGACAAAAAGAAAGAGATAGTACTTCAGTCAGATGAAAGCGAAAATGACAGTAATTACAAAAAAATAAACAACTACAAGAATTCGTAACCTAAATATAATAAATTTACTTTCAAAACAATATTAGCAACATTAGTTATGGCCAGAATATATTTATAAGTTGATGATTAACTAAAACCGAACCAGAACAACCGGTTCCCGACTCAAGTAAACCTTTAATAATGGGAAATTTTAAGGTAAGAAGACACTTATGTTTACAAATTAAATATTTATCGCCTACGAGAATTTAGCCCGTGACAACTTTTAGACTTGTTGTGATGAATAAAGTAAAGATTGATATTCTGATTATTTTTATATTGGGTATTTTAACATTATACAAAATTTGTTGTTCCGCCTAGGACCATAAATAGGTCCTTTCCCTTTCAGTACGTTGCTATCATTACACCAACAATAGAATGAAACGTACAATTTAAAAGGTAAAGACCTCCTGTTGTGTCGATCACAAGGATGTTTTGACAATTCGATACCTTCCGGAAGTTCACGCACAATTATTGTCAACACTCGAAACGTCCAGCTGTGACGTAATGATTATTTGCACTACTGGACAATCGTACTGACCGTTGTGGACATCAACGATCCAATGATTTGTGATAATGTTTACTTTTATTGCACTTTTTCTCTACAAGTAGTTACTTTAAAGGAAATCGGATTTTGTTGTAGATACTCCATTGAAATATAGTTTATTTCTATCCGTTTCGGAAGCTTCATCATTTTTAAACTAGAACATTAAATTCTTCCCCGCATTTAAAATTCGTTTTTTGAAATTATACTTCTTTTGTCGTATTAGAGAAAAGGAGTCAACATTTTAATTAGACTTATCCAAAGACTTTTGTAGATCACTTATTATTCCTCTTTTCATTCGTTCATTATGAAATAAACTGATGATCCCAGATGAAGCAATATGACCCACTTTTGAGAATCACTTAACAGAAAATTCTTTAATGTTTCATTAATTCGAATAGAAAAGGTTATGCAATTCGATGTTACAGTAGAAAAGTTATAAAAGAACAAACAAAATTCGAGCTATTGTATGGTATCCACCACCAAACTTTTCCTGTCCGTAATGGAATATTAATACAATTTCTCATTTCTAATTAATATAATTTCTCAAGGGTTCATTAATATAACTAAATATACATCATACGTATCTTGGTTTAGGATTTTCATCATATCAAAAGACGGGATAATTATTTAGTGTTTATCTAGGAGGAATAGTTTACCAAATCTAGATCTGTTGCGCAAATATGAATCGCTATTAGGTAGATATAGTTTATTCTAGTTGGGTTTACTATTAGCTGTATATTTAAAATTTATTATTCAAGTTTTACAAGATTTTTACGATTTTCAACGTTTTTTCTAGATTTTCAACAAAATTTTTAACAATTACACTTTTTTTTCGTTGTATTATCTTCTTCTATACTTATAATAAATCTGTAGAGAGGTCAATTCTGTACATGAAATATATTTCCGAAATAACTATCAGGGGGTGATTCGGGATCGATACTGATGCCAAAAATGCAATCAGTAAAATGTTTGTCTGTCTGTCTGTCTGTCTGTCTGTGTGTATAACCGTTATAGAAACAAAAGCTACTCGACGGATTTTAACGAAATTTTGTACAATTATTATTCATACTCTTGAGCAGATTATAGTATACTTTTCATCACGCTGCAATCAATAGGAGCAGAGCGGTGAAGGGAAATGTTGGGAAAACCACTTATACGGTGTGGGGGGCGGGAGAAATTTTTATACAACAATCTATACCTACGTCACGCGAACGACGTCGCGGGTACATCGATATAGAACCCAAAAATGTGATTATTTTTTGTTGTACGTCTGTCTGTATATTTATATGTTTGTGCACGCATCACATGAAAAATACTGAACCGATTCGAATGCGGTTTTAACAAATGTATTTGTATTCTTTTAACTTAACATCTGGTGTATAAAATTTTCTCCTCTCACCCCTTTAAAGGGGTGAGGGGAGAAATTTTTATACAACAACCACGCGAACGACGTCGCAGGTACACCTAGTAGGTATAAAATAATTTTTTGATTAAATATATCAGGTACTAATTGCGCCACCTTACGGTGGCTTCATAATACTTTAGTCCGCTACCTTGGGGTGGCGTTATTGTACCTAATTTTAAGATATTTTCTTGGCTTTTTTCCCGCAATTTTTTCTGTTTTCCATTTTATTTTAGTTTCTCTGACAATTTTTACCGTTTTTTACGATTATCAACAACTTTAATGAATTTTAAACATTTTTCTTTAGAATTGTCGTCAATTTTTCTCGATTGACAATCTTTTACAATTTTAAATATTTTTTTAAGATTATCACGAATTTCTTACAATTATTCACGTTTTTTTAAATTTTTAAGTTTTTTACGATTTTTAGCAACTTTTTCTATGTTTAACGTTTTTTCTAGATTATCACTAGTAATACCACTAGAGGTCAAATTATTTCCGGAAATTTTTTCGAGCTCATGAATATTTTGAAAATTTCCCGAGTCGAAGACGAGGGAAATCTTCTAAAAATATTCATGAGCGAGAAAACATTTCAGGATATTAATTTGACTTCGCCTCCAATGGACTCTTAGCCTATAAACTGTTGATTACTACTGATTGTAGTAGCTCAAAAGTGCTATTTAGGGACAAAAAATATAATATTCTTTTATTTTATAGTTACTTGAGCTTACTACAAGTGGTAGAAAATTATAATTTTAGAGGTTTATCGCGAAGCTGCATGAACAGATTCATAGCGCGTCATATAGATCGCCCAACGAAAGTTTGGGACAGCCACGTGGCTTCTCGTTCAATGCGCAGTGGTTTTTTTACGAGCGTTACGATAACAACGACCGTTCTGAAAGCTTGTCAGTGTGGTAGCTAGAATGGTTTTGTAAACTGTATTTAGCTACGAATATGCTGAGAGAGTTTCTGAGTTGTTTTTTAAATGTATGTATTTTTTTAGTTTAAATTAGGCAGTAACAAATTTATATAAAATAAATTCTTCTTAATTATGTTGGCATCATACATTAAAAATTAATTTAAGATGTATAATATATTTTTATTTCCGTCCGCCACTGATAGAAAGACTCCGCCTACCTGCGCCGACTAACACGTGGCTGTCACAAACTTTCGTTGGGAGACCTATACCTTTGTCAGCAATTATTTAGGCCTTCAAATTAGTAATTTCTATTCATTGTAGTTACATGGGAATACCATTTCAAGATAGAAAATAGTATATCCTTCAATTTTACATAAGTTTTAAGTAACTACAAGTGGTAGAAAATTGTTTTTTTTTTTGCGTTTTTCTTAACGTGCGTTGTCGCCATTAAGAAGAGAGGAGGTGTCCGAAGAATATAGAAAACATCTTAGCTTGGTAATTAAAATGTATCAAAACTAAATATTATGTGAACAAATAAAAACCAGTCTGTCAAAAATGGTCTGTTATTGTAAACGTCAAAAAATTTCCAGTATAACTCGCTGTTGGGTACCCCACGAAAAAAAAATTTCCGCTAAAATACCTCCGATGCCATGGTGATCTGTCAAAATAACGTTTTTTGATTGGTTCAAAATTATAGGTGTGGAATTTTCAACAAAATTTTTACAATTCCAGTTTTTTTTCATTGTATTTGATTAAATATATTAGATACCAATTGCGCCACCTTACGGTGGCGTCCTAGTACTTTAGTCCGACACTATGCTGTGGCGTTATTTTACGTAATATAGAGAGGTACCTTCTTGGCTTTTTTTCCGCAGTTTCTTGTGTTTTACATTTTAATTTAGTTTCTTGTTTATATATTTATTTATAAATTGAAATGCAACACCATTTTTTGTATTTTCCTACAACCTATATGTTGAATGATCTAAAAATCTAAACATAGTGTTATCCAACCAAGATGTCAAAGGTTTATAGAGTCTATAGAAATTCAGCTTCGTTATATCAGCAGCTATACTGTTATAGCTACAGCTATACTGCTATTAATACAGTATGTTGGTGACTCGAACTCACAAAATTTTACCAATCCAAGCTGCGTCCAACCCATAAGATTTTCCTCTACGAAAAATCTACTATATCTTAATATATATAAATTACGTGTCACGTTGTTTGTCCGCAATGGACTCCTAAACTACTAAACCGATTTTAATCAAATTTGCACACCGTGTGCAGTTTGATCCAACTTGAAAGATAGGATAGCTTACATTTTAATTTATAGTCGCAATATTATTTTATTGCAAATTATTTGTTTATTGAATTGTTATTATATTAAATATAATATTATGATTTTAAAAGTCTTCATGTAAGGTCTTGGTAGCTAATTTGGATCAGCGGCTGATTATGACATTTCGGTTGGGTTATCGTAATGGGATCGATTACGCCAGAGGGAAGTTTTTTTTGTTTTTTTTAAGTTATACTTCTATTCATACACTCGGTGGAAAAGATTTGTGTACAATTAAATGGGAAAAATCATTACATATGTAATGGTGTGAGTAAGAGAGAGACAGAAACACTTATAACGTATATTGGTTGGTAGAAACAAAGATGACTTATTTATCACATGTTATTAGTCATAACTATAAATCCTTTGAATACCGTTTTAACATTCAGTACATTGAAAAGGGATAGATATACAAAAAACAGTCTGAACTAATTTATGAATATCATAGTGACGGACCACATGATTATTGACAGATTATTTTATAATTCTGTCACGTAAGTTAACATATTAAGTTTAGTATTTTATATTAATAATATTCAGTAGTGAGTATTGTATTGTAGTCTAAAATACCGTCACATGGTTACAGTATATCCTGCACTATGCTTTTGAGGTTGTTGGCTACATAAACAGAGTTTTTACGAGTAGTCGAGGAAATAAAGTACCAAAACCTCCGAATTTTGTAACGTAAGATGGATCGGAATGCGTCTTTTTGCATTAGATTCGTTAAAGTATCAGGAAATTTGTCGCTATCCCTACTAATGTTATAAATGTCAATGTAAGTTTGTTTGTTACGCTTTCACGCAAAAACTAATCAACCGATCATCATGAAACTTTACATATATTCTTGGAGGTATTAGAAGTAAAATAGGATACTTTTTAATAAAAAAATATTTTTATTTATTACGAAAAATAAAAGATTTGTTTGTCAAAAAAAAATCTTAAAAAAGTGACTCTCACTAAATTAAGAATTATGACGCCACCGTAAGGTGGCGCAGTTGAGATGGTATAAATTTACATTAGCAATTCTTGCGTAATTAAGTACTATGACGCCACCATAAGGTGGCGCAGTTAATATATAATATTGTAGCGTGTTTAAAAAACTCTAATTCCTTTTTTTAACGTCCATTCTTACTTAGGCCGACTCTGCCCTAAATTTTATTTAGACGCTGAAGCGAACGGCCGTCTTGAGTACTAAAATATCGATTTTCTTAACGTAACGACCAATAAGAGCTTGAGTTTATGATCAGCTGGTTAGGCGCGAAAAAAGCATCGCGTCCCCGAGATGAAGGACTTTTATTCATTCTAGTTTGGGTCCTTGGCGCGACTAACACCTTCGTGCGACCGCTAGTTTCAAGTTCCCGGCAAATTTTCTTAAGATATTTAAAAATTACTTTCAATTAAGTGTTTCTGTTTTCGTTTACCGTTTATTGTACCGAGGATTCACATAAAGGGTTCCAGACAGTGTTTTCTTTATGCTTCCTGGGTTTTCAATGTAACAACAGCATGACCGCCATTGTTATACGTTTACCGCTTCCTTTTACGAACCCCCGCTTCGAAGGATGAGCTTATGGTTTCTCTAATTATCTATTAATCTAAACAAGAAGGGGTTTAGATTATATCGTACCATTAACACCAATTACCGAGAGAAAGAAGCCATATACTATAAATATCTCTCAGAAACATTTAGGAGATAATGTAAGTTTTTAACAATTTTTTTTATATCTGTATCGAGCAAGAAGTACCATTTATTTCTATGGATCATTTTATCGTAATTGTACTTATCTGTAACATCCATAAGATAGTGCCAGTGCCGTAATGAGAATATCCGGGATGTGATTTTTTTTTGTGTTTTAGCTTATCTGTAATTTTTTTTGCTCATATTTTTTGTACCTCCTATTTGTAAACTGTTTTACATATTTTTTTTATCTTTTAATTATTATCTCGCCTTATTTAATTAAGATCTCTCTATATTTTTCTATATGGGTACGTTTTATCTCGAGATAATTGAAAAATCAAAAGTGATATTTTTGGTTTTTTTATCTAAATTTTTCTCTCTCACTTTTAGTTTTAAACATACCAAAAATAACAATAGAATTATACTTAGCTGTTGTTTTATGGTAGTAGAAGTTATGTTTTTAAATTTAAACACAAATGTGTTTAAAAATATTATTTATTGTTTATGATACCGATATATGATTTACTGTTTATAACACAGATATTTTCTTTATTTTATTTTGTTTATTGTATCTCTTACTTATTATCAAACCAGGTAATAAAGTCTGCTTAGTGTTTAACTAGATTTTCTTTTCCTAGCTAGAGCCTGCTACTCTGATCAATACCTTCAGTTTCTCTAATCTATACTTTACCAAAGTAATAGATTTTGTTTCTTAAATATACCTTATCTTATTGAAGTAATAGATTTCATTTCTTAAGCATATATTATTTTATTAAAGCAATAGATTGTGCTTTTTTGAATCTATCTTTGTCTTACCGATTAGATTGATAACCATAAGGATGAGTAAAAGAAAAGTGTAAGTATCATTTTTTTAGTATCTTAAATAAGAGTGTGTAATTTAAATTTTTAGCAAGAACATCTGCCGGGTTACCTAATTTTACCTTATCTTCTCTTATATCTCTTATATCTTTCTTATTTTAACTTTATCTACAACATCGGATAAATCAGTTTATCCAACGTATATATCCAATATTTTTTCTATCTGGGTTTCTTATATTTTCCCATCCTTATGATAAAAAAATAAGTGGCGCCCATTTACCTTTCCCTTTTCCATCATTTCTCTCATTTTCTCTTTTAAATTCTTTTATCTTTTCTTTTTTCTAGTAAATATATCCCCTTAAATCTTTCCAATACGATATCATCTAGCTCGTTCGAATCCACGCTCGCTCTCCTCCTACCCCCTGAGTGCCGTTCGCATTTGTTAACCTCTATAAAACGAGCCTTTTAACATCTTGAAAAAAAAGAGGTTACAATATATCTAATCGATAATTTACAAAACCGTAAAAATTTGGAAAAATGGTAAAAAACATCAGTAGGCGCTACGAAGTTCGCCGGGTCAGCTAGTATCTTATATATTGAGATGATATATGAATATATGATATATTATGTGCTAAATTAAATATAACAATGATTAAAAAGTATATTCTTGAGACCATGCAGGGAAGAGTACAAAGCATTGGTACTTGGATAATTTATATTTCAATTTCAGAATATTAAAACATTATTATTTTCATTCCTAAAAAAAGAAAGACAAATAAAATTGAAATATTAAAGATAGATTTGGATTAAAATAATTTAATTATTTGAATTAAGTGTCAAATACTTACTTTTAAGAGACTGCATATGAAAATCCATAATATGCACATTTGTTTTCGTAAAATTAATTAGAAATGAGAAATGCTGAAAAATAAGCCTTTATTAGATCATAGTAAGAATTGTGTAATTAGAGTAAGAATATCTAGAATGTGTAATTTGTTTTTTGGTCCTCCGTCCAGAAACAATACTATTAATTACTTCAAAATCGTCCGGAAAATGGCATTTTCCGGCCTAGGCCGGCAAAGTAGCTTTTAGATTATCTAAAGAGATGGCGCAATGAGTTTAAATTTTAAGTCACCAAAAATACATAGTAAATATAACTTTTAATTAAATTTAATTAAAAACAACGTACAATATACTAAACTTACCTATAACTTTTTCTAAATGTAAGCAGGATTCTAATTTACATTTAATTTCTCTCACAACTCGTATTATAAAATTTGACATTTATGTCAATTTACAACTACTTATCATTCGATTATGGATATAGTTCATTGTCTCTGCTATTTTTATATAAAATTATTAAATATTGATTTTAATATTTTCAATATAACAATTTTCCCTGTGCTTCTTATTAGCCAGAGATAATAGAATTAATTATTTAATTTGTCTATGTTATTAGCACAGTATTTGTATGTATAAAAATTAATTACCAGCTGACATTTTGTCGGTTATCTTCTAGTCAGTGGTCTTAGTTCAGTTAGCACAAGCAGTCAAGTCTTGAACATAACAGAACTTTTGAAAATATTAAAAATTAGTCGAACCAAAAAATAGTGTGTGTTACACGTCCGGAAAATATTTTGCAAGTGCTCGTATTGTTTCGCCTCGGTGCTACGCACCTCGGCTACACAACTTTACTCGCTCTTGCAAAATGTCATTTTCCGTCCTTGTGTCACAAATAACTATTGTTTCATCATAGTCAAGTTTGTTTGTTAAGAAATGTATTAGATTGTTACGTTGTTAGGATGTTCAATTGTTAATTTGTTTGGTAGTGATTGTTTCTCTTGGTTTGAAGATTTGTAAGGGAGCAGACGTTAATAAAAGTTCTGAAATTAAAATTGAGTTTTTTCAAAGTATATTGGGGGAAATTAAAGATTTGAAAGACATATTAATATAACAAGAGTTGAGAAGAAGCTGTACTACGTATTTGTTAACGGGAAGAAAGAATAAAAAAGCATTTAAAAAGATCGAAAAGTTCATACGTAGAAGCATCGATTGAAAAAGATTATTTCATAGTAGATAATAGAAATTAGCAAGTAAAGAAGAAATTGACTTCTCTAATTACTTACCAGTTTGTGGATGATAGCAGATTTATTCCAAGATTGAAGAAAAATCAGCATTTGTATGGTTAGTAGCAGTTTCATGGGTGCAAGGACTGGTACCACATGGTGAAGAGGCTTGAAACGGTATTCTAGTATACAATTTAATAAACTGTACTTTATGTATTCTTATGAACTCACTTTCAAATTAATTTGAGGGTAATTTTTAAAATCACTGTTGTACATATAATCAGAATTTCTCATTTCATTATAAGTATTTTATTAGCATTTGCACAATTCACTTTCATTGTTTATAAATTGGATTTATAGGTTATACCTTGAAAGTCAATACGGCGTATATTCCGTTACCATAGGCGTTCCAAAAAAAATTAAAATTAAATTAGAGAAATTATATTTAGAACAAATTTAAAATTAAAATAAATAATATTAATTTTCAAAAGTTTTGAACTCTACACTGAGATAAGAGTATTGCGGGCTATAGTAAAGTTATAAATATATATATATCCAAAGATGATACATAATGTATCTAGTGCCTTAGTTTGGTTTTGCCCTGATATAGGTTGAATGATATTTATATCTATTTATATCGCAGTATCCAAGGTGTCTTTTAAAGTGTTAGAAATTTCTAACCGACACCATTTCAGTTCAAAACTGAAATTATTACTTTTGACAGTAAGGCACTAGATACATTATGTATCATCTTTGGACATTCTTAGACTGTCACAAAACGCTCTGTTCGTTTTATTATATATATATATATATATATATATATATATATATATATATATATATATATATATATATATATATATATATATATATATAAATTTCATTTATCTCTGATTAGAATTTCTTATATTAAAATTAAAATTCTCCTGAAGGTTTTAATTATAGCATACCAAAGCTGTGTTATAATATATCGCCAACAGCTTTTCACTTCACAAACAATACTATAGACAGTGTTTAAACAGTTCTAATACTTTTTATTCACCACCTAAACCTTAAATATTATATAGTACTTTACGATTTGAGAAAATATTATTTCTGTCTGCTTGACGTATAAAATATGTTCGATTTTATGTTTGTATTAAAATATTCAAATCGAGGCTACAATTCAACACAATTTTCATTTTTCCAGCGATGCTTTCGTATCTATCTGGTTAAATTTGATGCAGATTTTACAACAGCAATTTATCTATTTGACGAGTTGATGGATATTGGCAGTTTGGGTGCATATTTTAAATTTTCAAGCAAATTAGAATTTTTTGAAGTCAGGTAATGAACTGGTATGATGAATTATTGCATTAAATTTTGATTAAAATTTGTTTAAAGAGATTAACAACTGCATGTTTTTGGTGGAGTTGATAAATTAAATAAGTACTGATCACATTAATAAAACGAAGATATTCTTAATTCCAGGCAGAATTCAAGGTTATAGGTTTTATATACATTTGTTCAAATTTTTTTTTTTCATGACCATAAATATTTTCCAAGTTTTTTTTTATTTCCTAAAAAAGGGAAAAACAAAATTAATATATATAGAATATTGGATTAGTTTTTTTTTAATAAAAAAAGGAAAAAGTATATCTATTTTAGAAAATGCATATAACTGTTTGTTATACTTTAAATTAAATTGAATATTTTTTTTTTATAAGAAAGTTAAATGTTTTTAAAAAAGGTTTCATATAAAGTATCAATACTAAATGATATATCATTTCAAAAAGTATAATTTATATCATAGATTAAATTAAAAACTACTTACGTTTATAATAATTAATATTTGAGATTCAAGCGAGGATATTGTTTGTAATAGATTTAAATATTGATGAAATAAGGAATTGTGAAATTTTAAAAGTATTTTAGGTTAGAATTATATAAATATTAGATCATTGTTTGAAATTAAATGTAACAGAATTTTGAATGTAAAAATAATTGTATAAATCTAAATCAAGTGTTACAATTTGTAATTTTGTGACAATTTATCAAGTAGGGTATAATAGATAGATAGTAGTTGAAGCTTTGTTATAGAAGGCAATTGTTAGTTTTTGCTGATTTTGGAAGAAGTCTCTTGTTTTTTGTTCGTTAAAGAGCGACATGTATTAAATTTGGTTCCTGTTAAAATTTGAGTTTTTTTATTGAAATTAGTAAGATAAAAGAGTTTAATTAATAGAAAATCGATACTAAAGTATAGGAGAAGTGATTGAATACCCTGGTAAGCAGAGAAATTTATTTATAATTAGAAAATAGAATCTAAGAAGAGGCTAAAGTGAAGTAGTACATTGTACGAGGAGATATTTGATTGAATTTGAAAGCAAATAGTAATGATAAACGTTTTATAAGTATCAAAATTTATGTACCTGCCTAGCTGTTCCAATAATTAGCAGATGATCCAGAGTTTTGAACGAGTTTTATGGTTTTTATGGTTTTATGGTCCTGAAGTGGATACAATCCTGGGAGTGGAGATTAACGGTATCCAAATTTCATTTTAACAATAAAGAACTTTTCTGTGTTTGATTTTTATATATTTAATGAACATTTATTTTCACTGTTTCACTGTGCACTATTTCCTTAGTTTATAAGATTATTTTACTTGTTTTTATTGATAATAGTTATGATATTTTCCATTCTCATTCAAATTGAATAAGTTGAGTTTTGAAAACAGTTATCTGTCCAACATTCTAAGTATATTATAGGTTAATATAATTCTTCTTTCCCGAAATCTCATCAGCATAACGTCAGTTAGTTTATTTGCATAAAAATTTTATATTTTACAAACAAAATTATATAATAATTTAAGTTAAATGTTGAATTCTGCCAATGAAGATAGAGTCATTGTCGGGAAATATAATATTAATTTACAATACTTAAAAATTTAAAACAATTTGCCTATATAAAACTTTTAATAAAATTTTAATATTTTCATAAAAAATTATAAAGTTAAAGGCAAGGTTTATTTATGGCATATTAACTTATAATAAATATAATGGCAAGTTATATATGTTATAATATAAGCAAAGTGCCAAGAAAACGCGTATTAATATAAAAAAAAGAGAGAGGATAACGGGAATGCAACGCAACAAGGATCATGGTTACAAGTAAGAATGGTAACCGCAGACATGCATGTTTCTGGCTCATTAGCCGTCATCAGTGCGGCATAACCAAGAAGAGTATTGCACTTGGCTAGCAAAAGTGTCAATTATTATTCCTTTTATCCCATTGTTTATGTCAACAGATATTAGGAAAAAATTTGTTAGTTAACAATTGAATAACTTTTTGAAAAACAGTGATAAAATGTTTTTTCCAACTGATTTAGATTCTTTCAAGTGTTAGTTAGGAAAATACTGGAATTTTTTCAAATTTTTAAAATAACATTTTATGTCATAAAAAAAATATTTTATCTGATAAACACCGTTTAGCGGTAGCGCGCGTATGCCGTAAAAGCCGCTCAAAGCCCCATTTTCAACGTCAAATTAAAATTATAAATAATGGAGATAGAGTTCCGGGAGGACGGACTTTTTTTTCGGAAATTTCCTCCTCTTTAACGAGCTTTTTTCGAAATTGCTTAGATGATAATATTTTTCGAGTTATTAACAAAAACATAATCATCTGTTTTTTTTCATCTTATTTTGTTAATAACAATTGCAATTTTTTGCCTGCTCACTTTTCCTTCAAAAACATTTTTCTAGGGGTGATTCCGAATCCAATGAGCTATTGCTCATATTTTTAGGACCTTTATTTTAATTTTTCACGTTTTTGAAGATGTTGACTAGAGTATGAGAGATATATCAAAATAAATCGTTTGAGAGTTGAGTAAAGAAATACATACTTTATGGTAAAAAATAATTTTATTAGAGTTAAAAAAATATTAACATTCATTTATTTATTTTATTTATCACAATAAATTCACACCCAAACATATATCTACACTATGTACATAAAATCATTATCAAAAATACATTTTATACAATTCAAATAAATAATACATATTTTGTATTTTATTTGTAAATCAGTCTATTAAAATTGGTAGTCTTTATTAATTATTTATCATAATCAAAAACCAAAACTTGGAGTATATATTTATTTAATTCCATGATAGAGCAAGTAAAGATATTTTTTTGTTCTTCAGTTTTTAATATAACCTTTGTTAGCTTTACTCACTATTCTCTATTATCTTATACGCTTTTAGTTAAACCCCCTTACCAGATTAGATTTTTAAAAAATTATTCCACTATTTTTACTATTCGATACAAAAAAGTAATTAGTATCCAAACATTGGAACGAAAGGATAACTACTTGACCCAGAAGTCCATGCTTCAAGTGGTAACATGACAGGTACAGCGTACATTCCTCTAGGTTGAAAATGCGTTCTTGAGTGTTTTTTGAGATGATCTTTTCGTCCGAAACGTTTCCCGCAATGAGTACAAGGAAATGGTCGAAGTCCGGAATGAATTCTTTTATGTCGTGTTAATTCCTCGTTTCTTGTAAATGTTTTGCCACAATCTTTCTCGTCACATTTAAAAGGTCTTTCACCTGAAACAAAAATGTGTGTTATTTAGTAAATTGTTTAATTATTTGATATCATGGAAAGATAAAAAATGCTATTTGAGGTACCTAATTGAAAGCTATTAGGAAAAAAATATAGATAAGAAATTATCTATAGTGGAACACGATTCTGTAATAAGAAATTATATGGATAAGGGTGGTTGAAAAGTTTTGAAAGCAAAAATGAAAGAATGTGTATTTATTTATGTTATTTAATATAATCTTCCTCAGCTTGAACACAGTTATTCCAATAATTCTTCCAGTAATTTTATACCATCTCTGTAAGGATTTTCCGGAAGCTTTGCAAAACATTGTCGCATGGCTGCAATAGCTTTCTCATTCGACGAAGAACGCTTTCGACGGAGGAATTATATCAAATTTCTGAAGAGGTAAAAGTTGAAGGTAGCCAAATCTGTTTCATTTATGCTTTAATTCGTTCAATTTATCCATTGTCCATAAAATTGAGATATAAGAGAGATAGAAAATCAAGTTATTGCGTTGTCCTTATCGTCTCACACATATACACATAGGTACGATCAATATTTTTGTATGGGTGCTATCTGGCTGCTTGGAGTGTTGCTAGTCTTCCTGGAGCTCTAAGAACCTGAATACGATCTTTATACAGTTCTGGTCTCTTCCGGAAATAGAAAATTTTGCAAAAATTCTCAATTCTTAGTCTTGGTTTTAAAGACAATAATTTTTTTGTGGGATTTGTAACTCTCTGAAGACCTTTTAAGAAGTTGTTGCAGCTCTAAATAAGACACTGAGTGATTTCTATACAACACCATGGGTAATGCCCACTACCTTTGCTACAAAGTAAATCCATATAACTTGGGTTGTATGCATAAAAATTACATGTTTGCATAAGTAGATGAGCTATAGGCATACGAGCCCATTTTTTGAACATAACCTCACTTTTTTCTGAGCTGGCTGTTTGCCCTAAATGTCAAAGGCCATTCTTCTTTTTCGAGTGGCCTCTGACAGTTGGCACAAACAGCCAATTCTTCTTTTTCGAGTGGCCTTTGACATTTACTTTTTCGAATGGCCTTTGACTTTTAGCGCAAGCAGCCAACTCTTCTTTTCGTTATATTTTTGAATTTTTTCGCGCTTCGCTGTCATCGTACCAACTTTTCATGCAACCAACATTACACAGTGCTACCAACTTTTGCGTTATAACAATTTAATTAAAAAAATTCCAACCAAGCAGAATTGAACCCGGGTCCCCCCGTATGATAAACAAATACGTTAGCCACTACACCATCGCAGAATTTAATAAAATGTGACAAACAATAGTAGAAAAAAAATAATAAACAAGTTTTATCGCAATAAAGATAACAGACTTATAATAGAAATATTTTAAATTGGTTTATTCCAAAAGAATTTAACGTATGACGTATCATTGTAAAGGGGTTGATGTATAGGGTAAGATTAAGCGTCAAAAAGACCGTATTTATGCTGCCAAAAAGGCATTATAGCTATATCTCGTAAACGACCCAACGGATTTCAACGTATGACGTATCATTGTAAAGGGATTGCTGTATAGGTTAAGATGAAGCGTTAAAAAGACCGTATTTATGCTGCCAAAAAGGCATTATAGCTATATCTCGTAAACGGCCGAACATATTTCGTCACGTGACATATCATTTTAAAGGGGTTGCTGTATAGGGTAAGATGAAGCGTCAAAAAGACCGTATTGATGCTGCCAAAAGGGCATTATAGCTATATCTCGTAAACGGCCGAACGGATTTCGGCGTATGACGTATCATTGTAAAGGGGTTGATGTATAGGGTAAGATGAAGTGTTCAAATCTTCTAAAATATTAAAAGCGCGTGACCTTGGTGCATTAGCAGGTTCGCGATGTGTGACGTAATCGACTGATGTGTTAGAGTGATAACAGACTTATTAATAATAAAACATATCATGGAAAATATTTAGTTTTAGAATGGATTCGAGAGAATACAGTCAAAAACTTGAAGAGTTTTGTGAAAATATAAGAAAATTAAATAAACAAATTTCTGTCTACGAAGACCAAAAAGAAGTATTAAAAAAGATTGAAAATTTAAGGTTGTGGGACAAAGTTTTTGAAAAATATTTACCAACATCATCAACGCCCACAAGACGAATAAAACCATGGCCTTGCTAAAAGCAAATTTTGTTCTTTTAATAGCAATATTAAATAACATGCTTTATGTTAACGTTCCACAAAACGTTGCACATATTGGTGTGTGTTTAGACACAAACGGAACAAAACAAGAGTGCAATACATGGAAAATGATGAGTCTGTTAACAGTCAATGATGGAAAATTGCCGGTGTTTGCATTGAATTTAACAGAATCACCTCTCAACTACAAGCTAAAATTAATTTTTAAAGATAACTCTGAAGGAGTGGGCGAGTGGCGATCAAATCTTCAAATCCCAATGCAACAACTAGAAATTACTATGGAGGATCCAATGCAAAAGAAAATGTGTCAAATCGTACAAATAGAATGGGCAACGTTAGTAGGAGTTTACTTATTAATTCTCAAAATTATATCAAAAGAGGTAAAAAGAAGAATGAAGCGATGAAATGTATTTTTAAATAATAACAATAAATATTTGTAAACTTGTAAAAGGTGTTTTAATAAAAAACCTTAATTTTTTGTTTTATAGCTTTATTTAGGTAATACAGTATAATACAACCAATTATACAAAGAAAGAATATTATTATATGCACACATAAATTTACCGTTGGCGTGGTGAGGACATCCTGAATATACAGCTTCAAAATTTTTCGTTGCACAGGGTGTCCCATCATAATTTGCAACATCATAAATTAATAGATGGAGTCCAAGTTCTTCACATTTTGCTTTTAAAAAGTCAATTTTTTGATTTCCTCTAACATAAATCAAATCAACGTTGCCAAGTAGGTGTTTCTCCAAAATTGCATTGACATCGGAATAATCTACATCTCCAGAATCGTATCGTATTCCATGTATAAATTTTTCCAAATACCGCGTAGTTTTCTTGTCTTTAGCAGTCAACTCGTGGAATGGTTTAGGAGGTTTAAATAAAAAATTCGATTTTATACCACCAATCTGAATAGCGACTTCTTTTGGATAAAAAACTTCATCGATTATAAATCCTTGGATGTCGACTACTGCAATTCTCATGATGGCGACGACGACGACGATGAAACTTCTTTGAAAGCTGAGCAAATACTAAATAGTTAGCAGTTTATATTATATTTTTAACTACTTCCGTTAAGGGATAATGCTCCAATAAACAATCGTGAATTATGATACAATATGCTTTAGTATTTTTGGGAAATCCCTCATTAGCATCAATTTCTAGTCGTACATCAACAGTCGATGATTTCATCGATTCTTCTTGCTTAGAACAATCGATAACAAACAAAGCACGATTTCGAAATGCTAGAAAATCCATTAATGGTCGTTTCATTGATACTCTGTTGTAACTGGAATTGAATTCGCTGTAGTTGTCATGAGCTAGCGCAAAATCGCCTTTGTCAAAATCAAGTTGCATCCTTTCATTGGGAAAATCATGGAGACTAGACAAGGAGTACGAACTCCATGTATTCAAATAGGGCTACTAAAATAAGAGGGCGCTGGTGTTCCATTTGTACCAAAATGGCCGACCAATGAGGATGTAGTTTGAAATAAAATAAATAACTTTTAATTATTTTATTATTAATTTCTTCACCCAATGAAAAAATACAAAAATATCATTAATAAAATTAGATTGATTAGATTATTCACATAAATATACAAAAATCAAAAATTGGTTGTCACTTCACATCTATTTATTTTACTATATTCACACCGGTACAAAAGGAACATTAGCGCCGCAAGTGGTGAAAAAATAAACCTAATATGTACGATACGCAGGACAGATTTTGGCAATTCCCCCGGTCGAGTGCGTACTCCTTGTGTAGTCTCCATGGGGAAAATATTCACCATTCAATGCAAGTCTGAGACCTTGTAGATTTACATGATCAAATAAAGAAGGATCTGCAATTTTCAGATTTCTCCTATTAGTTTGGAAAAATACAATAACATATCGAGGTTTCTCTATTGCAGACGTTGTTTTAACAGCCCAAATTTCTTGTGTTGCTCCTGCGGTCAAAGATGGTAGCTCATGTAGTTCCCATTTTCTAAACGGAATTACGATTGGACGATCGCTTTGAATTGATCGCATCAATTGTTCTTTAACAAAATCATTTGGATAAATATGTTTAACTTTCAGTTCCATCGAATGAATCATAATCTGTACGGTTGTAACAGTAGCTACGCCAGCGGCATCTTGGTTGGAATTTTTTTAATTAAATTGTTATAACGCAAAAGTTGGTAGCACTGTGTAATGTTGGTTGCATGAAAAGTTGGTACGATGACAGCGAAGCGCGAAAAAATTCAAAAATATAACGAAAAGAAGAGTTGGCTGCTTGCGCTAAATGTCAAAGGCCATTCGAAAAAGTAAATGTCAAAGGCCACTCGAAAAAGAAGAATTGGCTGTTTGTGTCAACTGTCAGAGGCCACTCGAAAAAAGAAGAATTGGCTGTTTGTGTCAACTGTCAGAGGCCACTGACATTTAGGGCAAACAGCCAGCTCAAAAAAAGTGAGGTTATGTTCAAAAAATGGGCTCGTATGCCTATAGCTCATCTACTTGCATACCTACAAAATCCGTATAAACTTTCATTACTGTTTGGAATACAGTAATTTAATAAAAAATAAATAAATTCATTAAACACATACAGAAAATGATAAAATAATAAAAGGGCAAAACATTATACCGATTAATTAATTAGACTTAAGTGTAAATAAAATAAATTTTGTTAAATAATGAAACTGTGCATGCATAAAATCCGAATAAACTAATTAAACAAAACATACACCTCGAAATTTAAATTTAAAACACCTACTAAAATTAAACTATTGCAACGTATTGTTAAAATGTATGTTTTTGTTAATAAATCTATAAATATATAACAACAAAATTTTATAACAGAAAACAGGAAATTAATAAATATAAAAAATATTATTAACAAGTTATTTGTTGTTTGTAAATAATTAATATATAATTATATTATTTTCCTTTCTTCATCGCAATGCTGTGGCAGTGATACGTCACACGCCGAAAATCGTTCAGCCCTTTACGAGATAAAGTCTTACTGCTCTTTCTAAGATACGGTCATTTTGACACACACTTCATCATACCCTATTATTAATCCCCTTTCCAACAATACGTCACACGCCGATATCTGTTCGGACGTTTACGAGATACAACCTTAATGCCCTTTAGGCAGTTTTCAGTACAATCTTTTTGACACTTCATCTCACCCTATTGCTCATTTTCTTTACAACGATACGTAACACGCTGAAATCCATTCGGCCGGTTACGAAATACAGTCCTAATTCCCTTTTGTAGTCATCTTACCCTATTGCTCATCTTCTTTACAACGATACGTCACACGTCGAAATCTGTATGGACGTTTACGAGATACAACCTTAATGCCCTTTTGGCAGTTTTCAGTACGATCTTTTTGACACTTCATCTCACCCTATTGCTCATTTTCTTTACAACGATACGTAACTCGCTGAAATCCATTCGGCCGTTTACGAAATACAGTCCTAATTCCGTTTTGTAGTTACGATCTTTTTGACGCTTCATCTTACCCTATTGCTCATCTTCTTTACAACGATACGTCACACGCCGAAATCTGTTGGGCCGTTTACGAGATACAACCTTAATGCCCTTTTGGCAGTTTTCAGTACGATATTTTTGACACTTCATCTTACTCTATTGCTCATATTCTTTACAACGATACGTAACACGCTGAAATCCATTCGGCCGTTTACGAAATACAGTCCTAATTCCGTTTTGTAGTTACGATTTTTTTGACGCTTCATCTTACCCTATTGCTCATCTTCTTTACAACGATACGTCACACGCCGAAATCTGTTGGGCCGTTTACGAGATACAACCTTAATGCCCTTTTGGCAGTTTTCAGTACGATATTTTTGACACTTCATCTCACCCTATTGCTCATTTTCTTTACAACGATATGTAACACACCGAAATCCGTTCGGCCATTTACGAGATACAGTCGTAATGCTCTTTTGGAGTTACCGTCGGTTTGACACTTCATCTTACCCTATTCTTTATTCCCTTTACAACAATACGTCACATGCCGAAATCTGTTCGGCCGTATACGAGATACAATGTTAATGCCCTTTTTGCGTTTTTCAATACGGTCTTTTTGGCACTTGATTTAACTGTATTGCTCATTCTCTTTACAAAAAGACGTCACACGACGAAATCGTTTACGAAATGCAGTCGTAATTCCCCTTTTGGCAATTATGGTCTTTTTGACAATTCATCGTAGTCCACTGTTTATCCCCTTTAACAATGATACCTACGTTACACACCGAAATACATTCGGCCGTATAAGAGATACAAACTTAATGCCCTTTTGGAGGTCTTCAATACGGTCTTTTTGACACTTCATCTTACCCTATTGCTCATCTCCTTTACAACGATACGTTATACGCCCAGAAATCTGTGCAACCGTTTTAGAATTAACCGATTCAGAGACACTGGTCAGGTCTATAAATGAGCCAGAGCTTTTTTTTGACTCACTACACTTTTACGGTCTGATAAAAAGCTATAGAGTTAAAGAATATGTTGAGGTTTTAAAAACACGATAGGTAAGCAAATAAGAGCTTGTATTGAGGTTGGTAGAAAAAGCTGAGTATACGAAAACTGTTTTGAGGATGGTAAAAGAAGCTACGTATGTAAGTAAGAATGTGTGTCGAAGTTGGAATAGAAGGTTAAGTATGGAAATAAGAAAATGTGTCGAGTTTGATATAAACGATTTTGAAAACAAATTAAATGAAAATATATAACAGAAAGTTAGTTTTGAGTCTATACATACATGTATGTATAATAAAGAAAAATTTAAATAAGTAATGTAATTTACGGAAGTTTCTGCTTCCCACAAGTTAGTTTTTAAAATGAGACTCTTTTACATAACTTGGGAGTTTTAAACTTTTGCAATTAAAATGGTAGGCTTACCTAATAGTCTGAAGGGATGACAAGAGAGAGTTTTAAGAAATTACCTAAACGGTAGGTAAAGGATCAATTATGAGATTTAATGTAGTTTACAACAACTAAACAGGAAAATGAATTAGGATTATGTTTAACGTTAAGAAGATCTCTGAATTCCTATTTTCCTTTATTCCTTTCATAAAAACTTTGTACTTTCAATTAACTTTCTCTTTTGAAAAAAGAATCTTTCAAATTTATTAAAGCTACATTTCTTAACATAAAGATATGTTTAAATACGTATGAATTGTTTTCACATCCACCATATTCTTCAGCTCTAGCCTTTTTTTCAGTTTGACAGACTTTAAAACAATGCTTAGGTACTGAGAAGAAATTCAGCATTGATAAAGAGTTAATCGCTGAAACTGAAACCTGATTTGAGGCTCAAGAGAGATCAGTATCGAAAATCATGCTTTTACTAAAAAACTGTGTTTTACTTTGTTAGTCTGTTTACTACCTGCTGAAGATTTGTTATTAAAATAACCCATTAATGTTAATAAAAATCTAATATATTTTAAAATGTGTATTATTCGTATTTCATCGTATATTTGTTCGTGATAAATTGTGGTCCAGTTAGTCAAAAATAAAATTTAATTAAACCGATGAGGGAAAGCGAAATTTGCGTAAATTAATTTCGAAACCATGGTCCTGTAATAAATGTTGCTTTTGTAATTAATTTTCCCTAAGGAACAATGTATGTTTTGATGAATGTTTCTCCGCATGGATAGTGTCGCATATGTGTAGTTTTGCATGATGTAAAAAAGTTTTGTCAGACCAAAAAATAATTATTTTTTTGAGAAAGAAAAATTATTTACTAACAACTAATTAAACGTAGATTAGAATGGCCAACTTATTTTTGTTAATAAATTGTATGATATGAGGGTTGTCAGGTTTCTTAGCTAATCAACAAAGACCGCCGTGTAACATACCGGAAAATAGAGGCATTTTTGGGCACTTTAAAGATCTGGATCCAAAAAATCCTAGATAAAGAACTGGGTGTTGCGAAGTTGGTTTCCTGTTGGATCCCTCATTTTCTCACAGAAGAGCTAAAAGCGATTCGCTTCTATTGGTGTTGAAAAACATTGGAACAGTTCAACAAATGAAGTATTGTTAGTGGCGATCAATCTTGGATTTACCCCTACGAACCGGAAAATAAACGCCAATCCGCTGTGTAATCCGTTTTCAAAGTGTGTCCAAGAGAACTGTCGCAACTTTTGTGTCAAATTCTGGTCATGTGCCAACACTTGCTTTAGATTTTAGAAGATCGAAGAACGGTCACTTTCGATTGGTAGATAAACCTTTATTTAGAAGAAGTTATCGCGAAATTTCGACAAAGCAACACACAACTTCGAATCATCCTAAATTAGGATTTTTTGGAGCTTTAAAACATCGAATTGTTAGACCATCCACCGTATAGTCCCGACCTAAGTTCCAAAGACTTCTTCACGTTCCCAAAGATCAAGAATTCAATGCGTATTAAGATATTCCAGTCGCCAGAAGAAGCTATCGATGCCTTTAAAACAACGATTTTGAAGGTGTCAAATGAAGACTGGAATAACTGTTTTAGCAATTGGTTTGAAAGTATGCAAAAATGTATCGATCTTGGTGTGACATATTTTAAAAAGCATCAAAGTTCTTCAAGTCTATATATTTTTGTCTTTATGACAACCCTCTTATGTAAAATTGGTAAACCTAAGTAAATATCTCCTAGCCACATTTAATAACAGTTCTTTTAATACAACTACGGGTACCATAATAATCAAATTAAACCACTTACCGGTATGTATTCGTATATGTCCTTTTAGTTGTCCATTATTTGAGAATCCGACATCGCAGTGTGGACATTTATATTTCTTTGGTCTCTGTTTTTTGGATGCTAACATTTTTTCATGTTGTTCCTGACTTAACACTCGCATATATTCTTCCAAAGCTAAACCTTGTGATAGAGTTTCCATTAATATAGGATCTGTTGTAGGTAGAGGAAAATTTGTTGGAAAATATTCTGGATATGAAGAGTAGATATAATCGATTTCATGATTTTTACTAGAAGTTATTGGTCGAAAACCTTTTTCACTACGGTCACTGGTATTACTGTCTTCTTTACTCGTTGTACTAACTGTACTATCACTAACACTGGTAGAGTCCCATGGTCTAAAAATTTTATTACTACTAGAAGAGTCTTTGATAAACATATTTAGGATGTAAAAGGCACTGGTCAATGAACAACTAAGACTAAATCAATTCAATAAAGCCATGGGTATATACTTTTAAGGTTTGGAAAAGGGGCAGTTCTCTTACTTCTAGTGGGGATATAGTTATTGTAACAATATATAACCCTCTATTGTGGTTGAATGAATGAATGGACAATATTTTGCACGATATTCGACCTTAAGTTGAATAGGGGACTGACAAAGGGCGGTATGAAGGACTGATAGAGGATTATATGTTATACTTTGTAAGTGTTTCCATTTTTTCACGGTTGTCTACTTAAATCTGGTCTATTTGTGGTTAGCTAACAGCTAAATTTGAGTTGACTTCAGGTAGAAGAATAATCATTTCTGTTTTACTAAATAAAGGGGTTCTAAACTTATTACAAAAAATTGACAAGGGTACAAGACACTTCTGAAAAAGATAAGAAAATAGAATTTGTATAGGTAGATATTAAAGAATACCATATATATATACAGCACCTGTGCAGATAAGACAATTAGCATAGTGAGAATAATGCTATAATGAAATTATTTTCTACTTTCGAACTCGAGTCTTGCCGGATGCGACATTTTTTCAATTTCTCTCTAATGTCATTTTAATATATTCTTGTTTGTATACTTTCTATAAACTTTCAAAAATTTTGAAAAAACCCATGAGAGATATCCAAATAATTGTTTAAAGCTGTTTAAAGAGTTCAACCTAGTTTCAAAACCAGTTGAATTGCGTGAGGCTAATTGTTTTTTAAAAGCTGTATAAAGCTGTTTAAAAGCTGTTAAAGCTGTTTAAAAGCTAATAGTGACAAGCAAAATTTCTAAAGATCTGTGTCCAGATCAATTCGTTATCATTTTATGTTGCACAAAGTTTCTTTTCTGTTTCTTCATTATATGTGCTTTTTGTATGTATGTATGTATGGTGTTAGGGGTGACAGATACACCTGCGACCTATAAGATCTATTGTGTCCCCCTTTTCTTGCTATATTTCTGATGATTCCTCAGACTTATAGCAGCTCTTCTAGTCCTATCTTCCTTAGAAAGTTCAGGATATCATTGGGTTTTAAATTAGGTAGTTCTTCCCTTTCTATTTCGCATGACCCTGTATGCATGTATTGAGGTTTCATCCTCTACCTCACAGTATCTGCAGTTTGCTTCATCTAGTAATCCTAGTTTCTTTATATGTCCTCTTAATCGACAGTGACCGGTTAGTATTCCTGTTATAATTCGGAGGTTTTTCTTACTCAGCTTAAGACAGCTGTGAGATCTCTTCTGGTTATAGTTTCCCAGGAGCGTCTTCGATTGTCTTAGTCCTTCTAGATCATTCCAGTACTTGGATTTTTCGCTATCCATTTTTTTCCTTAGTTTTTCTAAGATTGTACTACTGCTGATCCCGCAGGATGGTTCTGGTCCCAGGTATGGGGTTTCAGCTCCTTTTTTTGCCAGCTTGTCTGCTGTTTTATTTCCTTCTATTCCGACGTGTCCTGGAACCCATAGGAGGGTAACAGTGTTATTCTGTCCTAGTTCATTTAATTTGCCTAGGCATTCCCAGACCATCTTTGAATTGATTGTATCTGAGTTCAGAGCTTTGATGGCTGCTTGACTATCTGACATGATTACAATCTTCTGTCTACGATAGTTCCTTTCAATGTTAAATTCTATACATCTTTCGAAGGCACGAATTTCCGCCTGAAAGATGCTTGGGTACGCACCCAAGCTTTCTAAGTATTTGGTTCTACGTCCAAACACCCCTGATCCTGTTCCTTTATCTGTCTTGGAGCCGTCCGTGTACCATTTTATGGCGTTTTGGCTTAGCTCCAATATGGTGTTATCGTCCCATTCAGATTTGCTTCCCAGTTTAGTGGTAAATTTCCTTACAAAGTTAAATTTCTTTGGCATGTCATCTTGGGGCATTTCCCAAGTTTGATCAAGTTGAAGTGATCGAGGTTTTTCCTTGATTATTCCATCTTTGATCATTCTATATATTGTTTTCTTCCTAGCATTTTCTACTTGAATGTGCAGTGGCGAGAGATTTAGTATTACTTCCATTGCACCAGTGGGACATGTTCTCATTGCTCCAGTGATACATGTACAGGCTAGTCTCTGAATCTTTGAGCGGTTTGTCCTCGTAGTGATCAGATTAGCTCTCGTGCTCCAAGCTACTGCCCCATAGGTCTCACTATTGCTGTGTACATCCATTGCAATGTCTTTGGGTTACAGCCCCAATTTTTCCCAGCAATGTTTCTGCACACCATAAGGGCTTTTGTAGCTTTGTGTATTATTTCGTTTTCGTGTTTGTTCCAGAGTAACTTATTATCTAGGATTAGCCCTAGATATTTGACCTCTGTCTTCCACTCAACGGTATTTCTACCTATTTTTATAGTTTTTAGTTTAGGTTTCTTTTTCCTTGTAAAGGCTACTAACGTGGTCTTGGTGGGGTTGATATTAAGTCCCACTGAATCACACCACTGCTTTGCTATGTTCAGTCCTCTTTGCACTATGTCGCAGAGGACGTTTTCATATTTCCCTCTTGCGAGGATAACTACGTCATCAGAGTAACCCTGGCAAGGTATACCTAATTCGGTCAATTGCCAGAGTAAGCTGTCTACGGTGAGGCTCCACATAAGTGGGGATGCAACTCCCCGTTGCGGACAACCTTTGGTCGTATTGATGGAGATAGTGTCTTGGCCTACCTTCATTTCTGCGATTCTTGTAGACAGTAATTGCGACAACCAAGTGGAAGTGCTTTTTGTTCATAGCTCATTTTAATATATTTCCAAGGATTAAATACTATTCTTCCTAGTTACCTCTGTGTTGTTATATAAGTATGTAGTAAATGAATTCATATAAACGTGTTGCTCAAATAATGATTTTTTTGATTTTATTGCAATAATATAAATACTTTTTGATGTATTTATGGTATTCCAATTCAGTTATCTAGAAAGTTTAAGCTCAAACAGTTTTATAGGTGTATTTAAATTGGTCTATTTCTGAACAAATTTTTACAGCACACTCTTTAATAAATCTCGGATCAATTATAATTAAAAATATATAAACCAATTTCATTGTTGGTACTTCAACCTCAAAACAATTTATTTTATTAGCTTCAACTAAAACTAAATCAAAAAGTGATATAAGTTGAATCCTTTCCAGCAAAAGTTTATTTAACTTTGTATTAAATCCAGTAAATTCGAAATTCTTTCGGTCAAGTTGCTTTTATATAAATCTAAAGTTTAGGTATCGTAATCGGAAATTTAAGTCTACCTATTTGTAGATACCTATCGATGCTGGACAATGGACATGACGGATAAAATATTGACATCGCAACTTTACTTCTAGATTTCCAAACATTATTCGATGTGTTGTATTGCAAAGTTTTATTTGGTCAGATTTAGTTTGTGTCCGTTTATAAACATTGCATGGGAACTGGATTGTAGTAAGAGTTTTATATCTATGTGTTGGTAAGTATGGTAGGAAACTCTTTTAGAATCATAGTCAAAGTTTATTTAAGATAAGTATTTTACTGTTTATTATAGGAAATTTAAAAATAATAAATTGGTCGAGTTTGTAATATTTGATATTATTTTAATGATAGGTTATAAACAAAATATGACATAGTTAAAATATTCTTATTCGAATATTTTGATTAACAGATTACTCTGGAACAAAGACAAAAACGAAATAATACACAAAGCTACAAATGCCCTTTTGGTGTACAGAAAAATTGCAGGAAAAAATTGGGTTCGTAACACAGTTTGGGGCACGACTACTACGAGAAGAAACTTTTTCGAAGATTCAGAGACTAGCCTGTGCATGCAATGCTAGGAAGAAAACAATATATAGAATGACCAAGGTAGGAATAATCAAGGAAAGACCTCGATCACTTCAACTTGATCAAACTTGGGAGATGCCCCAAGATGACATGGAAAAGAAATTTAACTTTGTAAGAAAATTTACCACAAAACTGGGAAGTAAATCTGAATGGGACAAGAACACCATATTGGGGCTAAGCCAAAACGCCATAACGGCTCCAAGACAGATAAAGGAACAGGAACAGGGGTTTTTGGCCCTAGAGCCAAATACTCAGAAAGCCTGGGTGCGTACTCAAGCATCTTTCAAGGTGAAATTCGTGACATCGAAAGATGTATAAAATTTAACATTGAAAGGAACTATCGTAGACAGAAGCTTGTGATCATGTCAGATATTCAAGCAGCCATCAAAGCTCTCAACTCAGATACAATCAGTTCAAAGATGATCTGGGAATGCCTAGGCAAATTAAACGAACTAGAACAGAATAACACTGATACCCTCCTATGGGTTCCAGGATACATAGGAATAGAAGGAAACGAAACAGCAGACATGCTGGCAAAAGAAGGAGCTTAAACCCCATACCTGGGACCAGAACCATCCTGTGGAATCAGCAGTTGTACAATCTTAGAAAAACTAAGGAAAAAAATGGATAGCGAAAAATCCAAGTACTGGAATGTTCTAGAAGGACTAAGACAATCGAAGACGCTCCTGGAAAACTATAACCAGAAGAGATCTCACAGCTGCCTTAACCTTAGTAAGAAGAACCTCCGGAATACAGGAATACTAACCGGGCACTGGCGATTAAGAGAACACATGAAGAAACTAAGATTGGTAGATGAAGCAAAGTGCAGATTTTGTGAGGAAGAGAACGAAAATTCAATTCACATATCATTACGTAGTTCTAGGGTCGGATACCTTATGAAATAGAAGAGGAAGATCTACCTCAACTTGAAGCCAAACAATATCCTAAAGTTTCTATGAAAGATAGCAGTAGGAGAGTTGTTGTCTGAGAAAACATTAGAAAAGGAAGACACAATAGATCTTGTAGGTCGTACATACAGACAAATACATTATTTCAAAGAAAAATTCAATGCTTTACAAAATACTTTTAATTACCTTTCACAAATATTTACATAGTTTTCGAGATATATTGAAAGAAATATCTAAAGAAAATTATGAAGTTTCTCAATTGTGAATATCGATCTTTACTCTTGTTTAACCCCGAATACCAAATTGACATTATTCTTACCGGAAATAAACACGATGTACAAAAAATCCGGAGACATTGGCCACGCGATCCGGGCCTCTGTCACGAGCTGTGAATTTTATAAAGCCAACAGCTGCACGCCGAGTATCTTTTCTAATAAATAATGGGAAACAGTCGAAAGATTATCTTTTATTTTGTTCTTTCGCATCAACGATTTCAGTCAGTGCGGTTAGATGCCTTTTTGATCGGTCACTGTATACATTCAAATATGAATTCTGCATCTTTTATACTTTCTGTATGGAAGCTGTAAATAATATTTGAGAGAATTTTATTGATGTCAGACGTCCGTAAGAATCTCGTTCTTTCTTTGGATATTATTAAAGATATTAGTTTTGTTATTGGAAGGGGACATTAGAAATATAGTATCATTGCCTCGATACCATCTACACAATGTATGATTTTAAGATTTAGTTTTAAGAAAATTAATAAATTAATGTGCATATGGATTTTTCCTCGGAATTACATTGCTTTCGGCAGCTATCCGTGAATCAGTCGCGTCGCCCTTATGGAAATCGGTTGCTAGTTTTAGTTTGGGTTTTCGTTAGTTTTTCTTTTTAACGTTTTAATTTGGTTAAAGAGTGTTTCACGTCACCCCTTACCTGGGCCCTGTGGGAGGCCAATAAAAGAGACCTTTTGCCCCGATCCTAACAGTAGGTATGTGGGGGCCATCCATAAATTACGTCACACAAATTTCATTATTTTTAACCCCCCCTCCCGTCTTGTCACAGCTGGTCAGATTTGTGAGACCCCCCTCCCTAGTGTGACGTCACATATTTTACATTTTTACACCTAGAAATGATTATTTAATTAAAACAGCAGTTTCGTAATTTTTTTTATTTCAATTTAAATTATTTTTTATAAGATTAACATTAAATCAAACATTTAAAGGATTTAACAAAATAAAAAC
The DNA here is from genome assembly GCA_964028335.1 of Altica lythri. Classification (NCBI taxonomy): domain Eukaryota; kingdom Metazoa; phylum Arthropoda; class Insecta; order Coleoptera; family Chrysomelidae; genus Altica; species Altica lythri. The sequence continues at coordinate 7,750,603 of OZ034807.1, read as the reverse complement.
GATTAATTATATTAATTAAAGAACAAACTTAATCATCTTTAAATTATTTATAACTGGCATAGCAGTCACTTCATTCTCGTTGGGGTTGTTAATGTCAGGAAGATTCGATGTGTCAACATCTTTTTCATCAAACCATACCGCATTATCGTCATTATCCAAACAAAGTATTTCTCTGGCACGTCTAGCAGCAATTCGTTTAGGACGAATCTTTGCTATGGGAAGCATTTCTTGTTGTTTCTTATGTAATTGCTTGTGTTGATTAGTGGCCTGGTATAATGCAAAATATAGACCACAGGTGCCACATGATCGCTTAAATAAGTATGCCTCGACACTGGGCCAATAGCTATTATACGGAACTTGCTTCAAATGTGATGATGCTCGAAGATCCAAAGCTAGCTGAAGTAATAGTGGAGCGAATTTACCTTCGGAGTCATCTTTTTCTATGGTTACATAACCGCTTGACGTCTGATTAATTAAAACAGGTGGTGGTTAAAACCCCTCTTGTAACAGTCGCCAAAGGCTAGATCGTCGTACACCACAACATGAGACAACCTCGCATTTTACTATTTGTAATAAATATTGTGATTTACGCACATGATTTGCGTACCAAGTCGCATCATTTTTCAATTCCTTAGCCTGTTTATTATTAAGTCCAAGAATACAACAAAAACAAAATGGTAATGTACAAAGGAGGACTTATCTCTAAAGAGAGATCTCTTCCAGCCAACCCTAACAGTTAAAATATAGAAACATTGATAATCGGGAAGTTAACAACAGTGCACAAAACTCATTCTGTGATTATAATGAGTTTTGAAATGTGATGTCACGAAATTAAGGACCCCTCCCACCCCCTTGTCACACAATGTCACACTACGTCGACCCCCTCCCTCCCCCTTAACGTGTGACGTAATTTATGGATGGCCCCTGTGGTTGTATGCACTCACAATTTTACAATCTATTGTTTAAAATATTTTTTTATTAAAACTTTGTAACGTTCGTTTTTGGGCCGAAATCCACCTGACTATAAGTATTTGGTATTTATTTTAAGTTGTATCGCGTCGTCGTGGAGGGAGACGGGCGAATTGTTTTCTTCGTCAGCTTATTAGTTCGATTTGTTCATTTTCATTACGTTTCTTCACTAAATCAGAAACATTATCTGAATATTTTCGGCCCTTCGTTATAAGAGGTAAAATTTTTGCTTCAGTATAAATTTTATTTGTATTAAATTATCCAAATTGCCGTGAATTTGTTATTTTTAAATTTTACTAACACTTAATGTCAAATACATTTGCTATCGTAAAACTCAGTTTATTGTGATCATAAAATATATAAACATGTAAATATAATTAATTTTTTCTCTAAAATATGGAGAACCAGATAGCGAATATATTTGATTGTAAATTATTAAAGGTTGGAGTTTTGATTATAATTTCATTATTAGGGTATTGCCAAATTATGAAGGGCCCTAGTAAGAATTATCTTTCAATTCAATAAAGCATTTTGTACCTGAACACGAAGTCGTTACAAAGGAAAAACCATCCCAGGATAGTTTATTAAAGAAGATTCTTTCTTTAAGAAAAGACCTGACCATCCTTGATTGGAAGTAGGAAAGAATTCATGAAGATAGATAGTCAAGCTCCACCGAAATAGAATCCAGAATAAATAAAGATAAGAGAATTAATTAATTATTTTTTTTTAATTTCTTCACTTTAAATTGTTATAATAAATCTACCTGAAACTGATTTTTGCGTTTTATTTGTTTGTCTGTACTTTGGCGCCCTGAATTAATATTTTGGAGAGAGTTGATAAAAGTAGGAAGCCACGAACCTAGGAGCTAGCCTAGGGTAAATTAGGGTTACAACTTGTCAGACTTTTTAACAATTCTTGTTGATTCTTCTATTAAATTAAATCATCTATTTTTTTTATAAAAATGTATTTGTAAAGTTGTTTGAATAATGGTGAAAATCTGACCTAAATTAGTTTTAGGGATAACCAACTCTCTCTTTATCGTTTACATTTACAGTGTAAACAACTAAAACAAATAAAATCTCTTTGTCAGTTTACACAAAAGTCCAAAAACGATTTTTCTTATATATAATTCATTAAATAAACGAATTTTCTATAGCAAACGAAAAACCACACAAAGTGACGACTTTTATGCAATTCCCGAAAAGTTGAATGCATGCATTTCAAAAACCGATACCCGCTTTAGCTTTTATTAGAAAATGTTCTGTGGAAGGAAGGCGTTGAATAAAAAAAGCAATTTAACTCAATTTTCATAGAAACTTTTTCAAGTGCGCCACTTTACGACAAGTTTTTTCTTAATTTACATAATCCTTTTGATGGTAGCAGAAAAATAAAGGAATCTTTTCGTTTTTTTTTTATAACTCTCATCATTGGGAAGCTGTTATAGCAGAATAGTTCATTTTTTAGCTTTTCGCTAAAAGGAAAACTACTTTAGATTGTGGATAAGATTTTTTTTTCGTGAGAAATATTCATTTTTATTCAAGCATTATTTTAATTATACTTTTGAAACCGTTTTCTATCTTTATTTAGATTTCTTCTGTGCGTGTGTATGTCAATGAACTCCACTTAAACCGATGGACGGATTTTGATAAAATTTTTAACCCTAATAATCCCTTAAAAATTAAATTGGCATTGGGCGCCAATTTGTAGCTTATTAATTTCCTTTAAGAAGGGATTACAATCCTAGGCTAGCTCAATTGGGTACGTGGCTTCCTTCCTGAGTTTTATCAATTCTCTCCAAACATTAATTACAGGGCGCCAGAGTACAGACTAAGCAAATAATACGCAAACATCAGTTTAAAATGATTTATTAAATAAAAATCTTCAATAATTAAAGTTCAAGTTAAAGCCTAATAATGAATAATAAAATCATAATCAAAACTCCATCCTTTAATAATTTACAATCAAGTAGAATCGCTATCTGGTTCTCCATATTATCGAGAAATAGCTAATTTAAATTCACGTGTTTTATACACTTTATGATCACAAAAACTGACGTTTGCGATAGCGATTGTACTTGAAATTAAGTGTTAGTAATATTTTTATAATAACAAATTTACCGCATTTAGACAATTTAATAAAAATATAATAAAAATAAAATTTATAACTAAAGCTAAAGAATTACTTACTGTATTCGAAGGGCATCGGTCAGGTATAGAAACAGCGAGGAAATGAATGAGCAAATATAATTTACGTACAAGGAAACCGACGGATAACCGATCGTCTCGTCCCCCACTTAATAATCGTGGCACAAAACAATAAAATAACTATCTAACCATAGTCAGGTGGATTTCGGCACAAAAACGGTCCCTGATCGTTACAGTATATGTTTCGGGGATGGTTTAAATTTACTATTTGGTCCACTGTAAAATGTTTTTGTAATTTTTTTTCACTTTTTGTGTATTTCCACGGTGAAGTGACAATACACCTAAAGTGACGTTTATCTACGAACTTCTAATAGACGGCGCCGTAAGTTATTTGATATAACTCTCTATCAACGTTTGACATCTAGGTTGGGTAGACACCAAGTCGATAGAGCATTGTTTTGATTTCTCAATTATTTACGAGAAAAGAAACGAAAAATCGAAAAACAATCCCGTTTTTTTTAAATAAAAAATTTATTAAAAAAATCATTTATGCGGTACGAAGTCAATATAAAGTGTCTGTTTATTATTCAGTTTTTTAAATTTAGAAAAAAATATCTATATCTACCATCATTTAACATCTAGGTTGCTGAAAAACCTGGTAAATGTAGTTTTATTTCAGTTTATAAATAATAGAATAGAATAACTATAAACTAAAGTAAAATAGATAGTCGAAAAAAAATGGCAGAATAAAGAAAATTCTAAAAGTACTATGACGCCGCCGTAAGGTGGCGCAGGAAATATCTAACCGAGTAATTTTTATTAAATTAAGTACTATGAGGTCACGTAAGCTGGCGAAGTTGATAACTCATATATTTAAACCAGCAATTCTAACTTAATTAAGTAGATAAGATAACGCAGTTTATATCTCATATATTTAAACAAACAGTTCTTACCAAATTATTGATTTATTATTGGAACATGATGAACTGTATTGTCTCGGCGATATGAATCTTAATTTATTGGTCAATACCGCTCTTGTTGATCAATATTTATCAATTTTGAAGGGGTTGAGCTTGAAGCAGATCATAGATAGACCTACTCGTGTTACTGCAACATCGTCTTCGCTGATTGATCACATCTTATGCCCGGAGGAATCATTGCTCATCGACTATGGTGTAACTGATTTTCATGAATTAAGTGATCATTGCTTAGTCTATGTTATTTTAGATATTTTTCCAAACCGGCCCGCTAACCATTGTGGTCACTATCAGGCATTGATAATGATAAAATCAAACAAGCTGTTTTGTCTATACCGTGGCATCTTATGTATAGAATGAACAATATCGAAGATAAATTAGCATTTTTTAACCTCTTTATTATCGAACTATATAATTTTCATGCTCCTCTGAAAACATATAATCATCGTCCAAACTATACGCCATGGATCACCCCTAATATACAGTTCATGCAGAGATTAAGGGACAGGGCCTATGTAAGATATAAAAATAATCGTAAACTATCCACCTTCGAATATTATAAATCGTTGCGTAATCTTGTATCTAGTTCGCTTCGTAGGGAAAAGCATGCCTACTTCAATTCTCTCTCTTCTAACACTGGTAATACTAATTTAATCTGGAAAGACATTAAAAAACTGGGTATCAATAGTAGAAAGCCTAAAATACCTTCTCATTTGCAAGATATTAATTTATTAAATAATCATTTTGTTTCAATTGCAAATAACTTGATTCCTGTTCCTGATACGACCTTGCATTACTATTTAAATAACACATTTGATGGATTTACTGAACCATTTACGCTCACTACTGCCTCTGTTGAGGATGTTAAAGACGCAATATTTAGCATATCATCCAAGTCATTGGGTCCCGACGAGATTTCAATACAAATGTTGCAGATATGTTGCCCCGAAATTACACCAGTAGTTACCCATTTAATCAATTTTTGTTTGCTTGAGGGGCAATTTCCTGCTCAGTGGAAAACCTCTTATGTATTGCCCATTCCCAAAAGCAATAATTGTAATACAATGAGTGATATTCGCCCAATAAGTATTCTGTGTGCTATCTCCAAGGTATTAGAGAAGATCGTTAACCATCAAGTTCGAAATTATTTAAATTCTAATAATATTTTGCCTGATGTGCAGTCCGGGTTTAGGCAAGGCCATGGATGTGCTACAGTTTTATCCGCCGTGGTTGATGATGTCGTAAGATCACTGGATGTTAATATTAATACTGCTTTAATCTTACTCGATTTCTCAAAAGCGTTCGACACCATAGATCATGGATTGCTTCTAGCCATCTTGAAATATTACGGGTTCTGTGATAGGTCATTACTTTTCTTTAAAAAATACCTCTATAATCGTTCACAGATGATAAAGTTAAATGATGCTTTATCTAATCCTCTACCTGTGAGATCTGGAGTTCCACAGGGCTCAATACTGGGGCCACTGTTATTTACCAGTAAACTGTTTTCTTGTTTAAAATTCTGCAAATATTATTTATATGCTGACGATACACAGTTATTATATTCTTTTTCTAATAAAGATGTTATTACAGCTCAGACTAATATTAATAATGATCTATCTGCTTTATCATCCACAGCTAAAAATCACTCACTTCTACTGAACGCAACTAAATCTTCTATATTATTATTTTGTTCTAAATATCATCGTTTCTTTCTTGAACAGCAACTGGTTATAGCTATAGATCGTGATGTGTTGAGGTTTTCGAGTGTATCGAGAAACTTGGGCCTACAGTTAGATACTAAATTAAGATTTAGAGAACATGTTGCTGGTCTGGTGAGTAAAGCTTATGAAGCGCTCAGGGTCATTTATCCATTTAGGTATTTGATGTCGGTCCCAGCGCGTAAAACCTTATGTGACGCTTTGGTATTGAGCAGGTTTAATTTTTGTGACGTGGTCTATGGCCCTTGTTTAGATGCCGTGACGACTCGTAGGATACAGAAGGTACAAAACTCATGCGTTCGTTTTGTATATGGTTTAAGAAGACGCCACCGCATATCTGCATATCTGATTTCAATTAGATGGTTAAATATGTTAAATAGACGCCTCCTCCACCTTTCCTTGTTCTTTCACAAGATCTCCATACTCAGAAATCCTCCGTACCTGGCAAGAAGACTCTGCTATCGAACAGATGTTCATCATTTGAACTTAAGACATCGTGGTCTCTTGACAGTCACAAGGTATTTTAAGACAATTTTCAAACGAAGTTTTTCATAAATATAACGTTGCTGCTGTGTATAATGCTATACCCAATGATTTTAAAAAGTTATCTATTCCAAGTTTTAAATTAAAATATAAACAATACCTCTCATCCTTTATGGGTTTTTAAAAATACATGATTTTTTCTAGTGGTTGGGCCCTTTCGCGTCTCTCTGTGATATTAAATTGTTACATTATTAATTATCCATTGATTTATATGTATTACTTAGTGCTGTCTGGATGTCGCTGGAAGTTCACGTATTGAGGAGAGTAGAAACCTGTTGTACTGGGTTACAGCTGCTACTGAGTTTAGTAATACTCGGATGTACCTATATAATGTACATGCATCAATAAATTTATTTTTATTTTATTTATTTATTTATTTATTAACAATTATGATGCCACCGTAAGGTGGCGCAGTTGATATCTTATAAACTTAAAATTCTAAAGAGTATCTTTTTGTTATACCAAATAACTAACAAAAAATATTAACCAACATTATGTTATAAATCTACAGAATTAAGTACAAAAAATTTTCTGTTGATAATATTTAACATTACTACAATTCATCCCTTAGAAACCCTTTTAAAATGCATCGCAATAAATATTAATCTAAAATGGCCGCTTTATATTACTTTTTCCGCTAGCACGAACTTTGTAAATACTAATTCGATAAATCCGTTTGGCAAAATAGTTATTTTTAAGGGTGCTCTTATGGAGTGACACATGGCTCTCGACTTGGGGCGGAGATACAAAAATGGTATGTTCCCATGTGATAGTTGAGGGTACGTAAAAGGGGCTTCTTAGGGAGGGATCGTAATTGGTTTAGTGCTGGCCCTGACTTTGTTACAACAGCCCTTTTTTGCATACAACTCGCCCTTACTAGAGGGGTTGATTTAACGGAGATATATGTCTATAAATTGTGGTGAGAGATAATTGAATTTACGGATATTGTAAGTTTATGTATTAGCATCAGCTATCCTTATCTACCAAAAAAGTTAGTCATACATTAGGTAGACGAAATTTTCAACAATTCTAAAAAATCGGTTGTCTGTAAAGTCGGTTTACTGACGATAGTTGAACGTGACAACGTCATAAGAAAATAATGATGGAATGGTTGCATTTTTCAAAAGAAAATTTTAATTTTATTTGTTTGAAAGATATTTTGTATGGATATATATCACTGAACACTGAACATATATCTATACTAATATTATAAAGAGGAAAGGTTTGATTTTTTGTTTGTTTGTTTGAAATGAATAGGCTCCGAAACTACTGGACCGATTTCAAAAATTCTTTCACCGTTGGCAAGCTACACTATTCCCGAGTGACATAGGCTATGTTTCATTTAAAAAAAAATTGGGATCCTTACTAAAATGCCATTAATGTAACCAAAAATGACCTTAAAATCCTTACATCGCGTGCGCTGAGAATACTATTGATTATAAAATAATGTAGGTACTACGATTTTGAAGAATATATAAATATCTACAAAAAATGCCGCGACAGCATATGTCTAACTGTTATAGTTACGTCACAATAACTATTTTTTAAGTTTTTATCTTGGTATTAATCCTTATCAAAATAACTTATTTCATAATCACGACAGATATCACAAATTTAGAATGTGCAATGGGACAAGGCTACTTATAAAGGAATTAAAGGACAATTAAGTTGTAGCAACCAATATAACTGAACCACCAGCTGGTGAACTAGCTCATACACTGAGGATACCGATGATCTCAACTGATCTACTAAGTCCATTTAAACCGCTTCAATTTTCTATCAAGACATCTTTCCCTTTTACTAATAATAAGTCTCAAGGTCAAAACTTTCCAAATAGTAGGGATCGGTTTTCCTCATGGCCAACCGCCTAAGGCGGGTCGGAGCACCTGAAAATCAATTTATTTTGCTGCCAGATAATAAAACAACATTTAATATTGTTTACAGGGAAGCGTTGACCCAATAAATTTAATGGCTTTTGTAATTTTTTTTTAATCCTAGTTTAATATAGAAAGAATCATTACCTTTATCGCCACAATAAGCGTTGCTATAAACAATTGACACCACATTCACTTTTCACTGCTCTTCATACTTGTAAATGTATTATTGTATAGCAGCTGTCCACACGGACGCATCGCTCACTAAAGTAGGAGAGAGAAAGAGAGCTCTCGCTTGCACTTCAATTCTTAAATGGAACGCCTCAGAGCGAGGTAACGCCGCATGAGTCATATTTTTTGGTGCATGCAGCCGGGTATATAGAATTATAAGACATTGTCATGTCAAAAACATATTAATAATTTTACTACAATTTTGTAGGTATATATCAAACAGTAAACGTAATTTATCATCGCATATTTGTTGTCACATAAGTTGAAATCAACAGTAAATGTTTAATGTAAATAATAGTAAATTCAGCTCATCCCCAATTTCTCGCAAACTTCGTGATGCTCATGTGACAACCATATTGGCTTGATATGTCAGAAAGTTTTCACTCTCGGGGAGTTACATCGATTAAATATATTCATAAGATTTATGTACCTACCTGTAAACAAACTCTGCCTCAGTAGTGTCGCAATTTTTAAGACCAACAACTTAAGACCAACAACTTAAAAACAATAGAAGGACTGTAAAGATAAAGGAGTTATGTCTCATTGAATGTTTTGATAAATTTAGCCCATTTATAATCTGTTCCATGAAAAGATAATATCATTTCCTGCGTGTTTCTGTTTATTGTTGTATTTAAAAGTATATAATTTCTGTAAAACACTTAAAAAATTGCTTGTAATGAAAAATTTTTAGTGCAACCATCAAAAATTAATAATCCATTTACTTACTGATCTACGCCGATGACACTATAGTCGGGCCGTTCAAAAGATGGAATGATCACGAGACAAATGTAGGTACTCCTTTATTTCGGCCCACAGTTTATATCATCCCTGGTATGAGTACAATCTAAACTGTCCTTCGTTTATTGCAGTTTAGAAGGCGTTACATCGTAAGATTAAACCGTATTCACTGATCAAGCGTCCTTGAATTCCATCTTTTGAACGGCCAGACTATAGTTTATAGAACTTAACTTTTTGTCGGTTGCCGTGATTTTAAAGGTTGATAATGTTCACTTATGACTTGTTTATATCAAAACTATCCTCAAAATTTTTCGTTCAGCTCGAGTTACTTTGTTTATGATTTTTATTATTTGTGCTCATTTATTTACCGATACACTGCGTTTTTAATGTGTTATAAATAATATCTAAAGTTTTTGCCACATGAGTAGTTCAAGGAGGTGTTGCTTAAACAATCCAAATGATTTTTGCTACATCTGTGGACGATATGTGTTTAAAGACAGTAGAAAAGTTATATCAGAGTTGGTGAAAAATACCTTTTTTGATAAATCTTGAGCTCCCAATTGTGTGTGGAATATTTAAGATTATGGAAAAGTGGTAATAGAAGTCCCTTTAAATTTGGAACACCAACCATATACACCATCTTCTTTTGCAATTTCAACCACTTTTGATTAATATAGGTATAGGTTATAAAGAAAATTGGAGCGAGAATAGAGCCCTGTGGCTCGCGTCTCAGTTGTTTCCTTCTCCGAGTAGAACCTTTTTTTTGTTCCTGAATCCGATATATGTTCTATTAACACATACTGTATTCTTGGTCCTAAAAATGACTGAGCCCATTTTAATGATGCCCCTCTTACACTGTAATTGTAAAATATATTTAGTAATTTGTTATGGTTTACGCAATCAAAAGCTCTACTCAGATCCAAAACAAACCAACCGGGCACTCGCCCGAGTCTACCTTGTCCAGAATATTTTCATAAAAATCTTGAATTGCTGAATTTGTTGATGGATTTGCATGTTGCTTCGGTAATGTTATTTTGTGTTTTTCAAAAATGGCAAAACTTGATCCAAAAATGCATATTCAAATATTTTGGAAAAACAAGAGGTAACTACAACCGGTCTGTAATTCTCAAAGCTCAACATCTCACCCTTTTTATGCAAGGCACTACAGTTCCCACCCGAAGCCGATTAGGATATTCACCAGAGATAAAGATTAAATTTCCAAGATATTCTAATGGTTTAAGAATACATGAACCTACATGAACCTTTTTTTTTTAAGAGGAGGATTGCTTGTTGCGCCACTCACAGGGGCACGTGCTCCTGCGGGTAGTGGTGGGCTCGGTCGTGAGGCCCCTACCAACTAAACCTTCCTCCTTTCGCACCCCTCGTGCCGCGGCATCTTTCCTTTCGGAAGTTTCTTCACCGGCATGTTTTTTCCGCGTCACGCACCTTTCCCCTCAGGTTTTCACTCTTCTCCTCTTTCCCTGGCCTGCTGCTCTCTTTCTATTTCTTCTTTCCTCCTCATGATTTTTCTAATCATGTCGTGCACTTGTTCCCATTTATTTTTGCTTCTTACCATTGTTCTTACAATGTTTTCTGCCGTAAGCTTTTCCTCGAGAGTTTCCTCCACTTCTCTTCTTACTTCCTCGAAGTAGCTGCACTCCAGAACTGTGTGCTACGGCGTGTCTCTCTCCTCTCCATATGCTCTGCACGCCGTGTCGTCGCTCTTGCCGATCCTGTAGGTGTAGCTCCCGAATGAGCCGTGACCTGACAGGAACTGGGTCAAGTAGTAATCCGCAGTGCGGTGTTTACACCCGACCCACTCCCCAAGGTCCCGTATCAGACGTTTAATCCACCTAATTTTTCCACCTGGCAGTAGTTGCCACCATTCGACTTTCCATTCTTCCACAGTTCGTTCCCTTTCTTCTTTCTTGGCTCGTGCCGTATTTCCGTCTTCTCGGGCAAATAGTCTGGCCCTTTCTCTTACCAGCGCGTCTGCAGGCGGAGTATCCGCTATCACTTGCACTACTTCAGTACTTATGAGTACTGTATCCACTTATTACCCTGAGTAGCGCTTTCCTCTGCGCCTTGTTCAGTCTATTCTTGTACTTTACTACCGAGATGGCTGTATGCCATACAGAAGCTTCATAGAGTAGAATAGACTGAACTACTCCATACAGCACCATCCTCTTCTTATATTTGGGCCCCCTGACGTTCGGCATTACTCTCTCCAGGGTGGACATCCTTTCCTCTGCTTTCTTTGCACAGTACTCGACATGTCTCCCAAACCTTAGTTTGTCGTCGATTACAATCCCTAGGTACCTCATTGACCTCTGGTGCTCTTTGTCCTTTCCTCTTACCCTGAACTGTATATTCCTTCGATTTCTCGGCCCTTCCATTTATTTTTAAGCTTTATTATAAGAATATGACAGTTTTTTTATGACTGACCAATCTTTTCAGACCTTAGGTTACATCATTGCATTTTTATAAGGGATCCATTTTTTTGAAAATGTAATACAGCTTGTCACTCAGTGAAGATGCAGCATTCTAATGGTGAAAGAATTTTTAAAATCGTCTAGTATTTTTTGTGTGAAAACATTACAAACATACATACCCAAAAACACGAATATTTCCTCTTTATATTTGTTTAGATTTGCGGTCAAATACCGACCTAAACTACGCGTGAAATATTAAATATTAAACTTATTTTATAAACCTGTGGCAGTTAAAATGTTATACTTCTTTCATTATAAACATGAAACTGATTAATAAATAACAGTGGTTGAGATGACTTGTGATAACAAGCTTTGAGCACCTGGGCAAATTCCAGATTCCAAACAGTAAAACTAAATTTAGCACTTCAAAAAGTCAAAAGACATCGATCCTCCCTCTCTCAATACATCGGCATACCGTCCATAACCTTTGTCGGTGCAATGATCCAACGAAATTAAGTGTAGTTGACTGATCCCATTGAATATTTGCCTGTCGGCATTGTAAAAATCTGCATTTATGTGGTATATCTGAAGTACCGCATCGGGGTACGGCTTTTGTAATCCTGTCAATGGTCCTTCACACTCAGCAAAAAGACATAATGTCACTTTCACACTTATTCAGATCAATGTTTATTGTTTGTGTGTTTGTTACTTTGGTAGATTAACAGATAAAAACGAAAAGAGGGCATTCAAATGTATCGGCGGTATCTTTTTGCAAAAAGTCACATTTAGACGTAAGTTAATAGTTGCGATGACAGGCTACTTTTTCTAGTCAATAACCAGTAGATGGGATTTTGTGGGATTAGTGTTAAAAATAAGTTTAAGAAATTGAGATTAGAGTTAATAGCAGTATTAAATTTCATTACCAGATAAGAACCTTAAAAGGACTTATTTTGTATTTTGTATAAAGTTGGATGAAACAGTTTTTGTTTTTTAATTGAATATAAAAGTGATGTTTAAGATGAAGTAAATTAAATTCAAATATTCTATATTATTAATTCTCTTTTACTTTCAGTTAAACGATTTAGCGATAATTTTAAACCAAATTGGCTTAGAATAAATATGTATTCCTAATCTCCATCCCTCTCTATCTCCCCATAGATCTTCCAACATGCCTCTTTCCCGCACTTCTTTATCGATCTCCTCTCTCCGTGGTCTTCCTCTTTTTCTTCTTCCCTGGGGTTCCAATTTATGATTTTCTTTGATATTCTTTCTTGTGGCATTGTTTGTTCATGCCCATACCACACTAATCGTTGGGTTCTTATATCATCGATAATGTCGTATTGTATTTCCATAGTCTGTTTTATTCTTTCGTTCGGATCCTGTCCAGTTTAGATTTCACTGCGGCCCTTCTCCAGAAGTCCATCTTCGTTGCTCTCTGTGTTTTTTCTTTTAGTGGCCATACTTTAGAGCTGTATGTTACTATGCTTTTTACGATTGAGTTGTAAATTCTTTTTTTTTTTTGTTTTCTATATGTATGCTTTTGTCGCATAGTATACTGAAAATTGCTCCTCTTCCTTGAATGTTTCTCCCAGCTATTGCTTCATCCAGTGTTCCATCTTGTGAGATTTTTATTACCAGATATTTGTATTCCCTGCAGTCCTTGATTATTTCTCCCGTTGCTAGTCGTAGGTCTTGTTGTTGTCCTCCCATGCACATATACTCCGTTTTGTTGATGTTGACTTCTAAACCCCATTTGTCATACTCCTCAATCAGCTTTCAGGTAATGTATTCGTTTAGAATACAGTTCCCAAAACTAAATAGACCGATGAAAAGACGACGTTTTTGCCACAATTGAGGAGATAAAGGCCTCATCGAAAAACCATATCCAAAATCAAGTTCCAAAAGTTCTTGGATGGTGATTACTATTCAAGGAACAAAATAGAACATTTTGAGTATGCGGATGAGAAGGAGAAGAAACTCAGTGTAGACTGGAAAATCACCCTAGTCAAAGACAAGCAAAACGGTTAATACAGTTTGCACTGCGCTACTATAAATTACTCTCAGACCTTCAGACATCTGAACTCAGAGTAATCGTAGGAATATTCACAGAATACTGTCTAGTGAGGTACCATATGTGTAAAATGGGCAAAGTGAACAATGGAACATGCAGAGTTTGTGAGTATGTAGATGAGACAAAAAAGAAACTCAATGCAGCCTATTGGAAATCACACCAGGTCAAAGACAAGCAGACTTAGACCTTTAGACACCTGAACTCAAAGTAATCGCAGGAATATTCACAGGACACAGACTAGTATTTCTTAAAAACTATACCACAATATCAAGGTATAGCAGAAAGAATCTATCGCATGGAGGAACTATAATAATGTCCACTAATAATAACTTTACAGCAGTGACTAAATTTGACAACTTACTAACTGAGAAATTATTTGAATTTTCTATAGTTTATAGTGGTATTTACAATCTTTATATAGTCTGTATTGATAGAACCCCTGACGCGAATTTGCCTATGTTCTGTTATAAACTACTGAGCTTGCTTGAATCACTTCCTCTTAACAGTAAATTAATTTTGTGTGGTGACTTTAATGTTAACTTTTCCAGTGTGTGTGATGCTCAAGATTCTCTTCTATCTATATTTAACTCACTTGGTATGAAGATGCATGTTAACTCTCCAACTAGAATAACAAAAACCAGTTCCAGTATAATAGACTATGTAGTGTCAACATTTGATCCGGACTCTGTAGACTGTTCGGTACTTAATTCAGGTTTCTCAGATCATGAAGCAGTATTAACAAGTTTTCCTGTAAAATCTAAGCGTAGAGTTCCCTCTTACAAGTTAGGTCGAATTTTTTCAAGAAAGAATTTTTCCAATTTCAAGCAGTTATGTTCATCAACTGACTGGGAGTGCCACCTTGAAGACATTAATTCGTCATTTTCTTTATTTATAAACAAACTGTCTGGGCTGGTGGACAAAGCTTTTCCCATTAGAAAAATTAAAATTAAAAAACATAAACCTTGGTCTACCAAAGGCTTAAGGATATCTGCAAAGAATATGCGCTCATTATCTCACCTTAAAAAATTCACGACGAATCCCCTCTTTCATAATTACGTGAAAAATTACAGGAAAATTTATAAAAAAAACTATAAAAGGTGCCAAGGATGTATATTATAAAAATAAACTGACAAACTCCAATAATGTTGCCAAGGATACGTGGTCTATTGTCAACTGAGGAATAAAACCCATTCTACCATTTCAACCTCTGCTTCTCCGGACAGTCTGAATGATTATTTTGTGAATGTGGCAAAGAACTTAGTGAATACCATAGCCCCCTCTCGCGACCCACTCTTGTACCTTTCTGGTACCAGGTTGAATTCACACAGTTTCTTCCTTACACCCGTGGAAAAAACAGAGCTATGCAGTGAAATCGACGACATCAAAAATAAATCATCATCTGGGTCAGATGGTCTCACCCTGAAAATGTTCTCTAACCTTCCGGAATGTACACTGTACTCTCTCACTGCCTTAATAAACAAATCATTCCAACTTGGAACCTTCCCCAACTGCCTCAAGACGGCAATAATAATACCTTTGTACAAGAGAGGGGATAGGGACCAAGCTTCCAACTATCGTCCGATCGCTCTTCTTCCGACGTTATCCAAGATTATTGAAAGACTGTTCAAAAAAAGACTTTTATCATTTCTTCATTTCTTTGTAAATATGACATATTGACAAGTCAACAGTTTGGATTCCTTAGTGGCCGTTGCACAAATGATGCTATGTTTTCTGTCTTCCACAATATTTATTCTAACTTAAATGATCAGCATCATACAGCTTCTGTTTTCTGCGATTTCTCTAAAGCATTTGACTGTGTTAATCATAATATCCTGATCAAAAAGTTGCGGCACTATGGAATTCGTGGCATTCCTTTGCAATGGCTCAAGTCTTACCTAAACGACAGAAATCAGCTGGTCAGAGTTGATTCATCCACCTCTTCGTGCAAACAAATAGATTGTGGGGTGCCTCAGGGCTCTGTCTTAGGCCCCATTCTATTTCTGTTGTTCATCAACGACATTGCTTGTCTGGACATTAGTGGAAAAATCTGCCTATTTGCTGACGATACTAGTTTTACTTGGAGCTGCCCGGATGCGTCAACTCTGTATAGTACTATGTCTAATGATTTGCTGACCATCAAGTCATGGTGCGATTCAAACCTTCTGTGCTTTAACGTTGCGAAAAATAAAATTTTGTCATATAACAGTACGTTACAACCTCTTGTGCTTGATAACAATATTGTCGATGTCGTCGAGTCTGTAAAGTTCTTAGGTCTTATTGTGGACAACTCACTGAAGTGGCAAACGCACATTAATACCCTATCAAAAAAACTAAGTTCGGCATGCTTTGCATTGCGATCGGTCTCCGGGGAGCTTAACACATCAATAGTTAAAACGGTCTACTTTGCCCTGTTCGAATCACATTTGCGATATGCTCTTCCTTTCTGGGGCACCTGCACTCGGACTCAATTCGATCGTATATTCAGACTTCAACAAAGAGCTATCCGATATGCTCTTAGATTACACAGCAGAGCCCACTGCCAAGATATCTTCAAAAGACATAAAATATTAACACTTCCTTCTTTGTTTATTTATGAATCGATTTGCTTAATCCGCAAGTACCAAACAATTGTCTCGGAAAGGCCCCTCCATGGCTATGCAATTAGAAATGCGGATCATAATTTTCGTCTTCCTATCCCAATCTCCGAATTGGTCAAAAACAGAAATGTCAATAGTTTATTCCGAAAAATTAAAAGTCAAACGCGAAGCGGCTTTTTTGTTATCAATTTTTGTCAAAAATACGATAAAGCAAATATTATATCTTCCCAATTCAATACATAAGATATCCCTAATAATAAGGAAGGCTATATATAGAAAAATAATATTCGAAGAACGTTTACACTGTTACATAGAGATTTATAGAAAAGTACATAATAGTCTCTTGACATAATTCAAGATTGAAATGTGTGCAAAATCGTTAGGTACGTGCGATATAAAAGAATCTATAAATATTTTAGCAGAAGGTCGCTATCTATGTTAAGAAAGAGAGATATAAAAGCTACTCGATAGAAATGTGTGACAAATTTTTGAAACCGCATTCTTTTATTTAAAATCACTTTATTTCAGGTAGAGATGTACATTCAGAGCATTACTAAATGGTCATATAAGCGGCAATGAAAAATGAATTCAAAAAATATATTATTTATATCAGTAGGTAATTTACTAATATAGAAAGATGTATATAAGCAATATAATAAAAGGGAAAAAGTTGTGATAGATACTCTCTCCAAACTTCTTGTATGGCTGCATTAGACCGAGTCTGACGCCGTTTTCCTCTGCGACTTTTTTGTTTTTGGGGCCTTTTTCCGGTCATTTCAAATGTCTAGACACCTCAAACATGTCAGAAAAACGACCCTTGCAAAATTTATATTTTATTTGCGAAAAATGCGATTGTTTTGTGGTGGTTTTCGGAAGTTTAATAAAAATTGACTCAATCATGTTTTATAGCTATAGAAATGAAGAAAAAATGAATTTTGACGTGATTACAGTGGGTAATTATCTGTTTGGACAAATTTTGCATAATTAGAGAGGCTATTAACGTCGACATTGTTTTTTAATCTAAAATTCTCAATGGTATACTATTATATAAATATATTTTGATTTATTAAAATATAATAGAGCTTTTCAACAATTTTATCCTTTATCACGAATTTTTATAATTATTAAAAATCCCAGGTAAAAGAGAAATACTTTATAACATGTTAGATTTAAATTTGGGATATTCATATATCTCCATTACTGATATCATCTGTTAACGTATCCATAAAAGCTCTATCGGCTGTAATAAGCTTTTAGTCGATTTTGAAAAAGGTATCAATAACTCTTTTTGTATGTGACAGTAAAGGCCTAATTTAGATGGATCGGTAAAAAGTACAATAAGAAGGACAAACTTAAACCTTTACTTGTTCTACTTTCTCTATCGTATCCATCAAAATTTGTCAAAATAAAAAACCACAAAGTTTATACAGATTTGTCCTATATAAGTAACAGAATATAATATATCTATAATTCTTAATACCTTACTATTATACAGCCAAAAAAATAAATAACTTCCAAAAATAATTACAATATTTGATTTCATTTGTATATGTAGAAACGTTATTTTTAACATTTCAAAAATTGGGAGATCTATGGTTCTGGTACCCTAACCGAAAAACATATAAGACAGGACACAAAAAAGTAACTTAGAGTGTAATGTCTTAACATTAAAACTAGACAATTAAGAAATGGCAAATTTCCTTTTATCGGATAAGTCCAGAACTGACCTTCACAGCTCCAGGAAGACGAGCGAGACTCTAGGATGTCAGATCTGTCTCCAGATATCAAGGAAAGACTGTAATGTTCTTGACAACTGAAAATTGGCAAACTGTCTTAATCGAAAGTGTCCAGAACTGACCTTAGATCATCGAATTCGTACTCTCACAGCTCGAGGAAAACGAGCGAGACTCCAGGATGTAAGATCTGTCTCAAGATATCAAGGAAAGAATGTAATGTTCTGGACAACTGAGAATTGGCAAACTGTCTTAATCGAATGAGTCTAGAACTGACCTTTGACCTGATAATCATCGAATTCCGATTCTCACAGCTCCAGAAAGATGAGCGAAACTCTAGATTGTCAAATTTGTCCCAAGATATCAAAGAAAAACTTTAAGGTTCTAGACAACTAAGAATTGGCAAACTGTCTTTTTTGAATAAGTCTAGAATTGACCTTAGATCATCGAATTCGGACTATTAAAGCTCCAGGAAGACGAGCAAGACTCTAGGTTGTCAGGTCTGTCTAAAGATATCAAGGAAAGACTATAATGTTCTGGACAACCGAAAACTGGCAAACTGTATTAATCGGAAGATTCCAGAATTGACCCTAGACCTGATTAATCATCGAATTCCGATTTTCACAGTTCCAGAAAGATGAGCGAGACTCTACTGTCAAATTTGCCCCAAGATATGCAAAAAAAACTTTAAGGTTCTGGACAACTAAGAATTGGCAAACTGTCTTTTTTGGATGAGTCTAGAATTGACCTAAGATCATCGAATTCGAACTCTTAAAGCTCCAGGAAGACGAGCGCGACTCTAGGTTCTCAGTTCTGTTTGAAGATATCAAGGAATGTTCTGGACAACTGAAAATTGGCAAAATGTCTTATTCGAAAGAGTCTAGAACTAGTCTAGAGTCGGAATTCGGATTTTCACAGCTCCAGGAAGACAAGCGAGACTTTAGGCTGTCAGAATTTTCCCAAGATATCAAAAAAAGACTCTAATGTTCTGGGCAACTAAGAATTAGCAAACTGTTTTTTTCGGATGAATCCAGAAGTGACCTTAGATCAGATGATCATCAAATTCGGATTCTCACAGCTTCAGGAAGACAAGCGAGACACTAGGCTGCCAGATCTGTCCCAAGATATCAAGAAAAGACTGTAATATTTATCGGAGAAATTATACTAGGAGCAAAGACTCTAATGTTACCACTTCAACAAACCCTAAAGTATGATGATTTAGTGCTAGAACTGATCTTTAGGCCTTAGAGAGCAGCAATTAGGAAACTTTTTTTTATGGATCATACTGCATCTCTTCATATAAGCCGAATCGCTAAAGGATCTCTTGAAACTGAAGGTGTTACGATTTTAGACTGGCCTGCATGAACATCAGTACTAAATCCTATCGACAACTTGTGAAACCAGCTCAAAAGATGGGTAAGAGCTTTGAAAACAATGCAGAAAATGTCACACAGTCAATTAAAGCAGGATGACAAAACGTACTCGAAGATAATGTTAACAATTTAATAAGAAGCAAACCAACATAAACAGAAGCGTACTGAAGGGATACAGATAGCAACACAGATGATTAAAGTAAACAATTTTCTTTTTGTTTTAGCTTTTTTATCATTAATAATTTAAATCTCATTTCTTTTAAGAAACCAGAACAAAGTTGTGGTTACTTTGTCCAATAATAATTATATTTTAATGCTATATATGTGGGTTATTTTTCTTTGATCAAAGTATACAGCGCTTAATGTTAAATAAAATTTTCTATTAACATAACTCATTAAAATTAAAAAAAAAAAAATAATTTAAAAAAATGTAATTTACTTGTTCTAATCCAAATTCTCATAGAACTTGTCAGAACGAAAACATAAAAACCGTTGCCTTAAACGAAACTTGTGTTATATTTCGAATATGATTGAGTGGATGTGTAAATAAATAGATTTTTTTCAAGTTTCTGGGAGTTTTTGTGTACAACAATAGCCAATGATTTCCTCAAAAACGGAAACACAATTGGCTGTTTAACAAATTTGATCGATTAGATCGGACCGGACAATATAAGCCTAAATTGTATTAATATTATTTTGTCATTTTGTATTTTATTCGAACGGTTTATAAGCGGTGCAGAATTTTTATTTCTCTCAATAACACATGATTATACCCACTTCTATCCTTTTTATAGGAAATTTTGGCGATTATAAAAGAACAGACATAAAAAAGTGTTACACTCCATTCTTGCGGTAAGAGATAAACGCGTATAGGCACTGTGCGATCTTAACATCGAATCCTATAAAAGCAAACTTTAAAGAAAAACAAATAAGGAAAGAAACAGAAAATCAGTCAAAGACTTCCAAGCAAAGGAAAATCTTTTGAATTAAGTTCTACAGAACAAGAAAATGCGAAAAATGTTTGCGATATTAATGAATTGTGTCAACAAATACAATGAAAATGTGTTTGATTTGTCAAGAGTTTGGAAAAAACTTGAGTTGATATAAATGTCGAGGATTTCGGAAAATAATCCTTTTTTTTGGTACTCATCTATTTTTGACTTGTTATGTCTTGAATATTATTTGTTGTTTAAGCATCTAGTCATGCGATCCTTATCTAATATTGTCACATACGATAATAGGGTGGTTTAATCGGAAACCCCTGTTGTTCCAGGCACTACTTTACCCACTGGAGATAATTAAATAAATTCAAAATTTTTCCCAGAACTATTTGAATTGTACAATAAAAAAAAAAAACGATAAAGTGAGCTAAATAAAACCAAAATGTCAACTAGACCCTTCTTTAATGAAAATATTAAGAATTTACACAACTGTCAAGCCTCGTGCTTAACAACGCTATCAATATTTATATATAAAACAAAGAATTAATAAATGAATAATTTTAAAGATAAATTTATCAATATATGTGTGATCACACGCAATACAAAAAAACATGAATAAGAAAAATAAATCTTAACTAGTTACTATAACCGCGTCTTAAATCTAGTTAGCTTATCTGTTAATGCTAGTAAGTTTCTGCAGTCCTTTGCTTGTCTAATACTTGGGTCGGTTCCAAAATCAAGCCTTCTCCAAAACCAAAAGGCTTACACCAAACACAAAACGTATGCTCGAACCAAGTATCAGGCCTGCTCACAAAAGAAGCCTGTATCTAGGACTAATGCCTGTATCTAGGACCCTATCAAGATAGGGTTATTCTACTTCGTTAAACTCGATACCCCAGCTGGTAGTTGGGTAAAAACACTTTCCTCGTTGCTAACTGCAATGTTGAGCAAATTCCGACCACGATTGTTGTCTCAGTGGTTTCAAAAAGACCAGTCTCCCCTACTGTCAACAGAAAATTTTACTAAATATCCGGACACAAAGCCGTATTTTCCACCGAATTTACCAAAATCCAGAACAAAATCTCCTCCTCAAAATTCGATGGAAACAAATTAAGCTTAATTACGCAAATCCAACCTGAGTTGACCCCGATGTACAGGGATGCAAATTAAACTCTCAAAAATTTTCTCGTTAACACGCGTTCACTTCGAAAGCTTTAGGTGAAAAAGAGAGAATCTCCCCCAATTATCAACCTTCATTCGATTTGACAACTTCTAAAGAAATAGGTGGCCTCTACTACGATAGGGACAACAACCATAGCTTATTCAGCCAACAACTTACGAACAAACAGGGGTCATCCGATACGTTTAATTTTATTATTTAAATAGCTAACAATAAATATCCCAACATTACTTAATTTCCCTATTTATTTTCGATTCTAATAATAAAGTTATAAATATGACCAAACGCTGGCTGCGAAAACACAATATCCAAGCTATTGACAAAAAGAAAGAAGTAGCACTTTCAGTCAGATGAAAGCGAAATGTCAGTAATTTCAAAAATAAACACTAAAAGAGTTCATAACCGGAATTAAATAAATTTTCGTTCAAAACAATATTAGCAACATTAGTATGGCCAGAATATATTTATAAATTGATGATTAACTATAATCAATCTAAATCAACTGGAACTTGTCACGATTTACTCCTTAATAACGGAGAGTTCATAAGGTAAGCAAACGATTTTGTTTCCAAATTAAGATCTATCGCTAACGCGAAATTAGCCCGTGACAATTGTTTGATATTTTATTGTATTATTTTGTATTATTTTTAATTGTAATTATCCATGCCAAAGTCAGTACGTTAGATTTCAAGGCGACCTTATATAGTTTAATTCTTATTCTCACGTAGCGTAAGAATTGGCAATAAAAGAGCGTCGTTGAGGTCGTACTCGAGGAGTTCGGAGTCTGAGGTTGTCTGTAAGGGTCACCCTTCGGGGTGTCCCTAAAACAGACGCTTGGGTCTGGGCCGTTGTGACTCTTGACGTATTTTCGTGATTAAATGTGATATGCCACCATGTAGTTTATTTGGTAAGATTAGTTAAGATTTGTATTTAGTTATTCGTTATTCACATTTTTATCATTTATTGTTATTGCTTATTTATTCGTTAATATATTTGTTGTTTCTTTCCTGTTGTTTATCTCATCTTCCTCCTGGTTAGTTTTCTGCCTTCAGCAGGATACCTAACCAGGGGGTAGATAACCACGACCTGGGTGGGAAGTGCCTTCAGTAAGCTACCCCTCATCCCAAAACACTATGGCACATCTTCCTATTCCCCCAGGCGTGACAATATTTTTATCAATTAAGAAATTTTCTCATTTTATTCATGTTTAAATTCAATTTTCCGAACTTGTTTTATTTAATTTCCATTCTATACTTGTCATGAGAAATATACTTTAACGACAGTTTGTTTTCTTCGACTATCTATTTAAAAAACCTAAATCTTTCAAAGTTTTTTCAGACTTGTTTCTGACTTATCATAGATTTGTGTCTAGGTAAAAACTATTAATATTAGTTAACCACATAATGTAATATACAATATTCCTCCTCGTATGTCACCGAACCGATTTATACAGAAAATGTCATCCGAAACCATTAACTCAAGTGTGTAAATTCAATACACGGATAAGGGATCGACCTCTCTTTCCCGATTCATATTAGGGATATTACGAATTCGTCGTGGTGTCATAAATATTGAAGTCGGCTTGTGTGACAGACCGCATTTCAGTATTCTTTGTGTCCCCCTTTTTTCTATCTATACAACACCCCGATTTACCCTCTGGTTTCGACGCTCTTCGGGGGGTAAATTCGAAGGAAGAAAAAATTAATCGTCACTTTGCGTAACAATCAGGGATATCTGGTTATGGTTGGTTTATCACTAAAAAGGGTTTGTTATAGCTAGAAATTTTCTTTTATCCCTATATAAACGAAGTCGAATCAAATTTGATATCGATTGGATTATAACGTGTACATATATTGTTATTATATAAATTGAAAATCTTATTAAAAAAATATAAGAGACGACTATGAGGATCAGATGAAATGAGACAGTGACTAGTATTTTGTTTTGAATTTGATTATAAATTGGGAGAATATTAATATCATTTAGGAGAGTTAGACATCAATTTAAATCCATCCATCCAACCACTACAAACTTTGGCGCCTATTGTGGGGCGAAAGAAAAGAGAAACATACGCAGAAAGAAAACCAGAGACGAGAAAATAAAATAGTAAAGTCAAAAACTCCTTAACTAAGATAAGAAATTTTAACCGACAATAACTGACGTGCGTATCACAAGAAGCCTGGATAAAGTTAAAATTAGTTAAAAAAGATTTTTTTCATACAAACTTTCAACTTTATTTCACCCCTCTAGGGTTAAATCCTTCTTAGTGGGTGTTTACATTATAAAAAGAAACATCTGTCCAAATTTTACGTTTCTACCGTCAGCGGTTACGGCTGTGCGTGCGTCTATACCTCAGTCAGTGGGAACATGTCCTTTTATGTATATAGACTTTTGGTCACCATTATCTCTTGTAAATTAATTTAAATATACCCTAAAAAGCATAGCCTCGACAAAACAAAATTGCGTCCTAATTTAGAGAAACATGGTTGTTTTCAAAACCATATTATGTAATGTCACCGAGCTTGGGAAATCTCAACTGATTTATTTTATCAGAACAATACATGCGGTTAAAATGCTGGATTATGTTGTCTGTCAAATTCAGCTCACAGGAGTTTAGGATTTATTTTTCTCTTGAGATTTAATAAAGATACATTTAATGTGATTTTAAGCGTATAACAACAACAAATGGTAGAAAAGAGTTGAATCGTTATAAAATTGGATATGAAAATAATGTATTTTATATTAAACAGTGACAGGCTTTCGCGGCCATTGTCTAATGTATCAATGGTTTTCGGGCTGTTAGGCCGGCGTCGATTGTCTTGCTGACTTGACGTTTCGACAACACGAGTGGTTGGCATCTTCAGAAGTTGCTTCCTGGTTGACAGTCTGCGAACTACTGAGCTCTGCGTGAACGGAGCCGGTATTTATACGTCGGGAAGGAAGTGGGCGGGGCCTCCGCTGCTTTCGATTCTAATCGGTTCTGTTCGGTGTTGCTCGTTAAGGGTAGAGTTTTCGCACCCTTAATTATGGGGACCCATGTTTTGTTGATCTTGACTGCTTCCTCTTTTTTATTAAAGTTGTTCGGCTGCTTCTCTATCTCTATGGCTTCTCTATAGAGTCTGGAATGGTATGCTGATGTAGTAGCGAGGACTTGGGTCTCCTCAAACTTAATCCGATGGTCCATAGTGAGGGTATGTTCCGCTACGGCGGATTTGTCCGTCTGCCACAGACGACAGTTGGCCTTGTGCTCTTTAATCCTGGTGTTGATCGAGCGTTTGGTAGTTCCTATGTACACGCTTCCACATGTGCACGGAATGCGGTAAATTCCCGAAGCCGACAGTGGATCTCTTCTGTCTTTTGCCGATCAAAGACATTCTTTGATTTTTCTCGTTGGTTTGAAAATAGTTTTCACATTTTTCTTTCTTAGCCATCGACCAATTCTGCCTGTCACTCCCGGAATAAAAGGCAGAAATGCTTTTGCCACTGGTTGGATTTGCTCATTTTCTTTGGGTCTACGATTTGTTGGTCCAATCGATCTTTTGATTTCCCGTTTTGAATAACCATTGGCCCTTAAAGCATCATGAATATGAGTTAGCTCTGCGTTTAGTGCCTCGAGATCGCAAATCCTTCTTGCCCTTTCTGCTAAGGTTTTGATGACTACATATTTCTGACATGGGTGGTGGTTGGAATCCCTATGTAAATAACGATTCGTATGTGTTGGTTTTCTGTACACTGTACACTCAATGATCTTCCTTTTCGTGATAATAACAGATCAAGGAACGCTAGCTTGTTGTTGTCTTCGATTTCCATCGTAAACTGTATATTTTCATGGATGCTGTTAATGTGTGTCAGAAATTCTTGCAATTTATTCTGCCCATGGCTCCATATTACAAATGTGTCATCTACATATCTATACCAAACTTTTGGCTTGTATGGGGCACTGTCCAAAGCCAGTTGTTCGAACTTTTCCATAAAGAAATTTGCTATTACCGGGCTGAGAGGGCATCCCATTGCTACTCCTTCGATCTGTTCGTAAATCTTGTTGTCCCATGAAAAATAAGTGGTGGTGAAGCAATGTTTAAACAAATTGGACATGTCTTCTGAGAATTTATCATATATAATGATCCAACACAACGCGTAATAAGAACAACAAAGGCCTTAGTGAAGAAGTCAAGTCTAGAGGAACAGACAAAGAAATTAATTTGTAAAAGTGAAGCTGCGCTATACCAAGACTATATGGTTTGCCACTTCTGAAGATGCCAACCGCTCGTGTTGGCGAATCGTCAAGTCAGCAAGACAATCGACGCCGGCCTAACAGCCCAAAAACCATTGAAACGTATTTTATATTGTCTCTGTTCTGGGTATTAAGTAATAAAAGTATAATTTTTTTGCTAGGTTAAAGAAATTTGGTTTAAAAAATAGATTTTTTCAACAATCCATGACCTCAATTTTTAATTAAATAGTCGTTCTTTAAATATCAAAAAATTAAAAAAATGAAAAGAGGTAAGGACTCCCTAATGGGTTTAGATTTTACCTAAACAGAAAGTAATTTAATATGACAAAATTTTCGGATCTGGTCGAAATTTAACATAGTGCGTTGAAGAGGACGTTTTTTATCGGTCATCTTAGTCTTATCTATTCTATGTTCTTGCTTGACCAACTGTGATAGAATGCTTGACTTTAGGCAAATTGCAAATTGCTTGACCTTTGAGTAGATGATTATCGAATTCGGATTCTAACAGCTCCAGAAAGAAAAGCGAGACTCTAGACTGTCAGATTTTTCCCAAGATAACAAGGAAAGACTGTAATGTTCAGGACACCTAAGAATTAGCAAACTGTCTTTTTCGGATCAATCCAGAAGTGACCTCAGATCAGATAATCATCAAATTCGGATTCACACAGGTTCAGGTAGACAAGCGAGACTCTAGACAGTCAGATTTGTTCCAAGATATTAAAGAAAGACTGTAATGTTCTGGACAACTAAGAATTAGCAAAATGTCTTTTTCGGATGACCTGAGATCAGAATTGATCATCAAATTCGGGTTCTCACAGCTCCACAAAGACGAGCGAGACTTTAGGTTATCAGATCTCTGGCCCAAAGTTTCAAGAAAAGACTGTAATTTTTATCGGAGAAATTATATTAGGAGCAAAAACTCTAATATTACCACTTCAACAAACTCTACAGTATGTTGATTTAGTGCCAGTAAAGACATGTATCCACTTGCGATTGTTTAGTCGCGAATCTGAAGCCATTTTACATGCAGTGTGCTCAACGATCCTATAAATTATTCTTTATTATTCTTTAAATGTGAGACAACGAGGAATATGCTGGAAGTTTTAAGGGCATTTTGAGTACAATTGATTCGGAGTTGTTGATTAAATAAGTTGAAAAAGAACCAGCTCTCTATAATAAACAACACAAGGAGTACAGCAAGTCCTTTAAAAATCTTTGATGTGTTAATAAATTAATACAATACTTTTGCTGTTACCTTTAAGGACCCTTGATGGATGGTGGAGTTTGGGATGGAGTCAGTATCAGTCGCTCGGTGCTCGTTTCCTTCTTGTTTCCTGGTTTCATTTTCCTGTTTCCTGGATTCTGGAACGTGCCCGAACTCAATCAAAATACTTTGGTGCGGCAATGTTGGTTTGGGAGATTGACGCTGTAAGGTAAGTCAATTTCTTGATACCTTCAAATTAATGGTTTAAACTAAAAAGGAAAAATGTTAAAAGCCTCATTTTACAGTGTTACCAAATTTGAATGATTCAGCTCTTATTATTTAATGAATTTAATATAGAAGTTTTCTGCAGGATAAAATTATTAGATAGATCGTTACAATTGAGTATCACATATTTCCGTAAAATATTCTATGTTTTGTTTTTAAAGCTGGTATAAATATCACCCCACAACTGAGGTTTACGACTATGTATATTGTGATAAAGTATATCTACTGTTGCTTTTGTGCCATTAAAAAGATTGTAGTTTTTCGTAAACATAACACATTTTTTAAGTTTAATGAAAATTAAATTTGTATGATTAGATAACTCTGTAGACACATATTCAAAAATGTTATACAATACACAGTTTATCTTTTTTTCCTTGTTGCAGGTATATAACTTTGAATAAATCCTCATAAACGTGACATGTACATGAATATTACATTTTAAAATGCAGCAATTATTACAGCGAAACAGGTAGCTCGTTATTTTCACACACGTAGCTGAAATACGAAATACAGCAGTAGTTGCTCTTATAGCTTTCGATAGGTGAAAAGGGTGGATAAAAATAAACAATTGTATTCGCTCGTTGTTAACGTGAAAAATGGCCAAGCTCTAGAATTGCTCTTTGCTTTGTTATATTTCAATAGGGTAATCTATATTGGAAATTTGGGTGCAACAAACAGAAAAATGTTTGTTGATAACGACCAAGTGCAATATTGGCTGTGGATTTCGTTAAAAACTCGTACACCTACGTTACTCTAGTCAACATCTTC
Source organism: Altica lythri (assembly GCA_964028335.1). Taxonomy (NCBI): domain Eukaryota; kingdom Metazoa; phylum Arthropoda; class Insecta; order Coleoptera; family Chrysomelidae; genus Altica; species Altica lythri. Next base: position 7,722,588 of record OZ034807.1, on the reverse strand, counting down.
AAAAACGTGAAAAATTAAAATAAAGTTCCTAAAAATATGAGCGATAGCTCATTGGATTCGGAATCACCTCTAGAAAAATGTTTTTTTAAGAAAAGTGTCCAGGCACAAAATTGCAATTGTTATTAACAAAATAAGATGAAAAAAACTGATGTTTATGATTTTGTTAATAACTCGAAAAATATTAATATTTAAGCAATTTTGAAAAAAGCTCGTTAAAGAGGAGGAAATTTCCGAAAAAAAAGTTTGTCCTCCGGAACTCTATCTCCATTATTTATAATTTTAATTTGACGTTGAAAATGGGGCTTTGAGCGGCTTTTACGGCATACGCGCGCTACCGCTAAACGGTGTTTATCAGATAAAATATTTTTTTTATGACATAAAATGTTATTTTAAAAATTTGAAAAAATTTCAGTATTTTCTTAACACTTAAAAGAATCTAAATCAGTTTGAAAAAACATTTTATCACTGTTTTTAAAAAAGTTATTCAATTGTTAACTAACAAATTTTTTTCTACTAGCATGCGTAAAACAACACTTTCCCGCACGCATTTTAATTCAGAAGATATCTCTTTCCCGCACGCATTTTTTTTTATTAATTAGAGATGTTTCCGATAACCTTTTTGACAAATTATTGTATTATTATCTTTATCTTGTTGGACTACATACAAATAGTAAAAGAAATTAAGATTATTTTACATGAAAATAGGGATTTTTAAAATGTTTGTTTTTAAAAATTTTTAAAAAAATCATAATTTATTAAATCACCCCTGTAAACCTTACTCAAAGCAACAACAAACTCACCTGTTTAAGTAGGGTTGCTATAGCTACAGCCGTGTATTTATTGACACTATGAAAGATTTAATTGTCACAATCGCATCTTTTCAAATATTTAAATAATTTTCGAGGTGATTTTGCTTGTAGAAAAAATATTGATCCTAACTCTTGCGGAAATTAACTTTCCCGCACTTAACTGCTTGCCCGAACTCCGCTTCGCGTCGTTCGGGCATCGGCAGTTAGCGTGCGGGAAAGTTGCACTTGTTAGGATAATAACTATTCCTAATATCTGTTGACATAAACAATGGGATAAAAGGTATAAATAATTGTCCTAAAAATTTGAAACTTTGTGGAGCCCTTTTCATATGTATACTTTACAAGATTCTGTGATAAATGTTTATAAAAGTTTATTAATTTGTTAATTATGATTTTTCATAACTATTGCAAAATATTGCGAAAAAGTAAAAAAAATACAGAATTTTTCCAAATAAATGCATGTAGTATCTAATAAACAATAAATACGAATTTGGTCTTAGAATTATTTGAAAGAGAAAGTTATTTTCTATAAAAAACTCCTAAATATCCTTTATCATATCTCCAATAGTTTAAAAGATATATCATTTTTTTAATTGGCAAGTTATTTGGCGCTACAGTTAACGTGACGTATGATATTAGAAAGTATTATTAACAAATTAATAAACTTTTATGAAGATTTATCACAGGATCTTGTAAAGTATACATATGAAAAGGACTCCACGAAGTTTCAAATTTTTAGGCCAATTATTTATACCTTTTATCCCATTGTTTATGTTAACAGAGATTAGGAAAAAATGTGTTAGTTAAAAATTAAATAACTTTTTGAAAAACAGTGATAAAATGTTTTTTCCAACTAATTTAAAATCTTTCAAGTGTTAGGAAAATACTGGAATTTTTTCAAATTTTTAAAATAACATTTTATGTCATAAAAAAAATATTTTATCTGATAAACACCGTTTAGCGGTAGCGCGCGCATGCCGTAAAAGCCGCTCAAAGCCCCATTTTCAACGTCAAATTAAAATTATAAATAATGGAGATAGAGTTCCGGGAGGACAGACGTTTTTTTCGGAAATTTCCTCCTCTTTAACGAGCTTTTTTCAAAATTGCTTAAATATTAATATTTTTCGAGTTATTAGCAAAAACATAAACATCTGTTTTTTTTTTCATCTTATTTTGTTAATAACAATTGCAATTTTTTGCCTGCACACTTTTTCTTTAAAAACATTTTTCTAGAGGTGATTCCGAATCCAATGAGCTATCGCTCATATTTTTAGGACCTTTATTTTAATTTTTCACGTTTTTGAAGATGTTGACTAGAGTACGTGTTTGTTAGGTTTTAAGGTCTTCTAAACAGTCGAGATATCAAAGATAATATCTTTAATTACAACTAGCTAACCCGGCGAACTTTATACCGCATTACATTGACGTCTTTCTTCCATTTCTCGTTTTTTCATTTTTTTTTCGATTTTACAGTTTTCAGGTTTATACTCATTTTTTCGTTGCATTTTCTTATTTATGGATAAAATATATTAGATGCGTCACAGTAATTAATTTAGGAAGAATTTCTCGTTTAAATATATATGAGATATTAACTGAGCCACCTTCCGGTGGCATCATATTACTTAAGTAAGAATTGCTCGTTTTGGTATATGTGATATTAACTGCGCCACCTTACGGTGGCGTCATAGTACTCAATTAAGTAGTAATTGCACCTTTTCTCAATATATGGCGCTACTATAAACCATGCAAAAGTTTTGTAACCGTTTTTGTAGTTTAAAAATTATTGTACATGTAGAGTCATTTATAATTTTATACTGTGTTCTATTAATCATAAAAAGGTAGTCTATAACAAGTTCTTTTTATACATTCTGATTATTGTATAAGAATATAAGCAAAACTGGCATTTACATTTTTTTTAAGCTATGTTTCTTATGTTTGCAGACGGAATGAACGTAAAAGACAAACAGAAAAATATGCGTTTTAATCGTTTTTGTGGACGTTGTGGCGATATAATAATTCAAAACCCGAATTAACCTAATCGCTCTAGCCGTTTCTGAATTTTAGTGAGTTCAAGAAAGTACCTACTTAATTTTGTTGATAAAATGAAATTTATTTTGGTCTGTAAACTATTTTACATCACCAGAAAATAAAGACAATATTTTATATTCTACATTTTTATGTTTATCAGATACTTGAACAACTTTTTTATTTTTACGTATTTCAAACCTTTTTTCTTATATAAAATTACCCATAAGTACATAAGTATATAAATTAAGAAATACTGTCAGAGCAAGCCATAAATAGCCAATTCTACAATTCTTTGTCGAATTCCAGCACCAAAAATCGACTACTTCCTTTTTGTAAGCGTCATCGATTCATAAATTTTCAGTGCAGGGATTTGCAGGAAGCAAGACATCAGAGAATCCTTTCATTGTCGTACAGGATTTATATCAAATAAAATGATAATTTTATACTTTTATATTTTATACAAAAATATCTAACATTTTCAGATCATTCCAAAATGGTTTTAAAACACGCGATTAGAGTTCAGTTACCCCAATATATATATATATATATATATATATATGTTTCTTTTTATTCTTGGGTAAAGGTTATAGTAATAAATAAGGAACACTGATTTTACAACGTTTCGCACATTTTTTATTGTGCTTTATCAAGTCTAAAAATAATTTATAAAATGTGCGAAACGTTGTAAAATCAGTGTTCCTTATTTATTACTATAACCTTTACCCAAGAATAAAAAGAAACATATTAAAATGGTTAAAGAAAATAAAGTACATTATATATATATATATATATATATATATATATATATATATATATATATATATATATATATATAGGAGGTAGCACAGTTAACGTGAAGGAACATTTCGCACGGTTTGAACAGGAAGCAGAAAAAATATATAATATTCATGAAGAAATAATGCATCGTAAAACACAAGAGAACAAATGATTCAACATGTTGCACTATTTAAGCCCAAACATCTCCCAAAATCAATAAAAAATAACTTATATAAGACCTTATATAAGACCTCAACGTGGATCCCCGGGTTAACGATTGGACGATTAACTTTCTTTTGGATAGATATCAGAGTGTGCGTGTTGGAACCAGGCTGTCTAAAGAAATTCCCGTTACTTCTGGAGTACCTCAAGGTACGGTTATAGGCCCATTGGCCTTTCTTGTATTTGTTAATGACCTGGCTGCAGGCATTAAATCGACAGTTCGGCTTTTTGCCGACGATTGTATTGTTTACAGATCTATCTCTTCACTGGAGGACTGTATAACACTACAGAAAGATTTAGGTAGCATTGAAGAATGGGTAGTTTCAAATAAAATGACTTTAAATGCGGACAAGAGTCAGTTGATAACGTTTGGCAAAAAGAAGTTTGAGGTGGAGTATGTCATAAGTAAAACAAACTTGAAACCAGTTACCGTTGTAAAATATTTAGGGGTTTATTTGTCATCAAATATGAACTGGAGTTACCACATCAACAAAACTGTAGCACATGGTTTTCAAACGTTGAATTTTGTTATGAGAAACCTTAAAAAAGCAAGACCTCTACTAGAATATTGCTGCGCTGTTTGGCACCCTTATCAGGAGGGACTCGCCCAGGAACTTGAGAGGGTGCAAAGAAGAGCTGCTAGGTGGGTTTTCCTGCGTTTTGATAGAGAATTTAGCCCGACTGAGGCACTGAGGAATTTAAATTGGACCTCTCTTTCGTCGAGAAGGAAATACTTCATTAAAGTAGCTATGTACAAGGTATACAATGGCCTACAGTCTTATCTGGGTTTAAGGGATACTTTAAACCAGCCTAACTATATCTCTAGAAACGATCATCCGTTTAAGATTCAGGTACCCTTCTCCAGAACTAATGTGGGTCTTCATTCACTAATTGGGGTCGGTGTCAGAATCTGGAATGCTCTTCCAGAAAATATACTCGTGAACGGCATGCCCTCCTTAAGCCGTTTCAAAAATCTTATTAAGTGACAAACATGTAATAATGTCTAAAAAAATTTTTTTTTTTATAATTTTATAAACTACATATCATGTTATTTTTGTGTGTATGTGTAGAAGTGATTTATGTAAAAATTGTAGTCCACAAGTCTTTTTAGACTGCCGTTCTGTAATATATTAAATAAATAAAATAATAAGATCCATATTTACCTATGCCAGCGAATCATGGATCATGCCTGTAAACGATGAACACAATTTGGAAAATTCCTATTTTTGGACCTCACCGAGATCCAGTAACAGGACAATACAGAATGAGAACTATCCGAACTAGCACGACTACAACTCTCCAGACATCGTACAAGAATTCAAAGTAAATCGATCACGCTGAGCTGGACATATACAGGGGTGCCAAAACACCAAAATTATAAAAGCAATATGGGAAGAAACACTACATGGAGAAAGACCACTTGGAAGATCTAAGTTAAGATAGCGGGAAAACAGCGTCGGTCTTACCTTATGGAAGACAACAGCGGAGAATCGCACTGAATGGAGGAAAGTGGTGCAGGCAGCAAAAACCTACACCGGGTTGTAATGCTATGGATGATGATGATAATGATGATGATGATGATGATGATGATGATGATGATGATGATATTTATATACAATCTCTGGATTGTGGATTCTGCACTTAAGAAAATCGATCAATATTTAAAAAAAAGAAGGTACCTATAATTTTCTTTCTTCTTTTAGTCGCAGGTCTCCTTTCTGCTCCTCTAATTGCTATCTCTTACCCTCATTTCCTTTACCTCCTAGCTCTGGTTTCTTCTTCTACTATTTGCTCATACTGAAAGGTTGTTGGGTATTTTCTTTTGGTAAGTAGTTATTTTCTCTTCGAGAGTAAACTTTTCTTTTTTTTGAAGTAAAATCTTTGTAAAAGTTACGTACTTTTTTGGGGGGTATCTAATAACACACTTGTAGCACTTTACTTATTTTTTTAATGATTAGTCCATACAATCTGTTATTTCCTTTGAACTCACTCATTTCTATTTTAAGGTGTGAAAATATCTATTTAGCTAAATATTTAAGTACGTTAAATGGTAAAATTGTTGTATTCAGAAGCCAATTTTATAGCTCTATAAATAAAATCCGCTAGGTGCACGACACTGATAAAGATCTGGAGGTTGATAAGTCGCCAAGCTTCGTAGCAACCCACTATGAAAAGAAGGAAGGAATGGAGAAATAACTCCTTTAGAATTTCACAACCAGATTTTATCTCTTTGTGGTTGCGGTCATCAAGAAATTTCATTAGGACAATTGGTATTTCTAAAGATTCTTTGTTAAATGTAATAAAGGAGTAACGAAATATGAATAGACATCAGGATATACTGTTAAATTTTATGTCTCAGTATGTGTACTAGTAAATTGAGAAACTATTTTCAAAAATCATAAATTAGTTCCTACTTGGACAGAGGCTGCGAACAAGAAGAGGAAACAGTAGAACACATTATGTATGACTGCTCTGCTTTTTCTGAAATCAGAAGATCCGTGTTGGGCGAGTACTGGCTTACACCAGCCGATGTCAGGGAGATCCCCCTCGGGAGCCTCATCACCTATTTTAAATCACTAGGCCTGGTGACAGCCTGAGGTGAGGATATCCCTACATACGGGAGGATGCACAATGGGTCATATGTGATCTCAGTGCTGACTGAGCACTAGCTCGCCCCTCCCCAAATTTCCAGATCCAGAGTTCCTACTTGGAGTACAAAATGTTGAGCAATTTTAGGCAAAAATTTTTTGTTTGTTTTAAGTATTACTAAAAGTAGTAAACTGTAGTATTATCTATTTAATTTATTTTTTCAATAAAATCATCTTCTGCGACTGCCCAAGAGGTCCATCTCCATGGCAAGTGTAATTTTGAACTCGAATATTAAATTATATTGATTTGTAGCTTTAACTTGTGCTTTAAATTTTAAAGAAAACTTGAAAATTTTACTAAAACAATATTAAAAAGAGCAACGATAGTCATGGAGCATTGGTATTTAACATATGTTTAAATGAAAAGTTGACCAACGAAGATTTCCATTACTCATAAGGAAAAACACACCTTACACAAGAATGAATACTATTGCCTTAAATCGAAATTGAATATTTAATTTTACGCATGTCTAGGTGGTATCACTGCAATACGTCCAGTGGTTTTGTATGGAGCTGAGACTCTGACAGCCCGAGGTGGTGAGATTCTAAGAGTTTGGGAAAACAAGATCCTTCGACGAATCTGTGGACCAGTGAGTTAGGAGGTAAGAAGGAGAGGAAGAAAAAAAATGAGGAACTAGCGTGGAGCTCTGTGGCAGGCCAGACGTAGTGGGCGAGATCCGGTGGTCAAGATTGAGATGAAAAGGTTGCCGGAAGAAAGAGTAGCATAGAGGAAACGCAGGTGTCAGCCGGCTAAATAGGTGGCTCAGACTGAGGTGAATAGATGGACTGGTACAGAACCTCAGATAATGGAACTCAGGAGATGAAGGAGGATCGTAAACTATGGAGGCAATCGGTAGTGCAGGCTTAAGATTATCAATTTTGGAAGCAATCGGTAGTGGCCGAGGCTCTACGGAAGCTTTACGCCAATGAAGATGCTGCCGAAGTAGTGTGAAGCTATAATTAATGCTGCTAAAGGAAATACAAATTGTTAAACACATTTTATGTTAGATTTTTATGTTTTATATTGACTTTTATTAATTTTCTTTAAATTAGTGCATTTCTTAACCTTTGTTTGATTTTATTAAATCAAAGAGAAACCATATTACACTGAAATTAAGACGAATTCATTGTTAACTAATCAGGACTTATAAAAATAAATCACCGGTTAAAGTACAACCAAAAATGATATATTTTAGAAAAAAACTTTGTGTTCCTTACACCTTTTTTTATATGTTTATTTGCTACTTCTGCACGATCCGCCCCATCGAAGTGCTGTTTGTCTTACTCGTAGGATAATTTGTGATAATTGCTAAAATTATTAATAAATTTTTATTACGCGCAGTAAAAACCAGTTGAATCTTATGGGGAGGTGAATATAACATGAATTTAACAAAGGACTATTTTTTAACTTTTCAAATAAAATCGTAAAATTCTCAAAGTTATTCTCTTTCTAAAAATATACTATTGGTCTCGTATGCATACCTACGTGTTTTCACAGAAGAATTGGAATAACTGGATGTTTATCCACAGGTCTCTGGAATTCTAGGCAAACGGCCCAGCTATTTTATTCTCTGGAATCCCTCAATAAACTTTTTTGAATGGTATAGCTACGCTTGGAATAACTAATACTTACTTTCACGTATAAACTCGGTTCGTTGCAAGAACGAGTATCTTCTTGAATTTTATATGATATTTTAGCTTTACTTTTAAAATGTCTGTTTAAAAATAAAGAGAAACCTTAACTGTCTGATTAACTATCCAATATTGTAAGTTAATTTAGTGTAAAATCACGATTTTTCTAGAAACAATATAATTAATTAGACTTTTCGTTAATTACATGTTATTTTTATAAAAATTGTAGGTACTATACAAAGCCAATAGGCAAATACAGAGAGTGACTAAGGCGGTTAAAGAATAAAAATGATCATCCGATGAGAAAGTTTCAGTCCTTTTGTACGGGGACGGAGTACGTGGAGTCTGCGAAAGGATAGCCGAGCTTTCGAGAAACATTTAAAGTTTAAATATATACCCATCGGCGTGCCACAGTAAAGGACAGTTCTTTACGAAGTTTCGATCTTATTATAAATTGTGTAGTCCTTATAACAAACACACTTTAGATAAATCGAAGCCTAGTTTTTGTGTTTCATTACACTATACAATTTTTATATTTAGTTGCTTCAATAAATCAACATTTATTTAATATCTATTTCTTAAATATATTTTCATTATTAAACTAACTGTGAACTTCTCAATGAGCTTGAACAATTTTGGTTGAATAAATGGAATAATTGAAGCAAACACAATGGATTCCACAAATTATTCATAATCTCCTAGACTCAATTAAATAATCCCCTTCGAAAATGGAAAATAGTTGATTGGATGTGTGATTGATCCTTTAGTAGAGATTCTAGTGTGGTTTGCTTGAACCCTTCGACAGCGTAACAGTGAAAGACTGTCTAGTTTCCGAGTAGCGGTCAAGAAAATTGGGTCACAGGAAACCACAATAAGAATAGCAACATGACAGTTTACTCGATAGATACCAACCATTAATTTTCTCGTGAAAAATCGTTGTAGTTGAGGTAGACAATTTTATTTTAAAATATACCTTAGCTGATATGTAATAAGCGCTTAAAACTGACACAATATCAATTATAATAAAACTGTGCAATCAGAGGACAAAAGGAACGGTTTATTGGTATAGAGAATTAAAATGAGTACCTAATAAAAGCTCTCTTATAATGGCAAATATCAGTTTTTTTGATAAATTTAAACTGTATTATCCTTTGTTTTTAATACAATTATCTATAAATTTAAAATTTATTACCTCTTTCAGACTCTAATTTAATAACCAGCTATTAGAACCTCTAAGGTCATCTATACATCAATACTTTTCCGTTATTTATTAACGAATTCTAATTCCAAGTTTGACCATCTATAAGAAACATATTGCATTTAGATATAATTTCCAACTAAAGATTATTTTTATGCAGTTTGGTCCTTTTTAATTTTTTTTTTCAAAGAAAGTAATTCTTTAAGTTGGTCTGGTCTTCTTAAAACACTGATATGAAAGAAAATGCTAGCTCTACGTGAGACACTGTTTAGATTTTCTTGGATATCGTTAGATTACGTTTATTTTACTTCGATTATGGATTACCTTCTTAAAACCTAAGGGTACGTTTACATGCTTGGCAAGTCTTGGCAAGCTTCCACAAACACAAGCGTATAAAGGGGGTGTTTGGCTTGTCTTGCGTGAGATGAGAAGAGCTTGTTGCTGATCAAGGCCATTGTCGGTTGGTTTTTGATACACAAATAAAAGGAAACTATTTTTTTTCATCTGTAAACACAACATTGAACGACTGCTTCAAATTCCAATTAAAATGCTACTGCCATAAGTTTCTACGAATTCGTCGATGAGCTGAAGTTAATCTAGGTGCTCTAGCGAGTCGTTTTGCATGAAGTTGTTCTTCGTGAAGTCGGTTTTGTATCGTTTGCTCCGATTTTCGCGTGCTCGTTACTCTAAAAGGCGATTTTGCAGTATTTTAGCTATAGTGGTGTGACTCCTAATTGTCCAAAGTCATAAAATACGATATTCTCTTGGGGTTGCTGTCCTTTAGCGATCGAGATAAGGGACTCTTTGTACTATGCCGTAAATTTGTTAGCGATTCCAGGTTCTGGAAACCGCATACTCATAATTATGGTTGTCATACTTCGATAATTTTTGTGTGAAACGAAATAATGAATTTATTATAACAATGATTTTTTTATGAGGCTAGAAGTTAAAAAAAAGTAAATAACTAAAAGGAACATGATATACAGTTAGTAGAGAGTAGATTCCAAAAGATTTTAGGTACCGTGAAATATTTCTCGCCATAATAACATTAGGTATCATTTAAAATAGTTTCTCCTTCTGAATTTTGACCTTTTGAGTAATTTATTTAAAGATTTATTAGTTCAATCCTTTCTTAATATACAAAATGGCCTAATAAGTAACCTCTTTTGATATAAAAATCATGTTTTTTCAGAAAATTCTTTTATTCGATAAAGTCTCCTTTTTAACTCAATACAACAATTCCAGCGTTTTCCCAACTTCTTTATTCCGGCCGAATAATATGATAATGGAAACTCTGTTTCGTCAATTACTTCTCGTTCCAACTTATTTCTTTTATTTGATATCTCTTCAAATTTTTGAATCATCGAAAGAGGCGAAATCAGAAAAGTAAACCAGATCTAAAAGCAATTTAAAAGCCAACTCTTCATTGTTATAACACTCTTGTGAACCTGTGTATAGTATCGTGGAAAAACAACAGTTTTCTTTCGTTTCTAACAGAGTTTCTTACCTTTTTTTAAATACTCAATTAATACTATGCCTTCAATCCCATTGGCTTCAACTTCTGCAACCCATTAAGCCACTCCTTTTACATTCTGTATAGTTAACTACTTATATTAAGTGGAGTAATAACGGTTCTAGAAACGAGGCAAATATCATTGAAGTACCTTGTTTTATGTGTTTTTTGACCGCTTACTTTTACTTTTTATATGGGTATAATGCAAACGATACTTTTGCGTGGTTTTTGCCGTTTGATTTTCGCAACAAATATTTTTTATCGTAAGAACACGAACTGCACTAAAACTTTTGTAAGTAATAACGAATGTTATCTTCGCACAAAAACTGCAAATAAACATTCATGCCCTGGTTGGCGCCGCGTGAGTGTCGAGTTTGCAGAAATCTTACATTACTCAAAAATTAGACAAAGCCAAGTTTAAGAAATACACAAATAACTATGACAAATTTTCAGTAATCTGTAGTCTTAGAATGCAATAAATTAAATCAACGAAAATGACTGTTATATATCTCTTAGAATGCACGAATGCACATCTAACAGTTTATACTTTAAATCAAATCAGAGAGGATAATTGAAACACAACTTTTAATTCATAGCCTAAAATAATATTTCTGCTCAGTTAAGTGCGAATAATTTGGTTCGAATATAATAAGTAGATCGAGTATAAAAAAATAATTTTTTCTGCGACGAGAAAAAAGTTTGACATTTTATCTCTGTTAACAGGTCACAAAACGTCACTTTTTATGAAATTATTACTTTTTTCTCCTACCACTTTGTAAAATAGCGTTTTACATGATACTTTTGAGGAGTGTAAGTGATCATAAACAATCATCGGGATTGTAAAATACAATTCTGTCCAATCAGAAACATGTAAAACAAACTCCCATGGGACTTTTACTTTACACGATTTTGATTGGTTACAACTCGCCTGCAAAGAATAAGTTATGTTCGTAGGGTAAACTACGAATTGTCTCAAAATTAAATGTCAAATACAAATTATAAATTTATAATTGTATTACTATTTTTTAATTATTTATTAATATGTATAACAGCAATGATTTTTCAGTAAATTATACCTATACAAATTTATATTTTTTAGATTTAGAATCATTACTACTAACAAAGCTATTCTGTTTGACAGCTGTCAAATTTAAATTAACTATTAAATTCGTTGTTATTTTTATAGTACGTATTTTTAAATGGTTGTTTTAAAATTATTGATTTCGAGAGCAGTAGACAGCAAATGAAACTAAAAGAAACTTCTTCCCAATAATCTGAGTTTCGTTGTAAGAAAGAATATTCAAGTTTTATGGAATGGCTGAAATCTAAACATACTTCTTCACAGAGAAAGCAAAAACCTTAAAAGCGTCGTTCATATGGTCTATAGGTACCTACACAGCATGATAAAAGCTACGATAGAAGTAAATCATAATATTATAAGTACATTTGCAAAACTAATAATGTTTCTAAAAACACAAAATGTTGAATACGTTCCAAAGTAATCGAAAGTATTAGATAAGAATATTAGATAAGGTATTTTTTTAAAAGATATTTTTAGGTGGCTCTAATAATGGGAATATCTGGAGCATGTTGGCAAAGTGAGCTTACACAGATGACGGTAGATCACATTGACAAAGACAGTATTTTAATTGTAAAGGTGCCTGCCACCAAAACAAATGTTTCTCGAACATGACTTATGCGCGTGGTAGTAGGAAAAATATTGTACGCAACACGGGAAGTAAGTAATTTGCAGTCTCGAAGTGTTACCGCTCTCGGCTAACGCCTCGAGCGTTAATATCCCTTCTCGACTGCAAACGTCTACTTACTTCCCTTGGTACGTAAATAACTATTTTACCATGGGAAAAAAGTGAGTACTTTTTTCCCGGATATATACACATAAATAAAGGTTTCCTTGACAGATAGTTGATTGATAACGCAGGTCTAATTGTCACTATAAGGACAAAAGCCTACTAGTTTTAAAATTCAAATTTTGCATCAGTAATTTTCTGATTTTATTTAAAATATTAAATCGCCGTCACAGAAAAAAAATGTGTATTATACACGGGAAAAATATTAGATTTTAGCTCTCGGTTTTTTGTCTCCCTCCGCTTCGCGTCGGGAGACAACACAACCTCGAGCTAAAATCTAATACTTTTTCCCTTGTATAATAAATAACTATTATTTCATCCTTAGTGTTATTAATCAGGTACTGTTAAGAAATTATTATGGCGATAGAATTGCTAAAAAAAAAACAAATAGAATAAAGAGCTAATTTGTACAAATACAAAACAAAAAGTTTTTAAAAATTATTACAAACAATATTCTACTAAAGCTTTGAGACCGAGAGTAGAAGAGCTTTTTATGTACAAAAATAAATAAATAAAAAGAACATTTATATCTATACTAATATTATAAAGAGGAAAGGTTTGATTTTTTGTTAGTTTGTTTGAAATGAATAGGCTCCGAAACTAATGGACCGATTTTAAAAATTCTTTCACCGTTGGCAAGCTACACTATTCCCGAGTGACATAGGCTATGTTTCGTTTTCAAAAAAAATAGGGATCCTTACTAAAATGCCATTAATGTAACCAAAAATGACCTTAAAATCCTTACATCGCGTGCGCTGAGAATACTTCTATATACTATATACGAATATTATAAAGAGGAAAGGTTTGATTTTTTGTTTGTTTGATATAAATAGGCTTCGAAACTACTAGACCGATTTCAAAAATTCTTTCACCGTTGGCAAGCTACACTATTCCCGAGTGACATAGGCTATGTTTCGTTTTCAAAAAAAAATAGGGATCCTTACTAAAATGCCATTAATTTAACCAAAAATGACCTTAAAATCCTTACATCACGTGCGCTGAGAATACTATTGATTATAGAATAAAATAATGTACTACGATTTCGAAGAATATATAAATATCTACAAAAAATGCCGCGACAGCATAACTGTTATAGTTACGTCACAATAACTATTTTTTAATTTTTTAAAAATTTTTATCTTGGTATTAATCCTTATCAAAATAACTTATTTCATAATCACGACAGATATCACGAATTTAGCATGTGCAATGGGACGAGGCTACTTATAAAGGAATTAAAGGACAATTAAGTTGTAGCCACCATTATAACTGAACCACCAGCTGGTCAACTAGCTCACTGAGGATACCGATGATCCCAGCTGATCTACCAAATCCATTTAAACCGCTTCAATTTCCTATCAAAACATCTTTCGCTTTTACTAATAATAAGTCTCAAGGTCAAACCTTCCAATTAGTAGGGATAGGTTTTCCTATTGGCCAACCACCTAAGGCAAGTCGGAGCACCTGAAAATCAATTTATTTTGCTGCCAGAAAATAAAACAACATGTAATATTGTTTACAGGGAAGCGTTGATCCAATAAATTTAATAGCTTTTGTTATTTTTCTTTAATCCCCGTGCAATGCCGGGGAGGGCTGCTAGTATACATATAAAAAGAACTTGTCCTTATTATTGCAGAGCTTAAACTACTGGAGTTAGAAACGTAGTTTTTGCACAGTGAATTCCTTTTATGACACAAGCACAAGGATTTTTAAAAACTCCATCCCTACGAGGATGAAATGGAGATTGTAAGTTTGTACAAAAAATCCTAATTTTTAACAATTTTGCATAAAAATTTGTATTTAGTTTTTAAACTAGAAATAAATTAATATGTGTGTCAGGATTTTTTTTTAATTTTACCCTTAAGGGTATATTTTAAATTATCAGAAATTCAGTTGCTATAACAGCCTTATTTAGAAGAATTAAATTAAGTATATATGCAGTTACACCTTGTTTACTGCTTATATTCGTACTAGCTGACCCCGCGGACTTCGTACCGCATATAACGGATGTATTTTTTGGTTTTTTCAAATTTTTACGATTTTATTTTGGGTTCAATTTTTTTTTTTGATTTTATCGTTTTTATCATATTTTCTCGTAAATTTTCAGCTGTATACTATTTTTTGATTATATTTTGTAATTTATCGATTAAATATATTAGGTAGCAACTGCGGCACCTTACGTCATATTATTTAATTTAGCAAGAATTTTTTGAAATATATAAGATATTATGCAAAATAAACCTTAAGTAAGAATTGCTCGTTTAAATATATGTGATATTAACTGCGCCACCTTACGGTGGCGCCATAGTACTTTATTAAGTCGTAATTGCTACTTTAAATATATAAGATATTAACTGCGCCACCTCACGGTGGCATACACAGGCTTTGAACTTCATTACTGAACCGCTAGATGGCGTTGAAGAAGCTAGTTTTTGTGATTTTTTTTAATAAAATGTATCCTATGTTAATTCTAGCACCTCCAAGAATATGTGTATAAATTTTCATGATGATCGGTTAAGTAGTTTTTGCGTGAAAGCGTAACAAACAAACTTACATTTACATTTATAATATATAGGGAAGGGATAGGGAAGGGAAGGGATAGGGAAGGGAAGGGATAGGGAAGGGAAGGGATATACTTATAACATATTAAAAAAAATATTATTTATATATGAGTATAGCTTATTAAAGTAAATTAGATACCTGCTCTTATGAAACATCTAAAAATTTAATGCAGGTTTATGAGATGACACAATATGATCGTAAACCTAGTTCAATTTACCTACACTTTAAACTTTAATAACGTTAATGATATTATTTTTAACTTCCCGCTAAAAAAAATTAATTTTTTTTTTTAAATCGGGAAGTTATTGGTTTCACCCCGTTTTTCGAAAATCGAGTTTTCATCGGATCTCAACGTTTTGAGGTCTTAGGAACCTCCCCTGACTATTTTTATGAGGGTGTCTGTATGTCTGTATGTACGTGTGGATGTGTGTGTGGATGTATGTCAACCTCTTATAACTTTTGAACCGCTTGACCGATCGAAATGAAATAAAAAGCATTCCAAAGAGTTTCATCTAACTTAGATTCCCTGTAAGTTTGAACCGATTCGAGCCGGTAGATTTCGAGAAATTTCAAAATAACCGAAAAAAACAATTGGTAAAAATGATGTTTTTTGGGCATATCTTTTTGGCTATTGCATCGATCAATTTCATAACCTTATCAGCTCTCAAGCTTAAAAAGCCACGTCGAATGCCGTTTTCCAAATTAAAATCGGTTGATTCGTTCGTGAGATATCGTTGTCGAAAAATTTCAAAAAAAGTGTTTTTTTTCAATAACTTAGAGATTTTTTTGACTAACCGATTTTGCACTCCCGGTAACGTTTTTAGGTCTCAAAAAACTGCGTCGAATGCCATCTTGAACATCAAAATCGAATAAGGCGTTAAAAAGTTATGGCTTTTTAAACATTTCAAAAAAAGTCAAAAACGTCAAAATACGTCACGTTACTATAGCTTTGCGGTTAAAACTAGCGGGAAGTTGCAAGGATGGCCTTTAAGGTCAACCTCTTTTCGAATTTTTTAAATAAAAAACATAACTTAACGATTTTGATACGACTTTATTTTAAGGTATATATTATAACATATATAACTTGCTAAGTATTTGATTTATAAGTATATAAGCTATAATTCAAAATTTTTCCTTTTTAATTAAATTTAAACTTTTTATAAGATATTT
Source organism: Altica lythri (assembly GCA_964028335.1). NCBI lineage: Eukaryota > Metazoa > Arthropoda > Insecta > Coleoptera > Chrysomelidae > Altica > Altica lythri. The sequence continues at coordinate 7,706,161 of OZ034807.1, read as the reverse complement.
TAATTAAGGTAAATGACTTTGATATATGATTCTAAATATGAATATTATATTGCCCGTGCTACTCTTACCTTCAGAGCAGAGTTCAAAATTTAGAAAAATTAATTATTGAAATTTAACTCTTAATTTTATTATAAACAGAATTATAATTTAATTTTAATATCTTATTTGGAACGCCAATGGTAAGAACAGACGCGTGGTCGCGTGGATTATCGATTTTTAACTGAACTTAACCTTCAAAATTCTAATGTAATATGTAGTAACTGTGAAAGTAATTGTTTTAATGAAATTCTAAAATGAAAATAAGAAATTTTAAATGTTCTTAAGTCTAGTGATGTGCAAAATTAATTTTTAAATGAAAGTGAAAATGAAGAGAGTTTATACAACAAGAAATTAAACACACAATTATTTATTTTTGTATTATAATACCGTATAACTGCTGCTAATTCAATTCTCCACCTCTTCTACCATATAAGACCTGCTCCAACCATATAAATGAATAATTTTTTTTACTTTTTGAGACAAAAATTGCTATATTCAGAACTGGTAAGTACTTATTTCACCACTTCTCTTCTTAACTTGATAATTTAATCTTCTTAACAATGATAAATATTCTTTCTAGTACAATATCTCTTCTCTTCGACCTTTTCAAACTTTTAATATAACTTTAAAATAATCTTCCTTTTTACCAAACTCGTACAAACTCCTTCTATTCAACTTTAGTACCAATATTATATTATTCAAATCTCTTTTCACTTATTATTTTATCAAAAAACTCAATTTTGATACTGCATAACATTTATTACAACCATTCTCTTCAAAAGATCAAGGGAAAGAGAGACAATCTCCAAAATCAACAAACTAACAAAAGCCTATCACTAACAATCTATATACTATATCAATTTTTCCAAAACAAACTTGATTCTATTCAAATAAAACAAATCAGCCCTACTGGATTACTTATCTTAATTTCTTTAACAATTTCTATCATCATACACACTAGATTTATAACATTATTTTGCAAATTTGTCTTATAACCTTACATACTAGATTTCTAACAAAAATTATAAATTTTATTTTCTATTATGTTTTAATATAAATTTAATTTTTTTTTTAGAATTTCTTAATTTCTTATTAATTTTATAAATGACAAATATGAATATTATGAAAATTTATACACAATCTATTAAAAGTAAGTATTCAATTATTTATTCGACTAATTAAATTATTTTAAACCAACGCATGTATTTTAATATTTAAGTTTTTATTCATCTTTCTTATTTTATTTTTCCTTTTTTTTCAGGAATGAAGAGAATAATTTTTAATATACTAAAAAATGAAACTAAATTATACAAATTCCTAAGCTTTGCACTCTACCCTGGGATCAAGAATATGCTTTTTAATTATTTTATATTTAATTTTACATATTATATATATCATAGAATCATATTTCATCTCAATATATATATAACATATAAAAAAATATTATTTATATATAAGTATAGCTTATAAAAGTAAATTAGATACCTGCTCTTAAGAAACATCTAAAAATTTAATGCAGGTTTATGAGATGACACAATGTGATCGTAAACCTAGTTCAATTTACCTACACTTTAAACTTTAATAACGTTAATGATATTATTTTTAAAATGAAAAAAATAACGATTTTAATACGACTTTATATTAAGGTACCTATTACATCAGTAAAAAGTAACTAAAATTTCTTTCGATATTGTGGTGAATGCGCCAGGTTCATATACTTCGCAATTTGACTGTATTTATTTACAAATTTTCTAAAAGTTTTTTGTGGCATAATTTTAAATTTTATTTTTCCTTTTTTTTCAGGAATGAAGAGAATAATTTTTAATATACTAAAAAATGAAACTAAATTATACAAATTCCTAAGCTTTGCACTCTACCCTGGGATCAAGAATATGCTTTTTAATTATTTTATATTTAATTTTACATATTATATATATCATAGAATCATATTTCATCTCAATATATATAACATATTAAAAAAATATTATTTATATATAAGTATAGCTTATAAAAGTAAATTAGATACCTGCTCTTAAGAAACATCTAAAAATTTAATGCAGGTTTATGAGATGACACAATGTGATCGTAAACCTAGTTCAATTTACCTACACTTTAAACTTTAATAACGTTAATGATATTATTTTTAAAATGAAAAAAATAACGATTTTAATACGACTTTATATTAAGGTACCTATTACATCAGTAAAAAGTAACTAAAATTTCTTTCGATATTGTGGTGAATGCGCCAGGTTCATATACTTCGCAATTTGACTGTATTTATTTACAAATTTTCTAAAAGTTTTTTGTGGCATAATTTTAAATTTTATTTTTCCTTTTTTTTCAGGAATGAAGAGAATAATTTTTAATATACTAAAAAATGAAACTAAATTATACAAATTCCTAAGCTTTGCACTCTACCCTGGGATCAAGAATATGCTTTTTAATTATTTTATATTTAATTTTACATATTATATATATCATAGAATCATATTTCATCTCAATATATATATAACATATAAAAAAATATTATTTATATATAAGTATAGCTTATAAAAGTAAATTAGATACCTGCTCTTAAGAAACATCTAAAAATTTAATGCAGGTTTATGAGATGACACAATGTGATCGTAAACCTAGTTGAATTTACCTACACTTTAAACTTTAATAACGTTAATGATATTATTTTTAAAATGAAAAAAATAACGATTTTAATACGACTTTATATTAAGGTACCTATTACATCTATTACATCAGTAAAAAGTAACTAAAATTTCTTTCGATATTGTGGTGAATGCGCCAGGTTCATATACTTCTGTATTTATTTACAAATTTTCTAAAAGTTTTTTGTGGCATAATTTTCTATTTATATACATTATTTAAGGTCTTCTTTATAGTATCATTTAAAATATTTGAAATTTTAAATAGCTATTAAAAACTCACAATTGAGCACATTGAAAAAATAAGTGTCTCGATATTGATACATCCGTAGAAAGTTACTGTAATTATTTCCTTCGATATTATGGTGAATGCGCCAGGTTCATATACTTGCCAATTTGACAACATAACACGGTATTTATTTACATATTTTTTGTAGAAAATCATGATTTACTCCTTTAAAAACCTCCAATATTGATACTGAACAAAAAATACTTTTGTATTTTGAAAACTGCATCAAAATTGATTCAGTTAATTGTAAAAGAATCGCGGACAAACATACATACAAGTCTAGCTAAGTACCTCCTTTTTTGGAAGTCAGTTGATAATTATAATCGAATTTATTTAATAAAAATCGTAGATTGTATTCTAATAAATGGTGAATGCACATTTGCTTTCACCAATTTTTTAATAGTGAAGGCAGTTGAATACACACAGGTGAAACTCAGAAGCTTTTTATTTTTGGAAGTCAGTGAAAATACCAAAACCTTCGTCGCGAATCAAGATTTCTTTATTCATGTGATTATTTTTGAATACAATGATCCCAAGACCAAAAAGCAAAGTGAGAAGTGGCACTCTAGAAAGATTAAATGAGAGCAAATCAAGGATCAAATTAGTGCTTGTTTTGTGTTGTTGACAGAAATAATTTACAAAAAAATGTTCCTTTAGTTACTTCACACCACCCTTTCCATCACAGAATTGACTGTGGTTCTTCAGCCCCTTATTCAGCTGATATCAGTCGCTTTGACTTTTTCCTTTTCTCTTAACATTTAAAAGACTGATGACCATACCAGTAGAACACTTCCAGCGATGCTACCAAAAGTTGAAACTAATCTGTCCAAGGAAACTACTTTGAAAAATATAACATTGCAATGGTGCTTGAAAAAATAAAATAATGTTGGTTTGTGTTTTTCACAGAAATAATTTTTCCTTCAGACCTAACTGTAAAATTTTTCCTAGATATATCCTTGTAAGGCTCCGAAAAGAGTCATTGGTGTGAAATTAGACATTGCATAATGAAAAACGCCTCATTTCACACTAACCTCTCCGTCACAGAATTGACCTTAAATAGTATATTACGCTACAAGGGACGAAAGTTGAATTTTCGGCCCTGTGCGTCATTATGGCAACATGACGCGCAGGACCGAGATTTCAACTTTTGGTCCGTGTAGTGTATACTATTTTTCTTCATACGTCGGTCGAAAGTACTTGCGGAACGAGCGAAGCGAGTGCAGCTGGTCGTGGGACAGGCATCAAATACATTCGAAGAGTCAAGTTTTGTCATTGATGATTATTTTTAAGGTTATAGATAGAAATAGAAATGACACGAGAATAAACAGTCCCTAGTTACAAGTGTAACTACGCATGAGAAATTTTTCCTCCCGCCGTAAACAGGGAGTAAATGTTAAAGACGACAAAACATCATGACGCGCAGGGCCGAAAAATCAACTTTCGTCCCGCCGTAAACAGGGAGTAAATGTTAAACTTTCTTCCCTGCAATTAGGGACGAAAGAACGTACTTTCGACCGAGGTATGAAGAAAAAGCATTTATTTTTGAAAAAAGCAAATACTTTGGTAGATAAAAAAATCAGTCTCAATACTTTTCTTCCACAACTCTTATAAGAAAGGCGCTCTTAATTTAACCATAAACTATGTTTATTGAGATATTTTTCACTCCTAAGCAAAGACTATAAAAATAAGATATTTATTCACTTTTACAACGACAAGTTAATCAAGAATGACATCTTGAGTATAAAATTTGATACTCTATAAAATAACAAAGATACGTTTAAAGACGTCATATCAAAAATTTAGCATAAAATTTATTATCCTCTATTTCACCGTTGTGTTTAACGTTCACGCTTTCACTTGAATGCATTTTATTTTTAAAGGAAATGTCTTGATCTATTTTTATTTTCGATACAAAAGCCAGTTTGTAAAGATTTCCTTGCGTTATTGGATGGATTTATGTCTTTAAAATTTAAATGGCAACTTTTCATAAACAATGTTGCTTCGAAATGAGAAGGATTTTAGTAAAACATGAATAAATGAGTAACTTTTTTTTATATCGCGAACATAGATGACATTTTTAGTTAAATCATGAGCATTTCAAATAGATAATGCATTGGTAGTGTTGCACTAAAACTTTATTTTTTAATTTATACATATAGTATAGTAAATAAACAAAAATTATAGACAAACAATACAAAACTCACTTTACCGTGCGCTCCACTTTTGATATTCTTTGATCCATATTTCGCTTCGGTTTAGCGACGTTTTTTGAGGAGCTTGATGAGAACTGTTGAGCAGCGCTGCAACTGTACTGATTTTTTGGTGGATCTGCAGATTTACCGTTCTAATATTTTATTTAAATTTTTTGTATCTTATTTTAAACTTACCTTTTCTTATTAAATAAACATTTTTTTTAAATTTACCTATTTCTACTTGTTTTTTTGGATTAATCTACTGATCTCAAAATATTTAATTTGGCAACGGTGCTGGTGAGCGACAAAGAAACAGACCGAATTGCAGACCGAGAGATTCGGTGGCATGGAACAGTGCATAAAATGCGATTTTTTAAAAATATTTGAGCTTGTATAGTATTTAGTTTTCCCATTAAATCTTGACATTGTTTAGTTATAACTACTCGATTTAGTAGTAATTCTTCTTTAATACGTGCCATCAACGTTATATTTTCTGGTGTAAATGTTTTAAGAATGTCTTGGAAATTACATTCCGTACAATCTATTACGTGACTTGTTAGACAAGTTTACTTCAAAGACACACTTCAGAATTTTTTTGCTTTCTTTTAAAAGAACACGTTTGTCTACGTGGATTATTTTATGAGCCATTTACGAAATTAAACATTAATTGCAAATATTTAGTTTAGGTTAATCAGATTTCTTAATATCTCTTGAACAACCAATTTCTAAAAATAATAAGAATAATTCTAATATAAATATGAAATTTTGATTTTAAATATTTGTATGAAATGTTTTCACTTTGCTACGTAAAAATACTCGTTTTTCAATAGCTCTACAAAAAACTCAAAGACTAATGGACCAGTTCTCTCCAACTGGTACAGCAGGTGGAGAGTAGCTCTTAATTCCACCAAAACACAAACATCCAAACCTCAGTCGACGAGAAAATCTCTCTTTCGGCTATATCAACGTGTCACTATGGGGGAAACAGCTCGTTCCTCAGGATCAGGTGACCTACCGAGCGTTCGGTTTACCCTTCCCAACCTGAATCTCCTCTAGACGCTAGACATGGACCTTCTTGAAGACCTGGAAACCCTCCTAGATGAATCCCCACTTTGTTATAGGTAGATGGTGCCCATATAAGATTAGATGTTTATTGGGTTGGCTGTTAGCCTGTATCACTGTGACCTTTGCAGATCTATTGTGACCACCCATTATCTCAAGAATAGGATTAGAGAACCTTGTCCAGCCCTGCCCTCTTAATGAGACTTAATAGCCTTGACAGTGGTCACTCCGCATCACTTGGAGCAGCCGGTTTCTCCTCTCCCAGTACCGCGTCCTTGCAAGGCCTTCGCATTGGCATAGGACATGAAATGCGGTCTCCTCCTCCTCTTGGCAGTATCGACAGATGTCTTCATCTGCTAAGTTCAACTGGGTCATGTGTTTCTTGAACCTACAATGTCCTGTCAAGAGACTGACAATCATTCTGACATCGTTTCGCCTTTGTGATAGCAGCTCTGCAGTAAACTTCGCCGAGTGTCCCTTTATGTAGACTTTGGCTTGTCTCTTGCCCGGTGATTTTTGCCACCATTCCTGGGCCTTCTTTAGCCTCCATTTCTCAATGGCTGCCTTTCTAAATGTGTCAGCAACTCCGCCGAATGGTTCCGGGCCAATCATTAGCTCCCGCACGGGCCAGTTCATCAGCCTTCTCATTGCCTCGAAACCCTGAGTGTCCTGGTATCCATGCCAGTGTCAGAGATGGTGCCCATATAAGGAGGACTGGATAAAAAAATGGGCCCTTGGCGAAGGTTTCTGTGCTTACCATCGTTCTTGCCAAATGGGGGGACACCACGACGGAGGAGACACGCCACAGCGTCAATCTCCCAACCCCACATTACACCACGTGGGTTACACCTCCACTCATACACTTACATTCACACCAAACAGTAAAGACTATTTAGGCACGTTCAAGTACCATAAATGACAAAAAGACACAGGAACAACTGTCGAAGCAATCCAACCTGCTGCAAAGGTGAGATTTGTGAGAGCGGGGCCGACGACCGATGCTAACCCCATCCAAACATTTCCATCCACTCCCTGAAGAGGACATAAGTCCTACAACAGGGTCCTTACATATCCACCACTCCTTCAAATTTTACCTTATCTACCTATCTACCCATCTTTCATTCATACATTCATCATTCTAAAAGATGTCCCTAGATGGCTTATAAGTCAACATTCTGATAACTTAATGTTAAAGTATAATCTTTCTCTATGTTATGATTAAGAGCTCCATATTATGATAACATTTTGCCGAACGAGTTACATGTTATGTTACATAAAAATCATGTCATTTATAAACATCTGATAGAGATGTTACCTGGTAGAGTAAAGATTTAACATACAATTAGTAAATAAGAAGATTTTCCTTAATTGCGGCCAAAGTTTAAAGAAAATTTTAAGCCGCGAAATAAACTTGACCAAATAAAAACATAAAATAAAAATATGTCTCCTTATGAAAATAGGTATCTCTTTTGGTTACCTACTTTGATAAATGATACCAAACGACTGTGTCACTGATTTCTATAAGGACAAGAAGAGCAAACACGTTTACGTTGAGTTGACGTCATATAATCGTAAGTAGGTAAATGTCCAAAACCATACTTAAACTCAATCGGGACGTCATAGATAACGGGATTCTGGAACAAATCTCTAAAAAATTCTTGATCTTCTAATTTTCTCTAGGATTAGGCAATACGTGAGAAAATTAAGAAAAAAACATGAAAAATTATATCGTCATGAAACGGGGATGGGTCTCATCGATTGTTGTTTCGCGCACGCGTTCGAACCTGGATACAGGGTTTACTAGATAGAGACACTCCAGCATTCAAGGTGCATGCATCGGTGTAAATAACGTAGAAGACTATGACGAAACGTTCGCGCATCTTCGGGTAAATTCAAATTTTTCGTTAAGTCTCTCTGTACTACCCGGTACGATCGTAATTAAGTATTTTAGTCGGACACGTGATTATTTTTAATTGTGCGGTTATTTTCTGTGCCGCTAAAGCTATGACTAAAAGTTTGAGAAAGTTTTTTAATAAGGTGAGATAAATTCTTGAACGAAGTTCGTTAAGTGTAAGAAGTTTTATAATACAGGAAGTTTGGAGTTTATTTTTTTTATAATTGAGTTTATAAAACAATGCCGGCGTTTTGATTAAAATTTAATTCTAATAACAAATTGATTAAAAGCTTTTTTTGGGTATTTGTCAATTAATATCTAAGTATATATTTACTATTTTCTAAATGTACTTAGTTTTAGATTTTCTAGTTACTATTTAAATTGTTGAAAAGAGATATAGTTTTTTAGTTTTGACGTAGTTTGGTCTGTCTGTGCGCATCGAATGGTTATATAATCGCAACTTTTGAACACTGATGATATTTTTGTGGGCGTATTTTCTCTATAGAAATAATGAAATGTATTGAAATAAAAATATTTATTTTATAACTTAAAAAATTTTTATATAACTAAACTTACTCTTAATCAAGTAAACACGTTTGAAAAGTATACCTAAACGCGGTTTTATATTAAAATACAAACACTCCAAATGCAATTTCTAAGAAGGATTAGTAATAACTGAATTGGAGTGAAATAAAATTTATTTAAAAATTTAAAAACAAAACTCAAGTCCATTAGGTAGTTATTGTTGAGTTAATAAAACACTAAAATCGGCCTTACTTCCAAAATTTAAACGGCAAGACGGATTTTTTGCATTCAATTCGTGAGAGCGTCAGGAATATTTGTAACTAATATTGGAAAACTGCATTCGTTATTTTTTGGCGAAAATGAGTTTAATTTTGTTATTCGGAGATTCGTGGTGTCGCAAGGCATTTGATATGATTAGCCACAAAATGCTCTTAGCAAAGCTTAACTATTTTGGTTTTTCCAGAAAATCTAGTCAACTTTGCGAGAATATGCTTAGTAACAGGTACAATTGTGTAGAAATAAATAATATGTCAAGTCGTCAAAGGTCATCATTTAAATTAATTCAACAAGGTTTACCTCAAGGGTCAGTTTTGTCCCCGCTTTTTTTCTCGCTCTATGTTTCAGATATGTCTAAAAAAAATAAAATTCTCAAAACTCGAACAATTTGCTGATGATGGGCAAGTTCATATACCAATAAATAAATACTCTGTTCACGATGTCAATAATAAACATAATTCCGATTTAAACAATCTGGCAACATTTGCAAAAGATTATAATTTAAAATTAAACTCATCAAAATCAAAAATTTTAATTTTACATAAAAATGAACGTATAAGGGAACACATTCAGCAGAACTTACAAATTAGCTTAAATAATGAAATTATACCAATAGGCATGTTCACTCATGTTACAAATCCATCTAATTTTTTTTTCTCTTATGAAATACAGTATTTAAAAACCTAAAATAAAATTAAAAGAACCTAATTTTTAGTCTGAAATTAAATAAAAACAATTTAAAATGCGTTATTTATTATCTATGATCACGTGACTGCTAACACCATTTAGAGCGCTATGACGTCACAGTCCGGTAAATAATCTAATTTATCTGTCATATTCAAGAGCCACTAGCGAACTGTTTATTATAACGACTACAATAGCTTACTTTTTTTTACATAATACCTACATATTGTATTACGTTATCACATTTGTAACTAATTATGATATAAAACAAAATATATTTAAAGAGAGGTTATGTACCTTAAATCCGTGTTAAATACAAAGTTTTAACAGTTTACTTTATCTCTGATTTCCTCTATTCTAGATCCAATTTAAATACTTGTATTTACATTTTTAGTTTGCTAGTACTTATATCAAAATGATCTTCACAAAAATGACTGGTACTTTTCGGTGACGATGATTGTGGGTTTCTTCTAGCAAGTGTTAACTACGTTCTTCTTATTAGAATGTTCTTTGGAAAGTTTATAAAAAGTTTCTGCGGTGTACCTACTTATTGAAGTATTCTTACACATTGGCACTGCAGTTTTTGTAAAACGACGTCATTTTTACAGTTTGTGATCAACAAGTTCTTAATAATTTAGTAAAATACAATGGATTTTAATGGAACGAGAGCTTTGTTTACCGGTCAGTGACGTAGTTTTTTATCAAGTGACAGGATGGAGCGTTTTGGCGGCAATTATGAAAACAGATCTTTCTATTAATTTTTTACTGAAATTAGTAATATTTTTTTGCCAAAAATATATTTTTCGTCTTTATATAAGTTCTATCTATAAAATTAAAGCAATTTGAAAAATTAGTGAACATGCCTATTGTAGCAGAAGCCAAAAATTTGGGAGTTACATTTGATAGCTCTCTATCGTTCGAACATCACATATCTAACAAACTGGTTGCGGGATACATTCGTTTAAAAAATCTTTATAAATATAAAAAAAAATTATCCTCTAAATAGAAATATTTCTTGTGTGATTCACTTATATTATCCTTATTTGATTATGGCGATGTGGTCTATGGTGATTCCCTATCATGGCAAACAAAAAAATCCATACAAAAAATGCAAAACAGTTGCATGAGGTTTGCTTTTAACATTTTATACAGAAGTCATGTCACACCACATCTCAATGAAAATAAAATATTAAATATGACCAATAGACGTAAACACCATATGCATTCTTTCATTTATCTGATAATCAAAACCTAAGTATCTGGCAAAAAAGTTTATTCCGTTCTCAAATAATACCAGAAACATTCACAGGTTTGTCATGCCTCGCCACAGATCTGCTGCATTTCAAAAATCCTTTGTATTTTGCGCTACAAAAATTTGGAACGAACTACCAAACGAAGTAAAAAATATTTCATTAAAATTGTTTGCAAAACACATAAAGGAAAAATTGCTTAATCAACAACGATTCTTATAAACCTCTTGTGTTGTTAAACTTTATTATTCTTTCTTTAACTTCTCTTAAAGTATAAACAAAATTAATGCATACTTCTTTTCCCTTGACTTAAACATTTATTTTTGTATTCTTTCCTGTTTCTCCTGTGGGATCTTGGTTTGGGGGGTTCTTTCCGCAAGTGTGTCGACTGGACTGGGTTCAATTTTATGATGTTAATATTTTAATGTTTTATTATGTTCTTTTTTTGGGTTATTCCACATGAGTCCTTATAAGGGCTCAGTGTAAACGGTTTCAATAATCGAGGAATAATCCATTTTTATCAAATTTGGGTTAGTTTATATCATTTATAAATAAGTATATATGTTATTGTTAGATTTATAATTTGATAAAATAAAGAATTTAAATTTGAATTTGAAAACGAATTGACATTAAAAGTAATCTCCGAAGTACCTGCTGTCCAGGATACCCATTATTTACGTTGTCTCCTGGAGTTTTCGGTAATATCGTTATAAAGTTAGTCAAAATTCCATAGTTGGACGTTTTTGGGCTTGCTGAAATCGAATATCACATAAAAAGCGATCTTCGGAGTACCTGCTGTACAGGATACCTACTGTTTCGTAGTCTCCTGGAGTTTTCGGTAACATCGTTAAACAATTAGTCAAAATTCAAAATTTGACGGTTTTGGCACTAAATTTAAATAAGCACAATTTACAAAAAGAACTTTTTATAATAGAAAGTTTTTTACTGATTTATAGGTCATATTTTGTGTCATCTCAACAATGCACAGCATCCCTGATTTTGCAAAAATATTAAGTCATACAACGCTGTGATTGATCATAGAGAAGATTGTTTCCTTGTTAACAAAATCAAGGGTAGTTGTATTTAAAAACTTTCTAAAACAGTTTATTTTATTACCAGTTAAAATAATAATTACTGTTTTCACATGTAAGAACAAAAAAAAAAAAGAAAAAAAAAACTTCTCTGTAGCGTAATCGATCCCATTATGATAACATAACAGAACTGTCAAAAGTGGACTGACTCGCCGCCTAACCAACTACGCTACGAACGATTTATTTAATAACTTTCAAAATAATATTATCTATACACAGCTTAGATCATGTTTAATATCAATTCGGTATAAATTTCGAAATCTATGTATATGCCTAAATACACTTGAAACATGCATTGTCATCCAGTTCTTAGCTATCCTGAAAATTTTAGAGCTATAGGTAGTCGGGAAATAGGTTTAAATTCGATTACAAATTCCACGGAATGACACAGAGACACAGAACACGGCGAAAATATAAAAAACTTTCTAAAAAAGGGTTTTGTTTTCAATATATTTAGTGCAATTCTGGGAGATGACGTAAAGGTTGATCTGCTGAGGACTAGATATTCCGTAGATCGCTTTCGATATAATATACGTTCTCAGCAAGCCCAAAAACAATCTAGTAGTGAGTTCTGACTAATTTACCTAAAAAATCATGGAAATGAGGTAAATAGTAGGTATCCTGTGCACCAGGTACCCCGAAAATCAGTTCCAATGTCATATTCGTTTTCAACCAGGTATTGAGTTTTAACCAATTTTACAACAATATTGCCGAAAACTTCATGAGGCGATGTAAACAGAAGGTATCCTGGCACCAGGTACTCCGGAGATCGTTTTCAATGACATATTCGTTTTTATATAGCGACCCCAGAAACCCCTGAATAACAAATTAGAATAAAATCTTAAAATTCTATATTACCTATTTATATCTAGGTACGTTAGTCACCTAACAACAAAAAAGTTGTTAAACAATGAAGCCAGTGTTTGTGAAAATGTGTCCCAACCACTTAATGATCCTCCTTTTATTTCCATACATTCTTCTAAATTGAAAGACAAAACCCCAATATTATCTTTAACGGATGTGCTTTCTTGCATTCCTTGTCGTGACTGTGACCAAGTTTACATAGGTCAAACAGCTAGAGTTCCCAAAGACCAAATAGCTTTCGATAAGTAAGAAAATAAACATTATCCTGAAAGGAGTCCCTTGGGTTTCACACACTTAATAATGACCACTGGGCAGATTACAATAATATTGCAGTGTTGGATCGGGAAAAAACACAGCCAAGGCTTTTTCTATAGAGATGACTTACATTTGTAAAAAGAAGAACACGATCAGACATTGGTCATCTTAATAAAATTCTATCCTATTTGTTACTCTTAGATATAAATATCAACAATAGTAGGTATTTACTTCTTTAGTTGGGGATCTTTAGCCACTAAAACAAACTTATAAAAAATATAAATCAATATTTTGAAAATGACCCTTGCTTATTAATCATGATGGATATGCCAAATTTGTCGAGGGTCGTTTCTTAAAAATGAAAATGCCTAATAAAAATGAAAATAATTAGTCTATATATTGTTTGTCTTTATGGTTATATGCAAAACTAAAAAGACAACCCTCGTACAACCTTATTATGAATTGTGTTTATATAAAAACAATCTAACGCTAGATTAAAATTTTTAATATCATTGGCTAGGACATTATCCATGTGCTTTTAGTATTTAACACTTAATATGAATAATAGTGTATCGATTCGAGTATTAAGAGCTTAATATTTATTGAATGAACAATTGGCCAAGTGCCCGTACATTTAAACGATTAGAGGTTAGTGAAATTTGCTTTTCTGCTTCAACTACCCTTTTGGATAATTTCTCACGGGAAGATCCCTATTAAGACCGTGATAAAACGGATTTCGGTCACTAAATAATGAGTTTTGCTTAGATATAAAATACACAATTGTACCATTCCTAGTTGAATAGTTTACCTACTTTGTATAATTGTAAAATAAATAAGAAAACGTATGTAAACAAACATTTCTACTTTAAACTTTAAAGTTGGGGGAAAACAGAGGTCTCATTTCAACTGTGAAAAATCTAATTAAACTCATGTTTGTCTTTATGGTTATATGCAAAACTAAAAAGGCAACCCTCGTACAACCTTATTATGAATTGTGTTTATATAAAAACAATCTAACGCTAGATTAAAATTTTTAATATCATTGGCTAGGACATTATCCATGTGCTTTTAGTATTTAACACTTAATATGAATAATAGTGTATCGATTCGAGTATTAAGAGCTTAATATTTATTGGATGAACAATTGGCCAAGTGCCCGTACATTTAAACGATTAGAGGTTAGTGAAATTTGCTTTTCTGCTTCAACTACCCTTTTGGATAATTTCTCACGGGAAGATCCCTATTAAGACCGTGATAAAACGGATTTCGGTCACTAAATAATGAGTTTTGCTTAGATATAAAATACACAATTGTACCATTCCTAGTTGAATAGTTTACCTACTTTGTATAATTGTAAAATAAATAAGAAAACGTATGTAAACAAACATTTCTACTTTAAACTTTAAAGTTGGGGGAAAACAGAGGTCTCATTTCAACTGTGAAAAATCTAATTAAACTCATGTTTGTCTTTATGGTTATATGCAAAACTAAAAAGGCAACCCTCGTACAACCTTATTATGAATTGTGTTTATATAAAAACAATCTAACGCTAGATTAAAATTTTTAATATCATTGGCTAGGACATTATCCATGTGCTTTTAGTATTTAACACTTAATATGAATAATAGTGTATCGATTCGAGTATTAAGAGCTTAATATTTATTGGATGAACAATTGGCCAAGTGCCCGTACATTTAGACGATTAGAGGTTAGTCAAATTTGCTTTTCTGCTTCAACTACCCTTTTGGATAATTTCTCACGGGAAGATCCCTATTAAGACCCTAATAAAACGGATTTCGGTCATCAAATAATAAGTTTTACTTAGATATAAAATACACAATTATACCATTCCTAGTTGAATAGTTTACCTACTTTGTATAATTGTAAAATAAATAAGAAAACGTATATAAACAAACATTTCTACTTTAAACTTTAAAGTTGGGGGAAAACAGAGCTCTCATTTCAACTGTGAAAAATCTAATTAAACTCATGAACATCAAGGAAACGCCATCTGGTGTGTACCTTCTGTGAGATTTTTGTTAGGCGAAATGTTTACCAAACGCTTCTCTGATGGTACAAAGAAATTTAAAATAGTTGCAAAAAGCAAAAGAAACTAAACAAATTAAATGTGTAACTTTTAACCTAGTTTAAAAATTCAGTAAAAAAACAAAAAAATATTTTTGGGACAGAAAGAGTGATTAATTAATCAAAACCAAAGGTAATGCTGAACACGATTGGGATTGAGAAACCTTATGATTTTCTATAAATAATATTAATGCCAAAAAAAATCTAAGTGACCAAAATATATATTTATAAGACTGTCTAATTCGAAGACATGTAGAGTAATAAGTCTGGACCTGTCAAAGACTGTTCCTTATTGGGCATTCATTGCACGATCAAAAAGTGGGGTTAAGATAATTTATTTAAAGTTAGAAATTTGTATTCGGGATTGTGTTTAAAATAGCTTTTACGAGGGTTGTCTTTTTAGTTTTGCTTATAACCATAAAGACAATAAATATATAGATTTAAAGCACTTTATGGCTTTTCAAAATATGACCAAACAGTTATTCCAGTCTTCAGTTGACACCTGCAAATCATGTTGTTAAATGCATCAATGGTTTTTGGGCTGTTAGGCCGGCGTCGATTGTCTTGCTGACTTGACGTTTTGCCAACACGAGCGGTTGGCATCTTCAGAAGTTGCTTCCTGGTTGACAGTCTGCGAATTACTGAGCTCTTCGTGGACGGAGCCCGTATTTATACGTCGGGTACCCTCACTATGGACCATCGGATCAAGTTTGAGGAGACCCAAGTCCTCGCTACTACATCAGCATACCATTTCAGACTCTATAGAGAAGCCATAGAGATAGAGGAGCACCCGAACAACTTTAATAAAAAAGAGGAAGCAGTCAAGATTAACAAAACATGGGTCCCCATAATTAAGGGTGCGAAAACTCTTTCCTTAACGAACAACACCGACCAGAACCGATTGGAATCGAAAGCAACTGTGGCCCCGCCCACTTCCTTCCCGACGTATAAATACGGGCTCCGTCCACGCAGAGCTCAGTAGGTCGCAGACTGTCAACCAGGAAGCAACTTCTGAAGATGCTAATCGCTCGTGTTGGCGAAACGTCAAGTCAGCAAGACAATCGACGCCGGCCTAACAGCCCAAAAACCATTGATACATTAGACAATGGCCGCGAAAGCCTTTCACAGTTTACATGTTGTTAAACTTTGTACAATATTTTTTACCAGTGCAAATCAAAGTATCAAAGTAAATTTTATCAGTTAAATAAGTGGAATAATCTATATCTATATATCTATATCCATATATATAAAAAAGGATGTGTTTTTATGTACGAAATCGATGAACTCAAAAACTACTGGACCGATTATTATGAAAATTGGTATATATATGTATTTTTCCACGGAGAAGGTTTATATGATATGCTCATTGATGCCACTCGCCACCAGGTGGCGCTGCAAAGTAGCAACTTCTGCCCCGTTCAACCGATTGTCATGAAAAGTGGTATGTATATGTATTTTTTCACGGAGAAAACGAATTTGCTATGCTCATTGATGCCACTCGCCACCAGGTGGCGCTGCAGAGTAGCAACTTCTGCCCTGTTTAACCGATTGTCATGAAAATTGGTATGTATATCTATTTTTTCACGGAGAAAACGAATATGCTATGCTCATTGATGCCACTCGCCACCAGGTGGCGCTCCAGAGTAGCAACTTCTGCCCTGTTTAACCGATTGCCATTAAAATTGATAAGTATATGTATTTTTTCACGGAGAAGGTTTATATGTTATGCTCATTGATGCCACTCTCCACCAGGTGGCGCTGCAGAGTAGCAACTTCTGTCCCGTTCAACCAATTGTCATGAAAATTGATATGTATATGCATTTTTCCAAGGAGAAGGTTTGCATAATATGCTTATTGATGCCACTCGCCACTGGGTGGCGCTGCAGAGTAGCAACTTCTGTCCCGTTCAACCGACTGTCATGAAAATTGGTATGCATGTTTTTTTCCACGGAGGTTTGAGGTGGCGCTGCACAGTAACAACTTCTGCCCTGTTCAACCGATTGTCGTGAAAATCAGTAGGACGCTGTATTTTTAATGGTTAATATGAATATGATATTCGTATTAATGGAAGTTACCACCAGATGGCGCTTCCATTAAACGAGCAACCACTACTTATTTTATTACTTTAATCACGCCACCGTAAGGTGGCGCAGTTAATATCACATATATTTAAACGAGCAATCCTTACTTAAGTATTGTGATGCCACCGGAAGGTGGCGCAGTTAATATCACTTTTATTTAAACAAGAAATTCTTACTAAATTAAGTATTGTGATGCATCTAATATATTTTATCAATAAACTACAAAATATAACGAAAAAAAAAGTATAAACCTGATAACTAACGAGAAAATATGATGAAAATGATAAAATCAAAATAAATTGAAAAAACGAAAAATGGAAGAATGACATAAATGATTTGCGGTACGAAGTTCGCCGGGTTAGCTAGTCTATATATATATATAAAAGGATGTGTTTTTATGTACGAAATCGATGAACTCAAAAACTACTGGACCGATTATTATGAAAATTGGTATATATATATGTATTTTTCCACGGAGAAGGTTTATATGATATGCTCATTGATGCCACTCGCCACCAGGTGGCGCTGCAAAGTAGCAACTTCTGCCCCGTTCAACCGATTGTTATACCAAGTGGTATGTATATGTATTTTGTCACGGAGAAAACGAATATGCTATGCTCATTGATGCCACTTGCCACCAGGTGGCGCTGCAGAGTAGCAACTTCTGCCCTGTTCAACCGATTGTCATGAAAATTGGTATGTATATCTATTTTTTCACGGAGAAAACGAATATGCTATGCTCATTGATGCCACTCGCCACAAGGTGGCGCTGCAGAGTAGCAACTTCTGCCCTGTTCAACCGATTGTCATGAAAATTGGTATGTATATCTATTTTTTCACGAAGAAAACGAATATGCTATAATCATTGATGCCACTCGCCACCAGGTGGCGCTCCAGAGTAGCAACTTCTGCCCTGTTTAACCGATTGCCATTAAAATTGATAAGTATATGTATTTTTTCACGGAGAAGGTTTATATGTTATGCTCATTTGATGCCACTCGCCACCAGGTGGCGCTGCAGAGTAGCAACTTCTGTCCCGTTCAACCGATTGTCATGAAAATTGGTATGCATATGTTTTTTTCCACGGAGGTTTGAGGTGGCGCTGCACAGTAACAACTTCTGCCCTGTTCAACCGATTGTCGTGAAAATCAGTAGGATGCTGTATTTTTAATGGTTAATATGAATATGATATTCGTATTAATGGAAAATACCACCAGATGGCGCTTCCATTAAACGAGCAACCACTACTTATTTGATAACTTTAATCACGCCACCGTAAGGTGGCGCAGCTAATATCACATATATTTAAACGAGCAATCCTTACTTAAGTATTGTGATGCCACCGGAAGGTGGCGCAGTTAATATCACTTTTATTTAAACAAGAAATTCTTACTAAATTAAGTATTGTGATGCATCTAATATATTTTATCAATAAACTACAAAATATAACGAAAAAAAAAGTATAAACCTGATAACTAACGAGAAAATATGATGAAAATGATAAAATCAAAATAAATTGAAAAAACGAAAAATGGAAGAATGACATAAATGATTTGCGGTACGAAGTCCGCCGGGTTAGCTAGTCTATATATATATATATAAAAGGATGTGTTTTTATGTACGAAATCGATGAACTCAAAAACTACTGGACCGATTATTATGAAAATTGGTATATATATGTATTTTTCCACGGAGAAGGTTTATATGATATGCTCATTGATGCCACTCGCCACCAGGTGGCGCTGCAAAGTAGCAACTTCTGCCCCGTTCAACCGATTGTTATACCAAGTGGTATGTATATGTATTTTGTCACGGAGAAAACGAATATGCTATGCTCATTGATGCCACTTGCCACCAGGTGGCGCTGCAGAGTAGCAACTTCTGCCCTGTTCAACCGATTGTCATGAAAATTGGTATGTATATCTATTTTTTCACGGAGAAAACGAATATGCTATGCTCATTGATGCCACTCGCCACAAGGTGGCGCTGCAGAGTAGCAACTTCTGCCCTGTTCAACCGATTGTCATGAAAATTGGTATGTATATCTATTTTTTCACGAAGAAAACGAATATGCTATAATCATTGATGCCACTCGCCACCAGGTGGCGCTCCAGAGTAGCAACTTCTGCCCTGTTTAACCGATTGCCATTAAAATTGATAAGTATATGTATTTTTTCACGGAGAAGGTTTATATGTTATGCTCATTTGATGCCACTCGCCACCAGGTGGCGCTGCAGAGTAGCAACTTCTGTCCCGTTCAACCGATTGTCATGAAAATTGGTATGCATATGTTTTTTTCCACGGAGGTTTGAGGTGGCGCTGCACAGTAACAACTTCTGCCCTGTTCAACCGATTGTCGTGAAAATCAGTAGGATGCTGTATTTTTAATGGTTAATATGAATATGATATTCGTATTAATGGAAAATACCACCAGATGGCGCTTCCATTAAACGAGCAACCACTACTTATTTGATAACTTTAATCACGCCACCGTAAGGTGGCGCAGCTAATATCACATATATTTAAACGAGCAATCCTTACTTAAGTATTGTGATGCCACCGGAAGGTGGCGCAGTTAATATCACTTATATTTAAACAAGAAATTCTTACTAAATTAAGTATTGTGATGCATCTAATATATTTTATTAATAAACTACAAAATATAACAAAAAAAGAAATAGTATAAACCTGATAACCAACGAGAAAATATGATGAAAACGATAAAATCAAAATAAATTGAAAAAACGAAAAATGGAAGAATGACATAAATGATTTGCGGTACGAAGTCCGCCGGGTTAGCTAGTATAACAGTTTAATTTCCTATTATTCTGTAACTACGCTCATGTGTTAATAACTAATACGAACCCACTATGCGATATTTTAACATTTTACAGCTTACTAAAGAAGCCAATAAAAGCAAATATACTTTTATGGCTTGTATAAGTATAGCGATGTTAGTTCAAACATAAAAGTGAGTAGAATCTCGGGTTTACTTAATGTAGAGTGAACCTGTTGGTGTCGTTAATTCCATTGAACTGATTTCTACTCGTCCTCTTCAGCCATTTTCTGATGTTAATTTCACCTAAATCCAACTATTTTATAGTTAACGTAATGGAACTTTAATACTTTTCTAAACAGATGGACTATGTTTATGCTTTATACATACTTCTCCAAAACGTAAACAGAAGTTTAAAGTTAATTTTTGTCGAAACCACTTATCCGATTTGGACGATTTTATTTTATTTAAAAGTTCTTTCTTTCTCTCAGTATAAAAACTTTTTTAAATAAATACCAGGTATAAAAAACTTGTTTGGAAAAATATATTTACAGTATTTACAATATTTACAGTAATTGTAATCAGGAAACTCAAGCTATCAAAAAGCAGCTTGTAGAAGTGTGGTTACTGAGTTAGCCCTTACCGTTTTTTTTTTGTAAAATCTTTACGAGAAACACGAAATCTTACTCGCGAAGGATGTGCTCAAGTGTTAGTACTGTTTAAGGAAGGTTGGAGTTACCAAAGAAAGACTGGCAATCAGACTCGCAGGCTGGTACAAGGAAGGAAGCCAATAACGACCCCGATTCATGATCAATTTTTAAGACTTTCAGCCCTAAGACAACTTTTTGTAATATGGTTATATGGTTAAAGGCAGTGGCTTACAAGTTTGCAGAGAAACTATTCGTAGTCGACTAAGGGAACATAATTTGACACCTGGAATTGCTGCTCGAGAGATTATCGGAGAGCGAGGCTAAATTTTGTCGGGAAACTCAGATTTAGCACCCTATGACTCTTATCTTGTCTTAATAATTATATCCTGCTTAAAGGGAACCTGACACAAGTCTATAGAGGACGTAAAACAAAAATTACCACAGCCTCTCAACATCCTGCTGGAAAATACCCTGCAACACTGCTTCGCACAGTGGAAGTTTCGCATAGACAAGTGTCAGGATGCGGATGGAGATTATATTGAAAGGGAAAAATGGTAATTTGTAAAACTTAATTATCGGACTTCGTATTGTTGTTATACAAGATGGTTCGCGTAGAATTATTTTATACTAGGTGTACCTGCGACGCCGTTCGCGTGGCGTGTTGATTGTTGTTTAAAATTTGTTTCACTCACCCCGTTAATGGGGTGGGAGGAGAATTTTTTATAGACCAGATATTAAGTTAAAAGAAGACAAATACATATGTGAAAACCGCATTCGAATTGGATCAGTAGTTTTTATGTGATGCGCGCACAAACATATAGATAGACAGACAGATGTACAAAAACAAAACTAACCACAATTTTGGGTTCTATATTGATGTACCCGCGACGTCGTTCGCGTGACGTATAGATTGTTGTATAAAAATTTCTACCCTCACGCCGTAAAAGTTATTTCTCAACATTTCCCTTTACTGCTCTGCTCCTATTGATTGTAGCGGGATGTAAAGTATCCTATAACCAGCTCAGGAGTATGAAAAATAATTGTACCAAGTTTCGTTAAAATCCGTCGATTAGTTTTTGTTTCTATAGCGGTTATACAGACAAAAATTTTACTGATTTCATTTTTGGCATCAGTATCGATCCCTAATCACCCCCTGATAGTTATTTTGGAAATATATTTCATGTACAGAATTGATCTCTCTACAGATTTATTATAAGTATAGAAGATCACACATGCTTATTTGAAAACGAACAAAGGAATAGGGAGTAAACAAAAAGCAAAAAGGGATTGTTTTCCCGAACAAAGCTAGTAATGACTGGTTTCAAGTTAATAAATTTCTTTAATCTATGTTTGTTTTACTTGTGCGTTCTCTCTTTTGTATCTACCGTTTTCCTTGGTATTGGATAACTCTAAAAAAGTATTTTTTCAATGTATTAGCAAGGTCATCATTGCTGCTTTTTTCATGAGATATAGGTACATCTATAATTCTGCGAGTAATACTTTTATCCTTTAGTTTCTTTGCCTTATTTCGTCTCATTTGTTATGAAGCATTTGAAGCTTTACTTTACTCAAATTCACTGCTTGGGACTTCAATAATTTCTAAAATGTTTTCTAAAAGCATTTTGTGTAAATAAGAAGAACCTGTAGTTATGTGGAACTTTGTATATGATTATTTTATGAGTTGTGAAAGTTCAAATTTCCGCCAATGGGAGTTGTATAAATATGTAATTGGTAGAAAGAGTGTAAAATGAAAGGTTGAATTGATAACCATTCACGGTAACAAATATGAAATTCTGCTCTTTTTAGAGTTCATAAACGTATTGATTTTAATTTGTACGAGTCAAAAGTAAAATTGAATCCACAGAATGATTATTAATGGATATATCCATTTATAGGATCAATGACATTTTAATCAACTTGTGTAAAAGCATTATACTATAACACGATGTGATTTAATTTATAAAATAAAAATTGGTATAAACAGGGTGAATAATTAAGAATAACTAAACTCTGAATTGTAGATTCTAAACTTTAAACACCTAGCAGTATGTAGTATGTATATAAAGCATGTAAAGCCAAATTATCATTTTTTGAGGTCCAGAATCTACAATCCAAAGATTGGATATTCTTAATGAATCACCCTGTATAAGTGATTTTTCTTTATACTATCCTCGATATCTAATTAAAATTATGAAACACGTGTATTTATTTTGATTGTTAATTATATTTCAGATGTTTGAAGAACTAAGAACTTGTACAAGAAAATGACTGTTCCAAAAAGGAAACAACCGATCTACAACAAAGTGAAATTCAAATAAACCCTCTTTCGCCTCTTTCGCAATAAAAGTTTTGTCCTAAAATGTCTAAATCACTAATCCTAATCATCGATCTAGATACGATAATGCCCTACCTTCTTCAGCCCTTTTTACCCACTCTAGTATGACCCAACCAGAAAAAGTCCCGTAAGAACCCCTCCCTCACCAAAAAATGTTGTTCCCAGATCACCTTTCCAAACTAGCGGTCCTACAGTTCTGCCTGCTGCTTACTTTAATCAGAGCAGAGGATTATCGACCTCTTAACGGTCGTGTGTACTTCGCTATAGCAGCCGCTCCGAGTGCTCAAAGTTTCTCCAGGTAAATACAATATTTCTTTTAGTTTACTCTTTTTTCAGACTGCTAAACAATAAAATTATGGACAATATTAAAGCACCACTTAACTAAATAAGTTCAAGTTTTTCCGTATTCGACTGATATGTTTGGTAGCTTCACAAATGAATTAAAACAATTGTTTTAAACAGAAATTAATTAATTAATAACACAAACAATTCGCTAAACATAAAGAAAACTTAATAAATTAAACTAAAGTGTTGTAACTGAGTCTTCACCGTGTACTTCTTATTACAGTATTCATTTGCCTTGGTATACTGGAAATCTGATTTTTGATAACATGTTGGGGGATACTCTCCCACTCTGCTAATACTGAATCTAACAGTTGATTATGGTTAACAGGTGGGGGTCTATGACTGCGAAAGTTTTTTTAACAATATCCCATATGTGCTCTATAGATTTAGGTCCGGGCAAGAGGCTGGCCATTACATTAACTCAAGATCAATTGCATTTAGGTAGTTAACCACTTTCTTAGCCACGTGGGAACAAGCATTATGTTGCATGAAATCTGCATTCATGGATCTCATGCGGATAGGAACCAACTCTATGCGGCTATTAAAACAGACTCCTCCCCAAAACATCAAAGTGCCTTTACCAAATGGAATTTTGGGAAAAATATTGCAGCTCGCAAATCTCTCTCTAGGCCTTTGCCGAACATGCTTACATCTATCCGAAGATTTTAAGTTGATCCTAGTTTTATCTGAGAACAAAACTCTTTTCCAATCGACAACCTGCCAGTTTTGATGGCTACGAGCTAAACGTAGTCTTCTACTGTTCAATCCAGCTTCATTTAAACGTCTTCTCACAGTTCGAGACGATATCAGTAGATTGACCTTTTGCGCCTTTGTCCAGGTCTGTGATTGTCGGATACTGTCTGGTTGAAGCGATTAACCATACGACTTATAGTGGAATGATTTCTTCCTTAGCAACATAACGCATAGAGTTTCCTTCTGCCTCTAAAGTTGATGCCCTTACCGCGTCCTCTACTCTGCCACGATTCATTTTCTAACACAACACACCTTCTAGCAAATAAAATCTTTTGCTAATCAACAATTTTTGTAACGACAATGCTCAACTTTCAACAAAAGTTAAAATTTTATAACAAAACGGGTATTTGACAGCATGAGTCTAGATTATCTAAGAAGATCCATCCCTATTCATACAAAATTAGCAACCTTAATCATGATGAGAATTTTGAAATTTAAAGCAAACAAGAGAGGTGGTGCTTAATTTTGTCCATGAGTTGATATAGATATTTAATATTTATTTTAAAAATAAAAAAAATGTACAATTAATAATTCATTTAAAAGAGATAATCCTTTGAAGAGGTTTTTTTGTTTCAGAGCATTCAATAAAACAATAATGAACATAACGTCAAACTATTTAATGGGAAAGAGTGGGAAATTAGGATTTAACGTCAGTCTGGAAACGATTGTGATCGATCTGCCGGAAAATGGAAGTTTCAGTGCTGTTTTGTTAGAAGGAATTTGTGAAAAGTTTGAGGGGAAACGGGTTGTAGCAGTTTTGATTATTGGTTATTCGCCTGCGGCCTTTACGGTTTCCATTACGGCCAAACATGTTGGGATTCCTGTCTTATGGGCAAGAGGATACGGACACTTTTTGCCTGGGTTCAGAAGTTTGGTAGGTATATTAGTTTAGACTCTCAACTTTAGAGTAAACTTAAGGAAATTGACTATATACTGTGTATATTAGTTTAGATTCTCAACTTTGGAGTAAACTTAAAGAAAGACTAGGTATATATTGTGTGTTAAAGAATTAGTATAGAATGTACTTAAGCAAAGAACGTTGGAATAAAATAGGGAATATTAAATTTTAATGTGACAATAATTATGTTTTTGAAATTTAGAAATTATTAAAATGACATTAAGGAGAAATTGAAAAAATGTCACATCCAGTGGGACTCGAACCCACCATCACTGCCTTATACGCAGGCATGCTTTAACCACTTAAGCTATTGGATGATCAAGTGGTTAGGAAGCGAAACGTTATAATGAACTCAAATCCCGTCAGATTTGACATTCACTCACTTCCTCCTTAAGCACATGTTACATGACGTTAATGAGAGAGAAGATTTGTCAAATCGACAATTGAAACATCAAACTCTAAGTCACTTTATTTGTATAAGGCAGTGATGGTGGTTTCGAGTCCTACTGGATGTGACATTTTTTCAATTTCTCCTTAATGTCATTTTAATAATTTCTAAATTTTAAGAAATGTCAAAAATCCGTTATCTCAAAAATAATAGTTTACTAAAAATCAATGGTTCCGGTCTCCTAACCGAATAAAAATATAAGACAGGGCACAAATAAAGTGACTTAGAGTTTGATGTTTCAATCTTCTCTCTGATTAACGTCATGTAACATGTGCTTAAGGAGGAAGTGAGTGAATGTCATATCTGACGGGATTTGAGTTCATTATAACGTTTCGCTTCCTAACCATTTGATCATCCAATAGCTTAAGTGGTTAAAGCATGCCTGCGTATACGGCAGTGATGGTGGGTTCGAGTTCCACTGGATGTGACATTTTTTCAATTTCTCCTTAATGTCATTTTAATAATTTCTGAATTTCAAAAATCCGTTGAGAGTTATCTCAAAAATAATAGTTTACTAAATAATTATGTATTTTAGCACCATTAACCAAGTCCATGTAAAAAGTAAGAAATTACCATCAAGTTTATATATGTTTTGGAAAACCGTTAAAATTTTACCATTAAGGCTATTCGATCTCGACTAAAATCAATTCCTATAACATGAGAATTCTTTATACCAAATTTCATGGCCCTGTGATTTTCCGTTCAGGAGTTATAGCACACACAATAGCAATTATAATTATATACTTACATGAATTTCGGAAAACTGTTAATATTTTACTGTTAGGGTTATGCGATCTGAGCCAAAATTAGCAAAGTTGTTCCCCATGGCTTTAGGATTCTATAAATCAAATTTTTATAACCCTGTGACCTTGCCTTCAAGGGCACGGACGGAGGGATACATAAGCTAATCTTCTAAAGAACCTCGCGGGAGCTAGAGATTTTTTTATATATCAATGTATGTAAATTTATTTGTGATCGTTTTAAAAGCCCCATCTATCTAGCGGCCCAAATTGAGAAGTTTGAGGTTTAAAACAGTGCTCCGAATTGGTCACTAATTGGTCATAATTGGTCATTAGGTCCGACTAATTGGTCATTTATACAAAAATTTTTGCAATGGGTTTAAAATATCAAGGTCATCCAAAAAATGTTAGCGGCTCTATTTGATCGTACAGAGCTTAATCAAATTGAATTTAATTGGTCACAAACTGGTCAACATTGGTCAGTATATGATGATATTTGGTCAGCGTTATTGACAGAGTTATTACCTAAATAATGACTTTCCCCATCTATCTAGCGGCCCGAATTGAGAAATTTGAGGTTTAAAAAAGTGCTCCGAATTGGTCTATAATTGGTCATAATTGGTCACTAGGGCCAACTAATTGGTCATTTATACAGAAATTTTGCAATGAGTTTAAAATATCCAGGTTATCCCAAAAATGTTAGCGGCTCTATTTGATCGTACAGAGTTACAGAGCTCAATCAAATTAAATTTAATTGGACACAAACTGGTCAACATTGGTCAGTATATGATGATAATTGGTCAGCGTTATTGACGAAGTTATTAAGTATATAATGACTTTCAAGCGACCCAAAATAAAAAATAAATCGATAATAATATCAATTAATATCAGTACCTACTTTAACTAGAAGAGTTTCAATATTAAAAATTGTATTTAGTACGTTCTCAAAAATCTGAGAAAAATAAAATTTGTTCTTTACAGAAAGGTATGAAATCCAAAGAGTTTCATTGCAAAGAGTTCACGTTCAGAAGACCCATTTTAATGACATTAATTCTGCACAAAAAGATTTGAAATAAATAAAAACACCAAGTGCACCGTATAACATATAAACATTTGAATAAAATTTTTATTGAAAATTGAAAAATTAAAAAAATATTTGTTGAACGTAGGTACTTAATGTGCTAAATATTTATTTGTCTTAATTGATGACCTTGAAATTTTAAACTCTTTATATATTTTTTTGTGTCTATCACCAAATGTTAAAAACTTTTGACCAATTTTTCAACTGTTCTTAGCTTTAGGAATCTTTTTTTGAATCGCAAATTTTTGATTTTGGGTCGCTTACAAAATTTGCTTGTCCTTAAAAGTCATTATTTAATTAATAACTCCGTCAATAACGCTTACCAATTATTATCATATACTGACCAATGTTGACCCGTTTGTGATCAATTAAATTCAATTTGATTGAGCTCTGTACGATCAAATAGAGCCGCTAAAATTTCTGTATAAATGACCAATTAGTCGGACCTAGTGACCAATTATGACCAATTAGTGACCAATTCCGAGCACTGTTTTAAACCTCAAATTTCTTAATTTGGGCCGCTAGATAGATGGTTCTGACCTTGAAAGTCATTATTTAGTCAATAACTCCGTCAATAACGCTGACCAATTTTCATCATATACTGACCAATGTTGAGCAGTTTGTGACCAATTATATTCAATTTGATTGAGCTCTGTACGATCAAATAGAGCCGCTAACATTTTTGGGATGACCTTGATATTTTAAAATTATTGCAAAAATTTCTGTATAAATGACCAATTAGTCGGACCGAGTGACCAATTATGACCAATTAGTGACCAATTCGGAGCACTGTTTTAAACCTCAAATTTCTCAATTTGGGCCGCTAGATAGATGGGGCTCGTTTTAAACACATTTTTAGTGCTTTCTACACATATATTTACTAAATATAACATGTTTTATTTATGGGTAAGCTACATATTCTCTGTAGTTATAAATGTTAAATAAGAGGGACCAAGATTCTTAATGATAAATTTTCTGTAATCTCTACGAAACTGATTTTTTTATCAGAGGTATATTTTTTACATTTATATTAAATAAAGTATTTCGAAATGTCCATATTAATATCTGGAGCATAACTAAAGAAAATGGAGTACGGGTTCATTTTTATATTTCTGGAGAGGGAGTTGAATAATAAGTACAGAACGAACGAAGTCAGTGTCTGATAGAAGCTCATTTAAATTTCAAATTTTCAGTGGTTTAAATAGCATGTCTCTAAATTCTGAATTAAAAAATAAAGCCATTAGAGTTTAACAGTAACTGGAAAATCGGCATTTTGGTAGAATATTTTAATGAGAGATTAAATACCTTTAAAAGGAGGGTCGCAGATCATTAATTTTTTTTAGATACAGAATATAGTAAAGGACTTATTGATTTTTTAATTGAAACAAAATGTTCTATCTTTTATGCCTTAAATACGTAGTAGTTGCAAGAAATTTAATTAAAATTATTTTTTTCCATTGAATTATTCTGGTGTGTCCGTACCAGTTTTTTAGTTAATTGAAAATATTGTAACAGCGTTAATAAACCTGCAGTAGAATGTTTTCAGAATATATTTTTTTTATATTTGTAATTGGCAATAAATCTGCAAACATCAGTTAACAAAATTAATAACTGGACTAAGCAATGGCGAATCAAATTAAATGAGGCTAAATCTGCCCATATCAATTTTACAAACAAAAGAGACCAACATATCCCTGTTAGCATAAACAATATCCAAATACCATATGCTAATGCAGCAAAATATTTGGGTATAACACTGGACGCTAAGCTACGCTGGAGAGCTCATATCAAAAAGAAAAAAGAAGAATTAGACATCAAATTTAAAAAAATGTATTGGCTGCTTGGACGAAATTCCACTTTGTCAACATATAACAAAGTACTTCTGTACAAACAAACTCTCAAGCCCGTATGGACATATGGCATCCAGCTGTGGGGTTGTGCCAGTAAGAGCAATTTAGAAATAATCCAGCGATTCCAAAATAAAGTACTAAGGAGCATTGTCAATGCCCCCTGGTATTGCAGAAATAGTGACCTCCATAGGGACATGGAAATGGACACCGTTAGCCAGGTATTAGCGAATTCGCCAAGAGTCATGAACAGCGACTTCTTCATCACGTCAATGTCGAAGCCATCCGGCTCCTTGACAATACGAACCAGACCAGAAGACTCAAAAGGATTAAACCCTTCGAGCTAGTGTAATTTGTGTTAGTGCAAAAGCAGAGAACAGTACTAGCGTACACATCAATATAAGTGTAATTATGTTATTAGAAAATAAGGAACCCTAGTGAGTGAGTTCTTAGATTTAAGTTTCAAAACTGTAGTAAATTAGGTTTGAAAAATATTACTCATTGATCAGAGTCATGATCAGATTGTAATTTGAATAAATGCCAATAGGGGTGTTTGTAATAAAAAAAAAATATTTGTAATTACTATTCCTACTTGTTACTTTATCTCTTTTTACGATAGGAAAACTATTAGATCATCTTGTGTGAATAGAAGAATATTTCCGAGCGTCTCGCGTGACGGCTGGCCGTAAATTTTTCTTGGTGCAAGTCAGGTCCGTATTTTTCCATACAAAATATACACAGTCATACCCGCAATATTCATATCAAAAACTTTGCAATTCGTTTACTAACCAACAACGATTTTTGATTATTGTACATAGATTATAAGTGGGGTCGACTGGACCTGGTAATCTTACTAAAAGATCTTTAGAGTAGACCCTACATAAGGTCTAGACTTTTAACAAAGCATATTATCCGCTTTGTCGTACGTTTGTAACCTGGCCAGGCTCTTAGCAGACCTGTTCCAGATATTTATGTCGTAGACAAAAAATTCTCAGTTACAAATAATATATTCAGCCGTATGATCTTAATTTTCACAGCATCTGCTGGTTTCACTTTACAGAGATGGTACTCAGAATAATGTTACCTGTAATAACTCCTGCGAGTTCAGTTTTCTGGAGCTATAAGAGTAATTTAGAGTAACGCAGTGAAGGCGGTTTCTTTTGTCGTTGGCCCGAAGTGTTTTTCCAGTAGGCTGCACTGAGATTCTTTTCCTAATTGCGAACTTCATTCATAATTCGACATTTTGAGATGCCACAGAACAATTTAGATGCGATAAGGAAAGCTCCTTCTTTTGCGAATTCTAGTAATCTCGTTTCCGATAATCTGTTGATACTCTGGTACCCACAGCAAAGTTGCTATGTTGTGTTTAGCTAATTGCTGAAGAGACTGTTTGTAGTTTTGGACTCAAAGCAGCTTGGCTATCGAAGGTAATCAATATTCTAGCTGAATTAAGGCATTTTTTAATGCATAGAAGTCGACTGACAAAAGTTTTGCTTGAAAGATTGTTAAATTTTTTCTCAAGCTCATTGAAAGCCTAATGGTAGTCTATAAGGTCTAGACTTTTAAGAAAGCCTATTACCTGCTTTGTCGTACGTTTTTAATCTGATCAGGTTCTAAGAAGACCTGGTTCAGATATTTATGTCTTTAGCAAACACTTACTCTTAGTTACAGATAATATGTTCAGCCGTATCATTTGAATTTGCTGCTTGTTTCACTGTCCAGTTTGTCCATTCTATAGAGATGGCACCTCAGTGAACAGTGTCTTGTGGTAAATCCTGCGATTACACTTGAGTTCAGTTTTCTTAAGCTATAAGAGTAATTTAGAGTATTGCATTTAAGGCGTTTGCTTGTCTTTGACTTGAAATGTTTTTCCATTGGGCTGTATTGTGTTCCTTTTCCTAATTACACACTTCATCCATAATGCGATAGTTTGGGGTTCACCCATGTAACGTTACTAAAAGTTCCTTAGTGTATATCCTAATTATGAGTCCATAAGGTTTAGATTTTTACGAAATCGTACGTTTGTACGATCAGTCTCTAAGAAGAAGTTTTGCTTGGAAGATTGTAAAAGTGTTCTCAAGTTCATTGAGAGCCTAATGTTATAAGTACATTTTCGGTGTTTTAAACCTATCAGTATAATAAGTGAGGGCTCCCAACTGACAAAAGCTATACTTCGAGTCTTCGATTATTCCCAAATATACCAAAGAGATTTAACCTTGTGAGAAAATTCACCACGAAACTGGGTAGTAAAGTGTCATAAAATGGGATACGGATGGCTCCAAGACAGATGAAGCAACAGGAGCAGAAGTTTTTGGACTTAAAGGCAAACACGGTTTCATACCCGAGCATTTTTAAGTGGAAATCCGTGGCATTGAAAGATGTGTAGAATTTAATATCGAAAGGGACTATCGTAGACAAAAGATTGTAATCATGTGAGATAATTAAGCAGCCATTAAAGCACTGAAATCACACAACAATCAGTTCAAAGATGGTTTGGGAATGCATAGGCAAACGTGAGGAGGGAAACTATTTACGTCCGCACTGTATGAACACATGTTTTCTTATTTTAATATACACATGAAATGTTGTACAGTTTTGAAATTGTTATTTTCAATTTATTAATATTAACGGTTATATAACCTGTCACTGCACATAATATACACACCTAGTTGAATTTAATTACAGTTGGGTATTTGCGTGTAAAATTTAAAGGTAATAAATTATATTACTCTCATATAAAATATTACCATAAATAGAAAAAAAAAGCGAAAATAATTCAGGAATATATCGGACCGGTGCAGTTGTGTTGACTATACAATACTATACATATTATATACAAAACCCGTTTTTTAATTCTACAGGCTAAAGTATGCACTTTAGTTTAAAATAAAAGTTGTAGGGAATAAAAAAATCTACTTAAGACTTTATAAAGTCAATTTGGTCCAATTGTTATGTCAAAAAAGTCAAAAACCCCTTAAAATGGTTGTTTGTGACTAAAGAAACTTTTAAATTTGCGCGCCTATTGTTGCGCATAAGCAAGGAATTATGTTATTACACCCTCTCTCAAATCTTGACTGGGATCAGTCGGAATGGTTATCCTTTAAGAATGAACTTCCTTTACTAAATGATCTTAAAATTCCTCGCCATTTTATCTGCCAAAATTACATTCATCTTGAACTGCATGGATTCTCCGATGCATCAGAGCAAGCATATGGAGCATGTATTTATAGTCGCAGTGTCAATTCCTTCGGTGAGGGTGCAGTTCGTCTTATTTGTGCAAAGAGTAAGGTTGCTCCTCTCAAAAAACACACTCTTCCTAGACTCGAGCTTCTAGGAGCTCTTATCCTTTCAAGGTTGTTCAAAAAGGTAATTGAGTCATTAACAATCGAGTTTAGAAGCATTTATTTTTGGTCAGACTCGACAATAGTCTTAGGGTGGATTAACACGGCACCCAACTGTCTTAAAACCTTTGTTGCGAATCGGATTTCAGAGATACAAACTAATACAACTTCTGGTATATGGTCTAATGTTGGTTCCAAGGAAAATCCCGCTGACTTACTTACGCGTGGCCTCAATCCTTCTCTGCTCCAGTTTTCAAGTTTATGGTGGGATGGACCATGTTTCTTGCATTCAGAGCCGATTTCTTGGCCTGCTCAGCCCCTCCAATTAGATAAGGAACTTCCTGAATTAAAGCAGCATTCCCTGGCTTTGATTGCGTTACCAGAAATAGACTTTCCGCTTAACCGTTTCTCTAGTTTAACGCGATTGTTACGTTGCTTAGCATACTGCCTACGTTTCATACATAATTGTCAACGTTCAGTTTCTTTTAAGTTAACAGGCTGTTTGTCTATTAAAGAGTTGGATAATGCTGAAAAATGTTTAATTAAATTAGTCCAATCACAAGCATTCAGTAGAGAGCTTCGAACTCTACTTTCAAGTAAATCCCTATCTTTCAAAAGCAATTTATTATCTTTATGCCCATTTCTAGATGATGGTATTCTTCGTGTAGGAGGGAGATTAAAAAATTCTTCATTTAATAGGGATAAAAAACATCATATTTTATTACCTTCTGGTCACCATTTCACAAAACTAGTATTCAGGGATGCACACATTAAGTCTTTGCATTGCGGTGCTCAGCATCTTCTTTATGTTGTTCGTGAAAAATACTGGCCTATTCATGGCAGAAACGCAGCTAAAGCAGCGGTTCGCGATTGCATCACTTGTTTTAAAGTCAATCCTTCTTTTATTACTCCGTTGATGGGAAATCTTCCTTTATTCGGAGTTGAACCGTCATTTCCGTTTTGTCACACTGGAGTTGATTACGCCGGTCCGTTTCTTCTTAAGGACAGACGAGGACGGGGATGTAAAACCTTCAAGGCTTATGTTTGCCTATTTATATGTCTCAGTACTAAAGCCTTGCATTTAGAGTTAGTTTCTGATTTATCAACACCAACGTTTATTTAGGCTCTTAAGCGTTTTATTTCACGCAGAGGCATGCCGCATCAAATACACTCTGATAATGGCACAAACTTTGTTGGTGCTCGCAACGAGCTAATCGGCTTAGGTGAATTTTTAAGAAATAATGCAAACCATATTTTAGATGAATGTAATAATCAAAGTTTCTCTTGGAGTTTCATTCCCGGTTATTCGCCTCATTTTGGAGGTATCTGGGAAGCAGGCGTAAAATCTGTAAAATTTTACATGAAACGGATGATGTCGAATGCGTTATTAGTTTATGAGAATTTTTAAACTATTTTAATTCAAATAGAGGGAATATTGAATTCAAGACCTCTTTCCCCTCTTTCCAGTGATCCTAACGATTTAAGTCCTTTAACACCTTCACACTTTTTAATTGGAAGACCCATTCACTCACTTCCTGAAGTAAATTTCATGGATTGTAAGGAGAACAGGTTATCGTTATACGAAAGACTTCAACTCATCCAGCAACACTTTTGGAAGCGCTGGGCATTAGAGTATATATCCGAGTTACAGCAGCGTCAGAAATGGAAAGGAAATTCTCCAAACGTGAAACCAGACACATTGGTTCTTATCAAGGATAAGACACTTCCTCCGAAGAAAGAAGACACTGTGTGAAAGTGTTGAGAAAATGATTATTTTTACTGTTGACCATTTCTTGTATATATGTATATTTTAATTGTTTTATTTCTGTTGAAAGTTAGCCCTTTCAAGGCGGGGGGCATGTTTGTGACTAAAGAAACTTTTAAATTTGCGCGCCTATTGTTGCGCATAAGCAAGGAATTATGTTGTTACACCCTCTCTCAGAGGGTGTCATTATTCGTTTAATGCTGTTAAGTAAAGGTCGTTTTAAGCAAGTTAGTGTGTTTTCTTTCAATCATCCTAGTTTTGGAAAATCAAGATATTTGTAAAGCCAGTTATATACAGTCCACTTAAGAAGTTATTGTTTCTCAACAATGGTCGTTTTTTCAATGCCCTTTCTTTTTTTTTAAATGACACAAAATTCCGTATTACATCAATCTATTCTTATCTCATAGGGCAACAATTTTCAGAAACGTTAGAGGATCAATTTCACCTACAACCAATCTGTTTGCGCGTCTACCGCGGTTATATTTTTATTTTCCGAAAACACTTTCATCTTTTTCCACAGATCTTCTAATGATACTGCTACTTAAAAAATGCATTTTAAAACATATTTGGTCTCACAATTAAACTAAATTTGTCAAAAGGGATTTTACTCTCTTAGAAAACGGCTCCTGTTGCAATAGATTGATTTCATCTTCTACAACGACACGAATATTTGCTACGGCATGCAATTTTAATGCGACTGTTGCTATTTAAATTCATGTCAATGCCACACATGCATCTACGAGTAGAGATAATAATATTATTGGTTAGTCTTGTTAAGCAAATTGACAATAACAGTATTATTGCATTATTAGTCAATATAATATGCAAATCCTCACAGCGGGCGTTACTGATTTAATTCTTTAAAAGGTTGCTACATGTTCTTGCCTTACAACGAACAATGTTAAAAAAAATCTTAAGCCTAATGAATTTTAAAATTTTCCACAGAATTATTAAAGTGTAATTTTTAAAAAATGTATGGGATTTCAGAGGTTTAGTCGGATTTGTAGCGAAGCGAAGCTTTTAATGGCAGCTTTGGAAAAGTTGTGGTGACAAAAAAATCGCTTTTCATTTTTTGAGTAGGCCAACCTTTCTCCTACTTCTCATTGCCTTAAACTTTCGCTGTTCCCACTTTCAAGTACATTAAACATGGGCCAACACTTCAAATAATATAAACAGATAACGAGTCAATGATTTTGATGATATTATTAAATCTTTTTAGAGAAATAAAAAACATTTTCCAAAGATAATACAACTTCTTACGCCAATAAATTATCTTAACGATACTTGAAAGAACTGACACTCCAGTAAATTTTTCCGTTTTCACAACCCTGTTTCCTACTTCCATATGCAGTTTTAACCATAAATCTAGCTTTTGTAGTTCGCAGGTCACGTCCTGCCGCTCATGTAGATGTTCAACAAAAATGAAATATTATTCAGATAAAGTTATAGGGATTGTTTGTCCGGGATTTATAGTAAAACCACTAAAATCAACCACTTCTGTGGTAGCATATTTCTTTTGATATTTACACTTTAAAATATTATTTAAATTACAATATATAAATAATTAATAAAGTATTAGGTAAAACAAAGTTGTAACAATTAAATATCATTTTCGAATCTTACCATAATAAGTGTTTTACGACGGCTGGTTATTGCTTCCATTGTATTCTATTACCTGGCTTAGATCTTTACAGGTTTGGGTTTCATATTTTCATAAATTATTAGAGTATTCTCGTCGACCGGAGCTTTCGCAAAATTTCTGTTATTTATTCTTCTTTATATGTTATTGTAATTTTGTTTGTATAATAACTGTTATTTTATATTATTCATTATTTTCTATTAATATGGGTCAGCTGTGGCTTATACCAGAAACTGAAGATCAGGACAATAATTTGTTGTATGCGAGTGATAATGATCCAATAGTGGAAGTTGATGACAGTGTCGAAGAAGGTGAAAGAAAAGTTATCGTTTTTTATTGCGAAGATGTTAGCAAATAATTTTAAATATGTATGAAGGACTCAGAAAAAAATGTGTAGCGTAGATGCTGTAAACCAGACTGTAACCCTTACAAAAGTGTCGCGAACCACCGTATATAATTTTATATTATTCTCATCTATAAGTTAATAAGTGTAAGACTAGCCAGAATAACGTGGTCACTCTGAGCTGCATCAAAGGACATGTGAACTCTAAACTCAACCGCATTGCGGACAATTAAACAAGCAGGGCTGCGGGCTACATATATGTTAGCCCTTACCCATCTACCAAGCTAACAATATCCACTCTCGTGGACCGTATCAAAGAGCACTCTTACCAAAACTTTATACAGTGCTGGGATGAAACAACGAACTGTGGACTGGCCAGAGGATTAATACCTTATCCTCGCGAGGAAATAGCAAGAAAATTTAAGGCATTGGCCGAACAAAATCTTCAAAAAGCTGTGAGAATCTTAACAGGCCACTGCCGTGTTGGGCGAGTACTGGCTTACACCAGCCGATCTCAGGAAGATCCTCCTCGGGAGCCTCTTCACCTATTTTAAGTCTCTAGGCCTGGTGACAGCCTGAGGTGTGGATATCCCTACACACGGGAGGATAAACAATAGACCATATGTGACCTTAGTGCCGACAGAACAGTCGGTACCTGCTAATATAATATAGATCCTATTAAGGCCCTGAGCTTTAAACTGTCGGCTTAGGTAGCTATTAAGATTGGTCAGTTCACACGAACTTGGCACAAATAATACATACCGACATAATACCATTAAATGCCCATTTTTTTACCCTGAAGTTACCTGAACCAAAAGATTTATTAAAACTTTAACAACACGAACAAAATCTACGAACATTAACATATCAAAAAACAACAAAGCCAAACAAGTCGGTATTTTTGTAGAAACATAATCTGATATTGAGTATACAACGCAAAAAAACATAAATTGTAGACTTAGAGGCGTTACCAATCATCAGTTTTAGTCCAAGATCCCGGGGCCCCCAGACCTTCCTTATTTTCTAACTCTTAAAATTATGAGAAATGTGTGGGGTAATGTATGCTTAAGCACCTATGCATACCCGCTAACGTGATTACCCGGCCCTTTTACAGGTAACAGGTAAGAAAGGTACATAAAAATATGGCTTACTTTCCTTAAATTCTAACAGCTGGTTTTTGGATATGTTTTACAAAATATTGTACGAAATCATAATCCAATATTGCCAGACACCTCTTGTGGGCGGTAACTCCCGCCAGACGCTTTAAATTTGCATAAAAAATTTCTTTCTTATTTTCTAACTTCCAATTTTTATATATGATATTCATAGTAGTATTTTAATACCTTTTGTGTGCAGCCAGACCAACCCCATGGACCAATCACTCCCCCCAGACGCAATAAAGTTATCCTGTAAGTGTAAGCGCGGCAGCATTATCTATGCGCTTGAGTGCTTTCTCACTCTCAAACTCATGACTATTTTGTTTATATGCATGCGCGTAGCATCTGCTTTCGCGTTTGTGATCGCGCAGGCATTATATTGTTGTATTAAATTTTTTTATAAAAATATTACATATTTATATAAAACCTCATCAAAACCAAAATCGAAAAAGTAACATAAAACTTTAATATAACAATATAATGCCTGCGCGATCACAAACGCGAAAGCAGATGCTACGCGCATGCGTATAAACAAAATAGTCCATAAGTTTGTGAGTGAGAAACCAATCTACAGAGTACATCTCACTCGCATTCAAGCGCATAGATAATGCTGTCGCGCTTACACTTACAGGATAACTTTAATGCGTCTGGGGGGGTGATTGGCCCAAGGGGTTGGTCTGGCTGCATACAAAAGGTATTAAAATACTACTATGAATATCATATATAAAAATTGGAAGTTAGAAAATAAGAAAGAAATTTTTTATGCAAATTTAAAGCGTCTGGCGGGAGTTACCGCCCACAAGAGGTGTCTGGCAATATTGGATTATGATTTCGTACAATATTTTGTAAAACATATCCAAAAACCAGCTGTTAGAATTTAAGGAAAGTAAGCCATATTTTTATGTACCTTTCTTACCTGTTACCTGTAAAAGGGCCGGGTAATCACGTTAGCGGGTATGCATAGGTGCTTAAGCATACATTACCCCACACATTTCTCATAATTTTAAGAGTTAGAAAATAAGGAAGGACTGGGGGCCCCGAGATCTCAGTCTATTTGTGTTCTCGAAAACTTTATAGTATAGGTAATACTTCGCTTTACTTTTGTACGTATACCTACTGGGTAATTCTTATATGTAATTCCTATAAATTTATACCCTACTTATAGAAATGGTATTGACAGTTAATTTAATGTTTGCAATTTGAAATTTCTACAAATGTTTCACACATCGACGGGATTACTAACAATTTTACTTATCGTTACCCTAATATCGGTTTAGGCGCAAACTGCGAAGTAATTATGGATGAACTGGAAACTTTCAACGATTCTCTCGACTAACGTAATTTATCACTCAATCCATGTCAACACTACACAAAACCTGAAAACTAAGGGAGAGTAATATAATTAACGAAAAGTTTTCCTCATTCACACAGCCGCCAGTGTCAATTGAAAAATTTATTAAAGCATCAACAAAATGAATGTGTTTGCTCAAATTTGATTTCAAAAACTTTGTTCTAGTGTATTTATCACTACTGTGGAGATAATGAAATTTGTTCTTTGTTCAAAGACGAACTACCATTCATTTAAAGGGTATAATAATAATTATTAATATACACAAAAGCTTTTAGTTTTCCCACAAAGCGTTTAAACGGGACTAGAAAATTTGAGGAAGCATTTAATATCACAAAAGTGAAGTTCGTGTCTAATTATATAGGCTATTGATTATTTCCTAAAAATGAAGACAATAAGGAACTCTAAGGGTTTTTATGTTACGAACCGCGGAGTGCTATCAAATAAGAAGGGTGTAAATTAGAGATAGGGGTGAAAATGAACTCCTTTTTAGTTTATTGATATATCTCGAAAACGAGGAAAAATTTCGACATAGATCGTAAGATATATTTGGTAGAGAATTAAATTTCACTTGAAAATGGCATTTATTTTATTTTTTTTAAACCGGCCAGAAACTAGTACTTTCCGGTTTATTTTTAGGTCAGAAAATGTCATTTTGTCGGACAAGTCCGGTAAAATAATTAGTCTAAGATAGCGGTCAATTCTATTGTAACCGAGTTTTGTATATATTTAAAACTATAAAAACATAAAACGAGCAGAGCGTTTATGACAGTCTTATATAACAAGATGTAAGAGATGATACAAAACGTATCTAGTGCCGTGCTGTCAATAATAAATCCAGTTTTAAACTGGATCGGTGTTTGGTTAGATTTCCTTACTCAAGACACCGGTAGACGCTGCGACATAAGTATAAGGATATTAATCAGCTCATACAAGGGCAAAACCAACTAGGGACACCGTGTTTTGCTCTTTTTGGAACTCATCAGTGTAGTATAGGTTATGTCTCTTCAGTCACTAATGAAGAGACTCTGATCTGGATCTGGAAATTTGGGAGGGGCGAGCTAGTGCTCAGCCAGCACTGAGGCCACATATGACCCATTGTGCATCCTCCCGTATGTAGGGATATCCTCACCTCAGGATGTCACCAAGCCTATTGATTTAAAATAGGTGATGAGGCTCCCGAGGGGGATCTCCCTGACATCGGCTGGTGTAAGCCAATACTCGCCCAACACGGTTCTTCTGATTTCAGAAAAAGCAGAGCAGTCATACATAATGTGTTCTACTGTTTCCTCTTCTTGTTCGCAGCCTCTGCATAGCGGCGATTCTGTTAGTTTCATCCTAAAGAGATGTTATCGCAACTGGCAGTGACCTGTCAGGATTCCCACAGCTGTTCGGAGATTTTGTCTGGTCAATGCCTTAAATTTTTTTGCTGTTTCCTCGCCAGGATGAGGTAATAACTCTCTGGCCAGTCTACAGTTCGTAGTTTCATCCCAGCACTGTATAAATTTTTGGTGAGAGTGCTGTTTGATAAGGTCCCCGACTGCGAACAATGTTAGCTTGGTAGATGGGCGAGGGCTAACATATCTGTAGCCCGCAGCCCTCTTTGCTAAATTGTTCGCAATGCGGTTGCCTTTAGAGTTCCCATGTCCTTTGATCCAGCTGAGAGTGACCACGTTATTCTGGCTGGCCTCAGTTAG
Organism: Altica lythri; assembly: GCA_964028335.1. NCBI lineage: Eukaryota > Metazoa > Arthropoda > Insecta > Coleoptera > Chrysomelidae > Altica > Altica lythri. The sequence continues at coordinate 7,665,754 of OZ034807.1, read as the reverse complement.
AGATGGGTGACATTCTAGTACTAAACTTGAAGTGAAACGTGGTCTATTCAAGGTCAGTAGTGCTTGTCGGCAGTCTGTATATATATATATATTTATATTCCTGCCTGTGATGTTCCTATTGATTAATTCTTTTGCAGCTATGGTTATGCCTGTGAGTTCTGACTGAACCACACTTGACAAGCCATCCATAGCCCATTTTGTTTTTAGGCTTAAGGATCTAGAGTAAATTCCACATCCCACACCTTGCTTTGTTTTTGATCCATCCGTATAAACGCTCAGAGCGTTCACTACGTTGGGGTCTGCTGTCTTGTTTGTTAATATTTTGCAGGGTTTGTCAAAGACAAATCTTGGTGCGACGGCATCCGTGACTGCCTGTAAGAGTGGTATCACTTTTATCGATTCCCTCCACAGACTATCCCTATATGTGCCAGTCCCTACTAATGAAGAGACATCCCCTGTATGAATCGACCAAATCCTTATAGATGTAAACTTGCGAAAGTAGAAACCATTCGCAAGTGGCCCCATCTTCACTCCAAAAACGGTACTACGACACTCGCTTTGCATTTTGAAAGTAACCTTCGGCAAGGTAAAATAACTTGACATATTTTGACGTTTAGTTGAAAACGTGAAATTGATTATTAAATGGATATTTAAAATGATGCATTTGATTGTGAATTAATGGAAGATGAAATTATACCAGATGAAATTGTTAAGGCGGCCACCCAAGCAAGGTTTGTTAAAAAAAATGTTAAAATTAGTTAATAAAGAGTTCTTGTTATAAAAATGTAAACTGAATAATATGAAGTTTATGGTACAACAATGCCCGTTTTAAAAAAATATTGTACGTAATACGTCCCAAAAGTGCTTTTACTGGACTCGCAGGCTTGCAGGGCTCGCCTATGGCTCGCCCTGCAATTTGCCTACTCGTCCAGTAAAAGACCACTTTCATGACTTGTTACGTAAACTACTATTACAGAAAAACGCAAAATTTAGATTTATTCGTTTTTGTTTTTACTTTCTTTCCACAACTTTTTTTGGGTGCAAGATGGATATAAGTACCTATTGCTTTTGATAAATAAAGTAGATAAAATTTTCTTTAAAATGGTTAGTGTTAAACGTTTGTTGGTTAAAAGCTGGCCAAGATATTTTTACTTTATTTGTTTCCGAGCTTTGATAATATGTTTTCACCTTTACGAAATTAGGTACTATGACGCCACCGTAAGGTGGCGCAGTTGATTTATATACTGACTGACGTAGAAACGTGAAATTTGAGCTGATGTTAATTTTCATAATGTGAGCACCCACAAAAAAAGGATTTTGAAAGATTTTAAATCTGAAGGGTTTAAAGTTAATTTAGAAAAATCTTTAAATCGACACCATTTAAAAAAAATTAAATTCAGACTCTTCAAAATATTTTATTGAACACGTGTTTCATGGTTTATAAGAATTCACACTATGAAGGGATGAAATAAGGGTTGAAAGTTTATATGAAAAAATCTTTAAATCGGTACCAATTTTTAAAAAAATTGAAATTTAGACTCTTCAAAATATTCCAGTGAACACGTGTTTGTTGGAAATCGTGAAAAGAAGGTTGAAAATTGTAGTAGTCTTTAATAATTGCTGAAATTTATGAAAAATTTTGAAAATCCCTGAGGGTCGTGGCTTCCTTCTGTGTTTTTGCTTAATTCCCCCCAAACAAGTATTAAATGGCGCCAAGTACAGACACACAAATAAAATTCCAAAAATCAGTTTTAAGTTAATTTATTACAAGATTGAAGTAATTAAGCCAAAAAATTTTAATTCAATAAATTAATTTAATCTCTTATCTTTTTTTTGGTGGTCTTCCTGTCTGAGTTTTTGATAGTGATGAAATCAACCCAAGAGGATAGAACTGATCTTCCTGTCGGTGTTTTCGATAGAGACGGAACAGTACTGCCCAAGTGGGTGGAAGTGGTCTTCCTTAAGAGGACTTCTTCGCAAAAATCCCGGGAATGGATGGTCGGCTTTCAAAATGGCCGTCGACACTCAGCAATATTATTCAAAAATGAATATCTGCAATCTCAGTAGGGCCCTTCTCAGATTTGGCATTAAATCCTAGCAATAAAAAATGGAAATCAAAACTCCGAACTTAAGTAATTTCTATTGAATACAATCGCTATCTAATTTCTCCAACATTCGAGAAAAAATTAATTACAATCTATGTTTATATTTTATTTAACATCACAAAAAACTGACTTTTTTACAATAGCATTGTATTCGAAAATTCAGTGTTAGTAAAATACTTTAAATAATATATTCACCGCAAATTGGATTATTATTAAAACCAAGACAAAATGTACTCACCAGAAATGAAGGGCGAAGGTAGTCAGAAAATAAAATCTGAATTTATCAAGAATCGAAGACGAAATGAACGAGAAGAGAAATCATTCCGTCGACGAGGCAAGAATTCCCACTACCAAATCGGCAATTGACCTTCGCATCCGGATGAAATGTTCGAAAACCAACGTTACAAACGTTACATCTTAAAAAATTGTTGAAATGGTGAAAAATGTCGAAAATCGCACGGAAATGCTGACAAAAGGAAAATGTTGTTGAAAATTATAAGAAATTCTTAATATTTTCTAAAGATTGTTAAAAATGGTTAAAAAATGTCGAAAGTTATACAGAAATCTTAAAAAAACGTAAAAATTGGAAAACATTGAAATTTTATTGTTAGGCGATACGAAGTTCGCCAAGTAAGCTAGTATCTCATATATTTAAACGAGCAATTCTTACTTAATTCAAATCTGATATATTTAATTACAAAATACAACAAAAAAAAAATAGTAAAAACCTGAAAACTAACGAGAAAATATGATGAAAACGACAAAACATAAAAATTTAATTGAAATTCAATAACAAAAAAAATCTAATCGATGTCAACTTTGTAACGTTTACAACGTTATTTGTGAGCCTAGCTCCTCGACTATTTAACTTTAAAAATATCTATTGTGAACCGCGCTGGCGCGAGGGTTATCAGATTTTGGTAGGAAATGTAGCTACCTTTTGAGTTGCGATTCGGAATTGTTTTATTTCATTTTGATAGTTCAATAAGCTTAAGTTGAATCTTCACTTTCTGCTTCCGTCGTTTCGGGCTGATGCCACATTGAAGAGGGTCCTAGAGAGGAGTTGAATGCACGACCCATCCATTTTTACCATCTTTACCAATTCAGGGTAATCGAGAAACTTTTCCTGAAGTCACCGCTGATTAGAAAACATCTAATACTGGTTGTCCTGTGGTCATCAATATTTGAAATCTAGTTTCTACTCTCGCTACCAAAGGCTCCGACAGAAGACATCATTAAAAAACCAAAGATAAGAAATAAATTAATCACTAAACTTTTGATTAACATCTAATCAATTTTTTAATTTGAATAAACAATTTTAAAACTGATTTATTCTTTTTTATTTGAAAGTTTTTACTTGGCGCCCATTATTAATTGTTGGGGAAATTGATAGAAAAACCCAGAAGGAATCCACGATCCTGAAAGCTAGCTAAGGGTAATTTAGGGGCTACAAACTGGCGCCCAACGTCAATTTTATTTTTAAGGGTAATTATGTTACAACTTGGCCCTAATTCTATATAGTAGCCTTTGATTAGAAACAAAAGTTAGCTAATAAAGAGACAATGAAAACATGAAACTATTTTATTCCCACACATTTTTTTTCCATTGTCTTAAAAGACAAATGGCCCGGATGACCCTGCTTGACCCTATTATTGTGCTTTTGCCTTTTGAAAACTCTTATCACTGCCAAACAAAATAAAAAGCGCAATTCTCTCCCGGAAAGTAAACAATTGCGCTCTACTCTAGAGGCAAATGATTCGGGTTCAGGAATATAATTTTGTTTATTAGTATCCCTTTTTAAATGGAAACTCAGTCTTTTAAACAAGCAGATTTCTTTTTGAATAAACTATGTATTTTGGAGCTGAATTAATCAAGCTGGATTTTATTGAAAAATGCAAAATAGGACCCTAAACTCTATAGTTTTAGTTCGTTTCTATTATTCGTAAAGCTGACAAACGTATTAAACTTGAGTTAATAAGCAAATGTTGTATTATAAAATAGTTATAAAATAAAAACTACTTATTTTTGAGACATCTCTTAAGAGATTTTTAAAATTTAGAAGTTATAAAAACAAAAAAATAACATAAAGGAGAAATTTAAAAAGTATCGCTTAACAAGTTTAGCCACAGATGCTTTAGGAAATAGTCAGCGCTTTGATTGTATTGATTGAACTCATGTCAGATGTGACACTTACTCAAATAATAATAATAATAATAATAATAATAAAGGCCTTTATTTAACATAAACATGATAGTTATACAAAATTTAATCTAAAGTATCATGCGAGTTTCAGTTCGGCTGGTGAAGTGGCAATCTAAAGGTTGCCATCACCAACCGTCTGTTCAGCTAACCTGTAAAAATTACTAAACTAACCCTAAAACTAAATTTTAGTGTCATACATTGATACCTTTGTTATGATTGATTATCACAAACTAAATAAAAAAAAAGTAAACGAAAGCATTGCATTACCTATACACTGGTTTGTTACATAAGTATGGAAATTTTTCCTAGAGTTTTGCACCTCTTATTAAATTAATTGCAATTCTTTTTTTTTTAATATAACTAGCGGACCCGGCGAACTTCGCACCGCCGCCTAACACTAATGTTTTTTCCATTTTTTTTTATTTTTACGATTAATATTTTGTATTTTTTATTATATTTTCTCGTTAGTTACCAGTTTTTACTATTATTTATGGTACTTTGTAATTTATCGGTTAGGTATATTATATATTAACTGCGCCACCTAACGGTGGCGTCATAGTTCTTAGGTTAGTAAGTTTTGCTCTTTTAAATATATGAGCTATCAACTGCGCCACCTTACGGTGGAGTCATAGTACTTAGTTATGTAAGAATTACCGGTGTAAATTTATAACAACTCAACTGCGCCACCTTAGGGTAGCGTCATAATGATTAATTTCGTAATAAACGCGTCCGATCGCTGTAAAATTCAAAGTGCTATAAGGAAAATCGCGGCCTCCGATGCGCTATTTATAGGCACGTAACCGCCGCCCTGGCCGGCCAGTACCACCGCAAGCGCTACGTCCCGCAATTTTAAATCTGTAATATCTTCGAAAATATTCATTTAAATCTTGTGATGTAACGGACCATATAGATCTATATTAAATCAACAATGTATTTAAGCTATTTAGTTGGATAAGGATTACTGCTGTATTGGTTAAAATCGCTTCGAAAATTAGCCATTGTTTGTCGTAAAAAGTAAATGACAAAAAATGTTATTGTGGGATATCCATAAAAGATAGACATATACCATCGCGGAGTTTTCTGTAGACCTCTTCAATGTGCACAAATAATTAGTAAATTATTTTCATAAACTCGTAGGATTCAGCCTGCGTTTGCAATGTAAGCGGAAAAAAATTGATAATTAACGACATTACATTAGAAACCTCAAAAATAACAGTATTTCTCCACTATTTAATGGATTTGGTTATATTGAAAAGCCTTTTTTTGGACGTATTCCTTGAATTTTTTGGCAGTAAATATAATTTATCCAACTCCTTATTAATTAAATTAGCAATGCTATATGAAAATGACCTTTGAAAGAAACTAGTACTGTGCCTAGGAATGGTGATTGTATTTTTGTGCCTAATATTGATGTTGTGTATATTGGTTCGAAAGTTTATTTTGTTGTACAGATAAGGCGGACATTTATTTTAAATTATTTTTTGAAAAAATGTTATTGAATGAATATACCTTCTCTGTCCCATGTTCAACCACTTTGTCTCAATTAATTTATGACTTATGGGTTCGTATTTCCTAACTCCGTGAATGAGCCTAAGACAGAAGTTTTGCATTTTTTGTATGCGCGCACCATCCGCAACAGTTATGCAGGGGTGATAAATACTGTCACAAAAATTAAAATGCGACAGCACCAAAGAATCACATAGATTAATTTTTAAGAATCTTGGCAAAAATGTCCGATTTTGAAAAATCATTTTTAGATTAATAAACCCTTTTTGTATGCATTTATTGACGTGCGATACGAATCTTAAATCCTGGTCTATAATTAGACCAAGGTTTTATATTTCTGATTTGAATTCAACTGGTGAACCGTTAAGTGTTATTAAATGAGAATAGTTGTTCTTAAATTTTTCTCTGTTGGTCTTGTTGCCAAATATTACGCCAACTGTTTTGCTATTATTTAATTTTAAACAATGATTAGCAGAAAATTCGGCAACTTGATTAAGGTCATAGTTTATGGCTGCAACAGCCTGTGCACTCTCTTCCGGTTTAAATGATATATAGCCCTGTGTGTCGTCAGCAAAGTTGTGATGTAAACAAGATGTAAAAGCTGAAGCAAGTCGAAAGGTGTAAATTAAAAAACATTTCGGTGCCAGCACGGACCCTTGAGGGACGCCTTTTTTTATATTTACAAAATCAGACATCTTATCCTCAATACTTACTGCCTGCTCTCTTCCTGTGAGATAGCTGTTAAGCAAATTTGATGCATTTTTTTCCAGACCGATGTAATTTAATATTGATCCCAATAAGTTATGATTTAAAGTGTCAAACGCCTTTGAATAATCTAATAAAAAGAGAACTGTAACTAATCCTCTGTCGGTCGCCTTTATGATATCATCAGTAATAGTGAGTAATGCAGTGGTGCAACTATGTCCTTTTTTGTAACCAGATTGTTTTTCAGATAAAATTTTGTTGCAATCAAGATAGTTTTGGAGCTGCTTATCTAAGACTTTCTCAAAGATCTTAGAAAAAGTGGGAAGAATGCTGATAGGCCTTATATCACCCAAACCGGTGGGATTGGAATTTTTCGCCAGTGGAATAACTTTTGCTTTTTTCCACATATTTGGAAATATTGAGTTGGTAATACAAAAATTAATGATATGTGTGATATATGGAAGCAAAAACGGTATACATAAATTTATGGTTTTTATATTAATCCCATCAATACCAGTAGCTTTGCTTTTTATATTTTTTATAATATTTAAAATTTCAAGTTCATCAATAGAAGAAAATTTAAAATTTAAGTAGTTATTTAATTTATTATTATTATAAAAATTTATTTGCTCTTGGTTAACTTGAAAATCGGGGACCGCATTAATAAAGTAATCATTTAATTGACCGACGTCCCTCAAATCAGGTGGAAGGTTTGAGCTACGTTTTTTCGAGCTACCAACACCCAAAAGGTCCAGTTTTGCCCAAAGATCTTTAGGATTTTTTTCTTCCAATTTTTGTGAGAAATATGCTTTTTTCTCATGTCTTAATGTCGCCGTTACTAGATTTCTAAGACATTTGTAATTATTACAGTTAGTCTGGTTTGGGAACCTTTTATATAAACTTAAAGATTTATCTCTGTCCTTTTTCATTGCTTTCAGTGTATCAGTGAACCAAGGTGAATATTTTTTTGTTATTCTATGAGTTACAAAAGGAGCGTCTCGGTCCAAATCTTCTATCTCATGCATATGCATATATATTATATATGCTTAAGGAGGAAGTAAGTACGTGACAAAGCTGACATCAGTTGCATCAAGATGATCAAAGTGCTGACTAAATACTAAGGCATCTATATCTGAAGTGGTGAAGTGTTATCGCAGATTGCAGATGCGAGTCCTACCGGATGCGACATTTTTTCAATTTTTCGTTTGTATGGTTTCTAAATTTCAAAGATATGAAATCTGTTTCACGAAATTAAATTTGTGATATACATCTTTTATCGTATTTTTTTGTCATGTAAATAAATCTCCAATGAATATACGGAGAAGTCAGTTCTCATTTAATCCTTTTCATATTCACAAATCCATCACTTTTTGCTCAGTGGACGTCAATTAAAATCAAGCGATTTATGGTCGTTAAAAATTTACATTTTCCGCTAAAATATTTTTTGACCAAGATCGGACATCAGTGGGTTTAAAAATAAAAAAACGTCACCAGTAAAATTTGGGTTGTGAATAATCTCGTATATTAGTAAAAGCTGGAATATTCAAGGGTAATATAACAAGACCTTGATTATAGTCGGCTATTTTTGTGGTATCTAGATTTCGGGAATGTTTTAGTATCAATTTGTTGAGACATAATTTGACATTAATAATCTGATTAAAGCCCGAGAGCTTTAGCTCGAGGGCTTTAATCTTTGATTTTTAATGTCAAATTATGTCTCAACAAATTGTAAAATTTTCGAGAAATTTAGCAACAACAAAAATAGCCGACTATTAATCAAGGTCGTGTTATATTTAGGAAGATTATTTCTTGAGAATTTGACATTTAAATTTAACGTGACTATTTCTCTAGAGAAATAGTCGCTGATATTGTTCTAGTGCAATAGTCGCTGATATTTGATTCTGATTAATCCAATTTCAAAAAATTATGACATTCTATTGGTTAATTTGAATCGAAGGAAATAATCTATTAAATATTTTTTTTGGTCCTCCGTCCAGAAACAATACTATTAATTACTTCAAAATCGTCCGGAAAATGGCATTTTCCGGCCTAGGCCGGCAAAGTAGCTTTTAGATTATCTAAAGAGATGGCGCTATGAGTTTGAATTTTAAGTCATCAAAAATACATAATGACTATTACAAATTTTAATTAAATTTATTTAAAAACTGCGTATAATATACTAAACTTACCTATAACTTTTTCTAAAGATAAGCAGGATTCTAATTTACATTTAATTACTCATACAACTTGTATTTTAAAATTTGACATTTATGTCAATTTATGAACATCTTTATATAAACATCTAATCTTGTATGTCACAAAGTAAAAAGTTTTTGAACTTGTTGTGTTTGCAACATATGTTAATTAAAACACTAGTAACTGCTGAAGCTAAACACGTATATTAAGTATTAAACAAGTTATAACACAATACACAACAACACAACTATATTATAAACATCCAATGTGGCGCTTATATCTGTCGGCTCTCTTCTAGTCACTGGCCTTAGTTCAGGTAGCACAAGCAGTCAAGTCTTGAACATAACAGAACTTTTAAAAATATTAAAAATTAGTCGGACCAAAAAATAGTGTGTGTTACACGTCCGGAAAATGTTTTGCAAGTGCTCGTATTGTTTCGCCTCGGTACTACGCACCTCGGCTACACAACTTTACTCGCTCTTGCAAAATGTCATTTTCCGTCCTTGTGTCACAAATAACTATTTTCGGATAAGCCACTTAAAAAATACAGTGTAAATAATAAAAATTCAGTTACGGGAACTTTTAAACATTTGACACAAGCGAATCATTTACATTTACATTTGTTTAAAAACAAAAACTTAATTTAAAAAATTGTGCTTCTTATAGCACGTTTTGGCAAACAATGCATAAATCAAGAAATAAGAAACTGAGTAAAAGCGGAGAAAGAGTGAGAGAAAAAAAAGTTGTCTTAAGCTTGATTACACGCTGCTGGTAGGTCCTGCTTTAATTTTTCAGAACTTATCTCATATCTCAAAGTATTTTTTCTAAAAAAGTAAAGTGGTGACCAAATTGGAAAAAAAAGAGTGTGCGTGTAACCTTTACGCGCGATTGAAGTAAAACTTGTTGACGTACGTATCGGAAAATAAATATTTAATTACAATTCAATCATATTTATTCTCTATATACTTTACAAAAAATGAGATGTTATATTTATATTATTCATTAGAAATAGGAATTTGAAAGTTATCATTATTTTTTATATATGAAATAATAGGTTTATGATAACTAAAATGTAAAACATAGATTTTACTCTCTAAATACCATTAATGTATTTGAAACCGTTTGAAAATTTTGAAAATGTAAGCTCCTCCCATAGCTGAAATCACACCGTTACTTCCATCAGAATCTTCCGTTAGAATCTAACGTTAGAGTTACTCCTAGTCGCGCCTACGGAAGTTTTGCTTCAATAATAGGTAAACAATATTAAAAATATACACACATTACGTTTAGAATGTGTGATTTTGTAGCTATATCTACCTTATTGTAGTACAACACAACACAAGAGCCTTCGATAGTTAGATAACCATTTCATTTTGTAGCATTTTATAGCATATTCCATAAAATTTAAAATCCTGAGTTGAGTTTGTTTTAATCAGTTCTACGAAGGATCTGTTATTGCTGGTAAAAGATCAGCCATCCTGACTAGTGGTTTTATGGCCTTTATGGCTACCTAACCAAACCTAAAATAAGTATAAGCAAGTGTTAAAACATTTCGAATATTATTATTTTATGAACGAAAACGTGCAACATGCTTCTTTACTTAAAGTAAAGCTTCCCTATAAATAATTATTTACTATCATAATATGTATGTATGTATATAAACTTACTTAATCAAATCATAATGAATGTCGCTGTCTCGCCGTTTTTTCATTTCCATTTTTCTTCAAATATTTCTGGCGCTTATGATATGCCCTTTGACGTTCACAATTTCTTTTTCTTTTTAGCTCTTTATTTAGTTCTTTAAGTCTATAAAACGAAAATAGTTAGGTATAAATAATAGGTATAAATAATTAGGTATAAATAGTGTAATTACACACCAAAAATAAAATTTATGCATATAGAGTACCTACTTACTCACTCATTTTCATTCAATATTTTTTCATCACTTTCTTCATTAATAAATCCACTTTGTTTATTCATATTTAAAACAAACACTTTATACACAAATTTAAACGATTTACCACCAATGTATTTTGGTTGACAAGATAACAAGCTGTCAATTCATACAATTACAGATTTAATTTTATTTAATATAGTAGGCAGAATCGTGTTAGGTATTTTGTATCAGGTTTTGTTTCCGGTACGCGGTACATTAGAATGACGTCACGTCCGTTAGAATTACTGAGTTACCCCTAGTGCCGCTAAAGAAGTTTTACTTCAAAAATATATAAAAGCAATTTTGTTTTACAGCGTAGTTTTAGTATGATTTTACTAACACATTTGACTTTTAAACGGATCATGTTTTTATATGAGAATTTACATCGGTTGGTAACCCTTTCACTGGATATACAAGAGATTAAGATTTTTATATTATGTATAATTTTTGTAGCGAATCTTTACATGAGACAAATTATCTCTCAATCTAACTTAATTAGAAATAAATCAATTAAATGTCAATCACATCAAATTTGCATTAGTATTAGCACTCATAGTGATGGTGAGATTGATCCGAGTCCCTAATTACTGGTTTATTGTAATGCTTCCATTGTTTGCATTCTAAGTGTAATTAATCGCTATTGGTTTAGCAATTAAGATAGTAGTAGATAAAATTTATATACAAAAGCTAGGAGAATTAGTCAATTAACACTTCAACTAAACACGTATTGTTAATTGTAATTAAGTAGTTATCAATTTACTTTCATTCCGACTTAATTAAATGTACTTAAAACACCGCAAATAAGCGTCTCGTATATGTTAAATGATGTTATTTCGAGAGTCCATCCCTCAGAGGATAATGGATTAACAGAAACAATATAAACTGTATACGGTCACTATAAATCTAATTTACTAAAATGTAAAACTGTGTTTGTGAAGTTTTTCAATTTAATTCAGCTTTTATTTACTTAACCCTAAGCATTTTATTAATGGATCCAAAAAATGAAAGTGTACTAAACTCTACTATAATACGAGGGTCATTTCATAAATAATGTATTTTAATTACTAACATGTTTATTTGTCACGGGTGAATTTTCACCTTAGCGCAATTATTAAAAACTAGCTGACCCCGCGGACTTCGTACCGCATATAACGGATGTATTTTTTGGTTTTTTCAAATTTTTACGATTTTATTTTGGGTTCAATTTTTTTTTTTGATTTTATCGTTTTTATCATATTTTCTCGTAAATTTTCAGCTGTATACTATTTTTTGATTATATTTTGTAATTTATCGATTAAATATATTAGGGTAGCAACTGCGGCACCTTACGTCATATTATTTAATTTAGCAAGAATTTGTTGAAATATATGAGATATTATGCAAAATAAACCTTAAGTAAGAATTGCTCGTTTAAATATATGTGATATTAACTTTGCCACCTTACGGTGGTGCCATAGTACTTTATTAAGTCGTAATTGCTACTTTAAATATATAAGATATTAACTGCGCCTCCTCACGGTGGCATACTCAGGCTTTGAACTTCATTACTGAACCGCTAGATGGCGTTGAAGAAGCTAGTTTTTGTGATTTTTTTAATAAAAAGTATCCCACGTTAATTCTAATACCTCCAAGAATATGTATACAAATTTTCATGATGATCGGTTAAGTAGTTTTCGCGTGAAAGCGTAACAAACAAACTTACATTCACATTTATAATATATAGGGATAGGGATAGGGATATAGGGAAGGGATAGGGATAGGGAAGGGAAGGGATGCGTCCTATTATTAATTTAGCAAGAATTTGTTGAAATATATGAGATATTATGTGAAATAAACCTTAAGTAAGAATTGCTCGTTTAAATATATGTGATATTAACTGCGCCACCTTACGGTGGCGCCATAGTACTTTATTAAGTCGTAATTGCTAGTTTAAATATATAAGATATTAACTGCGCCACCTCACGGTGGAATACTCAGGCTTGGAACTTCATTACTGAACCGCTAGATGGCGTTGAAGAAGCTAGTTTTTGTGATTTTTTTAATAAAAAGTATCCTATGTTAATTCTAATACCTCCAAGAATATGTGTACAAATTTTCATGATGATCGGTTAAGTAGTTTTCGCGTGAAAGCGTAACAAACAAACTTACATTCACATTTATAATATATAGGGATAGGGATAGGGAAGGGAAGGGATTCCTAATAAAATATAAACTCACCTGTTGTTTACTTTAAAATAATTAGTGTATAGTTAAACGTCATTCGGGTAATTAAACAAGACAGCCTTTTATTCTCTCATAATTTCCATTTATTACTTTCCTAAAGCCTTATTGTATCTAATTTTCGCTCGGCCGGACTGCATTTTTCCTAACTACTAATTGGCATCTGGATTTATTACATCTGATATTTATATATTACCATTTAATAGTATGACAAGCCGGATATTTTAAGTTATAAACAGTCAATTGTGTCAACTTCTTCTTCTATTTTCTTTTTGCTATATCCGATCTAAGACTACCGGTCTACCGTTAATGCAGTGTTCATTTTAAATTAACAATAGAATAGTAAAAGGCCTCTTCTGCGCCGTTACTTTATGCCAACAAGAGAGACTTCGTTCTTTCACTTCCTTGTCAACCTTCTTGTTGTAAAGTACTAATCTGTTTATTGAAGGAATTTTGTCGGGGTGGATTTTTAATCACGGAACATCCGTGGCACTTAATTGTGGATATTAAAATCAAACCCTTATTTCCAACTGGGCCATTGTGTTAATCTACGTTTGGTTGTTATTTTGTTAATTATCTTCGTGTCCAGTAGAAAAATACCACGTGTGGGATTTGTACAAGATTTTCTGTCGATTTAACATCAGTACATTATAAGGCGGCTTTTGGGGTCTAAAAACCAACGTCCCGAACTATTGAATGTCCTCGAGGTAGAATACCCTTTTTCCACCTAGGGTTCTTGGTACGGGCTTTATCTCCCTGGTACAGGCTATACTATTTTGTTAGTACGGGCAGTTATTCATATTTTGGAACTGGCAAGTGTTCCTAGATACCGGCAGTACTGGAACAGAATTTGGTTTTGGTACTCGCAGTTCCTTGTTTTGATCAAGAACCAAACAGCTTTGGATTACTGGAGATTGGTAGCCACTAGTACCAATACAGATAAGCATTATAAGACCTAGTATTTTGTATAATCTTTTCTTGAATTGTTGATTGTAATTTGGTTTTAAGTCGTGCGTGTGATCACACTCAAATTTATTATTATTTATTTGACTTTTAATACTAAGGCGCTAGTGTACGCAGTTAGTCATAATTTGGAGTTTGTAATTTGCAGTAACCTCAAACATTGTTTTTACATTAAAGGAGGGCCTAGTTTTGAAATTGATTTGTTTTATTTAGCTCACTTTATTTCATTTCGTGGGATTGTGTAAGAGTTGTTAGTGCCTATTAAATCTAGGTGTTTCTGGCTTGTACCGTCGAAGTCGGTGGCGCGGCTCACTTGTGTATCATCCCTCTACGGCTGAGCTCGGGCATAATTTGCCAGTAGGGTGACCACTAACAACCTTCGCGCAATTCATCTATTGTTGATATTGGATTTTTTTTAGTTATTATTTTATTCTTAAATGTACCTTAGCAGTTAACTAAGGAAAAACCGTGGCAATTTTTTTTATTAATATATCTTTACAGTCCTTCAATTACCACAATAACTGCGTTCCAACGAGTAGGAAGCTTCATAATTCCATCAAGTTATAGTTAGTTTTCACACAAGAGTAGAATGTGGCTATTTTTCTCCTTTGGGTTAAAAGTGATTACATTACACCCTCTAAACCCTGGTACACAGTATTGTTAAATATTTATGATTCATATGTGTATTTTACTATAAACAAACAAAATCATAAACGTGTTATTGCTATAAATGAACGATCTAAAAAAACACAAACTTCTAACATTGACTATAAAACTGCAACGAAATCGTTATTTATGTAACAGTTCGTGAAGTATGCTTTTTGCGCACGCACGAGCACGAGCACGAGCGAAGCGAGTGTTATATATCGCGTAAGTGCGCAAAAAGCACTTCACGCACAGTTTCATACAATATTTTATCTACAATAATCAAACAAAAAATAATTACAAGAAAGCAATTTATTTTCAATTCATTTACAAGATACTAACAAAACTAATGCTCTCATAGCAACACCATGGCAATGCGAATGCTAAAGCCTAGTCCAGACCTACATACATTTGCCCGCAAACACACAAACATTTCTATAAAAACTGTTTAAAATGTGTTTGCAAACATTTGTTTAAAAACATTTAAACAAATGTTTAATGTTTTTTGTTGTCCCGTCCGAGTGGGAAACACGTGTTTTTATACTCGCAAGAAACAAGTGTGGACGCGTTCGATGCAAATGTTTGTTTAGTGTGTGCAACTGAAGCAGTGGTAGCGGTATTTTCTGGGTTTTCGTTCTTGTGTCTTGTGTCATTTTCCCAACCACAACAATATAAAATGTGGAACCAAGAAAAAACCATTTGCCTAATTGAACATCTTCACAGTACACCATGCTTATGGGAAGTGAAGTGTGTGGACTATAAAAATCGGAATAAAAAAGTAGATACATCAAACTAGTATATGAATCACCACTTGCCAAATATCTAAGAGTTATTGCTAACCGCAATATGACGGGGATAGCTGCTCTGTATTTTGTATCTTGTTTACAAATATTTGGACCAATCATGTGAATTATAATCTCAAAATCAGTTGGAGTCATTCTAACAAAATTTTTAAATCCAGATCCATGGTTGAATTTTAGGTCTTTTAATAAGTTCAAAGAATGTTCTATTCCATCTTGTAGGAGTTCGCGTACCCACCAACGTTTTTGTTTCCTTCTTTTTGGCGTAAAGTATATTATATATCCAGCACAAACGCCCGCCACTGCCTCACTATTCACCGACATGTTTTTGTCGTAAGTCTGGACTCAACAAAAACCTCGTTTAAACATGGAAACAAAATACTAAACAACTGTATAAATGTTTTGTTTGTAGGCAAATGTTTTTAAACATTTGTTTGCGGGCAGTGTATGTAGGTCTGGACTAGGCTTAAGGATATTTGATTATATGAAGGAGTGTCAAAAACAGTGCAAAAAAACATCCCATTTAAAATACATTGTTACTTCACGCACACTTTCAATCCTTCACGCACTGCTGTCTATAATGACAGTTTTCACGAACTAAAAATTGATACATAATATGAGGTAAAGTAGATAAAATTGATTTTCAGCACATCATTTACAAATTATAATCCTAAAAGACACTTACAACATTAACAAATTTTGTAAGTACATTTATCGCATATACATTTTCATTAAGACTTTTGAGGCTTTCCCGACTACGAAAATTAGTGGAATACGAAAATGAAGACATAAATTGGGATTTATTTTAAGCTTACAAGAAATGTGGGCTGAATTACAACTTTGTCTTTACAACAGATCTTTGTCCTAATCTCATTTTTGTTATCGTAATTAAAGAGAATATGTTTAAAAATTTACTAACGGGATTTTTATGGACAGAATTTAAATAAGAAAAAATACACAATAATGGATAAACATATGGGAATTCTAATGATCCATTCGTTATTTTGTTAATTTCCACAAAGAAAAAATTTAATTTAAAGAAAAAGTGGCACTACTGTAACAATTAGAAAAACAATTCAATCTGGCTAATGTCCAAATGCAGCCGAAGGTCGTATTTTCATGTTCTTCATTGTCTCTTCTAATTTAAAATTCGAAATGGAACGCAAATTAGTGGATTAAGTTACGTGTTTTTACTACCGAATAGAAATTACTCATTTTATCTTGTGAATGTGACTATACAGACTCGTTGTACTAAAAGGAAAAAAAATTGAAATTAAATTTCCACTTCTAATATAAGGTTAATTGCTTGTGAAGATAATTAAACGTTACGGTTTTTTACCAGTAATGTTCAACTGCACTAATTAATATATCGATTCTCTTACTGAAGAATGAACAATTTATTGTGAAAATAAGCAAAAGAAAATTCCTCAAAAATGAAGATAACAATATGCGAATAAAAAGAACAGATAAATAATTAAAAGCATGGTATAAACATCCCTAGATAACACAAATGATAAGGTACATCAAAAACTCAGGTGTTTGGGACATTTGGAAATAAAAGGAGCAAAAGAAGTATTAAATCCAACAAAGAAAAGAAAAGAAAGACCGAAAAGCACACAAAAAACGTAAAGAATAGGGGATCAACAGGCAGGCAGTAGAAGAATAATATTTCCAAATCAATGGGCTTTTTAGGTCTAAAATGTTATTAATATATATTCCAAAGATAGAACTAAAGCAAATAGTGGGGATAAAGATAAGAAGAAGTAATTCTGAAGTAAGTAGACGCAGGAGATCGGAAAACTTAAGCTTGAACAGAATGTGACGTATATAATGTAACGATTGTATCGTTAGTTTTCGAACAATCCTCCTGGACTATAAATATTTTTAAATTATCTATTGTTTCCGCGTTGAGACGAGTGGGGACTGCTATTTGGAAGGAGAGTTATGGTTTCGTAGTTAGTTTTTGATTTTATTTCTTTCATTTTATCGTTGAATTTTAAGTAATTCAGAGTTTCCGACCATCTTTGCCCTTCTGTCTCTGCGGTAAGTTCCTTATTGCCTTGGTTTTAAGTTTAATAGTTAAATTAATCCAAAATGCGGTGAATATAATATTTTATCTATTTTACTAACATTTTAAATTTTCGAATACAATTGCTAATTCAATTCAAGGTCAGTTTTTGTGGTATTTTATTATTTATACATGAAAGATAATTAATTTTTTCTCGAAATTTGGAGAGACTTATAGCGATTGTGTTCGAAAAATAGCATTTGAAAATTCGGAGTTTTGATTCCAATTTTATTGACAGGGTTATTGTCCACTAGAAGAAGGGCCCTATTAAGGTCTACAAATTGCTATATAAAAACTACACGTTTTTGATATCTTCCGGTGAGGCCGACGCAATTTTGCTGTACCTTTCCTCTTTGTTAGAAGATTTCGATAAGAGGTTTCTACAGAGATATTCCGTTGCAGTTCCGATCTCTCCGTTAGAAAAGCCAAAAAAAAATTTCTACAGAGAATTCCATTTCCGTTGCGGTTCCGAGTCCACTGCGTAGAAGCGTGGAAAATTCAGTCAGGAAGTCCCTCAAAAGGAACCCATCCTTCTTACAGCACGCTTTTAGGATCAATCTCCGTCAAAACCATAGTTCCAAACCAAGTTAAGAGATTTAATTAATTTTCATAAAATTTCATTACATATCTAACCAATTTTTAAAGTAATAAACCATTTTAAAACTGATCTATAAAATTTTATTTGTGTGTCTGTACTTGGCGCCCTTTAAAAACTTGTTTGGGGGGAAGTTAAGCAAAAACACAGAAGGAAAGCCACGACCCTCTGGAGCTAGCCTGGGGTACTTTTATGGTTACAAATTTGGCGCCCAACGCCAAAGTAACTTTTGAAGGGTTAATTACGATACAATAATGAACAGAAAGAAATAGAGAAGATTAACAGTTCTTTAGGCAATCAATTGGATAAATTAATTTCTTCTTTAAAAGAAAAATTATTCTTTAGATGTTAGCTTCATATTTTATAACGACAAGTAACTGCTTATTTAATAAACATATCTTTCTTTTTAAAATACAATATCATTTCTATATTTTTACAGATGTCTTTGTTTCTTTTGTTTATCTGTTAATCTATTACAAAGAAGTTTGTATAAAACACGCAAGTTTCTTTTATAATCAACTGATTGTCGCCATATATATGAAGTGTTGACACTGTTGACATTAAGTAGGGTTACCTACATATATCTTATATAAAGTGAATTTATATGCCATTGCGGCTTTAATCTACCTTTACCACCCTCTTAATTTCGAGGGTGTATTTATGGTAAGTGATTATATTAATCTTTAGTTTATTTATTGTTATTAAAATATTTCTGCAAATTAAATTGAATAACTTTAAATAAATCTATCTCCTTTAAAAGTGGATTTTTAGAAGTTGATGTCTCACTCAAACTTATTCTGTACGCGAAGTGTTTTCTGATCGAAGATCTGAAAATATTAAACTAGTCGTAAGTTGAGAAACACGGTTTGCATCTCAACAGTTTGGACATGTCCCATTTTTAGACCGAGTTTATTCAGGACACGAAACTAAAATCAATAATATCAAACAAATTGCTCTAACACCGGTGCTCCGTTTGATTTAAAACAATAGTTCGCTTTTATCAGAAAACTAGTTAGGATTGTTTACAAAGTACGATCCTAATTAATCGTTTTGGGTGTTTCGGCTAACGAGCAATATGTTCGTGTTCGAGGTGAACATTTATATTGTTTTCGAAAACGGCTGATGAAAAGGGTCGAGTTAATATCTATAAGTATAATAAATTTGGTGTGTGTGTTTGTAATATTGAAATATCTGATTTTTATTTAATGCATATATACTTATACACCATACATAAGCCAAAATATATTTTCTTACTACCTTAGTACAAGAGACATAGTGACAAGATACAAGAAAGAGTAGTTTGGGAGATAAATACGGATATTTTTAGGAGTTTAGTACGTAAGAGGACCCTGTTGTAGGACTTACGTCCTTTACAGGGGATGGATGGAATGTTGAGAAGGAGTTAGCATCTGTCTGTCGGCGGCTCCGCTCCCACAAATCTTCCTTTTGTATTCCTGGAGAGTTGGTCTTCTAACTTCCGTTTCGTCCTTCCGTGGTGTTTGAACGTGCCTAAAAAGTCATTTCTTTTTGGTGTAAGTGTATGTGTGTGTTGAAGTGTAACCCACGTGGTGCAATGTGGGGTTAGGAGATTGACGCTGTGGCGTGTCTCCTCCGTCGTGGAGCCATTCCATTTGACAAGGACAAAGGGAACCGCCATGGCCCATTTTTTTTTTCATTTTATTTTTTATATTTTTTTTTGTATTTTTTTATTATCGTGTCCAATGTGGGATTGGAGGCACCATCTATCGGTAGGAAAGGGGGGTTTCATCCAGCAGGTTTTGCAGGTCTTCCGGAAGGTCCAAGTCTACAGCGAATTGGAGGAGTCTTAGGTTAGGGAGGGAGATCTTCTTTTTTGGTACTCTGGATCTTCTTTGGAGTCCTCCATTCCAGTGTGTATGGAGGGTCCTCTGGGCAACGATGTTAGTGCCCTGCAGAATCCGGGCGACGTAGCGATGTTGGAGCGTCTGAAAACGAGAAGTGAGAGGCAGTATATTTGTGTTATTATAGACAAGGTGGCTTGGATAGAGCATTTTAGTCGAAAGTACATACTTTCAGTCCCGATTCCACCGTGACCTCTACATTTAGTATAACCTAAAATTTTGTTCACAGATAGTCGATACTAATATTTATTTGTAAATTCTAGTTAGAAAGTGATTGTGTTCAATGTTACTAAAATAAAAAAAAAATTCATGAACCATCTGGCGAGTATACAGATGAGAAAGAAGTTAGAAAAAACTTTGATGCGGTAGCACAATTGATAGTGCAAACTGACACTTTTTTAAAAAGTCTGGTAATAAATATAAGCTGGCTTATATTTATCGCCTCGAGCACGCTGCAGCAATATCAAATTTACTGCCCTTGTAGTGTAATATACAATTTTTCTGTCAGTCTGTCTGTTTGTTCCGGCTAATCTCTGCACCGATGTTGGCGGAACTTTTTTACAGCAAAACCCATTTTATCTGACGGAAATTTTAAAAATTTGAGTTGAATACTTCCAGTTAGATCCATGGTATCAGTTTAATAAAGTGGATGATTGTCAAGTATATAGTTAAACTTTCCAAGATGGCATGCCAAAGAAATTTAATTTTGTGAGAAAATTTATCACAAGTTAATCGGATTGGGACAAAACCACTATATTGGGGCTAAATCAAAATGTCATAAAGTGGTATAAGGATGGTTCCAAGACCTATAAAGGAACCGGAGTGGGGTTTTTGGACCTACAGCCAAATATTTAGAAACCTTGGTTGCATACCCAAACATTATTCAAGCGAAAATTTGTACCATTGAAAGATCTGTAAAATTTAATATCGTAGACAAAAGAATGTAATTATCTCAGATAGTCAAGCAGCCATTAAAGCACTAAACTCAGACTTAATCAGCTTAAAGATGATTTGGAAATGCTTAGACAAACTAAAGAAACTTGGACAAAATAGCACTGTTACCCTCTTATGGATTTCAGAACACAAAAATAGAAGGAAACGAAACAGCAGCTGAAAAAAAGGAGCTGAAATTTCATATTTGGGACCAGAACCAGCTTATGAAATCAGTAAGTAGTACAGTCTTAGAAATACTAAGAAAAGAAGTGGATAGAGAAAAATCCAAGCATTGGAAAGATTTAGAAGGACTAAGACAACCGGAGAGGCTCCTGTGTAACTATTGTTGTATCGCAATGAAACTCTGGATTTATGTCAAGCAAAGATTGAGGTTAGACTTTTGTCTGAAAGTTCTATTGATGGCGTCTTCTAAGCGACTATATGCAAAACTAAAAAAACATCCCTTGTATAACTAGACCAAATTACGTTATACCAGTTAAATCAATTTTAATTTCTGTTATATGAAATAACACTGATCTTAAATTATTGCAGAATCATAAAAAATGATTTTTATTATCTACTTTGGATTCTCGTACACCTGCAAGTGTATATTTCACGATATGAACAGATTTCCCAAGAGTCACAACAAAGCAAGGACCAAAATAGAAAACAACACATTGGACAAAAAAAAGGAAATATAAATTGCAATTTTAGCAGCAGTTGAGCGACGTAAATATACTTGCTTTGCGAATGGAGAGAATTAAAGTGAAATTATTTTTCTTTTTCTTCGAAACAAAACCTTCGATTATGTTTGGTTTTTAATGTTTACAACAGCATAAGAAAGAGTATCTGAAAATTTAATCCAACTTAATTCAATTATAGCTGAGAATCATTTTATATTATAGCTGTAATTTTTTGCGCCAGTAATTTTTATGAAACTTGTTATTTAACACCAACGAAATATTTTTTTATTTCATCCTGTCCAGTAAATATACACTTCCCTATAATCAATTTGGCGCCGGTAAGTAAAACATTACGGTATCAGGTACTGTAATGTGTTGCCTAGCTACGCTGCTCTGATTGCTTAAGTGAAGACAATTACTTTTAATTTTTGACATTTAAAAATACTATAATGACTATAAAATAAAAATAAAATAATTAATTACTTACTTTTGCATCCATATTTAACAAGAAGTCAATGTTATTCAATTTTATATTAACAATTAAATCTTAATAATAAAAAAATTATTTGACGGTGACAAATGGCTTTCAAGGTAATTTGACCTAACAAATCAAGTTACGAACTATTTTTAGTCAAGTTACGAACTACTGTTAAAATTTTTATGAATTTTTTAATTTATAAAAACAGGATGAAATAAAATATAATACGATACATGGTCGTTAGGTGTTATTACAGTACTCGTTTTTATTTCCGGACTTGGCTCCTACGTCGCCTCGTCCGTAAACTAACTCGTACTGTAATAAGTCACCTACCGACCTTGTAACGTATAATATTTCCAGTGAGAAAATTTTAAATGCATAAAGTACATACATATAAAAGCAATAAAAACATTTTTTCGCTGCATCTAAATAACGACCACTATTTTAAATGTTCGTTTTTATATTCAGATAATTCTCGCTGGAAAGTTACCAGCTGTTTCAGATAAGATAAAATTATGTTATCTCGGTTTTGTGAACTAAACGGAACTTTGATAAATAGCTTTAACATAATTTTACGTGAGTTAATCGGAACCAGCAATTTGCAGTACGTATCTCTTCCAGTATTCTCGTATTACTAACTTAAATACTTTGTGAAAGTCGTGTTTTACGAATAGCTTTAACAGTGAAATTAAATAACTCTCATAAGAAAAGTTTTGTACATAATAGAGTAGAAAAGTCTCTAGTTAAAATTGTATATCTACAATTTATCTATATCTTAGTTTTAGATTTGCTTCTCTTGATACATAGTCAAGTTTAACAAACTAATGCATCGTCACGAGGGTTGCCTTAATGTTTTGCATATAGCCATAAGAACAAAAAATATATAGAATTAAAGTATTTTATTGCTTTTCAAAATATGTCCCACCAATATCAATACACTTTTGCATACGTTTAAACCAATTGGTAAAACAGTTATTGCAGTCTTAAGTTGACACCTGTAAAATCTCACTTTTAAAAACATCGATGACTGGGCTATAAGGAGGATGGTCTAACTATTCGATGTTTTGAAGCTCCAAAAACTTGATTTTCTTTTGGACAGTGTGAGCACTTGCATTGTCCTAAAGTAGGATCTGTTCTTTGATCTTCTAAAGCAATTGTTGCCACATGACCAGATTTTGACACACAAGTTGTGACCATTCTCTTTGACACACCTCGAGAACGGGTCACTGTTGTTGGTTTTTCCTCATCGTGAAACACCCACACAGCGATTGGCGTTTATTTTCCGGTTTGTATGAGTAAATCCAAGATTCATTATGTAGGTACCAATTTTAAAACTTATCTAAATACAGTACAGCAAAGATTAAGGGCAAACAACAAAAACATCTAAAAAACTATCTTTTTGGTTTGTGTATCGGAAGACAGGAAAGGGTCTCTAAAAAATGTGCAAATATTTTACCGGGTAAAGTTTTAAACAAATTTGAATTTCCAATTTGAATGTATAGGAATATTTTTCTGAATAAAAAGTTTTTACAAAGGTGAAGGTTTGATCCGAAAGTGCAACTGTCGGTTTCAAAATTCTTTGTTCTCTTTGCAGAATAAATTTAGTATGAAAATCTTCTCACGTAAATGTTTGTGTAATATAAGTAAATGAAAAACTAGTTTCGAGTATGGTTTTTAGTTAAAAGCGCCGTGATACATCAAAATCGATTTCTGGTTAAAATCAAGCAAAAGTCAAGAAATGGATCATTTTTTATAGAACAAACAATGATTCTAAAAAAAGCTTTTTATATCTAAGTATTACATTATATGCAAAAAAATATCTTTGCGGTTAACTCTTATAAATACTTATTTTGATAAGTACCATGTATTGCAAATATTAATTAATAATACATACAACTTAACAAAACTTTAATTATAAGTATGGCTTAATGAGTTGACCAACACTTCTTGGCATAGGTTGTCAATATAAGCTTGATCCATGTTGCCCCATTCCTGTTGGGCAGCTATAACCAGTTCATGAAGGGTTACAGGAGGGTTTTCTTTTTCTTTTATTGCTCTAGCAATATAGTCCCTCACATATTCAATTGGTTTTATGTCTTGCGAGTTCGTAGGCCAGTCCAATCGTTCGATATTTCCTTCTCGAAGCATGTTTTGTGTCCTTTCAATACGATGTGGCGTGAAATTTTCATTTTAAAATTTTTCACCAAATTCGTTGCGTAAGAATTGAATGATATTTTTAGGCGTATATGGTCCGCTCGATAAGAATAAGTAAAGTTGGTACAGATCAACTTCACAGGAAAAAATTAGTCGTTTTAGTCTACCTGCAGCTGTCACTTACCAGGCCTTATCGGAAAAAAAGGCATTTCGCCATTATGGTAAAAGCCAATTTCTATATACGCTCCTGACCCCATTGCAATCGTTCAGCAATATCTCAAGGTCCTGTAGACGTTAAGACGGTTCGAAAGTTGGTGGTTTGACACACCTTCTTGGTGTAAAGTCACCATTATTTTTCTGTTAAACAGAGAAATCGGATTTCCCGACAAAAAATTGTTTGTGTGTATTCTTTCGATTACAATTCAAAGACATTTTAATTATAATTAAATATGCCCTCGAGTTGAAAGAAATAAGTTATTATTACACTTTATTATAACCAATTTCTATTATAAACACATTTAAAAATTGTAAATCATACAAATCGCTTATAATAACTGAAATTGGTATCCTTATCTTTACTTTTAAAAAAACTGTGTTTTTGCGCTTTATAACAAAACCGAAATATTAAAATTCTGCGAAAGAAACTAAACGTTAAAAGTCGAATAAACAACTCCATATTTAGATTAAAAATTGTTATAATTAAACCGAAGCTTTTTATGGTAGATTCGGTGAAGAAAAGTAAGCTAAAAAAAAGTGTGTGCTTTACTCATTATAACAATTCCACTTGGGCAGGTTTAACTCTTTTAAAAGCTTTTTTCTTAAATTATTTTCTAAAGGCAACAAATTGTGGACTAAAGGGTTGCGAGGTTTAATAGCATAGCATAAATAAATCTGGTCGAGGTTAACACATTTTTTGTAAAGTTTGAGGAGCTATTAAGTTACCTGAATAGTTTAAACAAAAAGATTATTATCCTTGGTGACTTCAATATCGATTTTAATCTTGATTCTCGTACTTTAAATGAATTTTTATGTTTGTTAAATTCTTTTGGACTCTCTAGAACAATCTCCCAATTTACCCGTATTACAGTAACTTCTAGAAGCTGCATTGACAACATTGTAACCACTCTAGAAGACTGCTTCTTTAAAACTGGAGTACTTGAGCCTTGCCTCTCAGATTACAGAGCTCAGTACATATTTTTGAAAAAATGTTCAGCTTACCCCAATAAATTCCGATCCAGAGTTTTCTCAAAACGGAATATGTGTAACTTCTTAACTGCTTTATCTACGATAAACTGGTCCTATTTTGACACGTGTCAGGATCCTAATATTTTAGCAGATTTTTTAGTGTATACGTTTAAAAATCTAGTGGTTACTCATTTTCCTGTAGTTGAACGTACGAATAAAATAACGAAATCGCCTGTGCAATGGTTTAATCAGGAACTAAAAGACATGAGGCAATGCCTGACAGCATTGAAACACATTGCTGATGTAAGCAAAGATCCTGTGTGTATAAATGGTTATAAAAACTACAAGACAACTTATAGACATAAATTGAAATCCACTAAAAAGATAGCATATGATAATCTAATACACTCATCTCCAAACATCTCAAAAATATGTTGGAAAATCATCAATTACGAAAGAAATAATAACAACAATACTCCTCCATGTGTGAATTTGTCTTCTGATGGATTCAATGACTTCTTTGTTAATATCGCATGTAAGATAATTAATGACCTTCCGTCTGTTCCAAAGTCAAACATATGTAACTTTAATATGTTTCCATTTCCGTCAGCTTCTTTTGCTCTAATTCCTGTTACGGAGTCAGATGTTCTTGAAGTCATAAATAGTTTAAAGAATTCAAAGTGTCTTGACGTGCATGAACTAAATAGCCTAATCTTAAAGGAAACTTCAAACATTATAATTAAACCACTTACAGTTCTTGTTAATCATATTTTTTCAACGGGAATATTTCCTGACATTTTTAAACTTTCTAAAGTCCTGCCTCTATTTAAAAAAGGCGACCTATCACAACTTGACAACTATCGTCCAATCTCGATTATCTCTATTTTCAGCAAGGTTGTGGAAAAATTGTTAAAGCAACAACTTCAAAATTATTTTAAAAGTAAAGGTTTTTTATCTGATTCGCAGTTTGGTTTTCGGACTGGTCGTTCTACTACCCTCGCAATTTTAAATATTGTGAACCAGATTGTGGAAGGACTTGAGCGTGGAGACGTCTCTATGATTACCCTTTGTGACCTTTCAAAGGCTTTTGACTGTGTGTCCCACGAAATCTTACTACAAAAATTAGAAAATTATGGAGTTCGCGGCATTCCCCTTGACCTTTTAAAAAGTTACCTTAATAATCGCTGTCAGTCAGTATTTTATAACAATGAATCATCTTCCTTCATGCAAATTAAACATGGCGTTCCGCAAGGTTCGGTTCTTGGGCCGCTGCTGTTCATAATTTATGTCAATGATTTATGCTTTCACATGCAACCTTTTGAAACTACTTTATTTGCTGACGATTCTACTTTTTTCAATTCGAAAAAGACTATGGTGGATTTAATATCTACATCAGATATATTAGAACAGAATGCCGGTCTGTGGTTTTTGGGGAATGGTCTTAAACTCAACAAGGACAAAACAAAAAAGTTGTTTTTTTCTAATGTATCTCATAAAATAGAAAGTGTTAACTTGCTAGGAATAACTATCGATAATAAATTGACATGGAGCTGCCATATTCAGCAATTGAATTCAGGGCTGTCCAGTACCTTATTTTTATTGCGGCAGCTGAAACCCGTAATAAATTTTGGCACTCTAAAAATTGTTTATCATTCCCTGTTTCATTCAAAAATTAGTTATGGTATTCTTCTGTGGGGTAATGCAGTAAATTCTATCAGTACGTTCCGGTTACAAAAAAAAGCTATAAGAATTTTGGCAAACTTGGGTCCCAGAGAACACTGTCGCCCTTGGTTTGTTAAATACAAAATAATGACATTGCCATCACTTTACTTACTTCATTCACTTATTGAAATGCATAAACGCTCAAAATCACTCACTAGACAGTGTGATATTCATGACCACTATACCCGCACTTCGTCTTATCTGAGACCTCGCCGATTTCGTCTTGCTAAATCTGAGAAAACTCCTTAAATTTTAAACTATACAATGTTTTGCCTGTAGAATTAACCTCTCTTAGCAACAAAAAATTTAAGAGAAATCTAAATAGTTACTTGTTAAAATATTGTTTTTATATAGTCGGTGAATTTTTTGATAGCTTCCAAAAGCCACTGCCAGAAATCATTACAGGTGTTGTTGCGTGTTTACAACATTTTTCTTTTTTTTAATAATATCTGTGATTGTTTTAGTAGTGTTAACACATTTCATAAATTTTGTCTTTATTTTATTAGCTGTATTTTAAATCTGCCTGTTTTTTATTCTGATTGTTACATTTCATTTTTATTTTTAATGTTAAAATTGTTTGATATATGACTTGCTATAATTATACTTTGTATAAAAAATAGTTAAATAAATAAACACTCTAAACACTCTGTAATACACAAAAATAAAAATAACGGTATTTAATTAACTTAATAAAGTGTTTAATTTGGAAGAGAAAAGGTTTGATTTTTTGTTTGTTTGTTTGAAATTAATAGGCTCCGAAACTACTGGACCGATTTCAAAAATTCTTTCACCGTTGGCATGCTACACTATTTCCGAGTGACATAGGCTATGTTTCATTTTCAAAAAAATTAGGGATCCTTACTAAAATGCCATTAATGTAACCAAAAATGACCTTAAAATCCTTACATCGCGTGCGCTGAGAATACTATTGATTATAGAATAACATAATGTACTACGATTTCGAAGAATATATAAATATCTACAAAAAATGCCGCGACAGCATATGTCTAACTGTTATAGTTACGTCACAATAACTATTTTTTAATTTTTTAAAAGTTTTTATCTTGGTATTAATCCTTATCAAAATAACTTATTTCATAATCACGACAGATATCACGAATTTAGCATGTGCAATGGGACGAGGCTACTTATAAAGGAATTAAAGGACAATTAAGTGTTAGCCACCATTATAACTGAACCACCAGCTGGTCAACTAGCTCATACACTGAGGATACCGATGATCCCAACTGATCTACCAAATCCATTTAAACTGCTTCAATTTCCTATCAAAACATGTTTCGCTTTTACTAATAATAAGTCTCAAGGTCAAACCTTCCAATTAGTAGGGATCGGTTTTCCTCATGGCCAACCGCCTAAGGCGGGTCGGAGCACCTTAAAATCAATTTATTTTGCTGCTAGAAAATAAAACAACATGTAATAACGTTTACAGGGAAGCGTTGACTCAACAAATTTAATGGCTTTTGTTATTATTTTTTTTAATCCCCGTGCTGCTAGTATTTTATATGAGGTTAAATTTGTGTAGGTGTGTCATTTGAAACTTCACAGAAATTTAATTTGTTTTTGTACGATTTAAAGAATGGAATTTATGGATAAGACAGTTCAATTTACATGATTAAATTTTCTGTACATATATATTTTGGATTTGTTTTTGTACACCGTTTAAATATGTTATAAGTTAGTTTATGTTGCTTTATTATTTAATTCCAACTAAATTTCCTATTGTATATAAACTTAACATAACAGAAATTAAACGTGCGTTTTCGCAATATAAACATCTTAATTAGAAAAAGCTGGTAGAAATTATTATAAAAGTAATTTCGACGACGTAAAATATTATAAATTAATACCAGCGTCAGCATCAAAATTGACTTAAACTACTTATTAAATCAATATTTACCGGAATTAAACTACGACCACTTGCAAACTTTGACACAGCTTTTAAACTTCGTACAAAAATTAATTAATTAATAAATTAGCCTTCATAATAAATTTGTAAAGTGAAAAATATATTGTTTTTACAGTGTGACAAAACAGAGATATAAACTAAACAAAATGAAAAAGGATACTTAATATTATTAACGGGAGAAATATTTCACCGCAGTAAGTTGTGATGTGTACTGTCTACTAATTCGATATCATATTTCTTACGATTGTTGTTTACTTTTTTTTACTTCTACTTACACAAAAAAATGTGAGCCGTCACGGGACGCCTGGCAGATGTGAAACATCGACATTATTGTGTAAAAGTAATATGCAGAAAAGAACAGATTGTGATAGGAACTAAATATGTCATAATGATAAAATAAAATATTACGATTTTTTCCAGATAACGATGACTATTTATTGAATAAATTTAAAAAGTGATTTCGTTTAGCTTTTTATTTAATTGCCTTTAATTCAATAATCTTAAAAAAGGAAATTATTAAAACACAAATTTATATAGAAGTACGTTACTATATTAATATAATTGTAGTTACTTCATAATTTTAGTACAAACAAAAAGCGATACTAAATAAAAAATAGGAAAATGATGAATTTAACTATGAATACAACTTTATCGTTGAATAACTTTTAAACGGTATTTAAATGGGAAATGTATTATGATTTAGGCACGGGTTAATGTGAATATTAAGGGCTGGTTAAGGTCTGATAATTTTTGTTAGGTCATAATCTAAAAATTTGATGGGTGTTTGGAGAACAAAACCAAATCTGGGAAATAACGGACACCCCAATGTATATAGAGTAGGTAGGTACTCACTCATTTTTATTCATATTTTTTCATCACTTTCTTTATTAACACTTTGTTTATTCATATTTAAAACTAAATACACAAATTTTACGCGGACAACTGTATGACAACTATTCACCAACAATCTATTTTGATTGACTAGTTGTCAATTTTACAGGTCAGCAAAATATGTAGGTATATTATGTTGCCTATACTATGGAGGGTAAAGGTAAGGAGAACTGTCTCCGTGTATTGAATGTGTCCGTCAAAATGTGGTAAATAAGGGTGGCGCTACGATCGTAGTAGGGTAAATTTTAAAAAAAGCGCCATAATTTCTTAGAGTAGGATAGATAAATAAACAAAGAAAGACACATTTCCGCTTTATTATGACACCATTTTTAAAATAATCATAAGATACATAAGATAATCATAAAGTATAAAACAAATTTAAAATACACTAAACTGAATTCGCTGACCACGTTTTTTTATAGCACTTATATAATTTGTGACTTATATTACGAAATCATACGACATTTCAATCAATTTGTCAAAAACTGCTACATTCATTCTGTACCCTACATCTACTTTAGCGCCATTGTAGTGGCAAGTTTGAGAAGTGTTATGTTCCTCTAAAAAGTGGACACATTTTTAATCATTTCCCATTTAAGATCGTTTTCCTTACCTCTACCCTCCATAGCCTATACAAACAATCATTTTTATAAATATAGAATAGATAGTAGGCGGAATCGAGTTAGGTTTTTATGAAACAATTCATACCCTGTCCCGCCAAATTTTTGAATCGATGAGCTTCTTCCCCCTATTGTTGGCGCGCCACCGTCGCGTCGCTCAAAACATGACACCAATTTCATATAAGATATCAGTACATCTCTTATCGATTATTATCGATGCGTTAGGTTTTTTACGTCATACGAATCATACGTCACCGTCGCCACGCGAGAAATCTGATTTACGTGCCGCTATAGATGTTTCACATCAAAACAAAAATTATTGTTTTAAATTTCAAGTTGCTAAAGTAATGGCATTGATCGAAATAGAATATTCAAGGCGTCGCGTAGCCCAAATGCTTAATGTGAGTTATTCTGCAGTTTCCAGAGCTGAAAATCGCTACCAAATTTACGGCATAGTCAGTAGGATCTGTTGTCGCAATCGACAAAGGGCAGCAACCCAGAGAGAAGATCGTATTTTACGACTTTGGCAATTATGGGTCGCACCGCTACTGCTAAAACACTGACAAATCGACTTATACAAACAAGCAACGAGAACGTGAATTTCGGAGCAAAGGATATGAAACCTACTTCACTAAGACGACCTGCTAGAGTCCCTAGATTAACTCCAGCTTATCGACCAAAACTAAAAACTTTAGTCAAGAGTATTTTAATTGGAATTTAGCAGTTGGCCAATGTTTTTAAAAAATCATATGTGTTCAGGTATGAAGACGTTCCGGTGAACGATATTTTGATAACTGTGTACAAAAATTTGCTCCATTTTTAGGTAAATCGATAATGGTATGGGCTTAGTTAATTTGGGGTATTTCGGGAAGGGGGACTTAAGCGTAGAGAAGATATTGGAACTTCGTGTCGTCGCATTTGCCCAAAATATGGGCGCTGGGTTTATTCTACAACAAGATACACAATTTACAGTCCGGATCAAAATCATACTTATTATTTTGAAGACATCAATAAGCTTTTTTAAAAATATAAATGTTTAACAAAACAATCCATTTTTTTACTTACTTATTGGATATTTAGGACCTTTCTCTATTTCCATTGTGAGTAGTTTATATACATGTAGTTTTTAAGATTTTTGTTTATTTACTAATTTAACATTGATAACACTAAAATAAATGTTAGTGACAGATCTGCCAATTCTTTTTTTCTTTTTAAAAACTGATCTGCTTAAAAATATTAAATCTTAAAATATTAAATTTAGTTTATAAGGAACTGCTTCATGTGTTTTAGAATAAACCCATAAAGATATCCAGGTAATCTGTTACTAAAAAAATATTAACTAAAATAAGAGAAGGTTTTGATATTTTAACTAATTTCAAAAAAAAACAAGCTATTGAGTTTCACATAAGTGTATGTAACTGCCTTCATTAATAAAAATGGTGAGAGCGCAAGGCGCATTCACCATTTATTAGAATAAAACGTATAATTTTATTGATTGAGTAAATTCGATCATAATTATTAACCGACTTCAAAAAAAAAGAGCTTCTTAGCTTGAGATGGATGTATGTATATTTGTTAATCGATTTTAATGCGGTTTCAGAAAAAGCATTTTTTGCGAAAGAGTTCATAATCAATATTGGGGGTTTTTAAACGAGTAAATCATTATGTTTTGTTGGCTTTTAAACATTCGATATGGCGAATTTTATATGACTAACTACATATTCAACATCACAATTTCATTTAATATTCGGTAGGTTTTTGAAGACTATGAATTGGCGCCCACACCTGATAAAGCAACTAAAAAGGATAAAATAAAAACTTCTTTTTAAAAAAACTGAACCGCCTTTTAAAAAAGTGCACTAAAATGCAAAAAATTAAATCTTTATATTTTTAGAAAATTGTAGGCAACTAGGCATCTGATTTTAATTTCTATTTAAATAAAAATTACCATGAAATATATGATGAAGTTGCTTTTGGGTATGTTATTAAACTCCCAGATACATTTGCACGAAGTCTATTATAAAAGATATGGATTAACAAATGAAAATGTCTCGATCAATATATAAATTTTAAAATTTAATCATCCATCAATCATTCACAATTTCTTTGGAAGACGATTTGTGCCATATAAATTTCAACGAAATATTCGAACAGATCAAGATTCCCAAGAGCGTCGTGTTTTCATACAAAAATGAAATCGGCTGAAAATATATCTACATACTTTATCCGATGATATATGATCTCACTTTATTAAAGTTTTATAAAAAAAACGTTGAATCGAGGTTACGGAAATGGGTCGAGTATTTATTAATTTTGTGCTAGATTTCGTTAAACATTTTAAACTTTATAGGATTTACACCTTTAAAATGAAGCAAAACCATATCTTTTCTCAATCATAGGAAAATAAAAAGGTTTCATGACATAAGAGTGACCACGTTTAAAAAAAATGGGCATTTCACAGACCTTGATCTAAAAAATCTAAAGAACTGGGAGTTACGAAGTTGGTTTGTCGTTGGGGGCTGAGCCGGATTGCGGCGATAATTCATCACTCGTAGCTCCCAAGAAACAGGTAGAAATGAAACGACAACCGAACTGCGGCGGTAGCCATCAGGTAGACGTATTAAGGCAATTAACCCCTGGACAACCAATCCATAATATCTTAACAAGGAGCAAGGTATGAATAAGGGTAGTTTCATTAAATAATCATTAAGTTTATGGCATGGTTTTCTGCTCTAATCAAAACTTTTTCTGTTACTTGGATGTAATGTCCACGCAGCGTGTTTCGTAGAATTATTTATCTTAGTTTAAATTTTATTTTTTGAGATTTTGTTGCTATTATTCTCATCGCGTATTTTTTGTATATTATTGTATTTATATCATAAAAGTTTATTCCTTATAGACATGGAATTTACAACTTGAACCTTTCTTATTCTTCGTCAAAAGTTATTATTTTGTTTGAAAGACAAATCTGTAGCAATATAGTTAATTAATTTGGGAATTTTACAAAATTTAAGTATTTACTTTTTACCCGTCCATTTTTCAATGAACATTATTGGTAAATTTCTGTAATATTTTGTCAACCATCCCAATATTCCCATTCAACTATTTCTCCTAATTAAATTATTAATATAGACATTAACGTTCTCTTATTAAATTTTGGTAGTACCGATTGATACCCCTATTAGAGTGTAGGCAAAATCAGTTGGATCTTAGCAATAAAAAACACAGCGCATATAACCTTTACTAAAGCGTTTAGAAAATTTCTCAGAAGAAATCCATGTTTTGCATTTTGGGAAATTTTGCCAATCAGGTATTTTAAGGATTATAAACCGTCATTACGACAAAAAAAAAGGAAAGGAAAGAAGGTGCCCTCCACACGCCCCTGGCCTAGCATGACCAGTCACCTTTAGTGGAATAGGTAAAGAGGGGAGAAATATCTAGCAGCGACAAACTAAATTAATCTAAAAAAAAACACAACACAATATTTTATATTTAACTTTTCTAAGTGATGCCTAGAAGTTTGCATGTAAAGCTGTGGTTTCTCTCAGGGAAACTCGTCCGGTTCAAAAACTGATAGTGAATTCAGGTTAGCCCAGAACCTTTTAAATAGGTTTGCTGGGTAGTTCGGCTGTTCCTCTTCTTGGAAATCCTGGACTAATTTACTTCGTTGATTTGCGTATATTGTGCAGTGGAAAATTCGATGTGATGGAGTGTCTTTCTCGTCGCAGGTCTGACAAAATGGGCTAACAGATTTGCCAATACGGTGTAGGTGGATCATACTGTTTCCATGACTCGACAGCAAGTGAATGACTTTTCTGGTCATTGTTTCAGTGTGGGCTTCCAGCCATGGCTGTACTTCTGGTAGAAGTGTGTATAGGTGCCTCCCTTTATCTACTGCATCCCATTCCTGTTGCCAGGTTCTTATAACGACGTGTTGAAGCCAACTGGTAACAGCGACCCAATATCTGAAGTCTTCCGCTATAATATTGTGTCCAAGTAGATAGGTTCGGCCTGTCCGTTTTAAGTCGATGGTAGCCTTGCATAGCTCCAGGTGGAGGTGTAGCGGAGGAAGTTTTGCCAGAATGCAAAGCGATTCGTTCGGCGTAGACCTGTACGCTCCCAACATCACCCGCAAACACATTGCTTGTTTGGTCCGAAGCTGTATCTTGTTGACCACTTTGCTCAGTCTGTGCCCCCATAGATCTACTCCATATGCTAAAATAGGAATGATGGCTTTAAGATAGATTTCTCTTATGGCGTTGAAGTAATCGGTAATTCTTCCCCAGTTTCGGCGTACCAACCTTCTAAGAGATTGAAAGATTTCTTGACATTTTCTTGAGATATATCTTACGTGCTCTGTATATAAAAGTTTTTGATCTATTATAATTCCTAAGCATTTCGTTGACTGGACTCTCCGTAGTGGCCTGCGATTGTATCGTATAACAGGATTTCTGTTTATGGATAGATTTGAGAAGACAATGTACTTGGTCTTCGATTCAGATATTGTTAACTTATTTCTGTTAGCCCAAGGTTCCACTAAATTCATACACTCTCCTGCTTTGGCTACTAAGCATGCTCTGCTTTTCCTGCTGATGCTAATGGAGAAATCGTCTGCGTAACCCACCAGGTCAACACCATCTGGCCATCTGGATCGTAATAGAGGATCCATTACCGTGTTCCAAAAAATTGGACCCAAAATGGAGCCTTGCGGACATCCTTTGTTCACCTCTTTGGTTGTGTGTGAGTAAATAGTGGAGTATTCTACGGTACGGTTTGATAAGTAACTTTTGATGATATTTAACACATCGCTTGAGAGACCTTTCTGCGCCAATTCGGTGATCAAGCTAGGCCACCAGACGTTGTCAAAAGCACCCGAGATGTCAACGAAGATCACCAGGTTGTGGTGTAAAGAATCTCGTATGTATCCTGTCAGGGCCGATAAAGCTGCGATCGTCGATTTGCCTTTTCTGAAGCCATATTGTTTCTCACTGAGAAATAATCGATCTGGGATTTCGGTATAGATTTCAGCCAGAATTAATCTCTCTAGTATCTTTCTCAGTTCTGAGAGCAGCGTGATGGGTCTAAGTGCCTTCGGATCCGACGGATCTTTATCTTTGCTCTTTAATATAGTAACTAGTTTGCCAGTTTTCCATTCCCTAGGGAAGTAGCAGAGTCTGATGCAGGCTTGATATAGCTGTCATTACGACAGGGTGTCATTACCCTAATCTTTATTGGCCTACCTGTCGCCCGTTACAATCCGGTCATGGGGTATTGAGGGCAAAAATCTGAGACGGCCGCAATACGGTTGTTTGACTTGATACCAATCGTCACAATCCGGACACACCGCTCGTTGGATCCCTCCTTTGCTCACAAAAGAGCAAAAAAGCGATTTGTGGTCTGATGCTGATCTATTCTGATTTAAGAAAATCTTGGGAAACTCAAGGGCTTTTCCAAATAAATATAAGATTTCATTGAAAAATAAACCGTACTAGAAAGTTATTGATAAATAGATGTCCTTAGTGGTTTATATGACCATTTATTATTAAAATTTAATAAATTTTAAATTCCTAGACAAATTTGACAAAAATAGAAGATAATGATGTTTCAATTGTTCCAGTGTTACGCTCCTGACGGGGGTCAGATATATTATTGAAATTTTGATACAATAAAGTTGTGCTTGCCTCATTATATGGTTAGTATGTCATAAAAACTTTTAAACATATTCCGGAAAATATCTATTTACAGTAAAAGAAAATTTGTATAATACAATTCGAGCCGTAGTTATAAAACTGTTACTATCCAATTCTTCTATGGCCATTGATCGTTCTCTCGTTACAAGCGAAATACAAAAACTTTATCGAAGTCACCGGAAGCACTGAATTCGTTTCCTGAGGGTAATAATTTTGACCGACTTTTCGTTTTAAGGCATTTTTATTGCCTGTCTTTTTCTGAAGATAGTTAGTTCGCTAGTCATGCTCCAGATTTCATGGGATATATATTGAAAGAAAAATCAAATTTTGATAAAAGATCGCGTGGAAACCGAAAAGTTTCGTACGAAATCCGAAAGTTATGACTGAAGTTTTTTATAGTTTTTATGTTATTTAACTTTGCTTTACACGCAACAAAGCTAAAGGAAATTTATATCGGCTTAGCTTAATTAACGTTTATAAGAAAACAAATATTAGTAGTAAACGATTATGTGAGATACCTCTTAGGGGATTTGTGAAATTTTAGTAAGTATACAAACAAGAATATATTAAATGACATTAATGAGAAATTGAAAAACTGTCGTATCTAGCAGAACTAAAACCCCCAACCTTTGCTTCTACGCGGCAACGCTCTAACAACTAAGCTATAAATATTTAGTAATTATTTCGCTGTTTGGTCAACTCATGTCACACTTACTCACTTTCTTCCTAAGCACAAATAGCATAAAGTTAATGAGAGAGACAGAGATTTTGTCAAATCGACAACTCAAAACATTAAACTCTATTCGGTTAGGAGATCTATAGCAACAAAAACTCATCTCTACACAAAAAAATAACTTAATCTAGACAACCAATATATAAATGCTGGAACACTACCACGTACTTTTAGTAAAAATAAAATAAAATCAAATTTTGAAAAAAATTAAACTTATGGTTTAAATTGAAATCTCCAACTCCAGTTAAGATGGGTAAGTGGTTTCTCTACTGGCAAATTTGTGCCCAGCTCAGCCGTAGAGGGTATGTACAAAAGTGTGAGTCGCGCCACCGATTTTAACGGTTCAAATCGGAAACCCCTGATGTTCCAGGCACTGACCTATCTTACTGGAGATAAATAATGAATTTAAGAATCTTAATTAAAAAAAAAAGAAAAGAATTGAGTGAATAACAAATATGGTGAGTGGGTGATGATCTGAGTAAGACACAAAGTTAGATCTATCAATTATATTAACGAAAATAAACCCAACAGTGTAATTTACAAGATATAAAAACATATAATCAAACAAGAAAGTTAATAATAATAATATCAGCAAATAATGCCAAGAACTTGGCAGTTTTAATATTGAGTGATCACCCAGCGCAATAATAAAGATTCAAAATTAATAAATCCTATAAAATAAAACAATATTTAAAAAGGTTAGGCCAACTCTTTACAATGTCTTAACTTAAAATTAGATTTTTGGCTTATCTGTTTATCCGCAGATCTGAAGTGAGGCTTTCGTTAATAGCCTGCTGCTCTGTGGAAGGTGAGGCTCGGTGTTGATTCCTCAGTAGTGAGCTGAACTACAATACACTTGCCAGGTCCAAAAACAAATGTTCAGCCAATACCAAAAATAATTTCAGCCAGAACCAAAAACAATTTTACTCGCCAGGTCCAAAAATAATTTTAGCCAGGACCAAAAACCCCTTTTATATTAAGATTTGGGGTTAAGCAGTTAATCTGCGATGTTATTTCGCTAACAACCTATAGCAAATTTCGATTCTTAACCGGATGTCCACGCTTCTTCGTAACGAACTCCTTAGCAATCACACGAAGAAAGCACCATTTAATTATATCCCAAAAATATGGAGTTATCTATACGCCTACTCAAAAATACCACAAAGGAATAACCAAAAATGAGGCTTAGATAAAATATATTGAAGTGAAGTTCAAAAACCCATACGGATGGCTTGAATATTGCCAAGAGAACTTTCAACTTCACAAAATGGCGTCACTTAATTCGATAGTAATACTGATGTGTTCGTACAATTGTTGAAATGCGAAAGAAAGCCAACATCACGCTAATCGACGCAAACCTTCCCGCAATGACACTTGTGAGTATAGAAGGGGAAATAGTGTGTTCCGTTGTGCAAAAACGGCTTGCTAGATATTAATTTGATTTCCGAAATTATGTTAAAATTAAATCGAATTCATTAAGCTAAATGTATTATTAATATTAAAAAGGAATCGATGCACTTATTTACTTAATTCAAAATTTTTGTTATTAGCTTAAACAGTAAAAGCGCCGCTCATTTTCGGTTTAAACACTAGAAATACTCTCGCTACTGGTCAAGGCAAACGGCGGTGACCAGAACCTTGTTGAGAGGCTAACAATCGCGTAGAAACATTAACTTAACTTTTAAATATATTGACGCCGATTTCTGCACGTGACAACACATTCCCAGAATTCTACTGAGGAAACGTGTTCCCGAAGAAAATACAGGAATACATTACTTAAATATTAATTAATTTATATTATTAATATAGTAATTAGTAATCCGATTAAGTTTTATAAAATTGGTATTCATTAATTAATTTACAATATCGCCCTTTACTATATGCACTACTAAAAAGGATATTAAATATTTATTTAATTTTAACATTAATTCATGCAATACTTTGTGCCTTTAATAAATTTAATTAAAATATAATTAAAAATAAAGTAACGTAATTTAATAATTTTTAATATATTATTAATTTAAAAAATATTACTATTTTTGGATATTTGTTAATTGTTTTCTTGTTCCTATGTGACTTTTTGGAGACATAAGTAAATTGTCTAACTCCTAGAAACGCCATGCACGTACAGTCAAGGAAAACATCGTGATAAAACGTGGACTTAATTATCTGAAATCAGCAACCCGCAGTAAGCAAGCGAATTTATTAAAAACTCATTTCTTCACCTTGTGAACATATTAAGTTAACTGCAGAGCTTATTCTGTTGATTTTTGTGGTATTTTCTGAAATATTTTCCACATTGATGACCAGACCTTAACCAAATTTCTATGGGACCATACGGACACATTACTCTTTTTAATTTTTCTAATCGGGTTGTAATTACCGGAGATATTTGGTAAAATATAAAAAAATATGGTTGAATTGAGAACCCTCTCATTTTTTTGAAGTCGGTTAGTACTCTAGTCAACATCTTCAAAAACGTGATAAATTAAAATAAAGGTCCTAAAAATATGAGCGATAGCTCATTGGATTCGGAATCACCTCTAGAATAATGTTTTTAAAGAAAAAGTGTGCAGGCAAAAAATTGCAATTGTTATTAACAAAATAAGATGAAAAAAAAACAGATGTTTATGTTTTTGTTAATAACTCAAAAATATTAATATTTAAGCAATTTTGAAAAATGCTCGTTAAAGAGGAGAAAATTTCCAAAAAAAAAGTCCGTCCTCCTGGAACTCTATCTCCATTATTTATAATTTTAAATTGACGTTGAAAATGGGGCTTTGCGCGGCTTTTACGGCATACGCGCGCTACCGCTAAACGGTGTTTATCAGATAAAATATTTTTTTTATGACATAAAATGTTATTTTAAAAATTTGAAAAAATTCCAGTATTTTCCTAACACTTAAAAGAATCTAAATCAGTTGGAAAAAAACATTTTATCACTGTTTTTTAAAAAGTTATTTAATTGTTAATTAACAAATTTTTTCCTAATATCTGTTGACATAAACAATGGGATAAAAGGTATAAATAATTGGCCCAAAAATTTGAAACTTTGTGGAGCCCTTTTCATATGTATACTTTACAAGATTCTGTGATAAATGTTTATAAAAGTTTATTAATTTGTTAATTATGATTTTTCATAACTATTGCAAAATATTGCGAAAAAGTAAAAAAAAATACAGAATTTTTCCAAATAAATGGATG
Source organism: Altica lythri (assembly GCA_964028335.1). NCBI lineage: Eukaryota > Metazoa > Arthropoda > Insecta > Coleoptera > Chrysomelidae > Altica > Altica lythri. Next base: position 7,625,713 of record OZ034807.1, on the reverse strand, counting down.
TAGTATCTAGTAAACAATAAATACGAATTTGGTCTTCTATAAAAAACTCCTGAATATCCTTTATCATATCTCCAATAGTTTAAAAGATATATCATTTTTTTAATTGGCAAGTTATTTGGCGCTACAGTTAACGTGACGTATGATATTAGAAAGTATTATTAACAAATTAATAAACTTTTATGAAGATTTATCGCAGGATCTTGTAAAGTATACATATGAAAAGGGCTCCACGAAGTTTCAAATTTTTGGGCCAATTATTTATACCTTTTATCCCATTGTTTATGTCAACAGAGATTAGGAAAAAATTTGTTAGTTAACAATTGAATAACTTTTTAAAAAACAGTGATAAAATGTTTTTTTCAACTGATTTAGATTCTATTAAGTGTTAGGAACATACTGGAATTTTTTTTAAATTTTTAAAATAACATTTTATGTCATAAAAAAATATTTTATCTGATAAACACCGTTTAGCGTTAGCGCGCGCATGCCGTAAAAGCCGTTCAAAGCCCCATTTTCAACGTCAAATTAAAATTATAAATAATGGAGATAGAGTTCCGGGAGAACGGACTTTTTTTTCGGAAATTTCCTCCTCTTTAATGAGCTGTTTTCAAAATGGCTTAAATATTAATATTTTTCGAGTGATTAACAAAAACATAAACATCTGTTTTTTTTCATCTTATTTTGTTAATAACAATTGCAATTTTTTGCCTTCACACTTTTCCTTCAAAAACATTTTTCAAGAGGTGATTCCAAATCCAATAAGCTATTGCTCATATTTTTAGGACCTTTATTTTAATTTTTCACGTTTTTGAAGATGTTGACTAGAGTATAGAGTGGGACAGTAATGGTCATATTATAATTTTTGTATGTTATATATCTTTTTTAACATATTAACTTAACTGCAGAGCTTATTTTTTTGTTATTTTTTTGTTGTATTTCCTGAAATATCTTCCACATTAATAACCAGACCTTCACCAAATTTTTATGGGACCAGTTGGACACTCTACCCTTTTGAGTGCAAAAAAAATTTTTAAAATCGGATTATAAATACCGTAAGTATTTGGTAACATACATAGAGAAAAAATATGGTCGAATTGGGAGCACTCTCCTTTTTTGAAGTCGATTAAAAAGTAAAAATTATATAAAAAAACTTTGAAACATTACATAAAAATTATTATAAAAGGCTTTTTTCTTTCAGGAATCAAATCCTCTAGAGGTACACTTGGCACCGACTGGTCGAGAGTTGGTTCAAGCTGTTCGAGGTCTTTTGCTGCAGGCCCACTGGCACACTTTCACCCTCTTGGCGGCTGACCAGACGGCGGCGACGGCCTTGCGCCGCCCCGAACTCTGGCAAGCTCTGGATTCGACGCCCCTGCATCCGACGCTCGTCGTCTTGCCGTCGCCGATCAGACCTCAGACTCTCTTCAGGTTCGTATAAATAAGACAACGAACTAATAATGATACATAAATTTTTGTTTTTAGTAGATCAAGGTTAAGTGAATGTTTCTAATGTAATACATTGGAAATGCAGCAATTACAGTTTCAATCCAAGCTTTCGAAATATATTTATTTCATCGTCAGAGAGCTACAATTTATGTTTTAAAAGCTTAGATTGAAACTTAAAAGAGATTTATTAAAGTTAAGTATTGCTGTATTCCAAATTTTTCTTTTTTACTTATATTGATATTTCCAGCCAATACTGTTTAATTTTATGTATACAGATTGTCTGAAAGGTTTCAAAAGCAAAAATGAAAGAATCTAATATAATTTCGCTCGGCATGAACAAACTTATTCCAATGATTCTGCAATAATAATTTGATACCATATCTGTAAAGCTCTGTAAAATATTCTTCCACAGCTGCAATAGCTTCTTCATTCGAAGAAAAATTCTTTCCACGAAGGAATGGTTTCAAATTTCTGTTTTCTTAAAAACCATTTATTAACATGCAAAGACACTGAACAAATTGACAATTTTTTTAAAAATCATATTATTTATCAAAAGTCAAAATTCCACATGGCGCTTAGTAAAGTTTACGAGTACTATTATACAAAATATATAAAAAATATCCGGCACTTTAACATACTCTTTGAACAGCATGTTTGAACTATAAATTGTTCACCTTCTTCTGGAAAAGGAAGAGGACAAATTGTTGAAATACCTCGTACCACAAGTCGATTTTATTGTCACACCACGCACTTAATTGTGTCTTTTCGCAGTTGAGCTTGAATTATTCTTCCTAATAACCATTTTGGTGCTGGAAGGTTGTCTTGGATCATGACCGCAAGATCATTAACTTTCCCATTTTGCTGTTTGCGTATCCATTTCTACCTCTTCTGCAGTTTTAATAGATAGGAACTAGGCCATCCCTTCCAGAAACTTTGATTGAGCTGCTCTAATAGTTAAAACCACGATATGATAGGTCTGGAGGTGAAATATGTGGGCGACCAATTAAAAAATGGGAAGGAGTTAGTGAAATCAAATCTTTAGGGTTTGAGGACATAGGATATAAAAGTCTGGACTTTAATGTTGCTTTGATCTGTACAAGAAGAGTTAAATATTCTTCGTACTTTAAAATAGATTCCCCAATTACTCTATACAAATGGTATTAGCCTCCCACAATCCCCCGAAAAGTTAGGAAAACCCTAGTCATTGACTCTGCAGTTTATATTATATATATTATAACATATGATAACTCTTCTATTATTATTCTATAAGTTACCATGTTATAAAGTACTCCTTACCTTGAATTTTTTAAATTTTAATATAGATGTGAAGAAGGTAAGACTTAAATTAATTTCTTTTATTTTAAAGATTATTATTTTAACATATGCTCCTGGCTATTCTCTTTTTTAGGGTCAGAGTTCAAAAAATTTCAAATAATAAATAGATTTAAATTCAACTAATATTGAAAATTTCAACAAAACGTTTATAAAATTTAACAATCATATACCAAATTATGTTTTCTGAACGATGATTCTAATTTAACCTTAACCTTACTTTTTCTTGTTGTGTTGTGCGCTTTTACACATTACTTTCAAAAACCAACTATAGTTAAATCAAGTGTTATGAAAAGTTCTAAATTTTGTAACTAATAAATCAAATTAAACTTATCTAAGAATGAAAAATAACTTATTTAAACAGTGAAACAGTGTACAAGTGAAATTAAATGTTCATTAAATACGTAAAAATCAAACACAGGAAAGTTCTTTATTTTTAAAAATTGGAAATTGATACCTTGTTCTGAAGATTTTGTATTCTCTTTGGACAGCTAAGGCACGGGATCTCCTTTTCAATTAGAATCCACCATTTCCCAGGACATCAATAATATACGGACACTTTAGAGATTTTGACTAATAAAATTTCTTCTAATCAGGAAACAATCAGCTCTTGCATCAAATGGTAAGTAAACTAATACTTTCTTTCTTATTAGAAACTGGTTTTACTTTCGTTAAATTGACTCAGGAAGCATTTATATAAATGAACTGCTCAGCATACAATTTCTAACATTTATTTCTCCATAAACATAAACTTTACGTCTTACCAGATACTATCAGGAACTGTCTTGCAGTTTTGTTAACACTTTTGACTATTTTTAAACTTTCTTTTATAAGTATTTTGAAAAAAAATCGAAATTTTAACGGAGCAAACTTTATTACATCTTATCCCTTCAGAAGGTAGAAAACAAGAGAGCGATTCAGAAATCAACAATTTAACAACTGAATCTCCAAACAAACTTACACTATCCATTATTATTCCCTATTCGCCTACTAATTATTTGTCAAATAAAATTACTAAAAATCTAATACTTAATTCCTTATTTACATTTAATACAATAAACATGCTTTTAAAATTTGCTATACTTTTGATGAATTGTTAATTTTATAATATCTTATCTATAATATAATCTAATATCTTTCTATTTTCAGAACTTTTCATTTGGAAATTAAACTAATAACAAATTACAATATGGCTTGAAAACAAACATTGTATATTTTGAAAGTAAGTAAAATATTTTATATTTCTTCTATGATTTCTAATATTTTATAATAAAATTTATGTAAAGTCTTACATTTATGTTTTAACATTTAATTTTCTTATTTCATTTTATCTTAATTTATTTAAAATCAGTTTTAATTACCAATGTATCGTAAAATTTATAAACTTTTTAAATATTTACTCTTATAATCTATTTAATACATGATCATTTAAATTTTATTATAGATTAAACTATATTAAATCTTTAAAATAAATATCTCTTAGATGTACTTGTATATTTTAATTTCTTATTTTGTTTTATTTTTCTTTTTTAGGAATTGTGAAGAAGATGATGATAAATTATACCAAATTTACTGCATTTGCACTCTGCCTTGGCATAAGAATATTTTCCTTTCTCTATTTCCATTAATTTTCTTTATATGTACTTATTTGATATAGCATAGTAACTTATATCATCTCAATATATTAGATTAGAAGAAATTCGACTGGATGTGATCAATCCTTAAAAATAAAAATTGTAAAGGGTCGCCAAGGAAGATGAATTTGTGAATTGATTAATGCTAAAAAAATGAAATGTATCAAATGTTAAAAGGCTATTAAATTATATAAAAATACAAAAACTAAATACAAAAACGTATATATAGCAAAAGGAAAAAATATAGGAGTAAAGAAGAAGAGGGAACGAATGAATAGTCAAGTCATCTGAGAGTTAGAGAAGGTGAAAGCAAGGGTGTTAAAAAAAAGGGGATCAAGAACAGTAGAGAGAATCGAAGAAGTGTATAGGAGAGACTAAAGAAATAGAACCAATAGAGAAAGGGTGGAGGAAGAGGAATAGAAGTGTAACCTCTTTTTTCTTAAGATGTTAAATGCTCGTTTTAGAGAGGTTAACCCGTGCGAACGGCACTCAGGGGGTAGGAGGAGAGCGAGCGTGGATTCGATCGAGCTAGATGATACAGTGTTGGAAAGATATAAAGGGATATACTTGCTAGAAGATTAAAAGATAAAAGAAATTAAAAGGGACTAAAGAGGAAATGACTGAAATGATGGAAAAGGAAAAAGGAATATGGGCGCCACTTATTTTTTTATCTTAAGGATGGGAAAATATAAGAAACCCAGATGGAAAAAAAATTGACTATGTATGTTGGATAAAATGATTTATCTGTGGTTGTAGATAAAGTTAAAATTAGAAAGATATAAGAGATATAAGATAAGATAAAGTAAAATTAGGTAACCCGGCAGATGTTCTTGCTAAAATTTTAAATTACACACTTTTATTGTTAAATCTAGAAAGATAAAGTTATACTTACTATTTTCTTTACTTATCACAACGGCTACAGTTTTATTAGTGAGATAAGGATGTTTTCTTAGATCAAAATTAATAATTTAAATACGTCTCGTTCTTACTATTGATTAAATTAGATCAGAATAACTTACACCAGGTCGGAAAGAAAACATATAGTTAAACAATAAACAATATTTATTACTCTAAGAAGTAATAAGTCAGATGTACAAGCAAAAAAAATAATAGACATATAAAATACCAACAATTTAAATATGATAACATACAGTTAAACACCTTAGTGTTTAAACATACAGAGAACTAATACTACACATTCAATAACAGCTAAGTAATATTGTATTGTTATTTTTTGTGTACCCAATAAGCAAAATGTGAAATAAAAAATATTAAAGTGTGATAAAATGTTATATCAAAAAAATACTAAATCGCCTTTAGCTTAAAATTTTACTCGAGTAAAAAATATGGAGTACCATATACCAGTTTAATTTTAGAAATTTAACTTATGAGAGATATTGATCAATAAAATGCGTTACAAAAAAACTGCGTTAGACCCTGCACACCGCTTTCACTGAAAATTTAATCGTGTATTCGGTAGGCTTTTCCGATGTTTCACGTAACGATTAAAGGTTTTCACACTGAGGTCTGTAGATAAGTACCGGCTTTTCAAAAAAACCAGGTTACACTATGGAGTTGACGGTCACTACTTATGTTAATTCTCCACACGCTGATATTTATTATGTAGATGACAATTAAATCCTTACTCCAAAGAAATAAATGGTACTCGTTTTTTCTTGTAGTAAAGCAATAGTAATAAATCAAAAAAACTTACAGTTTGGCTCCTAGGTAGTATAATTAAATTAGGTACACGCCCAATTTCTGTAATGCGGCAAAATTCAGATACTCATCAGTAATTATCGACAGCTTTTCATCAGAACTATTAACCATCACTAATAAACTGACTTTAACTTAATTAGAAACGTTCAAAAGACTTTTTAAGCGTCTCAAGATAAAAAAACCGCCAAAACTGGAATTATCGTTAACAGAGCACTTGTTAATCTCAATGCTTCTCCCTGACTGACTCGAAAAATCCGTTAAGAAGACTATCTAGCGTATGCACCTAGGTCATATGATGGGAGCGTGAAATTTGATTGAACGATTATGTCATAAGATCTACTTGTTTGCGCGGATGTTTCTCCACAACGGTACAACTGAAAGATTTGACTCTGCATAGCAACAAAAACCGTTAGGGTTGTAATTCTGGACGTAGCATCTAATAAGTCGAGAATACAGGGCGGTAATAAATAAGAAAGAATTAATGATTAAAAAGAATTTTTTTATCATTCTGGTTTTTTAAGAATGCTACAGAAGTATATGTAAACAAGGACGTTTATTTTATTTGTGTATTTATTGGGATTAATTAAAATTTAAATTATATATTGTAGACCTGGTAGTAAAGGATTGATCCCATCTGTGGAGAAATTTACTAATATGTTAAAGGACGGAGGTTATTTCCATTACAAAAAATTATCTAAAAATATCCACGTTCCATTTAAAGCTAATACATAATATTTTAAAATACTGTCTAAAGAATCAAAGATTTATTAGGTACGTTTGAATGAATAGCTTTTTAGTACATTTTAATTACTAATGTATATAGGGCAAACAGCTCAAATATTGCTTTCAAACGTGCCATATTTCTATAATTAAAATTGAAACAAGCTGTAAACTTTTTACCTAATATATAATAAAAGCGTCAAAAATTTTAACCTTTTTTTTTTTGGTAAAATTTAAAATAGAAAAAAAAACTGACTATATACCACAGAGATCGTTATTGTTGAACCATGAGCAAACATGATATATGAAGCGGAATTTTGACAGGAATATAATGCATTTTATAATGAAGGCCACACGATTGATTGCCTCTATCATTTTCCAACTCTCTTAAGTTAAGCGTTCCGTAATGGAAATTTAAATTCTCTCCATATTTAGATTCAATTTTCTCGTTTAAATATAATTTGTATTGTAAATCATATTAAACTTTATAATCAATATTTTAGAAATGCACAAAATTATTAAAATTAATAGACATTGTTGAAATAGTAGATATTTTACACAAACTGGTTCCATAGGAATGACCCCGCTAAAATTCAGTCGGAAACGGCTTTGAGTCAAACTTTTTGTCTTTTTCTTGGGCATTGAAGAAAGTCCCTAGTTAAGACTTCTATTATTTTTTGTTTTGATTAAAGATTTATTGTAAATTCAAACAATTTTTTGAATTCAAACATCGATATTTAAGTTAGAGCTGCATTAAAGTTTGATGTTTGCGTTATGTGAGGTTTAGTTTATCGGAGTTTTCTCATAAGTGAATTAACAATAAAGTATTATTACAGAAAACTGTAACATTGTCGTATTTAATAAAGCGTGTTATCAATAGATATCAAAGAAATAATAAAATTATTCTAACGCTTTACAAGTTTTGAAAAACATTTTCAAAGACCGTTCAACTAAGAAAAAACAACTACTTCCTGGGCTATATGCCCCAACGGATATTGGATTACACTTCAAAGTCAAACGGGGTTGGCATATCTAATAGATAATTTAAAACAACCATTCTGGTTTGCAGTTAGAAGGGACACCATAACTTGTAGACCGCTTTCGGCCTATTGGGCCTCGTCAGTACAAGGTATATGTTATCCGTTGTTTTTTCTTGGTTGAACGGTCGTTGTCTTTGAAAATGTTTTTCAAAACTTGTAAAGTGTTAGAATAATTTTATTATTTCTTTAATATCTATTGATAACACGCTTTATTAAATACGACAATGTTACAGTTTTCTGTAATAATACTTTATAGTTTCGAGGCCTACGTCTCGTTGTCAAAATCTTTTGAATTTTGGTTTGCAGTTGGAGGTGAAGATGCCGCTACTATCACATCGTTTACACTTTCGTTACCGAATAGACATATATCGATCGTGGTTTTAGCTTATTCTTCAGTCAGCGATTATGCTTTAAGCTCGCTGACGGATAACATATACCTTGTACTGACGAGGCCCAATAGGCCGAAACCGGTCTACAAGTTATGTTGTCCCTTCTAACTGCAAACCAGAATGGTTGGTTTAAATTATCTATTAGATATGCCAACCCCGTTTGACTTTGAAGTGTAATCCAATATCCATTGGGGCATATAGCCCAGGAAGTAGTTGTTTTTTCTTAGTTGAACGGTCATTGTCTTTGAAAATGTTTTTCAAAACTTGTAAAGCGTTAGAATAATTTTATTATTTCTTTGATATCTATTAACTAACAATAAAAGATTTTTTAGCTTTTAAGAAAAAAAACGAGTATCTTAATTTCTGTCTTAAAAGATTTAGCATTATTGTTCACTTATATGACCAGCAACAATAAACTTAACATCTAACTAGTCCAAAAAAAAGCGATGAATCTTGTGTACATTTATTACAAAACATTACAAGTGTAAACATATAAAAAATACAAAATATTGATATATAAACATCTAATAAACAGTTAACTACAGTTTACTCTTTCGAATTACGTCTGTTTTCTCCCTGCACCTGAACAGTAGTATAACTAAAAGAACTTCCTTTTCCTTCTTTTCCATAATTACTATTAAATCCTGATTTAAAGTTAGGTAATTGTATACCATGAGAATTGCCCCCAATAGATCCATCAAATCCTTGAGGATAAGGATAAAATTGTCCTACAATATTATTTAAACCCGTACCAAAATGTCCTCCTCCCCCAAAACTGTTATCCAATCCTCCACCTACATTTATGTTCTGAGGAACAGGTACCAAAACAGTGTGAGGTATTCGAACTGGGTAAGGTTGTGGTACCGATACTGGGTACGGATGAGGAACTGGAATCTAAAATAATCACAATTTATAAAAGAACTTTTTATAGTAGAAAGTTTTTTTTGGTGATTTATAAGTCATATTACTATTATTAAATTATTACTCCCTTGGCAAATAGCGCTTTACAAGATAGATTACGGCATAGTCCACAGTATAGTCCAAAATTTTTAAAATTTTTCTAAATTAGTTATTTTATTAACAGTTAAAATAATAATTACTGTTGTCAAATGTAAAACAAAAAAAAAATTCTCTCTCGCGTAGTCGATCCCATTATGATAACATAATAGAACTGTCACCTTGATTCATATCCGACGCTTAATCAACTAGGCTACGAACGACATATTTAAAAACTTTTAAATGATAACATGTATACACAATTTATATCATATTTCATATCAATTCAGTATAAATTTCGAAATTAATGTACCTATATGCCTAAACACACTTGAAACATGCATTGTCATCCAGATCTTAGCTATTCTGAAAATTTCAGAGCTCTAGGTAGTCGGGAAATAGGTTTAAATTCGATTACAAAATTCCGCGGAATGACAGAGAGACAAAGAACACGGTGAAAATATAAAAAACTTTCTAATTAAATAAAACATAATTATCTTTTTACATCTGTAACAATTTTTTTAAAAGCTTACCTGAACTGGTACTTGTACTGGAACTCTGTATGGTTGTGGTACTGGAACTGTAACTGTTCGAGTAACAGGTACAGGTACTGGTTTTGGTACTTCCACAGGATACGGTTGTGGTACTGGTATTTGTACTGGTTTATTTACAACGACTGGATACGGTTGTGGTATTGGAACTCCCACTGTTTTTTCCACAGGATAAGGTTGAGGTACTGGTACTGGTTGAGGAATGGTTTGAATTAAACCAACACCTTTAAACAAATAATTTTTGTTAGTTTTGATGGATCAGCTAGTATTAGAAATACGTAAATAATATTTTTGTTTTGTTTTAATTAAGGACTCGAATATCAAATTTCTGCATGAAGGAGAGAAAGATTTGTACATTGGATACGTTCAACAACGACACCTATTGGGTCATCCGATCGCCTACCACACTGCATACACCATATATGTAATACTTCTATATGGTCAGTTTCTATAAGTGGAAGGTGTTCCGACGAAGTGAAACATATAGTGTATCGTTTGCTTTCTCTTCCGAGCACATCAGTCAATTCTGCACATTTTAGAGACTTTTCAAGCATGCGCAGTATGGATAAAAGGTCTCGAACGAAAGAGAAAAAAATATATTGTGGGCACCGTAATGTTGGGATGTTCTTTTGGTGTTTCTATAAGTGGAAAGTGTTCCGACGAACTGAAACATATAGTGTATCTTTTGCTTTCTCTTCCGAGCACATCAGTCAATTCTGCGCATTTTAGAGACTTTTCAAGCATGCGCAGTATGGATAAAAGGTCTCGAACGAAAGAGAAAAAAATATATTGTGGGCACCGTAATATTGGTACGTTCTTTCCCGTACCAACTGTCCATATACCTAGATGTATTACATATATGGCATACACTCACGGTTCCCAAGTGTCGCGTTCAACTGACACACTTCTAACCTAAGCTGAACCCTATTTAACATAATTGATCATATAAATCTGAGCCTTATTATACTTGGTACATTTATGTAATTAACATAAGTTCTTTATTTGTTGACCGATTTAAATAAAAAAAATGGCCCTTGGTAAGCCAGGCGCATCAGTAGATTTATATTAATTAAATATATTAAAAGTATACGTTTTAGAAAAAAATGTTTTAGATAAAAGTTGTAGGCCTCTTTAAGACAAACAAAAAAGTCCCCTAACATTTTTTTGTACAGGGTGAAGTAAAAAAGTTACGAATTTTTTTCCCTTTGATTTGATGTCACGCCCAAACGGCCTTACCGATTTGGCCCATTAACGAACTCGACCGAGATTTTGGGACGATTGATTTTTGTACCAAATTTCATTTCGATCCGTTAAGAAATGCGACCGCTATCGTGTCCACAGATTTCGTTATATCGGAACTATACATATATATATACATATATATATATATATATATATATATATATATATAAACTTTTGAACGGAAGGTGTTTTTGAGGTCAGGGGGGCCCAAAACGAAAAACTGTAGTGAAATTTTCCCGAAGTCGTGACCTGCGAACCAGCTGAATAGTAGATATAAATCTACTAAAAAAAACACTAAATGTTTAGTGAATCCCACTACAATAGATATATACCGCAAAACTGCATTTAAATCGGTTAAGCCGTTTCTTAGATTAGCGTCAACAAACAAACAGAAATATAGACTTACAGATATACAGACAAACATACGAAATGGGTTTTCTTGCGAATATGAAAGTCCTTCATTATTCAAAAATATGCAGCTTATGTACCGAATAATTAGTTAATGTAACGTATTAGTTTTATTTAACAAATTTTATCAACAGAGTCGGATTAAAATCTTGTTCTTAAACAACTAATATAACAATTTTAACATTTAACATTTTGTTTTTCTATATTTTTGTTATTTAAATCTGTATTTACTTAATATACAAAGCAATATTTTTTAAACTAACCTCCATTTTCCCCCAGTGATCCACCTTTTGCTGATAGACCCTTAAACAAATTTTCTCCGATGGAATTTCCTCTGAAATAGCCACCACCGATGTCCGCGTTGCCATCATGACCCAAATACGAAATTTCTCCTGAGACCAGAAGAATGCTGATGTTGCTCATAAAAGCGATGATCTGGAAAACATGTAGCTTTAGATAAAAAATATTATACAAGTGTCAAAAAATTTAAAGAATTAACAAAAGAGAAAAAGACGTTGTAAAAAATGATTATAAAAATAGGATGCACTTCAGTAAATCTTTTTCTATCGCGATATTTACCATTTTTAAATCATTATTTGTTATCATTTAAGAATTTAAAGGTGGAATTTATCTGTAAATGCTTTAAAAAGATAAAAGCAGATTTTCAAGTGGCATAAAAAAACAATTATCAGTTTTAAAATACGTTATTAATCATATTTTTTGGAACGTACCTACAAAAGTTATAAGAAGGATGTTGCAGTTAAGGATTGCAATTGCATTTATTTTAATGCTCAGACTATTTTACAATTCTTTGTCTACCTAAGTATTTATTTGGTCTAGGATCTTAGACAATTTAGTTTGGCAAACAAAAAAAAAGGGTGTGGCAGTCAGTGGGACTGCCGGCAGAAGTTATACTTCTATGCACGCGCCCGGATTCATAAATTTTTATGCGAATGATTTAGCAAAATCATTATATGATATTCGGGTTCAGCGACCTCAAAAACCTCCTAGTACTGAGTACACACTCATTTTGTATCAAATTTGCATAACATTTCCTGGAGACGAGGTCCGTCTTAAGTAGCAGGTGTTTCGTCCTTCAACTGATAAGTTTTCGATCATTTTTAAAGGATTTACCTTCATACCATGTTTTGCCAAAATCATAGCTCCACCACGTTTATTCTGTACACGATAAAAATAAGAGCTCGGGTCATAACCAAAGACACTTAGATGCTGAACCTCTTCTGTTAAAAGAAAGTGCTCGACCAAACAAATAGCACTGTATTTTATATTATGACGCATGGTCGCCATCATTTTCAGTTTCAGCACATGATGGACAGATGATTCAATTTTGACCAACCACTTTTGCGCCTCTTAGACGAACTAGGCAAGCAGGATGATACTGTTTTTCACATTTGGTACATTTTAATTCGCATTTTAGAGATCGTTTACAACTCGCGCATGTAATTTTTACATTTATATCATCATCACTCGGCGCCATCAAATATATATCAATGGCATCACTGTTAACTAATAAAACTTAATAACTACAAACACAGGCAATTAGAAATAATTTTTTTTAAATTAACTGTATTCAATTAAATAAATACTTAGAAAAATAAGACCAGTTGATGTGTGTCCTTACTTCAAACATGAAAACTAAACAGTAAAACGATCAATGTAGGTACAAAAAAAGTGTTTACAAAACCCCATAGTGCAAAATATAATGCAACCATCTGACGGTAGTATGGACTACAAATACTAAAATACAATACTCATTACTGAATATTATGATTAATATTATTAATATAAAATACTAAACTTTATATGTTTACTTACGTGACAGAAATATAAAGTAATCTGTCAAACACAATGTAATACGTCACTATGATATTCCAAAACATTAGCTCAGATTGTTTTTTGTATATCTATCTCTTTTAAATGTACTGATACCTTATATGTGTTTCTGTCTCTCTCTTACTCACACCATTACATATGTAATGATTTTTGCCATTTAACCCCACACTAAACCAGTGCATAAATAGAAGGATAACTTCAATAAACGTTCGTTAAAAAGTCAAAATATTTGCTGAGACATTTGGATTTCTGCTTTGAAACAATTCTTTACCGTTAAGGTCTTGTGTTTGACGAAATCAAATAGGTATATGAAAGAATAATTTCAAATTATGATTTTCATATTATTTTCTAAGAGTATTTTTCAAAGCTAAAGGTCCTTTTATTTCTAGTAAAAAGAAAAATTGCTTAATGTTATTAAAGAAAAATAATAAAGATTACTTACAAATATCTTCATCATTTTAACACGAAATATGAATAGCTTCAGTATATCTTAACAATGTTTTCCAAGTTTTATTAGAAAATCTATTTCCCCTTCTAATCCCTTTTCAATGATTGTACGCTTTCTTTAAAACATTACAAAAATGATAAAATTTTTCTTTCGTTTTTTTTAGTTGATTAAATCATTCCATAGACGTACTAAATTTGATAGTTAAAATTTAACTTTTAACAAACTCAAAAGCATTAAATACGATAGTTGTCTTTTTAGTTTTGCATTAAGCCTCTTAAAAGGCTCCACTAATAGAACCTTTAGACACAAATCTAACCTCAATCTTTTCTTGTGAATTTTTAAAATTAGCAACTCGATCGAAAAATTAATGTTAGCCAAGAACATTTTCGAGCAATATTTTTTTACAATTTTCGGAGAGGATTATCCCAACAACAGTGTCTTGCTAAAATTGTTTATGTACTTCGGAATGAAGCACCATACCAGTCAACTATTTCCCGCTGCTAAACTCTCAGCGACGAATTCATGCTAGGTTCACCCAAAACCGCAGTCACACAGCAAAACATTGATGCTGTTCGTCAGATAATTAAGGATGACCTTCGTGTAACATACAAAAAGATAAAGGCAATTTTGGGCATTTCAAAGACTTCGATCCAAACGATCTTATATGAAGAACTAGGTGTCACTAAGTTGGTCTTCCATGGGTTCCCTCATTTGCTAACAGAAGAGCAAAAAGCATTTGGTGTCGAAAAACATTGTAACGGTTCAAAAAAAGGAAGCCCAAAAAACGTTTAAAGTATAGTTAGTGGCGTTGAATCTTGGATTTACTCCTGCGTAGCGGAAAATAAACGTCAATCCTGCGAAATATTTTACATCAGGAGAATGCAAATGCTCACAATCAAGTGTTTGGAGCTTCAAAACATCGGATTCTGAGACGATCCACCCTACAGATCCGATTTAAGTCCCAATGACTTCTTCACGTTCCCAAAGATCAAGAATTTAATGCGCTAGAAGAAGCCATCGATACTGCTATTTTGCAGATGTCAACTGAAGACTGAAATAACTGTTTTACCAATTGGTTTCGTATATAAAAGTGTATCGATCTTGACAGGACATATTTTGAAAAGCAATAAAGTACTTTAAGTCTGTATATTTTTTTGTCTTTTATGGATATTTGCAAACCTAAATAAACAACCCTCGTATATTTATATATCTACTTATAGTTTAGTCTATATATATAAAAATGAATGTTTGTCTGTATGTCCGTATGTCTGTATGTACTCACTGAACTCAAAAACTACTGGACCGATTGTTATGAAAATTGGTATGTATATGTATTTTTCCACGGAGAAGGTTTGTATGATATGCTCATTGATGCCACTTGCAACCAGGTGGCGCTGCAGCGTAGCAACTTCTGTTCCGTTCAACCGATTGTCATGAAAATTGGTATGTATATGTATTTTTCCACGGAGAAGGTTTGTATGATATGCTCATTGATGCCACTCGCCACCAGGCGGCGCTGCAGAGTAACAACTTCTGTCTTGTTGAACCGATTGTCATGAAAATTGGTATGTATATGTATTTTTCCAGGGGGAAGGTTTGTATGATATGCTCATTGATGCCACTCGCCACCAGGTGGCGCTGCAGAGTAGCAACTTCAGCCCCATTCAACCTATTGTCATGAAAATCAGTATGATGATGTATTTTTAACGGGTAAGATGAATATGATATTCGTATTAATGGAAGTTACCACCAGATGGCGCTTTTATGTATCAAATTCAATACTGATTAATAGATATCTATACGAATTCGTATAAATATAAGTTAGCAAAATATATTTTTGGTGCGATAAGTAAAACAAAACTATAAACTTTCTCTCCTTCTCTATCTCTTCTTCTCTTTTATTTTTCTTAAATTTATTTTAGTTGTGGTCGCAGCAACGCGCGCCGGGTACAGCTAGTTGTAAATAAAATTATGTTCAATCTGAAAATTAGGTTTTAAAATAAAACGTAAACTCAATAAAAAGTTAAAAATTTTCTTCGCATGCACTAACTAAGGAATGCATTATAGAAATTATAAATTTTAAACATACCAGTAAAAAATTATAAAAAAACTATCGGAATTAAAGAAACAACTAAGCAAATAGGTATTTGAAATTTTTCTGTAAAATAAAATTTTATATAGAATTGAAGGATAAATTTTTTGCTCTATGTCACTGGTTTTAAACAGATCTATTCTTTGATATGTGGGCATTTATTAAACTTTATGCAATTGTAAATGTTAGAAAAAAAAGTTAATTGAAACGATGAGTAACTCTCTGACAACCATTTCGCGTTTTTGATTTAACTGATAGCAAGTGGTTTTTCAACGGGAAAAGACCACGGATTAAATAACTTCTGTTGAAATTCAAATGAAATATTAAATTTATAATCCGATTTTAAAATGAAAAATTGCCCGTTAAAAAAACTTTATTATGTAACTATTTACACAATGAAAGCTACAAGATTTTTATTCGCGATATAATTAAATTCTCGTTTAATTAATTGCTAGAGATGTACATTTTTTTAAAGATGAATAAAGTGCTAAATTAATTTCGGTTAAATATTCTTGTGTATTTTTGTAATAAATGTAGATAAAAATGTGTGAGGTGTCAAGGGACACCCGGATGGAACGAAGTTCCTTTAGATTAATTAGTGAAGGAATTAGTAATTTGTAAACACAACAGGGGGTTTATACATACATAAGCATTTATTATTGTCTGTATAAAATCTCTACTTACCTAACTCTATCAGCAATATCCGGAACTTGTGCAGAAACACTGTCAGGATACATTATTGATATTATTTTCTATTATTTTAATATTTATTATCTACAAAAAACGTGTATAAACTTAACAAAGTCGCGACACTACACTGTTCAAAGCAAAATAGATTATCACCATTTTCACCTGAACATCTTCAACAGTCCGTTTCTTTTAACAAAAGTGTCCATTTATACAATACCAGATAACACATCTATCTAGAATTAGTTTTTATAATTTAAAACAGGAATTAACAATTCAATACAAAATTTTAAAATTAAAATATTTGACAGTAACTGACAGTTAAGGTAATTTGACGTAGGTACCTAACTAGTCAAGTTACGAACTATTTTTAAAATGTTTATGAATTTATTAATTTATAAAAACAGGATGAAATAAAATATAATACTATTATAGGTAATTATTATTTTTTCTACAGTATTTTCTTTTTATTGTACATTTTCTTTTAATTTAAAATAGTGTCTTTTTAATTGTAATATATCTATCTATGAGAGAGAGGGAGAGAGAGTTATTTATTTTTTGGCCTGTGAGAGAGAGAAACATGCGTGTGTCGTGTCGTGACCACTTTTGGTATGAATTTTTTTTGGCTAGCTCCTAGCCTCAGTCGTAACTGGTCGTAACGCCCGAAAGGGAACTTCGTTCCAAAACCTAAGGAAACTGATTTACTTATTTTAAAATCTTGATCATAATTTTATTCTTTAAATATATATATATATATATATATATATATATATATATATATATATATATATATATGAAAAAGTCTATTGGGTATGCAGCAACAATAATGAAACAGAGTACTCTTTCAAGTGTTTATTCCGAGCTTTCGGCCAATATTACAGCCATCTTCAGGGATCTACAATATTAATCAAGAGCGTAATTTATAAAAAAGTAAAAAAATATAAAAACTTACAACTTGGGGAGGTTGTATCCAAAACGATGTTAGTAAAAATATTACATGTAAGTATCTGGATCCGGTTACACTAATTATACTTAATTTCCACTTGGTGATAATTAGATTATTGCAAATACCAATTCTATTGTCTAAGTTACAGGTTATATTACCAACTAATGGTACCAAGCTGAGAAAACCAAGACTAAGTCTCAAAACCACAAAAAAACAGATAATCTGTATTAACACAAAACAAGATGTAAGCATTCGTATCAAGAAACTTACATTGGTCAAACTTCTCGGCGCCTTAATGACCGACTTACCTCACATAAGTCAGACTGTAGATTACACCCTGAACGTAGTGCATTGGGAGAACATGTCCTTACCAATGATCATCGCATTGATTATAGTAATGTTAGCATCCTTTGCAAAGAAAGAAACACTGCTAGAAGGCTCTTCATGGAAATGGTTTATATTAACAAACAACCTCTCGCGATGAACCATAAATCTGATATAGGCCACCTTAATGAAATGTTTTCATATTTGTTATCGTTAGACTGTCGAAATTTAACGCATATCTCAGATTAAAGTAATTTTGTTAACTTAAATAATAATCAAATTGATGTTAATTACTGCTTTTCTCTTCTTCTTTTATTTTTTAAACATAATAAATTTTATAATACTAATGTCAACTATGACTGATAAACTATAATTGTTAAAAAGAATTTTATTATTCTTCATAGCATAATTAATTTTAAAATTAGATTTTTAACTTCCATTTTTATGAATAATAATGTAATATTTTTTGTATTTTTAAAAATAATTGTTGTCAATCCTAATCTCAAAAAATTGCCTACCCCTCTTTTTATGTAGTTGGTACTACTTGAGATTGTCATGGCTAATGTCATCTTTCTTTCAATTTATGCTACTCATGCATCTCAGTTTGAGAAAAACGATTAATTTTTTCAAAAATTTTATCAAAGTTCGTTTCTTGATACGAATGCTTACATCTTGTTTTGTGTTAATACAGATTATCTGTTTTTTTGTGGTTTTGAGACTTAGTCTTGGTTTTCTCAGCTTGGTACCATTAGTTGGTAATATAACCTGTAACTTAGACAATAGAATTGGTATTTGCAATAATCTAATTATCACCAAGTGGAAATTAAGTATAATTAGTGTAACCGGATCCAGATACTTACATGTAATATTTTTACTAACATCGTTTTGGATACAACCTCCCCAAGTTGTAAGTTTTTATATTTTTTTACTTTTTTATAAATTACGCTCTTGATTAATATTGTAGATCCCTGAAGATGGCTGTAATATTGGCCGAAAGCTCGGAATAAACACTTGAAAGAGTACTCTGTTTCATTATTGTTGCTGCATACCCAATAGACTTTTTCATATTATTGTGTCAGCAAAGACTTCGTCTGCGTATATATATATATATATATATATATATATATATATATATATATATATATATATATAACAAAATGTCAAAGATGATACATAACGTATATCTAGTGCCATACTGCTTGAACTGGAATGGTGTCGGTTAGAATTTCTAACACTTTAAAAGACACCTGGATGCTGCGATATAAATATCATTGAACTCATATCAGGGCAAAACCAAACTACAGACACGTGTTTCGCTCTTATTTTAAGCTCATCAGTGTAGTATAGGCTATGTCTCTCAAGTCACTAATCAAGAGACATCCCTGCTATAAATTGAACGATATCTATAGATTTCAAATTGCGAAACTGATAAACAGTCGCAAGTGGCTCCATCTTCACTCAAAAAATGGTACTTCAGTGGTCGCTTTGCATCTTGTATATAACCTTAGGCAAGGTAAAATGATAAAACGAACAGAGCGTTTTGTGACAGTCTAATATAACAAAATGTCAAAGATGATACATAACGTATCTAGTGCCATACTGTCAAAAGTAATTATTCCAGTTTTGAACTGGAATGGTGTCGGTTAGAATTTCTAACACTTTAATATATATATTATTATAGAATATGTTTTCTTTGGCTCCGGCTGTTGGGTTTGGATTCTAATAATATTCTTCTTTAATTACTCTTCTTTATTTAATTTAAAGAAATAATTATTCAATTCAAACTTTATATTAACTTTAACTTTCAATACATATCATTCAAATTCAAAATTATCAATCAAATAAAAAAAATCAATAACCGTTTCTATAACATTTCATCTCCTATTTATACAGGGTGTCCCAGAATTAACTACGGAAACTTCGTATACGTATTCCTTGATGACAAATAAGTAGGGTCTTTCCTATAAAAAAAATTTTTTAGAGACTCCTGTCAGAGTTATAACCCTTTAAAGAGGGGTGGTAAAATGTGCTCTATTTAATCGCGATACACAATACTCAATTGACATGGTCCTACATTTTATTTTTTTACTCCAAACCGAAACGATTTCGCAAAAAACAACAAGGAACAAAAAAGTTTCTAAATAATCGAAACTTCCTAAAATAATTTTTTGTTATTGCAAATATTAATTGCTAAGAAAGTTACAAAAAAAATATTAACAGGGGTTCCTTGATTTGCACCCTTAGAATGGGGTAGGGCAGGTGAAAAGTGGCAGGAGAAATGCGTCTTTATAAAAATGATGTTCACCCAAATTTTTAATTTTTTATCTTGGACCAATCAGAAGATATTGAATTAAAACCGTATTTTACCACCCCTCTTTAAAGGGTTATAACTCTGACAGGAGTCTCTAAAAAAATTTTTTTTATAGGAAAGACCCTACTTATTTGTCATCAAGGAATACGTATACGAAGTTTCCGTAGTTAATTCTGGGACACCCTGTATAAATTATCAAAAAAAATAGTCACTGGTCTATGTCGTCATACTTTACAGTAAGATATCTCATTTACACAATAGACACAGTGATACCATAACAATATATATATATATACTAGCTGACCCGGCGGACTTCGTACCGCAAATCATTTATGTCATGCTTCAATTTTATCGTTTTCATCATATTTTCTCGTTAGTTATCAGGTTTATACTATTTTTTTTTTCGTTATATTTTGTAGTTTATCGATAAAATATATTAGATGCATAACAATACTTAATTTAGTAAGAATTTCTCGTTTAAATATAAGTGATATTAACTGCGCCACCTTCCGGTGGCGTCACATTACTTAAGTAAGGATTGCTCGTTTAAATATATGTGATATTAACTGCGCCATCTTACGATGGCGTGATTAATGTAATCAAATTAGTAGTGGTTGCTCGTTTAATGGAAGCGCCATTTGGTGGTAACTTCCATTAATACGAATATCATATTCATATTAACCATTAAAAATACAGCATCCTACTGATTTTGACGACAATCGGTTGAACAGGGCAGAAGTTGTTACTCTGCAGCGCCACCTCAAACCTTCTCCGTGGAAAAATACATATGCATACCAATTTTCATGACATACGGTTGAACGGGGCAGAAGTTGCTACTCTGCAGCGCCACCCGGTGGCGAGTGGCCTCAATGAGCATATTTTACAAACCTTCTCCTTGGAAAAATACATATACATACCAATTTTCATGACAATCGGTTGAACGGGGCAGAAGTTGCTACTTTGCAGCGCCACCTGGTGCCGAGTGGCATCAATGGGCATACCATATTCGTTTTCTCCGTAAAAAAATACATATACATACCAATTTTCATGACAATCGGTTGAACGTGACAGAAGTTGCCACTTTGCAGCGCCATCTGGTGGCGAGTGGCATCAATGAGCATATCATATAAACCTTCTCCGTGGAAAAGTACATATATATACCAATAAAAACACATCCTTTTTTATATATATATATATATATATATATATATATATATATATATATATATATATATATATATATATATATATATATATAGTGAGGTAAATAGTGGGTATTTAGCAAAAATTAGGCGAAGTGTACTCTTTAAGTTTTAATACTTCAATATTTCGTTAAAAATATTTTAACATCTAAGAAGTACTTTATATCTATTTATATCGCAGCATCAAAGGTGTCTTTTAAAGTGTTAGAAATTTCTAACCGACACCATTTCAGTTCAAAACTGAAATTATTACTTTTGACAGTAAGGCACTAGATACTTTATGTATCATCTTTGGACATTCTTAGACTGTCACAAAACGCTCTGTTCGTTTTATCATTTTACCTTGCCTAAGGTTATATACAAGATGCAAAGCTACCACTGAAATACCATTTTTGGAGTGAAGATGGAACCACTTGCGACTGTTTATCAGTTTTGCAATTTGACATCTATAGATATCGTTCAATTTATGGCAGGGATGTCTCTTGATTAGTGACTTGAGAGACATAGCCTGTACTACACTGACGAGCTCAAACTAAGAGCGAAACACGTGTCTGTAGTTTGGTTTTGCCCTGATATAGGTTGAATGATATTTATATCTATTTATATCGCAGCATCAAAGGTGTCTTTTAAAGTGTTAGAAATTTCTAACCGACACCATTTCAGTTCAAAACTGAAATTATTACTTTTGACAGTAAGGCACTAGATACTTTATGTATCATCTTTGGATATATATATATATATATATATATATATATATATATATATATATATATATATACATATATATATATATATATATATATATATATATACAATAATAATTTACGTAACAAGTTTGTAAAATACTGTTTTTTTTGGACGAGTAGACAAAATTTCAGGACGAGTTGTAGGCGAGGTCTGGAAGTCCGCTAGTCCAAAAAAATGTAGTTCTTACAAAAATTTCTAAACTGTACTTTCATGAACGTTATTCTAAGTTACATTTTTAAGTACAAAAAGATTCAAATTTGGAGTAAAAAATATTAGATTTTGACGACAAATACATAAAAGAAGGGTTTTGAGTTTTAAAGGGAAAAATATCCTTCAAAGGATATTCGATTATTGAGCCAAGCATTTCTGGACCATTTCTGGACTAATAGTATTGACCATACGGATGTAAACAGTTTTCCAACTGTAGTCACAAAAGATTTTATTTAAAAGCAGTCCTATTTTCAAAGAAAGCCAAAGGGTATTTTGCTGAATTAACGAGTCATCTCTTGAAATGAGAATTGTTTAGTTTTACTGGCGAATTTTTCTCTTACTTTCCTAATAAATCGTTCATATAAGTTCAGATAAATTTCATACGACAAAAACAGAAACGAATACATACTTTAAAAAATTATCACATCTGACAAAAAGGTAAATTTTATAATTTATGACTACCAATAAATAATGGATTCGATTCCGGCAATGAAAAAGTCCTCGTTCACACTGGAAAATAAAATATTGCCGTTTGCAGTTGTAGGGCGAATTTATTTTTACGGTTTAATTTGTTTTTTTAGCATGCTACAGTAAATATGGGAAGTGTGAGTTTCGAAATTGAAGTCTGCATTTTGCATTTAAAACTATGTAATCGACTTAATTTTATATTCAGTTTTGACAGTAATGTAAAATATACATTTTTGTGCAATCGAATTTGTATATCATTAAATTTGTTCAGTTGCTTAATTTTCACCATTTAATAACAGCTTTCGCTATTTTTATAAAATACTAGCTGTACCCGGCGCGCGTTGCTCCGCCAATAAATAAAATAAATTTAAGAAAAATAAAAGAGGAGAAGAGATAGAGAAGGAAAGAAAGTTTATAGTTTTGTTTTACTTATCGCACCAAAAATATATTTTTCGAACTTATATTTATACAAATTCGTATAGATATCTATTAATCTGTATTGAATTTGAAACATGAAAGCGCCATCTAGTGGTAACTTCCATTAATACGAATATCATATTCATCTTACCCATTAAAAATACATCATCATACCGATTTTCATGACAATCGGTTGAACGGGGCAGAAGTTGCTACTCTGCAGCGCCACCTGGTGGTTAGTGGCATCAATGAGTATATCATACAAACCTTCTTCGTGGAAAAATACATACGAGTATACATACCAATTTTCATGACAATCGGTTGGACGGGACAGAAGTTGCTACTCTATAGCGCCACCTGGTGGCAAGTGGCATCAATGAGCATATCACACAAACCTTTTCCGTGGAAAAATACATATGTATACTAATTTTCATAATAATCGGTCTAGTAGTTTTTGAGTTCATTGAGTACATACAGACATACAGACATACAGACAAACATTCATTTTTATATATATAGATATAAAAAAATGTGCCTGATAATCAAGTGGATTCAGAGACTTTTCTGTATATTTTGGACCATACTACCACCCATCTCATTTTGTGACATTTTTTTAACCCTCTGTATAATGGATAAAATATAATTTATAGCAATATCAAAATAACGAATGTTAATAAGGTTAATTCTGAGAAAAATGAGATGTTGAAGAGCAAATTGTATTTTATGAGCTAAACTTCTGACTACAAGTACAAAGTACAAACAAGCGAAGCAACTATAATTTAACAATGTAGTTGATCATAAACTTTATCGTCAAATATGAACATAAAATAACCTAAAAAAACTTTAATTAACTAAAATAGTTTTTATTAAATAACAACACTACACCTCTAACTTCTTATCGAAAATAAATAATAACTTCTTCTCTATAATTCATTTTTTGTCTCAAATAAACCCCAAACTGAACGCCATCAATACCCGTTAACATTTGCCCTTCTTTTTACATTCAACCTCCGAAAAATGTGTTGTCGTTCCCTTGTCTGAAGTGGCTGTTATTTTCCAAAACAAACACACTCTCATAAATAAATATTTATCATGTGTATGTAATAAACGAGATGCTTTTCTCTTTAGCGTCAGGCTGATGGTGAGATATTGTAAAAATATTTACTAGGCTCTTACGTAATACCCACAGAACAGAAAAGCGAAGTAGAAGAAAAAGAAAATTTGATATCCTGTTTACCACTAAGAAGTTTACGATATACTAAGTTCGACTAAGATAAATATAATTAATCACAACTTAATGAAAAGAAAAATATTAAATTTCGTTTATAAAAGTATATATTGTTGAATGACAACTAACTAAAAAATCTGCAGTAACAAGGTGTCACTAAAGATTTTTAATCTGCGATGTTCAAAATCGTCCAGAAGTAGTTGACCATTTTTTTATTTAAAAAAAAACACTTTTGCATACGTTCAAACGAATTGCTAAAACAGTTATTCCAGTCTTCAGTTGACATCTGCAAAATCGCTTTTTTTAAAGGCATTGTTGGCTTCTTCTGGCGACTAGAATCGCTACCCACCCACTGAATTCTTGATCTTTGGGAAAGTGAAGAAGTCGTTGGGACTTAGGTCGGGACTATACGGTGGATGGTCTAACAATTCGATGTTTTAAAGCTTCAAAACCTCGATTGTCTTTTGGACAACATGAGCACTTGCATTGTCAAGTTCTTTGAAATGCCTAATGATGCCTCATTCTCCTGTTATGTTAAACGGCAGTCATCCTTAATTAGCTGACGGATCAATATTTTCCTGTGTGACTGCTGTTTTGTCTTTTTTTAACTGAACAAATTCTAGAAGATTATAAGTGACCTTACTACACTGCTTTTTAATAGAGCTTTTGTGTACCCTACATCTAATTATGAGTTCATAAGGTCTAGATTTTTAAGAAAGTGTATTATCCGTTTAACCTGATTAGGCTATAAGAAAACCTGTCTCAGTGTTCTGTGAAAATTCCTTCGATTACTCTTGAGTTCAGGTCTCTGAAGCTTTAGAATATTTTAGAGTAACGACGTTAAGGCTGTATTAATTTTTTGCCTGTCTTTGACCTGAGTGTTTTTTGGTAGGCTGCACTGAGTTTCTTTTCTCAATTACGAACTTCAAAGTTACTTTGTTGTGTTTAGCCAATAACTTAGTGTTTGAATTTTAGGCTGTTTTGTTGATTGTAAAGGCTTTAAAGCAGCCTGGCTATCAGAGGAAATAAATGTTCTGCCTGAATTGACACCTTTCATCACAAAAGCCTAACGCTAGAAGCTCCGCTTGTTTTCCAAGGCTATTGAAAGCCTAACATTAAGACCTGTAAGGTTAGAAAGATGATTTATAAGTTGTAGAGTCCTGGTGTAAAGAATAAAAGATAGAAAGTTTTTTAAAGGTCTTAAGGTGTTGCAGATTCTTTGTTATCTTTGTTATCTTTGTTATCCAATAACAACGAGAGTATGTTAATTAATAAAAACTTGTTCTTTTAAATTTGGTTTGCTTTTTCGTAGGATATGTATTTTTTGTTAGTAAACACTGTAGAGTAGACTATGACACCATGGTGCCTCTATTATCATGATCATATTTTATATACTTAAAAAACTTTTATTTTCTTTCAGGAAATTGGCTGATATTTCCCGATCCACCAGAGGTGTAGTGATCCTGTTGAGCGACCGTGTGAGTTGCATCCGGATCTTGGAAGATGCAAAGCGTCTAAACATGATGGATGGACATTTTGTTTGGGTCTGGATCGACACTGCGGCTGTAACACCAAAAAACTCGACGATAACGGACGATGATGCTAAATCGGATGAAAAATTAACGAAACGTAGTGTAGATTCGTTCGCGGACCAAGAAGAAAATTGGAGAAAAAAGATAATAGAAGATGAGGAATTAAAACGCTTAAAACGTAGTTTAGATAGTAAACCCGATATAAGTGATATACATGTAAATTACTTATTAAAAAACGACCAGTTGCTTTTGTTTAACAACTATAACTATGGCGTAGAAAGTTCTAAATTAATCAGGTTTAGATCCTCGTTGGATCTCAATTCGAGTCGCCGGGTTAACGGGGATCAATTACCACCCGGACTTCTCAGTGTTAAACCACTTCCGGTTAAAGTGGACAGACATTTGGTTAAAGGTGCTGTGAGGTTATTGGTGCATACATTAAAACAAGTTTTAAATCAAAGTCCTGAGTGGATGTTGGATAATTTAATCAATGGACAAAATAATGGCTGCTGGAAAAATAACGGAAGAGAAATCAGCTTCATCAGTGAATTTGCAAGGTAAGATTTTAGTTATTACATTACTATTACTTTAAATATAGGTTTATAATTGATATTTAATTTCCAAAGATTTTTAGTGCCAGATAATTCTTGATTGAGAATATCCGATGCTGTAAGATTTTATTATAAAATTTAATTAAGCTCTCCTGTTTTAATGGTCTTTAATTATTATTATTATTATAAATCAGTCATAAATGCTGTAAATCAAAGTAATTTATATTAGAATATTAACACCTTCAGAAAAAGCAAAGCGATATAAAGCCGAATAAAAGTTCATAACAGAGCTTTGGCCAGATTAAGATGTTGGAGTAGCAATCAGGTATAAAAAGAATATTAAATTAAAGCTTAAGCTTACATTTGGAACGCGAGAACCAGTATTTTGATACTTATATCCGCTAAAGATGATGTTAAAGAAGATATAATTGCAGACCAATAAAACAGTATAACAGAAAATATTTAAGCAGAAAAAATTATACATAAATCTTAACCAAAAACACAATGACAAAATTAAAATAAGAAAAAACTAAAGAATAATTTATAAAACTCCCATAATCAATAAAAACGTTTGGATTAAACTTAAAAAATTGCATTTTAATATATTTTTTTTGGATTCCAAAATACGGAACTCAAAATTTTGAAAACAAAAAATGTTTTAATGGGCGTCTGGAAAAATGGCCAAATAATTGGTGTTAATAATTTGTTGGAAAAAAAATATAATTATAAGGGTTTATGAAAAAGTTATGAAAGCAACAATAAAAAATTTCCTAGAAAAAAAAAGAGTGTGCGTGTAACCTTTACGCGCGATTGAAGTAAAACTTTTTGACGTACGTATCGAAAAATAAATATTTAATTACAATTCAATTATATTTATTGTCTATATACTTTACAAAAAATGATATAATGTTATATTTATATTATTCATTAGAAATAGGAATTTGAAAGTTATCATTATTTTTAACTTCCCGCTAAAAAAATTAAAAAAATTTTTAAAATCGGGAAGTTATTGGTTTTACCCCGTTTTTCGTAAATCGAGTTTTCATCGGATCTCAACGTTTTGAGGTATTTGGAACCTCCCCTGACTATTTTTACGAGGGTGTCTGTATGTCTGTATGTACGTGTGGATGTGTGTGTGGATGTATGTAAACCTCTTATAACTTTTGAACGGCTTGACCGATCGGGATGAAATAAAAAGCGTTCCAAAGAATTCCATCTAACTTAGATTCCCTGTAAGTTTGAACCGATTCGAACCAGTAGATTTGCAGAAATTTCAAAATAACCGAAAAAAACAATTGGTAAAAATGATGTTTTTTGGGCATATCTTTTTGGCCATTACATTGATCAATTTCATAACCTAAACAGCTCTCAAGCTTAAAAAACCACGTCGAATGCCGTTTTGCAAATTAAAATTGGTTGATTCGTTCGTGAGATATCGTTGTCGAAAAATTTCAAAAAAATTTTTTTTCAATAACTTGGAGATTTTTTGACTAATCGATTTTACACTCTTAGTAACGTTTTTAGGTCTCAAAAAACTGCGTCGAATGCCATCTTGAACATTAAAATCGAATAAGGCGCTTTTTAAACATTTCAAAAATAGTCAAAAACGTCAAAATACGTCACGTTACTATAGCTTTACGGTTAAAACTAGCGGGAAGTTGCAAGGATGGCCTTTAAGGTCAACCTCTTTTCGAATTTTTTATATATAAAATAATAGGTTTATGATAACTAAAATATGAAATATAGATTTTACTCTCTAAATACCATTAATGTATTTGCAACCGTTTGAAAATTTTGAAAATTTTATAAATAAATTTTGAAAATTTTGAAAATTTAAGCTCCTCCCATAGCTGAAATCACACCATCAGAAATTTCCGTTAGAATCTAACGTTAGAATATGACGTCAGAATTGTAACGTTCCGTTACAATTACTTCCGTTAGAAAATAAATCTGAGTTACCCCTAGTCGCGCCTAAAGAAGTTGTACTTCAATAATAGGTAAACAATATTAAAAATATACACACATTACGTTTAGAATGTGTGATTTTGTAGCTGTATCTACCTTATTGTAATACAGCACAACACAAGAGCCTTCGATAGTTAGATAACCATTTCATTTTGTAGCATTTTATAGCATATTCCATAAAACTTAAAATCCTGAGATGAGTTTGTTTTCTTCAGTTCTACGAAGGATCTGTTATTGCTGGTAAAAGATCAGCCATCCTGACTAGTGGTTTTATGGCCTTTATGGCTACCTAACCAAACCTAAAATAAGTATAAGCAAGTGTTAAAACATTTCGAATATTATTATTTTATGAACAAAAACGTACAACATGCTTCTTTACTGTACGTAAAGCTTCCCTATAAACAATTATTTACTATCATAATATGTATGTATGTATATAAACTTACTTAATCAAATTGTCACGGGTTAAATTTTCGCAAGTGATAAATATTCAATTGTAAACATAAGCGTCTTCCTACCTTAAAATTTCCCATTATTAAAGATTTATTTGGGTCGGGAACCGGTTGATCTGGTTTGGCATAGATAATCGCCAGCTATTAGTTATTATTCTAGCCATAAATTAAACCTGATATCGCTGGAATTATTTTTAGAAGTATATTTATTAAAATTACGTTTATGAATCCTTGAGGTACTATTTCTCTTCTTTTGTCCATAATTTGACGTTTAGTGTTCTACAGTCAGGGTTCAGTTATATTTCTATCTTGCTTAATAAAATCGAAAATGAACGAGGGTTTAGATAATGTTGAGATTTTTATCGATATCTTGATAAATAATAAGATTAGTCGTATCTAACGACTACTGTTTGTTCGTAAATTGGTAGCTGTAGATCCTACGGTTATTGTCCCTATAGTAGTAGAGGCCACCTCTTATTTCGACGTGTGTCAAAATTTCGTGCATGTGATATGAAAGAACCAGGTCTTTCTTTTACCAGCCTTTGTCGTAAGAACGTGGCATTGAGAAGATTTTCGGGGTTTAAGTTGTAATCTCTATTCATCGGAGACAATTCATTTTGGATTTACGAAATTAAACCTCAGTTTTCCTAACGAACAAGTATTGGAGTGAGATTTTCAGTAGTTTTGTTGGATTCGTAAGGAAAATCGCTTTAGCGGATTTTAGGAAATCTTCTGTGGTGAGTACACGTTATTTATTCATGTGGTTGTTCGATTCTTATGGTTCTTGCGTTCCCTATGAGTGTAGGTAGCCCATAGAGCAGACAGTAGGTAGATTTGGTGATTTAAAACCGTTCAAACGGTGAACTGTGGTAGAATTCCCGATTGGTGCAATTAGCAACGAGAATATTGTTCCACCCGTTTACCAGCCAGGGGTGTCACGAGTTTTAAGAAATAAAACAACCCTATCTTAATAGGTGAGTTACTATGTTATATTTTTTTTGTTATATATAAGATTAATAACGCCATATAGACGCAATTTTAGTTTTAATATATTGATTTTACATGTGTATTTCTTTATGTATCGTATGTAGGTTTATTTATGTGAAACTAGACTCCTTTTTCTTATTCTTTCACTATTATAAATTAATTTTATGTTAAATTTTGATTTAATTTATTGTTATAATTTTGTCGTGACTAGCAAGTCAAATTTAAGTTTGTTGAGTACATTTAATTCATTAGTTTTGATCATTAATTGTAAATTCAGAGAAGTCAACTTCTAAATGTTGTATTATTCATTTAAATTCATTTTTATTCTTTCATTGTAGTACAAATTTAAGTTAATGTGTTCAAATTGTATTAAAGTTATTAAATCAAATTAATTCAAGGAGTCATTAAAATCTGTTTAAGCTATTGTTAATACCGAATTACGATTTTAGGGTCCTAGTTACGGGTTTAAGTCCTAGTTATAGGCTGAAATCCTAGATACAGCGCTAGATACAGGCTTTAATTTTGGGTGCAGACCTGATACTTAGTTCGAGCTTAAATTATTGTGGTTGGTGCAAGCCTATTGGTTTTGGAACAGGCTTGGTTTTTGGAACCGACCTAAGTATTAGAGATGCCGAGGATTAACAGATAAGCCTAATTAGATTTAAGTCGCAACTATAGTAGTTAAGAAAAAAAATCTATTTTTCTTGTCTTTTTTTTTTGTATTGAGTGTGATCACACATATTGGTAAATTTATCTTTTAATATTATTCATATATTCTTTTTTATATATAAATATCAATAGCGTCGTCAAGCACGAGGCTTGACAGTTGTGTAAATTCTTAATTTTTATTAAAGAAGGGTCTAGTTGATATTTTGTTTTATTTAGCTCACTTTATCGTTATTTTTTTTATTGTGCAATTCAATTAGTACTGTTTAATGTTTTGAATTTATTTAATTATCTCCAGTGGGTGAAGCAGTGCCTGGAACATCAGGGGTTTCCGATTTTAACCGTACAAATCGGTGGCGCACTCACTTTATTTTGGTACTTACCCTCTACGGCTGAGCTGGGCACTAATTTGCCAGTAGAGAAACCACTACCGAACTCAGCTGGAGTTGAATTTCAATTGGGTAAATTTAGTTAACCTTTTATTAGTTTTTCAAAATTGATTTAGTTTTACTTTCTTTAAAATACGTGGCAAAATCATAATGAATGTCGCTGTGTCGTCTTTTTTTCATTTTCATTTTTCTTCAAATCTTTCTGGCGCTGATAATATGCCCTTTGACGTTCACAATTTTTTTTTTCTTTTTAGCTCTTTAAGTCTATAAAACGAAAATAGCTAGGTATAAATAATAGGTATAAATAATTAGGTATAAATAGTTAAATTACACACCAAAAATAAAATGTATGCATATAGATTACTCACTCATTTTCATCACTTTCTTCATTAATAAATCCACTTTGTTTATTCATATTTAAAACAAACACTTTATACACAAGTTAACAAGCTGTCAATTCATACAATTACAGATTTAACTTTTATTTATTTAATAAAGTAGGCGGAATCGTGTTAGGTATTTTGTATCATGTTTCATTTCCGTTACATTAGAATGACGTCACGTCCGCTAGAATTACTGAGTTACCCCTAGTCGCGCCTAAAGAAGTTTTACTTCAATAATAAAGAGTAAAACAGAATAAAAATCTTATAGCACGTAATCTATCTACAATTATAAAAAAACATATAAATTAGAGCACAAAGAAGACGACATAATTATACGAGTAGTTATCACATAATTAGTTGATAAATCTCTAAAACAGATGTGAAATCAATCACCATTTACTAATAACGACAACAAAAAATGAAACATAAGTAAAATTAAAGCTATGAAGAAAATTTTTTTGAGACCAATTAAAAATATATTAATTGGAAGGCAAAAGCGAGTTTTAAAGCAAATAACAATGAGAAAAAACAACGTTTATCACTCAAGCAGAAGAATAAAAGAATTACTGGAAAATCTATATTGGGGAAATAAAAAAATAATTGCTAATAGAAGAGAAAAAAGTAAGAAAGAAACCAACAAGAGAAAACCTTCCACAAAATCTTCGGGTCCAAAACATATCAACATGATATTTGTATACACACTACCAAAATATTAAACTCCCTCGTAAAATAAAAAACAAAACAGTTAACGAAAAAGTTTGATTGTCTTAAGAGCCTCAAATGAGGATCGAAAACAGGATGGTGGGTGTTCAAGAATAAATACAGGATCACTGCTTTCGTCGCATCCACATATTTGTCAGAAGACGAACTGATAGAAGATTTTTTCGGTACATACATTTCACCGAAGACTTGTAGCTGCCAATGTAAGATAAAGGACCTCTAAGAGTGCTTGTAGT
Source organism: Altica lythri (assembly GCA_964028335.1). Classification (NCBI taxonomy): domain Eukaryota; kingdom Metazoa; phylum Arthropoda; class Insecta; order Coleoptera; family Chrysomelidae; genus Altica; species Altica lythri. The sequence continues at coordinate 7,593,421 of OZ034807.1, read as the reverse complement.
TTCTAGATAGCCGCTCACTTAGATTTGCCTATAACGCTCATGAATTGGCCTTTTCCGCTGTATAAAAACTTCCAGCTTAGTATTAACGAGTGATAGCAGACGTATAAGAATATGGAGTGGACCAGGACGTCCACGGCCAATAATTTTTGCCCGAGAAGTTGTTCTTGTTCGGGAAGCGAGGTGTTTGGAAAAGTTATGTTAAAAGTCAATATCTTTCTCAAAACCGACATAAGATCAATAATTTAACCCTACGCAGATGACATTGTAATTTTGCCAACAGGAAAGTTTGAAAGCACCCTATGCAACAGAATGCAAGTGGCTTTCAAAACTTTAGAGACATGATGTAAAAAGCAATCGCTGTCTATCAACCCCAAAAGGACAGAAATCATTCTCTTCACGGAGAAAAAGAAATCAAGGGTTTAGAAGCACCTAGTTTTTTTAACGTTAAATTAAGCTTTGCTACAGAAGTGAAATGCTTAGGTGTTATCCTTGACAGCAAGCTGACGTGGAACTCACACAGAGTTAAAAAAGCATTCATATCTTATGAGCAATGCCTCCGGACCATAGGACAGACCTGGGGATCCTATCCAGATCCAAAACCTATGAGAAAATAACTAGAATACAGTTGTATGTGTATGAGCGATCATGCTAGACCACACCAAACAAGAATGGCCTGTTGATAGCAGCAACTGTGCAAAAACTAGATTGTTGCGGATATGATTTGTAAAGTAATATAAATATAGAAGATCTCAGTCACCGATCACTTATTAAGAAATCATTGTAGCGGTTAATGAAGATTGTAAAATATACCCACAAAACAAATAAATACCAGAATAGAATTCATTCCCTAATTACCTTGAAGTACTGTAAGGACCCTATGAGGTGAAAGTAAGGTTAACCTTTTTAGGGCTATCCTGTCGAGTTCCACAATAGGATTCCATCAGGATAACCCCATTAAAAAAATTATTTTACATGAGGTTTTTCCGGTCATGTCCGTGTAAGGAACATCGGAAAATTGCCTTATTAAAGAGAAAACTATTTTAAACCAGGTCATCCTGACGAGTTCCACACTAGGATCGCATCAGGATGTCCTTATGAAACCATATTTTTTTTCATCTGGTTTGCCCTATCATGTCCTTGCAAGGAACATCTCAGGCGTTCCTTACTGAAAAAAGAACTATGACGAGTTCCATGCTCGGATAGCATCAGGATGACCTAATGAAACAATATTTATTTTTCATCGGGTTTTCCCAATTAAATCCATGTAAGGAACTGCTCATGTGTTTCTTACTGAAAAAGAACTATTTTTGATTAGGTTATTCTGACGAGTTCCACACTCTGATCGCGTCAGGATGACCTTATAAAACAATATTTATTTTTCATCGGGTTTTCCCGATCACGTCCATTTAAGGAACTGTTCTCGTATTCCTTACTGAAAATAAAAATATTTTTAATCAGGTCATCCTAAAGAGTTCCAAACTAGGTTAACATTAGGGTTACTTTATTCTTTTATTGTAAGTGGCAGGTAGATTCACTAATCTAGAATAGAGGAGCCTATATTAAGTTTTAAAGTGCACGTTTTAAAATTTTAATATTTTAATTAAATTTATTTTTAGTACTAATTTCTATTAGTTTTTTCTTTTATTATAACAGTTAAACATACAAACAAAATGTTTGAACTACATTGTAAGTTTCGGAAAAATTTGTTTCATTTCATTTTGGAAAATCTAAGAGGTCAAATAATATTGCTGGTGTATAAGTATAGAATAATATAATAATTTGTCATTCGATACCCAATGGTTTAAATAAAATTACAATTTTATCATTTAGTTAAATAGTCTCAAATGGGTGCATTCGAATATCCTGTTTTATGCATTCGGAATTGATTTCCTGTTATACCTTTGTTCTGCTTTTATTCGAGACAAGTCGATTTTAGTATAGTCAAAGTTTTCGTTAAGGATTATCATTTTAGTATCATAACAATTTGCATAACAGTGTGTGATGACAGAAAATTTGAATTGTAAATAAGATATACGATAATACGTCTCTATATATTTAACGTGTAAGGTTTTATCCACAACTACAAATCTTTAGAATACTTGCTGACCGTAGATTTTGAGTATATGTGTAGATTACTCAAACTACTCCGTAGTTATAGAAATTTGTTTTTTTATAAATACTGATGATTTTAAAGGATCGATGAAGATCAGATTCTTATAATTTAATTTTCTAAGCAAAATGCCGTTCAAAGCTTTCTTAATAAGTTTCTATGAAACGTAGTCCTTGGATAAATATTATCGGTTTTCACAAGAATGTATTTAAAGTGTTTTTATTCGTCGTAGTTTTGTGCTTCAGTAGGTAATGTCGTCGTCGTGTCTTCTATTCAAACACTAAAACAATTTTCATTGATATATCCAACTGGGAATTTTCTCAGCAAATTGAGTTTGGTATTTTATCCTGCCACTTATATTTTTAAAGGGCATTGAAGAAGTCAAAGCCAGGTAAGCTGTCTGGCGTCTTTGTAAACGTATTGGTTTTTCTTCTCTGAAAATGTCAAATGTCCTCTTAAATTTAAATTCTTTTGACACAAATATCTGTCGATCATGACGGAGTAGATATGGATTTTCATGCTGTATTTTTTTAAATTGTTTTGATTCGTATTCTGTTTTAAAAAAACTGTATTTAATCACTTTTATAAACTCCGGCTGCTTTTATCCCATAGATATACATCTAGCAAATACATAACATGCTAACATGATGTAGATATATGAGAATTCCAGAGAATTAATTCGAATCAATTTATCGAGTTTATCTATGCATTGCGGCACAAAATTAATGAGTGGTTTTGTGCAAATTTTCACTAATCCTTATAAATACTAAATAATCGTTTAAAATTATCCAACACACTTAAACAAATGATTAATTAAGGATAATTACACATTTTGTGTTAATTTGAACTTAAAATCGAATTTATATATATATATATATATATATATATATATATATATATATATATATATATATATGTTCCTAAAACGCAAGAAACAGCGCCTGTTTTCGACCTAAATCGCATGAAAGCGCTGACGACTGCATGAAATTGCGACCGCCCATGCATGGGAGTGTGACCTTGTAGAAATATCTAGTGGTAGAAACAGCGACAGAGTCGGACCTCAAAATTAGTAAATTGGTGTGTGGTGTAAACCTGTCTTTTGTGATTAGATGCCGTGATCGTTTAGTTTCGTAATTCTTTTCATTCATAGATAGATGGTGCCAGCAGTATAATTCTTTATTTATGCCGAAACAGTGTTAGTGGTTGTCTACTGTATCTAGCATTTGACTTTAATTACTATGAATAAAATTATTTAGCAACAGAAAAATAACTTAATTTCAAATGTTAAAAAAATAAGTTTTATTTCTAAAGGATCCGGCAAAAGAAAAGTTAAAGTAGTTATTGAAAATACAAAAAAATAAAAACGGAAAAACAAATAAACTTACTAATTGCACATTTTATAATAAAAAAAAAGTCAATTATACAGGGTGAGTTATAAAATATAAACAAATTTTACTGGTATTTAAACATAAAAAGTAGCAATAAAATACAAATATGTATGTAATTTAAAATTAGCAATTGAAAATTTAACAATTTTTGTTCTAAAACAAAAGTAAAAAACATGGTGACCAACGCTAAGTTTCTATCAGGGAACTCGAAATGCAAAAAATTTTCTTATGTAGTGAAAAACAACTTCTTAAAATTCTATTAATGACATGAAATTACAAATCTAAAATAGAACTGAATGTAGAACATTTAAAAAAACGTTTTATTTATACAGGGTTTCCAACAATAGGAAAGTTAAAGTAGTTATAAAAAATAAAAAAAAAAAAAATATTCTTACTTATTGCATCTTATAAAGTAAAAAAAAAATATAATTTATACAGGGCAATTTATAAAATATCAACAAATTTTACTATAAGTTCAAAAGATAGAATGATCACGTGAACAGCACGCACTCTTTGAATATTACTCTCCCCAACCAACGTCACAGGTTCGATTTGCACCACTCAACAAAAAAGTACCCACCCTCGATGGAGAGAAACTCTAATATTTAATACTGTTAACAGTTTATTTTTTGGTTTTCAAATAATAATAAAACTACGGTAGTTATAATATACTTATACTAGTTTTTACCCGCGGCTTTGCCCTCGTGGAATTGGGACATCCACAAATGATTTAGTGACTGTCTATTTTACACATAAAAATTTAATTTTAATCATTCTGTAGGTATATCTTTAGTAAAATAGGTCTGGTCTAACTACTTTTAATTTTTTTTATTTAAAATTTATTGATGTACAGTATAATAATAGTCGAGGCAACGAAGCACTAAAAAGGTCAAATATAGGAAATCTTTTAGGATAGGACCGATCGGAATGCGGTTTTTTGCATGTGCTTTCTAAAATTATTTATACCATTCTTTCCTACTTTCTACTTAGTACAAACCAGAAGTTGCATTGCTGTAGCCAAAAATGCTTTCAAGAAATGCATTTTTTGAGGAATTTTTGGGCAAATTTAATAACTTTGTAAATAAGAGTCAGAATTAGCCCAAGTTAGGTAACCAGGTGGTTTTGAGGTGGCTGATCACGATTATGATGTGTTAATTGACCCCCCGAACACCTGGAGCTCAGGAACGTCGACGAACGTCATCTCCGGGGGACTATCCTGAACTTCATGCGAGGAAGGAGAGAAAATCGAGACCACAGGGTTTTTTGGGTCGCTGAATTTAAATATGGCTCCAGCAAACACCACACTGACACCTGGTTTGCCCTAGCCTGGATGCGGACGTCATCTTTAAGAATTTTTCTGGAAATAGTGACAAAAACGAACCGAAATTCATTATGGGGGCATTTTTTGTGCGCTGAATCCAAATTTCATGTGGAAAACGACTCCCCGAACACCTGGTGCGCCCTAACTTGGCTCTGAAAGTCATCCCCGAGGTTTTCCCATACACAACTGAAAAATAGGAACCGACAATCGTTACTGGGGGTTTCTTGGGACGCTGAAGTCAAATATGTTTCCGGCGAACACACCACGGACACCTGGTGCGCCCTTACCTGGCTCTGGATGTCATCACCGAAGTTTTTCCAGACAAAATTGAAAAAGACTAACCGACAATCGTTACGTGAGGTTTCTTTGGGCGCTGAATTCAAATATGACATCGACGAACATTGAAAGATATTCAGTTGACAACGTTATTGTGGCAGAGACAGAGGCTTTAGATAAGGGAGATGTTACCCGTATGAGTATATTTGTCGATGACGAAAACAATGAGCAGACTATGGATGTGTCACTTGATAAAGAATTTGATATTTAGTTGCTTATTAGAAAATCGAAGTAATTGATTAATGTGGTTAGGGACCATTCATTAATTACGTAAGGGTATTGAGGGGGAAGGGGGGGTTAAGAAAATCTCTACAAGTTCTTACGTTGGGGGAAGGGGAGGTAAAATTCAGTCTTACGTAATATTTCGTGAATCAAAATTCAAGATTAAAAATCTAATTCCATTTGGGATTCCAAATTGTTTTCTTAATTTTAAAGTGTATAGTCGATTTTTTATTTTATTTAAATAATTTTTGTTGTTTATTGAAAAAAATAAAAAATAACTTATTTTATGAACAATGTTATGAGTTTGTAGTTTTACTAATTTATGTTTGCTAGTACTATTTAAATTATTCCTTGTTAAAAAATAAAAATTATGGATCCACGTTGAACTGTAAGTTTTAGTGAAACTGATCCTTTCCTCACATAACAGTTTATTATTTAGAAGATAAAGATAGAATCTTACGTAAGAAAGGGGAAGGGGGTTCGAGAAATCTTACGTATACTTACATGGGGGGAGGGGGGGGCAAAATTGACCAAAATTGTCCTTACGTAATTAATGAATGGCCCCTTAGGTGAAGTAACGGTTGGATTTGATTTTGGTTCAAAAAAGTGTTTTAAAATATCAATTACATAAACTTTGACTTTTTATTCATTCTATTCCTTTCCTCCATACATATTTTAACTAGAATCAACACTTCCATACAGTTATTGAAGTAAATTGACGTCAGTCTCTAAAATATCAGGTTTAGTTGACGTTCATGCAATGCACCAGGTATTGGGAGGGCATGTTCGGCGTAAAATTTTAATTTGGCGACTTAAAAAACCCCCCTAGCAATTTTGGGTTCGTCATTTTCACTTGTGTCTGGAAAAACTTCGGTGATGACGTCCAGAGCCAGGTTAGGGCGCACCAGGTGTCCGTGGGGTGTTCGCCAGTGCCATATTTGACTGCAGCGCCCCAAGAAACCCCCAGTAACGATTGTCGGTTCCTATTTTTCAGTTGTGTCCGGGAAAACTTCGGGAATGACTTTCAGAGCCAGGTTAGGGTGCACCAGGTGTTCTGGGAGTCGTTTTCCACATGAAATTCAGATTCAACGCACACAAAATGCCCCCATAATGATTTTCGTTTCGTTTTCGTCGCTATTTCCAGAAAAATTCTTGAAGATGACGTCCGCATCCAGGTTAGGGCGCACCAGGTGTCTGTGGGGTGTTCGCCAGTGCCATATTTAACTGCAGCGCCCCAAGAAACCCCCAGTAACGATTGTCGGTTCCTATTTTTCACTTGTGTCCGGGAAAACCTCGGGAATGACTTTCAGAGCCAGGTTAGGGTGCACCAAGTGTTCTGGGAGTCGTTTTCCACATGAAATTCGGATTCAACGCACACAAAATGCCCCCATAATGATTTTCGTTTCGTTTTCGTCGCTATTTTCAGAAAAATTCTTGAAGATGACGTCCGCATCCAGGTTAGGGCGCACCAGGTGTTCGTGGGGTGTTCGCTGGAACCATATTTGAATTCAGTGACTCAAAAAACCCCGTGGACTCGATTTTCTCTCCTTCCTCGCATGCAGTTCGGGATAGTCCCCCGGAGATGACGTTCGTCGACGTTCCTGAGCTCCAGGTGTTCGGGGGGTCAATTTACACATTATAATCGTGATCAGCGACCTCAAAACCCCCTGGTTACCTAACTTGGGCTAATTCTGACTCTTATTTACAAAGTTATTAAATTTGCCAAAAAATCTCTCAAAAAATGCATTTTTTGAAAGCATTTTTGGCTGCAGCAATGCAACTTCCGGTTTGTACTAAGTAGAAAGTAGGTAGGAATAGTATAAATAATTTTTAAAAGCAAATGCAAAAAACCGCATTCCGATCCGTCCTATCTTAAAAGATTTACTTTTAAAATGCTTCATTGCCTCGACTATAACGTAATTTCAACATTTTATTGGTTTCGTTACAGATCATATGGACCGATTTGTTTATAACTTCGACTCGACGTTATTTTTTCTTAAAACTGTACTTCATTTATTTCAGTTTAGAAGGCAAAGCATTCTTTCTACGAGTGCGCCGTTAAGATATACAAAATACATATTTACTGATCACGCATTCTTAAATTCTATCTTTGGCTTGAATATAGTTTTTCAAACATAAACAAATAGCAATAAAATAACAAATACATTAGTTAGTACGTTTAAAAACGACCATAAATTAGTCTTAAAATGCAGAAATGTTGAATGCTAGAAAAAATAAAAAAGTTTAAAATTCAATATAACGCCCTAGTATTGTTATTTATTTTTTTTTAAGTCAGAGTCTGAGAGTTTTGTTTTTAAAATTAATCTTATAGTGCAGAAGTTTTCTTACATAATCAAATAAATCCAACCTACTTAAAATACTAATAAAAAAATTATTTACAAACATAAAATTAACTGAATTTAGAAAAGTAAAAAATAAGTTTTATTTGTACAGGGTCCGGCAATATGAAAGTTAAAGTGTTTATTAAAAATTAAAAAAAAAACAGAAAACCGAATATTCCCACTTAATAAATATTATAAAATAAATAAAAACAACTAATTGTACAGGGTAAATTATTAAATACCCACGAACTTTATTGGTTATTTAACATAAAAAAAATATAATATGAGAAGGTAAAGTACCTACTTAATAAAAAACGAATTTAAACTACAGGGTTTTAAAATGCAGAATAATTTAAAAAATACAAAAATAAAAAAAGTTTTAACGGCCTAGTTTTGTTATTTCTGCAAAAATTTGTTTTTAACTAGGAATCTAAAAGTTTTTGATCATGCTAAAAACATTATTTTTTGTCGTAATTAAAAAAAAAATCAAGATGGCTACCGAGTTTTGTTATTTAAATTAATATACCTAAGTTTTAAACTATGAGTTCAAAGGTTTTCTTATATAAAAAAACAGCCAAATTAAAAATCTAAAAAATAACTAAATTTAAAATTCTAAGTAATAAAACTAGCGTAAAGGACAGGGTCTTAAAATACGGACTAATTTAAATACTATAAAAAGTTAAAAAATTTAAAATAACTTCTTATATTTTTTTATTTATGTATTTTTTTACGGTTACTATTGAAACCTGGCTGTTCCAATTTCAAATTACTAAAAGATAGTTGGCGTTTGCCACCATCTGTCACTTTCTTCTCAAGAGCGAAAATTGTTAAATTACACATTGCTTAATTTAATTTAAATAGATTTTTGAATATTAAGAGCAGAAAGTGCTTCTTTGTCGATTAAAATAAAAAAAAAATTATTAAAAGCCGCAAAGAATTTTCTGATCGAATTACAAATAAAAAAAATTCTACAATCATATGAAATTACAAAAAAAAGTAGCATATGTGTATTTTGTGTTGGCAGTCCAAAAAAGTTGACGTTTATTTACAGATATAATATTTTAATTTTTTGGCAGTTTTATTCTGGTATTTTTTTTTTGATTAGATAATCAAACAAAATATTCAGTAGTCTAAGTTTTATTGTAATAATGGGTCCCTTTTTTATTTACTTATTTAAAAAAAATGACAGGTGGAGGCTGTGGAGGCTTTATATATAAATCAATATATAAAGTTTTATTTTTCATTAATATTATATATCACGGATCTACACCAACTATCGGCTAAATGTATTATTATTAGTATTATAAAATAAAACATTTGTTTAACTGTATTAATGAAACTATATTATACAGAAACTTTTCTTTAGGATCAGTTTTAATAGATTTATTAAACTTATTGCTTCATGCACCTCTGATATTGTTTTTGGCAGTGTGGGAAAATTTTTATTTTTCTTTCGGTTCATTTTCGTATTTACTCCAAATCATAAATGGTCAACTCATTTTTATAAGAAGAAGTTGCTATTTCTTTATTAATAATTTTTGAGGGCTTTTCAAATATATCTTTTACAGCTTTCCCTTTGCACACATTGCTGACAATTTTTTTTTCATCTGGCTCATGATTGTGGTTTAAGTTTTAATCAACTAGGATGCTAGTGTTTCCTAAAATTAAAGAATTTTTTTTTTCAAGTACATAAAAAATGAATCAAAAAAGTAGATATAGTCCAGCACGAATCGGCGCATGAGTACCGAAAACTATTCCACCTCAATTTTTTTATGCGATCCTCTTCAAATTGCCCTAGTGATGATATAAATGCATTTTGCCAGGGGGCAACCCCGGGCGATATTGTTTATACGGAAATTGTTTAAACAATTACATGCAACTACTGCAATTACTAACCAAAATTACTTAAATTTAGTGTTAATATACGGCAAGTGTCACAAAAATTTGGCCAGAACGTGTGAGACAGTTACCGAAAGATACCCAGACGTCCCACGCCCTAATAGGAAACTTGTAGGTACGATCAGTTATAAAAAATCTAACTATGGTTCATTTAAATCAAAAATTGAAAAGAACAAACCCATATTGAACAATGAAGACATTACTATTACAATACTGGGATACTTCACTGCCGATCCTAAATGATTCTCTACGAGATGCTCGAAGAGACTGTTGTAGAAACTGCTACGATAAATAGATTTTTTTATATTTTAAGGGGGCCCGGTGGGGTTAATCTTGTGTTACAAAATATGAGATATAAAAATTTTGAAAGAACAAGCTAAAAGGGTATAGTCTACGTAAAAAAAGTTTTAAAAAGTCTTATACCTTACGATAAATAAATTTTTTTACATTTTAAGGGGGCCGGTGTGTTTAATTTTGTGTTACTAAATATGAGATATGAAAATTTTAAAAGAACAAGCTAAAAGTGTATGGCTTACGTAAAAAAAGTTTTAAAAAGTATTATACTTTACGATAAATAGATTTTTTATATTTTAAGGGGGCCCGGTGGGGTTAATCTTGTGTTACAAAATATGGGATATGAAAATTTTGAAAGAATAAGCTAAAAGGGTATGGCTTACGTAAAAAAAGTTTTAAAAAGTATTATACTTTACGATAAATATTTTTTTTTCTATTTTAAAGGGGCTCGATGGGGTTAATCTTGTGTTACAAAATATGGGATGTGAAAATTTTGAAAGAATAAGCTAAAAGGGTATGGCTTACGTGAAAAAAGTTTTAAAAAGTCTTATACTTTACGATAAATAGATTTTTTATATTTTAAGGGGGCCCAGTGGGTTTAATCTTGTGTTACAAAATATGAGATATGAAAATTTTAAACGAACAAGCTAAAAGGGTATTGGCCTACGTTTTAAAAAGTATAAAACACTTATAAAAGTCGAAAAAATATCACTCGGAACTTTTTTATAATATTCTGGGACATAGCTTACAGGGGTCTTCAGAAACGTTTCTGTCTTCACACTGGTTCTATTTGCTATGTACATATTCCAAAATTTCGCAGAAAGAAAATGGACAAAAAGGCTGTTAACGGAATCTTACTTGGTTACGATAACAATGACGAAATGGATGTCAAACATAATAATAGTATACCTAATACTATTATGACGTTTTACAGAGTCTTTGAAAAACAAAGAACATATAGACCGTTTACTAAGAACCAACAACTACTTCCCTGGCTATATGCCACGATGGACATTGAATTACAGTTTAAAGTTAAACGGGGTTAGTATATCTGCAAGATAGAACTAACCATTTTAGTTTGCAATTCGAAAGGATATCACTTGTAGACCGGTTTCGACGTATTGCGTCTCATCAGTACAAGGAAGATATCCATCCAGAAGCTCTAAGAGCAACTAGATTGGAGATATGTCTGAAATCACACAAATACATTATCTTTAGTAAAGAAAATGTTAAAAGTGCGATAATAGCGACATCTAGTTGCTCTTAGAGCTTCTGGATGGATATCTTCCTTGTACTGATGAGACGCAATACGTCGAAACCGGTCTACAAGTGATATCCTTTCGAATTGCAAACTAAAATGGTTAGTTCTATCTTGCAGATATACTAACCCCGTTTAACTTTGAACTGTAATTTAATGTCCGTCGTGGCATATAGCCAGGGAAGTAGTTGTTGGTTCTTAGTAAACGGTCTATATGTTCTTTGTTTTTCAAAGACTCTGTAAAACGTCATAATAGTATTAGGTATACTATTATTATCTTTGACATCTATTTGATAAACGTTTTACTGAAATGACAATTGATTAGCAGGAAACTGCAATCAAGTAGTTAACCCTACAAAGCCGAGAGGTTTTTTGTCAAATAGAATTTCAGTTTGCAATTAGTTATGGAGATGTCGCTATTATCGCACTTTTAACATTTTCTTTACTAAAGATAATGTATTTGTGCGATTTCAGACATATCTCCAATCTAGTTGCTCTTAGAGCTTCTGGATGGATATCTTCCTTGTACTGATGAGACGCAATACGTCGAAACCGGTCTACAAGTGATATCCTTTCGAATTGCAAACTAAAATGGTTAGTTCTATCTTGCAGATATACTAACCCCGTTTAACTTTGAACTGTAATTCAATGTCCGTCGTGGCATATAGCCAGGGAAGTAGTTGTTGGTTCTTAGTAAACGGTCTATATGTTCTTTGTTTTTCAATGACTCTGTAAAACGTCATAATAGTATTAGGTATACTATTATTATCTTTGACATCTATTTGATAAACGTTTTACTGAAATGACAATTGATTAGCAGGAAACTGCAATCAGGTAGTTAACCCTACAAAGCCGAGAGGTTTTTTGTCAAATAGAATTTCAGTTTGCAATTAGTTATGGAGATGTCGCTATTATCGCACTTTTAACATTTTCTTTACTAAAGATAATGTATTTGTGTGATTTCAGACATATCTCCAATCTAGTTGCTCTTAGAGCTTCTGGATGGATATCTTCCTTGTACTGATGAGACGCAATACGTCGAAACCGGTCTACAAGTGATATCCTTTCGAATTGCAAACTAAAATGGTTAGTTCTATCTTGCAGATATACTAACCCCGTTTAACTTTGAACTGTAATTCAATGTCCGTCGTGGCATATAGCCAGGGAAGTAGTTGTTGGTTCTTAGTAAACGGTCTATATGTTCTGTGTTTTTCAAAGACTCTGTAAAACGTCATAATAGTATTAGGTATACTATTATTATCTTTGACATCTATTTGATAAACGTTTTACTGAAATGACAATTGATTAGCAGGAAACTGCAATCAAGTAGTTAACCCTACAAAGCCGAGAGGTTTTTTGTCAAATAGAATTTCAGTTTGCAATTAGTTATGGAGATGTCGCTATTATCGCACTTTTAACATTTTCTTTACTAAAGATAATGTATTTGTGTGATTTCAGACATATCTCCAATCTAGTTGCTCTTAGAGCTTCTGGATGGATATCTTCCTTGTACTGATGAGACGCAATACGTCGAAACCGGTCTACAAGTGATATCCTTTCGAATTGCAAACTAAAATGGTTAGTTCTATCTTGCAGATATACTAACCCCGTTTAACTTTGAACTGTAATTCAATGTCAGTCGTGGCATATAGCCAGGGAAGTAGTTGTTGGTTCTTAGTAAACGGTCTATATGTTCTGTGTTTTTCAAAGACTCTGTAAAACGTCATAATAGTATTAGGTATACTATTATTATCTTTGACATCTATTTGATAAACGTTTTACTGAAATGACAATTGATTAGCAGGAAACTGCAATCAAGTAGTTAATGACGAAATGATTTTATAATAAGTCAAGAAGAGTTTAAAAAAGGAGGAAATGAAGGCGAAGATGATGTTAAGTCCCAGAGTACAGTTGAAAATCAAGAAAATTTAGATCTGCAAAAAGTCTTATTTAAATCAAACTTTATTTGGACTTTAATAAACGTTCTGAGGTTTTACAATATTTTACTGTGAGTGACTGGACTATAAATAAAATCTGAAAAAACTTCAATTTTTTCTCTTCAAACATTAAAATAAATGATTTAAAACAATATATTTTTTAATATTAACTTTCTAAAAACAATTCGTCACCCTAAAAAGAACTAATCATATTTTTGTATAGGTAGTATAGGTACGTTAACTCATATTGTTTATTATTTAAGATAAGGCATTAAATGTGTCATCACATTTCTGTGTCTGTAAACACTTTATCTTAATACGTAATAGATATTGGTTTGGGAACAGAAATCTGCGTTTAGTTTGTTTTGAAATAAAATTTAATTGAAAATGCAACCATCAGATATTATTTTTTTAAAGCAGTATACGAGGTTTGTCAAAAAATTCTAATTTTGTAAAGTATCTTTATTTTTTACAATTCAGAAAAATGTTATAAAGTAAGGGTGTTTTAAATTAAAAGTTATGTTTAAATATGCAATTGCAGCAATGCAAATTTAGGTTTTGTGATTATTTACTAATTATTCCGTATTAATTATTCTTGCAAGAAAAAATAGTAAATTATTTTAATAGAATAAAAAATAATATAGGTACCTAGTAAAACAAGAGGTTATAAAAAAATGCAAAGTAAACGGAAATGCGATAGCAGGATTAATACATTAATTAGAAAAATTCAAATGGGTATTGTTTAATTTATAGAGAACTAGCTTTTAACCGCGGCTTTGCTAGCGTGAAATTGGGATATTCACAAATGATTTCATTTTATGTATAAAAGTTTAATCATACTGTAGGTATATTCTTAGTAAAATAAGTCTGGCCTAACTACTTTTAATTTTTTTTTATTTAAAATTTCATGTTTGTCAGTCAATCACGCTGAAACCAGTGAACAGATTTTGGTAAAAATCACAATTTATAAAAAGAACTTTTTATAGTCAAAAGTTTGTTTTGGTAATTTATGTCATATTACCATTGTTAGATTATTTTAAATGATTGCTAAGTGCAACCTGTTCCTTGGCCAATAGCGCTTTACCGAGATAGATTACGGCAGGGTCCACAGTACAGTTTAAAAAACTTACTAAAAATTTTCTAAATTAGTTTATTTTATTAACAGTTAAAATAATAATTACTGTTTTAACATGTAGAACAAAAAAAAACAGAAAAAAAACTTCTCTCTCGCGTAATCGATTCCTTTATGATAACGTAACAGAACTGTCACAACTGGACTCATCCGCCGCTTAACCAAATAGGCTACGAACAACTTATTTAAAAACTTTCAAAATGATAATATCTAAACACAATTTATATCATATTTAATATCAATTTAGTATAAATTTCGAAATCTATGTATATGCCACACTTGAAACATGCATTGTCATCCAGTTCTTAGCTATCCTAAAAATTTCACAGCTCTAAGTAGTCGGGAATAAAGACAAATACATCTGTGAAAAACGCATTCGAATCGAATCAGTAGTTTTCATGTGATGCGTGCAGAAACATACAGACAGACAGACAAAAAAAATCTAACAACATTTTTGGGTTCCAAATCGATGTACACGCGATGTCGTCCGCGTGGCGTGTTGATTGTTGTATAAAATGTATCCGACCCCCGTTTAATCCTTATGGAGGGAGTTGATTTCTAGAAATACAATATAAGTACACCTCTACAACCTCTAAAGAGCACACATTTTAATTTTCTAGTCCCTGACTTCAATAACATAGGACTTTCATATAAATTTTCAACCCCCGTTTTACCACCTTAGGTGTAGAGTTTCGTAAAATCCTTTCTTAGCGGACGTTTAGACCCTATAGGGAATCTACTTACCAAATTTCAAGTTTGTAGGTTTTATAGTTTCCGAGATATGGTGATGAGTGAACTTTCACTTTTATATATATAGATAAAGAAATATATTTTAAAATGTATTAATTTTTTTATGATCACTATTGGCTTTTCCACAACCACATCCCTTATAGAAAATTGGTAAATAGTCCAGTTAAAAAAGACATTTGACTTAGCCAGAATTTGCATAGAGTAATTGGCAAAGACATTAAATACATCATTATATATAAAATGTAAAAAATCCACTTCGATCCTACTTCTTATTTTTTTTTTATCTAAGATTAAAAAGTTTTTTCCATTTATCTTGAAAACCGTAAATTTTATCGTAAAAATAGGTCAGACAAAAGTTGTACATCGTTTTTCTTGTACGACTAACCATTCGTGAGATATCGCGGTTTTAAGAATTACAAAATTCATATTTTATATCCAAACGGACCAATAAAACATGCAATTTTTTACGAATTAACAGCGATAAAAAACTCTTCGTAATCCAAGTGTAAAGAAAAGCAATGTTATTAAGCATTAATTAATTCTAAGTATCATAGGTTTAGAAATAGTAACTAGTGTTTAATGGTTAATCTAACTGTTAGAATTTTATATGAAGAGTTAACAGGTTTAAGGAAATAATACTTTTGCTACTCAGTTCTCTAAATTTAAGGTAGGTAAATGTAGCCCCTAAATAATAAACTATCAGATGTATATTACTTGAAAAGATATATGACAATTACAAAATATTAATAAGTCAAACTTAACATTTTTACATAATTAGACTATAGCAACATTTTCAATATACAGTGTCATTTCCAATATATTCCCCTCTTTTCGACGAAGTTGAAAAATAAAAAATCGTCAGGTATATTGCAATTTTTTAGGACTCATGATCGGTCGTCCATATCTGGAAATTTTAACTGAAATTTCATTAGAATTTGACTTTTGGCCAACCAAGGCTTGATCTTTATCTATTTTTTACCTATATTCATCTTTACTTCTCCGTTCTTCTCTACTTCGTCTTCTTCTGGCTCGATTTCAAGTAGATAAAGCCGCTGTAAAGGTCTAATAAGTTCCTTAGCTTATCTTACTTTAGCCACTCTTGTAATTCCATCTTTACCAATATACATTTCTTTTATCTGACCTAAGGGCTAGTTAGCTCTTCTGACATTATCACATTCCAAAAGTACAACATTTCCTACCTCTACTAAATTTCCTATGTACTCCTTCCGGAAACGACTTCTTAAATGATCTTTCATAGTTTGTAAATATTTATGACTTTTCTTCAAAGAGGCTTTATAAATGTGTTCTAAATCAGGTATGTTACTATAATAGTAATCTCGTTCTTACTCGAAGCATGCCTTTTTCGTCCAAAAACTTTTAAATTTTTAATATTTTTAAGATTTAACGATCCAAAAGATTCCAGCTGAACAATTTTGAGAAGTGCTGTCTCTGCCTTCTCTATCTCAAGATATGATAGTTCTGCTATCTCTGTTTCTTCTATCTCTTGGAATGAGGGTTCTATCTCTCCTTTCTTTATGTCTGCAAATTTGTATTTCACTGATTTTTGAAATAATTAAAAAATCGAAAAATCCAGCCAAATATTCTCAAAATGTTGTGATATTTGGAAAAAAGAATTTAACCTTAAACTAAAACAATCTTTCAGAAAAGCAACAGAGGTTATGGCTGTTTTTCTTCTCTCAGCATTGGCTTCTGAGCAAAATACGATTGGTAAACTGGGCCACAATGTATCTATTTTCCTTAGCCAACTTTGCCCAACATTTACTGTTTAATAATTGCTTACCATTACAGCCTCTAGTGAGTGGATCTGCAGGATTTAACTCCCCAGGTACAGTTTTTAATATTGTGGTGTGGTTTGAGCAGGCAAAACAACAATTTTTGATTGTTTTGTTGCCTCGGTGCCCATGTTCTTGATCCATCTTTTCGGGTAGTAAAACTATTTCTAATTAGTGATATTCTTGCTTCAGTATTTACTTCGCCTCTTAGGAAATCTAATAACATATTTAAATAATTACTAGTAGAATCAGAATAACCCTGTAAATTCTTGTCGTTCCTATAACGTTCCCAAACTTGTAAAGTTTTTGTTGGTAAAGATGATTCAACTAATGGGAAAAGCATTGCTGCGTACTCATCACTTGTGTTTCCTAATGTCACTAAAGCTCTTAATTGAGTTTCTAATTTACAGAATAGAGTTGAAAGTGACATAGTTGATTTACCTTTTATAGCCATTTTCAAAACCAAATTTAAAAGTTCTCTTACATAATATTCTACTAGAAATTCATTTCTAGAAAACCTTGATTTAAGTTGCTGGATAGCTATGTCATAGTTTGGTGCAGAGGGTGGAAAACTTTCAACAAGGTTTCTTGCAGCGGATCCTTCATCAGATGCCCGTATAAAATACTGGAATTTAACTTCTTTATCTATGTGTTCATCCTCATCAATTTTTTTGAACTATCCCCAGAATATTATCCAATTTTTCACCTTCCCATTAATTTTTTTTAGCTCAAATTTTGGTAATATGAAATTTCTTTTTGATCCTCCTTCGCTACTGGAAACACTAGCATTGTCTTCTTAGTGAGCTTAATCTTTTTTAGATTTGATTCTTAAAATTCTAGAATATTTAGTCTTGTATTTGATAAATTCTTCTATGTAAGTTTCTGCTGTTTCTACTTCACTCTCTATGTCGTCTTCTGTTACTTGGTCTTTTTTAAACAGCAGTTTTTTAATTTTCTTGTCTAGTTGAATTAGTCTGTAGGCTTTACTTTCTAATCCATTCATCTTAATTGTCATTTTATCGATATCTACACTTTCTTCGCCTAGTAAGATGTCAAGTTCTCTGCAAGTCTTTGTGAACATTCTTTTTAAGAATATCTCTTTTCCTTCAAACTTTTTATATTCTCCATAATTGAGTCCTGCCATGGTCGCCAAATGTTAAAATTTTATAATATAAAGAGTTAGCAGTTTTAAGGAAATAATACTTTGGCTACTCAGTTCTCTAAATTAAAGAAGGTAAATGTAGCCTCTAAATAAAAAACTCTAAAGAATAAACTATCAGATGTATATTTCTTGAAAAGATATATGACAATTACAAAATATTAATAAGTCAAACTTAACATTTCTAAATAATAATAATAATAAGACCATGGCAACATTTTTAATATACAGGGACATTTCTAACATAAAATATACAGGGTCATTTTGAACACTAACAGTTCCATTTGTTTGTGTTCTGTTTAAGATTACATTTGGCAAGCACTATTTTGTATTTATTAATTGGTTATCGTCTGTCGGAATTCTTTGCAGTACTGGAGTGTAAATGCAAAAAAATTTATTGGAATTTATTATGCCTGCCTTCTGTTAGGTTGTTAGTATATTATTTCAGGCCAATTGCAAGCCCTTTTGTCATAATAACGCGAATTATTTTTTCGTGACAGTTTTAAGCACTGTTCTCAAGTAATGAAAGGACAAACGGAAAATCCATTAGTTTGACGTGATCTGTTGACCCTTACTTGATTTACCGCACCTAAAATTAAGAACAACTTGTAAAAGATTGTGGGCGACGCTTCGAATGTCCCACTGACAAACCAAATGATGCTTTTGAAAAGCTGCATCCCAATTTTTACGGCTAAAAAGATTATATTTTTCTGTCCAATTTTTTATCATCATAGTCAATCGAATCATAAATATATAATTTAATATATTAATAAGATATCTTGTTGTTCTCTAAGAATCATAAATCAGCCTTTTAACTACATAATTTTTGGTAAAATTAATTATAAATTTATTTTTTAATTTAATTAATTAATTAATTTAAAACTGGAAGTCAAGTAATATGCTATTTTTTTTTTCGATGTCCTTCATTTTCATATGTACTCGACTGTAAAACATCGACTTAGTTAAAGTAATAAGTATTAATATAATTAAAAAAACACGGTGAGCCATATAATTCTGCAGATGCTCATTGATAATTACAAACTAAAAAATTTAATTAAAAATAGACAATCAATCGGACAAATAAAAATATTGATGGCACAATTAATAAAAAAAACGGAATCTTATCACATTAAACACTCGATTAATAAGATTTTCTGCGGGTTCATCAGTTCTGTTATTTTTTTAAAATTGTTTATTTACGTTATATCTCTAATGCGTATATCGTGATCGTGATCGTGTTGTGTTATGACGTTGTGTGTTCAGTGACTTCAGTGTTCGTTCAAGTTAAATGTTGAATTTTGAATTGATTTAGCCGAAACATGGTGTAGTCATATATTGTGGATATTAGATATGTGGATTTATAACATATAATAAGTGTTTTGTTATCTACTTGTGCTTTTAAATAATTATTTTTGTTTTCGGTAAGTATTTATTTAATTTGGTTAATTTAGTCTTATAACAAAAATATTTTTTTTTAATAATGAAAACATTTAAAACTACAATTAAATGAAAAATCTTACTAAAAAAACGCAAAAATGCTTGATGCGCTTTATTCTGTTAGTCATAAAATAGATTGTGTATTGTTTTTTTTTTCTTTAAACAAACAGTTAAAACAAATTATTATTATTTGTTAAATAATACAAGATTAGTGGTGCGTCATTGTTTTTAACAGACTTAAAATTGCTCTATTAACAAATAATTGTATAGCAAATTTAACAGAATTTATTTTAAGTGTAAATTTTTTTAAATATTTTTTTAAAATTACCAAAATGTCTTTTTCTTAAAAGATGTATTTTTAAAAAAATATATAAAGAGCTGAGTTAAGTCTACAACATCTTTTTTGTACACTGTAGATTTGCTTTAAAAATGACTATTTATTTACTTATTTGTTAAAAAAAAACAACTAGGTAATCTAGGTATCACTTTTTTGTATGATCCACCAAAAAAAATATATCATTTTTTATCTTTATTAAGTCTTTTTAACAATAAAAATAACGCTCAGTAATTTTCAAGATTTTTTGCTGACATATTTTACAATACTACAGTATTTTCATACATATTAAAATATAAAATATATCTCTTTTAGAAAAAATCCTTTAAAATGAAGAAACCTATAGATTATACTGACAACAAAAGCCTGGGTATTTGCAAAAACATAGAAGTGTTTAAATATGATACTTACACATTAGCAAAAAGAGAAGACGGTTATTATATGGGTAAAATATTATTCTCTTCCGATAATATTGAGCTTTTAAGGAGTCTACAGAACAGTATAACCTTGGGTCTTCCTTTGATTGTTATTAAGCGTATGAGGGACGAAAAAATTCCAATAATTAAGGTATTTAATTTTAATTTTAATTCACACGCTAAAACCTGTTTATAGTATATTTTTATTTAATAAACTAAGTTTACCAAATTAATTACTAAATTTATAAGAAACTAATATTATATTCAGAATATTTTAAAAATACTCCTACAAATATTGAAATAAATAAATTAAAAATTGTTAAATCATCAGTTTATAATTTACAGGGTGATAAACTTAAAAAAAAAATTTAATGTATTTACTTTGGAATCAATTTAATTAATTTCCAATTTAATTGAGCAACAATTTTGATACTTTAAAATTATTTAATAATAATTTGGTTGCGTAACCCAAATTATTTTATTTCAATATTTTGGAAATAGTTTAATATGTTTTGAAAAATTAGAAACAACATATTTCCGTTTTTAGATTTAAAATTCTGTAAAAATATCCATGGACGTCATGATAATAATATACCCACAAAACAGCTCCGTAAAAAAACATTCCTGTTTTTATTGTGGACAACATTTATTAATGAAACATTCTACCGAAGATATGGTCAAATCTGTTCTACACTTTAAAAAAGGTAATTATGCCTACAAATTTAAAATTGCCTTACGATACAAATATAATGTATTTGATATAAATTCTTTTAACGACAAAACCAATTTTAAACGGTCTAAAACAAATGCATATATTATTAGAAGAACAAAAATTGTTTACAATGTCATCAACTTTTTAATTTACATAGAAAAACTACTCATGGTTAAGATTTTTTTATTTGTTTTTTAAAATATAATATAAAATTAATTTATTTCGGAAATAATTATTTTATTTAAACAGATCATTTGTTATAAATTATTCGTCAATCTCTAAACTGATAACTCATCGACATTTTTCTTATTATAGCTTTTAATATTTCGCTTTTATATGTTGCTAATTGCCACAGCGTAAATATTGTAAAAATTTATTTAATGAATAATAAGCAACGTAATTTATTGTAAAAATTAAAATAAAAACTTTTTTTTTGTTTTGATTTCCAAAAAACGTTTTTTTAATTATTATTTATAATTTTATTTACAGACTTATTTTTAAATTTTATTTATCGTTTTAGGATCTTTGGTCTACGCCGCAAAAAAATTTTACTGCGTGTATTTGAGGATTACTACCACGGCAAATATGCTCTTAATAAAGAAATGCATCAAACTATTTCAAACTATCCACAACTAAAAAAAAGACTACTCCTGTGATTAGAAGCTATCTGCAACATGATATTCAATACATTAAAAATCGTTTGTTAAAAAAAAATAGGTTTGTTTAATGTTTGTTTATAATACAAATATTTTTTTTTTATTTCGTATTATTTTTTCTTTTAATATTTTCATTTTAAAAGTCAGTTTGTATAAATGGTTAGATTTTGTGCTTTTAGATATACATAACAAATAAATTTTACATGTTTTTTTTGTAATTACCAGTATGTCAAAATGTATGTAAAACTCTTATTTTTATTTAACATTTAAAGCCACCATTTTAATTTTGATCATCCAGTTATATAATTCACATTATTATTTTTATTAGTAATATCAATTTTTTTTCTATTAATTGGGAACTTCTTAAAACTAGAAAACATTTAATTATTTCATTATGTTTTAATTTATAAATATTAACAAAAAAGCAAATATCTTCTTAAAACATATTAAAATATGTATATATTTTTTAAGTTGCAAGGAGTTCCTAGTTAATAGAAAAAATAATAATTAAGTTCCACATTGTTCATTCAATTGTTTTCTTCCCAGTTTATATTTTTGCTCCATTTGTTAATATCTGTTAAAAAACGTCATTGTTTGTGCTTTATGTTGGGTTTTTTGTAGTAAATGTTGTACATAAAATTTGGAGATGTCAATTTTGAGATTGGTGACTTTATATGATTATAATGTACCGATTGTGACCAATTTGCTACACTTATTTGCTACACTTATATTATGGCTAAATATGTCTTATTTTATTAGTATTATAAAATATAATATTTGTTTAACTATTTTTTTTATTTAAGTCTTTTTTCCTGATCACCTTCTTTTAGTAAACCAGTATTTTAAGCATATTTTACATACTTCATGTATTTATATGTTTATATTATGATACATATTTTGTTAAAATATTTAAAAATATTTCAAAGAAAATAATTAATTTAATTGGTTTTTAAATACAAATACAAATAATCTATTTAATAATTTAAATGTAATTAAATAAGCTAACAAATTTATTTTTAGTTTCAAAAAACATTATTTTAATATGATTTTGCACAAATTTTAATTAAAATAGTTTTAGTTGTTTTAAAAATGTGACTAATTTAAATAAACTTTTAATTTAATTAAAAAAATCTCTCCAAGATAAAAATTTTGTGCACAATTTTTAATTAATTAAAAAAAAATCGGCACAACAATGGTTAGTTGAATTTTTTTACACCATTCTAAACAAAAAATTGATACGTTACTGTTTTTTTATTTTAATGTCATTAAAACACTGATTTTTTGCAAATTTTTGTCTTAAATATTGACATTTCAATCTTTATCATTATTTTTGTTTAATTTTATTGCCATTAAAAAAGTATGCACATTGTTTTTTTTTGCAAATTTTTGAAAAACTGCTTTGTAAAAATTTTGTCACGTCACTGCTTTTTTTAAATACGATTTAAAAATAATTATTATTTTCAATACAAGGATAGGAGCGCCACCAGTTAAAAACTGTTTAAATCAGATAGAAATAAAAAAAAATGCACAATGATTTTTTGCAAATTTTTATTACAAATATTGACCGTTTTATCTTATTTTTTTTTAATTGCCCTTAAAAAAATATGCACGACATTGATTTTTCGCAAATTTTTGTAAAACTCCTTCGTATAAAACTTTGTCACGTCACTGCTTTTTTTTAAATACAATAAAAAAAATCATTATTTTTAATACGATAATATCAGCGCCACCAGTAAAGAACTGTTTAAATTAAATAAAATTGTAAAAAAAAATTGGCACAACACTGATTTTTTAACAAGTATTCACCGTTTAATCTTTACTTTTTGCAAATTTTTATTACAAATATTGACCGTTTATCTTATTTTCTTTTTAATTGCCATTAAAAAATATAAACGACATTGTTTTTTTTGCAAATTTTTGTAAAACTCCTGCGTATAAAACTTTTTCACGTCACTGCTTTTTTTTTAAATACAATAAAAAAAATCATTATTTTTAATAGGACAATATCAGCGCCACCAGTAAAGAACTGTTTAAATTAAATAAAAATGTAAAAAAAATTGGCATAACACTGATTTTTTTCACAAATATTCACCGTTTAATCTTTACTTTTTGCAAATTTTTATTACAAATACTGACCGTTTATCTTATTTTTTTTGTTAATTGCCATTAAAAAAATATGCACGACATTGTTTTTTTGCAAATTTTTGTAAAACTCCTTCGTATAAAACTTTGTCACGTCACTGCTTTTTTTTAAATACAATAAAAAAAATCATTATTTTTAATACGACAATATCAGCGCCACCAGTAAAGAACTGTTTAAATTAAATAAAAATGTAAAAAAAATTGGCATAACACTGATTTTTTTCACAAATATTCACCGTTTAATCTTTACTTTTTGCAAATTTTTATTACAAATACTGACCGTTTATCTTATTTTTTTTTTTGTTAATTGCCATTAAAAAAATATGCACGACATTGTTTTTTTGCAAATTTTTGTAAAACTCCTTCGTATAAAACTTTGTCACGTCACTGTTTTTTTTTAAATACAATAAAAAAAATCATTATTTTTAATACGACAATATCAGCGCCACCAGTAAAGAACTGTTTAAATTGAATAAAAATGTAAAAAAAAAATTGGCACAACACTGTTTTTTTTTCACAAATATTCACCGTTTAATCTTTACTTTACACGTCACTGCTGTTTTTATATACCGTTTACAAAAATCATTATTTTCAATACGAAAATATCAGCGCCACCACTTGAGAACTGTCTAAATCAGATAGAAATTTTAAGCAACTAAAATTATTAAAAATCCCATACCATAAATGTCGCGCTTTTAGCATCGAATGCAAGTCGCAGATTCTTGCGTTTTAGGAACATATATATATATATATTGTAATGGTTACTCTTCTTAACTCCGGCTTTCTGGGATGGGTTCCTTCTTATTTCTTTTATTCTTATTTAATTTTATTTAAAAAAATTCACTATTCAATTAATTATAACTCTATATTAGGATCAACTTTAAATACCAAATGACAAGTTCAAATTATCAATCAAATCAAAATTCAATAATCCATCCTGTCAATCATGGAGCTGTCAATAATCATCGTTTCCATAACATTTTTTTTTATATTTATATCCATTATCAAAAAAAAATAGTCACTGGTCTATGTCGTCATACTTCACAGTAAGATATTTTAATTTACACAATAGGCACAGTGATACCATAACAATATATATATATATATATATATATATATATATATATATATATATATGTTATGATGTAGTGTTTCATATATATATATATATATATAAACAAAGTGCCAAGAAAATGCGTATTAATATAAACAAAAGGGGAAAATTATTGGGCATGTACGCAAAAAGGATCAATAAGGCCACGAGTAGGAATGGTAACCGCAGACATGCATGTTTCTGGCTCATTAGCCGTCATCAGTGCGGCATAACCAAGTAGGGTATTGCACAAAATGGCGATAGGACTCTTGTGTGAGTTTTCGCTGTTTTTGTGTTTTTATGTTTCTTTACACATGTTTCCCCAACATCCTTTGCTCCCAAGTACCCTACACTTTTGCTAGCCAAGTGCAATACCCTACTTGGTTATGCCGCACTGATGACGGCTAATGAGCCAGAAACATGCATGTCTGCGGTTACCATTCCTACTCGTGGCCTTATTGATCCTTTTTGCGTACATGCCCAATAATTTTCCCCTTTTGTTTATATTAATACGCATTTTCTTGGCACTTTGTTTATTTCATATCCTGGGCTTAGAACGACTCAAATACAATGAGTCCGTTTCGCCAACGTTGCGATGCTAGTTGCTAGCCGAAAACCCATTGGCACAGCTAGCCGAAAGCACAAAATGGCGATAGGACTCTTGTGTGAGTTTTCGCTGTTTTTGTGTTTTTATGTTTCTTTACACATGTTTCCCCAACATCCTTTGCTCCCAAGTACCCTACACTTTTGCTAGCCAAGTGCAATACCCTACTTGGTTATGCCGCACTGATGACGGCTAATGAGCCAGAAACATGCATGTCTGCGGTTACCATTCCTACTCGTGGCCTTATTGATCCTTTTTGCGTACATGCCCAATAATTTTCCCCTTTTGTTTATATTAATACGCATTTTCTTGGCACTTTGTTTATTTCATATCCTGGGCTTAGAACGACTCAAATACAATGAGTCCGTTTCGCCAACGTTGCGATGCTAGTTGCTAGCCGAAAACCCATTGGCACAGCTAGCCGAAAGCACAAAATGGCGATAGGACTCTTGTGTGAGTTTTCGCTGTTTTTGTGTTTTTATGTTTCTTTACACATGTTTCCCCAACATCCTTTGCTCCCAAGTACCCTACACTTTTGCTAGCCAAGTGCAATACCCTACTTGGTTATGCCGCACTGATGACGGCTAATGAGCCAGAAACATGCATGTCTGCGGTTACCATTCCTACTCGTGGCCTTATTGATCCTTTTTGCGTACATGCCCAATAATTTTCCCCTTTTGTTTATATTAATACGCATTTTCTTGGCACTTTGTTTATTTCATATCCTGGGCTTAGAACGACTCAAATACAATGAGTCCGTTTCGCCAACGTTGCGATGCTAGTTGCTAGCCGAAAACCCATTGGCACAGCTAGCCGAAAGCACAAAATGGCGATAGGACTCTTGTGTGAGTTTTCGCTGTTTTTGTGTTTTTATGTTTCTTTACACATGTTTCCCCAACATCCTTTGCTCCCAAGTACCCTACACTTTTGCTAGCCAAGTGCAATACCCTACTTGGTTATGCCGCACTGATGACGGCTAATGAGCCAGAAACATGCATGTCTGCGGTTACCATTCCTACTCGTGGCCTTATTGATCCTTTTTGCGTACATGCCCAATAATTTTCCCCTTTTGTATATATATATATATATATATATATATATATATATATATATATATATATATATATATATATATATATGAACAGTAGTGGTGTTCCGGGTTTCAATCCGTTGGTTGTTTGTGTCTTCACGACGTTTCGCCAACATCTCATTCCAAGTTGAGCAGCCGCAAAGGAAGCATCACTTGAAAATGCCAGCTGAGATGTTGGCGAAACGTCGTGAAGACACAAACAACCAACGGATTGAAACCCGGAACACCACTACTGTTCATTCTACCATCCGTGAAACACTACATCATAACATATATATATATATATATATATAACCAAAGATGATACATAACGTATCTAATGCCATACTGTCAAAAGTAATAATTTCAGTTTTGAACTGAAATGGTGTCGGTTAGAAATTTCTAACACTTTAAAAGACACCTTGAATGCTGAGATATAAATAGATATAAATATCATTCAACCTATATCAGGGCAAAACCAAACTACAGACACGTGTTTCGCTCTTATTTGAGCTCGTCAGTGTAGTACAGGCTATGTCTCTCAAGTCACTAATCAAGAGACATCCCTGCTATAAATTGAACGATATCTCTTGATTAGTGACTTGAGAGACATAGCCTGTACTACACTGACGAGCTCAAATAAGAGCGAAACACGTGTCTGTAGTTTGGTTTTGCCCTGATATAGGTTGAATGATATTTATATCTATTTATATCGCAGCATTCAAGGTGTCTTTTAAAGTGTTGGAAATTTCTAACCGACACCATTTCAGTTCAAAACTGAAATTATTACTTTTGACAGTATGGCATTAGATACGTTATGTATCATCTTTGGACATTTTTAGACTGTCAAAAAACGCTCTGTTCGTTTTATATATATATATATATATATATATATATATATATATATATATATATATATATATATATATATATATATATATATGTATATAAATATATATATATATATATATACATATATATTGAGATGATATGAGTTACTATGCTATATTAAATAATTACATATAAAGAAAATTAATGGAAATAGAGAAAGGAAAATATTCTTATTCCAAGGCAGAGTGCAAATGCAGTAAATTTGGTATAATTTATCATCATCTTCTTCACAATTCCTAAAAAAGAAAAATAAATCAAAATAAGAAATTAAAATATACAAGTACATCTAAGAGATATTTATTTTAAAGATTCAATATAGTTTAATCTATAATATATAAAATTTTAATGATCATGTATTAGATAGATAATAAAAGTAAATATTTAAAAGTTTATAAAGTTTACAATACTTTGGTAATTAAAAATAATCTTAAATGAGTTAGAATAGAATTAAATTAGAAAATTAAATGACGAAATATGAGAATTCATAAAAGAAATATTAAAAATTTTTACTTACTTTCAAAATACACAAGTTTGTTTTTCAAGCCATATTGTAATTTATTATAGTTTAATTTCCAAATGAAAAATTCTGAAAATAGAAAAATATTAGTTTATAGTTATAGCAAATTAAAAAAAAAAGAATGATGATTGTGTTCAATTTGAATAATGAATTAAGAATTAGATTGTTTGTAATTTCATTTGAAATAATTAGTAGGCGAATAGGTAATATGAATGTATAGTTTAAGTTTGTTTAAAAATTCAGTTGTTTAATTGTTGATTTTGGGAGCTCTCTCTTGTTTTCGACCTTCTGAGAAGGA
This sequence comes from Altica lythri, assembly GCA_964028335.1. Lineage (NCBI taxonomy): Eukaryota > Metazoa > Arthropoda > Insecta > Coleoptera > Chrysomelidae > Altica > Altica lythri. The sequence goes on along the minus strand of OZ034807.1, from coordinate 7,565,311 downwards.
AGGATGTAAAAAGTTTTGATGAAGATTTTTGTAAAAATTATGATGTTAAAAGAAAGTTAAAAGGAGATTAGTAAGATTTATATTATAAATAATTAGTTAAGAAGTTTGTAGAAGATATTTTCTCTCTTGTTTTTGGTTTATTAAGGGATAAGATGTAATAAAGTTTGCTCCGTTAAAATTTAGATTTTTTTTTCAAAATACTTATAAAAGAAAGTTTAAAAGTAGTCAAAAGTGTTAACAAAACTACAAGGAAGTTCCTGATAGTATCTGGTAAGAAGTAAAGTTTATTTTTATGAAGAAATAAATGTTAAAAATTGTATGCTGAGCAGTTCATTAATATAAATGCTTCCTGAATTAATTTAAAGAAAGTAAAACTAGTTTCTAGCAAGATAGAAAATTATTAGTTTACTTACCATTTGATGTAAGAGCTGATTGTTTCCTGATTAGAAGAAATTTTATTAGTCAAAATCTCTAAAGTGTCCGTATATCATTGCTGTCCTGGGAAATGGTGGATTATTATTGAAAAGGGGATCCTGAGCCTTAGCTGTCCAAAGAGAATACAAGATCTTCATAATACGGTATCAATTTCCAATTTTTAACAATAAAGAACTTTTCTGTGTTTGATTTTTACGTATTTAATGAACATTTAATTGCACTGTACACTGTTTCACTGTTTAAATAAGTTATTTTTCATTATTAGATAAGTTTAATTTGATTTATTAGTTACAAAATTCAGAATTTTTCATATCATTTGATTTAACTACATTTGGTTTTTGAAGATAGTGTGTAAAAGCTCACAACACTATAAAACAAAAGTAAGGTTAAGGTTAAGATAGAGTCATCGTTCAGAAAACATGATTTGGTATATGATTGTTGAATTTTATAATCGTTTTGTTAAAATTTTCGGTTAAAGTTACTGTCACGACACCCCTTGCCTGAGCCCAGTGTTTTACGTACGGTATACATCATCCTATTGATTGTTCGGTAGTGATAAAAAATATATGTGTTTGTGTATGATGGAATTCCTCCGCAGTTCTACAGCTTTTAAGAATCACATAAAGGAAGTGGGTTTGGTAAATTTTTTGATAGTACATGGATTTGTTTCACGTTCCAGGACATGTGTGTGTGGGAATAGAATCCAACTTGGCCAACAGAACAATTAATAGGATGATGTATACCGTACGTAAAACAAGACACAAATAATTGTTTGTGAATAATGGCTAACATTTTATATATTTTCTGTTATTACCCAACAATACAAATTGATATTAAAAAAACATTAGGATGTTTTGTAATGCAATAGCATTTTAATTAGTGTAAATCTCTTTCAATCTGATTGTTATTGGAATTGTTAAAGTTTATCTATTTTCAACACCTCATTAAGAGATTATCCCTTGCTGTTTTGGATTTAAATTTGATAATTAAGCATTTTTGTAGTATTAAGGTATTCTATTACTTATATATTATTTTCAAAACATTATTATGAGATTATCCCTTGCTGTTTTGGATTTAAATTTAATAATCATTGGGTATTTTTGTACCACATTATGAGATTATCTCTTGTTTGTTTCTCAGTGTAATTTAGAATATTTTGCTGACATAACTGTAAACTACAAAATTTTCCGTAAGTATTATATATGGTTGAAATCAGAAAAAAAATATCTTTACGTTTCTGATATTTATTTATTTTAATTTATAAAAAATTAAACACATATATTTGTTAAATATAAACAATAGATTGTAAAATCGTGAATTCATACAACCACATGCGGTGAGGGTAGGCGAAAAGGTCTCTTTTATTGCTCTTTTATTAGCACCCTACTGGGCTCAGGCAAGGGGTGTCGTGACAGTAACTTTAACCAAATTTTCAATATTAGTTGAATTTGAATCTATTTATTATTTAAAATTTTTGAACTCTGACCCTGAGAAGGAGAATAGCCAGGAGCATATTTTAAAATAAAAGAAATTAATTTGAGTTTTACCTTCTTCACATTTATATTAAAATTAAAAAAAAAATCAAGGTAAGGATTATTTTATAGCATAGTAACTTATAGAATACTACAGAGCAAGTTACATATGTTATAATATATATATATATATATATATATATATATATATCATCATTTTCACGAGCGTTCAGATTACTGTCTTTTGGTGAACTCATGTTTATTGTTAAAAAAATATTAATAATAACTAGTTTACAACTTTTATTAACACACGCACACTTGTATAAGAAACACAAAACAGTATTACAGGTATACAAAATATTATAAGGCTATATTTGTTATTAAAATAAAACCAGCACTTATCACAAGCCCGTAAGTTCGATAACGAATCCACGGTCAGTAAGATTGATATCTTTACCCGCTCGAGGTTCAACTAACACTGCCCCCGGTACCTCGTTATGTACCCTTCACCCTTTAGCATTCTCAGGTCAAAATATTAAAAACAGACATTACTATCTACGTCATACTTTCCTTAGAAAAACTTAACCATCTATCCTCTGACCGTGGCTACGTTTGGTGACCAGATGTGTCACTTCGGACCCGAGCTTATCGTCGTAAACATGAGAAAACAAAATCTGCTTAAATCATAAATAACTACTCTAAGTTTTATTATTTAAAATCCCAACTATTGTTTCGTGAAGGCAATACGTTTTAACAAAGATTTATGTTTCTATATTATTTTTTGAGAGTTGATAAGGTCTCGAACGGTTCAGCGAAAATTGTTATATCATATCGGGCGATACGAAATTCCGCACAAACTCAGGTACAGTAATTAAGAGACTACGATACTGCGCCCAGACATAAAACTTAAACTCTTTAGACATACTTAAAACTGCGCACGGCTACCCGATTTCTTGGAAGCTACAAGTATTTGAAGATAGTAAGGAAATGAACATACAACCAATCTTTTAAACATTTTTAATAATTTTGTATAATATACATACACACATACACTCAACAACAGACACTTATAGATTGTTGCTTAATACATAAATATAGGTACATGCATATAATAACAGAGTCAATAATTATTATTATACACATTTACATGAAATGACTATAATAATGCGAACACAGTTTTAAAAATTGCAAGATATTTATTTTTCTCTCTCTGTAGTCATTTATGTGCCTCTCTAAATAAAGAAGACGTCTTTTAGAATGAACATTTCTCCACGACCATTAATGAATGTAATAATTCCGACTTCATTTTTAATAATACAAAGTGTTCATTCTCACTCTTGAGATAGAATATTCATTCTGAAACACTTGCTTCTTATTACTCTAGTCAACATCTTCAAAAACGTGAAAAATTAAAATAAAGGTCCTAAAAATATGAGCGATAGCTCATTGGATTCGGAATCACCTGTAGAAAAATGTTTTTGAAGGAAAAGTGTGCAGGCAGAAAATTGCAATTGTTATTAACAAAATAAGATGAAAAAAACAGATGTTTATGTTTTTGTTAATAACTCGAAAAATATTAATATTTAAGCAATTTTGAAAAAAGCTCGTTAAAGAAAAGGAAATTTCCGCAAAAAAAGTCCGTCCTCCCGGAACTCTATCTCCATTATTTATAATTTTAATTTGACGTTGAAAATGGGGCTTTGAGCGGCTTTTACGGCATGCGCGCGCTACCGCTAAACGGTGTTTATCAGATAAAATATTTTTTTTATGACATAAAATGTTATTTTAAAAATTTGAAAAAATTCCAGTATTTTCCTAATACCTGAAAGAATCCAAATCAGTTAGAAAAAACATTTTATCACTGTTTTTCAAAAAGTTATTCAATTGTTAACTAACAATTTTTTTCCTAATCTCTGTTGACATAAACAATGGGATAAAAGGTATAAATAATTGGCCTAAAAATTTGAAACTTCGTGGAGCCCTTTTCATATGTATACTTTACAAGATCCTGTAATAAATCTTTATAAAAGTTTATTAATTTGTTAATAATGCTTTCTAATATCATACGTCACGTTAACTGTAGCGCCAAATAACTTGCCAATTAAAAAAATTATATATCTTTTAAACTATTGGAGATATGATAAAGGATATTCTGGAGTTTTTTATAGAAAATAAGTTTCTCTTTCAAATAATTCTAAGACCAAATTCGTATTTATTGTTTATTAGATACTACATGCATTTATTTGCAAAAATTCTATATTTTTCTTTACGTTTTCGCCATATTTTGCAATAGTTATGAAAAATCATAATTAACAAATTAATAAACTTTTATAAACATTTATCACAGAATCTTGTAAAGTATACATATAAAAAGGGCTCCACAAAGTTTCAAATTTTTAGGCCAATTATGTATACCTTTTATCCCATTGTTTATGTCAACAGATATTAGGAAAAAATTTGTTAGTTAACAATTGAATAACCTTTTGAAAAACAGTGATAAAATGTTTTTTCCAACTGATTTAGATTCTTTCAAGTGTTAGAAAAATACTGGAATTTTTTCAAATTTTTAAAATAACATTGTATGTCATAAAAAAAATATTTTATCTGATAAACACCGTTTAGCGGTAGCGCGCGTATGCCGTAAAAGCCGCTCAAAGCCCCATTTTCAACGTCAAATTAAAGTTATAAATAATGGAGATAAAATTCCGGGAGGACGGACTTTTTTTTCGGAAATTTCCTCCTCTTTAACAAGATTTTTTCAAAATTGCTTAAATATTATTATTTTTCGAGTTATTAACAAAAACATAAACATCTGTTTTTTTCATCTTATTTTGTTAATAACAATTGCAATTTTTTGCCTGCACACTTTTCCTTCAAAAACATTTTTCTTGAGGTGATTCCGATTCCAATGAGCTATCGCTCATATTTTTAGGACCTTTATTTTAATTTTTCACGTTTTTGAAGATGTTGACTAGAGTATATGTGTTTTGCATGTATTTTCATTCTATAACTAGTGACGGAATAACATTCTGTAATTGCTCAACAAAAAACATAGATTGCACTGCGAATTTTAAAACTGTCACTCAGTTTGTCAGTGCGACGTTCTAATTGTTTTGCTACATATTTCAATTTAATTAAACAGAATTATTACATGGTCGTGAAGAAAATACAGTCTGTTACACGGTTAGAATGAAAATTCGATAACTCGTGGTTCCTCTCGCTCGCTTCGCTCGCGTTCGGAATTCTCCACTCGTATCGAATTTTTATTCTAACCTTGTTACAGAATATACTATTCTGAATTTATATGGAGTCTGTATGCTATTTATTTTAATGTAGGTCTCTGTCTGAATATTTAAAACTACATCAACAAATTTATAAATCGATGGATGATTATGATAAAAACAGCTGTTTAAATACGAATGAAACGATTCACAAGCATTTGTAGTCCTGTTTAATGCAGCACTGTTTTCGGCCCATACAGTAGGTGGAAACTCGGCGTCCTCCGCAATATATGAGTCAACCAAATAGTCTGAGAACTTAGCCACTTTTTCACATTCAGGCTAAAATGCACATAGTTCGAACACAAAGGCGTCGCTTACGTATTCGGGTTGTAAAAAAAGTAAGCCAAAACAGTAACCGAGCCACTGACCGATTTCAGAATTTTTGTCTTTGTACACAGTTGTCAGTCCAAGTTATTGAATTTTCCGCCACCACGCTTGCGTCAGATGAAATCAGCAACCAATTATTCTAGATTCAGGCCACACTTCCTTTATAGCGTTGTGAATCGCTTTTTCAAAATCGACCATTTTGGTTTCCAAGACTGTCCGTTTGTTGTTATGTAGTTCATGATATATAATGGCATCTCGGAGACCTCATTATCGTGCGCAATTTCATGCTACCCATCATATCCTTTCCTAAGAATTATAAATCATTTCATCGAAAATTTTTATTTTACTATCCTTTTACTTTGCTTGTTTTCTATTTGTCTGTCCGGGTGAAATTTTGTTATCGATTTTCCCGACTAAATACAAATTTAAGTGTTTTTAGACAGATGTAGTCTATAAAAAGTTCTTTTTATAAATTGTGATCATTTATACACCTTCCTGAGCGTTGCAAATAAGTCCTTGAGCAGGATGATTAGATAATCTTGTTATTTCGTTTTTTAAGGCAATTAAGTGTACCACTTGAGAATTATTGTTCATTATGTTATATTATAAGGCTAGAAAACAAATAATATTCCGTATTTTCATTTTACTTCACATTGTATTTTTAGCTGATTTCTATAGCATTATTTTTGAATTAAGTAATTTGCGTAACCAGGGTGTAGTAACTATTTTTATTTATAAATTACTTATGATGTTTATAAGAGAACCCGTTGGCTTTTACAATACAGGGAATGTTTAAACAACCCAGTAAATTAATATTTGAAAAGTTCGAATTCATTTTTTTGGTCCCTACCGTTGGAGAAAGGTCCTTGATAAATTTAGCAAAAGTTGCTGTATGCCTTTCTGAATATTGAAGATAGATCCTTTCAAATTTTAACAAAGATTTAACAAAGGGTTTTTTTAACAGGCAAAACGTTTTAACAAAAAATCATGTCTCTATAATATTTCTTTAGGGTTCCCGAAAATTGTTGATGTCATATCCTTTTGTAAGGATTGGAAAAATATTCCCAATTATTTCACCGAAAATTTCTGTTTTTATACGCCTTCCTGAGCGTTGCGAATCGTCCTTGTTGAGCCTTGTGATTAGATTATCTCGTTGTTTCGTTTTTTTAAGGCAAGTGTTCCATTTGAGACTTATTGTGTATTCTTTTATTATAGACTTTGTATGCCAGGAAAGAAATCCTACTCTGTATTTCCATTTCAGTTCACATCGTAATTTCAGTCGATTTCTATACCTGTATTTCTTTTTTAATTTAATAATTTGCATTACAAGGGTGTAGTAAATATTTTGTTTCGTAAATTACTTCTGATGTTTTTTTTTTCATTGTAATATAAGGGAACGTTGGTTTCACAATACAGGGAATGGGGTTTTAAATTACGTATATTATTGGTTTGTTTAAAAAAATTACCAATTTCTAGGATAAGAAGTGTGGCAGAAAATTTGAGACTAATTTTTGATTAAGCAAATTTTTTTATAAATATTAATTTTATCCCTTTAACAGTTGTTTCCAACGGCTCTTACGATAAAGACGTTGATTCCAGTTTTAGTAGCAGCGCTAGAAGTTCTCAAAAGGACTTCAGCATGTCTGTTATACTCTTTTGGATGTTTTTTAAACTCTTTAACCGTAGTCGAAAGGTATCTAGACGACTCTTTAAAAGAGTGACATAGCAAGTAAAATTTTAGCACTTTTAAGAAATATTCTGTACTAGATAGGCACATCTTTCATTGATATTCTGTCAAAATTTAATGACAATCGAACCACTTCTAGCCGCTTATCACGCTCAAAGAAACAGTAACTTTTTTAACATTGGTCGAAAAATCAGCATCTAACAAAGGCCCAATAGACGAGTGGTTTACACGGTTCAAACGAAGTCATGAGTCGCAAGAAGAGGACGAACTTATTGGCCAGCCGACATTTGTGATTACAGTAGAAACTGTCGAAAAAGTGCGTCTGTTTATTAAAAATTTGCCAAAATCGTTATTGAGATACATGCAAATGGAATTAAATATGTCCAAAGATTCGTTCTATCGCATTTTAAGCAGGAATTTAAGCATTAAAAAGGTGTGTTCATGATTTGTTCCGCAGAAGCTCATGAATGACCAAGAAATGCTTCGAATTCAATATTCGAGAGACATTAAAAAGGCCAGGAAAGATAAACATTGTTACTGGTGACGAACCGGGGTGTTTTAATTACGATCCCGAAACCAAGTGAGCCAAATGCGAAAAAAAGCCGTTTGGAAAAGTCAATAGTGAAGACAATGTTAATTTGTTTCTACGATTCAAACTGAATTATTCACAATGAAGTCATTTCAGTGGGTCAAAAGGTTAATACTGTGTATTATCGTGGTGCTATGAGGCGTTTACTCTTGCGAAGGAGGAAGCTTGCACGATAATGTACTATTACATCGATCGACCCGATTAAAAAAAAGAGTGTGCGTGTAACCTTTACGCGCGATTGAAGTAAAACTTTTTGACGTACGTATCGAAAAATAAATATTTAATTACAATTCAATTATATTTATTGTCTATATACTTTACAAAAAATGATATGTTATATTTATATTATTTATTAGAAATTGGAATTTAAAAGTATATTTTTTTTATAAGTATATGAAATAATAGGTTTATGATAACTATAATGTGAAACATAGATTTTACTCTCTAAATACCATTAATGTATTTGAAACCGTTTGAAAATTTTGAAAATTTTATAAATAAATTTTGAATATTTAAGCTCCTCCCATAGCTGAAATCACACCCTTACTTCCATCAGAATCTTCCGTTAGAATCTAACGTTACAATATGACGTCAGAATTGTAACGTTCCGTTACAATTACTTCCGTTAGAAAATAAATCTGAGTTAGCCCTAGTCGCGCCTAAAGAAGTTTTACTTCAATAATAGGTAAACAATATTAAAAAAATTCACACATTACGTTTAGAATGTGTGATTTTGTAGCTGTATCTACCTTATTGTAATACAACACAACACAAGAGCCTTCGATAGTTAGATAACCATTTCATTTTGTAGCATTTTATAGCATATTCCATAAAATTTAAAATCCTGAGTTAAGTTTGTTTTCTTCACGTCTACGACGGATCTGTTATTGGTGGTAAAAGATCAGCCATCCTGACTAGTGGTTTTATGGCCTTTATGGCTACCTAACCAAACCTAAAATAAGTGTAAGCAAGTGTTAAAACATTTTGAATATTATTATTTTATGAACAAAAACGTGCAAACTTCCTTCTTTACTTAACGTAAAGCTTCCCTATAAACAATTATTTACTATCATAATATGTATGTATGTTATATAAACTTACTTAATCAAATCATAATGAATGTCGCTGTCTCGTCTTTTTTTCATTTTCAATTTTCTTCAAATCTTTCTGGCGCTGATAATATGCCCTTTGACGTTCACAATTTCTTTTTCCTTTTAGCTCTTTAAGTCTATAAAACGAAAATAGCTAGGTATAAATAATAGGTATAAATAATTAGGTATAAATAGTGTAATTAAACACCAAATGTATGCATATAGAGTACCTACTCACTCATTTTCATTCAATATTTTTTCATCACTTTCTTCATTAATAAATCCACTTTGTTTATTCATATTTAAAACAAACACTTTATACACAAATTTAAACTATTCACCTCCAATGTATTTTGGTTGACAAGCTGTCAATTCATACAATTACAGATTTAAATTTTATTTAATATAGTAGGCGGAATCGTGTTAGGTATTTTGTATCAGGTTTTATTTCCGTTACATTAGAATGACGTCACGTCCGCTAGAATTACTGAGTTACCCCTAGTCGCGCCTAAAGAAGTTTTACCTCAAAAATGGCATTTTAACCATCAACCACTCCTCATACTCCTAATATGGCACCGTGCGACTTTTTTCTATTCGGTAGACTACATATGCTCAGGGACAGCGGTATGCCGACGTAGAGGCCATCCAAAATGCGTCGACGGTTATTTTGAAGAACATCGCGGTCAATGAGCTGAAATCCTTATTTGAAAAACTTGTGGACCTTGCAAATAGCAGTATTTACTCTGAAGAATACTATTTTTAATAAAATAAATTCCATTTGCTGAAAAAAAAAATGTTAATTTACTTTGAGACAGACCTCGTATATTTACATTTAAAGTAAAAGAAAGAGTATAGTTTGCAACTCGTGCGTGAAAACTCACGCACTTTACAATACTTTACACACAAGCTGTCCAATAAATCTAATAAGACTCAACTGCAGTTAACTCAAATATTATTTCAATAAAATTATCGTATTTACTGAATAAGCAACTAATGACATTTCCTGATTCATTCAACTAAAGTTAATTGTCCTAAACTGATAGAGCAGCGCTTATGTTCTTGACATATCCCATGCAAATTCTGTCCTAAGGCGCAAATACGAAAACATCAGAGTGAGAATACCATTATAACATGCATGTTCACTTTGTTTATTGTACGAGGCAAAGGTCTTGTGATTTTGCTAGAATTTTCGAGTTTCAGTGCGCTTTGGCGATAACATGCATTTAAATCAGTAAATAGAAAGGCACTTACATCATATTTTGTGTGTATTGTAAATTATATCACATTTACGTAAATTTAAATCAACAAAATTACTTTATTCTTTGTAAATATTTTTGATTTTGGGGTTGTAAATAATTTAATTTCAAACTGTATATTAACCTAATAGAACGAATTTCGGTTAAGTTAATTTACTGCACTGACCACTTGATTGGCATTACAGCGAATTGGTTGTTTTCGAACTGGTTTGAAATTTATCAGGAAATATTTAATTAATATTTCATTATTAATCTCTAATTTTATTATAATTATAATAAATCGGTAGGTATATTAAATTGTATATACAGGGTGTCCCAGAATTAACTACGGAAACGTCGTATACGTATTCCTTGATGACAAATAAGTAGGGTCTTTCCTATAAACAAAATTTTTTAGAGACTCCTGTCAGAGTTATAACCTACTTTGCAAATGTGCGCTACTTGATCGCAATACACGATACTCAATTGACATGGTCCTACTTTTTATTTTTTTACTCCAAACCGAAACGATTTCGCAAAAAACTACAAGGAACATAAAAGTTTCTAAATAATCAAATATTAATTGCTAAGAAAGTTACAAAAAAAATATTAAGAGGGGTTCCTTGATTTGCACCCTTAGAATGGGGTAGGGCAGGTGAAAAGTGGCAGGAGAAATGCGTCTTTATAAAAATGATGTTCACCCAAATTTTTAATTTTTTATCTTGGACCAATCAGAAGATATTAAATTCAAACCGTATTTTACCACCCCTCTTTAAAGGGTTATAACTCTGACAGGAGTCTCTAAAAAAAAATTTTTTATAGGAAAGACCCTACTTATTTGTCATCAAGGAATACGTATACGAAGTTTCCGTAGTTAATTCTGGGACACCCTGTATATTGGGACACCTTTCAATCAATAAAACGACCGCGTTGTGGATTCTGCTCTTGAGGAAATGGGTCTCTATTACAACAAAATTTTCAATATTTTCTTTTTTCTTCCTGTGGCCTTCTTCTTCTTTCTGCTTCTCTATTTGTTAGCTCCTTCTCTCTGTCGCTCTATTTTCTGTCTCCTTCTGTCTGCTTTTCTACTTTCCAGCTGTGGCTTCTTCTTTTAGTCGCAGATGCTACTTTTTAATATTTTATTAAATATATTTACCTCGACTAAAATTTGTAGCCATGACTACAAATTTCTACACTATACATTTTCTTTTTTATGGGCTTATCTATTTATATTTTGATGTAAATCCTTTTTAGCATCAGCATTTTTTACTACGGTAACATTATTTCCCGTCGTTTGTCAGATATAATCTGACCTAAGGAAATTTAGTTCTCATCCGGATGACTAGAATCAGCGGGTAAAAAGAACCACGAAACATGTGTATATGTTTCAACATCAATAATCCCCAATTTCCTTTTTCCTACATATCCGTGAGTTCGTTACTAATCTTCATTTTACATCGGATTCGTATCGCTCGTTTTTTTTTGTGCTAACTTGCCCGTAGGGGTAGGCAGTTAAACTAAACATTAAATTAAATGGATTCACACAATTTTATTTTATTTTTGTAGTAACTGCTTCACGAGTTTATATATTTTGTCTTTTATAAATAGCCTAGGTAAAGGAGTAGTAGTTATGACCAAAACTGTAGGTATACATGTAAAGAAGTGTATTGAGAAACAGTTATCCTGGATGTAATATCTCTAATTTCCAGTAGAAACTATATTACTGCAATTTAATTAATAATACGTAGTTATCTAATTATATAACTATCTTTGAAAATTACACATTTATAGTGATAACTTATGTATGTTTTGAATTTCAACGCTTCGGAATGAATATAGAACGGAATGATATATTCTCGAAGGAACGGAGAGTGGCAAAGTTTGTCTTTGCAGAAATTGAGTATTGATAGAGTTGCAGAAAGGCAATGTTATTATCCACATTAAAAATGATCTAGATCTGGAAAGTTGTAAGGATGAATGCTGATCTTTACATTTGATTTCGCTTCCGGTTAACTGTAGTTTCTCGTATAAATGGAGAATGGATAATAAATTTATCTTTATAGAAATCGAGTATCGATAGAATTGCTGCAGGGTTATTTTATTATCCATATTGGAGTTATCGAAAATAACTTAATATAAAGAAAGAAAAATGACCTGGATCGGAAAAGTTATAAGGGAGCATGTTGTTAATACAATTGGTTTCGTTATCGAATAATTGTGGTTCAGTGGTTTTTGGCAATTTATACGTTTCGAATTTTAACGTTTTGAAATTAATGCAAAACAAAGTGATTAATTCTTGTAGGAATGTAGGGTGGCCAAAATTATTATTGCAGAAGTTGAGTATCGAGATAATTGCATCGGAGTTATCTTATTTTTCAAGTCAGAATTATTAAATATGAAGAAGTGAAAATGTTAAAGAAGTTATTAAAATGCATTCTGATTTTTGGATTTGATTTCCTTTTTGGATAGCTATAGTTTGGTAACCAAAAGATAGATATGTAGATTAGTATAGTTGTTACGATTGTCGTATATTTATGTCCTTGGTAACTTTAGGAAATTGCCAATTCCATATTTTAATGAATAACTCATCTATAAGTTGCATTGTAAGGTTACAAAGTTATGGTGAAGAGTAACATTTAACTAATATAAATCTGGAGCAATGCTTAGTTCCCTGCTTAGAAAACTTCTTTTTTTTTATAGTAATTGAAACTATTTTTGTCTTGTTTGGATTTTTTTTAGCAATTGCTTCTTATTTTTCAGTTGTATCAAAATCAAGATGCATTTTATCACATAATAATATCTAGTATAACGTTCTTATAAGAAAAAAAGGACATTTAAAGAATTTAGTTTTTTTATTAAATAGCTATATGTGTTAATCTAAGCATAAGACTTGATGTGCAAAAAGCTCGTTCTATTTTACTGGATGTAATTTTAAGAATACAAAAGCCAGATACAGTTCTTATTGATTATTCAGTTACCCTGTTTCAGTCGTTTTCGAATGAATTCAATTTAAATTTCATTTCACCTTTTCAGTTAAGTAGTTGTAAAAGATTAAAAACTTTAATTAACGTGGGGGATATGTTCAGATTTTCCCCACTAAACCCAGTTTATACCGAAATTTAAAAGAATAAAGATTAGGAAATTTGTCTACCGTAAAATTGTAAAATTGTCAGAGCTTAATTTTATTAGTGGGTTGTATTTTAAGGTAATAAAAATACTTTTTCTATGCCATTTTCTAATACTATAAATCTTTTTGATTGTTGTCGCACTTTTGTATACGTACCTATATTTATATTGTAACCTCTTTTTTCCTAAAGGTGTTAAAGGCCCGATTGTAGAGGTTAACAAATGCGAACGGCACTCAGGGGGTAGCAGGAGAGCGAGCGTGGATTCGATCGAGCTAGATGATTATTTATTGGAAAGATATAAAGGAATATATTTACTAGAAAAATAAAAGATAAAAGAAGTTAAAAGGGATCAAAGAGAGGAAAAGAAAGAAATGAAAGAGAAAGGGAATGGGCGCCACTTATATTTTTTATCATGAGGATGGGGAAATATAAGAAACCCAGATGGAAAAAAAATATAAGTTGGATAAAATAATCTGTCAGTTGTTCCAGTTAGAGTTAAAATTACACACTTTTATCCGTAAAGCTAAAAAGATAGTTATACTTACTCTTTTCCCTTACTTATCTCAATTCTATATGTGAGGTAGAGAGGTATTCCATAAATCAAAATTTAGTACTCAGTTACGGCTCGTTCTATTCATTTATAAAGTTTGATCAGAACAACATACACCAATTAGGAAAAGAAAACATCTAGTTAAACAATAAACAATATTTATTACACAGTGTGGTAATAAATGAGATGTACAGGAAATAAATAAAATGAAATAAAAATATATCAATGTCATAAATAGCATATCACAATATTAAACACATTTGTGTTTAATCCAAAAAAAAATAACTATTACTACACATCAAATAACAGCTAAGTGAAATTCTTTTGTTATTTTTGTGTACTCTGTTAAGCGAAAAGTGAGAAAGGGATTAAAGTTAGATAAAACGTTATATTAAAGAAATAATAATTCATCTTTTGCTTTGGTTTTAACTCGAGGTAAAAAAGAGTACTTGTACAACTAATTATATTTAGCAAACTTACATATGAAAGGTACAGTGATAAACAAAAATTATTAATAAAATGCTTTTACAAAAAAAAAAACTAATCACACCCTGGCGTCACGATCACTTTTTGTTTTATGGCGTGTTATGTAGGTATTATCGGTATTGAAGTTACTTATTAAAAAACTTCACACTTAAATTTACAGATACCGGTTTTTCAAAAAACTGAGTTACACTCTGGAGTTTACGATCACTAAATATGTTAACTCTTTATACGTAGATATTAATGATGTGGATTACAAATAAATCCGATATCCAAAGAAAGAAACAGTACTCCTTTTGTGTTAAAAAAATTAGTAACTATGCAATAAAAAGACTTACAAAATGGCTCCTAGGTAATCAGATTAGCTTCTAACCTAATCTCGGAAATACGGCAAAATTCGGCGGCTTACAAGCCTCAACCATAGGTAATTATCGGTAACTTTCACCAAAACCATTAACGATAAACACTAAATGACTCTATCACCACTAGGAAGCTTTTAATTTTAAGCATCAAATAAAAAACCAGCCAAAATTGGACTTAGCTAGGTAACAGAGGTCTTATCACCTACGTTAACATATTCGGAATAAATCTTCGTACCCTAACGCCAAGGCGCGTAAGCGTTGTTCGCTTAACCACCTGATTTTAAGCACGAAATCCCATTGGTCAATTAAGAAAATCGATATTGTCGTACCCAAGAAGACCGTTAGGCTTCAGAGTTCTGGAAACATCTCGAATAAAATTTAGGACAGAGTCGGCCTAAGTGAAAAGAACTGTTAAAAAAAAGAAATTTTATTATTCGGGTTTTTTAAAAATGCTACAATATCTTAAATTTAACGATAACGAAATTTATATTTTTAACAAAAGTAAAGGAGAAATGTGTTACTGTATCTTTCGGTCTCCTTCTCTTTCTTTTACCTCTAATCTCACATTCATTTACTGTTTTACTCACATAATTCTTATCCCTCCTCTTTACATGTGTAAACTATCTCAACCTATTTTCTTTGATCTTCTTTGATTTTCTTACTCACCTATTCGACGTTCACTGTACCTCTTACTCTTCACTTACTTATACTTTTACGTTAATCCACACATCCAACACAACATCTTCATCTTCACCACTTCCAATTTTTTCTCTTGCTCTTTCGTTATTAACCAGGATTCTGAGTTATAAATCAACGCTGGACTAACAACTCTTTTGCACTTTTTGCACTTTCTGTCACAAAAATCCACTCATTATTTTTTAGTTCATCCATGCACACTTAATTTTATGATTCATCACTCATTCACTCTTTAATCCTCCATTCTTTCCTAGCAAAGACACTAAATATTTGAAGTTTTGGACAGCTGGTAACACTTGGTTTTACAGATTATTTTTTCTCTATTTATTAAATTTTCCTTTTAGTCTCTCTTTCACAAGATCTACAATCATTATATCTCATGGGACTCCCCTCTTATCTCTTTAGGCATAACATATAGTTGATTCAAATAGAAGTGTCATCAAGTGGGCTGGGTACGTGTGAGATCATCTTTAACTTTATTACTAGATTCAATGGAAACAGAACTTTAGTTAGGGAATTATATGTCATCGCGATGTGTCAAAATGTTTATGGTTATATTGAGCATATGTAGCAATCTGATCACAAGCTGGCTAATATTGCGATTCAAATTTCACTAAACGTGGGTGCTGCCACTACAAATTTGAATTTTCCAAAGACTACTTGATGACACTTCTATTTGAATCAATTATACCAAACAGATAGGAGCTCAGCACCCAAAATTTTCAATACCATCTTTAAATATATTTTCCTTGTTCAAGAGATTCTAGTAATATTTCTTTCTTCTTCCTTTTATACTCTTAAACGTTTATAAAACTGTACCTTATTTGTTCTTAAGCTATCGTTAATAATTTTCTTTTTCCTCTATTACTCTCAAAGTTCTCAAATGCCTTTTTCCCTCTAATTTCGCTTTTTCCACTGCTCTCTTTGCTACCTTATATTCTCACTAGCACTGCTTGAAGCATTTTTATGTGCTCGAAGAAAGTTTATTTTATTTCTTTCTGAAGGTATATCTCTTTTAAAATAAAATATGACTATCTCTTATGGAATAAAATTAATTGGCTGTGAAAGGTAATTACAGGATAACTGAAGAGAAAATAAAACGAAATTATTTCTATAAAGCGAACTTTAATAAAATCGTGTTTTACTATTTTTGTTGCCAAGAGTTATACGAAATTTATTAACGGTGGATATAATTAACGATAAAAGGTTCCTGTAATAACGAAGGAAACTGCAGAACTCGATTTCCGGAAAATCTATATACCTACATTAATAATTGAAAATTTAAAAGAGCCTTTATATTTTAACCTAGATATTATATCATAAACATAATTTATAGTAAAATTAAAAAATGTACTATAACGCATGAGTAGTTTCAGCACTTCAGTTTTCTAGACAGATTCTCTATAATCTGAACATGTACTCATTTTCCAAAGGAACTTGAAATAACTATTATTTTGTCATTATTTATACGAAGTGGCCACTGTCAAGGCTATTAAGTCTCATTAAGAGGGCAGAGCTGGACAAGGTGCTCTAATGCTATTCCACAACATAATTTTGATGAAGTTTGGGATAGACATTATAAAAAGCAAGAGATACCTGGCAATAAAAAAACCGACCAATATAAAGAGATGGGTGTTCACAATAGATCTGCAAAGGTCGCAGTGATACAGGCTAACAGCCAACCCAAAAAATATCTATCTATCTTATTTATACGAACCTTCTAAAATTCCAATTTAATTTTACCTAATGAGATTTTTATTATTTGTTTAATGTTTAATGGGTGTTCTGTTCTAGGAAGTAAAACTGTAAGAGTTTTAAGGTTAAGTTAACACTTAACTTTATTCTCGATTATTATTTATGTTTTCTGGAGGACTTTCGAATATAATAAGTCAATTGTGTGTTGTAATTTTCTGTTATTATAAATGGTCTATATACCATTAACAGCACCTTAATGAGTTTATTCTTAAGTTTCATTATTTGTTGGTTTATACTGAGCTAAATGATTATCTAAATGTAAAGATTGTATTATCCCTAATAGAATCCAGACATCAAACAACTAATTCAGTATGTTTAGTAGAAATCCTTTGATCAATTTCACTATCGCTCGGCATAATCTTTACATAAATCAAATTAAGGCCGCTTTCAAAAATAGACTTGGATAACGGTACGTAGAAAAAAGGAGGTATTAGGTAACTGTATAACAGTTTCAGGGAAAAAAGATTAATGCAAATATTTTACGATTATTTTTTCAAATTATAAAGTATCGACATTTTTAACACGCTTTTATTACCTTTGGTTGTATGTATGAGCAAGTTAGGGGTAACAGATACATCTGCGACCTATAAAAACTATTGTCTATCTTTTTCTTTTGATTTTCGCAACACAAACTTCATTGTGTTAATGAGTTTTTAATCGTTCGTGGTAAAGTTGTTATTTCATTTTCCTATATCCATCTGATAATACCGGAACAATGATCGACTACTATAACCGGATTTACAGAACCTTTATCTCAATTTCCTTTGTTATATATCCCTCGATTTCAAATTAACAAAGATCAGTAGTAATACCGATTAGTTCAGGACAGCTCTCGAGTTGGAATTGGGCCCAACAGATTTGCTGGTCAAAGCAGAATAACATTAACCGCATCGAAATAACGCCCACAGGAATTTCAGAGAGAATTTGGTATAAGTTTACGAATAATGAGGTTAGCAACTAATGTAGAACACTTACTACATCTATAAGCGACGGAATTAGGTTAGATTTACATATTTATGGGGCTATGCTGCAGGCTACCAGCGGGGTCACAGGTGGCGGATAGTGAACGGCCTCTAGATATAGAGGTTAGCTGCGAGATAAGCAATGAACTTATTCTTGGCGAATAAGCAGTCCCCGACCAAGCGGACCGAATCTCTGCCGGTATAAGCAGACCCCTCTTGTCAGCCAACAGCCACGGGTGGAGGAGCCAACAAGAGGTTGGGCACTCTCTTGCCCTGGAAACGAGAAATCGTTTCTAAAGACGGATGAACCTAGAGGTCAACGGCATAGGATGCAGAAGGCAACGGGAAACCACTGCATTAAAGATCCCTATGGGTATCCCTAGTAGACAATCAACAATGGCAGTCAATACTGAAAGCAATTCCGGAGTAATTCCCCCAATCGGATCTCCGGGGGGGAAAGTGTTGAGAGCAATGTTGAACAAAGGTGCAACGAGATTAAAAACAAAGAAATACAACAGCAACTTGAGGATCGCCACCTGGAATGTAAGAAGCATGTACATGACAGGCAAAATTCATAATGCGATTAAAGAAATGAAAAGGCTAAGGATAGCCATTCTAGGAGTTAGCGAAATGCGATGGAAGGGCTGCGGAGAGTGTGCCGTTGATAAATATAAGGTGCTATATGCCGGAAATGAAGAAACAACGCACTATAACGGGGTGGCTGTAATCCTATCTGAGTCACTTGCGAAATCGTTAATAGAATCGATACCTATATCTGACAGAGTGATTTTAATCCAGCTCAACTCAAAACCATTTAATACCAATATAATTCAAGTATACGCACCAACATCTTCAAGCAGTGAAAATGAGATCGAGAGCTTTTATAAAGATCTCAATAAAGCACTATCTCTAGTAAAAAAGGCTGACAGCACTGTGGTTATGGGCGACTTCAACGCAAAGGTGGGAAGAGAGGGATGTCAAAATGTAATGGGTAAATTTGGAATGGGCTTTAGGAATAACCGAGGTGACCGTCTTATTCAATTCTGCCAAGAGAACGACCTTGTTATAACAAACACTTTATTCAAACTTCATCCAAGAAGATTGTACACATGGAAGTCAAACGCAGAAACAGAGGAAGGCACCGTCCGGAATTAAATTGACTTTATACTGGCAAAGCATAAAATCCGTCAGGACATACCCTGGAGCAGACATCGGATCAGACCACAACTCTCTAGTAGCGGTAATGCAAGTAAAATTAAAGATAATTACTAAAAAACAAAATCAAATCAGCATAGACCGCACACTATTAAAAGTGGAACCCACAAAAGGAATAGTTCGAAAACAACTACACGAATGTCTAGCATCCTATAATGATAGTGCAACAGACGCTGATACCCAGTGGAACAAAATAAGACCAGCAATAAAGAACATCTGCTTAAGCAACCTTAAATGCAAATCGCAAAATAAGAAAAGACCATGGATGACGAACGAAATTTTGGATCTAATGGAGGAACGTAGGCTACTAAGTCACAACAAAAACGCTTATAAGGCCAAACAGTTAGTAATAAGACAAAAAATCCGGGAAGAAAAAGTCTCCTACTGGGCCAGCCAGTGCAAGGAAATTGAGGATCTAGAAGCGGCATATGATTCCTTCAACATGTATAAAAAGATCAAGGAAGCAACTGGCATTTCAAGATCAAACAGAACACGGGGCATACTGTACGATGAAAGCGGAAAAATAGTACAAGGACTCCAACAAAAAATAACCGAATGGACAAAGTACATAACAAAACTATTTGAAGACGATAGAACAATAACACCGCCGGTTTTGGATGACACAGAAGGTCCACCAATCACAAGCAGAGAAGTAGAATACGCTATTAAGTGCTCAAAAAGCCGCAAAGCAGTAGGGCCAGATGAGATTCCTTGTGAGATATACAAGCTAATAGACGACCAAAACGGCCTCAAAACACTCACCGCTTTCTTCAACAAAATATACTCTAGCGGTGAAATCCCAAACGATTGGCTGAAATCTGCGTTCATAACAATACCAAAGAAAAGCACGGCTAAAAAGTGTGATGAATACAGAACTATTAGTCAAATGAATCATCTGATGAAGATATTTATGAAAATCATTCATGGTCGGATATATGCAAGATGTGAGAATTACTTAAGCGACACACAATTTGGGTTCCGCAACGGTTTCGGTACCAGGAAAGCACTATCGGTATGAATGTCCTTGCACAAAAAAGCCGTGATATGTCAGTCGATATGTATGCCTGCTTTATAGACTTTCAAAAAGCGTTCGACCGAGTTAAACACGATATAATGGTGGAAACTCTCAAGCTAATTGGATTGGACGGAGCGAAATTTATACTGAGGCCAAACATCGACAGTCAGAGTGGAGGGAACGGATACACCAGAAGTAAACATCAAACGAGGACTAAGACAGGGTTGCATCCTGTCCCCGTTACTCTTTAACGTATATTCAGAAAGAATTTTTAAAGATGCACTCTCGGAAATAGCGACGGGCATTATCATTAATGGCGAATCGGTAAATAACTTGCGATACGCTGATGACACGGTCTTGCTGGCCTCTAACCAGGATGATCTACAATTGATTTTAAATAAAGTGGTGGAAAGATGCGATGCTGCGGGCTTAACGCTAAACATAAAAAAAGACCAAAGTATTAGTGGTCAGCAAGCAACAAAATGTCAGAGCCGATATCAGAGTCAAAGGCGTGTGCTTAGAACAAGTGCGCCAATTTAGATATCTAGGCAGTATAATAACAGAGAACGCAGACAGCCACACAGAAGTGAGATCAAGGATAGAACAGGCACGAGCAGCTTTTAGGAAAATGAGTAACCTTCTAAGTAACAGAGATCTAAAAATATCCCTACGCATTCGACTGCTGAGGTGCTATGTATTCTCCACACTGCTATATGGCATAGAAGCTTGGACCATCACAAAAAACGAAGAGAAACGTCTAGAAGCCTTCGAGATGTGGGCCTACAGAAGATTACTAAGAGTCACATGGACTGAAAGGATCACCAACACGACAATATTGCAGCGCTTGAATAAGACCACTGAGATACTCTCCACTATAAAAAAGAGAAAATTAGAGTACTTCGGCCATGTGATGAGGGGAACAAAATACCGGCTCCTACAAAACATCATTGAGGGCAAAATAGATGGCAGCCGAGGACCAGGCCGAAGAAAAACGTCATGGCTAATAAACCTACGTGACTGGTACAAAATCAACTCGTGTACACTTTTTAGAGTTGCCGTCGATAAAATACGACTAGCCTTGTTGGTAACCAACGTCCTGAAAGGACATGGTACATAAGAAGAAGAAGAAGATACATATTTATATCCATACTTTTACTTTGTACGTTAAAATGAGTTATAAGAGCTCTCTTTCATATATTATAAATTCTATAATTATCAGCATTTACAGATCAGTTTCTGTCCTTAAAATATAGCATTTGTAGTGTTAAGAATTTTGCAAGTTTATTCGTTAACACCGACTCTCTCTATATATGCCTCCCAAGAGGAAACTGGGAGTAGGATAGAGATAAACTTTGTAGTAAGTTGTAAGTTAGTACGGATAAGGTATGTAAATGGCAGATATGTAAATAGTATGAGTTTGTTGAAAATTTATGTACCCCTAATTTCTTAACCAAGGACGATTTAAGATATCAAATGAATAGAATCATACTGTGCACTTAACTTTGGAGAATTAAATCATTTTAACCTAATTAATTAATTTCTTGGTTGTTATGATCATAGGCGTACTTGATATTTTTCATATACATATAGTTAAATAATTACAATTTAGATGTAATCAAATTTTTTCTGGGCGTCAAAACCCACCAGATATTTGATGAACTGTACTGTCAAGTCCAGAGACAATTAAATAAAGGACAGGTTGACAATTGAATATTATATGTCTGTTCCAACAGACCAAAAAATCGTTCTAGAACCGTTACGAAACAACTCAGTACGTTAAAGGTATTGAGATTTCGTCTATTGCGCAGTTTCTGGACGGTTCTAGAAGGTTCTTTGGTCTGTTGGAAAAAACCTAATATATTGTCTGAGTTGGGATTATCGTTGGAAAAACTAATTTGTTAACCAATTGTGAAGGGTAGCTTTTGTCATATAATATCTTAGCAAGTTTTACCAAATTCTTATTTAATAAGGAATTATGCAAAATTCTTACAATTTTAAAGTCATTTAATCAAATTTAGTTTATACTTGAACTCATGGTACGAATAAAAGTTGAAATATCTTCAAGATGATCTAGGTTTCTTCTGATACCAATCCAGAACTATGTTATGATCCTTATTTCTGATTATTCAAGTTTCTAAAAACACATTCTTTACTTTGATAACTCTTACTACCAAATATTTAAGTTCGGTCTCAAGAAGTTAAACTTATTTGAGAATGTTTGTCATTAAAAAAAAGAGTGTGCGTGTAACCTTTACGCGCGATTGAAGTAAAACTTTTTGACGTATGTATCGAAAAATAAATATTTAATTACAATTCAATTGTATTTATTTTCTATATACTTTACAAAAAATGATATGTTATATTTATATTCTTCATTAGAAATAAGAATTTGAATTATTTTTTATATATGAAATAATAGGTTTATGATAACTAAAATGTGAGACATAGATTTTACTCTCTAAATACCATTAATGTATTTAAAACCGTTTAAAAATTTTGAAAATTTCATAAATAATTTTTGAAAATTTAAGCTCCTCCCATAGCTGAAATCACACCGTTACTTCCATCAGAATCTTCCGTTAGAATCTAACGTTAGAATATGACATCAGAATTGTAACGTTCCGTTACAATTACTTCCGTTAGAAAATAAACCTGAGTTACCCCTAGTCGCGCCTAAAGAAGTTGTACTTCAATAATAGGTAAACAATATTAAAAATATACACACATTACGTTTAGAATGTGTGATTTTGTAGCTGTATCTACCTTATTGTAATACAACACAACACAAGAGCCTTCGATAGTTAGATAATCATTTCATTTTGTAGCATTTTATAGCATATTCCATAAAATTTAAAATCCTGAGTTGAGTTTGTTTTCTTCAGTTCTACGAAGGATCTGTTATTGCTGGTAAAAGATCAGCCATCCTGACTAGTGGTTTTATGGCCTTTATGGCTACCTAACCAAACCTAAAATAAGTATAAGCAAGTGTTAAAACATTTCGAATATTATTATTTTATGAACAAAAACGTGCAACTTGCTTCTTTACTTAACGTAAAGCTTCCCTACAAACAATTATTTACTATCATAATATGTATGTATGTTATATAAACTTACTTAATCAAATCATAATGAATGTCGCTGTCTCGTCTTTTTTTCATTTTCATTCTTCTTCAAATTGACGTTCACAATTTCTTTTTCTTTTTAGCTCTTTAAGTCTATAAAACGAAAATAGCTAGGTATAAATAATAGGTATAAATAATTAGGTATAAATAGTGTAATTACACACCAAAAATAAAATGTATGCATATAGAGTGGGTACTCACTCATTTGCATTCAATATTTTTTCATCACTTTCTTCATTAATAAATCCACTTTGTTTATTCATATTTAAAACAAACACTTTATATACAAATTTAAACTATTCACCACCAATGTATTTTGGTTGGCAAGCTGTCAATTCATACAATTACAGATTTAACTTTTATTTAATATAGTAGGCGGAATCGTGTTAGGTATTTTGTATCAGGTTTTGTTTCCGGTACATTAGAATGACGTCACGTCCGTTAGAATTACTGAGTTACCACTATGTCACGGATTAAATTTTACCTTAGTAACAGCTATATTCTTACCTTGAAAATTCCTATTATTAAAGGTTTAGTGGGTCGAGAACCGGCTGATTTGGTTCGTTAATAGTAAAACGCCAACTGTTGTTTATTATTTTCGGCCATAAAATTATATTTAGTTGTTGCTAAAATTGGTTTTGTAAATAAGTTTATTATTCTTGTGTTGTCGTTTGAAATCATTGACAGTAGTACATCTGATCTACCCTCTCGTCGATAACTTGGATATTGTGGTTTCGCAGCCAGCGTTTGGTCATATTTATAACTTTATTATTAGAATCGAAAATAAATAGGGAAATTAAGTAATATTGGGATATTTGTTGTTAGCTATTTAAATAATAAGATTAAACGTATCGAATGACCCCTGTTTGTTCGTAAGTTGTTGGCTGAATAAGCTATGGTTATTGTCCCTATCGTAGTAGAGGCCATCTATTTCTTTTGAAGTTGTCAAATCGAGTGAAGGTTGATAATTGGGGGAGATTCTCTCTCTTTACCTAAAGCTTTCGAAGTGAACGCGTGTTAACGAGAAAATTTTTGAGAGTTTAATTTACATCCCTGTACATCGGGGTCAACTCAGGTTGGATTTGCGTAATTAAGCTTAATTTGTTTCCATCGAATATTGAGGAGGAGATTTTTTTCTGGATTTTGGTAAATTCGGTGGAAAATACGGCTTTGTGTCCGGATATTTAGTAAAATTTTCTGTTGACAGTAGGGGAGACTGGTATTTTTGAAACCACTTAGACAGCAATCGTGGTCGGAATTTGCTCAACATTGCAGTTAGCAACGAGGAAATTGTTTTTACCCAACTACCAGCTGGGGTATCGAGTTTAACGAAGTAGAATAACCCTATCTTGGGTCCTAGATACAGGCATTAGTCCTAGATACAGGCATTAGTCCTAGATACAGGCATAAGTCCTAGTTACTGGTTTAAAATTTGATGCTGACCTGATACTTAGCCGAGCTTGAGTTTTTTTTTTGAGATTGGTGTAAGCTATTGGTTCTGGGAACAGGCTTTAATTGGACGCCGGCCTAAGTGTTGGAGCAGATAAGACGACGAGGAACTGTATCTAGCATTTCAGATAAGCTAACTAGATTTAAGTCGGTTATAGTTTTAGTTAAAATTTATCCTTCTTGCTTTTTGTATTGCGTGTGATCACACCTATTGATAAGTTTACTTTTTTTTTATTGTTCGCATAATTTTTTTTTATAAATAACAATTGTGTTGTCAGGCACGAGGCTTGACAGTCTGTATTCTAGAAATTTGTCATTAAAGAAGAGTCTAGTTGATATTTTAGTTTTATATAGCTCACTTTTTCGTTATTTTCGGTTATTGTGTAATTCAATTGGGCTGTTAAATATTAAAAATTTATTTAACTACCTCCAGTGGGTAAAGTAGTGCCTGGAACAACAGGGGTTTCCGATTTTGACCGTCTAAATCGGTGGCGCTACTCACTAATATTTGTTTACTTACCTCTACGGCTGAGCTGGCCACTAATTTGCCAGTAGAGAGACCACTACTGAACTCAGCTGGAGTTGTATTTCCGTTAATTAATTTTTTTTTTTTTTAAATTCGATTTTGTTTTTAAATTCATTAAAATACGTGGCAACTAGTCGCGCCTAAAGAAGTTTTACTTCAAAAATAATCAACATGCCAAATAAAACACACATTTTTCAGTTGGTCCTATATTTAATATAAAGGTATTAAATAACTGGATTTAATTTTATTTAGAAAACTTTCTTAAGTAAACAACAAAATGTGTAAAGGTCACAGATTTCTGTGTTAGAAAAGATATAAAAATATTTACAGCATATATGTTTGTATCTATATTTTTTTTATAACATGGATCTAAAAGTTGATACGACTTATAAGTTGAGATTCAATCTTATTACAAGTAGAAACACAGTCCTCTATAAAAGTTGAAATCTCTTGGGATTCTGCTCTAACATTTTTATTATTTTTCTTTCTCTGGTCTGACACATATGCTCGTACCTACAGTGGCGATTTCATGATTTTCTATACTTGAACAGCATTTTTATTGTTAATTCCGGCACAGCTTTCACATTTTATAAAACCCAGAAAACTTTCAAATTTGTTTTTTCGGAAAATGCACTGTCAAGTTAATGAATCGCAACCGATTTCATTTCTCGGGTTTTTATGATATTGTACCGTTGCTGTACCATCTACTTTATTAGGAATATAAATAAAAAATAATTATAATAATAATAGGATATTTTAAAGAGGAGATCGAGTCGTGAATTCAAATTGATAAATTTAATATAGTTAAGTTTAATTAAAATGTATAATTTAGTAAAACCATCTTAATTTTGTAATAAAAAAATAAAAATAACATTTTAAAATTCAGAGATCTCTTTGAATACTATTTATATTAATGAGAACCAGACACTTAAATTAGTTTATTAAAAAATTGTTAACTTTTAAATGGAATAGATACGCTATTTAAATGAACAAAACGTGGAATAGTAGAAATAATTACACGAAAAGTATATATTTTTCTTAGAACATGCTCTAGGGCCAAGTTAAATAATGTCGTTGATAGCGTGTCTCCGTGTTTTACCCAGTTAATTAATGCTAAATTGTTCGGTCTTCCCTTTTTGTGTTTTGTGCTAATTTTAGTTGTTTTCATAGTCATGTATATTACTGTACTTTACTTTAAAAAAAATTCTACAAATACAAATTAAATTTCCCTATTAAAATTTTTGAATCAACAGCGATTTTCTGATAATATATTTTAGCCAGTATTAGTCTGAGCCTTATAATTAGCGAACTGTCCGCCTTACTTGCCCGAAAAAGAGCGAATTCCTGATTTACCGTTATTAATCTCTCCTCCCTTCTGGCAGATTGCGTACGTGTTTCTAAGAACATTCTGAAAGATAAGGTACCTAATCAAGCAGGGCTCAAAATATCTTAGAATTTGGTTTACTGCTACGATGCATTTGAATTATATTCGTCACGGTGCGGGTCCGAATTAAAAAAATAAGTAAAGCCAGAAAGCAACTTTTTTTTGTTCTAAAAAGTTAACAGTTAAATCATGTTGAAATAAATTAAATAAGCTCTGGCTCACAAAGAAAGATGAAATAAATATGCAATATGTGACTAATCAAGTCAGCAATCGCTATTTTTTAATAAAAAAAGACAGTAAGCTTTAGAAACCCGAGTAAACAAATGTAATTTGACAGAAATCATTAAAAACAAGCATTCTTACTTATATGTTTGACAACCCACGACTTAATCAGCTGGCTAGAGAAATAACGCCCTTTAGGACGTTTTAACGTTACAAATTTCATGTTATAGTTAAAATGCTATCGATTGATACCTATTTTAATAAATAATTTTTTATCTTGTATATATGCTAATACGTAAACTATAATCTGTAAAAAAAAGTGGAAAACATTTCTGAATATAAACCTGCATAGAATCCTTGGTCATTTATCTCAGCTCACGTACACAAGGAACTTTGAAAAATCGCTTCAATCTGGATACCAAGTAAAGATTTCTCGGTTGACTTATTGTGTTTACATATTTATCAGTATAATCTTGATGGATTGAATCTTATTATATTTTAATATGTTGATAACAACTTTCTATAAGATCAAAAAAACCTTTAAAATGCATTTTTAATACATTGAACACTCTATAATTAAAAATAATTAGAAAGCGACTGTTTTTAATAATTTATGTGCTTTTTTGAATTAATTTATTTCGATTTCGTGTCATTGTAAACAAACCAATTTGTATATTTGTGTCTAATAGCCTATAAACTAGACATTAATAGGTATTTATAGCCTTAATCGAATGGATTGTAATATGTGTAAATTGTTTTATACAGAAGCTATAATAAAAATGATTTCAAGAAATTATATCACATGCATTGAAACAGCTTGTGAAACAAAACAATTTCAGACCAATGCAACTGTCAGTCAGAAACTGACAGTTTTTTTTACCCTAGGGGAAAAACAACGTTATTTCTGACCGGCACATTCATTTATTTATTATTTATGTCTTTATTTCAAGTCTGTTAGAATCGCATTTGTAATAAACAAAAGCGAATAAAATCATAATCATCTGACAGCTGTCGTCAAATCGTTGTCAAGATATTACTACGCTATTTGTCTAAAATAGTCTTACTTCAACTGGCTACAGAGATCAAAACTCGCTGTTTCAATGCATGTGATATGAAAAATATAGTGTGTGGCACGGGATGAAACAAAGACGAGTTCTGACCGGGCGAAGACAGCCCTCGCTTCAACTGTCGCTCTAGTCAGAAATCGTCTTGTTTCACCCCTTGTCACACAATATACTATTGTGTTGAAATTTTGTAAACAAGGTTTTTATTTATTGTCTTGTAACACCATACAAAAGACTGTCATTTTTTAGGGTTCTGTAGCCAAATTGCAAAAAACGGAACCCTTATAGATTCGTCATGTTTGTCTGACCATCCGTTTGTTATAGCCACTTTTTTCCAAAATTTTAAAAACCATAGTTTTGAAACTTGGTAAGTAGATGTATTCTGTAAATCTCCCTAAGATTTAACACAAAAATAAAAAAAAGAAAGATTTTTGGGGTTATTCCAGTCTTTCACATTCATAGATTTTCCATTCTACTACTTACTACAAGTACTTCTTGGCTCAAATAAATCGGAAAATTTTCTATATTATTTTATTTTTTTACTTCAAATTCGGGACGAAACATCTTAGGATTCTTTTTCACAGTATTAACTCTATCCTTTTTTAAATGGCCGAAATTTTTTCAATCTTAATTATTCTGCAACTCGGGTTTGGAAGTACCTTGTATTTTAAAGATGCTAAAACCAGAGTATTTACAAATGAACTTAATTGTTTAACGTACCAATTCTTAAAGAAACGAGAATTACCAAGCAGGATGAAATGTGTCGATAACTTGCTACGACACCGCTCACGGCAAAATTTTCAACTACAAATCTTAAAATAAGTAGGACTTGGTCTGGTGAAAATTTTTCATAATACAAAACGATCAGATAGATCGATTTTTCTGGTCCGCCTGATATAGACAGCAATATAAACATAGAAGCGAAGGTTTAAAAAAAATCATAGTTTGAAAAAACAAGTGAGTAAATCTTAGAAAAATGCTTCTTCGATTTTAGCTCCACATGAGCAACGAGTATCGCTAACTTTTTTAGAAGATATTATTGTCCGCATTTTTCTCTAATAACTTTTCAGACAGTATTCTGTATTGATGTTTATATAAATTCTGAATGAATTTAAATATGCACAAGAGATAGCAGCTGCCTTTCCAACTAAGTTGAGTTTTTAACAAGTTACAAACGCTGATAACTGATTTTTTTACGAAATAACTGAGATGCTCGATTAAATCAAAAAAATTGATAGTATAACGTAAAAGTTGCTGTCCCATCATAAATAAGAAATTTTTGTAACGAAGTTTCCTTTCGGGCGTTACGACCAGTTACGACTGAGGCTAGAGGCTAGCCGGAACAAATTCAGACCAAAATATGTCACGACACGACACACGCATGTTTCTTTGTGTGTGTCTCTCTCTCTCTCTCTCTCTCTCTCTCTCTCTCTCATAGATAGATATATTACAATTATAAAGACACTAATTTAAATTAATAGAAAATGTACATTAAAAAGAAAATACGGTAGAATAAAAAATAAGTACCTATTATAGTATTATATTTTATTTCATCCTGTTTTTATAAATTAATAAATTCATAAACATTTCAAAAATAGTTCGTAACTTGACTAGTTAGGTACGTCAAATTACATTAACTGTCAATTACTGTCAAATATTTTAATTTTTAAATTTTGTATTAAATTGTTAATTCCTGTTTTAAATTTAATTGAAATAAAAAGTAATTCAAGGTAGATGTATGTCATCTAAACCTCTGATATTGTATAAATGGACACTTTTGATAAAAGAAACGAACTGTTGAAAATATTCAGGTGATAATGGATTTTCTATTTTCTATTTTGCTCTGAACAGTGTAGTGTCGCGACTTTGTTAAGTTTATACATGTTTTTTGTAAATAATAAATAATAAAATAATAGAAAATAATAACAATAATGTATCCTGACAGTGTTTCTGCACAAGTTCCGGATATGGCTGATAGAGTTAGGTAAGTAGACATTTTATACAGACATTATGCTTATGTATGTATAAAAACTCTGTTGTGTTTACAAATTATAATTACTTCACTAATTAATCGAAAGGAACTTCGTTCCTTCCGGGTGTCCCTTGACACCTCTCACTTTTTTTATTTCTTTTTGTAGAGCTGCTTTTCGTGTAGCTCTACTTGCCCTTTTCTTAATCCAGCTATGTGTATTTCTGATAATTCTACCCTTTCTCTTTTGTGATTTTGTCAAATTAGACCAGAAAATAACAGTGATTTACATCATGCTAAAAATTTGTAAAATTGTTGAAAACATAATTAAAATGACATATCGAAGTTCCCCATCGTTCCGATACGTGCAAAAAATTTTACTCGAAGTCAAAGGTCAAAAAAGGGTTTTTCACAATTTCCTTCAAAACGGTAAGTTTTATCGCAAAACAAAAATTGTAGATTATACAATAGGGAAGATGCAAATATGATATTTATGAAAATTTAAAAAAATATAAAAGAAGGACTACTTTAACGTTTTTATTTAATATCATGTTGATTTTTAACAATAATTACCAATTAAAATTACGTAAAACAAAACGCATT
Organism: Altica lythri; assembly: GCA_964028335.1. NCBI lineage: Eukaryota > Metazoa > Arthropoda > Insecta > Coleoptera > Chrysomelidae > Altica > Altica lythri. Next base: position 7,534,689 of record OZ034807.1, on the reverse strand, counting down.
TCAAAACACCAATCAGCGTGTAGTGACGTCACTCCTGCTATGTCAACTTTTTAGTGGTTAACTTTGGGTGTAAAATTGATTATTAGCAGTCAATATTATTAACGTTTTTAATAAAAATGGAAGTTGGGTTTATCAAAACAGACTCCAGGAATATACCAAGAGTTACTGTCGGCATGGTAGTAGGTAACTTTTTTTGTCGAGAGTCAGAGTTTTCAAGTGTAGAAATGAAAGGGACTAAATTACTACGGTATGCATGAATCATCGTTTTTAACCTTTTATATCATTATAAAAATGTGAGTTTAAATGTTCGGTGTAAGAATAAAATAATCTGAAAGAATACATCAATATTATAGCTGCAGTATTTTCAATGCTCTCAAGAATTTCACGTTTTTTCCTTTTCATTATTACTGATCTAGGTTTTAGTGGTATCATTATATTTTGGCATTCAAAAATATGAGGTACCACATCTTTTTTCAGATAAAGTGTCCCCCCAAACATTTTAAACTTCATCCAATTTTCGACGTCGTTCTCCAAACTGTAAAATTAAAAATATGTTATTGAGAAGTTGTGTAAATACTTAGGTACAGTACGCAATAATAACAAGTATTCGCCAAATTACGTCAAAGTGGTCTTCACAGCATCAAATAATAGTCTTTGGAGAATAATAGTCATTCCTCTTTGCAGCTTGAAACCACTTTTTTCTTAATTTTGGGTCAGAAGGTCCAGTCAAAAATAATTTATTTGGAAATTTTGTTGAAGTAGATGGAAGAATTTGCAAAAAACATAAGTTAACACGACTTTTTTTCTGAATTTAAGGGATATTATTTTGATCACCTGATGTTGATGGATAGTCCATTTTAAATTATTACAAAAAAATAAGTAGAAAGTCGAGAAAACTTGCAATTTGTTAAGCTAACGACGGCAAGCACAACCAGTGACAGACAGGAATGACGTCATCAGAACTACAGGTCCGTTTTGGCGCGGAACCTTAAACGGTCTATTTAAAACCGCATTTTTAGTTAGAAAGTTTTTTATATTTTCGCCGTGTTCTGTGTCTCTATGTCATTCCGTGGAATTTGTAATCGAATTTAAACCTATTTCCCGACTACCTAGAGCTCTGAAATTTTCAGGATAGCTAAGAACTGGATGACAATGCATGTTTCAAGTGTATTTAGGCATATACATAGATTTCGAAATTTATACAGAATTGATATTAAACATGATCTAAGTTGTGTATAGATAATATTATTTTATTAAATAAATCGTTCGTGGCGTAGTTGGTTAAGCGGCGGATCAGTCCACTTGTGACAGTTCTGTTATGTTATCATAATGGGATCGATTACGCGACAGAGAAGTTTTTTTTCTTTCTTTTTGTATTATTTTAACTGGTAATAAAATAAATTGTTTTAGAAAGTTTTTAGATACAACTACCCTTGATTTTGTTAACAAGGAAACAATCTTCTCTATGATCAATCACAGCGTTGTATGACTTAATATTTTTACAATGTCAGGGATGCTGTGCATTGTTGAGATGACACAAAATATGACCTATAAATCAGTAAAAAACTTTCTATTATAAAAAGTTCTTTTTGTAAATTGTGCTTATTTACGTTAAATTAGATTGTTTTAATTTTTTAATATGTTTATGACCTATTTTACATGGAATTCTTTAAAATAAAAACAAAACTAAAAATACTGCATGTTCCCTATTATCGATAAAAAAGAAATGTTGTTTTTTAAATGTCTAGATTGACCAAGCTATTATCTATTTAAATATTTATTGGATATTTTTATCGCTACTTACGTTTTTTATGTCTTCATATCCAATTCCATTACTTTCAAATAAGGCTTTAGCTGTTCTATCATATTTGGTAACTTTTCCTTGAGTTCTATAACCTTTTTATCGTTAGGTGGTAAATGCTCGTCTTAAAGTTCACTAGTTGGTGGAGAGCGAGCGTGGATTCGGACGAGCTCGGTGAAAAATTATAGAAAAAAAAAAATATATTTAATAGGATAATAAAAATTAAAAGGGACAAAAAATAGAAAATAAAAAAAAAATGAAAGGGAAAGGAAAATGGGCGCCACTTATTTTTTTTTATCCTAAGGATGGGGAAATATAAGAAACCCAGGTAAAAGATAAAATATATAGAAATAAGATAAGATAATCCGGCAGATTATTCTCTCTTAAATTGAAATTATTTATACTTACACTTTTCCTTACTTATCCTTTTGGTTAATATCAAAACTTGTGAGATAAAAATATATTTGAAAAATCTAAATTTAGTTACTTTAATAAAACTTATTCGATTAACTGAAAATATTGATCAGAATAACATACACCAGAAAGGAAGAGAAAAATATCTATTTAAACAATAAACAATATTTAATATTTGGTTCAATAATAAACAAGACAAACAAGAAACATATAGACAGATATCTATGTTAAAACAGTAAACACATAATACCAATCACCTTGATGATCAGTCCAAAATCATATCTTTTATTACACTTAAAATAACAGCTTGTCACGGGCTAATTTCGCGTTAGCGATAGATCTTAATTTGTAAACAAAATCGTTTGCTTACCTTATGAACTCTCCGTTATTAAGGAGTAAATCGTGACAAGTTCCAGTTGATTTAGATTGATTATAGTTAATCATCAATTTATAAATATATTCTGGCCATAACTAATGTTGCTAATATTGTTTTGAACGAAAATTTATTTAATTCCAGTTATGTTAATTCCCTTGTAGTGTTTATTTTTGAAATTACTGACATTTCGCTTTCATCTGACTGTAAGTGCTACTTCTTTTTTTTTGTCAATAGCTTCACGTATAGTGTTTTGCAGCTAGGGTTCCGTTATATTTATAACTTTATTATTAAAATCGAAAATAAATGGGGAAATTAGTTAATGTTGGGATTTTTGTTGTCGTCTATATAAATAACAAGATTAGTTATATCAAATGACCTCTGTTTGTTCGTAAGTTGTTGGCTGAATAAGCTATGGTTATTGTCCGTATCGTAGTAGAGGCCATCAGTTTCTTTTGAAGTTGTCAAATCGAAGTGAAGTTTGATAATTGGGGGAGATTCTTTCTTTTCACCTCGAGCTTTTGTAGTGAACGCGTGTTAACGAGAAAATTTTTGAGAGTTTAATTTGCATCCCTGTACATCGGGGTCAACTCAGGTTGGATTTGCGTAATTAAGCTTAATCTGTTTCCATCGAATTTTGAGGAGGAGATATTTTTCTGGATTTTGGTAAATTCGGTGGAAAATACGGCTTTGTGTCCGGCTTTTAGTAAAATTTTCTGTTGACAGTAGGGGAGACTGGTATTTTTGAAACCACTTAGACAGCAATCGTGGTAGGAATTTGCTCAACATTGCAGTTAGCAACGAGGAAATTGTTTTTACCCAACTACCAGCTGGGGTATCGAGTTTAACGAAGTAAAATAACCCTATCTTGATAGGGTCCTATACTTCATTTAAAAACTAGGAGGAGTGATTTGAAAAGCCAGACTTACAGCCAAATAAGTTACTAGAAAATTTACAAGGCGGCAAATTTAAATACATTTCTTTCATTTAAATAAAATTGAAAATAAATGTTTATGGACACTTTATATATGGTCTAAGATGGTCACAAAGTAAACTTACAATAATTATATTAAAAAAAGAAATAATTAACAAAAGTCACCATTATAAATATTTCACACTTTGAAAACATAACCTATAAATGTCACAAATTACTTGATAAATGTAAGTGGCAAATTTTTATAGTGTAAACTTGCCTCCAAATTAACCAATAAACAAACGCGAGTGTTGCCAACTTAAATTCAAATCGCTCCTCCTAGTTTTTAAATAAGGTATAGATACAGGCATTAGTCCTAGATACAGGCTTCTTTTGTGAGCAGGCCTGATACTTGGTTCGAGCATACGTTTTGTGTTTGGTGTAAGCCTTTTGGTTTTGGAGAAGGCTTGATTTTGGAACCGACCCAAGTATTAGACAAGCAAAGGACTGCAGAAACTTACTAGCATTAACAGATAAGCTAACTAGATTTAAGACGCGGTTATAGTAACTAGTTAAGATTTATTTTTCTTATTTATGTTTTTTTTTGTATTGCGTGTGATCACACATATATTGATAAATTTATCTTTAAAATTATTCATTTATTAATTCTTTGTTTTATATATAAATATTGATAGCGCTGTTAAGCTTGACAGTTGTGTAAATTCTTAATATTATCATTAAAGAAGGGTCTAGTTGACATTTTGGTTTTATTTAGCTCACTTTATTGTTTTTTTTTTATTGTACAATTCAAATAGTTCTGGGAAAAATTTTGAATTTATTTAATTATCTCCAGTGGGTAAAGTAGTGCCTGGAACAACAGGGGTTTCCGATTTTGACCGTCTAAATCGGTGGCGCGACTCACTAGTATTTGTTTACTTACCTCTACGGCTGAGCTGGGCACTAATTTGCCAGTAGAGAGACCACTACCGAACTCAGCTGGAGTTGTATTTCCGTTAATTAATTTATTTGTTTTCAAATTCGATTTTGTTTTAAACTCATTAAAATACGTGGCAAGCTATGTATATTATTTTGTTATTTCTGTGTACCCTGTGAAGCGAAAAGTGAAACAAATGAAATCTAGACAAAAATTATTAAAATCACCTTTTGCTTTCTTATTAACTCGAGTTAAAAGAGTACTTACATATCCAGTTAAAGTTGTTATTTATACAAATAAGAGATACAGATAAAAATACAAAAAGATAAAAAACACCGGCTTGTTAAAACAAACTGAATCACTCACTGTGTTCTGCGGCTCACTTATGACTTAAAATCTTGATACGTAGATATTATTAATATTGAATACAATAAGATTCAATCTCAAAAGAAATAAACAGTACTCTTTTTTCTTGTAGTGAAGATAGTAACGATACAATAAAAAACTTACAATTGGCTCCGAACTGTCTCTCAGGAAGAATTATAGATTAGCAACCAGCCTAATCTCGAAAATACGGTAAAAATTAGACTATTCTTTAGTCTCATCCACAGGTACTTACAGGTGGTATTCACAAAACCATTTCAGAGAAATTACCAAACCTTTAATCGTCACTCGGAACACAATTACTTTATAAGTTTCAGATAACAAAAAAAACCGGGAAAATTGGAGCTAAAATGACTTGAGATGTTAATGACTATAAAGCCACACCTTGAATGCTTGACCGTTGATCCTCTACCGCGTAAGTAAATTTCTTACTGGAGCACATGATTCAACCGAAAGATATGATTGGTCAGAAAAAAAATCAATACTTTTGTTCTAAAGAGTTCGTTACTTTTTAAAACTACTCAATGTGGCTTGGGTCACGTAGCCAATATTTCAGTTATTTCTAGAATACGATAGAATGTTACGAAGACAGGGTAGGCCTAGATAAAAAGAAATTGAAAAATAAAAGAAATTAGGGTTTTTAAGAACGCTACACAGTTATTATTTGTTAATAAACATTTTAAACTGTTTTTTTAGAGTAGGTATTGTAAATGTTTCTGCACATTGTAATATCGATTTTATCTAATTATACACACCATTCTTTCGATTCCAGTGTAGATTTATTTTCTCATTTTATATATGACAAAATGTGTTTTATGCGCTAATATTTTCCGTATCTGTATCTAAACTCGCATAATTTGTATTTCCTTTGTAATGGAATGAAAATGTAGTGTTCGTAATGTATTTTGAAGGATTTAGGGCGTTAAGTACATACGTATTTCATTTTGGTATCATTTTCCTCACCACATGAATTATCTTGCTTTGTTTTAAATCAACGTGTTTTATTACATCCAGAAAGAAATGTTTCTGATCAGAATTCAAAAAGAGTGTCGAGTCATTTAAGATTTTTTTTGAAACTTTTAAGAGTTTCGCAATTCTTTGAGCTTTAACAAACTTAACCACCGAGTCAAAGTTAAAAAGATTTTTAAACTTTTCAAGTATTTTATACTTCCGCTGTTTAATGGATGTTTTTTTGAGAATTAACAGAATTTTATTACATTCACGTAATGTATATTAAATATTGTAACAAAGTTAAACAGAGTTTATAAAGTTTATGATCTAATATTCTGCGAAAGACTCCAATTTGAATAAAAAATATTGTTAAACTTATTTTATGGTAAGTAAACCATTAAAAGGAGGTGACTATCAAAATAATTTGTTTATCTCTTAAAGGATTTAAATTGAAAGTTTTAAGAAATACATTTTCAGTATTTATTTTTGTATACTTTTTGAATTATTTATGTTGATCAAGTCAAATCTTATTATTATTCAGGTTTTTACTATTTTTTCAGTTGTATTTTGTTACTTTTTAATTAAATACATTAGATATCAACAGCGCCACCTTACGGTGGCGTCATTGTACTGGATTCAGTAAGAATTGCTCATTTAACTGCGTCACCTTACGGTAAATTTATTAAAAAAGTACAAATTACACTATGTTAACTTGGATTAAAGACATCAAAAATTTTAATTTAAAAATTCGAAAAGTTAGATGTTTATATCTCTACAAAATCTTAATTCAATTTGCTTTCTTGCCAGGGGCAAGAAAAGTTCGTCCTATATATAAAATTGAGGTTAATTTATATAGTTTTGTATGTAATAGATATACTGAACCTACCCCAGTTCATTACTCTAAATTTATCATTTATAAGATCATATACAAACACCATTTATCCCAAATAAACCCTGACATCATCATTTACGTTTATGAGTGGCACAACATTTATAAGAGCCACTCAAGACATCATGATAATCATGGTTACGTAAGCAAAAAATTAAACTGGGTCCTGGTGTATCCGGATGCACATAAATATACTGAAACACAAAAAAAAACTGAAATATGTTTCTCATAACATAATAAAAATGTAGAAAATGGCAGAAGAAACGACTCGGGAAAGTTAATGACGCAGGAAAAGATGTCCCAGCTGGATGCAAACTCTTTCTTTTTTTTCTGAGATGTATGAAGTCTGCTTGTCACAAATTTAAGACATATTAACTCTGTTTTATATTTTTGGATAAAATATATATTTGTGCTTAAAAGAAATATTTATTTTAGGTAATTTAACCAAGATTACTATTGTACTATGTATGTGTACAGAAAACTTTGTTAATAACTTATTGTTACGAATTTTCCAATAGGTCTATCAGTCTATATAAAGGCAAAGCACACTGTAGACACTGTATTTCGCTTTATTAGAGCTCATCGTTGAGATTTATACTTATTTCGCAGCATCATTTGCTCTTGAGTTTGGAATTCTAACCTGGCACAAATCCAGGTTATGTATCTGGATATATTGACAGCATGGTGCAAGATACGATTGTATAATTTTTTCATCTCTATATGTTATAAGACTGTCAAAAAACGCTCCTTTTGTTTTATATATGCGAACTTATCTAATAATATTTTTCATCTAAACCTCGACATGATTACAAACTCCTTTCCTATATTATCCTATATGCAAAAGAGATCATATTCAAATAGCTGTTGGAAAATCAACTATTTGGTTGAAAATTTTCATACAATTTTATGAGATTATACTATCCAATACTCAATTTCAATTTTCCTATGACTTACGGGCTACGGATGTCTCATGCCGAGAACGGCGTCCAAATTCCACTGTTCCAATTAAATTTCGGTTTTCAGTTTGTTCATTTAGGCGTTTGGTTAAACGGACCCCGACTGTTTGAAAGAGCGGCGGACACGTCAAAAGGGCCGCTGACACCAAATGCTGACGATTTTCCGCTTACTGTTTATCACAAACTGAAGCTTTAGTCATTTCTACAATGGGATATTGTCTCTCTGATTATTTCATCAAAGAAATTTTATTAGATACGGTTCGTGTTGGGTTGAAACAATCCACAAGTAGATTAAAATTAATTCTTTTTACAATCAGTGTTGGAAATAATTGTAAGAGGAATGTATTCATTTTGTATTTTTTTTTTTACAAAGCTTCAAAAAGATATTTGAATTCTTTCAAAATTTTGCAATTAGATGAAATTTATAATTTGGTTTAATTTATAATGAATTCATTTTATAAAGTTTTACCATAATTAGTTTTCGATTTTTGTAAAATTTTATTTTACGGATTTAGGAATAAAAAATAACAACGATATATATCATTGTCTCCGGTGGACTTTGTGTACCTATCTATAGAACTAAACGAGAACACGAAAGGGCTAATTTCTGACGTCAGCAAGTTTGGAAGTGTGCCTCCTTCCCTCGGTTTTTGATTAAATTATGGCAACTAAAAGGTCTGAATTCGATATGAAAGGGAAACTTGACGATCTATATTGCATTTTAACATGTAAAGTACTGTAGGTAAAGTTCATTACTTTGTTTCATCCGTTAGAAAGGTGAAAAGGTTACAAGGAATGATTTATGGTAAGATATTGTGTTTGATTAATGTTTACCTACGTTTAGTACAGGAACTTTTTAATAATAAAATTTGAAACAGTTAATTATCCTAAAAATATTTTAAACAAAACAAATTAATAAAAGGGTCTGGTAACTTAAGAAGATATAAGTGGGGGTATCCTTGAACTGATAAAGATGAATTTGATTACATAAATAAAGGAAATATTGAACTCGGTGGGGATGTATTAATCATATGTAGTTAATTTAGTTAATTAAACAATAAGATTATAACTATTTCTTTTTATCGATAAAATTTTCCACGTAACACCTTGTTGTCAGTTTGACCTTAAATATTGGCAAAGTTTACGAAAAACAAATTTGACTCGACATAGATACAAGCAATACTTCGTAAGGACGTATGTCTTGTAGATCTTGTTCTGAAACTTTCTCGAATTTGTGAGGGTTTGCGGTTGTTTTCCCAATTTTCCTAGCGGTTTTCCGTGTATTTACTAAAAGGAACGCTAATTAAATATAGAATTGAAATAGCTGTTTTAAGACTTGGTGTAGTATGTAAAGCAATTTTAAATGTTTACTTTAATTACTCCTAATTTAGAGAGATAGCTACAAATACAATATTTTTTTAATGAAGTTCAATTAAAAGCCGGATTTTTAATAATATAATATTGGTATAGAAGAAAATAGTTTTTTATGATAAATAAAATTACTTTCTTCGACAAATATGTTTAGTTACAAAAAAATATGTGAGGGCCCAGAAAACTGGGTCAAAAAGATTCTAAGTCTAAATAAAATTTTAGTATGAGTTAATATGGTATATGGCATCCAAAATCAAAGTTGTATTAGAGTCTACAGGGTTAAACGATTAAACTGTTATCTGTACAAACGACAATAATTTTGTTTTTTATCCAACACCAAATATGGTGAGAACGTAGAAATCGTTTTACCTATCTATCCATCCATCTGTCCATCCGTCTATCTGTCTGTCTGTAAACAAATCTTCTCCGTTATCAAAAATCAATCAATAGTGTGGTGTTTTGGATTATTCATCTACAATCGCTTTCCTCAGCGCATTCATATTCGCATATTTTTTAGTCCGAATCTAAAATTTATTTTGTAATACATTTTCATCCAGCCGAGGCTAATACATTTTTGTTATCATGATCAAAAATATAATTGAATATATATCAAATATACTATAATTCGTTTTAATAATAAAAAAATCTTTTACAATCTGAGAATTTCACAATTTCACTCATGCTAAACTGCTTTCTATAAATCTGAGCTTTCACGAGGAGAGTCGTCATTTAAATTTTTTAGTAGTACATCCACCCTTTATAGCAAGAAATCGGTGAAAGGTAAGGGAGACTCTATTTTTCCTCGAAATAAATTATACAATAAACTACTGAGTCTAGAGTGGCAATCGAGTTAGATTTGTTGAAAACATTTCTCTTTTTTCACTTCCTTTTTGTGCTTTTCTAAAAATTAAGAGAACATTAATCAGAGAATTCGTAACTTGTGATGAGGGTACATTTTTAAATCAAAACATAAAATGAGAGCCATAAACCATAAGGGAAAAACGTTTTACTATCCCATATCAACCCTAAAATGGCCCATAATTTTGTTCATGTTCAGAAATAAATTAGAAACATAACACACAATTTTTTATTGCTCTGAAAAGTTATGACAGATGACCAGTATTGATTCACGTTTGTTTTTAGATGTTAGCTAAAAAATGGCAACTTTATTGTAGGAATCTGTAGTATGTTACTGTTATTATCGATATAAAGTGTTTTAATTAATTATTCACCGATATTTTAGTTCTGTCAGCGAGCCATAAAATATGACTTCTTGTAGTACCACGACCGTTATATTGGCTACCATATTTATTTTCATTGTTTTGATAACAGTTGCTCGAAACAAGGAGGTTGTTGATTTATCATACCATTGTCTTAAGCAAAGAGATTCTTCTTCTACCAGTACTACATATTTCCTATAACTTTTCTTATGTTACCAGGTGAAATATTGTGTCCAAAATATTCGAGCTTAAGGCGATTGATTGGCTTGATGGTAGCTTTCGATAAAACACGTTCGCTAAAATAATGCACTTGCTTACTGCCCGAAATGTACCTACAAGACTAACCAGGTGGATTCTCAGCATACTCTTAATGCGTGCAATAGAAATAAAGGTTACGAGGGGTTTTATCCCCTCTACTGTGGAACTAGATTAAAAATAGCCTCATACACCGCCTCAATGAACATGATAAAAAACTCTATGCAGTGATATTGTCGTTCAGTCAAAAGGAAAGTTTGAAAGCACCCTATGCGACAGAATGCAAGTGGCTCTCAAAACCTAGGGCTAAAAAGCACCTAGTCTTCCCAACGTTAAATTAAGCAATGTCCGCTGTCGTGGACATTATCAAACAGCACTTTGACCAAAACGTTATACAGTGCTGAGATGAAGCAACTAACTGTAGACTGGCCATAGAGCTATTACATCATCCTGGCGAAGAAACAGCAAAAAAATTTAAGGCATTGACCAGAAAAAATCTCCGAACAGCTATGGGAATCTTAACAGGTCCTTGCCAATTGCGATGAAATTAGCAGAATCGCTCCTATGCAGAATTTGTTAATAAGAATAGGAACCAGAAGAGCATATACTGTAGGACTGCTCTACTTTTTCTGAAATCAGAAGATCCTTGTTGGGTGAGTACTGGCTTACACCTACACATAAATGTGCTATATGTTGCCTCAGTATCGGCAGAACACTTGCTCGCCCTTCTCTAATTTTCCAGATCCACTTTATCTTAAACTACTTATTCAGTCTTAGTTTCTTTTCTTATGAAGTTAGTATTAGTTTAAGATAGTTATTATCTTACATCACATACAGAACCACTACAACCATAATTTAACACCTCCATTTCCAGAAAAAACTCGTTGTCGTAGCACATATTTTAAAGAGAACTTCATTTGTTACAATGTATTACTAATTTTATTTGAATGACGAATTAAGGTATTCATTCATCATATTGTATAAATAGAATAATACCATTAATATACTATCTTTAAATTATACAAGGTATTGGTTATAAAACAAGCACAGATGATATTAGCATTAATCTATTCTCCACATAATTGCGTTTGCTCAAATTAATATGCAACGTATTGTGCATAGCTTTATGCATATTCCATGTCTACTCTAAATATTCATCGACGTCCCAGTTATATATTAACAGTTTAAACGATACATATTCATTTGGTTAGTGAAAATTAAAATTTTACCTAATATATGTTGCAGACAGGGTTGTGTGTGTACCACCAAAATATTTAAATATGTATTTTAAACATATATAAAATAAAAAGCGATTTTTGTAGATGCTTTTTTATATAATCACAGTCGTACTGTAGCCTTACTAGGCTGATTGAAGGCATGATCTTCTTCGCATGTTTGTAGCATCACTCTGAAGTCTTCAAAAAGTGACTCTATTTTGCGATACAGTGCAATCTTATTTGAAACTACTAATGGTCTGGAGACTACCTTAGGGTTCAATGTTTTCTATGGAAAAGTTACTGCCACCAACTTCTGATTTCTACCATTGCAGGGACCAACGAAACTTTATTAAAAAACTGATAATAAGTCGTATACAGATGATCGCAGCGATATCTGACACATACGATATTCTAGAATGGTGGTAATTTATTTTTTTGTTTATTAATAATATTAATAATCTTTATTTATTTAGCATATTACAGCTATTACATAATACAAAAAAAAAGAAAAAACAATATTTAACAAATTTTAAAGTTTACATTTAGGTAAGTCTATTTTGTACAATGAGAGTGGACATTTTTTTATGAAAATACTCAATGAAGGTGATTGTTTTATTTCGTTTGGCAGGTCATTAAAAAGACGAACGCCTTCATGAAACAGGGATCTCATTAAAAAAGTTTTGTTCGTGAAGTCTATATTAAAAGTATCCTTAGATCTTAGGGCACGAGAATGTAAGTCATGTCTAGTAGTCAGCTGTTCACTAAGGTACTTTGGAATATCTTCATGAACCATTTTATAAATAATTGTTAAGTTCGCTTTTTTAATTCCCTCTTCAATTGTTAGCCAATTTAATGTACTTAGCATAGAGTCTATTGATGTGTATATATTACAACCTAACACCACTCGCATACATTTGTTTTGCAAAACTTGGAGCCTTTGTATCTGTTCCTTTGAGCAAGATATTAAAAGTGACATACAATAGTCAAAATGCGGCTTAATCATACAATTATAAATTAATATTCTAGACCATTGGCTTAAATTATATGAAAACCTTTTGAAAAAACCAATCTTTTTACCTATTTTCTTGCAGAGATAATCTGCAAAATTCTTAAAAGATAGCTGTGGGTCAATTATAACCCCTAGATATTTAATTTCATTGACCTTTTCAATTTTTTCATTATTTATATGAATAATATGGTCTTCTTGGACATATTTTATACAATTAGTTTTAGTTCCCACTACAAGGTATTTAGTTTTTGATGCATTTAATTTTAACTTATTTAAACATAGCCACTTATATAATATCTGTAATTCTTTGTTTAGAATATTTGTAATTTCATTACCATCATTTCCTGAGACAGAGATTACGGTGTCATCAGCAAATAAATTTATAAATGAGTTAAGTAAATAATTTTGCAAGTCATTAATATATATAATAAATAGAAGTGGCCCTAAAACACTACCCTGTGGCACTCCAAATGAACTCTCAATTTTACTAGATGACACATTTTCGATTTTAGTTCTATGATATCTATCACTTAAGTAATCACTAATTAAATCTAACGCTTTATCTTTCAAACCATATTTTTTTAGTTTAGTAATAAGAAGTTTACGGTTTATAGTTTCAAACGCCCTTTTTAAATCCACAAAAACATTTACAACAATCTTTCCACTATTAATTTCTTTTCTCCACTTTGAACACACATATTGAACAGCAGTTTCGCACGAATGCTTAACACGAAAACCAGACTGACCCCTGTAGAGTAGGTTTTGATTTTCAAAATAGTCTTGTAGTTGGTCTTTTATTACAATTTCAATAACTTTGTCCACTACCGGTAATAAATTAATGGGTCTGCATTCTTCCGGACGAGTTGGTGACTTTACTTTAGCAATTGGTATAATTGTACTAATTTTAAGGTCTAGCGGAAAGCGGCCTTTAACTAACACTAAGTTTACTAAGTTTAATAATGGATATCCTATGACACAAAAAAGATCTTTTAAAAGTTTTATATTAAATCCTTCATCCCCAGTACATTTGTTCTTTAGAGAGAATACTATTTTATGGAGTTTATTGAGGTTTATTTCATTAAATTTTGACAAATTAGTTGTTGCTTCTACATTTATTTGATTGCCATCTAAAGATTGTATATTTTCAATACTATTGGCAATATCATTGATACTATCATGATAGTATTTGTTAAAATTTTCCTCTGCTTTCCCATTATCTTCATTAAAACATATCTTATCACATTCTAATTTACCTTTTTTTTGACCCAACATTTGTTTTATGGTTCGCCACATTCGCTTACTATCATTTTTGGCATTATCTATTTTGTTCTCATAGAATAACTTCTTTTCTTGTCGTATCTTGGATGTTACTTGATTCCTTTTAACTTTATAATCTGTCCAGTCTGTTTCTAAACGGGTATGAATGAATTTTTTATATGCCATATCCCTTATTTTTTGCAATTTTTTAACATTTTTATTTATCCACGGTTTATTGCTGACTTTTACTTTTTTAATAGGACATAGTTTATTTAAAGTTCCTTGGATATTATAATGAAAATTATTATACACTAAGTTTATATCTGTAGATGTAGTTTCCCAATGCTTCCCCAACAACTCGAGTCCAATTTGATATAATTTTTCCTCAGTTTAAACAATGATACACATACTGATGCACAGAAATATTAGTATCATAAAAGAACCCGAGATAAACCAACAAATATACAGAGATTAAATGCTTTTTAGTAATTTACTGATATATCTTATCGCAAGGGTTTTTCCCTAAATATACCCACCGAAAATATAGCGTAGGTATCCTAATTACACTGTAGGATAAGATATTTTATGGTCTCCAAAGTTTATTATCTGATTGTACTTATCTAAATGTTTTAAATTTAAAATATTTATGGATATGGTACGAAAATAAATAGTAAATTACAATTTTGATGGTGCAAAATTAAAAAAAAAATACCTCACCAGGCTCGGACACTCCTTAAATCCAGAATCAAGATACAGATACGAGGATTTCAATTTCTCTGCACGAAAGGTTAACTGTTATCTTAATTTCCTTGCATCAACAAGACTGTCATTTGACAACAATATCATCACAAGCTCTTTTTTTGTAGTTGCATCGAAGGTTGTAGAATCTTCTTCACCACCGTATCTTTAACAGCACCAGGCTCGGACACTCTCAGCTTCTAAAGGTAGAGTTCCGAGCCAAGCGACACTGACGCCACTAACGCCGCGTTAGTATCGCCGCGACAGAGCGATAGTGCAATGTTCTATGTAAATACATGACGGCGTGTACGAACACGGCGATACTTGACGCGGCGTCACTGCCGTGGCACCACTGTCGCAAAGCGCCAGCGGCCGAGCCGCGCTTTACCTCGTACTGACGCTGGTCTGTAGCGGCTCTATTATTTTCATTTTTATAATCCAACAAAATATTTATATTTTAATTATTCTTTTGTAAAAGCTTTTTCTGTTTCGGAAATACCATCCATCCTCTGATAGTAAATGTAATATCTTTTGTTATTCTTACGTTCCGAAATGTTATACAATAATAAATATCATAAACTTATATTTTGGATTTGCCCATCTGTATATTCTTTAACAACTGCTAGACAGATATTATTTTCTGATTTTTATATCTTGGGAAATTCCCACCGACTATGAGGATGGTATCATGAAAGCAGTTTGAGAGTCAGTTTCTTTCGAGCAGTTTAGTTCTTCACAGCTCGATCAACCCCTGGTAATTTTTTAGGGCAAATAATTTGGAAATGGAAGCTTTTACCGAAGAAAATGATGAGCTGCTTATAAATTTAGTGTCTCAACATCCACTGTTATTTGATTTAAGTGTTAAAGAATACAAAAATTCGAAAAAAAAGGACAAAGTTTGGGATGAAATTGGGAGGGTGTTAAATAAAAGAGGCGAGTATTTTATATGATTTTTATTTAATGATAATTATGTTGCCAAGCTACTTGACCAATTTCTGAGTTAAAGTATAGTTTTAATTGTTCTCTGATATGTATGCCATCACTTGCTTGTCCCCTTGTACCTGTCAAATGTATCATGTTACCTGTAGGATTCTCGTTTTCATTGCGGACGTAATGTGGTCGGCTATTTTCTTCTAAATATGCATCTCGTAACAGATTGTGTAAACAACATGCAACTAGAATTAAATCAGTGCATGTACTAGGTAAAACTGCTATGGGGGTATAAAATACTCTGAATACTTGACTCAGCAGTCCAAAGACATTTTTCGCCACACGACACGCACGACACAATCTGTAGTAAAAAATCTCCTTTTGGTGATCGAGTCCGGTTCTTCTCGAAAACGGTTTCATCATGTATGTGCTAAGGGGAAAAACCTCATCTCCTATTATAAAATCTGGCAAACTGACATTCGATTGCGGGAGACGTTTTGCTTCCGGAATGTTAAAGTCATTGCTTGCGATTTTTTTCCCATTGTCGACTTTCTGAAAATATTACTATCACATTCTTTGCCATATGATCCAACGTCTACAGCCACAAACTTATATTTGACATCCACTAAAGCCAACATAACAATAGAAAAATAGTCCTTGTAGTTAAAATAAAGAGAACCACTATTTGGTGGAGCTCTGATGCGGACATGTTTACCATCTATTCTAGATACCTATGCAATTTGGCATATTCCATTTTTTCCCAAAAATCTTTTTCTATTCTTTTAAAATCCGTTTTTGTAGGTGGTGCTATCGCTAATGGCATAAGCTTTAGTTTTAATACTTTTAAAACGTCTCTTATTAGTCTTGATATATAAGATTTTGATATTCGGTATACAAATGCCAGCGACGCAAAACTCTCTCCGGTTGCGATGAACCTAAAATTGAGATGTTATTATAGTTTTACGTTATTTTTTAGGTGATAACTGTAAAAAGAGATGGAAAAACATGAAGGACACATATTTTCGCCAGAAACGAAAGAACAAGTCCGGAACTGGGTCTCCAGCACCTAAAAATCGTAGGTCTAAGTTTGAAACCCATAATCGTCTGCTTACCTTTTTACAGTTAGTGCCGAATGTGAGCAGTTAAATTCTGTATCATCAGCAAAAGCAACTTGAAATATTGTTGAACCTGATGAACAAATAACTTTGGAAACATTTTCTGTCCCAAACCCAGTATTTCCAAGATCAAATAAAAAGCGCAAAAATAAAGATCAGATAATATCTTTTTTGCAGAAACGAGAAGAAACGCGAAAAAAAACTTTGGAAACTATAGCTAATAGAAGTGTTGAGGATCCAGAACTAGCTATGTTTTCACAGTATGTTAAAAATGTTTTGCAAAAATTAACTCCCAGTTGGAAAATAAAAGACATTTTTGACGTCCTCGTGAAGTATGAATCGTTGAATGTTGAACTAACACCTACCATTCAACTTAATTCGCCCGAATCATCAGCCGAAACCCTTCCACATACAAGTCAAAATACGCTGTCTACATATAACTTCAGAGAGTACTCGCCTATATCACATGCATCACACGTGGAATGTGTACCTAAGGCTACGGACTTAAGCTTAATACGTATTATGGATTTTACAGATGATGACAAAACATACGATTAGCTTCTATAGATTTTGAGTTTGATTTTTCTTAAAAACAATTACTTACATACGCTGTATTCCTCGAGGCACGATCATGATAGTCTTTACTTTTTACTTTTTACCCATCATAAACATCGCTTCGATTTATATTATTTAATCAACTCTTCTTCAAAAAATTTAATACAATTTATTATTTTATGGTTTACGTCTACTAAAGAAAAGTCTTAAAACAGCTTTTTTTAAAGTATCAATAAAATTGAATGATTTCCCTAATTATACTAACTGTCAGCATCAAAATAGTATATTGTAATACAAGTGTTACAATGACAGAGGTTTCGTAGTACGAGTTCAGTTTGTGAAACGAACCGCGAAGCGGTGAGTTTCGCAAAGAACGAGTACTACAAACCGTCATTGTAATTCGAGTGTTACATACTATTTTTTATAATGAACTTTAAAAAGTATAAAAAAAATAAAATGAGAGTTATTCGAAATATTTATTTATGTTGGCAATCTTGACAGTTTTGACACTTGTCAGTTTTAATGATTTTAAATTAGAATGTTTATCAAATTTGTATAAAATATTCCGAATTTAGCAATAACGCTGATAATGTAGTTAATAATTTACTACAACATACTTCACGAGATCCTAAATGCCACTCTGGGCTCCTCGTTCTGCGCAGTCGCTCGATGTGTTACTTGCTTCCTTAATAAAAAAGTAATAACATTCTACTATGCTAAAACTTATTGTTTTCGAGAAAAATATTTTTATTCATGTCGTTCAGATAGCAATTTGGTAAAAATACAAAATATTTCTTATGAACTGTGCACACCACTGGAAGAATTTAGAAATCACCATTTTGCATTAAAATAAGTAGTCTATAGATTTAAAAATACTCATAAAGTTTCATTTCAATCCATCGCACCAATTGAAATTTATAGCAAATTAACGATTTTATGTTTATCTGATTTACAATTCCATTTTTTTCTATAACATTTTCAATTTGTAGTGATAGAATGAATGAAGGTTGCCCACTAACAGTTGTAGAAAAAGTTATAAATTTTGTCTTATTCAAGTTTAGGTACATTTGATTTCTGCTTAGGGTAAGTTTCATTCTATTTATATTTTCTGTTAATCTATTATATAGTCGTATTAATTTTTTTTAATACATCTATTTTATTTCAAAACTTTCAACTCTTGCGTTTTTTTTTATAGGTATACAACCTGTCCAAGAAAGTATAGTATGCAATACATGGAAAACTTTATTAGTAATTAAAAAAATACCCTTGTAAAAGTTTGTGCTTTGTCTAAATCCTATAAGAAACCTCAAATAAATGTCTTGCACTGTCAAATAACAAAAATACAAGTATTTTAATATATTTCATACTTCTATAAATGTATTAAAAACGCCATTTTAATGCAAAATTATGGCAAACTTTAATTTTACAAGAACGAATATTTCATAATTTTCCTATAATTTAATAATAAACTTTTGGAAAGATTCTTAGTTTTTTATTGGTTTTCAACAAAGCACAAAATTATTTGAGAAATTGTAAAGTTTTCCATTTTTGTTGCATAAATATGTCCCAAATGAATTAAATTAGTCTATTCCACGACGCACATGCATCCTGCAGAGAGACATTTTTATCGTTTTATTTCATGAATTATAAATTTTCTGCTTAGGATATTTACCTTATGTAGGTAAGTAATTGGTTATCTGAGAATGTAAAATAAACGTTTTTCACTCAACAGCTAATCCTTTAGCAAACACACGATGGTAGATTTTTTCCAGGAAAAGTATGATATTGCTATTGAATTAAAATTTACAAATGTTTCAAGTAAGAATTATATATTTCTGACTTATTTATCTGCGGCATCAAAACCAGCGCGCGCCCTGGCTGAATATTATGTCTATTGAAGGCAAAAAAAGACGCTATGATTATTGACATATACCGTACATGCGCGCTGAGAGGAGCCCAGAGTGGCATTTAGGATCTCGTCATACTTCTTGATTTACTACCTGAACTCTTTCGTTGAAAATCAGTGCAGTGCAACCAATTGTGTAAAACAAAAAGTTACCAAAAACAGTGTTACAATGAATCTATTTCGATACTGTTTTTAGTGTTGAAATAGAAACTTTGTGAACGTGAATTATAAAAAACTCATTAAAAACATTATAATAAAACAATTTTTAAGCCATAAATAATAACAACTACACAAAGAACTTTTACACTTTATAAATCCATTATCAAACCGTGAAATAGTTAACTTTATTACAGAAATTAAAACTTTGATACAAAAATGAATGCTACTAATTACAGCACTCTAAACTTTAAAACACTGCAATTAGTGCAATTCCAAGGCGAGTAATACTTGTTAACAATCATTTTTTCAAAAGTTTAAACTTTAGTTTACAATAGAAAACTTTTCCAGTTGAAGATCTGTTTTTTATTTTTTTTTCTTTGATATAGTTATATATTTTATAATTTACAATAATATACGGAGTGTGTAACTTTTGGGCGTAAAAATATAAGAGCTGGATGGCTGACGATTGAGAAAAAGGGTTGTTCTAAGATGATAGCCACTTTTTCGTACAAGAACAGCGGTCTCGTTTCGTCAGAAAAAGTGTCGATAAAAAACTTACACCGGGTCATATTGATCAAAACATCCTCTGAAGAAGATGTTTTCGGGCTTTTCTAATAAAGATAGGGTATCCCACGTGCTAATCGAAGGCATGATGGATTTTCAAAAATACAAAGACTTGCTGAAAAGGAGATTAGAAGATAACCTGCACAAAATGCGATGCTAAAGATCAACCAATTTTTCAACAAGATTCGGCTACCTACTTACCACGTCTCTAAGATGATGAAGAAATATTTCAAGGACAAAAATATACAATGCCTTGAATGGCTAGGAAACTCACCGGATCTCAATCTAATTGAAAATCTGTCAGCGATTGTAATAAACAGCGCAAAATGGATTGCACAACAAAAGAAAAATTGATATAGGCTGCAATCCAGATATGGTTTCGGGATTTGCAAATCTCAAAAAACTGTAAAAAACTTGTTGACTTGATGCCAAAATGTCTTTAAGTTATGTTTATTGTATTCGATACATTATTTTGTTCGTCTATAAAAAATAATTGTTAATTTTATACCTGTGCTCACATTAATTCACACAGTACTGTACCATCCATCGATTCATTCAAATATTAAGGAATCGACCATCTATAAAATTTTAATCGACTAAATCAATTTTAGTATGGAGTCATTTGCAATTTTCTGAAATAAAAACATTGAGCAATGTCTGTATTTCTCACCAGAAAACTTTTCTGTCAGATCTGGAATCTGTTTTGTATACAGTTCAGCAATTTCTAGAGTATAAACAAGGCAGAATATTAAAATTAATGAGTTACTTTTGCTTCCTGTAAACTTTTGAATGAATAAAACAGAAATGGATTTTATGATTATACTGAATTTTATGATTTAAA
The DNA here is from genome assembly GCA_964028335.1 of Altica lythri. Lineage (NCBI taxonomy): Eukaryota > Metazoa > Arthropoda > Insecta > Coleoptera > Chrysomelidae > Altica > Altica lythri. The sequence goes on along the minus strand of OZ034807.1, from coordinate 7,513,937 downwards.
ATTATATGAGGATTGAAAACTTTTATGAATTATAAAGTATATTCTTTGCATGAAATAAACAATACGTCGAAAAAATTGAACTTTTTAAATAAAAAAGAAAAATTACCAAGTCTTTTATATTTTATAAGTCGTAAATTCCATTTACTACATAATAATGGCAACAATAAAATCGCTTTGAACTAGTCTGGTCACAAAACCACAATGGAATAACGAGCTAATATTAAATTTTGTGTGTGTTAAACTTTTACGGTAACATTTGAAATAATGAAACATCTAGATACGTGTCTCGTACACGTGTGTTTGACGGGTATAAGCGATTCAAGGAAGGTCGTGGAAGGATCATTATAAACCAGACCAACCAAAAACTCAAAATCGCGCGAAGAATTAATAGGAAAAGTTTATGAAATGATCCCTTGTGATTCCAATTCGACTGTGAGGTGGATGTAGAAAGAATTAAATACAACCAAAGACTTAATTTACACCGAAAGATTTAAACAAACTGGATAGCAATGGTAGGCCAAGAAGACATTGATGACGATGACCGTTCTGGACACACGAGAAAGTCAACAACTGATGAAAAGTGAAGCAAATGATTTTTTATAATTCACGTTCACAAAGTTTCTATTTCGACATCAAAAACAGTATCGAAATAGATTCATTGTAACACTGTTTTTGGTAACTTTTTGTTTTACACAATTGGTTGCACTGCACTGATTTTCAACGAAAGAGTTCAGGTAGTAAATCAAGAAGTATGTTGTAGTAAATTATTAACTACATTATCAGCGTTATTGCTAAATTCGGAATATTTTATACAAATTTGACAAACATTCTAATTTAAAATCATTAAAACTCACAAGTGTCAAAACTGTCAAGATTGCCAACATAAATAAATATTTCGAAAAACACTCATTTTACTTTTTTTTATACTTTTAAAAGTTCATTATAAAAAATAGTATGTAACACTCGAGTTACAATGACGGTTTGTAGTACTCGTTCTTTGCGAAACTCACCGCTTCGCGGTTCGTTTCACAAACTGAACTCGTACTACGAAACCTCTGTCATTGTAACACTTGTATTACAATATACTATTGTAAAATCGTCGAATTACTATTAGAAAAGTTGCTGAAGATGTCGGCATATCAACTGGATCATGTCATGCGATTGTATCGGATGTTTTGGGCACGAAACGTGTGGCAACGAAGATTGTTCCAAAATTGCCCAATTTTCACCAAAAACAACGTCGCCTGAAAATCGCTCAGGGGCCAAAGACGATTCAGATTTCCTTAAAAGGATCATAACTGGTTACGAAACATTACAATGGCGTAGTACATCATGAGGGCTTGCCACAAGGTCGTACGGTCAACAAGGAACATTACCTGGAAGTTATGAGACGTTTGCGGGAAGCAAGAATTTGTGGGAAAACTAGTCATGGATTTTGCACCAGGATAATGCACCAGTACATTCATCACTGTTAGTACGCGAGTTTTTGGCCAAAAACAACACTGTTGTCTTGCTTAAATCACCGTATTCTCCGGCCTGCTGCGACTTTTTCTTATTCCCGAAACTAAAGAGACCGATGAAAAGACGACGTTTTGCCACAATTGAAGAGATAAAAACCGCGTAGAAAAAAGACCTGGTGGCCATATCCAAAATCGAGTTCCAGAAGTGCTTCGAGGATTGGAAGAAGCTCTGGCACAAGTGTGTTATATCTAAGGGAGCTTACTTTGAAGGGGACAAAATAAATATTTTATGAGTTATTCAAAAAATCTGAACATACCTCGTATTTTCACTGTTTGTTGGATACGAAATGAATTTAATAAAATTTTATGAATGAATAAATGAATGAATGAGAATAGAATTTGGAGGATAAATATGGAAATTTTAAGGAGTTTGGAGTGTAAGAGGACCCTGTTGTAGGACTTATGTCCTTTTCAGGGAATGGATGGGAAGTTTGAAAGGAGTTAGTATCTGTCTGTCGTCGGCCCTGCTCCTACAAAGCCCTTTCATTTGAAATTCCTCTGGAGTTGGGTCTTCTGGTTTTTCTTAATCCATTCATGTTTCTTGAACGTGCCGAAAAGAGATTTTTCCTTTGGTGTCAGTGTAAGTGTGTGTGTAGGTGTGTGACCCACGTGGTGCAATGTGGGGGTGGGAGATTGACGCTGTGGCGTGTCTCCTCCGTCGTGGAGCCCTTCCATTTGGCAAGGACGAAGGAAACCACAGAAACCTTCGCCAAGGGCCCATTCTTTTTTTTTTTTTTTTGTGTTTTTCTGTTTTTGTATTTTTTTTTGTATTTTTTCTATTTTTTCAATTTTCGTGTCCTAAATGGGATTGGAGGCACCATCTATCTGTCGGCAAGGGGGGTTTCATCTAGTAGATTTTGGAGGTCTTCAGGGAGGTCCAAGTCTACAGCGGATTGGAGGAGTCTTAGGTTGGGGAGGTGGATCTTCTTTTTCGGTACTCTGGATATTCTTCGAAGTCCTCCATTCCAGTGGGTATGGAGGGTCCTTTGGGCAACGATGTTAGTACCCTGCAGAGTCCGGGCGACGTATCGATGTTGAAGCGTCTGAAAACGAGAGGGCAGAGGCAGTATATTGGTGTTATTGTAGACAAGGTGGCTAGGATAGCGGTGGTGTAGGTTCCTCACTTTACGTAAGATCGCTCTCTCTGTGGTATGGATGGCATGAAGAAGTCTCTGTGGGATAGCGGAGTATGGGAGAGCCTTGTAATCGACAAGAGGTCTGATGAAGGTTTTATAAGTGTGGAGAAGGGTTTTGGTGTCAGTTCTTCCGATTCTACCGCCCAGAGCACCCAAGAGGGACGCTCGTCTTCTCATTTTGTTGAGTGTAAGCTCAACATCAGCATCCCACCTGAGTGTTCGAGTAAATCGAACCCTCAGGTAGGTCACCTGGTCCTGAGGGACGAGCCGTTCCCCCCAAAGTGACAGGTTGATGTAGTCGGAAGAGAGATTTTCTCGTCGACTGAGGTTGGGATGTCTGAAGATGATTGTTTGGGTTTTGTTTGGATTTAGGGCTACTCTCCATCTGCTGCACCAGTCGGAGAACTGATCCAGCAGTCTTTGAGTTTTTCGATTAAGGGCTTCAGTCGACGATGCGGAGGTGTACAAGGCCGTGTCATCAGCATAGAGCTGGATATTTTCCAGAGGAGGAATGTCGCTAGCATAGATGGTATATAGAGTAGGGGCCAGGATTGATCCTTGTGGAACTCCTGAAAGGGGGGAGAATGGCTCGGAGATTGCGTTTCCAACCTTGACATGAATAATTCTGTTGGAAAGATATGAGTGGATGAGTTTGATGGCCTGGATGGGGAATTGGATGTCAATTAGCTTTCTAATAAGGCCAGCGTGCCAAACCTTGTCGAAGGCCTTTTGGACATCCATAAATATAGCAGAGACAACTTTTCTCTGATTTATAGCTGAAGTGGAGAAGGATTGTAGTTCTAAAATCGGGTTTTGGGTAGAGTGGTTTGGTCTGAATCCATGTTGAAAAGGGGGGATAATAGAGTAGGTTTCTAGAAAGTCCCTGATTCTATTTAGGAGTAGAAGTTCAAAGAGTTTGCCTATGACGTTGAGCAGAGAGATTGGTCTATAGTTGTGAGGGTTTGTGTGATTTTTGCCAGGTTTACGAATCAAAATGGTGTTTGAGGTCTTCATGATGGTGGGGAAGTAGGATTTGCCGAGACAAGAGTTGAAGAGAAGAGTAAGAGAAGGCATAATTGAAGGGGGAAGTTGTTTTAAGGTACGCCTAGAAATAGAGTCTGGACCAGGGGCAGAGTTTTTGCCTTGTTGGGATGCAGAGAGAATGTCTTCCTCAGTAAATGGGGTAAGAAATGGAATATTATCAGGAGGGGGGGTTTGTTGGTGAAGGAGGCAACGGGTGATGTGCTCCGTCTCTAGTAAGAATTGTTGATCGAAATTTGGATTTTGAGGTGGGGAGTAAACTTGCTGTAAGTGATTTTTGAAGGTTGAGGCTTTTTCTTCAGGGGATTCGATAAATTGGCCGTTTACCTCAAGATGGGAGTGTGTTTTGTAAGTTTGGCCAGTTAGAAGTTTAAATTTCTTCCAGAAACTGGCTCCGTCTCGATAATCCAGCGTTGCTGTGACCTGTCTCCAAAGCGAAGCTTTGTGCGAGTTGATCGACAGCCTCACTCGAGCATTGAGACGGTTCCATTCGGTTTTGATAGCAGGATCATGAGTTTGGATGAAGCGTCTATAGAGGAGTCTTTTTTGTCTGATCATAGACAAGATGTGTTGGGGAAGTCTGGAAGATTCGGAATTTTTTGTTGAAATGGGGATAGCAAGTTCAGAAGCAGTTTTAATTAAGTTCTGAAGTTGGAGAGCGAACGAATCGATGTCTTCTGTAGTCTCGAGCGTGGGGTTGGGGGGAATATGGTTCGTAATCTCGGTTTTGAAGAGATTCCAATCAGCTCGGTTGTAGTCTCTGAAGGTGAAGAAATTTGGTTTTGGGGGAGGGGGATTTATTAGAGTTGTTTTGACCAAGAGAGGAAGGTGGTCTGAGGTGATGCTGTCACCGATTTCGCAGAAGTCTTCAACCATACCCCGGCACGAATCCGTAGCTGGGATGTGATCCGGGATGGACCAGCCATTATAGTTGAAGAAAGTAGGATTATTGTTGTTGATCCTAAATAATGGCAGATTTATGAGCTGATTGGCTAGAATTCTGCCATTCTGATTGGAGTAATGATCTCCAAACTGGGTATGTCTGGAGTTCAGATCCCCCATCAGGACAGCTTTGGGGAGAGAAGCAATGTAAGTGAGAGCTGGGATCGACAACGTTTGGCTTGGATGATTGTAGTATGAGAAGATTGAAATTTTCCTGTTATTTGTAGAGATAATGTCAACTGCGATAAGGTCGAGGTCTGAAAGTTCATTTGGGAGTTGATGGAGGGATGCGGATATTCCATGTTTAATGAGTATGGTATTGCCTCGACTTGTGGCGGATCTTTGGATCAAAAAGGTGTTGTAGCCTGCGAATTTTGGAGGGTTCTTTAACAGTGTATCTGTTAAAGAGATAATATCGGGAGATTTGTTTAAAAGGAGAAGTTTAAGGGGGTGTCTTTTGCGGGAGAGTCCCGCGCAGTTGACGGTACCGAGAATACTGTCCATCAATTATTGGTTAGTTTGGAGAGATGATGATGTCGACGATCGCACCATTGCCTCCAATCGCCGTCATGTTATGGTTAAACAAGATGGTGGTCATTGTGTTTAAGAGATCCATGAGGAGATCTCGATTTTGGGGGATCATGTTTAACAGGAAATATGTAAAAGTCCTGAATGTGGATTTCATGTCTTCTGAAAGAGCTATAGGGGCAGAAGGCTTTGGAGGAAGAATGGGGGCAACTTGTTTGGGAGTGGGGGGAGTCTCTTGCCTTTTGGGACATTTGGTGGAGAATGCGGGGTGATCCCCATTACAGTTGGGGCATTTGGGTTGATTTGCCTTGGGGCAGACGTCGTTGCGGTGATTATCACCACAAGAGGGGCAGGTAATTTTTGGTTTTGGACATTCGGAAGCTGAATGTCCATTTTTAGTGCACGTAGTGCAGTATTTTGGGATTGGAGGTGGAACTTGCATAGAATTGGAAGGTCGCAAGAATGAACCTTTGCATAGAAGTTTATACCTCTGTTTATGGCAGAGGTAAAGTGGGATTCAGAAGTTGTAAGAATTCTGAACATGGAGGTAGGTTTGTTGGTGGACATGGCGGTGATTCTCCATGTTTTATAGAATGGGAAGTCGATCTCATGGAGGATCTCGGCGAAATCCTCGTTGGAAAGGGATAGGTCTACTCCCTTAATTACTAGGGAGAATTTTGGGGAGGTAGTAGCAGTTGGGGGGCGTGGGGAGAAAGTTTTTTGGTTGAGGGGGATAACAAGGACGTTGGGGTCACCAAGAGCAGCTCTTAGGGAGGATTGAATGGATTCTGGGGTTTTTGGGGAGTAGGTTTTGATTAATGCTGTTTGGTTAGCATTAACCTTGCAGAGGGAAATGGTATTGTGGAGAAGTTCAAAGGTATTAAGGATTTTGTAGAGGTTTACATGGGAGTTGTGTCTTAAGGGGATTTGTCGGATATTTAGGGTTTGGGTTTTGGGGGCAGGGAGGCCAGTGGTGGTGTTGGTGTTGGTTGTGGGGGGGGTAGGAGCAGTAGGTGCAGTAGGTGCGGGTAGGGGGGAGGTAGGAAAAAATTCCGGTGTTTGGGAGGAAGGAGAGTTGGTTGTGGATGAGCAGGGGGTGCTAGGGGTAGGGGAGGAGGCAGCAGGGGAGGTAGGAGTAGTTGGTTGTGGAGGTGGAGTGGCAGATTTGCTCTTGGTGGAGGTTTTTGTGGAGGAGGTGGTGGCTGTGGTGGTTTTCCGGATAGTTCCGGTGTTTCGTGTTGTGGGGCCCATTGTGGGGTGTGTTTGGTGTTGTTTTGTGTGAGGTTTTGTGTTAATAGTGTTTAAAGTCCTGTAGAAATCGGTTTGGGGAAATCCCTAGCCGATTTCCTGTGTTTTTCGTTAGTTTTGTGTCTGTGTTTTATGTATTTGTGTGTGGATGTGTAAATTTAGATGAAAATAATACTTATCTAGCACCGAAAAGCCTGGCGGGGGTTGGTGTGCACGCAGGGACCTCTCTCCGACTTCTCACTGTGGCACTGGAACTCACTTTCACTTTCACTCGCGAACTAGCTGCTAAGATCGATACTCGGCAACAACTGATGAAAACTGATGTTTTATTGTCTACGGTATTAAATCTAAGTCATAAATCCAAATATTACACGTAAAGTAGGTACGAACAATTTATCAAAATCTCAATATCATATGGACCACTGACTTTAAGATTAATTTATTAAAATTTATTAGAAAGTTTTTTATATTTTCGCCGTGTTCTGTGTCTCTGTGTCATTCCGTGGAATTTGTAATCGAATTTAAACCTATTTCCCGACTACCTAGAGCTCTGAAATTTTCAGGATAGCTAAGAACTGGATGACAATGCATGTTTCAAGTGTGTTTAGGCATATACATAGATTTCGAAATTTATACCAAATTGATATTAAACATGATATAAGTTGTGTATAGATAATATTATTTTGAAAGTTATTAAATAAATCGTTCGTAGCGTAGTTGCTTAGGCTGCGGATCAGTCCACTTGTGACAGTTCTGTTATGTTATCATAATGGGATCGATTACGCGACAGAGAAGTTTTTTTTTCTTTTTTTTTTTGTTCTTACATGTGAAAACAGTAATTATTATTTTAACTGTTAATAAAATAAACTGTTTTAGAAAGTTTTTAGATACAACTACCCTTGATTTTGTTAACAAGGAAACAATCTTCTCTATGATCAATCACAGCGTTGTATGACTTAATATTTTTGCAAAATCAGGGATGCTGTGCATTGTTGAGATGACACAAAATATGACCTATAAATCAGTAAAAAACTTTCTGTTATAAAAAGTTCTTTTTGTAAATTGTGCTTATTATATATTTTATCAAATTCGTAGATTAACGTGTTTGACTGAAAAACGAAATTGGCATTATCATTATCACTGTAGGGGATTTCCTAGCGTAAGTCAGGCGAGTCAAATTAACCCGTTTTTGCTATGTTTGGGGTGAGCAGGGTTGTATACGAAGATGAAGATATAGAAAATGAATATATTAATTAAGAAATTTTAATGATTCAATTATACATTGTATTATATATTTCTTTATTAAGTATTCTAAAAATTTAATTGTTTAATTTATTTAACTTTCAAACTTTTTTTTACAAAAATTAAATTCCATGATGTGCAAACTCGGACTCTTGCTGACAGAGAAGTAAATAAAAAAAATCAAATTAAAATTTTATGTTCGTATTTTAAACTAGCTGTGCTCTTGACTCTGTGTACCATTAAAAAATATGATGTATAAGTCCTGAAAATCAATTTTTAAACGAATTAGCAATAGCCCTCTCGCGGGTTCTTATCCGCCTGAGAGGCAGCCTTAATTCTAACATAAAAGTAGTCTAAGTTACTTTTTATTTTTCTCCTTCCTTTGCTGCTATCCATTAATGGATGTTTGCGAGCACGTTTGACCATTCTTCTCTGTCTTGTGTGTATTAGGCCTCCGATATTTCTTAGCCCTGTCCATTGTCTGGCATTACAAAGCCACGACATCTTCCTTCTTCCGACTCCCCGCCTTCCTTCGATCTTTCTTTCTATTATTATTTGTTAAAGCTGGTATCTTTCATTAAACAAAAAAAGACAGGGCTTTGGCAAACTATAAATACCTCTTTAATAAGTTGAAGAAGAAGAATAGGGGTACGGTATATTCTGTGTTTCTTCCTGTGGCGGCCTCTCTTGATTTCTGAAAGCATCAATATCTACTCAGCACAAATGAAATTTTTAATAACGCGGGTGCCATATTCAAAACTTTTGTTGGGAAATTGATTGAATCTGCGAGAACTAAAGTAGATTTGTAAATGTTATAAACATTAGAACATTAGCAAATAATGTACGATAAGTATACGTTTACTAGTTTTAATTACCTTTAAACTGAATAAAATAATAATTCAGTTTTAGCGTTTGTCAATCATAAATACAAAAAAAAATGCATTTATTAAGTCCAAAATTATTATTTTTGTATAAGTTGTTTAAAGTAATATATAATTATATAATTAAGTAGAACATTGACCCCCTTGTTGTAAAATTTCCAGTGTATGAGGATTTACGTTTGTCCGAAACCCATTACTTTTCCAGTCAGTATAATACTTTATATGCCGTATTTATTTTCTAAAACTCAAATCCCTTTGGGGCTTTAACCCTTATGAATCCCTCAATTTGGTTGTCCCAAAATGGTAACCCTAAAGCAGGAGTCAAATATATACAAACACCGAAGGGATATTACATTCAAGCAGGTCAATGCTACTTAGATAGTATCTTTTGGTTACATAATTTATACAGCATGTTTAATATCCCCTTGTCTTACAAGTTGCCGGAAGTTACGATCACTCCCTTCGAGAACCTCTTATAGAGATTAGGAGTTTAATACTGTTACTAACTCATAAATTATTGACAGATTAAATGTTATATACGTTTTCTTGAAGAGACTAAAGTTTCAAGACAATTCACCTAATAAAAATTGAATTAAAATTGTATTCACCCTAGTTAAAACGCTTCCCTTGTCTTATTAATTATTGAATTATATGGATAAGAAAAATCCCTCTGTGCATTTTACCTTATTCTCTATAGGGTTTTGCGTTAGTATCTTGTTTAATGCGAACCATTGTCTTCAGTTTCTTAACGGTTAGCCTGTTCACGTGAATAGGTTTTTGCGTTTATATATAAGGCTAAAACTAAAAACACCATTTAATTTTGATATATGAGTCAAATGAGTATACACAACATTCTCATTAAAGGTGACCACATTCTTAGTCGTTACATTGAGTAATGTGAGAATGTATAAAATACTTCTTAGTCAACTACTTTTCCTAATTGGATATAATTGGAATAAGAGAATTATAAAACTGAAAAAATATATGTACATTACTATGTAAACTTCCACCAAAAATTGGTTCGAACGAGATCTAGTAAGTAGTTTTTTTTAACATCTGTAACGATAACACAGATACACCGCGTCATCGTTGTACTTGCCAGCATTCCCACCATCCGTTCGAGATGCGCAGCCAAGATACGACACGTCGTCCAAACTCGCGCAGGCACATCCAGTGAGTGGGAGCACCGTTCAGCTGGTATAAAAAGGCGATGTCATCGCTGTAGAAGTGAGTTCGACCGATAGTACTGATCTCGGAAGAACTCCAACCTGGGCTCTGGGTATTGACCAGTAGCCACCGACCTTCCCTGCCTTTGCAGTCGAGTATTGATCGGCTGCACTGTCCCGATCCTTGGGTATTGACCAAGGATTATCCTACCCGGCAACTGAGTATTGATCAGTTGCACCGTTCCGATCCTTGGGTATTGACCAAGGGTTGTCCTACCCCGCAACCGAGTATTGATCGGCTGTACCGTTCCGATCCTTGGGTATTGACCAAGGATTATCCTGCCCGGTAACTGAGTATTGATCAGTTGCACCGTTCCGATCCTTGGGTATTGACCAAGGGTTGTCCTACCCCGTAACCGAGTATTGATCGGTTAGGACCTACCATAACTATCCGATACCGACCGTAATCTATAATTAATGTATTTATTTACAGGGAGATCCATCCGAGGTCCAAAGGGATCGCAGAGTCGTTTTTATTTCTTTCTTATAGAATTAATATTTTATTTACATTTATTGTACATAGATTATTAGAGAAATAAATCTTTATTTAAATTGAAACCGAATTTTACTGAGTCTGGTGTCTAAAAGAGCTACCCGTTACAAATTGGCGCCCGAGCAGAAAGAAAAAAGGTAGAAAGATGCCGCTTAACCCAGACACCGACTCAGTAAGCGGTACCACAGCAGGTACGTCGTAGATTTACCGCCTAAGTAAAGAAGAGCTGCAAAATGAAGCCATAAAAGTCATCATTTGCAGACAAATGTATGCTACATTTTTTTTTTGAAAGAAAGGGGGGTGTAACGATAACACAGAAACACCGCGTCATCGTTGTACTTGCCAGCATTCCCACCATCCGTTTGAGATGCGCAGCCAAGATATGACACGTCGTCCAAACTCGCGCAGGCACATCCAGTGAGTGGGAGCACCGTTCAGCTGGTATAAAAAGGCGATGTCATCGCTGTAGGAGTTCGACCGAGAGTACTGATCTCGGAAGAACTCCAACCTGGGCTCTGGGTATTGACCAGTAGCCACCGACCTTCCCTGCCTGTGCAGCCGAGTATTGATCCGCTGCACCGTCCCGATCCTTGGGTATTGACCAAGGATTATCCAACCCGGCAACTGAGTATTGATCAGTTGCACCGTTCCGATCCTTGGGTATTGACCAAGGGTTGTCCTACCCCGCAACCGAGTATTGATCGGCTGCACCGTTCCGATCCTTGGGTATTGACCAAGGATTATCCTGCCCGGCAACTGAGTATTGATCAGTTGCACTGTTCCGATCCTTGGGTATTGACCAAGGGTTGTCCTACCCCGTAACCGAGTATTGATCGGTTAGGACCTACCATAACTATCCGATACCGACCGTAATCTATAATTAATGTATTTATTTACAGGGAGATCCATCCGAGGTCCAAAGGGATCGCAGAGTCGTTAGTATTTCTTTCTTATAGAATTAATATTTTATTTACATTTATTGTACATAGATTATTAGAGAAATAAATCTTTATTTAAATTGAAACCGAATTTTACTGAGTCTGGTGTCTAAAAGAGCTACCCGTTACACATCGATAAAAGTTACAACGAACTACTCGTACAAGAACTTTTATATTATGTTATTTGCTGCTGCTGCTTTTATTTTATAAAACTGGTTTATGCTAAATTTCATCTGGATCTAATGTTGTGAATTAATAATTCAAAACATAAACACCCAAAACCCAATTTCTACATTTGAATTGTCGACAATAAAATGCCGTTATAGTACTCAATAAAAATTGTTTTTGTTTTTAACATTTCTGAAGCTATTTTTTCGATTGAGAAACATGTAATTCCAGATTTATTGGTAACAAATTATAAGAAAAATCTGAACGCAAAAACGAATCGAAACCAATCGCAATCATTTGTTAGCCTGAATTAATACCTTTTCTTATCAGATTACTCGGCTACAAGATGACTGGGTTTAATAAGAGGAAAAGCACCATTTCCGATATCATTTTCCGATATTCTTTTGCTACAATTTATTGCGGTAAATCGGTCCTGATAAATTGATAGCGTTCAATTTGGTCTTGTTAAGATACTGTTTGTAAGGTTATTAAAAATCAATGCTTTGTAACACTTGTTTAAGAAATATACAGGGTTGAGAAAAAAATCATTTAGAAGCCCTAGACAGTTTTAATATATAGGTATCAAATATTTCAAATTGTAACAGAAGTATGTATGTATAGGGATTTTTAGTAAAAGATATCTCTTATCAGACAAACAAGAATTGATATAAAAAAATTTTACATCCGCAAAACTTGAATCTAGGATTTGTGACTATAGCTGGTAGCGCCTTTAGCCATTTGGTAATAGATGCCTAAGGAATTTGAGAAATTGAAAAAAATGTCACATCCTGCAGAAATCCAACCTGTGATCTCTATCTATAGCCAGTAGCTCCTTTCAACATTTGACCACAGATGTCTTAGTATTTTTTTTTATTTCCCAAGAAAACCGAAGAAAAGAAATATTTACGAAATATTCTACTTTCCTATATCTATAAATTAGTCATTGTATTCATTTTTTGATATAAAATTCAAAATTTAACATTCTCATAATGTGAATAATAGCTACTATTATTTTTAGAGAACCACCTGTACAATAAACGTTTTATAGAACAGTAGCGGACATAATAATATTTAGAAATGCTATAAAAAGATCTATTATATAAATGCTTTCAGTGTTTATTATAGCATATTATACACTTTTCTGAATGTAATATGCTTAGAAACTTGTTCAAACTTTATAGTTTTTAATATAACCCACCCTATGTATATTACTTTTGTGTTGTCTGCAAAGTTTGTACAGCGATACACCATTCACACCACTTGGACCAAATTGAAATGAAAATATAATATTAATTTTCCTGGAAATAACTTCGCGGATGGAGAATAAGATATGAACGAGGAAAATAAGAAATAATTTATAGGATTTCGAAATGGAATGCGAAATGTTCTGGAGCATAAAACTTTATATTAACTTTTATTATGTTTAAGTACAGATCCAACTAATTTAGGATCGTTCAATTAATTAAATTTAGTGTATAATAGTTATTTAACCAATAATGTAATAATAAGGATGATTAACAATCAATATATTTTACTGATAATGATCGATACTGTTAATTGCCATTTTAATTTACGAGTTTGTAACAAAACTTTTCCGTCGACCGTACTTTTCAGAAATATCCTTTTTTTGATTTTTAAATACGCAATAAAGTAAATAATGATATACAATGACCGTTATTACTAACAATGGCAGTTAGTACTTTTTTAGTGTGAAAATAAATACACACATGCTCAAAATCTAGGATATAAAAAATGGTTAATGAGATTGAGATCGGGCGATTGAGCTGGCCAGTGCAAACTGGAATATTCTGCTCGTCTCTCACTTTCTTGTCACTCTGGCTGTATATAGATTAGAATTGTCATGCATTAAGATATAATCAGGACCAATTTTTTGCGCGTATGGAACAACTGCAGACTCTAGAATATTTGTAACGTAGTGCTCTGATGATACAAAACGATCCAATAGAACGAGCTTAGTGCTACTGCGAAGCGAAATTCCTGCCCATACCATAATTGTGCCGTCACTGTTGTAGCTGTGTCCCAGGTTCTCTTCATACGCGTATCCTTCGAGATTCATGGGTAAAAAGAACATTTTCCCATTAATTTTGCTCCCATATAGCATGTTCTTGTGCCCAACGTTGTTGACTGACCCGATTCCATTGCTTTAAAGATTGCCCTCTCCAAGGTCTTAACTAACTAATTTGCCTTCTCTCGACCTTTTTTAGATGACATGTTTGGAAACAGTCACATTATGAGCTTCATGGAGATGATTAATTAACTGCTGTAAACATATTTTCAACAAACGCAAACAGCTTGGACTTAAATTGAGAAATATGTATTGGTTCATTAGACGCAATTCAAAACCATCTTACAGAGATTCCAAAATAAGGTGTTGCTTGCCATACTATTTATCCAACGAGGTGATTACGTACGCCATACCCTGGAATCTGTGAAAGACGCCATAGCCTAGTGGCCAACGTAGTCGACTGGCCCCGATTCCCTCGATTTAAAGATTGGCATCTCCAAGGTCTTCGGCTAACTAATTTACCTTCTCTTAACCTTTTGTAGATCGTATGTCTAGAAACAGTCACATTATGAGCTCCACGGAGATGATTAATTAACTGCCGTGCCGTCACAGTGCGATTTATTCGCGCTTCTAACTGAACATATCGGTCCACATGAGGTGTTGTCATCATTGATCGTCTCAAATGTCTTTCCCGAACCTGTCCCGTTTCACGATAACGAGTCCAGAGACGTGAGAACGTTCTGAGTGGTTTCTATAACGTTTGCCACATAAATTTGGCACATTCCTGCCTCAATCATCCCCACATCCCTCAATATTTTGTTTACTGTCAAATGACGTCGAGACATGTTAAAACAATTTTTCAAAACACCTTTGCAATATAGCTTAATGCGTAAAAAAAAAGAGTGTGCGTGTAACCTTTACGCGCGATTGAAGTAAAACTTTTTGACGTACGTATCGAAAAATAAATAAGTATTTAATTACAATTCAATTATATTTATTGTCTATATACTTTACAAAAAATGATATAGCTGAAATCACACCGTTACTTCCATCAGAATCTTCCGTTAGAATCTAACGTTAGAATATGACGTCAGAATTGTATCTACCTTATTGTAATACAACACAACACAAGAGCCTTCGATAGTTAGATAACCATTTCATTTTGTAGCATTTTATAGCATATTCCATAAAATTTAAAATCCTGAGTTGAGTTTGTTTTCTTCAGTTCTACGAAGGATCCGTTATTGCTGGTAAAAGATCAACCATCCTGACTAGTGGTTTTATGGCCTTTATGGCTACCTAACCAAACCTAAAATAAGTATAAGCAAGTGTTAAAACATTTCGAATATTATTATTTTATGAACAAAAACGTGCAACATGCTTCTTTACTAAACGTAAAGCTTCCCTATAAACAATTATTTACTATCATAATATGTATGTATGTATATAAACTTACTTAATCAAATCATAATGAATGTCGCTGTCTCGTCTTTTTTTCATTTTCATTTTTTTTCAAATCTTTCTGGCGCTGATAATATGCCCTTTGACGTTCACAATTTCTTTTTCTTTTTAGCTCTTTAAGTCTATAAAACGAAAATAGCTAGGTATAAATAATAGGTATAAATAATTGGGTATAAATAGTGTAATTACACACCAAAAATAAAATGTATGCATATAGAGTAGGTACTCACTCATTTTCTTTTTCATCACTTTCTTCATTAATAAATCCACTTTGTTTATTCATATTTAAAACAAACACCTTAAACACAAATTTAAACTACTCACCACCAAAGTATTTTGGTTGACAAGCTGTTAATTCATACAATTACAGATTTAACTTTTATTTAATATAGTAAGCAGAATCGTGTTAGGTATTTTGTATCAGGTTTTGTTTCCGGTGCATTAGAATGAGGTCACGTCCGTTAGAATTACTGAGTTACCCCTAGTCGCGCCTAAAGAAGTTTTACTTCAAAAATATAAAATATATGATATCCCTAGATTTTCATTATGTTGTGTTGCCTATAATGAAATCGTTGATTAATAGAAAATCATTTATTAATAGGAATTATTAATCAAAGATTTTGATTGTGATAAAATGCACCATAAATGGACGGTTGACTGAGAACTGTATTAACAATAAAGTAAATATTAATATTATTTTAACTAGTTTCTTTTGTTTCAGAGAACTCAAATTAGCCTGTACAAATGCCTTAGCTGGGAAAAAATTCACACAAGAAATTGGCGTTGAAAAAGTGGACAAATCATTAGTTGCAAATTTTGAAATTCTCAATTTAGTACCAGAACCTAGTATTTTTCTTAACAAAACTGACAACTCAGGTAAGAACTTGTATTTAATTTTGAGTTGAAAAAGTAATCTGGAAGCGACTTGATTAAAGTTTTGAATTTAGAAAGTGAATAATCATGTATATATAAAATTAACTTCCATTATATTTAATCAAAAATTAAATCTGAAATATTTTATACAACGGATTAATCACAAAGTTAACAATTATCATACCCGAGGGCCCGAGGCTACAGTTTCGTAAAGTGTGGCAAAAACTTTTGGAAGTCCCTTTTCCCTAAGGTATTTTACCCTTGAGATCAGTAGAATTGTACCATTTCTAGATTTGTGTTCTTATCTTTAATAAATTTCCAACTGTCGCCCACAGCTATGCTTTTATTTTGTTCGTTATAACGGTAACTTTGTTTTATCAATATATCCACATTTTTTATAATAGTATATTATATACCAAGGGACTAAAGTGAATGTTTTAATCCCGCACGTGATGTTTATTGCCTGAGGGCTCGTAGAGCCCGAGGGCCAATAATCACGTAAGGTATAAAATATGTCTTTAGTCCTGAGGCATATACGCTATTTTTTGCACTTCCCAGTATTATAACTTTTAACTTTGATACAAGTAATAATTTTGATGAGTTATATAAACACGGTACTTGGATTACTCAGTAGGTAACGTTATAGCAACAGTGTCAACAAAATTTTTCAATTCAGTGACATTTCAATTAATGCTGACATTTAAAACGAATCGCAACTTAACTAACAGAATATCAAGAAAATGAATCAAGAAATGAATGAAACTACATATTTTGATATAGATAAGGCAGCTGACATGATAACGGAAGAATTAATACCCAAAAAATCAAGAAAAATTTACGAACAGCAATATGAAGGCTTTGTTAATTGGTGTAAGGAGAAAAAAGTAGAAAACTACAATGAAAACGCTTTGTTGGTTTATTTCAACGAAAAATCAAAAAATAAGTTTTGTGCGTCTACACTTTGGTCGTACTACTCAATTAAAGTTTGATTCTTACTTTATGTCCCTAGGGATTTGAAATGCAACTTTATCTCCCTAGGGATTAAAAGATACACTTAAGTCCCTGTTATACGGGACTAAAGTTGTCACTTTAGTCCCGGAAGTGCAAAAAAAATATTTAACTTCCATATTTCTCGTTTAACTCTATTTCTAACAATTTCGCGTACTAATTATGTTTTATTTTACAAATTGTTAATTATTACCTAAAGAAGCTAACACTTACTAACTCTTCAAGTCTACTAGAACATATGTAATTTTATTAAGTGTGAAAATGAGAAAAAAGACCACATAGAAAACTTTCTTTATGAGGATTGGAAATCTTCTAACGACAGGATCGGGAAGGGAACCTGGCGGTGTCGGTTTTAGCAGCTGAGTAGCTACTGACTAAAACCAGAGAACCGCTCTGGTGTAGGCATAATCATCTGCTCCCTCACCTAGTCTTGCACACTCTTAATCACACTCACAGCCATACCTCTCCAGGCTTCTGGGGTGGAGACTCACCTTCATCCTCCTCTTTCATTTTTATCACCACACGATCATACTGAAGCACACACCTACAGTTACTTTCATTGCCAACTATAGCAACACTCTTCTTTCATCGGCCCATTTCTTACACGGCGCATACTAGTTCGCTCCCGCGGTCAGTTTTTGAGAAAGGTCATAGGTGAGTTCGCTCCCGAAGCATAAGTAAGTTCGCTCCCGAGGATTAAAACGTAAATAAGTAGATAACGAGAGATTAAAATTTTACCAATATTTTATTTTACCAATATTTATATTATTATATACAATATTATACATACAAGATAATGTTAATGTGAGCAAAACTCTTGGTAAAAACGATAACTACTCATTTAATGACAATAACAAAACAGGAATAAACTTATATTCAAAATATATCAAATTTAAATTAATTAATTTTTCTTTACATATCTTGACAATTTTTCAAGAAATTGAATTTTTGTAATAGCTCCAGTTTTGAAGCTGGCCAAATGATCTTCAATTAATTTAATTTTTTGCATTTCTACCCTTCTGTATACTTTTTTAATTTTATTAGCACTGTTTATTTTTACATATGTCTCGACTTGAAATTCTTTCAACACTTCAATAAATTTAAAAATATTTGGATGGGCAGCGTAAAACGACCCATTGAATCTGCTGTGGAAAGCTTCACAAGAATTTGTTGATCTCGTCCTTGCTGAAGAATGTTCGGCCCACATTTCTGGCGGGAATAGAGAATCTTCTGATATATATGTTTCCACCAAATGGTTATTGTAAATCTCCAATTTTTTGTCTTGTGGCAAAATTTCCGCAAGATCAAAGCAGAAACAATCTCCCACATCGGCTGGTTGTAAGTAGGGAAGGCCAAATACGAAATTTAAATATTTTCCAATATCTGATTGGGATTTGTAATCTTGAGTAAGTACTAAGTGCTGAATTTTCCGCCACCTGCAGCAATGGAACAAAATAATTAATTTTTTGATAAAATATAAAAAGTAAGATCTTACCATGACTGAGTTAGATGAAATAAGCAACATTTAATCACAACGTGTGGAAGTTTTCTTTGGAATGCTAAATGTATTGCCATTTCAAAATCTATGTAAACACATTTTGATGTTAGTGCAATTTCCATTTCTTGTAGCTTGTTGAGAAGAATGTTTAAGCAATTTTCATAAGTTTGTGTTGTTTTATCAGGTAATAGGAAAAATACTAAAGGCATGTAATGACCATTACATATTCCATGTATGGTAAATAATTGGTAGAAAAACTTTGGGCAACATTTAAATGTTCCATCCACATATAAACTTTCTAAAGTGCTTAAAAAGTTCAAGTTTGTCACGCTTGTAAACATCACAATTTTAGAGTTTATATCATTTGATAGCATGAAATCTTCATTTCTATTGGTTTTTATTTCTAAATTGCTTAAGACTTCTTGAGTGTTTTCTAAGCTAGTTGGTAAGGCTGGTAGAAAGCTTCGTCTATGGTTATAGATATTCTTTCTAATATATTGCATATCAGTTGTTGTGATTGTTTCGACGTCATTATTTAGTAGCACACGGTTAATTATTTTCGACGGCTTTTCACTTACGTTTTCCGCTGCTTTTCTTTTCAAACTGTTGCTCAAAATTTGTCTGTTTAAGACGGCGTTTTCCATCGCCTCATGAGCATGATTCAAATTTGAATCAACCAACATATTTTCGTCACCCACACTTTTGAAAAATGATTTACAGCTCCTTACTAAACACTGCCACCGTTTCACATTTCCCGCCAATAATTTATGGAAATTAAATTTATAGGAATTCACCACCAACATAGGTTTTCCTTTTTCACTAATAATTTGGCTTACGTCCATTTTAAATCTTTCTCAACCAAGTGTACAGAAGAAATGATTTTGTTTATTCCGTACATTTTCTTATATTTATACAGAAAAATAGGCTCATTACTAACAAGTTTGTTATTGTCATTAAGCGATAACATGGAATGCCATTAACAGGGGATTATTTTTGAAAAATATTTGGGAGCGAACTTACCTACACCCTTTTCACGTAGGGGGATTAAAAACTGACCGCGGGAGCGAAATAGGTTGCGGCCTTCTTACACTAGAATATTGTATGTTGCACAGTATCAACTCGTCCACTGAGTCTTTCCTATCCCACTCCAATTGCCTGCTTTTTGCAGAACTGTTGTAATTCTTCACTGGTAAAAATTGTTGCATTATCAGAGACCATGACTTCTGGGAATCCGTGCCTTGAAAATATTTTTTGGAGTAAATCGATAGTGGATGTTAAAGATGGAGCTGATGTGCATGGTTCGATTTCTGCCAATTTTAATTTAGCATCGATTACAACTAGGGAATGACACGGCCTAGCACAGTTAATTTGGATGCACTGCCAGTTTTTTTCTGATTTTTCTCAATGATGAAGATGTACTATTGGTGGACTGGTTTTTACATTTGCACATGATGAACCGCAAGAACGAGTGTTCAATGTCTTTGTCGATGTTTTTCCAGTAAACGCAAGCTGTTTCATTTTGGAAATTCCAATGTGCGTTTGATGTAATTCTTCCAATACCGAAATTTGTAATGTTGATGGTACCACAACACGTTGTCCTCTAAAGATTATACCGTTATCTACGGTAAATTCGAGCCCTGTAGTATCCTCTTCCTGAAATTTTCGTAGAATGTAGGTGCTGTGTTTGCATTTTCGGTTCCTTTTTTTAAATACAACTTTGTAATCAAATGCTAAAAGAAAGTTGCAGTTAGATATTAGAATAAAAGATAAAAAACGTTTACGTGTGTTCAAAATCTCCAGTGTTCAATTAATCCTTATGAAAATCGAGTTTAAAAATATTTTATGCAAATTTCAATGGTCAAAAAACTCACAAATACCAATTACTAGGTCTTTTCTTAAACGAATTATATTGTTAGGTGTGTTTAAGATCATTAACGTTACTTAGAAGCATTTAAAATCCAAAAAAATAATGTGTGTTATTTAAAGGCCTTGTATTATAACTTGTTACTCTAAATAACAGTTCTGTATTATATAAGATAGTAGAAAACAGTAATTCATTAAGGTTACATCAGTCAACCATACATCATGTCGCATAGTCGTTGAAGCTCTAAGACTGCAATGTATTTACTTGGCCATTTGCACCCTTGAGACGTCGACAAAGTAAGTGGTTAACTTGTTTATGCTATGTCTCATCTTTTCGGGAAAATTTCCCGAGCTTTGTCTTGTTTTCCTCGAGAATACACCGCTACAAGGCTACTTGATTTATTTATGAATGTAAACAAAAGTTTTATTGCTTGGGTTTTAAGATTTTTTAATAAACATATAAATTACAAAAGGTGAGAGTTTAAGTAGATTTTGATTACACCATTAGAGTAGCTTGTTAGAAAATTTGAAATGGATTATTAATTTAAATTAGGAAGTCTTAAAAATTTTTTGTTAACTTAAATTATTGCCTGAAAACACGAATAAAACGACGTTTTCTAAAAATTAAACCTTGCTACATTGACTTATCGCTCCCGAAACTCCCTGAATACTAAATTTTATGCCAATCTTTGTTTAAATATTTAAGACAGCTCTAAGACTTTGCTGAAGGAAAATTGTTCGAGCTGCTAACTAAAAATAAGTTAAGTTCTAGTATTTTCTATATTTCTTGCAGAAAATCCAAATCCGTCTTCCGCAACGAATGTAAGGTGGAAAAGGGTAGGAATAGTATCAGGAAGATCAGTTCGTTTAGACACCATAATTTGGCCTGGTGGAGATTTATCTGTGGCAGCGGTTTCGTCACGTGCTCGAACCGTCTTCAGAGTTGTTACAGCGTTGGCTCCTCCTTTCGTCATGGAAAGTGAGTTGGATGAAGATGGACAATGTTTAAGAGGTAATACTCAGTTTTAAAAATATCTTAACTAAAAATAGAAAGCTTTATTTGATTGAATTTTTAACTGTTAACGATAAAAGATAAATAAAATAAAAGAACACTACGATTTTTTATCACCCAAGGTAAGCATTAAAAACAAAGTTATTGTACACATTAAAAATGTTATAGGATACAAGGAATAATCGGTTTACAGGAGTGTGATGTTGGTGGGTATTGGGTGTTGGATTTATGTACTTATAGGACTTATTGTCCTTTTCAGGAATGAATGGTGGAGTTTTGATGGAGTTAGTATCAGTCGTCGGCGCCATTAGGTGTTCGCTTCATGGTTTTTCTGAGTAATTTGGTGTTTTCTGGTTCCTGGTTTCTGGAACGTGCCTAAAATGCCAAAAATATTTTTTTTTTGTGTGTGAGTGTATGTAGGTGTGTGAAGTGTCTCCTCCAGCTTGAGGCCTTCCATTTGGCAAGGACAAAGGAACCACTGTAACCTTCGTCAAGGGCTCAGTTGTTTTTCCTTTTTTTGTGTAATCCTGTCGTCATTCTGTATCTACATGTAGGAAAGAGGGTTGAAGGTCGTCAAGTTCTGCAGAAAGGTCGCTGTCTATGGTTTAGAGAAGTTATCTTCGAAATTCTTGAGGTTCATTGGACTATTCCAGTGGGTATAGAGGGTCCTCTGGGCGGTGATGTTGGTTCCTTGTAGAGTCCGAGTGACGTATCGTTGTTGTAGTGTCTGAAATTGAGTAGGAAGAGAAAGTATTTTTGTATTTTGTTAGAAAAGGTCGCTTGGGTAAAGATGGTGTATAGTAGGATTTTAGCTTTGTGGATAATGTCTTTCTGTAGCGAATGAAGGAGTCTGTGAAGAAGAGTAGAGTATGGCACGGCCTTATAATCAACAAGAGGTTGACTTAAAGTTTTGTAGGTATGAAGTAGGGTTTTGGAGAGGCATCTTTCGAGTCTACCACTCAGAGCACCTAGGAGGAACGCTCGTCTTCTAATAAGTTCTACCTCAGTTTTAATTAACTCTTAGTAATAGAACATTTTTTTGATCATTTTAATGTTTACATCTTTGAAAATCTGTTATATATGTTAATTGAGAATCCTACATAATTTTGTTAATACTAAATGAAATAAAATGAGGGTGATCAGAAAAAGAGTTTAGCAGTTTCATCAGTTAACGAACGTTAAGAAAATAGGAACATTACGGTTGAGTAAATTTCAATTTTCCACAAGTTCCCTATAAGAATAGTTAACTTAACATTCTTAATAAATTATGTACGAATTTAACAAGTAAATTACTTCTGCATCAATATACACTTTCATGTATTCTTTTTTGTCTCCTCTAATGTTAATGAGATTCGAATTCCACAGTATATTTGAAAACAATGCTAATACAACCTTTGTTATGTACACAATATTATTAAATTAACAGTATTGTTGTACGTTTTTTTGTTGTTTATTATACAGCATTATTTACATCAGAATATCAAAAGTCACGTAGTGAAATATACATAGTTGTGCACATATTTCAGGCTAACAGTTTTTTTTATCAGTTACAAATATCAATAAAAACAAAATTCAATAATTTTTATTTTTTGCAGGTCTTCCATGCCATCGAGTTCTCACTTCAGATAAAGACAACCTCACCCTAGTGTTCAATGAGATGCAACGTTTAGAAGAAGAAGATGACGGAGAAGAAGAAAATCCTCCTTACACCGATTACAAACCCTTTACAAATGAGTATGGTGACGACGATGAACAATTTTTTCCGTTCCAGAAATTTAAATATAGAACCAACTGCTGTTATGGCTTAGCCATGGACCTTTTAGAAAACGTTGCTCAAGAATTAGAATTTGATTTTAGATTATACATAGTAGCTGATGGCCTTTTTGGGTCTCGGAGTATTAAAAGGAAAACTAGGAGGAGTGAAAGAGATGTAGGAAAGAAATTTTTAAGTTACAGGTATGATCCATATATTAATACTGACTTTATTCACTAAATGTAAATATCTTGTTAACTTTTTGCAAGACCTGCTTTTTTATATGGAAAAGAAACAGGGAAGCATCTCAGAAAAGAAAAAATTGAGAGCAATACTACTGAGATATTAAAGTCGTCAGTTAAAAGACGAACGAAATATGAGATAGATTTTTATTGCAGTGAATTTTGTCCCAAGTATCATTAAGTTTGAGTTATTACGTTAAGCTAGAAAAAGCAAAACGAAAGGTACAATTTATTTCACTTTCTTGCGTTTCACGAACTAATCCAAACCGGTAACGACACTTGATTTTTATTAGTGATGGCGAGTTTAACAGAAATACTTTTCTGAAAAAAAAGTTAAGTGTTGCATTAAAAAATTAAACTCAGGTTCCTTAATAAGCTTATAAAATAGAATGAATTTATCAAGTATAAAATTCTTTCACAAAAGGACCCCGCTGGATCCTAATTTTTTTCAAATTCAAGTACCTATGTGATAGCTCTTGAATATTAGATCAAAAGTGCTCCAGGGCACAAATCTCCAGAGCCACTAGTTTAGGATCTACAGCCCTCTAAAGTTGACGTAGAATACGTAGTTTGAATACAACTTGAAATGCTATTTCGTACCAAAGGATACGGAATATATATATATATATAGCGTTATGACAGTCTTATAATAAAAAGAAGAAAAAAAAAATGATACAAAGTATCTTGCGTAATGCTGTCAAATTTGTGCGTGGTTAGAATTTCCTAACTCAAATGCACATTGATGCTGCGACGTGGATATAAGATATAAATATCAACTAGTCTATACCAGGGCAAAACCAACTGCAGACATGTTTCGATCTTGTTAGATCTCATCAGTACAGTATAGGTTGTCTCTTCAGTCACTAATGAAGAGACATCTCCGGTATAGAAAAGCTGATATTTGATGTACAATAGTCGCGCCACCTGCAGACATGTTTTGATGTTGTTAGATCTCATTAGTACAGTATAGGTTGTCTCTTCAGTCACTAATGCACGTCGCAGCATCAATGTGCATTTAAGTTAGGAAATTCTAACCACGCACAAATTTGACAGCATTACGCAAGATACTTTGTATCATTTTCTTTTTCTTCTCTTTATTATAAGACTGTCATAACGCTCCGTTCGTTGTTTATTTACCTTGCGGTAGCTTTATTTATTAGATGCAAAGCGCCCACAACGGTGCTATTTTTGGAGTAGAGATGGCGTGCTTGCGAAATTTACGAGTTGTACTCACTTTCGCGACTATTGTACATCAAATATCAGCTTTTCTATACCGGGGATGTCTCTTCATTAGTGACTGAAGAGACAACCTATACTGTACTGATGAGATCTAACAAGATCGAAACATGTCTGCAGTTGGTTTTGCCCTGGTATAGACTAGTTGATATTTATATCCACGTCGCAGCATTAATGTGCATTTGAGTAAGGAAATTCTAACCACGCACAAATTTGACAGCATTACGCAAGATACTTTGTATCATTTTTTTTTCTTCTCTTTATATATATATATATATATATATATATATATATATATCCAGCAGAGGTATATAAGTATGTATATATGTATGTATATATGGGGCGTTCCATATCAAGGATGACAGTAATAAAACAAATCGCACTTGTTGTTGAGTAGGTATCCCATATACATATAGACATTTTTTCCTTCATATATTCCATCAACCTTGGTACGAAATTGCATTTCAAGTTTTATTCAAACTACGTAGTCATTTCAACTTTAGAGGGCTTTGGATCCTAAACTAGTGGCTCTGGAGCTTTGTGCCCATGATCACTTTGATCTACTCTTTAAAGATATCACATACTTGAATTTGAAAAAAATTAACCGGAAGCCATTTTCCATAAGGATCCTGCGGGGTCCTTTAATGTCTACAATTATAAATTAACATTAAGGTAACAACTTTGGTTTTTGTTTTGAGTTATCCTCCATTTCTACTTTTTTTTGTAACAATGAACTAATTTCCATTTACTTTTACCCAGCTTTAATAATCTAAAAGCCTATCAGTAAATTAAACACTTCAAACAGCCAAAGGCAAGCTCTTTTTTTGGTAATTCAAACTTTTCTTGATGCCGATTTTTCATGTTTTGTTCCAGATTCAAGGACGACAACATAAAAACCGACAGGACCGAAGAACTAAATCCGGACGAGGTGGACATCAAGTGGAACGGAATCGTGGGAGATCTTGTGTCAGGGGCGGCACACATGTCTTTTGCTGCCCTTAGTGTTTCTAGCACACGAAGTGAAGTAATAGATTTTTCTGTTCCATATTTCTTCAGTGGCGTGTCATTTTTAGCTGCTCCACAACAGAAATCTGAAATTCCTTTAATGGCATTTTTGTTGCCATTTTCTCCGGAATTGTGGATTGCTATTTTTACAAGTAAGTCATTAGTAAGAAATATATCATTAAACAATAAATTGGTTTTCATATTTTTTTTTTAAATTGTTTGTTTCTACAATTTGAATATCTACTTTACTGTTATAACTAGGTACGTTATTCAGGAATGCATTTTAAAAGTCGCTATCAGAGTTCTGAGCATTTTGGAAATCGATAATATTCAGAAATCAGTACACACCATTAACGCTGCGATACTTTCCTTAGGTGCAAAATAAAGTTTATGGTTTTATAGTTATAGGATGTAAAGTTTTAAAATTTATATTCTGCAGTTGCCATTTACAACTGGTAAATGAACTTAGACTCTTTTATAAATGTCATGGTTTTCTAAAGTGTTCTTAATAAAATTAATGAAGAACCTAAAACAGGTTCTTGTTGTATTGGTAGATAGATTGTATAACTGGTCAGTATTAAATTTACTAGAATTAAATATTAAAAAATGCTTCGCAATAACGTTTACAAGATGCTTAACAAACTACTCTTTTGATTACAAAATAAATGACAAAATGATTAAAAGAGTAGATGAGATACGAGATCTTGGAATCTTATTTGATGCTAAATTAACTTTTAAAAGTCACATTGACAACATTTCATCCAGAGCTTTAAAGAACCTAGGCTTTTTAATAAGAAACAGCAAGGATTTAGCAGTTAACAGTATCAGACTTATTTACTTATCCCTTGTCAGGTCAATTTTAGAATATGGTTCAGTAGTTTGGTGTCCACTTTATAAGTGTGATGTTGCAAGTATTGAACGAGTTCAAAGGAGGTTTGTTAGGCATTTTGTATATAAGTTAGGCATCAATTGGAGTGATATAGAATACGGGGAAGCTTGTAATATAACTGGTCTTTCGTCTCTCGAAAAGCGAAGGCATGATGCGGATTTGCTGTTCTTGTTTAAGTTATTGAATGGAGTGGTAAATTGCCCAGAACTTCTGGCCTTATTTCAGTTTAATATTGGATCTAGCGCTAGAAATAGACCATTACTTTACGAACATGCTAATTTAACTAATTATGGGCGTCACAGTCCAGTGGCGCGTTTATCCCGTGAACTAAATAACCTGCCCTTTCATTGTGACATATTTTTCAATTCGTTTTTTATGTTCAAAAAATTATTACAGCAAACATAACGCTAAAGCTATTTGTACTATTCAGGATGTGATTTTTTTTTCCTATTATCTTTTGTTAGACTTACTATTTTATATATATTTTTTCTATTTCTATTATTGTTTGAAATGGTTTAGCCGTAAATAAAGTACTTTTTTTTCTTAAATAAATACTGAATTTTATGAAAAGTGGAGCATGTCCTTTTAATTCTGATTTTTCCGTATTTTTTATGCTTTTATTGGACATTGACTAGATTTTTTTAATTACTTACAGTTTTCACAATTTTACAAATTGCAGTCAAAAGTTGGTCAAAATACACAACGATTGGTTTTCCTGTGGTAGTCTTAGAGATTCGATAGACCATAGACCACATCATTATTTTTTTTAAACGATGAACAGACCCTTTCAAATCTTCTGCAGTTTTGAACATAGACCTCGTTTTCTTTGAGGGTTGTACAACCAGGCGAGATCGACCCCTTTGTAGTAGGTTTCTTTTGCTCAGACGTCATAGCACTGTTTTATTTGATAACTTACCATTACCAACCGTTGATTTATACCAACCAGCTGATCTTCCTCTGTAGATTGGATGCTTAGGCTTCAGTGGACATACCTGCACCTGTCAGAATCCCACCGCAGTCTTATTTCTCTACCGAACAGGACTTTGAATGGAGTTTATTTTTTAGATTCATGAACAGCTGTTCGGTATGCGATTAGAAATAATAGAATTTCTTCTTCTTAGTCTCGTTGATTTTCAGAGAAATCTCGTATCACGTATCTTAAAATTCTTCTTTGGTCCGAAGTGTAATTCAACAGGCACACCAATTCGACTTATAAACTAATTAGATACTTTTTCACCTCCTACCCAAACTAATCTATTACTACAAAGGTTTATTTATCTCCAACGTCGGTTAGACAGACAACTAGACATTCCAGTATGCTTTTTGGCTCCGAGGGATAGGCAAACCGTACTATTCTGGCAATATAGGCTTGGTTCATTAGCTTTGTGTGTCTTGTTCTTTTACTGGGATTGGTAGATTTTCTCTAGGTGTGCGTAAACATATTGCATTTCTAATCTTGTTATCAATTGGTCAAAGTCTTCGGACTCTTCGGTAGGAAGAGTTTGCAATATAAGGCTTCTCCATCGAGTGCTGTGGAGTTCCATTTCTTGGCAGCAGTTGCTTCAATTAGGTCACTGCGTCTTGCCATCAAAAATGGGTGGCTTAATTCTTATTTCATATCTCCTGGAGCCCCTGATTTTAGATTTTCTTTTTCTTTGAAACCTTTACGTGAAAACCAATGTTTAATTATCTGCAGTAACCTGATTTCAAAACCTGGCGAGTCTATATTACTGATCTCATTGAATAGTAGTTGCGCAATTTTTTCTTGTAATCTTCAAATTACTTTCTTCACACTTCACGGGCTAGGTTTCCTAACTCAGTAGACAATTTGGACAGCTTTTTATTTAGTTTCTTAACCATCTGATTGAATACTGTGGACATCTCGGTAAAAGCTTGTTCATCTTCTCATGGTTTTAATTTGACATCTCACTGAAAAGAGTGGGTATCTTCTCATTCTTCTCAGTAGAAATCGTGGTCAATTGGGCATCTTCAATTCGATGGTTTTGTGATTAATTTCTTGATTCACGTTACCGTATAACTAATACTGTTTGCGTCATAGCTGTTTTCAAATCCAATGCATTTAGTTCTCTTCTGATTTTTCTACTAATGGTTTATAACAATAATTTTATGCATATTTACTTATACTTAAATATGCATGTTGCTTAGTTTATTTGTTCCATATATTTCGATCTGTATTTAAAGAAATTTGATCTACCAAAAATTGACTGATATACTTTCCATTTATTACTTTTTTTTATTCACCACCATCAAATTTAGCTACAGATTCTTTTCTGCGATCTCATTTCAAAGCTAAAACGCTTAAAGTATATAGGATATTTTTACAAGCAGGGATTATGGTCGTTAGATAAGAGTTGCGAGCGTCAGGACTTCGATGGCCATTTGTGGTTGGCGTTAACTGATACTCCGAATTACGACCGAGGCGAAGTTTCTAGAACGCAAAAAAATGTGTCATTTCCGGTTTTTTGCTCCATGACACCGCTGTGATGTCTTTAGGTTGTTTTACTAGAGATAATGTCATGGCGGTTGGAAATTTCGTCCGAGATGGCTGGATATATGTTCAAAACTGCCAAAGCAATGATGTAGAAAACAGTTTGATGGCTTATTTATAAAATAAATATCATCGATATTTATTTGAAAAAAGTACAAAATCTATTAAAAGCTTATTAAACCTAACACTTACAAGTTCTAAAAACTTCATTTTCAACATATTTCTTAGGATACGATTATGGATTTTATCTTTAATCCGTCTTATTATCAATTTGTGTAAAATACAAAGACCTAATCCTAACTAAATATTTTCAGATTTATTTACTACGCATTTTGGTTGATATATATATAGAAGAACAGAATTGAACTTTACCACCTGCTCTTATGACGATTTATACCTACAAAAAATGATTTTTCGAACAGTTGCTTTTAAACAATATCGTTCGTACTTTTTTAAAGAACAATTTTTCCTAAAATAAGCTTTCTTAATAAATTTTTTTAATAGCAAAATACCGTTTCCAAAATTGACTGTCTTGGCAATGCAGATTAGACTTCTTTGTACGAGCGGGGGAATTTCTCGTACGATTCAATTCAAATAAATATACATTAACTTGGAACAATATGTAGATAATTATAAAGTTCTGCTTTCGCTGCCCTGAGATGCATACTTATAGTCGTAAATATCCTTAATTTTGTTTATTAGAAATAAATACAATTGTTTTTATAATTCACGTTCACAAAGTTTCTATTTCGACACTAAAAACAGTATCGAAATAGATTCATTGTAACACTGTTTTTGGTAACTTTTTGTTTTACACAATTGGTTGCACTGCACTGATTTTCAACGAAAGAGTTCAGGTAGTAAATCAAGAAGTATGTTGTAGTAAATTATTTACTACATTATCAGCATTATTGCTAAATTCGGAATATTTTATACAAATTTGACAAACATTCTAATTTAAAATCATTAAAACTGACAAGTGTCAAAACTGTCAAGATTGCCAACATAAATAAATATTTGGAAAAACTCTTATTTTACTTTTTTTTATACTTTTAAAAGTTCATTATAAAAAATAGTATGTAACACTCGAGTTACAATGACGGTTTGTAGTACTCGTTCTTTGCGAAACTCACCGCTTCGCGGTTCGTTTCACAAACTGAACTCGTACTACGAAACCTCTGTCATTGTAACACTTGTATTACAATATACTATTGTAGTTCTTTATTTAACTATTATAATGTAGGTAAAATCAGTTTTTAATTCCAGGTTTGAATATAACAGCGATAGCAGTAGCTATCTACGAATGGTTGAGCCCATTCGGTTTAAATCCATGGGGTCGACAACGTTCAAAGAACTTCAGCATGAGTTCAGCCCTATGGGTTATGTGGGGCCTTCTTTGTGGCCACTTAGTGGCTTTTAAAGCACCAAAAAGTTGGCCTAATAAATTTCTTATTAACGTTTGGGGAGGTTTCTCAGTAATATTTGTCGCTAGTTATACTGCCAACATTGCAGCCTTGATTGCCGGTCTATTTTTTCATAATACAGTCAGCAATTACCATGATAGAAGTGTAAGTATTATTGTATATATTTTTTGTAGAGAAATTTTAAATTCGTGTTGCTTGATTTACTCTTACGAACTGGAAAATAAACGCCAATCCGATGTAAAAGTGTTTCACGAAGATCGAAGAACGGTTACTTTTGATTGGTCTATAAACGTTTGTTTTTATACCAATCGGAAAAAAAGTTATCGGCGAATCATCCTACATTAGGAAAATGCAAGTGCTCACACTGCCCAAAAGACAATCAAGTTTTTAAAGCTTTAAAACATCGAATTGTTAGACCATTTAACGTATAGTCTCGATCTAAGTCCCAACGTCTTCTTCACGTTCCTAAAGATCCATAATTCAATGCGTAGGCAGCGATTCCAGTGGCTAGAAGAAGCCATCGATGTCTTTAAAACAGTGATTTTGCAAGTTTCAACTAAAGACTGGAATATCTGTTTTACCAATTAGTTTGAACGTATGCAAAACTAAAAAAAGAACCCTCGTATAGATACCAAATGGATTCCTCAAAAGTGGCTAGCAAGTTACCTAAACTAAATTTATAAAAAAATCTAGTTTTGGTTTCTGTGGATTTGTTGAAATCCAGAAGCTTGATTAGTATGCAATAATGAAGATAGCAGCAGCGCTGTTTTAATTACACCATCAATGGCACTTCTTGAGTAGAGAAAGACAGAGACAAGCACTAATTAATTTCGAATTGAGACGCAAAAGTAAACAATGAAATTTTTGAGCACACAATGAACCGCCTGCAACTGCCGTCGGGTCTAATAAGGCTGCTAAATGAAAATTCTATAAGCGGAAAATGCAATTAGCACTATTTTCCTTGCTGGAACTTTCATAAATCAGTTAGCAAATCAGCTACGCCTAAAACTTTCGTTTTTGTTTTGAAATACTTATAGGATTTATTTTTTGTATTAATTAATGTGCAATTACATCATTTATTTGCTTTATTTTAATACAAATGGGAGAAAGTAGGGAAAGAGTATGCGACGGATAAATACGTATGTTATGTTTCTTTTGTTTTTTAAGGATGGGATATCCTTTTGAGTGTAGTGCTACAATTTTGTTTTCCAGCTTTGTCCGTGGCAATTTAATCTTCTTTAAGAATGACCATTTAGCTTTAGCTATATTTCTGTTATATTGATAGTGTGGCTTTTTTGTTCGATCAATTACTGTATGCATTTTTATATAACTTTATATACTACTATATACGAGGTCTGTCGCAAAGTAAACAGGACTTTTAAGAAATTTAACGATACTAGCGGCGCCATCTGTTATTGGGGCCAGCGTTCGATAAGTATATCTTTCATTGATGTACTGTCAAAGTTTCATGACAATCTAAGCACTTCACGGTGAGTTGGCGCTGAAACTGACAGTACTTTTTTAAAATCGGTCGAAAAATGAACATCGAACAAACGGCCAATATTAAGTTATGTTTTAAACTTGTTGAAACATTTGTTTATCTCGTAGCCGAGTTCACGAGTCGTTAGCACGGTTCAAAGATGGTTGTGAATCGCTGGAACACCTCGAACATATTGGCCAGCCGATATTTGTTATCATGCCAGAAATTGTCGAAAAAGTGCGTCTGTTTATTAAAAATGAACCAAAATCTTTATTGAGATACATGCAAATGGAATTAAATATCTACAAAGATTTTATGTACTTATTTATAGCATTTTGGCCCGGAATTTGGGCATGAAAAAGGTTTGTTCCCCACAAGCTCTGGAATGATAAAAAAATGCTTCGAACTCAACATTCGAGAGACACCATTAAAGAGGACAAGAAAGATAAAAAGAACATTGTGACCGGTAATGAAACGTGGTGTTTTCAATACGATCCTGAAACCATGCGTTAAAAGTTCTGCATGTAAGCACCTAAGCCGTTTGGAAAAATCAAAAGTGAAGACAATGTTGATTTGTTTCTAAGATTCAAAGGGAATTATTCACAAAGAATTTGTTCCAGGTTCCCGCGGGCCAAACGAAATACTATGTATTGGTGTTATGAGGCTTTTTCTCTCGCGTATTCTTCGTGTTCGACAAGAATATCGCGAAGAAGGAAGCTGGCGCTTGTTGCACGATAATGCACCATCACATCGATCCACACTTATGTCCGTTTTTTTGACAGAAAATGGCATTTTAACCATATTCTCCGGATATGGCACCGTGCGACTTTTTTCTGTTCGGTGTACAAACGTAGAGGCCATCCAATAGGCGTCGACGATCATTTTGCAGAACCTCCCAGTCAAGTATAAGTGAAAATCTACATTTTTAATCTAGAATATTTAAATTTTTTTATAAAGTGGAATCTTACAATATTCTTAAGCTATATCGAAGATATATTTTAGATGGTCTTTATTTTTATAGTTGCTTAGTCAAAAGGTTGGAGCTCCTAGATCGTCAGCTGCTGAATACTACGTCCAAAAAGCCAACCAGCTTCTTTGGCAACACATGCATAAATACTCATTAGAAAACATTGAAGAAGGCGTGGAACTATTACGAAATGGATCTTTAGATATACTGATAGCTGATACTCCAGTTTTAGATTATTACAGAGCTACAGATCATGGTTGTAAATTGCAAAAAATTGGAGATACAATTAATGAAGATACTTATGCAATTGGAATGACAAAAGGATTTCCTCTAAAAGTAATTTTTTATATATAATTTTCCTTTATTACTTTTCTCACTTTATACACTTGTTTAAAATATAATAAATCATAAGACTAATTAAATTAAGATTAATATACTTTCAGGATAGTATATCAGCAGTAATAGCGAAATATTCCAACAACGGTTACATGGATATTCTACAGGAAAAGTGGTACGGTGGACTGCCGTGTTTCAAACTCGCTACGGATATAGCTCAACCTCGGCCTCTAGGGGTTGCTGCTGTGACAGGAGTGTTTATTCTACTGGGGGTGGGTGTGGGACTCGGACTACTCATTTTACTGGTTGAGCACCTGTTTTTCCGTTACACGCTTCCGATTTTAAGGGATAAACCTAAAGGGAGTGTTTGGAGAAGTCGAAATATTATGTTTTTTAGTCAAGTAAGTTAACTTAATATATATGTTTAAACTGTTAACAGTTTACATGATTTAAAACTATATGTTATACGAGAGTAGACGAAATTTTAATATTTTATGTAAACGTTATATAATTTAGACACTTCGACTTTCTGTCAATAACGATGTAAATATGTTTTTAGAGAAGATTTAAGAAAATTCGTAGGTTTTAAGGATGCATTGGTTGTTCTTGATATTCTCTTTGAGTTTCCTTGGCACAAATGCGTCAATTTTGTTTATTTACCGTTCGATTTAACGTAAAATGCACGTCTCATCTCTGATGAAAAATTGGCCTGATTTCTTCAATTTTCAAACAGCCAATCGGAGAAAAATAATCAATAGTATTTAGTTTGTGTGTCAGTTGTATATTCTAGGCATAAAGGTTTAAGTCTTTGTGTATAATAAGCCGTAAACTGGTTAATGAAATGCGTAATTCTTGTTATCGACGACTCACTGAGCGTTACAATTTCCTTCACAGTAGTGATACTTTCTAGTGTACGAACAGTTTTTGGCCTTCCAGTCTTTGGAAAGTCACCAGTTTGCTCGAGTTTACGGACCAAACGACCAACCGCAGTTTCGTTTGGATGTTTATGTCGACCAAAATATTCGCGGAGAGCTCGTACGTATTTTTTATTTTTGCACCATTTTTGTAGTGTTCGTTGTAACATTAAAACTTCCCAAAAAGTGCGTTTTGGGTTCTACTGTGAAGAATTTTCTTCAATTTCTTTAGTAGTCGTAACTAGGGTTTCCAATCTGTTCTGCTTTCACCACAAAATGGTGGAAATTTGGTGTCTCCTCAAAAAAAAAAATGTAACTCTAACGTGGCTCTCTTCACATATATGGATTGACCTTGTATTTGAAGAGAAGGTACCACCGAGCAATCGGATAGTAAAGTCAACTCAAGTTCTATCGCAGTAAACAAGAAAGTATGTTATCAGTAAAACCACTAGCGGTACAATGTATAATTAAGGCCGTAAGGCGATTAAATTAAAATAAAACTCACCAAAAATAGGCCCGGAAACAATAATCTGGTGAATTCTTTAACTAAAACGATCCGATAAATCGTTACTTCTTGAATAACTTTAACACGATTTTTAATCGAATATGAATTCACAGCGATAAATGACAAACATTTAACCAACAAATAAACATAAAAATGTTAAAAAAAATGGCTTCCCCGTCAAAATGACGTTCCCGTCAAAATGACGTTTAGTTTTTTGCGGACCCATTATGTGAAAGAATATTAATGGACACATCTCACTTCTCGTACAAATTTATCAACGTCTTAATTAAAAACAACGGTTTAGGAAATTATTGTCTATTTTCTAGCCTGTTTTACCTATTTACCACCCTAAAAACATTCAACCTTACTTGTCATGTAAACTCTGTAGGTACATAAATTATCCTGAAGTGTAAAATGGTACAAATTGATAAACATCTTGTTTTCTGCAACCGACATGCACGTGACATTCATTGACAGTTTGAGGTCAGCTTTCTCTCCACGTGGACAAAGACAGATTATCATTACGGTTTAAAATATCTTCTCTAGTTCGTAATAAGTTGAGCACGATGTCACCGACACGCTGCTCTTTAATGAATAGAGTGTCGTTGGTGAATCTTGGTATATAAATTTACAGCAGGAAGATAAAACTTGTCATGTAATATTTCACTAACTTGTTTGTGTTTCTGTTAACAAATAGATACATCGAGCTATAGTTGCGAATAGAGCAAACTTAAATTGTGGTTTATTTTTTAACAAACTTTAAAAAAGGAGGAGTTCTCAATTTGACCATATTTTTTTATGTATATTACCGAATAACTCCGAAATTTATAATCTGATTTGAAAAATTCATTTTGCATTCCAAAGAGTAGAGTGTCCATGTGGTCCCATAAAAATTTGGTTCCGCTCTGGTCATCAATGTGGAATATATTCCAGGAAATACCACAAAAATCAACAGAGTAAGCTCTGCTGTTAACTTAATATCTTAAAGGTCTTTTCTTACAAGGAGAAGGAATGAGCATTTAATCAATTTGCTTGATCACTGCGGGTTGGTGATTTCAGACAATTAAGTCCACGTTTCATCACGATGTTTTCCTTCACCGTACGTGCATGGTGATTCTAGGTGTTAGACAATTTACTTATGTCTGCAAAAAGTCACATTGGTACATGTTGGGAGTGTTAGAGATTGAACTCAGTAGGTACCTTTTGCACGGTATTCGGAAGGTTTTGAAAATATTTCATACCTACACGTCGGTTCCTATTACCGACTCTCCTGTATGTCTTACAAAGGCGTCGGCATTTCTTTACATACAATATCAAAGCGGATAACAAAGATATAAACAATTGGAGCCAACTTCAAGGAAATCGAAATCAGATGCCTATAGTTGATTTCAATTTTTTTAAGAAATAAAGTTTTTAGTAGATTTCCAAGAAATTTTATTTTTATTAGGAAACAGAACATGAAAAAAATTCTTAAACAGTAACTTAATACAATAATGCACTTAGACCTAACATTATCAAATGTATCTTATCCATTCTTCTCTCTCTGTTTATAGAAACTCTATCGGTTCATCAACTGTGTGGAATTAGTTTCACCCCATCACGCCGCCAGAGAATTAGTGCACACCATTAGACAAGGACAGATAACCAGCTTGTTCCAGAAAAGTATCAAAAGGGTTCGTATCGAATTATTTTCTTTCTTTTCGCTTATACAGAAAAACACACTCACTCTTGCCGTTTGATGCGTCTTTTTCACAACAGGACCGGCTCAATAAACCCTGTTAACAATTATCTAAAAAGTTTATAAAAATAGAAAAATTTGGTATAATATAACTCTCTGTTTATTAAAAGTTTAGTTTTCGTTATCAACTCACTTGTGCCACGATATTTTATCAAAACAAGTTCTAGGTAGAAAGAAAAATGAACACAATTATATTAAAAGTTTGTAACTGTTAAAAGCTTGTAAGATAACTGTCCCTAACAACCAAACTTTTATGTACAAAAGATATAATAAGATAATAAAGTAATATGTGTCGTCAAGTCTATTTTAAATTTTAAATAAATGAGCTTTTGAATAAATATGCTATCGTTTTTTCGATTATTGTCTTTTTGTTGATTTTATCGAATTTTTGTTGTGTTTCCAGGTTTTTAATTTTTTTTTTGTTGTGTTTCCAGGTTTTTAATTTTTTTTTTGTTGTATTTGTCCGGTTTTGTCATTTTTTTACTTGTTTTATTTACTTTCTCAATTTTTCTCTTTTATATAAAATTATTATCTATATTTTTTTTATTATGATATTTTTTTGTTTTTTTTTTCTTATTTGTGTTTTTTTTTTCATTTTACTTTAATTTCTCGTTTGTAACCATTTTTTTCATTTTAATTTTTTTCATCTCTCCCTATTTTCTATATTTTCTTTTTCCTGGTTTTTACAATTTTTTTTCATTTATATTCTATATTATATATTCATATAATATACTCATATACTATTTTCTAACATTTGTGATTTTTCTTCTCTTTTTTCATTTTTTTTTTTAATTTAATTTATTGGTATTTTAATTATGATATTTTTTTTCTGTTTTTTCCTACTTTTTCATTATTTTTTTTTCGATTTTCCCGTTTTTTTTATTCTTACCTTTTTTTCTGATTTACCCTGTTTTTATTTTATTTTTTTTAAGCATTTTTCACGATTTTCAACATTTTTTTAGGATCCTCAACAATATTTTTAGAATTTCAAACAATATAGTTTTTTTTTTCGATTTATTAACTTACACCCATCCATTAAAAACTCGTAGAAGTAAATAATAAATAAATACATTTCATTAAAAAATTAGATTGTCGTTTTTTTATTATTATAAAAAAATATAAATTATAGCCTATATATTCCCGAGGAATAACAAGAAAAATTCATCAAAGCCATCCCACAGTTTTGAACTGGAATGGTGTCGGTTAGAATTATTATTTTTGACAGTATGGCACTAGATGCGTTATGTATCATCTTTGACATTTTGTTATATTAGACTGTCACAAAACGCTCTGCTCGTTTTATCATTTTACCTTGCCTAAGGTTATATACAAGATGCAAAGCGACCACTGAAGTACCATTTTTGGAGTGAAGATGGAGCCACTTGCGACTGTTTATCAGTTTCGCAATTTAAAATCTATAGATATCGTTCAATTTATAGCAGGGATGTCTCTTCATTAGTGACATAGTGACTGGAGAGACATAGCCTATACTACACTAACGAGCTCAAATGAGAGCGAAACACGTGTCTGTAGTTTGGTTTTGCCCTGATATGAGTTGAATGATATTTATATCTATTTATATCGCAGCATCCAGGTGTCTTTTAAAGTGTTAGTAATTCTAACCGACACCATTCCAGTTCAAAACTGGAATTATTATTTTTGACAGTATGGCACTAGATACGTTATCTTATTATTATTATTATTATTATTATCTTTGACATTTTGTTATATTAGACTGTCACAAAACGCTCTGCTCGTTTTATATATATATATATATATATAACGAACAGAGCGTTTTGTGACAGTCTAAGAATGTCCAAAGATGATACATAACGTATCTAGTGCCTTACTGTCAAAAGTAATTATTTCAGTTTTGAACTGAAATGGTGTCGGTTAGAAATTTCTAACACTTTAAAAGACACCTTGGATGCTGCGATATAAATAGATATAAATATCATTCAACCTATATCAGGGCAAAACCAAACTACAGACACATGTTTCGCTCTTAGTTTGATCTCGTCAGTGTAGTACAGGCTATGTCTCTCAAGTCACTAATCAAGAGACATCCCTGCTATAAATTAAACGATATCTATAGATGTCAAATTGCAAAACTGATAAACATTTGCAAGTGGTTCCATCTTCACTCCAAAAATGGTATTTCAGTGGTAGCTCTGCATCTTGTATATAACCTTAGGCATAAATAAATAATTACTTTTGACAGTAAGGCACTAGATACGTTATGTATCATCTTTGGACATTCTTAGACTGTCACAAAACGCTCTGTTCGTTTTATCATTTTACCTTGCCTAAGGTTATATACAAGATGCAGAGCTACCACTGAAATACCATTTTTGGAGTGAAGATGGAACCACTTGCGACTGTTTATCAGTTTTGCAATTTGACATCTATAGATATCGTTTAATTTATAGCAGGGATGTCTCTTGATTAGTGACTTGAGAGACATAGCCTGTACTACACTGACGAGCTCAAACTAAGAGCGAAACACGTGTCTGTAGTTTGGTTTTGCCCTGATATAGGTTGAATGATATTTATATCTATTTATATCGCAGCATCCAAGGTGTCTTTTAAAGTGTTAGAAATTTCTAACCGACACCATTTCAGTTCAAAACTGAAATAATTACTTTTGACAGTAAGGCACTAGATACGTTATGTATCATCTTTGGATATATATATATATATATATATATATATATATATATATATATATATATATATATATATATATATATATATAATGAAATGAAAAATGATACAAACGTATCTTGCGCCATGCTGTTAACGTGATCCAGATATAAAACCTTTGTGCGAAGGTTAGACTTCCTAACCCTAAGCACCAAAAACCTAACTACCAACACTGTATTTTACTCTATTAGAGCTCATTAATACAGTACAGGTTATGTCTCTCCACTCACTACTGGAGAGACATCCCCGGTATAGACTGACTGATACTTAATGGTTTTACTTGGAGTGGAGATACTTGCGAATGTGTTTAACTTTCGCAAGTATAAGCAACAAGTATCAGCCGGTCTATACCGGAGATTAGTGACTGGAGAGACATGACCTGTACTGTACTGATGAGCTCGAATAGAGCTATTGTATTGATACATATATCTATGTTGCAGCATTTTGTGCTTAGGGTTAGAAATTTAAACCCTCGCACAAATCCAGGTTTTATATCTGGATCACGTTGACAGCATGACACGAGATACGTTTGTATTATTTTTCATTACTTTATTTCGTCAATCAGAATTTTTTCTAGAAGCCAAAAATAAACGATATTTGGTTGTTTGCGCTTGGTCCTGTTATTGCTTTTTCACCAAATAATCTTTCCTTTTTAACGCAAATAATAAAACTCTCTTTGACTAATGTAAGTAGTGCTTTATAATTGAAGTAGTTTAACCAGTTGATAATACAAGCAAGCACTTAAAAATCAAGCTTCTGCACTTTCTAAGTATCTATTAGAATAAAATACAAATAAAAGCAGTAACACAAAAAAACATTTTGAGCAATACCTGACTAGTAACACTTTACAAATAAAAATAAACGGTTTATAAATTTGCTGTCATAAAAATTGGACCTCTACAAAAGAGTTAGTTAACTCTTTAGCTGTCATTACGAATAACTCAACGATTAAATGATTTGCATTCGAGAAAATATACGAAAAAAATAAATAAAACGTAGTTAGTACATCCATTAAAATAATTTTTAATTCATTGTCTAATATATAATAAAATTGAACAAAATGTATCTTTGAAACTAATTATTATTCCTATAAACTACACACATATACACATATAATATCAAAGAGTCAATGCAGTATTTTGGAATATTCGATGCAATTGTCTTGATGATTCTTGTTTCAGAAGGAACATGAACAACGTAGACGTAGAAAAAGTAAAGCACAATTTTTCGAAATGATTCAAGAAATTCGTAGGTAAGTGTATAAACAGTCAGTTTTATTTAGCAAAATTACTATTAAAAATAAAGCACCATCCGTAGGCAACAACAAGAGGAACGCGAACCACCTCTTGAACCGGTAACAGAAGTCGATTCTGAACATACGGTGTCTCCCGACGAAAAGAAGTCGAAATTAAGTCCGAGTATCATTAAAAGAACATTTTTAAGATCTAGTCCGAAAGCAGATAACGGGAACAAATCTAGATCACCTACTACTTATTTTAATAAACAATTATTTAGCCCTAGATCGAAGGACAAAGCTAAAAGTTCGACTACGTTAAACATACGAAGATTTAGTTCTGACAGTGTTTTTAATTCATCACCAATACATAAGAAAGATCACAGTGCTGTAATTGGAAGGCGGTTAAGTAAGGATGCTTCAGCTTTTTTGTCAAGTTCTCCACCAGATATTAACAGCAGAAGGTAAATTATCATTTTAGTATGTTTTTTGTGTATTGATTTTCCTGTATTTATTCTAGATCTAGTTACTTGGACATAATAACCTCCGGTTCGAAACTAGGTGGTAAAAGTCCGATCCTTTCAATTGAAAACCTATCTGACTGCAGCAAATACTCGGAACCAATGAGAAAGCTTTCAGATTCTGAAAGCATTGGTAAAAAATTGGCTACCTTACCCAGATATCATCAAGATTCGATCGAAAAACATCGTTTACTTCAACCACAACACAGTTTGAATTTGGGTAAAAGTGACGAAACTTTAAGTAAAAATTTAAAACCTGAAGTTGTGGGACAAGCTAGAAGTTTTAATAATGTTTCACAAACGTATAATAATGATAAAAATGTATTATCGGATGATGAGATTGCTAGGAGAAACAGAGAAACAGTCGGTCAGCTACAGGTAAGAAACTGTGCACAAAACTTAATTTTAGTATTTGTATGTATGAATATAGGTTTGTTCCAACAGTACCATTCCAGAACCGTTCGGCAACTGCGCAGAAGACGAAATCTCGATATGTTTGAAGTACTGAGTTTATTCGTAACGATTCTAGAACGGTTTTTCGGTCTTTTGGAACAGGGTTGATATATATACCTGTGACCTATAAGATCTACTGTGTCGCTCTTTTATAATCACAATCACAATTTGTAGATTTACTAAGCAAAACTTCTTTTGTAAGCTAAATTTGACAACTGAGATTATTTGTTAATTTCCTGCAAAATCCTTTAAATTTAACAGTAATTTTTTTCTTACCACAGAATTTGATTACTAAAAATCCAAAGCCGCCTCTGAAACGAACAAAAGACAATAATTCAAAAACAAACCCGAATCCCCAAATTCGAATTCAAGTTGAGGATACGTCAGAGAACGAAATACGACAAACTCCTTCATCACGAAAAACAAAAACTCGACATCAGAGTCTTGGAGATGCTGCCGGCACATCTGATTCGAGAAAACGAAATAAGTAAGTCGAATTTATTTTGATATGCTTTTGAATATGTCAATATGTAACAACACTGTGTGAAATTACCTGTCAATGTTTTATTTTAAAATAACACTACTTCTTGGATTTTATTTTCATAAAATTCTGAAATATTCTTACAGAGATGGTATTGCAAACTTTTTTAGTCTTTGGTAGTTTATTCACAGGGTAGTTTTCCTCTGCGTAATAATTTAATAGTTTTACTTTTTATTGTATTATTTTATATTGTAATCATCCAGGTCAAAGTCAGTACGTTAGATCTCAAGGTGAGCTTGCCACCTTTTGTGCTGTCTCTAAAACAGACTCTTTGATGCCCATTTTTCGTCGGCGACATTTCTGCAATCGCTCATTTGTGAGCGACATTTTTTCATGCTACCAAATGTCGGCGACCATTTTTAGATCTTAAGACCAGCTTAAATAGTCTATTTTTTATGCTCACGTAGAATATGAATTAGATATAAAAGAGCGTCGTTGAGGTGGCACTCGAGGAGTGCAGAGTCTGAGGTTGTTTGTAAGAGTCACCCTTTGGGGTGTCTCTTAAACAGACCCTTGGGTCTGACCGTTGTGACTCTTGATATAATATTGTTAAAATTGTTGTATTCAGTTATTACATTTTCATATTTTTTATAATTCATTTCTATTGCTTGTTTCCTGTTATTTATCTCATCTTCTACTTGGTAAGGATTCTGCCATTAGCAGTATACTTAA
The DNA here is from genome assembly GCA_964028335.1 of Altica lythri. NCBI lineage: Eukaryota > Metazoa > Arthropoda > Insecta > Coleoptera > Chrysomelidae > Altica > Altica lythri. Next base: position 7,471,711 of record OZ034807.1, on the reverse strand, counting down.
CAGATGGTTAGATTACCACGACCTGGGTGGAAAGTTTACTGGTACCGCTACCCCTCATCCCAAAATACTAGGGTACCTCTTCTATTCCCCTCAGGCATGATAATATATTAAATAGTAGTTTTGGCTACAATTAGTTATAATTTACAGATTGACCGAACAATCAAAATCGTTAGACAGTGCTAATCCAACTTCGTCAGACCGTCGCCGAAACCGAACAACATCCCGATCAAAATCCAGAGAAGACGACTTACCTCCAGCTCCTCCACCCCCGAATTGTTCCCCAAGGAACTCCAATGGTCGTTCTCCCTTAGAGCGTCTCTCCAAAGATGAACTGGTTTTATTATGGCGAAGCTCTGAATCAGAGCTTCGAAGCCATTTATTAAAAGCTCTAAGAGGTAAAGAAGATTCAGCGGACCCGCCTTGAAGAGAGTGAGTGGGAAATCTGCTCTCAATGGCATATAAAATTTGGTAATTTCACATTTGACATTTCACTTTGGCCGATTTACGTCTGACGTTTGAACGTTTCGAGCCAATTTTCGCATTTTTTATTGACCATCATTACATGCATCATTTTTAAAACGAATCTCATACTAAAAACAATTTAGAAAAAAAAATACTGAGTTAGTCGTTTTAATCGTTTGGGCACAGAAAAAGAATACAGAGTGCCTAATGGGTGATTAGAACGGCCTTATATAGATTCGTAGAGTGATATTAAAATTGACCACTAAGTGTTATTAGACGCCTTTTAGTCTAAGCGCTTATTTTGAATGTTTTACTTATTATATAATTTTAAATTCTAGGTGTTTTGACATTTGGCAGTTTTGACCCTTTGTATTCTTGCACTACAATTTATTTGCTTTCTATTTTACGTTTTTTGCCTGCTTTTACTTTATTATTTACTAATTTTTGGATACTTAATTATTATTTGTTATCTTTTGCTGAATTTTTGTAATATATTTGTCCTACATTCTTCGGATCACCAGCATTTCCAAAATTTGGTTTAGTGGATCTTAAAGTTTGAGATATCAAAATGTATGCTTAAAAATGACAAAAATGACCCTTAGATATTGCAGGACAAATTTACTATTCAAAAAGGCAACCAAAAGACGTTAAATTTTATCAGCCATCTTGATTTTTGTAAATTCGATCCTGGCTTCGTGATGATTGACTCCAAAAACTCCTATAAACTAAATTTATTAGTCGATTTACCAAAAAATATTGAATTTTTGAGAGCCATTTTGGATGATTTTGTCATCCAATCACACCAGTTGTTAAAGAATATCATTTGCGTCCAATTCGATCTAAAAAAACAACTCTGGTCACCACATTGGAGCAGCCAGTTTGAGTTTTGAACTTTTACCACCAAATTTTTGAAACATTTTCAAAATCCACCAACCTAAATTTTGTAAATCTGACCTCGAATTCGTAATCAGCTTATTAATTTACCTATAAAAATTTTGTACGCGACCATTTTTCGTTGGCGCCCATTTTTCGTCGGCGACATTTCTGCAAACGCTCAGTTGTGTGCGACATTTTTTCGTGTGACCACTTTTCGTTGGCAACCATTTTTCGTTGGCGCCCATTGTCGTCGGCGAAATTTTTGCAAGCGCTCATTTGTGTGCGACATTTTTTAGTGCGACCAAATGTCGGCGACCATTTTTCGTCGGTGACATTTCTGCAAGCGCTTATTTGTGTGCGGCCTTTTTTCGTGCGACCACTTTTCGTTGGCAACCATTTCTCGTTGGCGGCCATTGTCGTCGGCGAAATTTCTACAAGAACTTATTTGTGTGCGACATTTTTTAGTGCGACCAAATGTCGGCGCCCATTTTTCGTCGGCGACATTTCTGCAAACTCTCATTTGTGTGCTACATTTTTTCGTGCGACCACTTTTCGTTGGCAACCATTTTTTGTTGTTGCCCACTGTCGTCGGCGAAATTTTTACATGTGCTCATTTGTGTGCGACATTTTTTAGTGCGACCAAATGTCGGCGACCATTTTTCGTTGGCGACATTTCTGCAAACGCTCATTTGTGTGCGACATTTTTTCGTGTGACCACTTTTCGTTGGCAACCATTTTTCGTTGGCGCCCATTGTCGTCGGCGAAATTTTTGCAAGCGCTCATTTGTGTGCGACGTTTTTTAGTGCGACCAAATGTCGACGCCCATTTTTCGTCGGCGACATTTCTGCAAGCGCTTATTTGTGTGCGACATTTTTTCGTGCGACCACTTTTCGTTGGTCGGCGAAATTTTTACAAGTACTCATTTGTGTGCGACATTTTTTAGTGCGACCAAATGTCGGCGACCATTTTTCGTTGGCGACATTTCTGCAAGCACTCATTTGTGTTAGACATTTTTTCGTGCCACCAAATGCCGGCGACCATTTTTCGTTGGCACCCATTTTTCGTCGGCGACATTTCTGCAAACGCTTAGTTGTGTGCGACATTTTTTCGTGTGACCACTTTTCGTTGGCAACCATTTTTCGTCGGCGCCCATTGTCGTCGGCGAAATTTCTACAAGAGCTTATTTGTGTGCGACATTTTTTACTGCGACCAAATGTCGGCGCCCATTTTTCGTCGGCGACATTTCTGCAAACGCTCAGTTGTGTGCGACATTTTTTCGTGTGACCACTTTTCGTTGGCAACCATTTTTCGTCGGCGCCCATTGTCGTCGGCGAAATTTCTACAAGAGCTTATTTGTGTGCGACATTTTTTAGTGCGACCAAATGTCGGCGCCCATTTTTCGTCGGCGACATTTCTGCAAACGCTCAGTTGTGTGCGATATTTTTTCTTATGACCACTTTTCGTTGGCAACCATTTTTCGTTGGCGCCCATTGTCGTCGGCGAAATTTTTGCAAGCGCTCATTTGTGTGCGACATTTTTTAGTGCGACCAAATGTCGGCGACCATTTTTCGTTGGCGACATTTCTGCAAGCACTCATTTGTGTTAGACGTTTTTTTGTGCGACCAAATGCCGGCGACCATTTTTCGTTGGCGCTCATTTTTCGTTGGCGGCATTTCTGCAAACGCTCATTTGTGTGCGACATTTTTTCATGCGACCAAATGTCGGCGACCATTTTTTGGGGAACCATTTTATTTTATGTTTTGTTTTAAAACAACTTATTTTGATTATTATTTACTTGTTTATTGGTCAATCCAATCCTTTTTAAAGACTTTTATTTTGCTTCTTGTCGCTATTTTGTTTTTCAAGAGCTATTTGTATTTTACTTATAAATCTAATAATTTATTTATGTGTAATGTTTTTTTATATTGCACATTTTACAATGTATGAAGAAAAAAAATAACAATATACAACAAAAATTATATTATTTTAATGCGCTTAGACTATATATCTTTGTAGGCTAAATGCCTCATCGCCTTTTTAACTAGGACTGGATCTGTAGAATTCATTCAATTTGTTTTTTAACATTCTTAAAAATTACATTACTACTGATAATAATAAATACATAGAAGTTATAATTTTAAAATATAAAAACCAACTAGGGAATTAAATCGAACATAATTTTAAGCTATATAATATTTACTTCTATGTACTTGTTATTCAACTTTCATTTTATAAATAAAAAGATATATATATAATATATACTGCCAATTATATTTAGAAAATTTTCGATTAGATTGGTGATACTAAAGTCTTATGCAAAAAAATACAGATTTAAGAAAGTTTTATTAAGGCCTGTGAAGGTGTAGTATAGCAAAAATTTTAGATAACTTTCTTGTTATTTATGACAGTATCACATAAAACTATTTCAATTAATATTTTAAGATACTAAACTTTATATACCTAATGCTGCTGCAAAAGTTTAAAAAAAGTATGTAGGTATACATAAATTTTTTTGCTGTGATAAAAGATTTTATATCTTGAAAAATATTTACCAAACTCAAATCTCTATCGAGAGCCGTTTATATCTTTGTCAGGTTTTATTGCAACGCGGAAATGTTTCACATTTTATCAAGTGCTTTTCTGTAAAATTTCAACAATGTCCAAAAAATACAAATTGAGCCTTCCGATATCGTAGAACTGTAAGATTGTTATGACTCAACGTGCATCTTGTGCAAAAGTTCCTTAAGAAACACCTAATCCGAAGAAGAAGCAAAAGAAAAATAAAAGATAGGGAGGTAAATGGGATAATTTTGTATGAGTATGGTAAGAGGACCCTGCTGTAGGATTTATGTCCTTTTCAGGGAGTGGATGGGAGTGTTTGGATGGAGTTAGTATCTGTTGTCGGCCCCGATCTCACAAATTTCTCCACTTGCTGCAAGTTGGATTGCTTTGACTGTAGCTCTTGTGTCTTCTTGCCATCCATGGAACTTAAAAATACCTAAACTGTCTTCTACCTTTGTTGTGTGTGTAGGTGTTGCAGTGTAATCCACGTGGTGCAATGTAAGGTTGGGAGATTGACGCTGTGGCGTGTCTCCTCCGTCGTGGAGCCCTTCCATTTGGCAAGGACAAAGGGAACCACAGAAACCTTCGCCAAGGGCCCATTTTTTTCCAGTCCTGTGGGGGCACTATCTACCTGTAAGAAAGGGAAGATTCATACAGGAGGGTTTCCAGGTCTTCAGGTAGGTCCATGTCTAGGGATTGAAGAAGTCTCAGGTTAGGAAGGGGGATCTTGTTTTCAGGCCTATGTATCTTCTTAGGAGTCAGAGGTCTGATAAAGGTTTTATATGTATGTAGGAGGGTTTTGGTGTCGCTTCTTCGGATTCTACCGCCCAGAGCACCTAGGAAGTGATAGATTGATATAGTCACTAATCCGAGAACAATTCGTGCATTATATTCTAAATTCAAGCCGGGTGGTGTTCATGCATGACAAGTACGATCGACCACAAATAGTTATCACCATCACACAGGACTTTTTAGAGAAAGACCTTAACCTGTCGACTGTGCGTTGTGCTCAGGCCACTTTAGTGGGAAAATCTTAAATTTTTAATGGATAAGAAGACAAAATAAAGAGCTAACTAAGCTCTATTCAGAACCTAAGAGATTAGCGGTAATTAAGGTCCAAAGACTTAGATGCTTAAGCCATCTGCAGAAAATGATACCATTTAGATTTTACTTAGTAAAGTAAATAAAATTTTCTTTAAAATGGTTTTAAACGTTTGTTAGTTCTGCATCTGGAAGTGCTCTGACGGCACTGAGGCCAAATATAGCCCATTTGCATCCTCCCGTGTGTAGAGATATTCACACCTCAGAACAAATAACGAGCTAACTAAGCTCTATCAAGAATCGCGATAATTGAAGCACAAAGACTTAGATGGTTGGTTCATGTGCAGAAAATGATACCATCTAGAATTCCAAGATTGGCACCATCTAGTGCATTGGCAAGAAAAATGCGAAGAGGAAGACCGAGGTTAAGATGGAGCAACGAACTTAAAGAAGATATAAGAAGACTTTCGAGATTGGTGCTATCTAGTGCATTGGCAGGAAAAATGCAAAGAGGAAGACCGAGGTCAAGATGGAGCAACGAAGTTAAAGAAGATATGAGAAGACTTCCGAGATTGGTGCTATCTAGTGCATTGGTAGGAAAAACGCGAAGAGAAAGACCAAGGTCAAGATGGAGCAACGAAATTAAAGAAGTTATGAGAAGATTTAACGTAACAAACTAGAAAAGAAACTGACAAGAGGAAGTGGAAAAAAGTAGTACACCAAGCGATGGGTCTACTAGGCTCGTAGTGCTTACATATTCTTATTATTATAACAATGTCAATGCATCGTATTTTACGCATTCATTTGTAGCTGTTCCCTTACAAGATACAAATGGAGCAAAAATTAAAGCCAGAAGACTTTTCCAATACGGTAGGACGATGAAAAATTTGGAGAGAAGTGAAGATCATTTTTGAAACAAAATCATAATAAGTCAAGTCTCATCTTAAATACGTTCAAAAATGGAGCATCAAGAATATCTGCAGGAAGTCTGTTTCATACAAAAAACTCCCGATGGTGCCTTCTTAAGTTTAAACTGATGACCACGAAATCCTTGTATCTCACAGTTTGTTTTCTTTTTTCATAGATTTACCAAAATAAGAAGTATACCTAGATAGCTTTCATACGTAAATTTTCTCTATACCTACTACTTATTTAGTTAATAGAATTTCATGCTTTAGTGATTTATTTAAATATCGATATTGCTCTAAAACGTATATTTTTTTTTATTTTATGGTGTATTTTAAAACTCATTTATAGGTAACTTTAGTTTGGTATCTGTTTTATGATTTTCTTTTACTATACAACAGGCCATTGATTATGTCTTAAAAATAAAGACTAAAGGAACTAAAATATTCAAGGATTTTTATTTCAAGAATCGCTTTAATGGTCAATTAGAAAAATGGGGAGTGCTATTAAATGAGAGGGCTAGAAGTTAGAGATAGACGTGAAAATGCACCTCTTTTAGTTCTTTTATATACCTCGAAAACAAGGCAAAATTTTGACCTAGTTCATACGAAAATGTAATTCTCTACAAAAATCCTATGAACTATGTCAAAATTTTGCTTCGTTTTCGAGATACATTAAAAAAACTGAAAATGATGGATTTTTCACTACTATCTCTAACTTACACCCCTCTCAGTTAATAGCCCTCCGCTTTTATCGAAATGACCATTAAAACGATTTACAGTCCGGGACAAAAAGATAGCCCACCTATTATTAATCAATTTCAACCATTGACATTTGCCTCTTGGAAAACACTTTTTCCTCTTTTCGTAGATCATGGTAATAGTGAGCCCAGCCATCAGGACCGTCAAGAATAAATTTTTTTTCGTCTGTGAACAAAACTGTTTTCCACTCGTCTTTCCATTGGACGTGTTCACGAGCAAACTCCTTTCTTCTTTCTTTATGCGCCAAGCTTAAAGGTGGAATACCTTTTATGTTCTTCCTCTTGATGTTAGGAGCTGCACGAATGACTCTTTGGACGTTTATCACATTCGTCACTACACCAGCTCTCGCCGCAATTTGACGGGCCGTTAAAGTTGAGTTGAACGCTACCCTTAAAATTATCCGTTTTTCACGTGTTGTTAAAGCCGGCGGTCTCCCAGGTGATTTCTTCCTCCCATAGCTTTCTGGAGAATTCAAAAAAATTAAAATTACCTTCCTACTCCTACCGGTATTTTTGAAATATCAGAAATACAAAAACCCCGATTTTTCATTCGCTGAATGATATTTTTTTCACTTGGTGTCAGTGATTTTGCTCGTCCCATCGCACTAATTTAATGTTAACGGCATGAAAGCAGAAACAGAACTGGATTAGCATTATCTACTCAGAGAGGCTTTGTTTGTAAATAAACAACAAGTGTGCTATCATTTTGTCTCATCCCAAATCAAGTAATAACACGAATTCTCGCAACTATTTTTTTCCTGCTTCCTAATGGATCAAATTGGACCATATTCGAGCAGAATACACTGCAGATTAATTCGAAAAAAATTATATCAATAATTACAATTGATTATGATGAAAAATATTGGGTGGGCTATCTTTTTGTCCCAGATTGTATATAATAAAAACCCTTGAACGACTTAATCCCTTTTAATATGACATTTTCAATGGCCTAAGGCGATGATAAAAACAATTTTAATAATTGTGTGTTAAAAATATACATATTATATTGTTTTTTGTGATGCTGTTTAAATTTTGAGTCAATTTATAAAAATCTCTCCGTCTATTTATTAGCTCTAAGTGATTTCTCTATTCTATTGTTGATATTTTAAAGTTTATCGGAAATAAACGATAATTTTCAAAATATTAGAGTGTCCGAATTGCAATTATTTATCTCAAGAACAGTCCAACGATCTTTAACTTTTATAAATCAAAATGAAATGTGATAAAAACTTTTAAGTTTCATATAAGTATTATAATATAACAAAGTTAACACATATATCAAATATTTATTACCCATATAGGTACTGTTCTTGTTTGTATAATAGCAATTTTCGTGACAATCTGTATAGGTACTATGATCAAGCAAAACATATGAAATGTGATGTTTAACTAAAATCGAATGTTTAAAATATTTTCTTCTAATATAATATTAAAAACCAACAGTAAGTTTATCGAATTTTAAAATAACAAACTTTGTCTAGCAAGTACAATTATTGATAGGAATTTTAATGAAATCTATTTTAAAAATAAATGTAAAAAAGTAACTACTTCTTTACATATATAAATCACAATTCCATTAATCAGAAGAGAATTGATCTTTTTTTCCGTTTTGTTGCCAAGTTTTATTCATGTTTATTAGTACAAACATTTGACACTCACAATTCCCCACACCAACATCCATGGGCTGTGACTGAATTCGATACTGACCGTATTTTCTAAAGTATTTCACAAAACTGGATAGTAAATATGAATGGAACAAAGACATCACATTGGAACTGAATGAAAATACCATAGAATGGTATACAGACGGCTCCAAGACAGATGAAAGAACTGGAGCAGAGGTTTTTGGACCTAGAGCAAAATACTTAGTCCGAGTCATGAAAGGAACTATCGTAGACAAAAGATTGTGTCAGATAGTCAATCAGTCATCAAAGTTTAAAGATGGTCTGGGAATGCTTTGACAAACTAAATGAAATAGGACAATAACAACTCTCTTATGGGTTCCAGGATGCACACGATTAGGAGGAAACGAAACAGCAGATAAGATAGCAAAATATGGAGCTAAAATCCCATATTTGGGACCAGAACTATTTTATGCAAACAGCAGTAGTACAGTCTTAGAGAAACTAAGGAAAGATGAGCATGAAGAAAAATACAAGTCCTGGAACGATCTAGAAGGCAACCGGAGACGCTGGGAAACCATAACCAGAAGAGATCTTTTGCTGTCCTAATGTCAGTAAGAACAATATGCGTATTATTTCGGGTATATTAACCGGGTACTGCCGATTAAGAGGACACATGAAGAAACTAGGATTGGTAGATAAAGCAAAGTGCAGATTCTGTAAGAAAGAGGACGAAATTTCAATCCAGATACTCTTAAAGCAATTCTATACGAAATAGAAGAGAAGTATCTACCTAACTTGAAGCACAACGGTATCCTAAATTTTGTAAGAAAGATAGGACTGGAAGAGACTATAATTCTGTAAAAACATCAGAAAAGGGGGACGCAATAGATCTTACATTTTTAAATAAATACCCCCGTTTTGTACAAAAAATGTGGAGCAAAGTAAAATATTGAAAGAGGTCAAACGAGATATGGAATCGGTGGATTCTTAGATTTTCTAGGAATTTTAATAAAAAACTAGCTTCCTATGGAAAATGTCCAATCCAAAATAGATACCACCTAGACTATTTTTTAATTTTTTTAAATTGTTATTCTCTGATCAATAACTTATTTTATATTTTGTGGTCACATCCTGGTTATTTTCTTAGAAATTTAATAAATTTTGGAAGTAATGATTAGGTATGTGGTTTATATGTTAAAAGAGGCAGATTAAAATTTTTAATGTTGAGATAACATTTGAAAATATTTTAAACAATTTTAAAATGTAAATATTGTATATAGACATAATATTTAGGAAACAAAAAACACAAATTTGTAAATTATAGCTAATGAATTAAAACCACATTATTGTTGATGAATAAATATATGATCCTAGAATAAGATTTTTTATTTAAACTTAAAATTTTACAAAACTAAAATACTAAAAGAAGTATGTTGTACTTAAATTGGAGCCAAAATCCATGTGCATAAAATTAGATATTCCCAGCGACTAAGCTATAGACGCACGCACAGCCGTAACTGCTAAAGGTAGAAAAGCATAATTTATATAATGTAAACAGCCACTAAGAAGGGATTTCGGTTTTTTAGATTGTTTTTAACGTGTTTTTATGCTTGTTTTTATGCTATCATTGATTTTCTCATATTTTATATTTTAGAAAATTATATTTTTACAATCTATCTTCTATACTTAAGTATAATAAATCTGTAGATAGGTCAACTCTGTATATAAATAGTATATTCTGTAACAAGGTTAGAATGAAAATTCGATACGAGTGGAGAATTCCGAACGCGAGCGTAGCGAACGAGAGGAACCACGAGTTATCGAATTTTCATTCTAACCGTGTAACAGACTGTATTTTCTCCACGACCATGTAATAATTCTGTTTATTTAAATTGAAATATGTAGCAAAACAATTAGAACGTCGCACTGACAAACTGAGTGACAGTTTTGAAATTCGCAGGGCAATCTATTATTTTTTGTTGAGCAATTACAGAATGTTATTCCGTCACTAGTTATAGAATGGAAATACATGCAAAACACATAAGAAGCAAGTGTTTCAGAATGAATATTCTATCTCAAGAGTGAGAATGAACACTTTCTATTATTAAAAACTAGCGGACCCGGCGAACTTCGCATCGCCTAACACTAATGTTTTTTCCAATTTTTTTTTATTTTTACGATTAATTTTTTGTATTTTTTTTCATATTTTCTCGTTAGTTACCAGTTTTTACTATTATTTATAGTACTTTGTAATTTCTCGGTTAGGTATATTATATATTAACTGCGCCACCTAACGGTGCCGTCATAGTTCTTAGGTAAGTAAGTTTTGCTTTTTAAATATATGAGATATCAACTGCGCCACCTTACGGTGGCGTCATAGTACTTAGTTATGTAAGAATTACAACTGCGCCACCTTAGGGTAGCGTCATAATGATTAATTTCGTAATAAACGCGTCCGATCGCTGCAAAATTCAAAGTGTTATAGGGAAAATCGCGACCTCCGATTCGCTATTTATAGGCACGCTTCTGCCGCCCCGGCCGGCCAGTACCACCGCAAGCGCTACGTCCCGCAATTTTAAATCTGTAATATCTTCGAAAATATTCATTTAAATCTTATGCTGTAAAGGACAATATAGATCTATGTTAAATTAACAATGTATTTAAGCTATTTAGTTGGATAAGGATTAATGCTGTATTGGTTAAAATCGCTTCGAAAATTAGCCATTATTTGTCGTAAAAAGTAAATGACAAAAAACTGTTATTGTGGGATATCCATAAGAGATAGACATATACCATCCCGGAGTTTTCTGTAGACCTTTTCCATGTGTACAAACAATTAGTACCTTATTGTGATAAATCTCGTAGGGATCAGCCTGCGTTTGCAATGTAAGCGGAAAAAAATTGATAATTAACGACATCACATTAGAAACCTCAAAAATAACAGTATTTCTCCACCATTTAATGGATGTTATTATACACATAAACCTTCCTCTTGAATCACTCTATCTATTAAAAAAACCGCATCAAAATCCGTTACGTAGTTTTAAAGATTTAAGCCTACAAAGGGACATAGGTACAGAGAAAGCGACTTTGTTTTATACTATGTAGTGATTTTTAGGATTTAACGATCATTTTGCACTGTTTTACACTTTTTACGCGTTTTTTCGTCGATTTTAAGCGAAAGTCGATCACATTTTGTGTTTACTAAACGTAAATGTCAACTTCTGTTTTTAGATGGCGTTTTACTTGTCAGCCGAATTGACAGATAATCGATTTTTTTAATATAATTCGTAAAATTAACTACATCACATTAGAAACCTCAAAAATAACAGTAT